>CM062293.1:447843969-449129186 GCA_031216915.1 Pictodentalium vernedei | reverse complement strand
TGCCAATGAAAAGGGGGGTAACTGTGTGTTAGACATATCACCTGTGAGTCAATACCCCCTTTTCCAATGCTGACATACAGAAGGATGAGCAAGACCTTTGCTGTTATCGTACGTCTTGTTCCGAAAAGGGAGAAGGCGGTTATGTCAAAACAAATGACCTTATAACTTTTAATCATAACATTTGCCCAGCGCCCACTCTTGTCCCTATAAAGCGAAAGGATGTGGGTGGTAGGAACATTAGGATAGTGCATCTCCCCCACCTTGCCCAAAGAAAACTACCAGTAACGTACCAAGTTAACAGCTTAAATCCTGTCAGTGTCTAATCAGCAGGTGCAGAGCGCAAAAAAGCAACATCGGAAACGGGTCAGCGATACTTCCGTTAGGGCTGCACGATATTCAAAACTGAATACCGGTATCGGTATTCAAAAAAATACCGCGGTATACCGGTATATCGAAAACTGTTCAGATATATGAACACAAGTACCGCAATCGATACTCCTGGCTGGCATCACAGTCGGAACGAATTAGCATGCCTTGATGATGCGGTTCGAAAAACCTTTACCCAACGCAGACGATAACAGAATTTATTATTTTCAAAATTAGTTTAGCAGATTTTCCCCAAAGATTTCAATAAAAACTATATCATGTGACCCCTCATTGGAACGAGCTCAACGAGCTCGTTCCAATGAGGGGTCACATGATATAGTTTTGTTTAAATTTTTGAAAATTATTTTTTCAACTGCTGAATATGTATATTACGAGGGCACAAGCAGACGATTCCTTGGATAAAGGGTTGATATTATTCATTCGGGGCTACAGTTAAAAAGCTCAAGACATCTTGAAAATTAAATTGTGGGTAAATAAATAATGACGATAAACCGATATTTTTGTAATTACACCGGTATTCAATCGATATTGGTTTGAATACTGGTTTATATCGGTTTATCGATATACCGTGCAGCCCTAACTTCCGTAACTCCGAAACATATGACCTATTATACCAACCGCACTGGATTCTCAAAACACGCTCTCTCAGCACGACTCAACTTTGCGCAAAAAAGCGACACCTCTAGGATGACCCCTGATCACTATTAACGCCATAATGAATTCCATGTGCCTGATTCGATGTGTATAATTATTATAACGTCAACCCTTTACTTAACGTAACGGTCAAAACCGACCAGTGCTATTCGCAAAAATCACCATTCAATTTTCTTTTTTATTTTCATCTTTTCTCTCTCAAACGCTTAGCTTATGGAATCTCATTGGAACGAGCTAGTTCCAAGGGGCGGGGTGGAGGGGGGGGGGCGCAGTGGCGACGCCAGAGTTACAGAAGTAAGGGGGTACAGTTGGGTATTGCCCGCCGCGTGTAAGTTTTAAAAAATTTCTCAACTTCGGGAGAGGTGTCCCCTCCCGAAGTTGAGAAAATTTTTAAAACTTACGTTGTAAATGGTGTTCTCTGGAGCATTCTCAGACAATTAAATTAACACAGTTTTATCCTTTTGAAACTTATTGGTTAGGTCTTTCAGTTATAGAAAACGTCGTACATGGTGACATTTTAACGGAAGAACGCTGTTGTAAAGTGCGAGCACAAAGCACCAAACGACACTCAGATCGAAAATGAAAGTAGGCTGCATTCCAAACGGATGCGTTGCACGCTCTCGATTCTAGCATTCCTCGAATACTCTTTAGCGGAATGTTTCAGACCGTTTGAACGTGGCACGCCTTGTTGCAATTTGGTCCCTCGACCCTTGTTTGTTGTTTGCAGATAATTTGTGTGTGGGGGAGGGGGGGGGGGGGGGCACACACAAACATAATTTAAAAACTTCTCTGATTTAGTGCACTTGGGAATATGGAATTGAGCATACCCACTATTACACCGCAACGTTCAATACAAAAATTAAAATGAGAGTTTTTTTACTACGCTTGGCGAAAAAAGTGGAGGGGTAAGTACCCCCATGGCGCAGCCACTGGAGGAGGGGGGAGCTATATTTTTGACTAAAAAAATTTTTAAAAATCGTTATTCAATAACGTTCGTTCAAGTATCATTTTCCTTTCGTGTTAAATAAAGGGTTAACTTATGTATTGATTGTGAGGCACTTGGTTGAATCACAAATAAGATATAATACATTTAATTCCATGTGGTTAAGGGTTGTCAACCTTCAAATGTATGATTTCAGAGAAATTATCTTGCGATTCATTTCATCAACACTGATTCAGTGTGTTCTTTATTGTACGCTCTGGAAACGTCTTCGCTTTAAAAACAATGAAGACGATTTCGCTAAAAATCGCAGATATTTGGCGCTCAAAAACACTTTGCTATGTTGTGATTCATTGGCTTTTGAATATCTTCTTTCCCACATATATTTCGGCGAGTTTCAACAGAAGAAAACTGTGTTGCAATTTTGTCAAGTCTTAACGTCAGATTGATTGGACAAGAAAGAAGGTTTATTAATGCAGTCGTCTGCAGTGGGACTGAATTTGAATACCGAAGATGACAAACTTCTCAGTCGGACAGATTTCGCAAAGTAAAACTCTATTATCTGCCTCGTCCTGAATATCACAACTTTAATTCAAGCGGGTGTTTGGGCGGTCTTCCATTTTCTATGAGCCGGCAAAACAGCCTACATATTGTGTTGGCCATCATGTGCAAAGCAGTATGTTTACTATTTGTGTTCGTTAATGAAAGCTTAATGTAGAAACTGAGAACTATTTGACAAAATGGCGGCGTCTGTCATACAGACGAGATTTTTGAGGTACGAACTCATTCGACTTGCAACTTGTGGTAGCGTTCCTGTAGTTTATATAATTTTCCATCTGGCGTGTTTATAGTGGGGATCCAGTGAGTCGCCTCCTGGTTCTCTGACAAACTCAAAGCCAGCCGAACTAAGAAACTTGATTTGTCATCACCTATTTTATTGTCAGAGAAATTTTCGCTACGGGTTTTCACAAGTCTGTTTCACACGGAGTACTGGAGTACTTTGTAGGCTACATAAAGGTTTTCTTCTGTTGTGGACAACCTTAATAGAAACTAAGCACACATTACAATGCGTTGAAACAATAGAGGATAATGAGTGGTTTTGTTCTGTATTTGCCCAAGGTATCAGGTAACACATTGCCGACACTTTCATTCGGCGAATGTTGTTTGTTGAATTCATTTTGGGTGGTACTGTCATAAAAAATATGTTGTGTCTGTCTAAGAATAGACATTGATACAAAATACTAACTTTGAAGATTTGTGCACTGAAGCCGTTTATCTTTTCACACCTCTGTGTATCAGACTGTGTTGCAAATAAAGGGGGCGATGTGTGTCAAAAAGTTTAAAGGATTTTTACAAGGTCTCATGAAATGTACGTTTTCGAAACCAAACATGCATAGATAGATATAACTGATAGATATACCCTTATTCAGCAGTACGCAAAAGCAGACAATACAAGACATATGAATAACTATTTCAGTATTCCTGTAAAATAAAATGTAAACCGCTAGGGGATACCATAGCCAGATTGGCTGTCTGTCTGTATTCCCTCAAAAACAAAAAAAAAACAATGTAAATTATTGTGATGAATTGGCGGTAGCATGGTCTGAGGTTTGCGGCTCGGAGCTTATGTTCAACGGAGACATTTCGCGTCTCGGTTGAACATACGCTCCTAGACGCAAACCTCAGACCATGCTACCGTCAATTCCTCACAATAACGTATATGTTTCTATAAGACACTACCCATAGCCCAAAACATACATCATGAAACATGGGAGGTTTATTTACTAAACATGTAATCGTTAAAGGTTGCCCTGTTCAAGGCAACCTTTTAACGATCACAGGTTTAGTGAAGAAACCTCTCCTGTATCCTACGACGGCACTGGATAAATAATCAATAAGCCAAATAAACTCATTCCATCTCAGTTCAAATCGTGAATCGGTTTATAATTTAAACAACACCTCATCCGGAACACCGTCTGATGCACGAATGAAAAATCCTGAAAAATGAAATGGCTTGCTATTCACTCCGTTGGTGAAGCAATTTCGAAACGGGCGACGTCATTTCGAATATTTCCCGTATTGAGGTCAGAAGGTAACATTTGCCACTTGAGCCGTAAACATAGCATATACTAAGCGAGCTCTCTTCCGATCAGAGGAGGGGGATTTTAGTCTTTGGAACATAAGAAAATGTGCGACAGGCTAGGAATAACTTTAGCAAACTATACTATACTATACTATACTATACTATACTATACTATACTATACTATACTATACTATACTATACTATACTATACTATACTATATAATATACTATACTACACTATAATATACTGTACTATACTATATACTATACTATATACTATAATATACTATACTATATACTATACTATGCTATACTATACTATACTATATATTATACTATACTATATACTATACTATACTTTACTATACTATATACTATACTATACTATACTATATACTGTACTATACTATACTATATACTATACTATATACTATACTATACTATATACTATACTATACTATATATTATACGATATACTATACTATACTATATACTATACTATATAATGTACTATACTATACTATATACTATACTATACTATATACTATACTATATACTATATACTATACTATATACTATATACTATACTCTACTATATACTATACTATACTATATACTATATTATATACTATACTATACTGTATACTATACTATACTCTACTATATACTATACTATACTATATACTATACTATACTATATACTATACTATACTATAGTATATACTATACTACACTATATATTATACTATATACTATACTATATAATATACTACATGCTATACTATATACTATACTATATACTATACTATATACTATACTATACTACACTATATACTATACTATATTCTATACTACACTATACTATACTATACTATACTATACTATACTATACTAGGGCTGAAACGGTTGGCTCATTTTCGTAATCGACAAACCGAGAGCTATAACCGGATAATATCCGGTTATCCGTGGCCATTATTTCACCGAATATGGGATCAAAACTATAGGAATTGGAAAGCAGTATTCTCAAACTATTCCGTAGTGTGTACTCGACAATGTTCGTTTGTATACACACTACAGAATAGTTTCTGCGATTACTCATTACTCACGGAAACTGCCGATCATTAATGAAGTTTTGAACGCCAAAGTCGATTATTTATTAATATACACAACGCGGCTTCGGTGTGTAATCTATCATAAGGAGAAGCGGTAGATTTACTACGTTTTGAACGTGGAATGACGATCACTATCGATATTTCGGATAACCGGTTGACGTTTTTCTAATCGGTTAGGTAGCTAACTGGTTTCAAACCGATTATCCGGTTAACCATTTCTATACTATACTATACTATACTATACTATACTATACTATACTATACTATACTATACTATACTATACTATACTATACTATACTATACTATACTATACTATACTATACTATACTATACATAAACAGCATGATGCAGTTGTGAACACTGACATTTGGTGAAAATGAAACTCCCAAAGCGACGGCACTTGTAACAAGTCATTTTCGAATTTGGTGATCAGGAAACTCCCAAAGAGACGTCATTCGTTCGAAATGACGTCACTAAAACCTTGATTCTGAATTCGACTACATTGTTACAAGACTGATGCCAGTGGTGGCATGTTGCAGTTAACGCTTAACAACGAAAGCTATTTTTTGTTCGGCATAATAAAATAATTAGAACGTTTCTTTTCATGTTCTATCGGTCGATTGTACCTGAGTTTGTGTGATTTCTGTTTAAAATTTATTTCAGAAATCACACAAACTCAGGTACTATCGACCGATAGAACATGAAAAGAAACGTTCTAATATTATACTATACAGCACTGCATCCCAACTCACCACACTATACTGTACTATAACAATAACATGCTTTTGAAGGGCATTACAGTGCATTAACGGCTCATCAGAACTGGTTAACAGCCCAAGAGTTTATTAGCGGCCCGCGACTAAGTCGAGGGCCGCTAATAAGCTCAAGGGCTGTTAACCAGTTCTGTTGAGCCGTTGATACACTGTAATGCCCGACAAAGGTATTTTATTTCTATTACTGCCACTTTCGTACATCGGATACATTACGATTAAATTATATGGGAAATAAGATAAATAAATGAAGCTTGACGTTTTAGAATTAAAAAAACAGCGACACTATCGTCTGATTTGTTGACAAACAAACCGGGTAACATGACTATCGTCTGATCAGTCAACGGCGAAATTTGGAAAGTTAGATGATGAAATATATCGTCGAAATGCGAACTTTAGGCAAAGAGTTTATTCATCAAAGATGTCATCACTTAGTTTGTGTGTATCGCTTCCTATATTTGATACACCTATCCGTGACACAAAGGGAAACACTTGAAACGAATGTGTTAATTGTGTTTACAAATTAAAAAAATCCGAATTGAATTTCGATCCAAATGGAAATCTGGGAAAAATATTGTTGATCGGCTGAGAGATGTGACGTCATAGTCTATATTTAGACGTGTCGGGCTGTTATTGACGTGTTGGGCTGTTATAGTCAATAACGGCCCAACACGTCACATGACTTGTACTTGTTGAGCATTACGAGGTTTCAACGCCCGGTAAAACATCGTTAATGTGCTAGGAACGCCCGCAAAAGTGTTAATAATATACTATAATATTAATATACTATACCACACTAAACTATACCCTTCCATATCATACTTAGTATATAAATACTGAGATTTCTTAATATGAGCATGCGAGTTTCGAAATTTTGTTTGTCATGGTGAGAACTGGAAACTGGAAAAATTTGAGATTTTATTGGCAGAAGTTGGATTCCAATGTCCTCCGGAAGAACTTGGAATGTGGAATGTCATCTATGTATATAAACTTCGGGTTCATCTAGTTAGGTAGTAATTTGTGGATTCAATGGTATTGGCGTTATACGGAAGACAGCATTGGTCACTTTCCGTGTGAGGGCAATATTTCCACGGACGCAATAATATTAGAACTTGGAATGTGCAATGCCATCTGTGTATATAAACTTCGGGTTCATCTAGTTAGGTTGTAATTTATGGATTCAAGGGTGTTGGCGGTATAATACGGAAGACAGCATTGGTCACATGTGTGGGCAATATTTCCACGGATGCAATAATATTAGATTCCAAACACCAATCATAGGAATAATCATCAACAGTTTAATTGATGAAGCACCGGGTACAATTAATTAATTAAAATTTTGCCGATGATTTATATTACCTGGTAAACGCATGTGTGGAGATTACTGCCCACGTGTGGATTACGACCAGTCCACGACGACTGTACGTGATTCCGACTGCTACGAGTTGAAACTGGTATTAACTGGCTGAATGCTGAATTAGTTTTTGTAGTAATAAGTTGATTCCTAAAATTTGTTTTATTAAAAATTATTGGAGAGTGCGCTAAAGTACTGTCCACCAATTTTTAATTCAACAAATATCTACAGATGAAATAAAACTTTTTGGTTGGCCAGGAAGCATGAACATAAAATATATAAATTTTAGCATGGGGTACCCTGACTTTTCTTCGAAGCCATGACATAGGTTTTGAGCACTCAACTAGTTAAAATAAATTACGAAATTCCAGTTTCTGCCAGTACTGGTAGCGCGGTGGCTCACTAGGACTTCTATGCTAGGGGTTTCGAGTTCGATCCCCGTCAGGTACGATCCGCGATGTGTCCTTGGGCAAGGCATTTTATCCCGGTTGCCGACATGGAGGCACGATGACGCTGTGTACTAAGGCGTACTGCACGTCGATGGTGCACCTGTCTTCAACCGCTGTAACCCTGCTTGAGCGGAGCTTGAACAGAGTTAGAATGGAGAGGAGCTGACAGTTGCTCGTCGATGCTCGGTGGTTCTCTCCGGGTACTCCGGCTTCCTCCATCAATAAAGCTGTCACAGTCACGACTAGCCATTGCGCATAAATATGTGACATTAAACACCAATAAATAAATATAAATACTTCTACCAGTACTAGTTAGAATGCATCCTCTATTCTTAGAAACTGAGACAGAGCAAGTGAAATAGGTTATCTCAACTTCTACCGACAGGACCTGGAATTCCAACTTAGGCTTTTGGAATTGCATATTCTATTAAGACAAATCATCAGTTGCACATTTCGTTTGTTACCTAATGTTGTGTATTACAAGCTAAAAGTTTCTTTTCCTGCGGTTCCACTTTTACAAATCCGTACGGAACACTTGTCCAATGCCGATTTCCACTAACGGACTCTTTTTCCACCTGACGTCATGGAGCCCTCAAAGGAACTAAACTCTGCCCATTTTCGAAATCGGCCAATCGAAACCAAGATCAATTCGGAAGCTGCGATGATAGCCGATAAATCAAATGCCAATTGGAAAAAGGTTTTTGTTCAAATCCACCAAAATAAAGGAAATTAATCTTATTCTATAAATGGAGAGTGATTTTATAACATTCAAGTTTTGACTCTGAGCTTCTGAAGCGAAAATCTTTCAGATAACGGCAGCTAATTTCATAAAAATTCGAACGAATGGCCTATTTGGACACAACTTTCATTTTTATTTTTCTGATTATGTATCAATCTGTTACATGTGTTTGCCAATTACACCAGTTGTTTATTTTTGTTTTTATTTCTAGCAGACATCAGAACTGTGTGATGTTTGAATTCTTAAATTAACCCTTTACCTAACATGAAAAACAGACGACACTTGCAAAACAATTCTTGAATAACAATTTTTTTTTATTTTTTGTCTCAAAAACATAGGTTATGACCCCTCATTGGACGAGCTCGTTCCAAAGAGGGGTCATAACCTATGTTTTTGAGACAAAAACAAAAAATGAAAAAATAATGAAAATTAATTGTCGATTTTTGTGAATAACGCTGGCCGCTTTTGGCCGTAACATTGGGTAAAGGTTTAATGGATTCTGTGTCATCATAGAAAAGTGTAATAAACGCAGAACGCCATGATGTAACTCGAGTTCTATCCTTCCCTGATGCCACGAGTGCCCTCTTGACGAACGCATTCCAACATCGTGACGTCCTGTATATAGTTTCAGAGAACAGTAAATTGCATGTTGGGAGAGAATGAAGAAATAAGCTGTAATATACAACATTAGGTCACTAACGCGAACGGTGCAACTTGATATGTCTTAGTATGTGATATGTCTTAGCAGGATATGCAATGGAATTTACTGACTCCGTATGTTGAATATTAGGTCACGAGCAAATTGTGTAACGAAGATATCTTACTGACTACTTTTTCTGAATGATGAAGTATCAACTTCAAGCGGTGATAAATGTTAGAATTCTTATTTGTTTAAGGTGAAGCGGTTAACGTCTACCAAAAATGTAAAAGATCAATTAACAAAGAGCGACCACTCTTGAGTGTCAGACATATAGTGTTTTTACGCAGCTTACACGTGGTTTTTAAAACATTGAAATTCTCAGACACTTGTAAGAGGTGAAGTAAACATTAATATATAGAGGATATTCACGAAAATTTGATGAATACCGAAAATATCTCGTGAGTGGCTACAAAGAAATATGAGGATCTTCACGAGCGACGCAGTCGCGAGTGAAGATCCTCATATTTCTTGTAGCCACGAACGAGATATTTTCGGTATTCATCAAATTTTCGTGAATTTTCTTTTTATTTAATGCTCTACGACTACAAACTCTCCAATTTGTGGCCTTTATTTGCCATTAAGGCGCAAAATTTATGTGCCGAACCGGCGTCCATACAAAAATTACAACAACCAAACTCCAACCATTGGAATGTGTGAATATCCGCACAAAAAGTAGTCCCGTCTTATTTCTCCCCTAACTTTACGATTTACCAAGGCTGGCGAATTGAAATAATCGCAATGTGTTTCGAAGAAATAGAACAATAACAAAAAACACCACTTTCTTATTTTCAATAACAAGACACGTCATTTTATTTTTTTTTAACTCAATGCACTGAAGACGTGTGAAGTTGAACTGAAGAAATTTGAAAGTGATTTCGGCTTTTCGCTGGAAGGTGAATGAGAAAGTCAAACTTTGAAACCGCTGATTTAATGAATTGATTTAGTCACTGTCACTATCAATTATTCGAATTAGTTTGTATTTGGGACTCTGGAATTCATTACTGATGTGCTGACTCGTTTAAAGTACATGTGATTCGTCATCCGAACCTACGATGAAATATCGATTTCTAAATATCATTTTGATATTTCGTTTTGCCGACCGACAGGGGAATATGACTTAATTTTTCAGCGTGAATTGATGCCTGAGCATTAAATAATTAAATGATGTCCAGTATAAATCTACTTCTATTTGATTGACGAGATGAGGAGAAAGATTCACCTCTCCTTGAAAATTGATGGAACTTTGATTCTTTTTAATCCTTTACCCAACGTAGCGGCCAAAACCGGCCAGCGCTATTCACAAAAATCGCCAATTAATTTTCATTATTTTTTTCGTTTTTTGTCTCAAAAACAAAGGTTATGACCCCTCATTGGAACGAGCTCGTCGAGCTCGTTCCAATGATGGGTCATAACCTATGTTTTTGAGACAAAAAATGAAAAACATTAGTTATTCAAGAATTTTGTTTGCAAGTGTCGTCTGCTTTTCAGGTTAGGTAAAGGGTTAAAGCATTCTTCTCGAAAACATTTAGAGTTTTATTGCATTATTTTATTTGGAAATCACAAGATATGAATAGCTCACGCACGGTGTCAGTCTTCTACACTAAAAATCTTTGATTTTTTCTTTGAAAACAATATCCCATAATTTGGTACTTCCGTTTTTGGTTTCAATAGAAGAGATCAGCATGTCTTCCCTACACTGTGTATAAATACAAAACAAAACTACTTTTGGTACCCAGCCTCGAGCGACTCGGACTGTATATTGGAGCAGATATGCAGTTACATACAATCATACAGGGACGTGACGACAGGGGGTGGGGGTGTCATCCCCCTCCCCCCTCCCCCAGTCCTGGCCAACATTTCCTATAGTTGGAAATTCTAAGGGCAAATCATGAGTAGTTGGAAATTCTATCTATCTCGATTTTAGAGCTTCTTTGGTGATGCTAATGTCTCCTTTACTTCCCAAAATTCCAACTCGGTTTCAAATCGGCAAAAATTTCAACTGTTACTGTTTACAACTACAGTGTACGCAATATCGAGCTTCATAAGTATGCATGATGTTAATCGGTATTAGATTTTTATAGTACGTTTACTTATCGTAATAAAAAAAAAATCCTCGAAATGCACTTCAAGAAAATCACATCATGACTGAGCTAAAGCATTTGTTTAGCACATATTCAATTCCCAGAATAATACCAAATAATAATAACCTGATAATTCTATCATAAAAGTGTTTCCATTTCAGTTACTAGAATCAATTCTATGCCCCCTTTCAAGGCTACCTTTTCAAAAGTTTTCTCGGTAGCGAAGTTCCAATTAGGGGGAGGGACCGGGAATGGGATTTCCCCCTCCCTGTCCCTCCCTCTTGTTGGAAATTCACTACCCTAACCCCCCCCCCCCCCCCAATCGGAAACCTCCAGGCAAGTCCCTGCAATCATATCAATAGACCTGATCACACAAATAAATCCCAGTAGCGACAACGTCTTCGCCGCACAGAAAGAATCGCCTTTTCTCTTTTATTCTTGGTTTTCTAAAAAACAAATTCTCTTTTATATTTAGGCGGAAATCTGTAGCCAGAGCCCACTGCAAAGCCTGTTTACGGAGTGAGACTAATGATTAACCGATGTTCGGCAATCACATCTGACATCGGCCGATTTTAAACCATCGGTTGACAATCGACAGAAGTGTTTGAACATCGGTTTCTGTGGATGGTTACATAAACTTAATAAGTTGCCACAATGCTTGCCAGGAATTATGATTGGTCGAACCTCATTGCTTGGTCTGACCTTCCTCTTGATAGCTGTCAAGACACACATGCCACGTATCGTCTAATGACTCTATGAAATACGACACCAGCAGAAACAAGTTAACAGCGTGGCGTCTTTGATCACTGATCAAAGACGCCGCGCTGTTAACGTGTTTCTGCTGATGTCGTATTTTTCTTTTAATACACACAATTGCCATGCTCTTAGGGGGCCAATGAACCAATCAACCTGACTGTATTGTAAAATCAACCCTATTCTATGCCAGTGCTCAAAATAACTTTTTTTCTTTGCGTAGCAAAATGCAAAGCATTTCCAAAAAATGAATAGCATTTTGTAAAAATTACATAGCTATTTTTGTATACCAGAGTTATGTTATGCTGTTTTATATTGAATTCTTCTAAGTAGATAGAATAGTTTCATCCATTTCTGGCCATTTCCAAATGATCTGCAACACTTGAAACATTTACTGTTTTTTTAACTGAACTGCCTTTAAGGGTTGCATGGACTTGTATACTGTTATAAATGGCGTCTTGGTTGTTTAATAGAGTTCTCAAAATGGAAGTTGGGATTTTTAATTTGATGGGCTTGTAGTTATTTTTAATGGACATTTTATGCAAAATGTTGTAAAAACATGAAGTATTTAAACCAACAGAACTCATCTTACATATGAAGTTGCTAATGATGCTTGATGGAGAGTAAATCTGAGTTATGCCTGGAATGTTCCACAATCAGAAGTAAAGCATCAGTGAACTAGTTTTCAAATTTGTTTGCAAATTTTCATTTACATTTTTGCGATACAAGATAATCAACTGCAGCCTAATAGGCTGCAGTTGATTATCTTGTATCGCAAAATGCTATACATAATTTAACATTGTGTAGCTTTTTTGCAAGTTTTGCATAGCAAAAAGCGACACTGCTTATTTTGAGCCCTGTTCTATGCGTTGTTGAACATACTACTACTTTTGGTTGTTGTGGCTTTCTGACATCGAGGTGTCTTCCCACTAGACCAATTGCCTTTAGACCAATTCCCTTTAGGCCAATTCCCAAGAGACCAATTCCCCTTAGATCAACTACATACTGTTATTGATTAAGGGTTGATTAAGGATAATTAGGAAAACATTTATTTAAAAAAATCGGCCCAACATCTATAAAATATCGACAAGCCAGAAAATGAGCAGACTATCATCTGAAAAACGAGGTCCCCAGGGGGTGAATTTGGTGATGCTACCCTGCACAGCAGGGTAGCATCACTAAATTTACCCTCTGTGAACATCAACCTGAATCAAGGTCTCAAACATAATCAGAAAGAGGTACCCAGAGGATAAACTGGCCCACTGTATGGGATAGCATCAGCAAAATTCACCCTCTGGGGACCTCATTCAGCAAATGACAGACTGCTTATTTTCAGGCTTGAATATCAATAACATTAAATACATTTATAAATATTTATAAATATATCAAATTATTGATATAGAATTATTTTTAAAGTAGAACACACCAGTTGGTCTAAGGGGAATTGGTCTTTTGTGAATTGGCCTCGTGGGAGTTGGTCTACGGGGAATTGATCTAGTGGGAATGAACCGACTTTCTGACATCGACACTCACAATCGGCTGATTGAGCGCTTAACTCATCAGCAAACGGATGACGCTCGCAAATCCTTATCGGGTAATCATTACGCGAGACTCTGGACCTCATCTCAGAGTTAAATTCATGATAGCGTGACCCTTTGAATAATATCACCGCGCATTAACATTTGAACTTCTGCGCAACCTCAATTCGATTTTAGAACCGCCTCCCGAATAAAGGAAGGCGAATTTACGTGCACAATGAGAAATGATACGATAAAAATAGTAATGATTTCGATTTCGTACCAAATAAAGGCCTGCATAAAGAAAATGAAAAGAAATCCCCAGTATCTTAGGAAAATTAACCATCTACGAGTTACCTCGACATGAATGTAACTCCTCAAGCATTGAATACTTATTGTGACAAAATAACTTTCATTTTTTTTCAAATTCCTTCATCAGTTGCAAGAAATTTTTGAGTATGAACGAAAAGAAAAAATTCTGGTATAAAGCACCCCTAACCTGTAAATACTATTTTAATTTAGAAAGTTGACGGAAAGAGCGTCGCGCTAGAAGCGAAGCTATCTGTAACGAGCTCACGGCCTCCCAGACGATTAAAGGAATCGTATTGGCCGCTACAGTCACGTGTCCGATAACAATACAAAGCTAGAAATACTATCGCCTCGGACTTCTAGATAAGTAAACCCGTTTCGCGTCGACAAAAGTTTTTCGCTGTACTACGAAACGTAAAAATCTATTATTTCCGTGTTGGTGATGTATGCCCCTCCCCTCACGTGACCATCGTTTTCACAACAAATTACACCTGGAATATTAACAGTGCACGATCCTTGTCAGAACGTAGATGACGCGAACGCGGCTCAAAGTTAAATAAATCGATATTGGTACCTGACGCCCCATTTGTGTTAAATTAACTTTAAAAGTAAGTGTCAACTGTAGTGTTAATACTTTACCCAACGTAACGGAAAAAACCGGACAGCGTTGTTCTCACAAATCGTCAATTAATTTTCATTATTTTTTCATATTTTGTCTCAAAAACATAGGTTATAACACCTCGTAGGAACGAGCTCGTCGAGCTCGTTCCAATGAGGGGTCATAACCTACGTTTTTGAGACAAAAAATGAAAAAGTTAGTTATTCAAGAATTTTTTTTGCAAGTGTCGTCTGCTTTTCATGTTAGGTAAAGGGTTAATAATATGGTAAATTGTCCGAGTAGAAAACGAAATTTCAGGTAAAGAACAAATTGAAATGTGACTGCGTGCAGTCTGAATCAAGTCATGTATTTTTTTTCCAAAGTAAATTTTGATTTTTCGATCTGAATGAACTCTGCTCCCCTGCATCGGAGCGATCAATTGCAGCCCATATAGAGGGCATTTTGATGGCTTATCACATCATCTTTGTCGCTCATTCGGAAAAAATGGTTGCCGCGGGGGTGGGGGTGGGGATGGGGAGGGGGGCGTGTGAGGGCTTGGGCCCACTGAACCGACCATAGTTCGACCCAATGGGAGAACATTTTTGATTTTTCAAACTGATAGAACGCTGTTTCCTTGCATTTGAGCGATCAAATGCAAATGCAGACTGGACTGCTGGTTTTTTCGAAATGTCTCTGTGGCAGTCCACATAGAGAGAATTTCGGTATACCGGCAGTCTATGAAATCAGATTCATTTCGCCTGTTGGTCATTTTCACAAAATTTCATGCAACAACACGTGTTGAGCTGCGTCAATTTTGGGGCCCCAGATGGACCCCAATAGGGGTGGGGGAGGGGGGATCGGGAATTTTCCCAGTGGACCGTGTGGCCAGTCCGTCTTTGAGTATTGGCAATCCAGCCAGTTATATGTTATGCATAATTGGAAATGAGTGAAATATGAAGCGATACATGGTTACCATCGTCGTTGTCTCTCCATTTTGCTTCATATGTGTTTGTTAGTTTGTAAATAAAGGTCACGTGACAGACTGTATACATTTTAGCGTTTGCTAGTTGTCTTCTTGAAAATGGTACACTCTAAAATCAGTTGGGTTAAAAATTACCCCAAATCAACTGAGTTGAGTGAATACGAGCCCAGCTGGTTCATATTCACTCAACTGAGTTGTATTTCAACCCAACTGCTTTTAGAGTGTACCCAAACTGCAAGGGATGTTAGCACCCATACATGTTTACATTGTTCTGCAATGAATAGCTCATTAATATTCACAAGTTTAAAGTTCATATTGAGTGTTGACGAAAGCATTCAGCAACCTTGCTCTAGGTTTATTATTTTTTATTTATTTATTTATTTTTTTTTTTTTTTGGGGGGGGGGTAGGGGTGGAGGTGGTGGAAGAATAAATGAAGCAAAGAATCATTACAATGGTTTTGTGATTGATTTTATTCGAGTTATACACCTACATACATGCATGGAAACATGAAATATAGATACCAATGTGTCAAAGTATTCATTCCCCGAATTCGTCGCATTCCGTAATTTCTAACCAACTTCCATTTCAAATCGCCGGAACGGGTACAACTGAGGTTATTCTTAACCATTTACCCAACGAATCGGCAAGATCCGCCCGCGTAATATGCAAATTCAGCAGCTGAAAAAATATAATTTTTCCAAAAATTTCAACAAAACCATATCACGTGACCCCTCTTTGGAACGAGCTCGTCAAGCTCGTTCCAAAGGGAGGTCACATGATATGGTTTGGTTGACATTTTTTGAAAAATTAAAAAAAAAATGATATTTAAAATAATACATTTTGATATCGTCTGCGTTGGGTAAAGGATTAATAAACACTGTTGGAATATTCCTGTGACGTATACAACAGTTACATGTAAAAGGGGACATTTTTGCAGAATATTTTAGTGTACGACTTACAAAACAACCGGCACACATAGACAAAACAAAACCCTCGCGCCGTTTTTTTTTCAATAGGGCAGGTCGGTTTTTCGGTTATTTTATATAAATAGAAACCAAAACGCTTTTTTTGGATTGGACCCCAAATGCGTATGTTTCAAAACAATAACAAAGATCAGCCGATCGTTCCTTCAAGGCAATACGATGCGGCGCAGCGTGACGTAATTTAGGACGTTACTGGGGGATATTCGAGTCGATGGATGTTTTGAAATATCTTTTAGATAATTTGCGATAATTCACAGGCTAGCATATAATGAAAAAGAAAATCTACTCTAAGTCAGTACCTGAAATTATCTCATGAGTGTGGACCTGAAAGTTTTACTTTTCACGAGCGCTTGCGCGAGTGAAAAATAATATTTTCAGGTCCACGCGATGATTTATTTCAATAGCATCCTAATTGACGTTACGCTTCGGCACATGACGCCACCCTGAACGTCGCCTTGAAGGAACGATCAGCAGCTTTTTGTTAATAATTTAATCATTTGCCCCGCCTCTGCGTTTGATTGGTTGAAAGCATACAGCGTGAAAGTCGTCAAAATCGTATAAACCAAAGCACGTAGTGATTTGAAATGTCTACACGTTCGCACATCCGGTCCAACTTTGAAGACTCTGGATGCCCCGCCCACTCAATTCAATCGTCACTACAACAGGAAAGAAACACCCGCGGGTGTGGTTTAGTGTGCTAAACCTGTTACCCTCCCGCTGCAGACTCACTCTCAGCCTAAGAAGGTGAGCTAACAGGCAGATTAACAGTTTAACTGTGGCCTTCTACCAGAAAGGACTGCCTCCACCGACTCAGCTAAAGATTAGATCATAAATTAAACAAATGTGCTATTCTTATCTTTTTATATTTTACATATTCTAATGAAAACTAATTCTGCCTTCTTCTTTTAAGCAGGTACAAAGAAGATACTTTTTGACCAGCACCCCAATAACCGCTATGGACACTATAACCGTTATGGAAACAGTAACCCCCATGGTTCCTGAACATCCTCCACTCCATCCCCAAAAGTGGTCGACCACTTTAAGGGAGGCGGGCGTTGGTCCTGCGTCCCGCCTCTGCCCCTTTTTGTAAGCGCATTGCGCACCTTTTGTCCCATCCCAATAGGATTACAATGTAGGCCTGCCCCCGAACCAGGGAAATTTGGGTCTTCTTTCTGGTGACCCCCGAAAGGGGTCGTTGTTGTTTTCCTTCAAAGAGTCCAACCAAACAGAGACAGCCTGAGGCAGATTATACTTGCCAGTGATGGCCATCACTCAAAATCATCCTCGAAGTGGCAGACTTTACTTGCCTGAAAACCTATTCACCTGCCTGAAAACCTAGAACCACTGCACCCTCGGGGAGAGGTAGTACCTTTGTGAGAGGACCCAACCTCCAACACTGGTCCTCACCCGAGGGTTCAACCGAGATATGTCAACGAAGCTATCACGCCGCAACCGGAGACACCTGCCAAGTACCTGAACCTTCCCCCCCCCCCCCCTCAACACGCCTGGTCATGTGAAAATCAATCCTCTACAGTCACTGAGGGTCGAAAGGGGCTTGTTCCCCAAATCCGTCCCTGCGCGCCTTCGGCGCGCGAAACCATTCATTCCTGAACCAAGAATATAATGATAATTTCTCGGGAACAATTAAATTTAATAAAATGTACCGACGAGGGAGACGAATAAAAGATCATACATCCAAACATGTATTAGGTTCGTAACTCCTAGACTATCCCCTGACATTCATAGTTTCTAGACGACTGCTGCTAACATGTTCTCACTCACCACTGTATTTCTGGTGGTTGGCTCCTAGTACCACTGTCTCTGACCCTACTACAACCACTTCCAGAGTCGTCCACCATTACTATGGATTTGAAGCCCCACTACAAGCTCGATAGTTATCTGTTATCCTATTTCGACCTCTGACCTCGATCAAGTCCCAGTAGGCTCAGTCAGACCGTTCATCTAAGCTCGAATTGGTCTATACAGTTCCTCGACCCAATGCATGGTAGGGCATATTACGCATGTTGAGACTGTTTGGTCGTGCTGAGATATATTTATGTGATTGTGCACAAAGATTCACACCTTCGGAACCCCACCTGCGCCCTTTCTGTGGTCATTCACAATAGAATCTCTATTTTGCAAAATGACTCGAAGAGTCTAAGGACATTTACTTCTAGAAACAATAGCTCTCTCACTGCTCTGAGAACATGTCCCTTTTATTTGTGATTCAGTGGCGTAGATAAAGGGGGGGGGGGGGCCGAGGGGGGGGGGGGGGCGGAGGCCCCCCACCAGAAGTTTTGTCGGAATTTTTTTGGGACCATTTTTAGGCGAATTTATGCCTAATAACATAATAACATTAAAATGCTGGCTTTGGGGATAAAAACATGCCATTTTGGGTAAAAAAATTTCAGTACATTTGCAGTAAACAACAGATTATTTCTGTTTGTTTGGGTTTTCGTTGTTGTTACACTGTCGGGAAATTTTCGGTCTGTCGGGAAATTTTGGGCTTGCCCCTCCGCCAGCGAAAAGCTATCTTCGCCAATGTTGTGATTGCTTAACTTAACAATCGATCAAGTGTCGAGTTAGCTTTGGTGAAAATATTCTAGGAACTTCCGAGGTGGTCGTGGATTTGCTCACTTCCTCTGTAAATATAAACCTCGGGTTCACTCCATGTCCATGAACATTGAGGGTCTTTGTTCCATCTGATTGTTCGACATAATACCACTATGACATTGTGTCAAAGCCACTGTGAAATGGTTCCTCAAGTAGGTCAAGTGCACACATATTTTTTTTCACAGCCCGTGGCCCGAGCGAAAATGGCCGAATGTGGCGCTTTAACACTTGATTGAAGTTTTCCATTGGAAATGCTCATTGATACGTCTATAAATTACGGAAACATGTGCTTCCAACATACCAGAATCTTCCTTTTTCGATGTTATGTTGTTTTTCAGTCGACTGGTTCCACAGAAGGCGGTATCATCGAATATCCGCATACGTAATCAAATTTCAAAGTTATCAGAGTAGAACCAGGCCTGAAAATAAGCAGTCTGACATTTGCAGAATGAGGTCCCCAGAGGGTGAATTTGATGATGTTATCCCATACAGTTTGCCAATTTATCCTCTGGTACCTCTTTCTGTTTAGTTTTGAGACCCTGATTCAGATTGAGGTTTACAGAGGGTAGATTTATTGAAACTACCCTGCTGTGCAGGGTAGCATCATTAAATTCACCCTCTGAGAACCTCATTTTGCAGATGACAGTCTGTTTATTTTCTAGCTTGAGTAGAACTTCTCAGTTGTAAGAAAATGCAAGCTCTAGGGTCTTAATTTAGGTCCGCGTACTCTCGAATGACTTATCATTGATAGATAAAGAATGTTTGACACGCAGAATAAAAAAAACAGACCAGAAGTTAGCTAGCGAAGTTGACAAAATAACAAGTTTCTTCAAATAAATAAAAGAAGGTTGAAATTGGACAGGGGCAATCGACTGTACCTAATATACTACTGGTCAGCCTATAAATGACACATAGTCTCTCAAATGCGTCTGAACTATTGAACTATTATAACCGTTGCAGATTTTTATCATCCTTCACTCCATCACTGGGGGTGGTCACCCACCCCTGGTGAGGCGAGCGTTGGTCCTACCTCCCGTTTACGGCCTTTTATGTAAACGTCCCCAAAACGCACTTTTTGTACCCGTCAAGTAGCTTAACAATCAAGCCTGCCCCCGAACCAGGGAAGTTCGGATCTTTTGGTGGTATCCTGAGAGGGGTTGTTTGCTCAAGTCGGTGTACAATTGTCTGTCTGCCGAATTCTCCCGAACCAGATCAACCAGATTCAGACTATACTTGCCAAGGGCGGCTTCGACGATTTACCAACATAGTGACAGACTCTACTTGCCTGAAGAAAACACCACAAGCCTGCTCCCTCACTCTTTCTTCCTCGAATGCGACTGGGCATGACTGCGATTTGCGAAACATTTTCCAAAACTTAAAACGACATAGAAAGATCGAAAGGGGCTCGACCCACGCCGTCACTGGGCGCCTCCGGCACCCGAAAACATTGATACTTTGAAATGCATTTGTAAAGTGGATCGATTAATAAAAACGCGTGTTGGTGTCTTCCGGAATGTAAACTTGGAGTTTTCCAGGTTTTTTTTTCTCCAAATCTAGCATAATTCCACGTGTCGCGCCTGTGCAGTGACACCACATATCACCATCCCAACGATATAAATATATTGCTACTTATGTACACTACCATCTAGCCAGCAAAATCAATTAAGTAGTGCTTAACCCCTTAGCCAACGCAGACGATATAAAAATTTATTTAAATATTATTTTTTTAAAATTTTCAACAAAATTCAACAAAACAATATCATGCGACCCTCATTGGAACGAGCTCGTTCCAATGTGGGACACATGATATGGTTTTGTTGAAATTTTCTGAAAAGTATATTTTTCTCAACTGCTGAATTTGCATTTTACGTGGGCAGATGCGATCGATTCTTTGGGGAAAGGGTTAAGATATGGAACATTTCTATACCATTTGCCTCAGTCATACAGAAAGGAAGAGTTTAGCCTCTAACATACTGCTAAGGTCCATAGAGAGATGAAGCTGCCCTTGCTAAATTTCCACCAAATATTTTTGAAGTCCACAGAGGAAAACGTTTAAAAAAATGTTGTGGCAATTTGTCTCTCATTTGGTAGCAAAAAGTTGTCAGGCTCATTGACTATATTTTTACCGCAAATATTTTGCAAAGTTGAGGCGATCATACAACGTTGGGTCCGTGGAGCGACTTTGAGTGTTTGAGTGTGGCGAGGGGCGGACATGTAAGTGGAGTGTTCTTGGACCTACACTCACAAACATCATGCACAAATTGTTAACACGAGACGCAATCTGGGTGATTTGGCAGGGCTTAACAATTCAGAATTTTGATGGACCCATTTGAAGGTTGCCCCATTACATGTTCATTAACCTTTTGATCTTTTGCCCCAATTTTGGGGGGTTAACCCTTTACCTCACATACCTTTCCCCCCAATATCCTGAACTTCATGATTAAAACCCTTGTCTCAAATTTTCAACAGAAGCATACAAATATGGATATCATTGGAACCAGCTAATTCAACTGGTTCCAATGATATCCATATTGGTATGGATTTATTGAGAAATTGCCATGATGTGTGAGGTTGTATAAGCCACACTTTGTCTAATTTTCTGTGCATTTTTCCCATTTTGTTAGGTAAAGGCTTAACCTTTTGATAACCATTATAATTGGCAGATTTGGGGGATGTGAATTTTGTTGAGAAATAAAAGTCATTATGATTTATAATAATTTATCTTTTATCATTGTTGCATGTCTTTTTTTGTCATTACCTTCCAATCAAATCTCCAATTATGAAACTATTTTTTGGTTAACCTATAAAGAGGTCTCCCAAAAATATTTTTGCGTAACCAAAAGGCAACCCGTCCTATAGGTTGCCCCAACTGTCAAGCCCTGATTTGGGGCTATTAGTAGAAACGGGAACCGATTCAGTGCATGCAGTGCACTAAAGCCATAAAAATCGCAAAATAGCCATGCATTCTGTAATTAGAAATATGTCTGGATCGCGGTGGCTCAGTACCGGCTTCCTCCAAGGAAACTGCCCGACTCGAGGTGACCCGGGCTGTCGGATGTTTCGATAAATCTCAATAAATAAACAAATCGAAATACGTCTGCTCCAAGTCCATCTGATTGGACGTTCGCGGATTTTCTCTCTCCACGAAAAGTGAAATATACGCGAGTCCCGGGTCAGACAGCAGGGTGGGATATTTCTATCCCCACCCACCCCACGTGACATACTCATTTGCATATTTTATTGGGTCGCCGGAACTATTTCATCATCGTCTGCACAATTGTAAATAAACAAAATGGCTTCACGATTTGCAAATATAAAAACGGACGAATTTGTCGCGGAGAAAAGGAATAAAGAGACAGACCGCAAAACAAAGGCCCATTTGAATCTTATTCAACAGATTTTGAATGAGAAACACAACGATAAAAGGCAAATAGACGAATTTATCGATCGATCAATAATCTCACAATGCCTTTTACACTGGAGTTTGACACGCGCATATTCATTAACCCCTTAACGGACAGTGTTACAAATCAATTTTTTAGTATATACCTATGGTATATACCTAACTTTTGTACGAGCTTTCCGATGAAATCAGGGATGAGTCTTCCAAAAAATTCCGGACACAAGGCCAGGGTGGGTGGGTGGTGGATGGGGGCCAAAACACCTTTTTTCCTGGAGTTGCAATTTTTTTCCTGGTGTTTTTTTTTTTCAAATTATTTTCACATTAACAAGGCTATATTGTTGTTTAGTAGTCTAATAGGCACCTGTTTGTCAGGTAGGGTTAGTGAATAAGGCCCCACTAGGTTGATTAGGGGATTTGTTCTCTTTTTTGTAAATTAAATTAGATGCATTAAAGAATTGTGTACTCCAGTTTGACTAAAAACAATCAGTGGAAATTTATGAATTTTAATTTGGGAGGTTAACATAATTTTAATAGCTTAATCATCACGGCACAATTTGGATTTTACAATGAGTAGCAATGTGTTTAGCAGAAGATCTAAAATAATGTAAAAAAATTACGGAAAATAATCTAAATGCCCAGTTTCTCTGAGTAGAGCTCTTGTAACCTGAAACTAATGAAAATTCTCACAGTGCACCTTTGATATAAAACCCCACTTACTTAATTCAAGCTCATAGTGATAGTACCAGGGTTTTCACAGAGGGTTTGTCTGGCTATCTCGCGAAAACATGAAACAAAAGTTACAGTTAATATTTGAATTGAAAACTGACCCTGACTGAGCCAGAGTATATAGATGAGTAGCTGAGCATAATACTATGCAGCAAAAGAAGATTATTTTAATCCTCTATTTGATGTTCACAAAAATAGTCTAATTCTTACATTATATGCTGTTATATGCAGAAATCAATGCTGACATTTTTTCGGAGACGGACCAGGACGGACAGTGAGATTTACAATAGTGTTAGGTGATAGATTTTCAGCTTTCCTACGCTATCCACTATCTTTTGAGTAATGACAATTGGCTGAAACCTCAAGCCTAGACACTTAGCCTGTAGTCAGGTCATTAAAATTAAAACTTCTTGACTAAATTTGAACTGTTTCTTCAGTCTCGGAACTTAACACATGAATGATAATTATTATGAGGGCATTGAGGCCAGAACTTTCAGTTGAGCATTTGTAATTCATGCACTTCAATAATATGCCAGTATACACTACGCCATAGTGTATATAGGCATATTATTGAAATGCATGAATTACAAATGCTCAACTGAAAGTTCTGTCATCAGGTATTAGAACCACCAGAACATAAAGATGTGAAAAAAACAGTTATCAGGATGAAACAATCCTGGGTAATAGAAGGTTCAGCACCAATTCCAACTCAAGAATCAGTATTGTAACTCAAAGGAGATAAACTTGTGGCCAGTGTTATTGTGGAGGTTTAGTGACCTAAATGATGAAGCCATCTAAACCCTGCTATGCTGGTTTATCACTGTTTGGCCATTCTCTGTTTCTCAGACTCCAAAACTTTCACTGGACAAACAAAACATCCAGCATGCTTAAACTGATAGTGAGACTCAAAATGATAGGTCCAGTGTACAACTTCACATACTGGACACCTAAGGGGCAACAGCAAAACAGTAAAAATAAACAATGTGTAAACTGGTGTAAAGGGAAATTAACCCTTTACCTAACATGAAAAGCAGACGACACTTGGAAACAAAAGTCTTTAATAACTATTTTTTTCATTTTTTGTCTCAAAAACATAGGTCATGACCCCTCTTTGGAACGAGCTCGACGAGCTCGTTCCAAAGAGGGGTCATAACCTATGTTTTTGAGACAAAAAATAATGAAAATTAATTGGCGGTTTTTGTGAATAGCGCTGGCCGGTTTTGGCCGTTACGTTGGGTAAAGGGTTAACTTAGGCCTGTGTTCCATATCTGTTTTCATTTAGGAAAATATATCTATATAGGTACAGTGTGGATGATAATTCATTGCTACTTCTGGTATAGCTTGACTGCATAACAGTTACCAATATATTTATTTTTATTTGTGATACATGTATTTGGTAGCACCCTTGTTAGTTTGACATCAACTTTGAATGAGAAAACAGCAAGCACTGATCATCATAGAAGAATTACTCAGTGGCAGTGCTTTGTTTTTTCACAACATCAACAACACACTACATCATGGAATTTGTAATAAAGCACCATTTTATTTCATAAACATACACCTATATACTGTCAAAACAACTACAATTCTGGTATCTATCAGTGACCAGTGTATCAATCAGTTCCTCGAAAGTTTTCTCACAACGAAAAATAACAATGAAACTTTTCCCAGTAAAAATAAATGCGTGCTTGATAACAAAGGAGTTAATAACAATTTTCTTTAGTGAAATCTAAATGCTTCTGTTGATGCTGGTTGATGTGTACATAATTAGTTTGGACAGTAGATTAGGATTCAAATTAAGGCAAGGATTGACAACTGGAAGCTCAGTGCAATAATTTTTCATTACCCACTGTGGTAATACACTGAAAAATATAGGTGGGGGGGGGGGGGGGGGGGGTGTCCAAGTGGTCAGAGGAAAAAAATATTTTTTTTGCACATGGGTGGGTGGGTGGTGGTCAAAAGATGGAAAAAAATTGTTTAGGCCTTGTGTGCGGAATTTTTTGGAAGACCCCCCCCCCCCCCCCCCCCCCTGATGAAATTGTTCGTTTTTCGAAAGGACTACGACTTGATAAATTGGGTATGTCAGCACGTGACGTGACCGCCAATTATCTATAATGACGCAATCCTCGTGTGTGGGGAGAACAATCATCCTCGATGAGTCTAAAGGTGGGAATGGGAAAATCTCGTCCCCGGGGCAAGATATTTGAACCAGACCCTCGGCAAACCTCGGGTCTGGTTCAAATATCTTGCCTCTCGGGTGAGATCTCCCCATCCCACCTCCAGACTCATCGGGGATCATAATAATCTCACCTTTACTTCGTGTAACAGGAGGAGAGATAAGTGCAGGGGTTCGAACCGTCGACCTCTAGCACACAAAGCGACCGAGTCTGGTTGGTAAGTGGTCTTTATACCTCGACCACTACACTTCGCTTCTAATTCGCTATTCATCGAATGCAAACACAGGTTTCAAAAATCAAAACTGAAAACGGGTAAACGGTCTCCATACAGTAAACACAGATTGTGTTTGTAAAGTTTGTTGACCTAATGAAAACAAAAACAAAGCCATTTATCCAATCGCAATGTGTGTCAACAATTGCGTCCCAGTTGCTTTTAAAATGTGCATTGACAAATGTTAGGTCAGAAATCCTTTTTGCGACATACCGGACGAAGAACACTTTCTTCGGGTTTAAACGTGTGTTAGAACAAAAGTATTAGTAAAAGATTACATTTCTGTTTTGTGATGATAACTTCTTCTCGGGAATACACCATTATTCGATCGTATTCTGAAGTTATGAATCAGCTTACTGATAGTTAATTCGGTGCATTACATGAGAATTTGTAATTTTTAAAACAAAACGTATTTACACAAACTTGTCGAAATGATACTGTTATTTTCCTGATATCAACGCGAGTGGTGAACAAGAAGCTATAGTTCAAACTGAACTGTTAATGATAGTTGTGCTACAAACATTGATGTTCCGAACGATGCAGACTTCGGCTGTTCTAAACTTTGCTCTGGACGAACCACTAGATAAGTACACAGCATCGATAGAAATATCAAATGCCTGCAGAGAATTCTACAAATCTAGATTGGAGGCAACGTTGGAGGCAAAATTAAAACTAAGGGGAAATACCGCGACTCCTAGAAGAGAAACATCCATTGATAGTGCGATGCAGAAACTACGGAAAGAAATGGTAAGAACATTCTAAACTTCTCACAGCTATGGAGCCCTTTACCCAACGCAGACGATATCAAAATTTATTATCTTAATTACTATTTTTAGATTTAAAAAAAAAAATCAACAAAACCATATCATGTGACCCCTCATTGGAACGAGCTCGATGAGCTCGTTCCTATGAGGGGGTCACATGATATGGTTTTGTTGAAATATTTTGAACAATTTCTTTCAACTGCTGAATTTGCAAACTACGCGGGTGGATGCGCCGATTCATTAGGTGAAGGGTTATTAAGTGCCATATTTGTAAGAATGTGGACATTGTCATAATGATGTAACAATTGTTCGCGTGTGGACATTGTCATCAGTGGCGTCATGAGAACGGTGCTCGGGGGGGAGGGGGCGCCCCCCCCCCAATATTTTCGGGGAAGGCCTGGGAAGTGCCATTTCCGGCAATTCTGGGAGGCATTTTTTGCCAATATTTTGGGGCACGCTACGCGCCAACCGATGGCGGCGCTCCGCTTAGATGATGTCACCGATCTGCGCCCCCCCCCCCCCGATTTTTCCCTAGCATGACGCCCCCTGATTGTCATAATGATCTAACATCACCAGGCACAGGCACATGCGTATCTTTTGTTTTTTGGGGGGTGAGGGGTTAGCAATTCCCCAATAACTTTCCAATCGGGTCATATTTACCTGGATTGGAGTCTTATATATGTGTTATTTTTTCTTATTTAATGGTACTTAACTTTCAGTTGCTATTAACTATCCTATTCTGTTGATGCAATCTGCCTTGTTTTGGGTGTATTTCCTCATTAAAGCTGTTTTATTATATGCTAGCCTGTGAAGTATTGCAAATTATCTAAAATATATTTCTCGATATCTATCGACTCGATGGTTACCGAGAAATATCCCACAGTAGCTTCCTAAATAACGTCACGCTTCCACGCTTGGTGTCGCATTGAACGTCGCCTCGAACGTCGCCTTGAAGGAACGAGCAGCAGATCTTTGTTATTGTATTGAAACTGTTTGCAGTGGAATTGGACTGAATACTGCGCAGTAAAATGTCAGTAGCATATAATAAAAAAAAATCTACGCTATTTTAGTGAATTTCAGGAATTATCTCATTCGTGTAGTTCTGAAACTATTATCTTTCACCCGCGATACTAAATTAGCGGAAATATCCTCTATCTATTCCATTCTATCGAGTCGCCCTTTTCAGTAATCATGCATTTTCTTCCGGGACTAGTTTTGCTTCTGGGACTTGTGTCACACACGCACTTGATCTCATGAAAATGGTATCAGGAAACTAAATATTTTCTCATAGGCGACCATTATAAAGTTCAGGCAAAAACAAAATATGATCGCATCACTTTAATTTTGGCATTCAAATATCTTTGTCAAGTATAGACAACTTTTTCTGACCACAAAACAGGGGGTCATGCAACAAATAAGAGAGAAAAAATGACAGCAAGGGAAGTACAGGTCACGTGCACATATTTTTCAGGGAATTCCCTACAAAAATACTCAAATATAAATTGTATTTTCTAGGTCCAAAAGTCATCAAATCACTCTCTTTTTTACCTGGAATATTCATCAATAATGCAAGATGTCAAGAGAATGCTTCAAACGTTTATTCAAACAATTTATTTTCCCAAGGCTGTTTATTTTTAGAGATCGCATCACTTCCGGGTGCAACATTTTAAGGCGGTGAACTCTAATTCAAATATTTAGTTCCCTGATACCAAACGGAGGCAGGTGGCTGATTGGTGAGGTTAGGCCCCCAGCATGGCCAGTCTTGAATCCGGTACGTGTCAATTAAATATGAAGTTGGGAACCCCATGCGTCATGTATTTATCCACAAACAAGTTGTTTAATATTTATCGCCATTGACAAATGTTCCAACTACATCATGAAGGCATGCCTTCGAAGAAGGCATGCCTTGATGTTAATGTAGTTTGACTATTTCTTCAGTCGGGACTTGAGTCATGACACTCGGACGAAATTCACTATACACCCCATTCGATCATCTTTGCGACGCCTATGGGCACAATATCCCACAAATGGCGTCAATCGTTTGAATCATGGTGGTATCGTCCGTGTCTGTTCAATGGCTTCAACTGGAAGCGTCTGAATTTGTTATTTGTTTGTGTACCAAATAATATTTTCAATAAGCAGCCTTGGCGCAGCACGTTTAAAATATTGTTTGATCAACCGCACATAACCACTGAACAACCATTTACTTTAAAGAATAGGGGCGTATCAAGGTTCTGGGCCGAGTTCAATGGCTTGATTTGCAGACAACTTAAGCTAGGGTCCAGCGAATCGCGAGTTTGCGCTCGAATCGAATCAGGAAAAGGGGTTCGTTCCAATGAGGGGTCATAACCTATGTTTTTGAGACAAAAAATAAAAAAAAATTAGTTATTCAAGAATTGTGTTTGCAAGTGTCGTCTGCTTTTCATGTTAGGTAAAGGGTTAAGCTACTACGACTGTCTTACGAGTGTTGTCAGTCTCTCATGTGCACCCAATATCAATATGCGTACTGGCTAGACTAGTTCATACCATCGAACCACAAGTAGATGGACCTATCACTTATTTCTGAAAGGATGAGCGACGTATTCATATAGCATTCCGTGTAGAAATGTCGGCACGGACCAGTGAATAGCCCCCATGCGCAGTCTACTCAGGGACGTGGCGAAAGGGGTGGGGGTGTCCCTCCCCCCCCCCCCTAATACTGGGCAAAATTTTCTATAGTTGGAAATTCGGAGGGCAAGTCATGAGTAGGTGGAAATTCCATCCATCTAGATTTTAGAGTTTCTTTGGAGATGCTGATGTCTCCTGTATTTCCAAAATTCCAACTCGGTTTCAAATCGGCAAAAAACTCTAACTGTTACTATTTACAACTAAGGTGTACGTAATATCAAGCTTCATAAGTATGCGTGATGTCAATCGGTACGAGATTTTTATAGTATGTTTACTTATCGTAATAAAAAAATCCTCGAAATGCACTTCAAGAAAATCACATCATGCAAAATCGTTATCCTGAGTTAATTCCATCATTCACAGTTACAAAATGATGAAACTTCGAAAATTGATCAATCCTGCATAAGATCTGATTTAATGTTAGGACAGTGTGAATTGTTCAAAGTTCTAAGCTTGAGCATTTGTTTAGCAAATATTCAATTCCCAGAAGAATACCAAATAATAATAACCTGATAATTCTATCATAAATGTGTTGGCATTTCAGTTACTAGAATGAATTTTATGCCCCCTTTCATTGCTTCATTTTCAAAATCTTTTGCGGTAGTGAATTTCCAACTGGGGAAGGACCAGGAGGATGGGGGAGTTCCCCCTCCCGGTCCCTCCTCCTAGTTGGAAATGCTCTAACCCCCCTCACCCCCCCCCCCCCCACACACACACCAATCGGAAACCTCCAGCCACGTCCACGAGCCTAGTTTCATTAATTTCAACTATATAGGATGCTCTTCTGAGCCCTGACGCATCACACCAAAATATTATTATATCACTTTGATTGTTTCAAAGACGCCTTGTTCCACCCAAGGGGTGATATATTGTGCCAATTAAAGGTCACGTGATCAGTTGATCTTCAAATGACATAAGCATTTTGAAACTGAATTTATGTAATCTGCTTTGGATGGATACTGTCAAACTCCTTCCTCACAAAACAGCAAGATGAGTTCTTATCTTCAGAAAGTACGCAACAAAGTAATGTATGAAATCCAAAACTGTCCTGGATTCGAATTTTATGGAATAATCGAGACAGTTTCGAATCGAAATGAATCGGTGAAAAATGAAACCGAATCGGATCTTGGACGTTCGCCGGACCCTTTGTTAAACGGATTCGACATGGCTAACCGGTCGTTCATTTATTTCCAAAAAATTACAAACACCTATTTTGGTCCTCTGGCGAAACATTTTCCTGATTGGTAAACAAGGATGTGACATTTTTGTAATCCAGTAGCATTGCATGCTTTCGCACGAAAGGTTTTGTCTTCCTTATGCGGACAGCATATGAAATTATCTCATTTACTATTCACGGCGCTTAAGCTAACTTCAGGCATTGGTGGATGGTGTGGCCCATGTTTGTCTGACCATGACACTAGGTTAGTTGCCTAACATTGTATCCGCTTGAGAAATTCATTCTTCAAGCATCTCTGAGATATCCTATGCTCAGGAAAAATACAGGAAGATGGCCACTATCAGACCATCTTGAATTCTTCGACCAAAAACATTGACTTCCATCACCCTCTTGTTATTTCCGAACAATAATATTCCACATTTCAGCATTAACTGGTAAAGTGCTGAGTTTTTTCTGACAACAAATCAAAGCTCATCAAATACTGCTCTATTACATTTAATTGGATAGTGCCTTATAGGCACTATCCAATTAAATGTCAGAGAGCAAGGTATTGTATAAAAAGTCTGATTCATATCAGGGACAATAAAGGCTTCCTCAGACAGAATGTAGCTACAGACAGTTATTGTCTATCACTTTTTGTAAAGCCGAAAATATGGCTTCCAGCACTCTACCAATTAAAAACATCACGGAGCCACGTATAGTAACGACAAAAATGTACCACTGAAGTATAACTAAAATCGTCATACGGCCTTCTTGGAATTTCCGATCAAACAATTGAATAGATAAAAACTTCTTACTTCGAAAGTTCGCGATTCGTCTATCTTGAATGTTTCGTCAACAAAATTATGAGCCTCATCCTTGTGGTATCCTAAACCATGTACCAAATTTCAAAGTTCAGTCTCAAAGCATATCTGAGCCACGACTTGTAACAAAACAATATCACCCAAATACATGCACAGAACGACACACGCGTGTGAATGGGTTAATCGATCTGGCACGAGTGCCAGCGGTGAAGGATAAAACGAGAGGCGACAGGCCTCGAATTTTATCCTTCCGCGATGGCACAGAGCCAAATCGATCAACCAATTCACACGCGCGTGTCGTTCTGTGTTGATTACACGCCTTCACGTCTATAAAAAGCAATTATTAGAAGGACACTCAGCAATTAATTTGACAACTATCAACACAAAGAACACATTTTATCGCCAACCAAATTTGCGATGGGAGCCCATGTTATTTCGTTTCCTGAGTGTCAATATCTTCTAAGTGCCTATTGGAACATAGAACACATTGGAACTCAAGGGACGAATTTTAGCTATCGCTGGGGATTCAAATTGTAATTGCGGGGCACGATTTGTAGAAAATTCCAATGAAATTTCGCTTCTATTTAAAAATAGTCCGTCACCGATTTCCGTTCCACACATGTGTGCGGAACGGATTCTCATTTTCCGCATGGTTTAGTATTGCTGTAGATGGGGATTTCATAGAACAGGCATGTAATAAAATAGAAATGGGCGCCATTCGGCCATCGTGAATACTTAGTCCACAAACTTCATATGCACTATCCACGTGTTGTCTTCTAACAATGTACCTAATTTCAAAGTTCAGCATTAAAGCATCTCTGTGCCATGGCGGGGGTTGGGGGGGGGGGTGTTAACGACACCTTATTATTGTGCACAAACAGAGGTGGCAGCGGTTGAAGGCAAGCGCACCGTTGGCGTCTAGTATGCCTTAGTACACAGTGCCACAGTGTCCCAACGCAGTCAACCGGGATTACGTGTTTTGTCGAAGAACCCAACGCATTTACCACTGATCAGGGTCGAACCGTCGATCTTTCGATTTAAAGTCCATCATTCTAACCACAGATCCCCCGCGCACCTGTAAAAACAAATACAAGTACCAGAGAAGTGACGTTGGCTGTCATTTATGCATTCCTCAGTCAAAAAGTCAAAATGGATTTAATTTTTGAAGCGTTCAAAAACATTTCTTGTACAAGCTATGGGCTTACTACTGAATCCACGTCAGTTTATGTATTTGTAGTTACATTACATTTGTTCATTGACATGATTATCTGAACTAAATATTGTTTAACCCCACGCACATTGATGTCGAAATTTTATAATGTCTAGCTGCATTTTTTCCCATAATTCCACACAAGGAATTTAATAAATTTAATCTTGTTGGACAGAGCTCATCATGGTTAAATTATAAGGTACTTAGTTTGTAGTAACCCTTTACCTAACGCAACGGCCAAAACCGGCCAGCACTATTCTCAAAAATCGCCAATTAATTTTCATTATTTTTTTCATTTTTTGCCTCAAACACATAGGTTATGACCCCTCGTTGGAACGAGCTCGTCGAGCTCGTTCCAACGAGGGGTCATAACCTATGTTTTTGAGACAAAAAATGAAAAAAATTAGTTATTCAAGAATTGAGGCTGTGAGCCTAAGTATTTTTACATTTATTTTTTATATTATCGGTTTTTAAAACCGGTGTGTGGAGGGCGGTGTGTGCCCACCCCCCCCCCCCCCCCCCAATCCTGGCTAAAATTTCCTATAGTTGGAAATTCGGAGGGCAAGTGATGAGTAGTTGGAAAATCCATCTATCTGGATTTTAGAGCTTCTCTGGCGATGCTGATGTCTCCTTTACTTCCTAAAATACCAACTCGGTTTCTCATCGGCAAAAATTCGAACTGTTTCATAAGTATACATGATGTCAATCGGTACGACATTTCTATAGTACGTTTACTTATCGTAATAAAACAAAATCCTCGAAATGCACTTCAAAAAAAATAACATCATGTAAAATCGTTATCCTGAGTTAATTCCATCATTCACAGTTACAAAATGATGACACATCAAAAATTGATCATTCCTGCATAAGATCTGATATAATGTTAGGAGAGTGTGAATTGTACAAAGTACATTTGTTTAGCACATATTCAATTCCCAGAATAATACCAAATAATAATAACAACCTGGAATTTTCGGAAGTAAAGGAGACATCAAAAATCCAGATAGATGGAATTTCCAACTACTCATGACTTGCCCTCTGAATTTCCAACTAGAGGACTTTTGACCAGAATTTTTTTTTTTTTTTGGGGGGGGGGGAGCACCCCCACCCCCCTTTCGCCACATCCCTGCTTTGGACGAGACATTTAATCCTGTTTTCCAGATTGCCCATTTTGGGGGCGCGGTGGCGGTGTGTACTAAGGCACTTGCCTTCAACCACAGCTAACTCTGCATGTGCAGAGTTGGGAAGGTGAAGCGTAAGCAGTAGGAGAGCGATGAAACGTGCCCTATTGGCCTGGTCTCATGCCAGATCTCATGTGACGTCATAGTCACGTGACCCAGTTACGTCATGGTCATGAGAGCCATGAAAAACCCCTCAGTGAGGTATAATTTACTATCCCTCTTAGTCTCATCTCGGTATTTAACACCCATATCTTATGGAATCCCATCTTTGGAAAACGCCTGTGGCTATGGAATCCCTTTTTGTCGTATGAGGTCATGAGGGCCATGAGAAAGCCCAAAATGAAGCCTCATTTACTACCCCTCTTAGCCTCATTTTCTTTCGAGGCCATGACGTCCATGAGAAATCCCTCAATGAGGTCTCATTTACTACCCCCTCTTAACCTAATTTTCTTTTGAGGACATGAGGCCAGGAAAAAATCCCTGAATGAGGTATAATTTACTTTCCAAATTTTACGGAGTCGGATAAGAATCTCAATTACGGAATGCCTTATATAGCCTGTCTCCCTGTATACAGGGGAAATAAAGCAATCAGATTCAACCTTGATCGATGTTATAGTCGAGACTGAGATATGTATAGCTAGGAAGTAGTGTTACAAGTCAATATTAATGGATGATAGTAAGCCATTAGTACTGGTACAATGCCGCAATGGCACAAGCCTGCTGTAGAAGCTAATGATAGGACAGATAGACCATAGACAAGTAGAGGCCTTGGGGCTTTGGAGATAAGATGGAAGCCCTTGGTAAGACTACATTAGACCTCATTGGCCCTCAGGGCCTCATACTACAAAAAAGGGATTCTCCAGAAAATATCCTCGATAGGTATCCTCAAATAATACAATGAGGCCAAGAGGCAAAGTAAATGAGGCCTCATTGAGGGGTTTTCGCAAGGCCCTCATGGCCTCATACGACAAAAAAAGGATTCTTCAGAAAGTATCCTCGATAGGTATCCTCACATAATACAATACCAGGCCATAGGTATCCTCAAATACCGAAATGAGGCTAAGAGGCAAAGTAAATTATACCTCATTGAGGGATTTTTTCCTGGCCCTCATGACCTCAAAAGAAAATGAGGTTAAGTGGGGTAGTAAATGAGGCCTCATTGAGGGCTTTCTCATTGCCCTCATGGCATCAAAAGAAAATGAGGCTAAGAGGGGGAGTAAATGAGGCCTCATCGAGGGCTTTTTCATGGACCTCATGGCCTCATACGACCAAAAGGGATTCCATAGCCACAGGCGTTTTCCAAAATGGGATTCCATGGGATATGGGTGTTAAATTCCGAGATGAGGCTAAGAGGGATAGTAAATTATACCTCATTGAGGGGTCTTTTCATAGCCCTCATGACCTCAAAAGAAAATGAGGTTAAGAAGGGTAGTAAATGAGGCCTCATTGAGGGCTTTCTCATGGCCCACATGGCCTTAAAAGAAAATGAGGCAAATAGGGGTAGTAAATGAGGCCTAACTGAGGACTTTCTCATGGCCCTCATGGCCTCATACGACAGAAAAAGGATTTCATAGCCACAGGCGTTTTCCAAAACTGGGATTCCATGGGATATGGCTGTTAAATACCGAGTTGAGGCTAAGAGGGATAGTAAATAGTACCTCATTGATGTTTTTTTTCTTGGCCCTCATGCACTCAAAAGAAATGAGGCTAAGAGGGATAATAAATGAGGCCTCATTGAGGGTTTTCTCCTTACCCTCGTGGCCTCATACGACTGAAAGGGATTCCACAACCAGAGACGTTTTACAAAAAGGGATTCCATGGGACGTGGCCATTGGATATAGAGGTGATGAGAATCGGATAGGACTTCGTTGTAATAAGGGGTATAAATCTGCATAAAGATTACTGGGGGATGAAGGAATCTGATTGGTTAGTTAGCGTCAGGAAAGTGAAGTGAATGAGTGATCTATATAAACGAAACAATAAGAGTACTCGGAATAGGGTCAGAACTAACAAGAACAGACCAGAACAGCTAATATAGTAATAATAAGCAAATCTGATCCAGTTGATAGGCTCTGATAGGCACCTCTACTCTACTGGAGTATACTTCAGGACAAAGGAACATGGTTAGGTAGACGAAAACTATTGCATAGATAGACAGAAGCAGAGAATTCTGAAAGAATTCTGAAATTGTACAACTTGTCGGGTTGTTTATGGTAATTCTGTGACTTAAATGAGGATTCTGGAGAAAAATCAAAGATAGAAAAATTACTCCTATTCAATCGAGCTCACCCCTCCCCCCTCCCCACTGTGCCCCTCGGTATTATAGAACTACGTGCTAAGCCGATAAAATGGGGAAGCCGTAGTAAATAAAGTCGTTTTTGGTGCCCACTGTCTTGTTATAGGCCTTTGGGTAACATAGCAACCACGCGCTACCATAGAAACCAAGATGGCGGCCTCCAGTATACAAAATGGCCGACGGAAACACGTTTCATCTTAACAACACGCTCTGCGCATGCGCACGCTCATCGCGTATCACTATGGGGATGACGTCACAAAATGGCTGTTCATGCGGGTTACCATGATAACACCACATCACGTACCTGGGTGACATGACTATGACGTCACATGAGATCCGGCATGGGATCCGGCCAATAGGGCACGTTTCATCGCTCTCCTACTACTAGCATATGACAGCTTCTCGTTTCTAGCCTGTGGTTCTCTCTGGGGACTCCAGCTTCCTCCATCCTCAAAACTGTCCGACATGATGTAGGGCCCTGCGATTACTCGAATTTCGAGTCGAATGTCGAGTCGGAACGCAAAATCGACTCGACTCGTCTCCAATTCGCGGATGTCCTTTTTCTCGAGTCGATTCGGTCCCGTTTTCATTGTGAGTTCTTTCTTCAAACGATGCAATAATCCAGTTTGGCCACGAAAGATATAGGAAAATATGTCACAAAACCCTATTCGTATCACTGTAGAACGACACAAACACGATTTACTAGACGCCTCATTGCGGCTTTAGTAAAGTCGGCATTATACATAAGTCGTAACAGGATTCTAACCGGTTGTTTCTCACGCGATTTACGCGACGGCAGAACATTAAATGTCTGTTGAGAAGAAATCGGGCCGTCGGTTTTATAAGAATCGACTCGAAAAATGACTCGACCCGCAAGTTTTAAACTAGAAACGAATCGATAATCCACTCGAACTAAAATATCCGACTCGCAGGGCCCTAACGTGATGTGGCCTAGCTGCTAAATGTGTCGTTAATAAACAAACTGTTTTAAATTTAAACCTTTAAGCTATTTTAAACACTTTTTGCGTTTTTGATCGGCCAGCAAGGAACATAATGGACAAGCAATAGTAGGGGGTTGTTCGATTAAATTAGTTTTCAAGTGTCGAGCCAAAGTCTATTTGAATGTAAATTACGCATGGCGTTTAATAGGAAATGCCACAAACATGAATATAATAGATCTCCAGCTTCAAGACGATCATATAGAATTTGCCAAAGAAAAGCAATCGGCGTCGACAGTGTCGAATACGACACTGTCGACGGCGGTTGCTTTTCTATGGCGAACTCTGTGTTTTTTTTCTTTAAATTATTTATCTGTTTGTTTGATTCGAAGGTAAGCTCTTCGATATTTTGCAAGCATCAGGGAAATATATATTTCCGAAACACTGCAAAACTTTGGAAAAAGTTTCAAACTCCGCATTTTTAATTTGGCGCAATTATCTTATTTGGGCACATCGTTTACCGTCGTTAGTTGGGAAGAATTTAAAGGCCTGCACAGCCCCCCAATAAATAAGCAAACAAACAATGTACCCTTATTCCTTTCATGTACAAATTATGTTGACGGATGGGGAGTGATCCTTAGCAAAATGTCAGTAGTATATGAAAGAATATATGTTAGTTCCAACAAGAACCCACGCGCTCAGTCTCGTAAAATGACTAAAAGTTTTCAATTACTTGAGAATAATTTTGAACATGATCTGCAACTTTTGCGAGGTAGAATGTCAATTTGCTTGCTGGGTGTTCGTTATTTCCTCGTCAAAGTTCGTATCTCGATTTTAAGTACTTTACCAGAAAAGTGTTATTCGCGCCATTGATTTTCTTCTCAACTTTACAAATCCTCATGAGGAAGTAACGATAGTCTGTTGTGTACATAATTGGATTCAATTGATTTAATTTGCCTCCAGAGGAAAGACAGTTCCTCGAAACACATTGTTAATTATTGATCAGATGATAAAAATATATTGCTGTTGTTTCTGCAAAACAACCGGTGTCCGTTCAACGGCGCACGAGTATTTGCCATTAAAAATCTATAATATTAAGTGTGAATTAGTCATGATCCGGAAAAGTAAGTACGTTTTTCAAACAGTCGACAGGCCAGGACCTTTGGATATTCAGAAATTCAACACACATGACCGGCGTCATCCCCGATAGATGCCATTCAAAGCACACGCTTCTCAGACAGACGTTTCTAGATAGACTAGTCCCAGATCGATAATTCCAGAAACACTGGTCCCAAATCGACTCTTCTCAAGCACACGGGTCCGAGATAGACGCTTTCCAGAAACACTGCTCCCAAGTCGACGCTTCCCAGAGCGACAATTCCTAGATAGGCGGGCCCATGATCGACGCTCCCGAGACAGACTGGTCCCTGGTCGACGCTTCCCAGAGAGCCGGGTCCCAGATCGACGCAATCCAAATAGAAGGGCACCAGACAGATACTTATCAGAAGGACGGGTTCCAGATGGTCGTTTCTCAGATAGACTGGTTCGACATTCCCAGATAATGATATTGACGTTTCCCCTATTGGCCGGTCCCAGGCTGACGCTTGCAGTATAGACGGTTCCCATAAAGACATTCCCAGATAAACGGGTTCTAGGTTGATGCTTCCGGGATAGACGGTTTCCCAATAAACATTCCCAGATCATTGAGCCCCAGATAAACGCTTCCAAGAAAAACGGGTCCCAGATAGACGTTCTGAGATTGATGGGTCCCAAAAACGGCTCAGAAACAAACCGGTCCCAGATATACCCTTCCTAGAAAACGGGTCCCCAAATACACGTTCCTAGATAGATGGGTCCAAGAGTGACACTTCCCGGATCGACATTTCCCAGATCAGCGCTTCCGAGATGGACGGTTCCTTGATTGACACTTCGGAGATAGACGGGTGCCAGATCGACCATTCTCAGATAACGGATCCCTGATAAATACTTAACAGAAGGATGGGTCCGAGATTGACGATTCCCATGTAGACTGGTTTCAGGTAGAGACGAACGTTTCCCATATAGACCGTTCCCAGATAGACGGTTCTCAAATAGTCGTTCCCAAAGAAATGGGTCCCAGATCGACGCTTCCAGGATAGACGGTTCCCAGATTGACATTCCCAGATGGATGGATCTTAGATAGACACTTCCCAGACGGGTTCCAGATAGACATTCCAAGATAGAAGGACTGATTTCATATTGACGCGTCTCAGATTGACGTTTCCCAAATCGACGCTTCCCAGATATACAGGTCCAAGATAGACGTTTCTTCAAATAAATACTCCATGATACAGGGGGTGGGGTGGGGGGGGGGGGGGGGGGGGGTCACTAAAATTTTTCAAGACGTGACGTCCTATTTTTTATTCGGCTCCTTTTTACACCCACCCACCCACCCATCCACTACGTGCAAATTTTCTACTACCGTTCTCAGACACCCACCCACCACTCTCCCATTAAAATCCAAAATAAACTTATAAACTTAGTAGGCACAGCTGTCTTTATGGGGTTTTCATAATGTTCTTAACCCTTTACCAACGTAACGGCCAATACCGGCCAGCGCTATTCTAAAAAAAACGCCAATTAATTTTTATTATTTTTTCATTTTTTGTCTCAAAGACATAGTTTATGACACCTCATTGGAACGAGCTCGTCGAGCTCGTTCCAATGAGGGGTCATAACCTATGTTTTTGAGACAAAAAATGAAAAAGAAAAAAATTAGTAATTCAATCATTTTTTTTTTTTGGCAAGTGTCGTCTGCTTTTCATGTTAGGTAAAGGGTTAAACTGGTACCACCAATTTAAACCTCTGCGGGCTGCTGAGGGCCCCAATCTACAAATGACAAGCTGTTCATTATCAGGCTTGGCCAGAGCAGGTGTACATATACGGGAACAAATTTCGTTTGAATTGTTCCCAAAATATTGTCTGCACATTTTCTACATTTCGAACAAGACACCCACCCCCTACTAACGTGTGACATTTTCCCAGATTAAGCCCAATATTCTCACATATAAAGCCTCCTGATGTTGTATTTATGTTAAGAGTGTGATGTACAACATCATCTTTGAAACACAAATGATGGTATATATTAGCTGATATATTGATCTATTTTTAAAAAATTCAAAAAATTGCACAAGTTGGAAATGCACATTTTTGGCGCACTCAAGAGACCCACCCACCCCCACGTCACGTCTTGTAAATTTTTGGTACCCCCCCCCCCCCCCCCACACACACCCTGCACAATATATACAATTTCCGTGTAATCGCTTCATCAATACTTATTTGTTTCAATTCAATTACGATTATATTTCTTTTCTGTTTCATAATTCCTGAATGTAGGGTCGGAGCTAGGATTTCAAAACTTTCCTACATGGTTGGGCGAGAACAGTGCTCGTTGACTGTCCGCAGGTAGAGAAACCCAACTCAATATATTTCTATAACCCTTTGAAGGCGAGCGGTCGCTTTTCCGGCTAGGGACATGATGCGTCATAGCGTCATTAAATAGGATGGCCGTTCAGTAAATGTGTGTGGTAAACCAATCAATATTTTCAACGTGCAGCCCCGAGGCTGCACGTTGAAAATATTGATTGGTCTACCCCAAATAATGAATATCGACTCTTCTGATTGCTGCCATTGAACTGGGAAGAAAGATACCACGAGAGTTCAACGGGGTAAAACAATAATAAACAAGACAGACCCGACGAGTTCATTTATTATTATTATTTTAAAGAATTACTTTCGTTTAGCGATAGTAATTCTTTAAAATATTAATAATACACGGACGTGTTTCATGCACACGCCTTTTGGGCTGTCAAACTAAAACGAGCATTTTCATTCAGAGGGTGTTTCAGCGGGCCAAGCCGTCCCGAAATAGGAAAATTTCAAGTTGCATTGTATATCAATGGAGATAATCAAGACTAGAATAATAATAATAATAATAATAATAATAATAATAATAATAATAATAATAATAATAATAATAATATTAATAATAATAATAATAATAATAATAAACACAGTTCAGAGCCATGACTCCACGCAATGTGCTCTCAGGCTTTACAAAATTAAAATAAAGTCAGAATACCTAACTGGACTGAACGGACATGGACACACAGTCATCATTTATATAATAGAAAAGGGCATTGTTGTAAAATGAAAATTGTCGTTTTGTCAAACAGTAAACTTTTCTTTTCAAATTAGGGGCAATCGGAGTAAATGTTGCCATTCGGACGACCAATAATTTATTGGCATGACAAGAAGCTTTTCCGACAGGAAACCCCCTCCCCCCACCACATAGCCTTAAGTCTAGCTGGAGGAATCTGTACTCTATTTGAAAGTGATTTGTATATCTCTAAACCATTTTCAAAATCTTGGTTAAGAAAGTTTTCAATACTTTCTTTGCACCCACTGAAATATGTTGGGACTGCATTTGCTCTCTTGCAAAATGACGATGTCACTATACTAAGACATACCAGCTACGACCATGTGTGAACTATTTTCCCTCACATGGATGAATAAAAAAAATAAATACTTTTGTCCTACTTTTTGAAAAGGGAAAGTGAGTTCGAAACCGATATTTGAATTATCGTTCATTTACCCATTTTGCATCTTTCATGAAAGCATCTACCCGAGATCCGTACATTTAGGGAAACGTCCATCTGAGACACATCTGAACAAGGGTATACTTGGGAAGCGTCTATTTGAATGTGCGTCTATCAGTGTAGTATCTGTCTGAGGTGACTACCAGGGAAGCATACTTGTTGAATCCGTCCATCTAGGTATAATCATCTGAGATCGTGTATCTGGAACCGTCCATCTGAGCAAGGACGGACTGGGCCAAGAAAAGTTACCTGGGAATTCACCAAGACGGCCCCAGATCCGGAGAAAATTTTGATGTTTCGAACTGAACGAACGTGGCTTCCCTGCATCTGAGCGATCAATGGCAGTCCATATAGAGGACATTTCGATGGCAATTTTATATCCTTTTTAATCGATAATTCGGCAAAAATTATTCTACCTGGGGTGAGGAGGACCCATCAGGAAGACCATAGTTCGGCACAATGGGAAATAAATTTGATTTCTGAAATTGAAGGAACTTGTCTTCCTATCATCTAAATTATCAATTGCAGGCTAAACTGCTGGTATATCGAAATGTCCTCTTTGTGAACTGCCAATGGCAGTCCAGATAGAGAACATTTCGATATACTGGCAGTCTGTGCAATCGGATCCATTTCGCCTTTTAGTCATTTTCACGAAATTTCACGCACCAACGGGTGTTGGGCTGCATCAATTTTGGGGTTTCAGGTGAAGCCCAATAGGAGCCCCACCGGGAATTTTCCCGGTTGACCATATTGCCAGTCCGCCTCTGCATCTGAACCCGTATATCTGGTAAGCTAACATTTGAACAACGTATCTCAGGAAAGATGTAATCACATACACACTATACTCTGGCATACTTTGTTGGTCGAGATGTCAGATGATGGTAAATTATGTCAGCTGTAAGAAACAAGTCAAGCGCAGCAAGTGTGCAGCCAGTGAAACAAGGCCGCAAGTCATCCTCGACTCAAAGGCCGAATCAAAGCGCTGATGAATTTCTGTTGACCTCTCAACTGTCAGAACTGAACGACAAAGTTTGCGTTCTCTCCACAGCTGACGACGTTCGCAGAATTGTGAATACCAAAACAGACACCAACATTAACATATTAAGAGTCGAATTTGAAGCTTTGTTAGAATCGAGAGTAAAACAACTGCATGAGGGCTTTGACACAAACATTGATTCGTTAAAACAGTTAACCCTTTACCCAACGTAACAGCAAAAAATGGACCAGCAGTGTTCACAAACATCAACATTCAATTTTCAATATTTTTTTCATTTTTTGCTCCAAACCATAGCTTATAACCCCTCATTGGAACGGGCTCGTTGATCTCGTTCCAATGAGGGGTCAGAAGCTATATTCTTAGCAAAAAACGAAATATATAGTTATTGAAGAACTTTGTTTGCAAACGTCGTCTAATGTTCGTGTTCGGTAAAGGGTTAACAGATCAATTAACTAGGAGAGAAAATCAAAATAAAAACCTCAGACAAAAGTTCGCGGAAATAGATTAAAAAAAATCAACGGCTGCTGTCCAGTCTTCTAACCGGAATGAGCAATATTCCAGGAAGTACAAAATAAAAGTTTTTGGCATGAAAGAAAGGGCGAGCGAAAATTTGTGTAATGACTTTTGTGCGCTAATGAAATCAACCAACAGTCAACTGAACGTGACAGAGAGCGACATTCTTGCATTACACCGTCTCCCGACAACAAAGAGAAATCTTCCACGACCAGTGATCAACAAGTTTCAGAATAAAAAGTGAGAGACAGTGTGTGAATGCAAAGAAAAATCATCCTAACGAAGACTATGAAAAATAAGGATCGGAAAAGCGGGGTAAATGTAGCAGACGATGTCACAAAATTGACTTCTATCCTAATCAGCAGCCTATACCTTCATAAAGACGTTGAATCGGCTTACCGTCGGAATGGTTATATATGGGGAAAGTTAAAGAATAGTAAAAAACTCAAGTTCGACATTTACGATGATATCGATACAGCTATAAGAAACGATGGTAAACTAGAGAAACAGAATTTACTGCACCCGGTAAATTCAAGTCTGTGTGAAAAAGGGTTAAAGTATCAGGAATAAACTATACAGAAAGAGAATTTATGGAGGCTTATTCTGAAAAATGCACTCAATGACCCCTAGGTGACCTCTGTGGCCTTGACCCATATTTTGAATCTCTATCAAGTGTCAACTCATTTGGTGTTGGTCCCAGGTCCATACGTCATACCACGCCTGAGATATGGGCATGACCCACTTTCAAAAATTTTAGCCACGCCCACTGTTTTACGTCAAAATGCACGTGTGTACGTCAGGAATACTTTAGGGGTCAAAAAATGTGATTTCAAAAAATTTGGCCACGCACACTTTTTTACGTCAGAATGCATGTGTGTATGCCAGGAATACTTTAGGGGGTCAAAAAAATGTGATTTCCAGCAATTCTAAAAATGCACTCAATGACCCCTAGATGACCTCCGTGACCTTGACCCATATTTTGAACCTCCATCGAATGTCGACTCATTTGCTGTTGGTCCCAGGTCTGTAGGTCATACCACGCCTGAGACCAACTTTCAAAACACCCCTACAGACACCCCTGATACCCCAGGAATCTGAAAAACATAGGTGACCGAGAACTTGTGGCTGTCTATCAGCATGCCTAAAATCAACGAGATAAGGCAATTCGTTTTCGAGTTATCTTGCGGACAAAAAAGTGATGAGAAGACAGAAGACAGAAGAAGAAGAAGAAGAAGAAGAAGAAGAAGAAGAAGAAGAAAGAAAAAAAAGAAAAAAAAAGAAAAAGAAACCGTGCAAAAACAATAGTCTGTGTGTTTCACACAGACTAATGAGCGAGATAATCTGCCCAAAAGCAGATAATGAGCAAACGACTCTGAAATGTTTTGAACATGATGCTGAATAGTGTGCTCTCGCGCATTTGTTGACCAGTTAATTGCAGGTTAACACCATCTCCCTGTCGCTGAAGGAAGATATGACAGTTAGCTTCAAATGGGGGAGGATCAGAAAATATTCGCTATCAGCAGAGTAAGCTGTAGATGGCGGATGGTATCCGTGTCTCACAAATTTCGGTTATAAATTTTATTGCACACCCCGAGACAGGGACAAAGGTGTACCTTGTCCCGATAACGCGGCCCAACGAATCTCAAAGGGTAAGGACAGATATTACATAAGCTTGTTTTGTTTGTTTCTCTCAGAAGGGTGGATTTTGATGAAAACCTTTCTTTCGTAGCCCACTCTCGACTTGAATCGTGTCTATATTCATATTCACTAACGATATCCCGAGTTATTGTCCTCATTTGCGCGACTAGTTCTGAACCTGTTATGCGCCCTCTCTGTATGAAACTGTTCGTAGCAGAGAGCAGCTATCACCTTATGCGTTAAAAAGGAACAAGTTACCCGGGGATATGGTCAAAGCAGAATGTTGCAATGCTATGCGACACACTAAGTTATTGCGCAGGGCTCAAAAGAGCTGTTTGCGATGGTGTGTCGTGCAGCGTAGCAGCATCACTACTATGCCTGCTTTCCATGCATTATCATTCCGAAAGGGAGAACAGAACACAAGCAGTCAGGTGGGAGGTGAGTAGTTACGTAAAAGACACGCAGTGGAGTCCAGTATCCCACTACACAACAAGCCAGCGCTCATTTATATGGGTGACGCGAGCCCATTTTTCTTATCTGTTGTTATGTCCGGTGTGACAGGAATGGAAGTCCGTAGGAACGTTAGTCTCTCTGGACTATTATTCCGCGAAATTATAGTCCTAGGTCTAACATTTCTAGGAACAGTAGTCCGGCGGACTACTATTCTCCCACCACTATTTCTCCCCACCACCAAGGTACTGAGACATATATAACGAACGTCGTGTAAGACAGCTGGGGGAGACATGCCTGTCTCACCCCACCCCCGTGACAGCTATCTCACCCCACCCACGTGACCAGCCTATATTGGCTTATTAGCATATTTAATGAGCGCAGGACTATTCAATTGTCGCACTTTCTTCTGCAAACAAACAACATGGGTCACGTTTCGGAAATATTAGCAGACGAACGTTTGTCGAAGAAAATAGATATAAAAACACACACTCCAAAACCAAAGGACACTTGACTCTTTTTATATGAATTTTTGGATGAACGCCATTATGAGAGGAGTGAGTTGCACGAAATTCCTGTCGAAAAGTTATGCGAATACATTGCAGAGTTCATAATATGACGTCACCGCAATGAATCAATGTTCATTTGGCTACACATCTTTAACCACTGTCTTGCCGGCGTTGGAATTTAATTTTGTGGTATATACTTGTTGTTTATACAGAACTTAGTAAATTAGTTTTTTTTCAGAAAAAGACAACAAAATTGTTCGATATAGCTGCATGCGCCCCTGAATTACTTTTGATGACGTCAGACTATTTGGGTGGTGGGAGAAAAATTATCCCTGATGGATTCGCGGTAATATCGATAATTATATAATTTCCTCCTTATCTTTTATGATTTCATGTACAAAAGCCAAAAGTATGTTTTAACATCATGGCAACACCTCCACTGGAACTTCACTGAGAACAAAAAAAATGCTTCGTAACCCACTCATTTTTCCATCTATTTTCGTTTTCTCTAGTTGAATGGGTGTCTTCCACGAGGATTATGTCGAAATTATCTCTGCATGGTGAGAAAAAATAATCTCCATGCTTTTTAGCATCAGACGAAAAACATCGGCAGTTTATGTTCCCAATTTCTATATTAGCCATTATATAACCAGTTAAATTTGAAGTGATGTAAGTGTATGATAGCTAGGCCAAGACAACTGCTTCTCGTGGTTTCTATTTGGATTTTTCCAAGCGCCAAACATTCAAATGATGTTTGGCGCTTGGAAAACATGGGGATAAGACGCTATACATGGCAAGGTCCAGGAAACAAGATGGCAGGACTGGATTACTTCCTCCTCTCATCTAATCTATAGCTCTTCTTTAACCCTTTACCTAACCTGGAAAGCAGACGACACTTGCAAAAATAATTCTTGAATAACTAATGTTTTTCATTTTTTGTCTCAAAAACATAGGTTAGGACCCCTCGTTGGAACGAGCTCGACGAGCTCGTTCCAACGAGGGGTCATAACCTATGTATTTGAGACAAAAATGAAAAAAATAATGAAAATTAATTGACGATTTTTGAGAATAGCGCTGGCCGATTTTAGCTGTTACGTTAGGTAAAGGGTTAAAAAGCTGAGATACACACGCGATACCGTTCAGACCATAACCCCATCTTTCGATACCCAGCCGAGAGGAAAGGATATCTAGAAGTTCAATAATAGTCTCTTGGGTGATCCAGAATACGTTAATATTGTTAAAATGTGATTGCAGAAACTGTAGATCAGTATTCTACACCTACTACTGCTGCTACTTCTATGATAAATAATAATAATAATAATAATAATAATAATAATAATAATAATAATAATAATAAATAATAATAATAATAATGTGTATTCATTTACAACTAATGGCCAGCTCTTTTGGGAGACACTGAAACTCATGATTCGTGGTAAAACTACAGCTTTTTCGTCACACTTGAAAAAACGATCGGATAAAAGTCAGCAAGAATTAGAATATTGTTAAATATTGCACTTGATGGGGGAGATGTGACGGTTCTCAAACAGATGGAATCCACCAAAATTAACTAAAAAAATAGGGACTAGAAAGAACAAGGAGCAATATTGAGAACAAAATTTAAATGGAAAGATGAAGGAGAAAAAACTACAAAATACTTATGTAACTTGTAACTTGGAAACAAGGCACTACACGGAAAAAACAATTCGCATTTTAGAAGCTGACGACGGAACAGAAGTAACTGATATACAAGATATTCTAGAAGAACTAAAGAAATTTTATCGAAAACTTTATGCGTCCAAAACACCCAAGAAAGATTTGCTAGAAACCAAAAATGAGTTTTTTGATTAGGAAAACCCTTTCCTGAACATCCCATGCGAAGAAAAAAAGAATTCTCTTGAAGGGCCATTATCAGCATTGAAAGAGCTAAATGTTTTAAAATCTATGAAAAGCAATAAAAGTTCTGGTTCTGACGTCTTTACATCAGAATTCTATAAATTCTTCTGGAATGACATCGGTGGTTATTAGATTGTCACTTAACCCCTTACCTTACAGCTCTTTTTAAAAAATAAATTGAATTTCACATTGTTCGAAAAAAATGCGCACAATTTTTCAATAAAACCATACAAATGCGGATACCATTAGAACCGGCTCGATGAGCCGGTTCTAATGATATCCATATTTGTTTGGTTTTATCAAGACATTTGTAAAATATTTTAGGCTATGGATAGGCTTATTTTGGCCAATTTCCTGGCCGTGTTAGGCTGCTATGTTAGGTAAAGGGTTAACTTTGGACACACAAGGAAAGAACTGGCAATAACCGAAAGAAAAGGTATCATATCCTGTATACCCAAACGAAATAAACCCAAGAGATACAAAAAAATGGCGGCCAATATCACTTATTAATGTGGACACAAAATTGTTTTATCAGCCATTGCTAACTAAATACAGGCAGTTCTTCCAAAACTTATCTCGGATACTCAACTTGGTTTTATGAAAGGTAGAAATATTGGAGAATACAAGAGGTTAACCTTTGATTTTCTCACTGAATGCGCGAATCAGAATATTCCGGGAATACTTACACTATTAGATTTTGAAAAATATTTTGATTCCTTAGAATCAGTTAGAATGGTCGTTTATAGAAAAAAACTGAGGTTTTTAAATTTTGGCTCATCAATTATAAGCTGCTTTCAAACTTTTTATAGTAATATGTCCAGCTGTGGTTGAATAATGGCCATTGCTCCGACAGGTTCAATATACAACGGAGCGTTAGACAGGGTGACCCTTTATCGCCGTACCTTTTTATTTTGAGTGCAGAAATCTTAAGTGCAGCTCTAAAATTTAACCCAACTTTTGACAGCATGAAAATAAACGGATCGGAATATTTAATTAGTCAGTACGCAGACGACTCTACTTTGTTTATCAATGACGAAGGTTCTCATTAAATAATGGGTTGGAAACAGTAAAGTTATTCTCAACAATATCCGGTTTAACCCTTTATCTAACATGAAAAGCCAAAAAAGTCTTGAATAACTAATTTTTTTCATTTTTTGTCTCCAAAACACAGGTTATGACCCCTCATTGGAACGAGCTCGTTCCAATGAGGGGTCATAACCTATGTTTTGGAGCCAAAAAATGAAAAACTCATGAAAATTAATTGGCGATTTTTGAGAATACTGCTGGCCGGTTTTGGCCGTTACGTTGGGTAAAGGGTTAAAAGTTAACTTTGTCAAGACTCAGGTAATTTGGATTGGTTCAAAACGAGGTTGCGACGAAGAAGCTCCAACACGTGAAAAAGTTTACTGGAATCTTTACGATTTGGGGAATAGAATACAACCCATTTTACAAAAACTATGTTCTGAATAATTATCTAAATAAGATGAAAAAACTGATAAATTACCAAAGGACTGGTTTTTTCGTCACCTAACATTACTTGGAAAATCCACTGTCATCAAAACGCTAGCGTTACCTATTTCAATACACTGTTTAATGGGTTTGCCCGACCAACCGAAAGATATCTTAAATAAAATTCAGGCAATGTTTTTCAATTTTTTGTGCTCCGGAAAAGATGAAAAGATAAAGCGAGATATAATTATTGCCTCAATAGAAAACGACGGAATCAGATTTTCCCACATCGCCACATTCAGTTATGCTCCTAAGTTAATATAGGTAAAAAACACTATAAGGCCGCTCTGAAATGACTCCCTGGAAGACACTTATTCTAGATGACTTAGACATTTGTGGATATTATAAATTTTGGCATATTGTTAACGATCGCTTGACTGAGAACAAAGGCTTCCCGGGCTTTACTGACTTCACAAATAAGTGCAGGGTTAAAACCCAATTTACAGTTTATCAGGGAATAATTAACGCAATTCCCAAATCTTAAAAAGCTGTGATAAAAGAACACGCGAAGATTTCCGGAGTAACAAACAAAACCACTGACATGTTGAAAAATAGAAAAAAAGAGTTTGTCGAACAGATTATCTCATATAACTCGAACCGTTTTCTGTATCCCATCTCAATATCCAAAAGAAATGGAATCAGATTCTGAATATAAACTTACAGCTTATTGTCAAGTTATCGACTGGCAGTTTCTACACAGAAACCCATTTAGTTTAACAGATGACACATATCTGCAGAGTTTACAATTTAAAATATTACATAAAATCTTGTATACAAACTCCAAACTCTATCAATATAAACTCTCCGAAACTAAATTATATACCTATTGTAAAAACACAAAGGAAAAAATCCCACATTTATTTTTTGACTGTTCTATCGCAAAAACTATTTTTCTGTATTGTTCGGAAAAGTTAAAAGAAAAATACCAATTTCAACTATTGACAAAAGTACTGGTGATCTTCAAAGCAACAAATTATCCTCATCTGATAACAGAACAAACTTCTACATGTACATACTTGTTTATAAAAAGTATATCTACCCCTGCAAAACTGGAAAAACTCTTCAATCATATCAAAGGCTTCATTGAACAATTGGAAAACAAACTATAGGAATCCGGAACTTATGTCCATTTATTCTTATCCCGGTAAAAGACGCGATGAGATAAGAACAAAATGGGAATTGTTTGATTGTTTACTCTGCACTTGATCAAGTCTCCAAGGACAGGTTTGCATACAAAGCGACACCCTGGCAGTTTATGCATCCAACTACTTTGTTATTTGTACACACTAAAAACTAAAGTGTTAAAACTGACACTTTCAAGGTGTTAACCCCATTCTAACTCTTAGGGTTTGATTTTAACACTCAAAGTGCAATGCTTTAAGCACTTAGACATTACAATCGTCAGACATCTGAAACTTGAATGGATGGCACTTCCCATGTGTCAAGCATTGGTGGTTCTTCCAGAATCGTCCATAACTTGATTTGCGCTTGGTGGGTACATAATTAAAAGGACACAACGCAGATGACGCGGATCAGACTCGCGAGTTCGAGCCTGATCCGCGTCATCTGCGTTGTTTCCTTTTAAGTGTCGCGACATTACACTTGTCAAGTGATATTATTGTCAACACGTGTCAAGTTCTGGGATATCTACACTTGAACAAAGCGCTAGTTCAGCACTTAGTAAGTGTTAAATACAGCACTTCAAGTGCAGTTTTTAACACTTTAGGTTTTAGCGTGTAGCTCGGCTAAGCATCAAAACACTTCTATTTTATACATAACTTTGCAACTTTACAGTTTCAGACTAAAAGTACAATCTTATTGACTCCAAGTATATTTGTATTTATTTAAAAAATCGGTGATGTTGAAGCTTTCTATTTTTGTAAATAATATCTTATATCTGAATAAAAAAAAGAAAGAAAAGAGATGTCAGAGTACTGAAATCCAGCTGCGGTAATTCGATACAATCCCACTGTGTACCCTCCAAACACACCGCCAAACTGTATTGGGTATTTGGGTCCCATAACAACCACATGCCACCATATAAACCAACATGGACCCCACCATCATACCAAATGGACGACGGATACACCTGTCTCCATAACAGTACGCATTCCGCATGCGCACTGACACCACGTACCGTCATAGAACGACGATTCTGCTTTAAAAACCGATTGTTTGTTCTGTGGTGAAGAATGTAATGTTGATAAAGATAAACGTCACCCTGATCAATGGAGGGCGGAGTATCTGTTTAGAGAGATAGGCATAGAGGACACAATTTCTGCAAAGGAAACAATTCTTCAAAAGTGTGACGAAAGGGGCGATGAATGGGCCGAACCCCCCTCTGGTTCGTCTAGGTGGAGCAGTAAGCGATCCAGTGTTGCAGATGCTCGCTATCGCGCAGACTGTCGATTAAAATTCGCTGGGTGTAGATCCGTGTATTCGGCTGCAATGGCGAGTACTGCATGTCCTGAGCAATTCGAAATTGACAGTCCCATACTGGAAGTAGTAGATTTCGTGAAAACTAATCAGTCAATTAGCTGGAGCTATGTTGATATACACAAACGGTATTTACAATAATAAGGTACAAAGTTATCAAGGAGACTGATCGTTACTAAGTTATCTGAGATATTTGGCAAAGATCTCCTCGTACGTTCTTCTCCATCAATTGCTACCATTCTTGCCACGCGAGATCGCATTGTTAACATTCTTCGTATTATCCACGAACCCGGAGGAAGACATACAATCATCTATGAAAATCATATCCGGTGATACCGATGTTTATGTCGTATTACTGCGCTATTTTATAAGACGAAACGTGAAAGTTCTTATGTACATGGAATCTCCAATAAAAGACCGAAATGTTGTTGACATACGCGCAACAGTGGGTGAGCACAACAACATTATTCGTAATATGCTAGCAGCTCATGCTATTTCAGTTTGTAATACTGTTGGTGCATGTTTTGGCATACGCAAGTCTACTGTACTAAAGGTTTTGAAAGAGGGCGCTATCTCATTGTCCAAGATCGGTGACACCGATGCAGTATCGTCCCCTGAGTTCCAATGTGTTCTATGTGCCAGTAGGCACATAGAACACATAGCAACTCAGGGGGTGGTATGGCAGGACGGACGTATTCGCCCAAGCTACTGATTTCATACTTGCTTGTTATGGGCGTCATAAATCTACAACAATGTCTGATGCCTGATTTAGTGTATGGGCTGACAGAGTCACTCGCAAAATGAGGAGCGACGAGAATCCAAATCCGGTTTACCAACAACTCTGCCATCTGTCACCGGACAGTGTCTCAGATTGATAAGGTGTTCTTGTTCCAGTAAGCAGCCATGCAAAACGTTGCGATGCAGTTGTAATGCAGCCAAATTTGCATGCACTGTTTTTGTATATGTCGTGCAGAGATTGAATGCTGCAATGAGCAGACTAATGCAGACAGTGAATAATCAGGAGTCCAACACGATGACTGATGCAAAGACTCAGATTTGACTATTGCTCATATCCTCTTATAATTTCATAATTAAACTTTTTTTTCGGTTCATGCGTTTTCAGATAAAACGATTGGCTCACACGATTCTGTTTTTTTCTTTTCATAACTCAATGAACAAAAAAAAACACAATTAAGTCCGCCCCCAGCCACGCCCCTAAAATACCAGTCTTCGGAGTTGCAACATGGTGTCAAATCAGTAGAAGTTAGAACACTGGCAGGTTCTAAATGTGAAAAATAAAAATAAATTTATATTACTAATTTATCTTTTTCTTCACAACTGTATTTATTTGACATTTCAATTTTTACGCACACTGGGTGATCGTCTGCGATCATCGTTTTACCCAAATCGATTGTAAACAATGGCTGATCACGACGAATACGGCAATTTTAACATTGAATTCAACTAATTTCATGTCATCTGGCTTTATATCTAACTCTACTTTTACAAACAGTGTTTTTCAGTTCTCGGGAAACGGTCAAAACCAAAATACAATGTAATACTGATGGCCTACTTCCACCTACCACGGAACGTAACTTTTACGTGAAGTGAACAGTTGAATGAAATTTGAGGGAGGCGTGGCTTAAGACGTTTTCTTTGCATTACGTAATTCATTGGTCAATAAAAAATTTAATGACATAAGTGCATTTGACTTGGAAAGTGTGTCAATTGCTACCTGCATTTCAATAATATGCGCCCTCTTTTATGCCAGAAAAATAATATGTCTACCAGTTTTAGTTTTTAAGTGTTTGTTCGCCGAAGTAGAGGACGACTAACACTATTTATTTATTTGGGTCGCTAACGTTTAATTGTAAGGAATGATCGTTTCTTTTTGTCTATTTCTTGAGTTATGAACCCCCCAAAAACAAAGTCCAAACTGTGTAAATGGGCTTGGACTTTGTTTTTTGGGGTTCATAACTCAAGAAATAGACAAAAAGAAACGATCATTCCTTAAATATACGACTCAAATGGCTTGAAGTCTTCTAACTTACTTTTGTGGAATTCATTTCACATTTTTGTCATCTGTGTCGATAAGACCACCATATTGGCGACCATTCTAAATCCTTCACATTTCCTGAATTAGCATTTCGTCATTCTTCTTATCTCAACTGACCTGACACCTCATTAATATATCTTAACCAAATGGATATGTCTCACAAGCATTCTCCCCAAACTCGTCTTTTAGCTTTTTCGTTTGCAAAGTATTGTAGTGCAGGCCATTTTGTTGGCCATCTTACAGAGAAAACTCTCATTAAAGTCTTATTACCGTAATAATGTGCATAATTAGAACAATTCCTTTCTGATACAGACGTTGTGTTTTTCGTTCAAAGTATAGTGCATTTGTATACATCTATGTTTGAAAAAATCACACATAAATGGCATTCTGAAATAATGTGTTCACGTCTCATCGATATTTGACACTGAATGATGAAGAGTGTCCTTCCCATTACGCTTCTACTTGTGAAAATTTGCTTTTTCTGACCAATTAATGGTGTAAATGGTAACATTTCAATATTTTGGGCGGCCATCTTTATTTTTGACAATATCTCAATTCCCCAAAGCTGCATATGCCGTTTGGATATTCAAAAGGACACCCTTGTAGACTGAAAACCCTTGAGAAAAAACTTTATACGCCAAATCAAAGCATTTGCTGGACTAAAACTACAATTACACTGAAACATGGAATTTAACATACATGACTGACAAAATTAAATATTTACAAATATGTTACATGTTTTTGCATCATTTTTTAAAGAATTCCGTTAATCTTGACTGTCGTTCTACCGCGTGTTTTAACCCTTTACCCAGCGTAACGACCAAAACCGGCCAGCGCTTTTCTCAAAAATCGCCAATTAATTATCATTATATTTTCATTTTCTCTCTCAAAAACATAGGTTATGACCCCTCTTTGGAACGAGCTCGTCGAGCTCGTTCCAATGAGTGGTCATAACCTATGTTTTTGAGACAAAAAATTTAAAAAAAATTAGTTATTCAAGAATTTTATTTGCAAGTGTCGTCTTCTTTTCATGTTAGGTAAAGGGTTAAGGCGTTTTATATTGAATCGAAATTTCTTAAACATTGATTCACTGATTTAGTTTTATCCCAATACATAGTTAATTAATTATTTAATTAATTAGTTATTAGTTAATTAGTTTATGACTATACGTTTTACAGATTCTTAAGCCAACAAGAGGTGAAATAAAGTGGAGTAAAAATAGTTTTCTGCTGCTCACATTTTGTCTCCCATCCCATTTAGCCTGACTGCGCCCCCGCAATTGTATGTACTAATTTCTAAAACAGACTAAAAACAGACTAATGTATTGAAATTACGAACATGTTATATAGTATCTGCTCTTATTATTTAAACTACTTGCTATTAATTAGCATTTATTGATCCTTGGGTCTCACAGTAAGTGTTTGAGTTCCGAAATCTAAGGAAATTATCATCTGCACTCTGCTGCATCTGCATATTTTTTTGGCTTTCCAACCAGCACCCACCACTGTATCAACGCTAGTTTTAGCGGAATTCAGCCAGATTTTACATCAATTTTAGGGTGAACACTATTCACAATGCTTCATACTAACATTGTGACTGATTTTTATCATTCTGAGTTTGGGACTGAAACTTAGGCATAAATATGAACAAGGAAAATAATACATGATTTAAGATAATTTTGACACGCTGAGACCACCCATCCACCCCACGTTGTGTGGGACGTCGAATCGAATCTCAACGGTCTTTACGTTGTAAATATTGCACCGTAAATATTGTCAGCCTCCACGCAAGTATTCTGCGGCGACTCGTCTGTTTGGGTAAATCGATAAAAAGGCGGAATATTCTAGAATGGGATCAAAGCAGTGTCGGATGCGGAACCTTCTTGAAGTTTATTTCTGTCATCAGGTCTCCTCTACTGGAAATCTGATGGCGGAAAAAGAGTCGAAGAGGAGACACTTTGTAGGATTTTGAGAACATCTCGACGATTCAAAAGTTTCCGAATCGGTGCTACGGAAATCGAGTCGAGTCGAATCGGATCGTGGAAACAATTTCGAATCGAATCCAATTTCGAGGCGTCAAGGTACCCTAATCAATCATTATTTTCATTTGGGAGCCTCGTGGCTGCAGGTTGAACGTTTTGATGGATATATGCAAACTCACAAAGTCATTCAATTTCAACTTCACATTGATGTGCTGTTCATATTTTTCCTGCATGTCTGTGTGCCCTTCTCCCTTTTGTACTTTTTTATCATGTTTTGTTGAATACAGTTAAAACTAGAAGTCCTGTCACGAACTGTGCGCTTATCTACACTTAATTGCGCGTATGAATTCCATATCGAATGGCACCCAAAGCACGGCGGGTTCTCCTGTTTACTCATAGCAAACACAGGCAATGTTTCTGCCAATGGACCTCCGGGTTACCCGGAGGTCCATTGGATGAAACATTGCTTGTGCACAGGCCATATGTACAGAATTTGATAGCCTTACTATGGTCAGATTAACGCGGAGATCGACGTGCTATTTGTGCGCATTTCAGGACAGGACGTCTAGTTTTAACTGTAGATGTAATGAAAAGGTTCGGGAGACCTGTTGATAGAAGAAGAGTTCAAAAAGGGACACGTTGTAGGATTTTGAGAACACACAACTCCAATAGAATCGAATCGAATTTTTGGAGCCATTTACAGAACAGCCGCCGTGGTCTGGTCACTTTCCACGGGAGGGCAATATTTCCACAGACGCAATATTATTAGATTCCAAACACTAATTACAGGAATAATCATCAAAAATTTAATAAATGAAGCACCGTTTAGTAGCCTACTCGGTACTTCATTCATTACAATTTTGCCTATGATGATTTTTCACGGCGACTGTACTGTAGAATCTAATGGAATTTCAAAGCTTCGCAGCAGGGCCTTTGACGCCTTGTCTCAATAGCTCGCAAGAAGCATGGGTATATAAATAAGAACCTTCTGGCAAGATCATTTCATGGTAGGCAAACGTGTATCTCAGCACCATCCCATCCACCACCACCGCCAGTATCAGAAGCGAGCTACGCGCCAGATCGTCGTCGACAACTGCACTAGTGAAAAACACCTTATCTCGCTTCTTCAACAAGTATGCGATTGTATTAAAGTTTTGTTTGATAACCTTAAGACAGAAGTTACCAAATATCACATGAAGTGATTCATATGTGTAAGCAGCTGTTATATGTTGCGTGTTTAAACCAATAGTCAGAGTCTTGTATGTTGTGTCGATGTATTTGATCAGACCGAGTCAATCAAATCAAGATTAAGGTCAAACGTTAATCCGTCTACTCAGAGCGATAGATAAATTAACATATTGCTGTGGGGGAATATATACATTGCGTGAATGACGTCTTCTGTAAACCCACCTGACAAGGTCTCTTCGGACATTACCAAGGGCTCACACGCTGTGGTGAACTGGTAAACGTTAGTCTCGACAGATACAATGGAATTTGAAATGAGTGAAGGGTATCGGTTGACATTGTATGGAATGTAGGCCTGGGCAAGAGCCAGGTTTTCAAAGTCCTGACTGTCCGGTGGTTAAGCGAGGCCGTCGGGGGCATCTGAGGGCATATGTGTGTGTGTGTGTGGGGGGGGGGGGGGGGGGGGGGGGCAGTGATAATGGGTTAAGACCGGGCGTTTACAACCTATCATAAACTGTAATGTGTCACTCAATAGTAATGAGATTATATTTATATCTAAAGCTTTGGAACTCACCAGTCGATTGTATAGAGTCTCTGTTTAGTGATTTTCGACCAGCCTTTGTCATTATACCCGATAATTCATGTCCTGCCCATCACTGGCGTTCCCAAACGTAAAATACATTAGAAACGAATACATCAGTTTCTCAGTTACAGTTTCCCGAAAGTAAAGTATTTTACACAAGTGCACTTTTGGCGAAAATGTGGTACCCCCCCCCCCCCCCCCCCCCCGTTCCTTACCACCTAGTATTAGAGCAAGGGGGCAACTGCCACCTTCCACCCTCTCCCCCTCCCCGGCCGACAATTTCCGTCATTGGAAGAGATTTACAGGAAAGTAAGCTCCGGGTAGTTTTCCAAAGTTGTCAGTAAATTTAACACTAAGGGTAAAGGGAATTTCATATAAAAATAGAAATTTGAAAATGTTGAGGAAGTTGTATCATCAATGTACGGATCATCTTACAAACTTCAGACATTTTCCTGTTGAGTAGTACAAAAATGCTGAAGCTGGATTTTTACAATTTTCCCCCAATCAATTTGAAGGTTTGATTATTAATCTCTGTTTAAAGCCATTTGAGAATAAGAAAACGGCGCTTTCGCCATCTTTTGGTGTTCTGTCACTATTTTCTGCTCATAATATCGACAGTGTGTGCATTGTGACATTTATACTATGATCGCCTATGTTACTACTTGTGAAAAGCCTGTATGTTAAGTAGTTTTTAACCCCACTACCGGTGTGAAGCTTCTACTGCGGTTAAAAAAAAATTACACTTGTCGGAAGATCATCCAACTTGACCTTTGGCATAACGCAATTTGACAACTTCGATACATTCACACTTCGCGATGTTTCATTCAAACATATGACATTTTGTGGTACTATCTACTACGTGCAATGACTTATTAAGTTTAAAATACCTACAATTAAATATTAAAATAAAATTTTAAGAATTGTTAATAACAATTTTACTGAAAAACCAAGGTTAATTCAATCAACTCTGAAGGTGTGTCTAGCTGTCAATCAGGCATTCACGTGCACCCGGTAGTACTGCCCGCCTGCGCAGATGTGAACAAAACAAACCCATGTGCTTGCGATAGAAAGTGCCGTTTTTTCTCCCTTTCTAGTGACAAAATCGATTATTTATTTAGAGCATGGTATAAATAAAACGAATAGGTTCTAGGGCCGGTAACATCATTCATTGATTGTCATTTCATTTCGTGACCACACATTCGCACCTTGGACCCCGAGGTGCTAACTACTAAACAATGGAGCTCCCACTTGTTATCCATTAAACACTTGTCAGAGTGAAGGCTACCCTTGCTACCACCTGGAGTATCCAGGTGCTTAAGGGTAAATTTCACCTGACAGTGGATTTTGATAGAGAAGCCGAACCGACGTCCTTGGAGAGGTGTAGTACCTTTCGTGAGGGGATTTCCCCCCGCACTGGTCACCCTCCAAGTGACTCGGACCTGCAAAAGGATGATGACAAGCGCCGAACACAGACAAAGGACAGCCAAAAGAAGAAAAGGAAACGAAAGAAGGGACCTTCCGCCAGACGACGCGATGCCCGCCGACTAACGGTGTTCATGGAAAAGAAAAGGACGGAGAAGGAAGAGAGGGAGGCTAATCATGGCATTGAACGCTCAATGCCTGCTACCCCTGTCCGTTCCACGTCCAGCTCGGTACCCTCCACTCCGGTGGAAGGTCCGGAGGACGCTGGTTCGCCAGGTAATAGTCTAACCTCCAGCCCATCACACTCTTCCCCCGAAGAGGAGATGGAGGAGGATAGTCTGTTTGTGGAGCAGGAAGTTGAGGCTGACAGCACATGTCGCTAAACCCACTCTAGCTCTTCCTGCTTTTTCTGACCGGGACACCATCCAGGAAGCAAACACCGCGGAGTCCGTGGAAAGTATCCTAGGAGAAAAGGCCAGAGACGACGACCACCTTATATTTCTACAAGCCCATATTAAGGCCTTGAGAGATCGCGGGTGCGAAGGCAACATGCTCAGGATAGGATTAGAGAGTCTCAGCAACCACTACTTGAGAACAACACCAAAAGGCTCTTCACCACTGGCAGCTGCGAGGATCAGACCTTACCAACCGAGTCAGCTCTCCACCACTCCTTCAACACCACCAAAGGGGGTATCACCAACTCAGCCACCTCCTCCTAAAAAAAGCAGACGAAATCATAGACGCCGCTAGACGCCGCTAAGCATCTTAACACTTTCCTCCTTTACCACAGCCAGACCAGACAAACCGAATCACATACTGTTAAAGAGGGTCGAAAGGGGCTTGACCCCCATATCGTCCCTGCGCGCCTTCGGCGCGCGAAATCATTTCATTTCGATAGGGCCGGTAATTAGATTTAAACCACTCGTAGAATAAGGGTTTTAACCACTCGGCAAGCCGAGTGGTTAAAACCCTTATCCTACTCGTGATTTAAATCTGATTACCGGCCCTGGTACCTATTCATGCTATATATAATAAAGACACTGTCCTTTCCAATAATATAAAAGTCTAGGAGGTAAGATTTGCTAATTATTCCCCGCCAAAACTAAGTTTTGCGGCGGTTATAGAAATGGGTTCCGTCCGTCCGTCCGTCCGTCCGTCCGTCCGACCGCCCTTTTTTAACGCGAACAAATATCGCATTTTGATGAAATTTGGAATGGGCACTCACTATGAGAATATTTCGAATGTGTTCGATATTCAGTAAAATTTCGTCAATTTGTTTGAGAGTTATGCCCCCTGTCCTTCATTCTTGGTGTTTGGAAATTAATGATCATATGAACGCGATGCACTCGAACAAATATTGTCGGATTTTGATGAAACTTTGTTATCGGCACTCACGATGGGATATCTCAAATGAGTTCGATATTCAGTAAATTTAGTTCATTTTTGTGTGAGTTATGCCCCTTTTCCCATAATTTTCGGTGTTTGGAACTTAATGATTTTGTGAACGCGATAACTCTAACAAATATTATCGGATTTTGATTAAACTTGGTATGGGCACTCATTTGAATATCTCAAATGAGTTCGTTATTCAGTGAATTTCGTTCATTTTGGTGTGAGTTATGCCCCTTTTCTATAATCCTCGGTGTTTGGAACTTAATTATCTTGTAAACGCAATAATTCGAATAAATATTATCAGATTTTTATAAATCTCGGTATGGGCACCACTCATTATGAGAATAATTCGAATGAGTTCGATATTCGGTAAATTATGTCAATTTTTATGAGAGTTGCTCCCCTTTTACCCATAATTCTTGGAATTCGCAAACTGATACTATTGAAAACCACCATTTCTAGAAATTTTCTACTGAATGACGGTTTTTTTTTTTACTTTTCTGAATTTTGTTTTATACAGTCAGCTTGTTAACTCTGTTTTTCAAAGTATATCCACACATGACATTTATCGTCTTTTCCGGCATATTATGTTTCATCATCAATAGACAAAACTTTCTTCGCTATGACTGAGAATTACATGTAAATACATAATACCGAAAGTACATTTTTGTAGGCGTGCATGGTTGTCACTTTTGTTTCTTTTTTCCAATACTGAACCGACACCGAATGGATTTTTCGGTTAACCCTTTACCTAACGAATCGAACCCATCCGCCCGCGTAATATGCAATTTCAGCAGTTGAAAAAATATTACTTGTCAAACAACTTCAACAAAACCGTATCATGTGACCCCTCGTTGGAACGAGCTCGTCGAGCTCGTTCCAACGAGGGGTCACATGATATGGTTTTGTTGAAATTCTTTGAAAAATTTAAAAAAAATTATATTTAAAATAGTAAAGTTTGATATCGTCTGCGTTGGGTAAAGGGTTAACCAGACAGCCCTAGCATTAACTTGACAAAATGCAATCAGATTTTCTCGAAACTTGCTATAGGCCATACATTATGAGATGAGCTTGTTTTTCTTCATAAACGTTTTGATCCACTTCTCGCCTTGCGGCCGAGTCTGCCACCTCGTGGCATATGCTTGTTTTTTTCTGGGAAGAATTAAAAACTAGCAAATTACTGCAACAATACATTCACTAAACAAAGAGCCGAGGTGAACGTGCTACTTAGTTACTTGTAATCGGCTTGCCATAAAAAAGCCAAGTTTACTTTTCTAACTTTTAATAAACGAAACAACAGCCAGCTCCCAGAGCTGTCTGTTGTTTTCGTTTCTTAAAAGTAACAAAATGAAACTTCACTTTGTTGTCTGTTGATGGCATAGCTGTTTTACAATAACATGTGTAGTGAACTTTCATCCATTATTCCAAGATCCACTATTCAGTGATTCCGGCGTAATCGCTTGACTCTCCTAAAATCGAATGTTCATGTATTAGTTCCGTAAATAAAAACTCGGTCATAAGCCTAGTTTCTTGGTTAAAAGTCTGTCACTTCAGGTGAGATTTTCCCACGATATCCTTAACACACTTCAGTAAAACCCACACCCACCCACCCCACTCACGAACCCCACCTCTCGACTCTCGGGGATAATAACAATCCATAAGCAAATAGCTGCACTGAGAATGTCAAGCATGCTTTGAATCTCAAAGTAATAGAGAAGTTGAAATCTTAGGTGAGAGAAGACATTGTATCGTCGATGTGAAACTCTCGGGGTTACGTATTATATCGGCGTATATCTTGTAGGAGATGGAAGACGCTTCTCCGTACTTATGTGTGTTAGAAGGAAGAATATATAACCATGCCTCTCGAAAGTAGACTTCCCGCGGGAGGTAACTCTATCTGTCCTGCATTCGTTTTTTTTAGAATAGATTTACCGGAGTCACTACATCCCGTGAGTTTACTCCGCATTTCTTTCCAAGAATGAATTTCTAAATAGCAAATCGTCCTTCGTGAGTAGAATCGCATGTCGTTTATGTCTTAACATAATTTCCGCCACAATAAATACAGTATAGTCACCGTGGATTGGTCACTTTCCACGCGTGGGCAATATTTCCACGGACGCAATAATATTAGATTCCAAACACTAATTACAGGAACAATCATCAACAAATTAATTAATGAAGCACCGGGTTCAACTCGGTGATTCATTAATTAAAATTTTGCTGATGATGATTTGTACTACCTGGTAAACGCATGCGTGGACATAACTGCCCACGTGTGGATTACGACCAATCCACGTCGACTGTACTGTAGCACAAATTAACGCTTTGGCGAGATCGAGAGTTAGTTTTTGCATTTTTTTGTGGCGAAAATTCCGTTAAGACGTAAACAGCAAGGCAGGCGTAGTAGAACAGTTAAGGCGTAAAGGCACCACAACACATTATTTCTTTTGGTTACCACTACGTTATTTAGCGTAACCTACTAACGGGTTGCGATCTAATAAGCTCTCTGTTTCCAGACCTGTTTGTTGTGGGATTTTCCATCCCACTCCCATATGATTTATTGATTGATTTATTTGTTTATTTATTTATTTATTTATTTTTATTTATTTATTTATTTATTTATTTATTTATATTGGGTTTAACGACACTTTCGACAGCTAGGGTCATCTCGTGTCGGACAGTTTTACGGGTGGAAGAAGTCGGAGAACTCGAGGAGAACCACCGCACAGCGGCGAGGTTCTCTCAGCCTCCCCAACGTACTAACTCCACATTGGCTAGACACTGGTTGAAGACAAGTGCAGCATCGGCATGCTGTACATTTTATTGTCCAGCGCCACCGTGCCCCCACGTCGGAAATCGGGATTAAGTGCCTTACCTAGGCACACAACGCAGTTAATCCTGGCGGGGATCGAACCGCGGACCTTTCGATTTGAAGTTCAGTGCCGTAACTACTGAGCCACCGCGTCCGCCCTTCCCCCACATGATTGTCTTGTGACATCATTGACATCTAAATACTGCTCGCGCGATAATAATTTATTGTTCTGCCGATAACTGGTAGCGAAAAATGGATCGCATAATCGGAAATAGCATCGCAAGTTATATACTAGGAAAACGAGCGACAGTAATGAGTTAGAACACTAGCTGTGTCAACGAGGCGGGACCCAATGTTTGTTTACGAAGTCGATGATGAAGTAGTTCGTTGAACACGGAATATTCAGATGAGGATGGTCACATGGGTAGGTACAGTGTAGTCGCCGTGGATTGGTCGTAATCCACACGCGGGCAGTGATGTCCACGCATGCGTGTACCAGATAATAAAAAATCATCATCTGCAAAATTTTAATTAATGAAGCACCGGGTTGTACCCGGTGCTTCATTAATTAAATTTTTGATGATTATTCCTGTAATTAGTGTTCGGAGTCTCATATTATTTCGTCCGTGGAGATACTGCCCACCCGTTGAAAGTGACAAGTCCACGGCAGCTGTCCTACAAGATGGATCTGCCTCACCTATGTATCTCAGACTATCTCACCCGGGACACACATATCTCAACAGGTGGGTGTTGGGGAATATAAAGCATCGTGATTGTTACCCATGCTGAGAGAATTCAATCATAGGTAAACTCCTGAAATGACTTGTTGAGCACTTCTCTGCAACGTGTTATGATGTGGTTCTATGTTATGTTTAATAAGGGATATTCAAGAATAACTGGAGTTATGTTTTGTCTGTTTGACCTCGAAAAATTGAAATGAGTGTATTTAAGAAAACGTGTGTACATATATACTATTGGTCCCTTGAAAAGCCGTGCATCAACATCTGTGTGTATTGTTTGGAGATAGGAGGATTCACAGCCTTCCTCTGCCGTCAATAAAATAGTAGTACATACTGCTATTTATTTGGCCTTGGTTTCTACCTGTTTATTTCAGGCACGACTTCTGGAGAATTCTACTTATAATCGTAGCATGTAATTCTATAAGGCGCGTTCCCTTGTATAAGAGGAACTTTTACCAGTTCGAATTTATTTCACCCAAATTCTCGGTTTTTACCTATTACGATACTATTCTAGCTGCTCTAATCCTATCAGTCTATCTTGGCCTAACTGTCTCTGGTTCCGACCTCTGTCCTTGTCTAAATCCTATAATCATCGGTCAGATTGCCGGATATCCCATAATATGTTCCTAGCCATACATAGTTATCCCTTTTTATTACTTTCCAAAGTGTGATATCACTGGGATTCCCGTGTTTGATTATAAACGATAACTTCACAAGTGAATTATGCAATCAACAATTGTGTCATGTATCCATGCGTAACCACCCCCCCCCCCCCCCCAAAAAAAAAAAAAAAAAATTCAGATCTTCTGTTCGCACGGCAGCGTATAGTGCAGGTTACCTGGTACCGCGATTCGTGCCCCACGCAGCTATTGCCCTATCTAGGAATTATTTTCAGAATGTTGGCTTGCCTGACAGAATAGAGCTGAACAGCTAGGACACGGTGGTCACCTGATATATCAAGGTCTTGTACAACTCTCAGTTCATATACCCTGCAGCCCATGCAAAAGAAGGCCAGGGTGTCCTTGTTATTTATTTATTTGTGTTTAAAGTCACATACTTATACACAATGGCTAATCGTGACCGTGACAGTTTTACGGGTGGAGGAGCCGGAGTACCCAGAGAGAACCACTGAGCATCGACGAGCAACTGTCAGCTCTTCAACATTCTAACTCTGTTCAAGCTCGCTCAAGCAGGGTTACAGCGGTTGAAGTTGTACTATCGACGTGCAGCACGTCTTAGTACACGGCGTCATCGTGCCCCCATGTAGGCAACCGGGATAAAGTGTCATGCTAAGGACACAACGCGGGTCGAACTCTGAACCTCTGGCATAGAAGACACTACCGCTGAGCCACAGGTGTCCTCGTAAATTCAACAATTATATTTAGAATATGATCATTTATCTTCCTATGTGGAGTGCCCTGCCCTACAGGACACCTGATATCATATGATATGTACTGTTGAAAGCACATGGAAAGGTGATATATATATGCAGGGTAATAAGCGCTGATAGTAGGGCAGAATGATGATACACCCCCTCCCAATATGTTTCGGTAGTTACGGGCCTGAGAATCCCCCACACTTAATATTGAGTACTATGCCTTTCAGTACATATATAGAGGATATGGAATGAGTGTTTTTCTCATATAATATTTATGAAACGAGTCCAAGAATTTTCCGTTTTGGCAAGCCTCTGGTGAGCCCAAACGGAAAATTCGGACGAGTTTCATAAATATTATATGAGAAAAACACTCATTTCACATATTCTATTTATCATATGACACACACACACGCACAAATTAGCCACTTGGTATGACTTTTTAACCCATCACCTAACTTGAGTTGCAGACGGCATTTGGAAAAAAACATCCTCGTGTAACTACAAATTTTCAATTTTTGCTTCCAAAACATAGGTTATGACCCTCATTGGAACGAGCTCATCGAACTCGTTCCAATGAGGGGGTCATAACCTATGTTTTGGAAGCAAAAAGTGAAATATAGAAAGAAATGAATGGCGTTTTTCTTGTAGGTAAAAGATTAATGCAATATAACCCACCCTAAATAGGACAGATAACGTAAATTCTTCCTACTGAAATTATGCAAATGTGACCCAGTTGTATTTTGTTTAGCCAATCAAATTGTCCAGTTTTGAAATTGACCAATGAAAGCTCCCAACTCTAATTATGCAAATTATGAAAATGTGGCCCAGTTGTATTTTGTTCAGCCAATCAAATTGTCTAGTTTTGAAATTGTCCAATGAAATTGAGGGAAGGCTTTATTTATCACTGATTAATATGAAAACAAAATATCAAATGTTTTAAATTGAACAAAACGGACGAGTCATATGATAAATCACTATACGATAGTCACTATAATACTTGTCTACTACTACTAGCAGTCGAATATAGTCTGCTTGCTCGAACCACTCGAATCTTGTCATGCAAATAAGCTGTCGAGTATAGTGGCTTGAACTGCCCCTGAGGTCCTAGCTCACATCACTATCATGCTTGTTGTCCACCACTATTATTAAGCTACTGCTTGCTCGAACGACTAAAATTTCATCGACCAAATGAGCTATCGAGAATGACTTCACACACTGATCTACGACTCCTCTCGATATTTGAGAATACCTATGACAGGGTGAAGTACTATTTGAGGATACTTTCTGAGGATATTTTTTGCAGGATATGCATCTGAAGATAGTTATGGCTCCCAACCCTATTCAGCCCCTATACAGTTCCTGGCTCCTATACAGCTTTATACAGCTTCTAGTACCCCTACCCTTGGCTACTGGACCACATCCTTCATAGCTCCATGGCAGCTACTTATTCATAGTCACCACCATCTGCCCTATGACCAGCCTGTATTGTATTCACTTTTATTACACGTCTGTTCTATGAAATCCCCATCTAAAGCAACGGTAAACCTTGCGGGAAATGAAAGTCTGTTCCGCACATATGTGCGGAGCGGATTGACAGACTATTTTTATATTGAAGCGAAATTTAACTGGAATTTTCTACCATTCGTGCGCCGCAACTACAATTTGAATCGCTAGCGATAGCTAAAAATTGTCTCCTGAGTTCCAATGTGTTCTATGGTCAGTAGGGCACATAGAACACATTGGAACTCAAGGGACGAAATAGTAACATGGGTTCCTCTCGCAAAGTTGGTTGGCAATAAAATGTGTTCTTCTTGTTGATAGCTGTCAAGTTGCTGAGTGTCCTTCTAATGGTGGTTTTCATAGACGTGAAGGTGTGTAATAACGGTAAACACAGAACGACACGCGGGTGTGAATGGGTTAATCGATATGGAACTTGTGCTATCGCGGAAGGATAAAACTCAAGGCCTGCGGTCTCTCGTTCTATCCTTCCGCGCTGGCACTCGTGCCATATCGATTAATCCATTGACACGCTTGTGTCGTTCTGTGTATTTCGTAAAGTGTTCTGCCAGCCTTACGGTCTTGTACCATTACTGCCATATACCATTACTATTGGATACCACTTTCTGTCCTGTGCTGGAATGTCTCAAACATTACTAACTTGTGGCACTACAACGCCTCTTAGTACACTACTGTCGCTAAGGGTCCAAGTTCATACCGCGATCATACTCGTTTTTTCACAACTGTTTGCTCGAGCAACTCGAATCTTCTCGCGCAAATGAGTGACTCCACATACGACTCGTTTGCTCATTTCGAAAAATTGTGATTCCCTGTCCACAGACTTTTCCCCAAAATTAATTCTTTAGGGATTCCATTCGTGAGATTCCAAGCTCCAAAACTGCTACTGATGGTCTTACCATCAGCTTCCACCACGTCTTCAACTATCTGCCCTATAATCAGCCTCTGTTGTATTCGCCAGTACTATCGTGTTCTACCAGCATTCCAACCCTTTACCATTAGTACAGACTTATAGCATTTGTTAGCTATCATAGATTGCTCGAATCACTCGAATATCATCGAGCAAATGAGCTATCGAGCGATTGCTTGAACGAGTGACTCTACATATTTCTCTTTTGGCCATCTCGGAAAATAAGGATTTTCTTACCACAGACGATTCCCCAAAAGGGATTCTCTTAGTGGGATTCCATGAGGGGAATTCCGAACATCAAAACAGATCCCGGTGGTCTTACCATCGGCTTCGATCACGTCTTCAAATATCTGTCCTATGATTAGCCTCTATTGTATTCTCCATGACTATCAGCCCTGCAGCCTTGTACCATTACTACTGACTTGAAGCATTACTAATGACCTGCTAACTATCTCAGATCACGACCTCTACCCTCTACCCTCGACCAAGTCTTATAATGTCAAAAGACCATCCATACTCTACTACGAGGCAAGAAACCACACAACACTGCATGGCCTAGCATTCCGAACTACCAGTACAAACCATTGGGTGGTTTTCTAGTACTAAGGGGTAACATAGACCTATGGGGTACACGTCCCATACTAGCGTTTTAATACTGCCTAGCCTAGCATTAGCCACTAAGTATTGGGCACTGCCTATCTATACCACCCTTCGACGGTAAGATATATTCAGTGTGTTAGTAGTACCAAATACTAGAAAACCAACTGGGGTATAGACCGTACATCCTATACCACGCACTAGACAACAATATATTACCCCCACCCCCACAATACTGCTTGACCGAGCATTACTATCATCACATCCGTAGACCAGCACTCCGCCCTAGATGGATAATGGTACCAAGGGCTAGCAGGAGTACAAGTCGTACATCCTGTACTACCGCACTAGACAACCATGCATTAACCCCATTACGTAGTACCTATACAAATCATAGGATAATATGAAGCATTAGGTCGATTAGTAGTACCAAGGATTAACAGGCCACCTACAGGAGTATGTAGCGTCCATACTATACTACCGTGCTAAATAACCAAAGACTACATCGCATACCACACTAGACAACCATGCATTACCCCCACCCACCCCACAATACTGCCTGGACTAGCATTACGTAATACGAAACTTAGTCATAGGATGATATGAAGCAGTTGGTCGATAAGTAGTATCAAGGGCTAACAGGGGACCAATAGGGAAATATATCGCAACTACCAAATTAGTCCAGTTCGAGAAGCCCGACACACCCTTACCCGAACAACGTCATATCCAATTGTACAGTGGACAGCAACAGCGATCAGCGTTTCTATGACGTCGCGGGCAAGCATGACATCACGACGTCAATAGCGACGTCAACCGTTTCGCGGGCAAAATTTTCAAGAAATCTTACCTTCCTCATCAATATTTCATCAAATACCCATACTATATACCCAGAGCCCAGTGTGTACATATATTACCATAGCATACTATATATACCGTACGTACAACACTTGTCGGATCTAGATAAATGGGGCCGAACTTTTGCACCGGCAAAAGTCCGGCTCGTGTGCAAATTTAATTCTAGTTGCACTCTAGTCCGGATAATCAGGGTCATTTGGGTACATGCTATACTACAGACGTCATTACGGACTACTTTTTAGGTTGAATCAAACAGTGCTTAGAGGTTATTACTTGGTTAGTTCATACTGGCGGAGATATCTGCACGAGCAGACCTTTAGATCAGTGTAATTTGGGCACAACGGCAAATATGGATGTGGCCTGCATGGTAGTAGAAAAAGCACCGGTATTTCCATCTTGGCGTCTGTTTTCGGTTTTACGTCCCGTCTTAACATTAAAGTTTACAACCCCTTGTTATAGGTCTTCACCATTATCACTGGTTCCCACCACCCGTTGACGTAAGTTTACTCGACTAACTCGAGAAGGCTTCTTAGTTTCCCAATGTCGAGCCAAATGCCTATTTTAATGTAAGCTAAATTGCGCATGGCGTTTACTGAGAAATACCACAAACATGAATATAATAGATCTCAAGCTCCAAGTGCATGATCATATAGAATTAGCCACAGAAAAACAATCGCCGTCGACAGTGTCGTATACGACACTGTCGACGACGATTGCTTTTCTGTGGCGAGCTCGATGGGTTTTTTAAAAAGTTATTTAGCTGTTGCATTGTTTAATTCGAAGGTAAGCTCTAAGCTATATTACAAGCATCAGAGAAACCTGGCCAAACTATATAGTGCCAAAACACTGCAAACCTTGAAAAAAGTTTCAAACTCCGCATAATTGGGCGCATTTATCTTATTTGGGCACAGTGTTTACAGTCGTGAGTTGGGAAGAATTTAAACGCCTGAGCCCGGGGTAACTTCACATCTGCCCGACACCAAAGCCGTTGTGAAGTATCTACGTCTTTTGGGTTAAGTTTTTCATTCCATTTTATCCGCTACAATCATACGATGACGACTTATATGAGTGAACTATATTATTCTTTCATTTCTACTTTCAGTCAGAGCTAATGGACCAAGATTTGTCTCTGATAAAACAACTACTCACTCTAAACGAGACAATTGAGGAACTCAAGTGGCAGCGAAAGCATTACGTCAGCAAGTGTTCTTTGGTTTCACTTGGATCAGTTGGTGTGCAAGAGAGTGACTGGTCAGTATCGGAAACAGACATATATGAATCGGAAAATGATTTGAACCAGAAATACCCTACTCCGTCTAAATTATCACTTGAACCTGGAATAATGAAGAAATGCTCTTTCGGAGATCTAATTGATAAAAACGTTCCTCACAATGTTCAAGAAAGATGGCACCTGGTTAAAAATACTCAGCCCATCTCGCTCAGTATTTCAAAAAATGTCACATCTACCGACACGGCAAGTAAGCATGGGAGGCCAATTAATGATGAGAAACAAAACTCCTTCGACTCTGGAATTCACGATCCGTCTCTGGATGAAGATCGAGTTTCGTTCTAACCTCCCTGAAACCAGACAATTGCCGTAGAAACAGTTACAGTTAATTTGAGCCAGGGGCGGACTGGGCTAAGAAAAGTTACCGGGGAATGCACCAATGGGCACAGACCTGAAGACAATTTTGTTTTTGCGAACTGAACGAACGCGGTTTGCTTGCACCAATGGCAGTCCGCATAGATAACATTTCGATGGCATTTTTGTACCTTCATCGATCATTCGACAGAAATAGTTCTCCCGAGGGTGGGGGGCACCCATCTCGAAGAGCATAGGCTCAATCGAAGCACATTTGATTCTTGAATTTGAAGAAACGCTGTTTCCTATTATCTGAGCGATCAATGGCCGACTTGACTGCTGGTTTATCGAAATGTCCATTGAGAGCATTTCGATATACCAGTATTCCATGCAATCAGATCCATTTTGCCATTTGGTCATTTTCACGAAATTTCGTCTGCCAATAGGTGTTAGGCTGCATCAATTTTTGAGGCTCCAGGCGGAACCCAATAGAGGGCCCTCCGGAAATTTTCTCGGTGGACCATACGGCCAGTCCGCCTCTGATTTGAGCACCTATCTTAACGACAGAAAAAGATATATCGTCCAGTCAACACTAAGAGCCCAGCGGTCCTCAAGGTTAAACAAGTGGTTTAACCCTTTACCTAACATGAAAAGCTGACGACACTTGCAAAAAAAATTCTTGAATAACTACTTTTTTTCATTTTTCCCCCAAAACATTGGTTATGACCCCTCATTGGAACGAGCTCGACGAGCTCGTTTCAACGAGGGGTCATAACATATGTTTTTGAGACAAAAAATGAAAAAATAATGAAAATTAATTGGCGATTTTTTGAGAATAGCGCTGGTTGCTTTTGGCCCTTACGTTGGGTAAAGGGTTAAATTGGAGGTACAGAACGGTGATTTTAAAATCGATATCGCAATATAGTCGCAAAATATATTCATTAGCTCAACGAGATTCCATAAATAAAATATTACCGTAGGAACAGTTATTGTCAATTTGAGCACCTTCCTAAACGACAGAAAAAGGTTTATCGTCCAGTAGACAGCAACAGTTAAGCGGTCCTCTGGGTGAAACAAGTGGCTCAAATTAATGGCACAGTGTGGTGATCTTAAAATGGGCTTCTTTCGCAACCCAATCGCAGTCTAGTCGCAAAATATATACATCAGCTCAACAAGATTTCATCAATAAAATATTTCTAAATTTAGACTGAGCGAACAAAAAACAAACGAAAATATTTTCCGATATGTAATACTTTGTGTTTCTTTTGCAACACGTGAGATTCTGTGGCATTGTGGGCAGGGATTGCCAGGGAACTGGTCAGATAATTTTGTCCGGATCGTTTCAAATTATATGTCCACCTTAAAGGCGCCTTTATGATTACAGTGCTGAACACGTGCCAGATAGGTCTATTTTGTGCTTGATGCGCCACGATGAAGGATTTTTCTAGAAATATTTTACAGACAAGTTTAACCCTTTACCTAACGTAACGGTCAAAAACAATTTTGAAGAAAATGTGCCGAATGGAAAAATTATTTGGGGTGTCACCCGCCACCTCCCTCCGCCCATTAGCGACGCCCCTGGGCTCATAAATCGCTTGACATCTGTTAACTTAAAAAGTCACTTGGTTGACAATGTAAATAGCAAGAGGAAATATCCGGAAATGCACAGGTCTGATAGATGAGGGTGGAACTAACGTGGAACAGTCTTCGTCAGTGAAACTGATGGAAATAGTTAAGTTTAACCCTTTACCCAACGTAACGGAAAAAACCGACCAGCGCTATTCTCAAAACTCGCCAATTAATTTTCATTATTTTTCATTTTTTGTCTTTAAAACATAGGTTATGACCCTTCATTGGAACGAGCTCGTAAGGGGTCATAACCTATGTTTTTGAGACAAAAAATAAAAATAATAGTTATTCAAGAATTCTTTTGCAAGTGTCGTCTGCTTTTCATGTTAGGTAAAGGGTTAAAGCCGGACCAACTTTACTCTCTTGACTGCATCGTCCCATGAGTTCCAATGTGTTCTATGTGACAGTGGGCACATAGAATACATTGGAACTCAGGGGATGCACTGGCTCGGCCGGCCCAATGAGAAATATCCTGCCTCTGGGTCAACCGATGCGCCAGTCCGTTTCTGTCCCGTGTCTTTCCGTGACGATACATTGCACAGAATGAATTTCGCGTTCCAAATTTATCGCGAAAACAGACAATGTGACGTCATTTAGGAGTTTCAAAAGATCGTCTGTGTGCTTGTAAGGGAGGGGAGGGGAGGGGGGGGGGTAATTGTTTCAGAGAACGTCCGGTTTTCACGCAGATATGGTCCTTTTTCACGCGGATATAGTCCTTTCATTAAGATATACCAGAGAGACAATTACAGACTTTGAGAAATGATAAATGTATTTACTGTACGGCCTTTGGTTCGGCTGACATTTTCCTTTTGATTTGAGACGAACAGCCACAGCGTGATAAGTATGTGAACAGAAGAGACAAGATAAACTTTTTTTGAAAGCCTCATTTCCTACAAGCTTTCCGGACATGGAGAAAAGCACTGACTTGGACAGGAAATCTTCTTATGCTTCCGTCAGTGTTCTGACCCAAACTGTAGTTCTTCTTTCAAAATACAATGAATGACAAACCATAGTCAGGACTGGGTGTTATGTTGTGTGTTTGTGTGTGTGTGTGTGTGTGGGGGGGGGGGGGGGGGGGGTACTTCCATTTTTTAATAATCAACTCAAATAAACTAAAAAGGTAGTTTTTTTTATCTTCTGTCTTTAACCATCTATCCAACGTACACGGTATCAAAATCTGTTATTTTTGTTGTTATTTTTTTTTACATATTTTCAACAAATTTCAATAAAACGAATCACGACACCCCTCATTGGAACGATCTCAACGAGATCATTCCAATGAAGGGTCATGTGATATGGTTTGTTAAAATTATTTTTTAAAACAATTCCCAACTGCTCGACTTGTAAATTACGATGCTCGATTTGTTGGGTGAAGGGTGAAGCCTTTACCAACGTAACGGAAAAAAACGATCAGCGCTATTCTCAAAAATCAAAATTCAAACGTTGTTAATTTTTATGATCCCTAATTGGTTCGAGCTCGTTATAATGAGGACCATAAGTTAATTTTTTAAGCAAAAAAAAAATGAACATTTTTGGTTCAAGGATTATTTTGCAGGAGTCGTCTTCTTTGCGTGGAATGTGTAGTGTTAATCAACATTGATCTAAAGATGATATATGAATTCGAGATCGGTGTTTGGCCAGATTTTTCGCACATTCGAATATCTGAAAATTCGTTCGCCTCAAGACGATATTTTTTTTCAACAGATGAAAACTGTTCTCATAATTAGAACAATCGATTAAAACATTTATAGCCCCAGAGAAAAACCAGAATTACGGGCAAAGTCTCAGCTGGATGTTTTCAGTGCTGGATGGACGCGAGAGTTGCAGTATTTGAGGCGTTCACCCTCTTCTCTTTCGCTGGGCACTAAAATATGTTAAGGGCTGTTTGTGCAGGAGAGACGGCATGTCTTCATTAAGCTTATTACGGGAAAATGGTTGAAATTTGAAAAATTATTTTAAACAACACAAAATGTGTTGTTTTTCTTATTCGTATTTTGTATATATTTCTTTTCCACCTGTTCAGCTGCACATGAAGATATATCAATAAAAATTAAATTACCGTATGCACATAGTGATTTGGTATTCGTCAAACTGATGGGTAGACACCTTGCAAAACACTTGAAACATGACTGAGTCTAAGGTTTGAATCAAGCTCTCAGATCACCAGTCTAATTCAGTAAGGAATTCGACGCTGTTGTACAGTGCAGCTGTCGTGAACTGGTCACTTTCCACGGGTGGGCAATATTTCCACGCACGCAATAATATTAAATTCTAAACACTTTTTATAGGAATAATTATCAAAAATTTAATTAATGACGCATCTGGTTGTAAACTTTTGCTGACGATGATTTTTTTTATTACCGTGTAAGCGCATGCGTGGACATCACTGTTCACGCGTGGATTACGACCAGTATTATTAGTTACACAGTTTGTTGGTGGCCTAATATGGTATATATGGTGTCAGTTAATTTTATATTGGACGAGAGCGAAGAGCTCTCGTCCAATATGAAATTAACTGATACCATATATACCATATTAGGTCACCAACAAACTGTGTAACGAATATATCTTACCGACTGCTGCTTCGATGCACAGAACTAATAACAACAGCGATCAAAATTAAATGAGAGAATTCTCACAATGGTGTTCACGTGTCTTTGCCTTGTTACAATTTATGGGAGAGTCCCATAAATTGTAGGCTAACAAGGCAAATTCATACAGTTTCATTTCGAAGGTAACATGGCACACATCCACAGAATGTGAAGTCTTTTAAGTTGCCTAACCTGCACTTCAGACCAAATATGGGCTTCCAATGCTGAATCTTTCAACTTGAAGCGTTTATCGACTGCGGCCATTTTGAATAATCAATGAACAATGGGGAGATTACCCATAGCTGTCAGCGTATATTGATGTTGACAGGCAGTATATGGTTTTATATGCAGTCTGCATGTGACGTCTTTGAACCAATGAAATTCCCAGATACTTGTAGGAGGTAAGATATTGTACTATATGAGGTCTGGAACCAGAGAAGCCCTTAAATAGTCTATCGTCTATGTTTAGATTAAATCGTGTGGAATAAATTCAGTTAGTCGGAAAAGCGAACCTGTGAGTAAAAGGGACGTCACATTAACCCTTTACCCAACGAATCGGCCACATCCGCCCGCGTAATATGCAAATTCAGCAGCTGAAAAAATACTATTTTTGAAAACATTTCAACAAAACCAAATCATGTGACCCCTTTTTGGAACGAGCTCGTCGAGCTCGTTCCAACGAAGGGTCACATATATGATATAGTTTTGTTGAAATTTTTTGAAAATTTTTTTTAAAATTATATTTAAAATAATAAATTTTGACATCGTCTGCGTTGGGTAAAGGGTTAAATGAATGATAGTCTTCGCACAGACTTCAGGAAAAGTGGGTGAACAAAACAACTGGATTATTTTGAAATCACACTGCGAATTCCAGAAGTCATCCAACGAAGCTCAGCCAACGGAGGGGGGGGGGGGGGGGAGGGGAGGGAGAAAAGTTTGTTTTTTCGAACGGAAAGAACGCTGCTTCCCTGCATCTGAGCAATCAATTGCAGTCCACATAGAGAACATGTCAGTAGCATATTTATGTCATCTTCGTCGCTCATTCGACAAAAATGGATGCTCCGTGGGAGGGAGGGAGGGAGGGAGGGAGGGAGGGAGGGAGGGTTGAACCCATCGAGCCGATCATAATTTTCATTTTTCAAACTGTTTCCCTGCATATGAGCTATCAAATGCAGACTAGACTGCTGGTTTATCGAAATGTCTCAACGTGGACTGCCAATCCACATAGAGAACATTTCGGCATGCGGGCAGTCTATACAATCAGATCCATTTCACCTGCTGATCTTTTATCACAAAATTTCATACACTATCGCGTGTTGAGCTGCATCAATTTTGTGGTCCCAGGGAGGACCGCCAATGGGAGTGGGGAGGGGGCAACGGTAATTTCCCCCAGTAGACTATATGGCTCGTCTAGCCTCTGCTAAAAATCGTAACTTACGTAAAAGAAAGATGAAAAATAGGATATGGCTAAAAAAGGGGTTTTGATTCACAGGCAATCCCTCATTGAATTTGAACTCCCTCATTGGACATTTTTATTGCCTTTCAGTGTCTTCCAATATTAGTACAAACTCAGGGAGGCCCGAAACTTTTGACATTTTTTGACTGCTGTATATTTATTTAGTTTCGTCTCCAAGATGTTTGCCTTGTTATAATTTATGTGAGCGTGCCTATAAGTACTTTCCCATAATTAGTAATAAGGCAAATCCCCATAGATTAAATACTTTTACTTCAACGATAATATAAAGAGCTTCAAAAGAATATGAAACCTTTGAATTGCAGTACCTACAGTTTGTTTTTAGAGGGATGTATTATTTTAAAATTAAAAATTAATTTATTTGTCTATATTTTCCTGTGTAAAAAACAGCCGAAATTCTCTTCATGTTTGCTCACTTTTTGCAAACGAAAAAGAAAAATGCCCCATCCCCCCACACTCTCACTGATGAGGAAAAAAAATTATCTGAGAATCAATGAATTTATTTTGTGTGGCCTAACGATCTTTGTTAGTCAACTTCGCTGAATGACTCAATTAAAGTGGCGGCCTGAGAGCTTGGGTTCGAAGGTCAATGTGTTTGGATGCTGAACGACTGAAGGCGTTTACTTTTAACCCTTTACCCAACGCAGACGATTTCAAAATTTATTATTTTAAATATCATTTTTTAACTTTTTAAAAAAAATTCAACAAAACTATATCATGTGACCCCTCTTTGGAACGAGCTCGTCGAGCTCGTTCCAAAAAGGGGTCACATGATATAGTTTTGTTGACATTTTTAGAAAAATAATATTTTTTCAGCTGCTGAATTTGCATATTACGCGGGCGGATAGATTAGATTAAACATATTTTTATTTGCCATTCAACAATGCAAAACAGGATTGGAGGACAAGTGCTGACCACTTAGAAAACTCCCCGCTCTTGTACAAAGACTAATAGATTACAAAAAACAGAACAAAATATAACAATATGTAAACATTATACACAAAAAAAGTTAACTCAAAAGAGAGAGAGAGAAATGAAGAGAGAGAGAGAGAGAGAGAGAGAGAGAGAGAGAGAGAGAGAGGGGGGGGGGGGGGGTACTAGACAGAAAAACGGGTAAAAGCAGATTGAAATCAAAGAAGACAAACAAAAAAAAGAACAGTATACAACAGAAATTCCAGTGATGATGACCCCCCCTCCCCCCCACACCCACAACACACACACACACACACACACACACACACACACACACACACACACACACACACACACACACACACACACAAACACACACACACACACACACACACACACACACACACACACACACACACACACACATTTTATTCAATTCTAAATTTAGTTTAATGTTAATGCCTCTAAGGAACGTTCACATAACATGCTGAAACCAGTTAATCTTTGCGTGCTCATTCCACGTCCGTACTAACCTAACATCCGCCGTATTGTCCTCACACAGATTGATTGTCAGGTCCCACTGCGAGAGGACACCCACAGTGGCGGATGCGGGCGATTCGTTGGGTAAAGGGTTAATGCTACAGATGATGTGTCACAATAAAGACATACACAGTTAAGGTACATATTATAACAACCAACTGATCAATAATGTGGCGAACAATGTCAACAGCATTTGTTTTTATCCAAATAGAAACTCTCACCTCGACGAAACTGTCTCATCAAAAAGATGTGCATTGACGCAAGTTAGAAGTATGTGACGTGGATAACATCTGTATAGAACGGTCCCTTTAGAACACAAATAGCCATTTACGATTATATCATTTTTTCATAACTTTCTAGTTCTACAAACATTAAGATCAAATGTTATGGTTTCAAGCCCCCCCCCCCCCCCGCCCCCCCCCCCCATCCCCTAGATCTTATAGTAAAGAGGCAGCCGCCCACCTCTTGTCTGTAATAGTAAACCAATCGAGCCGAAGGTATAAACCCTATTGTAGACTCGGAAAGGTCAAATGTTATTCGGGAACATCCGGGGTTTTCTCTATTCAGACCATTTGCAGTTCTGAAAGTTCAACGAAAGTTTCAACTCAATCACCATACTATTGTGCACATTTACTCTATTTATTGATCATCACGATATAACCTTTGCTGTTGAAAGTGACGTATACAATTAAACAAATAAACAGCATGTTTTAGTCTCCAGTAAGCCATCCTTGAAATGTTGATCGGACGTTGGAGGTCATCGAAAATAGGCGAGAGAATGCGTTCGCTTCGCAAAAAAAATAAATATTATTTCAATTGAATTGATAGTAACATTACATACTATTAAAAAAGTAGGGAATATTTGATAAAAGTGAGATATATGAAGAAATATATGTTTATATTTTCATCAAAACGACAGTTGAAGCATTGTACTGTGACATCTGGTGAATGATTTCAGCGATAGTTGGGTGTCTGCACACATTCCACGCACTGAGCTGTAGAAGACACGGACGGTCAGTCAGAGAATTTGCCACATTCAGTCCAAGACCTCAAAACCTCGTAAATCCCCCTCGGTTCGCGAAACAAGCGCGGATCCGATGTGGCATACGCCTACCAAACGTCCAATATCAGCTTGACTGATGTTATTCCATTCTTCATGCAGTACAGCTGCGAGTTCCTGTACATTGGTAGGGGGTGTTGGCGTTGTCGCGGGCGCCTGCCCAGCACATCCCAGGCATGCTCGATTTGTGAAAGGTCTGGACATTGGTAGGGGGGTGTTGGCGTTGTCGCGGGCGCCTGCCCAGCACATCCCAGGCATGCTCGATTTGTGAAAGGTCTGGACTTAGTGCTGGCCAAGGCAGTGTAGTGATGTTCTGCTCACGAAGGAACTCTGTAGCGACACGGGCCCTGTGTGCGCTTGCATTGTCATCTTGACATCACGCAAATGGCACCACTGCCCTGTGACATGCCCTTGGATGACATCTAATGCTGTTCTGCTTGTCATGGTTATGCCTCCCCTCACCTTAACCGATCCACCACCAAAACGACCGTGCTGTCTAACGGTTATGTCATGGTATCGTTTGTTCCACCGCCGCCACACACTCTTCCGCCTGCCGTGGAAGTCAAGAGTGAACCTCGGTTCATCGGAAAACATGACTTGCGCCGCCGACGATTGTCCCAGCGCTGTCGAGCTTCACACCAATTTCGCCTTGCTGCGATATGATGTTCAGTCAAACTTGGATTTATTCGAAGTCGTCGAGCGTACAGATTCCACCTGTGCAGGTGATTTCGGATAGTCAGACAATTGCTTGTCTGACGGTAACGTGACCACAACCTGCTAATCACCGTTTGAGTAACGTTGAGGTATCGAGACACTACTGTCTGTCTGTTGTCAGCTTCCAACATGCCAACGGCACGTAAACTTCGTCACGTTTTAGTCTTCGCATACCTCAAAAATTACGATTCGACCAGAAACTATTGATGAACGAGTTTGTACCAAGAAAAGAACGATGAGATCTCTGAAAAAGCCCGTCCAATACAAATAAAAATTCCAAACGTTCCCCACAGACGTTAACGCGGCGCTCGTGTGAAAAACATGTTATGACTTTAAATGGGTTAAAATGAACCACTAACATTTTCAAAGATGTGGCAATTTGCCAGTTCCTTTAAAATGCTAATGATTTATTTTAGTCAGTTACATTAATAGGTAGAAAATACAGTTCTAGAAAATACAATTGTAAATTTTTATAGTATTGGCCCCAGGGACCAATACTATAAAACTTTTACAATTGTTTTTTTCTAGAATTGTACTTTCTAGTTATGACTTTAAATGGGTTAGAATGAACCATTAACATTTTCAAAGATCTGGCAATTTGCCAATTGGCAAATTGCCATATCTTTTAAATGCTAATGATTCATTTTATTCAGTTATATTAATACATGTAGGTAGAAAATACAATTGTAAAAGTTTTATAGTATTAGCTCCAGGGACAATACTATAAAACTTTTACAATTATGTTTTCTAGAATTGTATTTCTAGTTATGATTTTAAATGGGTTAAAATGAACCATTAACATTTTCAAAGATGTGGCAGTGTTCCAGTTGGCAAATTGCCATACCTTTTAAAATGCTAATGATTAATTTTAGTTAGTTAGTTCTCGAAAATACAATTGTAAAAGTTTTACAATATTAGCTCCAGAGACCAATACTTTAAAACCTTTACAATTGTATTTTCTAGAATTGTATTTTCTACCTGTTAATATACCTGATTAAAATGAATCACTAGCGTCTTAAAAGATATGGCAATTTGCCAACTGGCAAATTGCCACATCTTTGCAAATGGTAATGGTTCATTCAACCCATTTAAAGTCATAACTAGAAAATACAATTCTGGAAAATACAATTGTAAAAGTTTTATATTACCGGGCTCTGATCACGATTCGATGGAGAAAGATATTTCTTTTGCGATCACAGTTTCCAGCCGTGAGCATTGATTCTCAAGCAATCCCTCACCAGCTTCTCGTTCAATATTGTCCCTCCGCCCAAATCGATCTTGTGTGATAAAAATTGACAGTCCGAACGCGTATGCTGTTCTGTCGACAAACCGTACCTTTTAAATTTTTCTTACAAATATTTTTAACTGATGGGCCCACCCGTTGTTTGACGGGAAGCCCCGTCCATGCGAAGAAAAATTTCTAACTGGACTGAAGGACGTAAAGACAGAATGGTGGAATGATTGAATCACATACTTCCCGTTTATATAATAGGTCAGCTATAAGGCCACACAAAATAAATTAATTGATTCTCAGGCATTTGTTTTCAAATCAGCGGGGGAGGGCGGGTTTTATTTTTAATTTTTCTTTTCCTTTTCCAAAAAGTGAGCATACATGCAAAGTATTTCGGTTGTCTTTTGACACACAGAAATATAGAAAGTGCATATTTATACACATAAATTCATTTTTAATTTGAAAAAATAAAACATTCCTCAAAGAACAAATGGTAGGTACTGCAAATCAAAGGCTTCACATTCCTTCGATGCTCTTCATATTATCTTTGAAATAAAAGGTTTTAATCTATGGGCACTCTTCCATAAATTGTAACAAAGCAAACATATTGGAGACGCAACTAAATAAATATGCATCAATCAGAAAATGTAAAAAGTTTTGGGTCTCCTGAGTTTGTACTAATATTGCAAGACATCGAAAAGCAATAAAAATGCCGAATGAGAGGGTTCAATGAGGGATTGCTTGAGAATCAAAACACAATTTTTTAGCCTAATCCCGTTTTTTTATATTTTAGACCAGGTTTAAAGTTTATTGATTCCTCTGAGGGTGGACAATTAAACCGAAGGATTATAAGAGTATTTTGGTAGAGGTACCCAGAGAGAACCACCAGACTCTCCCACTTTCTAAGCCATCACAAGTAGAGTTAGCGGCAGTTGAAGTCAAGTGCACAGTCGACGTGCAATGTGCCTTGGTACACAACGTCTCCGTGTTCAAACGAAGGCATTCGGGTTTAAGTGTCTTTTTCCAAGGACACAATGCAAATGCCGTGAGTGAGGATCGATCCGTCGGTCTGTCCAGTGCCCTAACCGATGAGCTCCTTATGTTAAAATTGTTAAAATCTGTAAACTCAAGGCTACAGAAAAAGCTAAAAGTGTTAAAATTTGTAAACTCTACAAATCCACAGGCCATTTTATATTTATTTATTTATTGGTGTTTATCGACATTTTCGACAGCCAGGGTCAACTCGCGTCGGACAGTTTTACGGGTGGAGGAAGCCGGAGTACCCGGAGAGAACCACCGAGCAACGACGAGCAACTGCCAAGACTCCCCAACGTACCACATCACGTAAGCAGGGCTGGCATTCGTTGAAGACAAATGCAACATCGACGTGCAGTACGCCTTAGTACACAACGCCACCGTGACCCCACGTGGGAAATTCAGATTAAGTGTCTTGCCTGAGGACACAACGCGGTTGCAGCAGGTTGGATTCGAGCCGAGGACCTCTCGGCTTGCAGCCTGCACCTCTACCTACTGAGCCACCGCGCTCCCAGCCATTTTATATACTTCTTTCATTATGTCAGCTCTTGGGATCAACCAATCAGCGTGAATAAATTGTGGTGTCCAAAAAGTCATATCGAGTCGATGCTGACGTCATCGGTGAGCACATATGAAATCAATATTAGGTGTGTGTCCACCATATTGTTTTTAGAAAAAAAATAAAACCGCCCCGTCTGAAAAAATACAGTCTTACACCAAACGTCCCGAATCGTCTGTTGAATGTGATTAAAGTTTCACTAAACTGTCTTTGACAAAAAGAAATAATCTGTTTATAATATCTGTCCCAAACGGAGAAACTTATTTCGATCGATAACCCCATCCGATGGCTCAATATAAATCGAAACACGCCCAACATTCACAACTGTTAATCGTGCCGACTGTTAATCTCTCCAAAACGAAACGATTGCTGGATAGAGTTGCTCCCCCTACATTGTAAACTTTCGTCTGCTTCACATTTTCAGAAGTTCTGAACATTAAAACACAAGGTAACAATACAAAGGGTTTTTCCCCCATTGACGACAGTACAAATCTGTCCTCCTCTGCTCATCTCATTAAGCCTCCATTAATGGTTGGGGTGCAAATGGCTAGAGGTGCTGTTTGCACGAAAACACTATATTGCAGCCATAAATTCCCGGGCCGATTAATTAAAGGGACAGACTGGATTTTGTCTGCTGAAATAATATACTCTCCCAAAAAAGAAAGTGTGCATGCTAAACAATAACACTAAAAAAAGATATATATCATTTTCATTCATGGAAATTTTATTCAATCACAGATGAATCAATTTGTGATCAACACGAGAAATTTCATTACGCTACGACGAATACTCTTGGTGCCATGGAGAGTCAAAGACACTAAGGGTCAAACACAAAAGTCACACACTCAATATCTGGAATGACCTCCGTCTGCATCGACTACTGCTCATCTATGCCTCATGGAAGGGAACAAGTTAGCATGGAAGTGTTGTGGGATGTTGTTCCATATTCTGATAAGCTGTCTTTGGAGTTCCACAAGCGTTGACGGTGCATGGGGAAGCCGGCGTAGCTGACGTTTCATTTCGTCCCATACGTACTCAATGGGTGAGATATCGGGCGAATTTGCGGGCCAGGGAAGAACATCCACTTGTTGTTGCTGCAGATACTGTTGAACAACACGAGCTGTGTGGGGTCGGGGGTTGTCCTGCTGTAGAATGACGCCGGGGCCGTGACGTAACGTCAAAATCGGACGAATTGCAGGTCTTCGAGGACGTAAGCCGTATTCTCTCAGCCGGTTGAGTAGTGTTTGAGGATGTATCCGTCTCAGGTTAGGGATATTCCAGGCTGTCGTCGCTGCCGTTTGTTGCCGGTTCCGGAGATGGACGACACGGATATACCGATCTTGTGCAGGGGTGGTAACTCGGGGTCTCCCGGAGCGGAGTCGGTCTCGAACGTCATCATGTTGTGCATGTCGATGGACTAGCCTGTCTACAGTGTTACGGTGGCAGTTCAAATGCTGGGCAACCTCTCTGTGTGTTCTGCCAGCTCTAATCATACCCAGGGCAAGGAGACGTTGATTCATTGTCAATCTTGGCATGCTAATGTGGAGTCGTTTTAACAGCAGTGCAAGTTTGAATGTGAACGATAGGAAGGCCTTACTTTAGTGTTTAAATACCCAAGGATTCACACTGCTGCATGAATTTTCAGACTCTCCACGTGCAAAACATGCCTTTTCACAAACGTGCAGCACGTCATTTAACGTTAATGCAATTTTAACGGGGAAAGCTGTTTTTGTGTTCAATATAACTTATTCATGAACAGGTTAACACTATTTACACCTACGAAATTATTTTTTTGGAGTTTCGTCAATTTCTGCAATGCACACTTTCTTTTTTGGGCGAGTATATATACGTTACGGGATGTTAGTGGTCAGATATAGTGTCATGTGAGGCTCAGCGAGATCAATATTAGGCTCGGCTAATGCCTCGCCTAATATTGATCTCACTTCGCCTCGCATGACACCATATCCGACCACTAAACATCCCGTAGCTTATAATATACTCCTGCAATGTCTATATATCATAGAATGATGTGTGGGAACAAATAAAATCGAAGAGTGTACTTTCACTTTTGTTTCGCCAACTCCCCGATGATGTTTGATCGATCGTCTGTACATTTCTAGAAAGGTTCATCACATCAGCCCAGCATGTCAGTTCCTGCAACATTGTTTCGTCACGCGCTTTGTCATTCATTGTAGCCCAAGAACATTAGGTTTCACTAGGGAAAAAAACCGGAGAAAGCTGACTTTTTCAGGGAATGTCGAGTACATGTCACTGAACGATTCGACAAAAGTCCCCTAAAATCCCAGTTGAGCTTTTTTTTCTACAGCCTTTTTTCGAAAACGCGTTTGAAAAAAATCAAAAAAAATCACACGAACTTTGTAACCTCGAATTGATCCAACTGTATTTTTTGTTTACGTGTATTTCGAGCTACATAATGTCTAATATACATTTACCTAGAGGAAAATGTGCATTCTGTGACAATTTCTGCGAAAAATTATTGAAAATTCACAAAAAAACTATCGGATTTACGCAAAAAATGACGATTTTCCTAACGGATTTGCCCAAAGGGTCGTAGTACAGAACGGGATGTTAGTTGGACAGACGATAAAAAATCCACCACCATTGAAGACTTTTATCATTGCTTACAAAATAGACATTATGGAAGACCCCCTCTGCTTCTGGCCGAGTTCCCCTTTTTGGCATAAAATTCGTCAGCATGAGAACTCAACTATTTTCGGGCTTGGGACCGAACAGACATGTCTGTGTCTGGCAGCATTAGATCAATAAATAATATTTACAGAATGTACAAAAATCAATAAATAATATTTACAGAATGTACAAATCAATCAACATGGATTAAGTTACATTGACTATTATCAACGCTATATACAGAAATGACATGACCTATATACATATTATTCATCGAACTCAGAAATTTCCGATAGGACAGTGTTTCTGTGGTTGTTACAAGAATCCGAACTGCAATTACACAAACCTGAGCAAGAGAGTCCTGCCTTCTTACACCCACACCTTTTTGTACAAGCACTCTTGCAACCACAACTGATCAGATTCTGTAGGTTATCGGGGGCACATGGCTTTGTGGCTGCAGTCGGTACAAGAAGTCCATTGTCTAGCGACCACCCCCAATCCGTCGGAGGAAGCGAAGTGCCCAGCCATTGTTGGACCTGGAGATAACATCTGTAGACATGTTGTTGTGCAGCATCGCTGCTTGGTGGGAGTGAGGCTAGGTCGATGGGTTTATTCAGTTTAGATTTTGCTACAAAACGCTTGTAAGTGACATATCTATATTGGTCGAGAGAGGAAACAGTTTTACTCCCGTATAAGATCAGGAGAAGTTGTTCCCCGGCAGCGACTACTGCACTTGGTGTACTGTCATCCGCCAAAATTGTGTTGACATACTGTTGTGAGTCGCTAGTAACATCGGAGACAATTGTACTGAATACTTTCTTCTTACCAACTCGAAAGAGTGCAGAAGTAGTGTCACAACCACTTATAGAATGTGCTACAAGGAGGTTGCTTCTATGGTCACCCATTTTGGTTGCTATTTCACTAACTGAAACTAGTAAGTTTGGGGTAATGGAATACATCATGTGAATATTACATCCCGGTTGAACTCGAGAGGTAAGAATGACTAACAAGTCTGTGTCTGTTCCCACAACGATAACATTGTTGTCATCTTGAGCGATGTCAAGTGCAGTTTCGGCTATCAGTACATCAGCATCAGCCTCGGCCTGCTTGGACTGAATATTGATAGCAGATAGCTCCTGCATTAGAAGATCGATCAGTTGGGTTTTGTTCTTGGCATTTTCAAGGAAATCGGATTGGGGTGTGGTGGCTGGTAACTCGGGTGAGATATTGATATCAAAGGAATACCTGTCTTTAGATCTACGGGCTTGTTCCATGCCCTTTGTCGACATTGTACAAGCATAACCATCAAAAACAACCACGACGTTCGCCCCAAAATGTCTCACTAGATAAGTGGAATATGATGTACATATGTCCTTATATGACGACTGTTTAGGCCATACAACTGCCCTCAATAAAAATCCACCATCTACAACAAACAGAAAATGTTCTGGGATTTTAGTTTGCTCGGAACCGTATGTTTTGAGGATCTTACCGAGCGTGCTTTTCTGTGTCTTCCTCATTCCAGCAGAATCAAACAATGCTGGTGGTTTCGGGGCGAGTTCATATTTGAGATACTCTTCCATCTCTGCTTGTGACTGAATAACACATGTGATGCGGTTGAACAGAATTGTGGGGTCAATCACTACCTTACTTCCACGGACTTTGATGCTATTTGCCATCGATGCGAAAGACTTCACAGTGTCAACACGTCGTAGTTTGATGCTGTTGAACGTTTTGCTTACAACATTCGATACGCAACATTCACCAATTTTGCGAACTTGGTCACAGTTCACAGTTTCGTCGGCCACAAGCCCGGTCGCTATAGAGACTAATTGTAGTGGGTCTCTATTCTGAAAGGGGGAATGCACTCTGAGCCAGTTCAATAATTTGGTGATATCATTGGCATCAGTCAATTGTGAACTTTGACGGAGATCCCGATGTTGTTCGCCATGACCAGTGTGAACATGAACAAAATTTTCGAGAGCATTACATATCGGAAGGCAAAGAGGTAGTCCATGTACCCATTTCGCAACAGTGCTATCGGTTATTCCCCTGCCATGTGTGAGACCACCAGGGAGCTTGAACATTTTCATTAAACACTGCTCTATGGTCTGATCAGAATATATCCCGTCCCAGAATTTATCTGAGCGCCTTATGGTAAAGTAACCTTTCTCAGTGAACAACTTCAAATCATCCTGTTGCATTATTTCTGTTAGCGCATTCATCTGCTGCAAATAGAGATGAGAACTTTTTGCGTATGCAAAATGACCACCTGCGTGAAATACTGGAATCATATTGCGAACACAATATGTGTGGAGTTCCCAGTCGCCTGTGCGCTCTGCTCTCAAGAACAACTGGAGAAGACCTATTTGCTCGTAGTATTGTTATGAGTACACATCAAGGGCGTGCACACATTACATGCCAATGCATCTTGAGTGTAGGCGAACACCACATTATGTGATTTAATCGAACATGGAAATTGAAACAATGATGCTATAATACGGTATTTGAATGAGAAAAGTCGATGCCGTTTGAATTTGAGTTTAAGGGGTATGGTTAATATTTCACACGTTTCACCAATTCATTATGGAATAAATGACTATTGTTATATAGCATTATAAAGCCACTGCTTTTCTGCAATTTTTGATATATAATTTAACTCCCAAAGTAGTCGTAGATTTGATTTAATGGACGTTGTGTACCGTTGTGTGTATGAAAACAATAAATTTTTTTTCGTAATTTTGTACATTTTCGTGAATATTTCACCATTGAGTGTGAGGACTGGTACAAAGTTGGCATTTTCTGTTGGGGATATGTATTCTCAATATAATTCAGCACGATATTTATGATTCTCACCCTACTAAGGCGAATAAGAATGAGAAATATGGAGCTGGGTCGAATTTTTTTTTAAATTTTTTTTTTCATCAAAAAAACGCTATAACTAAAAAAGCTCAACTCGGATTCGCGGGGACTTTTCACACTTTATCCGCAATGTGTGTCCCGGAAACATATAAAAAAATCAGCTTTCTCAGATTTTTTTCCTTACTTTCTCATTTTTATGTCTAATGTGCCTGGACTATTGATTGATGCGCAAAATGATCGGTTGCCTAAAAAAGGCGTATTGGGTAAGATCTTTTTTTCTAACGTCGATTCAGATTTTATTTTGAGGATTTATACAGAAGTTGAATAAAAATTGGTAATTGCGTACATTCATCAGTTTCTTCCCTATCATTTGAACTTTTTTACTTTCTCACCAGGGGCGGCGAAAACGGGGGTGGGGTGGGGGTGGGGGAGGGGGTGGGGTGGTGGTGGCTTTGTGTTCGAGGCTTCAGCCCACCCACTTTTTTGCTGGGCTATGTTTTTTTTGTATATATATATATATATTTTAACACAACCAATGACTGGTGAAACAAGGGGCGGATTCAGATCCTCCCCCATATTTTCGCCAGCTATGTTTCTCTAGTACTGGTTCAGTTTCGATGGATTTTGAATCATTTTTTGCAGTAAGTGGCAGCAAAGGCTAAAATGTATGCAGTCTGTTAAAAAATCGGTTAACTGGAATAGATCGTAATCTTACAGACAAACAAGTACCAAATCCACCCTAGACAAGATAATCCACAGACAGTATAATTGCTGTTAACGTCTGGTAAAGCATACAGGTGAGGTCTATTTATCAGCTTAGGTCATTACGACCAAAGCTGATAAATAGACCTCACCTGTATGCTTTACCGGCGTTTTTTAACGGATCTCAAAGTGTGAAATCTTTCAAATGCATCTCCTGGAAAATCTCAAAATATCCACTCAGATGTATGGAAATGGGGGTTTTGGGACCCTGGAATTAAAACTTTTCGTACTACGGGCCCAAACATGGTCGTCCCGTCATACCGACGACCATTCATCGCCCGATCCAGCCCCCAACTTTGAAAATCCTTCCACCGCCCCTGCTCACGCTCACCCGAAAAGACTCAAGTTCCAAGTCGTAAATCAATCCCATAATGCCACCGGTGAATTTAAGTCTTGACATATTGAAATGAAGACAAAAGTTTGCAGAGGATTAAGGGAGAGATAGAAAGCGAAAGCACTGAACATGCAAGACGTCACATTTTTCTTGCTGTGTGAACGATTTACCGGCATGACGTAGGGGGCATTTCCTCAGACTTAGGTTGGGTTGAAGTGCTTGGATTAAACCACGAGTGTCCTGAACTTCAAAGACACAGATGTTGTTAATAGTTGTAGACGTTCGGGTGGTCACTGACATTCATAATCTATTTTAACCATTTCAGCACTGTCGCCCTGAAAGGTATCATTTCTGTCAATACTGTCAACGCCGAAATTGGCGAAACCATCATGGTTTGTTGGTAGCTTTAGTGATAATTTAATCCAACAGCTCGACAGAGCTGCAGTGCTCAAAATAACTTTTTTTCTTTGCGTAGCAAAATGCTACAAATTTCCAAAAAGTGAATAGCATTTTGTAAAAATTACATAACTATTTTTGTATACCAGAGTTATGTTATGCTGTCTTGTATTGAATTCTTTTAAGTAGATAGAATACTTTCCATCCATTTCTGGCCATTTCCAAATGATCTGCAACACATGAAACATTTACTACGTTTTTTTCAACTGCCTTTAAGGGTTGCATGGACCTGGATATTTTCAAATAGTGTCTTGGTTGTTTAATAGAGTTCTCAAAATGGAAGTTGGGATTTTTAATTTGATGGGCTTGAAGTTATTTTTAATGTACATTTTATGCAAAATGTTGTAAAAACAGGAAGAATTTAAACCAATAGAATTCATCTTACATATGAAGTTGCTAATGATGCTTGATGGATAGTTAATCTGAGTTATGCCTGGAATGTTCCACAATCAGAAGTAACGCATCAGTGAACTAGTTTTCAAATTTGTTTGCAAATTTTCATTTACATTTTGAGATACAAGATAATCAACTGCAGCCTAATAGGCTGCAGTTGATTATCTTGTATCTCAAAATGCTATACATAATTGAACATTGTGTAGCCTTTTGCAAGTTTTGCATAGCAAAAAGCGACGCGACACCGCTTATTTTGAGCCCTGCAGAGATATTGGATTATATTATTACCGAGCCTCGCTTCAGATGTTTTGCTCGTCATATCGTCTGTTCGTCCACTACCAATTTTTTCTTCATGCAAACATTTATGCACACCTGATTGAAAGGGTTAAGCATGAACACCAGAGAAACATTTTACACGAGTCAGTAAAATCTTCTTCTGTGCAGGGCAGCATCACTAAATTTACCCTCTGTGAACCTCAGTCTGAATCAGGGTCTCAAAACTAAACAGAAAGAGGTACCCAAAGGCTAAATTGGCCCACTCTATGGGATAGCATCTCTAAATTCACCCTCTGGGGACCTAATTCTGAAAATGTCAGACTGCTTATTTTCAGGCCTGTAGACTGTGGTATACTGTGCACTAATTATTACATACACCTGGAATTTAATTAAACACCCCCTGAAATGTTTCATGACAGTGAAGTTGCTGTGGCTGTGACTGACTGATTATTATGTTTTAATGATTGCTATGTCTTGCAGTACATTTCATCTAGTGAAATATGATGTTCCTGGTTGATAGCGTACCACAAACACACCCCGTCCTCCACGTGAAGCATGCTTTCTACGAATGTCACAAAAACACTATCATCCACATGAAATAACGGAGTTTAAAACAAGAACATTTTCACTTCTTTTACCAATAAATGCTGACCTAGCAAGGAGGAGACTATCAGAGGAACTAAGATGGCAAATTGTTGGCATGCATGCAACAGCCATGTCATTCAAAGCTTTTGGAAGGCAACATTGCTATAGTCATTCTGTCATCAGCAGACTTGTCTGGAAGCATCAACAAACCAACGATGTTAAGGACAGACCAAGGCCTGGACAACCCCAAAAGACCTCTCATCGACCTTGTTAGGCGTGAGCCCTTTGCTTCAAGTGGGGGTTTGGAAACAACTTTAGCTCCCCAAAAGGCGATTGTGCAACAGACCTGTCCGAAACTGTCTCAAAGCACTGGGTATGAGGTCCAGAAGGGTCATCAAACGCCCAGCTCTGTCCGATCAGCATCAAAGACGACGTTTGGAGTGGTGTATGGCTCGACAACATTGGAGACGTTGGGGAGAGTCCATTGGCCAGAGGAGAGAAGGTTCCTGCTTCACGTCACATTTGGTCACATGAGAGTACGGAGGCATAGAAATATTGCTCACGTGCCCAGGAACATCAGACCTACTGTTCCTTATGGTGTAGGATCAGTAACAACCTGGGGATGCCTCTCTCATGATTGTAAACTTGAGATGGTGACTGTACGTGGGAATCTCAATGGTCATCAGTACATCCGGGACATTCTCAATCCGGTAGCTGTGCCTTATTTTAACAACCGCCCCGTTGGCTACTCGCCCTGTATTCATGGACGACAATGCAAGGCCACATCGTTCCCATGCTGTGAGAGAATTTCTCCAGAACAATGCTATTACAACACCACCTTTGCCTGCAATGAGCCCCGATTTGAATCCCTTAGAACACATCTGGGACTTTCTTGGACGTCCTGTGCAAGCAATGGATCCGCCTGTATAGAATTTGGCCGATTTGGAAGCTGCATTGCTGAGGAGTGACAGCAGTTGTCTCTGGACCGTATCAGAAGGCTCAGTGGTAGCATTAGGCGGAGGGTTCAGGCTGTCAGCCGGTCACGTGGTGAATACACTCGCTACTGACGCCAGACACTGCTATTGTGTTCAGGAGATCACACGTCATATTTTTGTCAGTAATTACCGACATTGTTTTATCATGGGTCGTCCCAGCACCATACTTGTCGAGAAAACATTTTTCCATCAAATACATCAGTGACAGATATGTGTAATAAGCGCCATTAAAATACTGCGTATTTTCATCATTATGTTGTCTTTCATTTGTCAATAGATCATTCTTTCCGCAAACAATCACTTTTGGCCATTTGAAAGATAACATGAACGTAATGACAGTTTCTTTTAACACCACTGCGAAAAAAGCAGGGGGTGCTCAATTAAGTTTCAGGTGTACATTATATAGAATAAACAGAACAAGATCATGCTACCCACAAAGAATACCAATTCTTACTGCACTGTCAGTTGTCAAAAACCTTTCAAAAGACAGGCATTGTTATTCTTGAAATCAGAAATAACGCAGCAGGATTCCGTAAAAGGGCGTATTGTGTTCCATCAAGTTGAAAGGCTTAGAATATCCCACGGCTATTTATAGAAAGTGTACAGTGTATGGGAATAGTGGACTGTTATTTTATAACTCTCGATAGGTAAAACTATCGGGCAGATTATAGTACCTCTCTGTCAATCAGAGTTCTGGAAAATCACGTGAGATAATTAATCTAAAACACTTTTGGCCACGCTACAGGCTTAACGAACTAGAAACAGTCGGGCATTAATTCAGGACCGTTAGTAATTCGCAGTTCCTTATTCGACATCCGTTTTCAACCGATTTTATCGGTTGATAACGAATATCGAATGAAGAACTGGGAATAAGTACCGGTTGTCACGTCCCCCATTAATTCATCGAAAGATTTTAGATGTTGTCAAAAGGTATCGCGGTATTCCAGAGTGTCTCATTATTAATGTTTCCACGGTAATCAGAACATAAGAAGCAGAGCATTATTGTACCTGTCTGATGTCATGAACCTCGTAACAAAAGATAAATGTTATAAATTGGCACGTGGTGTGCTCATTTCAGTTCCTGGCATTATTTGTTTAAATGATTTCATGTATACTAAAAGAATTATAAAAAATAATTACAACTGTACCTGAACAAATAAGTGTGGAAAATGTGCACATGTAATGAACATCACCAGCAGCTGTTTACAGCATGGTACACAGCGATACCACTGGGCGACAGAATTTTGAAATACTCGATTTATTTGAAAAGAATTCCTAACAATATTTTTGGAATCTTCAGCAATAGTGTCGAATATTTATATTTCAAAATTTGTCTGACTAGAAATATATATTAAAAACAACACCGAGTGAAGATAAGATTAGATGATTAGGCAAAGAAGATTGAACGATAGGTTTTCAAAAGTACATATACGGTCATGACCACTTTAAGCTTTATCCACTCTACTAATTTCTGAGGGTCAGGATACAGGTTACAAACCGACCGACCGACCTCTCTCCCGTATAACTTCAACATCTTCACAGGCCAAGAGTAACGCAAATCTTTCCAGTTACCGCAGAAGCTGGAAGCGCGGAATTCGCTTGTTGACAAGTTCATAAGCTCATTTCGAAAAATGTTGTATTCGGAACAGACAAAGAAAGCGTGTAGTTCATCTTCGACCGAATAGGTCTTACACTGTTTGCAATGCCTCTGTCCTCTGGTTATTGTCGCCGGCTCTATCTTCAAGTCATGAGCGCTAATACGGAATCTGGTGCCAAATCGTCTTTCCTTCGCGGGGAGTGTATCGATATAAAACTCCCTACAGTAGTTCTCTTTGACCAAATGGTAGAACTTTAATTTAATACTCTTCAAATGAATGCTAAGGTGTGACAACCTCGCCTGGCCGACCAATAATTTTCCAGTCGGGATATTTGCGTCTAGACTGAAATCTTAGATACTGATTCGATTTTGCTCGTAAGTATGCACTTTCTTAGAGAACATGATTTGCTACTTGTGCCACACACGCAGATGGTCTCAAGTAAATCGAGGTTTGTGGGCGACTCGATACCACCATGGCCAATTCTGAGTCCAGTGCATGCTAATAAAACAAGTAGCTGGGAAACCCACGCGTCACGACAACCACATGTATATACAGTATGGCCACCGTGGAGTGGTCACTTCCACGGGTGGGCAATATCTCCACGGACACAATAATATTAGATCCAAACACTAATTATAAGAATAATGAAGAAAAATTTAATTAATGAAGCACCGGGTACAACGATGATTTTTATTACCTGGTAAACGCATGCGTGGATACCACAGCCCACGCGTTGATTTCGACCAGTCCACGGCGTCTGTACTGTAACCACAGACAAATATACTAAGGTTATTAACAACAATCTCGACTCAAAAATATTCCAGCCACATCATCAAGGCATCCCTTTAAAGTATTATGGGTTATGCCATCCACAAATTCTTCAAGCTTTGTATCTCATTCTTTGTTGAACCTGCGGCAGAGTCACAGGGTTGTAAGGGCAGTCTAGGTTCACAACAATCCCCGCAGGCCTCACGGAGGTCTTCTCGATTCAAAAATAGTCACCCGAAGCTTGAATTTCTCTTTGAAATCCCCGTCATTGCCGTTTTAGTGGGAATTAGCAGGAAGGGCTAGCACAGACTCTTGACTCATACGATGTGACCGAAGATTCTCCCATATGATTTGTCTTTTATACGGCCTTTGAAGTCTAGAAAGGTGCACATTTGTGCTCCATTTTAACTTATTCCCCTCCCCGGGCCAGTCGATGGGAGGTAAACTACATTCATGATATATTGTTTCATTAAATGATAGTATTGCAAAATCAAGTCAGCTGTAAAATGTATGAGAAAGATAAAGTGATGAGTGATGTCATGTTGGTGGGTTAGATGTATCAGCTAATTTGGATTCCGAATACCAATAAAGACATATCGTCCCCGAGTTCCAATGTGTTCTATGTGCCTACTGGCACATAAAACAGGTTGGAACTCAGGGGACGATATTGTCTTGGTTCCGAAAACTAACAAAGACACATTGTCTTGGTGACGATAGCGCTCCAACATCCTTGTAATCTAATGTCCCTGGCTGGTGATGATAACAGCTGACCGTTTAAGTAAATGGGCTTGCAAAACAATCGCCGTGGAGGACACCATTTGGTTAATTGGAGCTGAAGAGTCACATAGAAAGATATCATGTGAGGAGTTTGCTTATCTCAATGAACTTCTGTACAGTCTTGAAGATTGTAATGTTAGTTGATTCATTATACATTTCTGAGCCGTACAAAAGAGTATCAAGATTGACAGACACTGTCAAGTTACCCAGCGTTTCTGTTCGAGCATGATTGTACTTCACACAATGGAAATCAAAATGTTCAGTGGTTTCACCCACACTGACATAGGCTTGCAGTCGATAGATGATTCTTGAATAGATGAGCTTGAAGATTACTACATTCCAACCTTATTTTGCAATGTATATCTTGACTTTTACATGTATAATAGTGATAAAAATGTGATGACGGTGTTACGAAGTCTTTGTTAACCCTTTAACCAACGTAACGGCCAAATCCGACATGCCCTATTCACAAAAATCGCCAATTAAATTATTAATGTTCATTATTTTTTTCAATTTTTGTCTCAAAAACATAGGTTATGACCCTCTTTGGAACGAACTCAACGAGCTCGTTCCAAAGAGGGGTCATAACCTATGTTTTTTGAGACAAAATGGACAAAATTATTAATATTCAAGAATTTATCTATAATTGTCGTCTGCTCTTCATGTTAGGTAAAGGGTTAAAGTGGCTTTTAAAGCCTATGGTCATTTCTGTTTGCCGAACATATTCGGGGAGTTCATTCCACGTTTTAGCAAATGAGTAAAGAAACGATTTTTGACGTAGCATGGTTTGGGCGGGGTTAATGACAGGTTATCAGAATTTCTCAGGCTATAGCTCCGTGTCGATGAAACCGGTGGTGGGAGCAGATTGAAGAGGCAAGGCGTTGCAAGTTTATGGTACATTTTATGAAACTGGACGAGCTGAGATCTTTTCCGTCTACTTGCAAGTCGTTCCCACCCACATTCTAGCTCCAACTTACTTTTGGGGGCACTGGGTATTGCACAAGTGGCAACTTTTGCACTTGCATATTGAATAGCCTCTAGACGATTAGATTCATCCAAAGGCAGTTATCCCATATTTGATAGCCATATTCTAACAGAGGACTAATAAAAGAGAGCTATATAGACCGAAAGGCTTTACGATTGAGACTATACTTAACTTTCTTCATCAGATTGATTCTAATCCATGTCTCATCTATAATTATTTCCAAATGATCTGACCAATTTCCGTGCGAGTTTAATGTTAAACCTACGTGTTTATGAGAAACTACTTCACGTATTGCCTCGTTGGATATTTTAAGAGTCGGTTGTGACCGTGGATTAACTTTTCTTGTAACTACATTGTCACTGTTTTAGCTGATTTGAAGGCAACAACCCACTGGTTTGACCAATTTTCTATTTCTTGGTGGTCTTTTCTGAGAATCTCAGCAGATTGCACTGGAGCTTCAATTACAACCGACAAGGGTGTATCGACTATATCGCTAATATATATATATAAGAAAGAGTTGGGGGCCAACAATAGATCCTTGTGGGACGCCAACATCAATTTCTTTCCAGGTAGACGAGGCTGAGACTAATACAACTCTCTGTCGTCTTCTAAACAGATATGATTGAATCCATAACAATAATTTATCGATTATGCCAATTTTCTCTAGTTTGTATATCAAAACCCTTGTACCAAATCTTGTCGAATGCTTTACTGATATCAAAGACAACTATTCGTCGAATTTCTTTTTGGTTATCCAGGCACTCGATATGGCCTCGTATATTTCAGTTAGCTGATAAACAGTAGAATCATTAGGTGTAAATCACGACTGAAATCAAGAGAACAGACTACAGAAGATACATTTCTCAAATACTTTGCTCATTGAGTTCAGTACAGATACAGGTCGATAATTTGTTACGCTGGACTCGTCTTGACTTTTTTAAAATTAGAGAAACATTAGTGACTTTGCATTGCAGGGGAAAGAACGAATAGGTTATGAATATGTTGAAAATCACCGAGAGGGGTTGTGCAAGTGCAAGTTTACAATATTTCAGTATTGCAGGGCTTATTAGGTCAGGACCAGATGACTTGTTGCATTTCAACGAATTATTTATTTATTTATTTATTTATTTATTTATTTATTTATTTGACAGAACCACCGAGCAACGGTGAGCAACTGTCAGACTCCCAAACGTACTAACTCCAGACAAGCAGGGTTAGCATTGGTGTAAGACAAGTGTACCATCCTTCAACGAATTCATTGACTCCATAACATCTTCGACGGAAAGAATTATATTGTCTAAGACCGGTCTGGTGTTCTCATAGTCCTCAATAGGTAATATGTGTTAGCTATCATCGATTGTTGAAATCGACGCAATGTACGCATTGAAGGCCTCAGTTTTATTTTAATCGGGTGTCAGCACAGCACCTTTGCAGTGAATGTCTGGGATATGCTGATCAATACAGAATATCATGATAGTGTGCATGTCCTGTGATTTGTATCAGATTCGAGGTGGTGTACAAAATAGGATCTCAACGAGCCGGCTTTGCCGGCGGCTCGTTGTGATCTCATTTTTGGACACCACCGAGAATCTGATGCAAATCACAGGACATGCACATTATCATGCTAATTCATTTATCTAACAATTCTGTCACATAAACAGATTAAACTTAAATTATTAATACAGTCTGGGGACATAGTGTTGGGCGAGAAAAAGTTAAAAAAAAACATATTTTATGGAACAATATTGTTGTGCACTCTAACAAACAATGAGTAGCGTGGTCATCGCAATTTTCTAAATTTTTATTATTCATCCTCAGTCTCATTTCCTATGACGATCCAATTGAATTTAAGAGTGTGCGATGTCGGCACATCCTCAGAAACTGGGTAGGTGTAATATTGAATTGTGCAGTTTCTATTTATTGGGGAGGGGGGTCATTTGCTGTTAATAGTTCTGTCGCTAACTGTAAGGAATTTTGCTTTGTTTTGTTGGCGATCAGATGAGTCGATCACTGAAACGCACATAGAATGTTTTCATGCGCCTGTTCTGATAGCCCGTCGCGTTACCAGAAACGAGTCGTCTATATGATGCGGAATCAGAATGAGTCGTCTTTATGATGCGGAATCGGAACACATTATGTGATACGTACCGTTTCTCGTGGTTTTCAGGCCAAAATCTGTATGATTGTTAGATAAAGTTATTTATTACACGCCTGTTCTACAATATCTCCATCCACAGCAACACTAAACCATGTGGAAAACGAAAATCCGTTCCGCACACATATGCGGAAATCGTTGACGGACAATTTTTAAACAGAAGCGAAATTTCACTGGAATTTTCAGCAGATCGCACACCGCAATTACAATTTGAATCGGAAGTGATAGCTTAAAATCGTAACACGAGTTCCCCTCGCAAATTTGGTTGGCGATAAAATGTGTTCTTTTTGTTGATATTTTGTTGATAGAAACTGTTGTCAAATGAATTGCCGAGTGTCCTTCTAATAAATGTTTTTTTTTATAGACGTGAAGGCGTGTAATAAACACAGAACGACACGCGCGTGTGAATGGGTTAATCGATATGGAACATGTGCCATCGCAGAATGATAAAACTCGAGGTCTGCGGCCACTCGTTGTATCCTCAGTGATGTGGCTTAGAGGGTTTCAGCTGGGGGGGGGGGGGGGGGGGGAGGGTGCCACCGGTGTAAATTTCAACTGTGAGTGGTTTCAATAGGTGGTTGCACTACAGCGCTGGGTGATATCTTTTAACCCTTTACCCAACGAATCGCCCGCATCCGCCCACGTAATATGCAAATACAGCTGCTGAAAAAATATAATTTTTCGAAAAATTTCAACAAAACCATATCATGTGTCCCCTCTTTGGAACGAGCTCGTTCCAAAGAGGGGTCACATGATATGGTTTTGTTGAATTTTTTTTATTAAATTTAAAAAATGATATTTAAAATAATGAATTTTGAAATCGTCTGCGTTGGGTAAAGGGTTATGAACCCTTCTGAGAATGTTCACTAGTCCTGAAACGCAAAAATTATCATTTATAATGTGTCTGGGTCAGAAAATTTACCGAATTGATGTCAGAGTCTAATTTTGAGGCCATGTCAATTTTGGAGTAGGAAATTTGAAACTCAAGTTTCAAGTTGGAAATAAAAGATCAAAATTTCTCGTCATTAGTTGGAATTTTAATATTTTTCATGAACAATGTTAACCCTTTACCTAACCTGAAAAGCAGACGACACTTGCAAAAATAATTCTTCAGGTCAAGAGCTCGTTCCAACGAGGGGTCACAACCTATGTTTTTGAGACAAAAAATAAAAAAAATAATGAAAATTAATTGGCGATTTTTGAGAATAGCGCTGGCCGGTTTTGGCCGTTACCCTAGGTAAAGGGTTATATTTATTGAATTTCCAACTATTTGATTTTTGACCTCGGAAATTCCAACTGTTGAAAAAAAATACTCCTAGCTGGAAGCTGGGGGGGGGAGAGACCCCCCATCCCCACCCCCCACACACACACCCTGTCGCCACATCCCTGTGTATCCTTTCGCACTGGCACTTGTGCCATATCGATATACCCATTCACACGCGTGTGTGTCTGTGTATTTGGTGTTTTCCACCAAAGTAATTAGTCTGTTTTTGGATTACTATGTATGTTTTGAATCTGTCCGTTGGGTTTTAGCTTTCCGAACTGCCGATATTACTTAGTTTAAACATATTTTATTTATCAAAATAAACAAAAAGGATTGGACAACAAGTGCTCAACACCTAAAACACGTCCTCTCCTTTGTATACGATTAACAAGTAAATGCAGCATTTTTTTCCAATATAAACACATCATAATAAACAATACGCTATTCAAGATTGCAATGGTGTTAATATGGTAGATATTCAGCGAAAGAACAGAGACAGAAGAAAAGAGGGGGACTGATACCTTGTACTCATCAAACAAATATCAAATATCAAACTGTCTCCAGCCAACTCACCAGGCCGCATCGCTCCAGAAAAGCCCCATCACTGCAAGGTGCATGCAGTGTTTTGTCATCACATAATGAAGGTAAGCTACGTCTAGCGATATATCGTCATCGGACAACCACAATGCTCTCTCTTCCGCCGATATTACTTCGTTTCGTTTTCTTTGGTGGGCAGCCCATCCTATGTCGGTATTACGTTTCTTAGAAACTGTGTGTAAGGTCGTCATATCAAAACGTGAATGTTCTTGAGCATCCACTTGGGTTGATATGGGTGAGCGGTAGTTTTCTTGGGCGGTATGTGTTTGGATGCAGAGCTTTGGAAAACAGCACGTAAGGTGGTAACCATAATATCCGAGGGAGTTTCATCTATAATTTTAGTCCAATTCATATTCGCCAGGTCTTCGTTTGTGTTTCTATAGTTAACATTACAATAATCCCAAACCAGACGACTAAAACTGTATGTTTTAGTGACAATATGCGTTTTCGTATTAATTCGTATAAATACGGGAAGATGATACCTAACAAGGTCAAGCTCCGATCCCCAATTCAATGATAGATATTAAGTCTGAAACAAGAAACAGGTCGAGAAGCGAGGAAAAGTTCTCGGTGATGCAGGTTAGCGACGAGACGACTTAGGGCAGAGAGTTTGAGTTAACCCTTTACCTAACTAATTTTTTTCATTTTTTGTCTCAAAAACATAGGTTATGACCCCTCGTTGGAACGAGCTCGACGGGCTCGTTCCAACGAGGGGTCATAACCTATGTTTTTGAGACAAAAAATGAAAAAAATAATGAAAATCAATTGGCGATTTTTGAGAATAGCGCTGGCCGGTTTTGGCCGTTACGTTAGGTAAAGGGTTAAATGGTAAATTCTGTGCTTTGTGTTCACAAGCTGGTCTTCATTAAAATCACAAGTTACAACCAGGGGTGTGGAGACAGAGGCGGGGGGGGGGGGGCGGCGGTGAGACTGTGGGGGCGGGGTCTCACCCCCTCCCCCCAGCTAGGTGTATTTTTTCAATAGTTGGAAATTTCGAGGTAAAAAATCAAATAGTTGGAAATTCAATAAATTAACATTGTTCATGAAAAATATTAAAATTCCAACTAATGATGAGAAATTTTGATCTTTTATTTCCAATTTCCTACTCTAAATTGATATGGCCTCAAAATTTCGACTCTGACATCAATCCGGTAAATTTTCTGACCCAGACACATTATAAATGATGCTTTTTCCGTTTCACGACTAGTAAAAATTTTCAGAAGGGTTCATAACCCTTTACCCAACGCAGACGATTTCAAAATTCATTATTTTAAGTATCATTTTTTTAAATTTTTAAAAAAAATTTCAACAAAACCATATCATATGACCCCTCTTTGGAACGAGCTCGATGAGCTCGTTCCAAAGAGGGGTCACATGATATGGTTTTGTTGAAATTTGTCGAAAAATAATATTTTTTCAGCAGCTGTATTTGCATATTACGTGGGCAGATGCGGGCGATTCGTTGGGTAAAGGGTTAAAATAAAATATATCACCCAGCGCTGCAGTGCAACCACCTAACGAAACCACTCACAGTTGGAATTTACATCGGTGGCACCCCCCCCCCCCCCCCCCCCCAGCTAAAACCCTCTAGCCACATCCCTGGTTACGACAATATTCTTTAATTTTTGTGTTGTCAGCCCTTTCGGGTGACAACTGAATTTTATCTCATGCTTCAACAGGAGTGTTTGGGGACGATGGAAGCATTGGAGTAGGACCATGAAGCTGTGGGCTTGTTTTTCAGCCCACAGACACTCTACGTTAGGTATATCGAGGCCATGGCGAATTTTGACGGCAAGTGAGTTTTTAACGTAGACAGCAATTACACCACTTCTCTCACTCCTGTTTTTACGTAACGGGGTTTGAAAACCAGGGATTTCAAGGTCACATGTTGCAATGTTCTCCGTTTAACCAAGCTTCAGTGAATACGCACATGTTGTACCCATCATCTCCGTTCCAAGAATATCTGGCTTGGGAAGAAAACTTTGAATGTTGAGATGCACAACAGTGATGTCGTGAGACATATTTGTACTGGCTGTGGTATTGAGAGGACCAGGATTAAGTTCAATATCACCGGATAAGATTGAAAGCAAACATAACCATAGTAAAAAGATAATTATGAATAGGATAAAAAGAACTAAGTCGATCAAAGGTTTAGTGGTAGTACTATGTTCCAATAACAGTAAAATCCCCGCTCTCTGATTGGATGAGAGCTAGCGTAGTTTCTTTTATGTTTACAGCTCCAGCAGAAAATGTTACCTTCTGACGTCGCCGAAATATTTGAAATTACGTCGCTCGTTTCGTAATTGATTCATCAACGGAGTGACTAGCAAGCCGCTTCATTTTTTTTCTAAATTTTTCACACGTGCAGCAGACGGTGTTCCGGATAAAGTGTTGTTTAAATTACAAACCGATTTAGGATTTGAACTAAGATGGAATGAGTTTATCTGGTTTATTGATTATTTATCCAGTGCTGTCGTGGGAACACGAGAGGTTTATTTACTAAACCTGTGATCGTTAAAAGTTGCCTTGCAGAAAGCAACTTTTAACGAACACAGGTTTAGTAAATGAATCTATGTTGTTACACAATGTAGGTTTTAGGCTATGGGTAGTGTCTTATTGGAACTTATACGTTATTGTGATAAGTTGACGGTAACATGGTCTGAGGTTTGCGGCTCGGAGCGTATGTTCAACCGACGTTTTCCAAAAAGGGATTCTCTTAGTGGGATTCCGTAAAAGGGATTCTATATGTGGGATTTCGTAAATGGGGTTCCACGCTTCTATAAAGGTAGTCTTAGGCTTAAAAAAATAAAAATCTGTTTCCCAGGCCCTCCCGCATGGTCCCTTTGGCTGCCGCATGCTCTCCTTTCATAACCAATGTAAACTTAAAGAAATAAAAATTTAATGGTTTATGTCTGATATTTTACCAGAGTGAAACAAACTGATAAATTTGTCCCTTGAGTGCAAGAAGACTTTACAGTGCTTTAGCATTGCGCCTTCTTGCTCTCAAGGGACGAAATACACCACCACCCATGCTATTCTGTAGATTATGAGGCCTGAAACTCGTCCGAATTTTCCGTTTGGGCTCGCCAGAGGCTCGCCAAAACGGAAAATTCTTAAGACTCGTTTCATAAATATTATATGAGAAAAACACTCATTCCATATCCTCTTTACTCTTTACTTTACAATGCTTTAGCATTGAGCCTTCTTGCTCTCAAGGGACGAAATATACCACCACCCCCATGCTATTCTGTAGATTATGAGACCTGAAACATAAACCAAGAACATGAACTTTTAATGGCAAAGAAATAACTACAGAAATAAAAAAAACGCTCGCAAACATAAAATTTTACAAATAATGGCATGAGAAACAGAAGATCTACTTTGTGTGGCCTTATATCGGCTTATGGTTTCTAGTCACCCCACACCTTCATAGGTCTAGGAACACTACTGCTGACTTATCCCTGGTTATCATTATTTGTCCTGTGATCAAGTCCTACGGAACTCATCCAATACTACAATCATTTACCGCCCTTACTGCCTTGCACGATTACTACTGACTTGTCGCATTGCTACAGGCTTAATATCTCACACTGCTCGAACGACTCGAATCTTATCGAGCAATTAAGCCATCGAGCAATTGCTTGAACAAGTGACTCCTCTTACGACTCTTATCCTCATCTCGGAAAAGTAATTCCATATCCACAGACGTTTTTTTTCAAAAAGGGATTCTCCAAGTGGGATTCCATAAGACGGAGATCTGTTTCAGGATATCTATACCAGGATAGGTATGGCTCCTACCAAGCACTACCTCGCCATGCATTACACCCTACCTTCACCCCACAATACCACTTGGCCTAGCATTTCGTACTACCTATTTATAATATGACTCGTCCGTTTTGTTCACTTTAAAACATTTGATATTTTGTTTTCATATTAATCAGTGATAATTCAATTTCATTGGTCATTTTCAAAACTAGACAATTTGATTGCCTGAACAAAATACAACTGGGCCACATTTTCATAACTTGCACAATTAGAGTTGGGAGCTTTCATTGGTCAATTTCAAAACTGGACAATTTGATTGGCGAAACAAAATACAACTGGGTGACATTTGCATAATTTCAGTAGGGAGAATTTACGTTATCTGTCCTATTTAGGATGGGCTATATTGTATTAATCTTTTACCTACAAGAAAAACGCCATTCAAATTGTACCAAAAATGAATGGCGTTTTTCTCCAATGAGGTTATGACCCTTCATTGGAACGAGCTCGACGAGTTCCAATGAGGGGTCATAACTTATGTTTTGGAAGCAAAATATGAAAATTTTTAGTTATACGAGAATGTTTTTTCCAAGTACCGTCTGTAACTCAAGTTAGGTGATGGGTTAAAAAGTCCTACTAAGTGGACAATTTGTGCGTGTGTGTCATATGATAAAAAGAATATGAAATGAGTGTTTTTCTCATACAATATTTATGAAACTCTTCCGAATTTTCCGTTTAAGCTCGCCAGAGGCTCGCCCAAACGGAAAATCCTTACACTCGTTTCATAAATATTATATGAGAAAAACACTCATTCCATATCCTCCTCTATATCAGTCATAGGATAATATGAAGCATTAGGTCGATTAGCAGTATCAATGGAAAGCTGGGGACTTACAGGGGAATATAGTGCCATATCAGTCCAGTACAAGAAGCCCGACACACCCTGACCCGAATAACATAATGTCGGATTGTACAGAGGACAACAACAGCGGTCAACGTTTCTATAACGGAGCGTGCGCATCATGACGTCATGGTGTTATTGACAACGTCAACCGTTTCGAGAGTAAAACTTTCAAGGAAACTCAACTTCCCCATCGATGTTCCATCACATACCAATACCATATACCCAGACCTCCGTATGTTCATACATAATAATACATGGCATACCCATGCATATTTATAATAGACTAAAGCATACTATATATGCAGTGGATATACCACTTGCCGGTTCTAGATGGATGGAGCCGAAGGTTTGCATAGGAAAAAGTTCTTCCATAGAGATTATTACCATTATGTGAATGTACAAAATATTTTATCTTACAATATATTGGGGATAAGTCAAGAATGTAGACGAATATATAACGAACTATTTATTCGTACGGATGAACAAAAAGAAAAAAAATGGAACTCACGCGAAAGGAACGTGCTTGTATCCGACCCCCGATACAAACATCTGTATCAGTGGGTCGGATATATGACCGTTGCGGAGTTAATACAGACAAAATACATGTTGATTGTAAGATAAAAATATTTAACACTATCTACTCCAGCAACTCACCAGGTAATCGGGCCACAGTCGCCCATGCTATACCTCTATTGTCCACTTGTCCAGGATAAGGTTTGCTTATCCTTTCTTTGGTGATTCAGACAGTTCGTTACTTCATGTCTTCTTTGCCATTACCGCTATTTTATTTTTTAAAATGTTTATATGTTTGATCCATATCGGTGTATCCGCTATTACCGGTAACAGAGCCGATGCAACAATGACTACGACGCCAAAACTACCCAAAGCAGCAGCAGACGGTCTGGAATCGTAAGCCGTTTTCGTGGAATACATTGCGCTTGATTTCTTTGAATATTTAGGCATCTGTTTTGCAACTATAAAAGAAAATTTAATAAACGTACAGTACGGCCGTCTTTTACTGGTCTCTTTCCTCGGATGGACAACATTTCCACGGGCACCGTAATATTAGATTCCAAACACTAATTATAGGAATAATCATAAAAAAATTAATTAACCCTTTCCCAACGTAACGGCCAAAACCGACCATTTCTATTCACAAAAATCGCCACTTAATTTTCATTATTTTTTCATTTTTTGTCTCAAAAACATAGGTTATGACCCCTCTTTGGAACGAGCTCGTTCCAATGAGGGGTCATAACCTATGTTTTTGAGACAAAAAATAAAAAAAAATAGTCAAGAATTTTGTTTGCAAGTGTCGCCTGCTTTTCATGTTAGGTAAAGTGTTAATGAAGCATCGGGTACATCCCGGTGATTCATTGACTAAAATTTTGCTGTCGATTATTTTTATTATCTAGTAAACGCATGCGTGGACATTACTGCCCACGCGTGGAATACGACTAACCCATGGCGACAGTACTGTATGCACTTGCCAACAAATCTCTATTTCAAGTATGAGCAGGAACGTAGGTACCGGGGGCACAGTACCCCCCCCCCCCTCCCCACACACACACACACACTTTTACCAGAAATAGTTGAGAGAGAGGGAAAGAGATTACGGCAAGTTCACCTATGCCAGCCTGTCATTACAATATTATAGTGAATTAGCGGAAAAGGTGGTGCACAGAAAACTGTTTACTCTTAACATTTACTCTTCTACGGCCTTTAACCCTCAAGCCAAGGTTAATTTTACGTAAATAACTACCGTATATACAGGCGCGTGGATAGAGGTTTCCGATTGTGGGAGGAGGGAGGGGGAAGGGTGTAGGGTTGTGAACAATTCCCACTGTCCTAACATTAAATAAGATCTTATACAGGAATGATCAATTTTCGATGTTTCATCATTTTGCAACTGTGAATGATGGAATTAACTCAGGATAACGATTTTACATATTGCGATTTTCTAGAAGTGCATTTCGAGAATTTTTTTATTACGATAAGTAAACGTACTATAGAAATACCGTACCGACTGACATCATGCATACTTATACTTATGAAGCTCGATTGCGTTCACTGTAGTTTTAATTTTTTTTTTTTTTTTTTTTTTTTTTTTATTTGGGTTTAACGAGCCAGGGTCATATCATGTCGGTGACAGTTTTACGGGTGGAGGAAGCCGGAGTACCCGGAGAGAACCACCGAGCAACGACGAGCAGCTGTCAGCTCCCCAACACTGTAACTCTGAACTCTGCACAGGCAGGGTTAGATTGGTTGAAGACATGTGCACCATCGACGTGCAGTACGCCTTAGTACACAGCGTCATCGTGCGCCCATGTAGGCAAGCGGGGTGAAGTGTCTTGCCCAAGGACACAACGCGGTTGCCGCAGGTGGGATTCGAACCGAGGACCTCTCGGCTTGCAGCCTGCACCTCTACCTACCGAGCCACCGCGCCCTCGTAGTTTTAAATAGTGACAGTTAGAGTTTTTGCCGAATTGAAAACGAGTTGGAGTTTTGGGAAGTAAAGGAGACATCAGCATCACCAAAGAAGCTCTAAATCCAGATAGATGGAATTTCCAACTACTCATTGCTTGCCCTCCGAATTTTCAACTATAGGAAATTTTGGCCAGGATTTGGGGGTCCCTTCAGCCCCCACTCCCACCCCCGTCGCCACGTCTCTGACCGTCGCAGCTTTTTCCTTCCTGGGCATTTTTTTGTGAGTTTCAGACACCTTCTCGTGGTCGAAAGAACTGAACTACTCGTCAGCTACTGAACACCACCTACAAATATATTAGAGAATTTAACCCTTCACTCAACGCAGAGAAAAAGAAAATTTATTATTTTAAATATGAATTGTAATTTTTCAAAAAATCTCAACAAAGCCATATCGTGTGACCCCCCCCCCCCCCCCATCCCCCCCCCCCCCCCCATCCCCATTGGGACGAGGTCATTCCAGTGAGATCTTACATGATATGGTTTGGGTGAAATGTCTTCATTTTTTTTTTCAAGAGCCTAATTTGTAAATTGCGCGGGTGGAAGCGTCCCCGATTCGTCTCATAACCTTAGTATTACATTTACTGACCACTTTAGGAAAGTAGGGAATAAAAGTCACATTTCCCCTTGTTATTTCTGATAAAGAAAAACAACAGACCGTTCCTGAGCTGAAGTAACAAAAGGAAATTCGCTCATCTAATAATTTCAAGGGAGATAACTTTATCGATTTTTATGACGAGATTCGCCAGGAATGCTTCACTCTTGAAAATCCGGTTATCTGTGTCTGCATTCACTTGTTTTTTCCAATTTAATGAATAATCTCTAGATAACTTAATTAGGTTCAGATTTGTTCAAATGGTTTCAATAAAGACCAACCTGTTTCTTCTCCAGCTGTTAAGTTTCTGTCCCAGGTGTTATGTCCGCTCGTACAACTTTCAGTAACAGTAACAAATGATGTGACTGAAAAAAAATGAAAATCAGTTTGTTAACCCTTTACCCAACGTAACGGCAAAAACCTGCCAGCCTTCAATTCACCAATCAATTTTTATTACTTTTTCATTTTTTGTCACAGAATCATAGCTTATGACCCCTCATTGGAATGAGCTCAACGAGATCGTTCCAATGAGGGATCATAAGCGATGTTTTTGACGCAAAAAAATGAAAAACATTCGTGCTTCAAGAATTTTATTTGAAAATGTCGCTCACTGCTGCATGGATATTATTTATTGATGAAAATGTCTGCGCATCTTACCTGTTTGAGTGTGGACTGATAATGTCAAGCTGGATGCGATATCTGAAATAAAAAAAATAGTTTTAATACATTTTCGTGTGAAAAAAAGAAGAATTAAAAGGACGTTGCTGAAGGTTGGCGTGGAAGAGGGTAGATTGATAGGAACCCCAAGCGGGCCGTAGGCCCGCAAAGGGTTCCACATACCCAGTCAGATAAATGTGTTCCAGAACAGAATTCTCTATAGCCGTCAATGTGATTTTTGAAGTGGACAGTAAATTTCAGTGAAAAAAACACGTAACTTCCGGTGTCGAATTGCCCATGCAATTACAATTGGCCTGTCCCCCTCTGGGAATCAAATGTTTTTTGTTTCGCCTCAAAGCTTTGCGTGATACATTTGCCTACATATCTACACTTCAGGGGCAACCAGGCCTTCTCAACCGAGAACCGCGACAAATCAGCGGCCGGCCAAAGTGTTACTATTATTACTCGAGTTCTGTCCTTCTGGAGGTTTGTCAATGTGCTCAGCTGATGATCTCGTCATTTCAGATCGAACTCTCAGTCCTGATTTCGTTGCAGCTTGTCTGCCAGTGATAACCGCAATCGAAAAAAACGTACATATAACCGATAATATAACTGATAATTGTTGTTATATTGGTGCGATTGTATACAGATATGCATTGACACGTACCTTGTGAAATATCAAGATGAACAGAAACTCAGTTGTTGAATTATCCGAATGTTAAGGTGTTGTAAAAGTAAGGAAAAGTTGGCTTGAAAAAAGGGTATACGGACGTTTCGTCCGCAAGCCGAGTCGTCCGCTTGTCAAGGAAAATATTGTCTGCACATTTTCTACATTTCGAACAAGACACCCACCCCCTACTAACGTGTGACATTTCCCCACATTAAGCCCAATATTCTCACATATAAAGCCTCCTGATGTTGTATTTATGTTCAGAGTGTGATGTACAACATCATCTTTCAGGTTTGAAACACAAATGATGTCATATATTGGCTGATATATTGATATGTTTTTAAAAAAAAAAGTTGGAAATGCACATTTTTGGTGCACTCAAGAGACTCACCCACCCCCACATCACGTCTTGCAAATTTTTGGTCCCCCCCCCCCCCAGGACCCCCCTCCCCCTGGAATAATTGTAAAATTGTAAGATTATGTTACGGAACTTAATATAACAAGTTTTGATGCATTTCTTAATATAATTATAACACGTTTTGATGCGTTTCTTAATATTATTAATTCCTATAATACATTTGCTAATAATTTTGTCATTATTCATTGTAAAGCGCCGGTGATGCTCTTCCAAGAATAATTGCAAAATTATAAGATTATGTTGCAGAATTTAATAAACCATAAATTTTGATGCGTTTCTTAATATAATTAATTCTTATAATACATTTGCTAATAATTTTGCTATTATTCATTGTAAAGCGCTGGTGATGCTCTTCCAAGAATAATTGCAAAATTATAAGATTATGTTGCAGAATTTAATAAACCATAAATTTTGATGTGTTTCTTAATATAATTAATTCTTATAATACATTTGCTAATAATTTTGCTATTATTCATTGTAAAGCGACGGTGGAGCTCTTCAATGAATACTTGCAAAATTATAAGATTATGTTGCAGAACTATAACAAATTTTGTTGCATTTCTTAATACAATTAATTCTTATAATACTTATGCTAATAATTTTGCAATTATTCACTGTAAGGTGCCGGTGGAGCTCTTCAATGAAAAATTGCAAAATTATAAGATTATGTTGTGGAACTTAATATAACGTACATATACTTTAAGAACTTTTACTGTAATAATATAATTTTTATTGGTAATCCATTGAATAAACAGTAATTAAAATTTATTAGATGGCTGGATAGTTTATTTTGTTCTGACATTTCTGTTTTCAGAATTTCATACACATATATGAAATTTAATGCAAGGAGGTACATTAAGATATATTACAATGGAGGTACATTAACATATATTACAATAGGTAATATACAATAAATTATACAATAAAAGTATTATATAAATAAAAAATGATTCAAAATGCAATACTTGAATACTTTCCCCCAGCGAACGAGTTTCGGACGTGTTGGGTATAATTGTAGAGGACGACTTGGGTAAAATTGCAGCGGACGATTTGGTTAGCAGACGAAATGGGTGTAATTTGAAAAAGTGATACTGATAGCTTGCTTTCAGTCCCATTAGAAACCAAAACAAAGTAATAATGTGTTACTTTTTGGTGCATCTGTATTTCTGAACAGTGCTTCGAAGTTTCAAAAACTGAAAAATGGAAAATAATAACCCTTTTGGATATTTTCCGCCATTGAAAATGGCCTGTCATCTTTTTTCGGGAACTGGGGGAATCTTCAGCCTGGGGAGAACTAGGCCCAGGGAAGAATCATCCAAAAGAAAAGCAGTACACATCTGTTAGGATATTTTAGATACGCTACGATATTCGTTTTAACTCCTGAATATAATTCTTAAAAAAAATATTAATAGATTGTTCGATATTTATTGAAAAAATATTAATATAATATATCGTCGAGCAATTATCTCTGCAGTAAATTCACATTCACTGTGTTCTGTATTAGGGCCTAATTAACGTCTCTCATCTGTAAGAATGATATCCAATCACTTCGGCTCCAAGTCATTTCGTCCTCTGGTCAATTCGACCTCCAAGTCATATCTGTCCTAGTCACTTTGGTCCCTTGGTCATTTCGGCACCATTTTAAGTGTAGAGATCTATAAAGATCAGTGCATAGTTCATGTTTAGAAATAATGGGTAATTACCTTTATTAAGTAATGTTCAGTTATTTGTATTTACACAGTGTACAGAACAGTTAGACATGACATTAAAAATTATCCATGTGTTCAATTTTACATACATTTAAGATGCTATCTGTATAAGTAAGAGAAATTATTTTACTTTGAAATTTTGCAAAGTACCGGAATATGCAGTCATTTATTCATATTGTTATGCACAATTCCTAGTCACCTTCCAGTTTGAGGTTCACAGGGTTTCTTTTTCTTTTCTTTTTTCTGAAACAACCACCAAACTGCGATTTTGATACTACCATAAATATGTCCACATTTTCTAAAACACAGAGCAGAATCCTTGTAGTTATGCGCAATTCCGAGTTCCCTTCCAGTTCGATGTCCACGGGGGTCTGATCCCAGTGCCCCACTTCCAAGGCGTACACTCAAACCAAATCACATTACTTACCCTCGCTTCCGGCTCTCATAGATTCATAAGCAAATAAAATTATTCAGGTCACAAGTGATTTCAAATCCCACATAGTCTATGTGCATCTTCGACATGCTGAAACTTTTCTTTTATTTATTCATCATGAAAGAAAATCTACTAGACATATATCATGTATACCTGAATATCTAATTGAGAGATATATATGTTGAAAAAAAATTAAATAGAAAAATGTTAAAATTCAAACAATATTTGAAAATATTTAAAGAGGCCGAAATGACCTGGTATATTGGGGCTGAATTGACCTGAGGCTGTAATGACTGGGGCCAAAATGACTTGGGGCCAAAGTGACTGGAATTCGTGAGAATTGCATCCAAACTGTCCTCCAACAATTTGACCTAAACTGGATACTAATCTAACCCAAACCATCCTTTGGCAATTTGCCCCAAACTGTTCTCCAGAATAGGGACACAAGATTCTTATTGATTTATTTATTGGGGTTTAATGACACTTCAATAGCCAGGGTCACTTCATGTCGGACAGTTTTACAGGTGGGAAAAGCCAGAGAGAACCACAGAGCAATTACAAACATCTAACGTACAAACAGCACACACGCTGGGTTAGCATTGGTTGAAGACAAGTGTACGATTGACATGCAGTATGCCTTGGTATGCAATGGCACTACGTGGGCAGTGGGAATGAAGTGTATTGCCCAAGGAAACAAAGTGGTTGCCACAGGTGGTATTTGATAGAGGACCCTTTGACTTGCAGCCTTCACCTCTAAGTACTGAGCCCTTTAACCTTCAAAACTGTATAGTACCAGCTAAAACATTTTGTAGAATGACCACATGAAAATTTCACAAGTACATAGTTTCATTATTAGTTTGTGATATTTGTTTTTGCTGTACAGTGGAACCCTGTTAATTGAAGAGCCACTTTGCCAATAACATTATTCAATTAGCGGGGTATTCAATTAACAGGGATTATGTCACTTTCCTGTGTTCCAGAGATAAACTTAGCATTTATTCTATTATATTTTGTTTGACAGAGCTCCATGAGCTCTGTCAAACAAGATATAATAGATTAAATGCCTGTATTGAATGTACTGAGGCCAAATTGGTCTATAACCAAAGGAAAACTGGGAAGAGTCAGGGCAATTTCTCAACATGTTACAAGATCTTTTATTCAATTAACAGGAGATTACTCTATAACCTATATTCAATTACCAGGTCAAATTTGTACTGGAGGTAAATGGTTTTGTGTTGGGAAATTATATTCTATTAACAGGGATACAGTTAAAACTAGAAGTCCTAACATGAAATGCGCACAAATAGCACGTCGATTTGCGCATTAATCTACACGTTATGACCATAGTAAGGCTATCATATTCTGTACATATGGCCTGTGCACAAGCAATGTTTCAGCCAATGGACCTCCGGGTAACCCGGAGGTCCATTGGCAGAAACATTGCCTGTGTTTACTCTGAGTAATCAGGAGAACCTGCCATGCTTTGGATGCCATTCGATATGGCAATTGCGCACAATTCCTACGTGCAATTAAGCCCAGATAAGCGCACAATTCAGGACAGGACTTCTAGTTTCAACTGTATACAATTAAGATATATCCAATTTAGTGGGCACAACTGTATAACCCCACCCCCCCCCCCCACCCACCCACCCCCACCCCCACACACACACCCCAATCAAAACCATCATTCAAAGGTCTTGGATTCAGCAAATTTGATTTCTTTATTTATTGGGTTTAACAACAATTTTTACAGCCAGGGCCACCCAACAGTTTTACTGGGGGAGGAACCCAGCCAGAGCACCCAGAGAGAACTACCGAGCAACAATGACAAGCAACTGTCAACTTCTCAACATTGTAACTCCAAGCAAGCAGGGTTAGCATTGGTTGAAGACAAGTGCACCATCGATGTGCAGTACACCTTATTTCAGTTACCGCAATTGGGATTCGAGCTGAGAACCTCTCACAGCTTGTTTTGGGAAGGTTTTTTTTGTTCCAGCTTCATTAAGGTTTGTTTCATATCGCACTTGTAATTTTGTCATAATTAGTAATCATAAATCCTTAACATAAAACAATAGAAAAAATGCATAGAATATTAAAAAAAAAAATTCTGGGAGCAATTGACCTCAAGAGGTGATGACATTCGACCACGACTGAGACCGAATATTCTAAGAAAAAGTATGAGGGCTGAATCTTCCTGTGACTGAATCTTCATGAACCCCTTTTTTCAAACTAAATTGCCCATTACTTATAAAGCACCATAACTAAGGCAAAAACAATACTATGAAATTTCCATGTCTGAAATTCTATAAATTCCAAATAAATTTACACAAATTATATAGCAAAATGAAGGATGTGGTGTATAGTATGTGTGCATCTCACACACTGACACACAGTTGCCATCAGACATCAGTGGATCCTGAAAGTGTGCTATCTGTACCATATTTGTACCATAATTGATAATAATAAAATAATATTTCATAAGAACAACAAACACAGGAATTCAAAATGCAGCCTCAAGGCAGCATGGTGGTGAATGCCAATGCTGTCCCATTGTCCTTGAAAGGGGGAGTCCTTTACAAAATAGGTTTTTGTTTTGTGATACTCTGCATACTCCCCATTTTTAGCTCAGCTTTGACAAAGTCATATTTAAGGTTGTGTCATAGCCCGTTGTCCGTCTGTTTGGGAACAACAATTCAATACGACTTGGGCTTCTGTCTGTTTGGGAACAACAATTCAATACGACTCGGGCTAGAGGTTGTATTTATGAACCGATCTTTACGAAACTTCTTGGGTACCTTTGTTATCACCGTGGGACGAGAACGAGTGTTTTTGGGTGCGGTCCAAAATGCAAGATGGCCTCCAGCAGCCATTTTGTACAGAAATTAGGCAATCAGTTTTTTGTACAGAACTTCTGTATGAAAGTTCTGATTTGAACAAATTTTTGTATGAATGTTTAGTAACATGGAGTACATCACATATAATACAGGTTTTTTTCTCGTGCTGAAATTATGCAAATTAGATGAACTTTAATTTATTCAGTGCTACTTACATGTATACCCAGTAAGTGAACATGCCAATACGGCTCGGGCTAGGCTGTATTTATGAACTGATCTTCATGAAACTTCTTGGGTACCTTTGCTATCACCTTGGGATGAGAATGAGTGTTTTTGGGTGCGGTCCAAAATTCAATATGGCTACCAGTGGCCATTTTGTACCGAAATTAGGTACAATCAGTTTTTTGTACAGAACTTCTATACAACTTGGGCTAGAGGCCGTAATTATGAATCGATCTTTACAAAATTTCTTGGGTACCTTTGTTATCACCATGGGGTTAGAATGAGTGTTTTTGGGGGGAGTCCAAAATTCTAGATGGCCGCCGGCAGCTATTTTGTACTGAAAATGAAATTACTGCAATCAGTTTTTTTTGTTCAGAACTTCTGTATGAACGTTCTGATTTGAATAAATTTGTGTATGATTGTTTAGTAACATGGAATACATCACATAAAATACAGTTTTTTTTCTTGTACAGAAATTATGCAAATTAGACCAACTTTGATTTATTCAGTACTACTTATACACAGTAAGTACACATGTCAATACGGCTCGGGCTAGGGGCTGTATTTATGAACCGATCTTCACCAAGCTTCTTGGGCACCTTTGTTATCACCTAGGGACGAGAATGAGTGTTTTGGGGTGCGATCCAAAATTCAAGATGGCTGCCAGAGGCCATTTTGTACCAAAATTAGATACAATCAGTTTTTTGTACACAACTTCTATACGGCTCAGGCTAGAGCCCGTATTTATGAACCAATCTTTACGAAATGTCTTGGGTAGCTTTGTTATCACCGTGGGATGAGAGCGAGTGTTTTTGGGTGCAGTTCGAAATTCAAGATGGCCACTAGCAGCCATTTTGTACCAAAATTAGTGCAATCAGTTTTTTGTACAGAACTTCTGTATGAAAGTTCTGATTTGAATAATTTTTTGTATGAATGTTTAGTAACATGGAATACATCACAAAAAATACTGTATAATACAGGTTTTTTTCTCTTGCAGAAATTATGCAAATTAGATGACCTTTGATTTATTCAGTGCATCTTATACACTGTAAGTGCACATGTCAATACGCTAAGTCTGGAGGCTGTATTTATGAACCGATCTTCATGAAACTTCTTGGGTACCTTTGTTATCACCTTGGGATGAGAATGAGTGTTTTTTGGGTGTGGCGGCCCGATATTAAAGATGGCTGCCAGCTTTCACACTGTTGCTTACTGAGATGGAGTCACTTTACCATTACCAAGCTACCTACTAAATACCAAAGGGAAGATTTTTCAGCGCACTCTTATTACTTCAGCACCCATAATTCTCAAATATGGCATTAAAACCAATCACATACTAGTACTGCTTAAATCTATTTACATAATCAGAATGCACCATCAGGGGTGCATTAGCTCAGTAGGTAGAGGTGCAGACTGCAAGCCGAGAGATCCTCGGTTCGAATCCCACCTGCAGCAACAGCTTTGTGTCCTTGGGCAAGACACTTCACCCCCACTACCCATGTGGGGGCAAGGTATGCTGTGTACTAAGGCATAATGCATGTTCTTGGTGCACCTGTCTTCGAACAAGGCTAACCGTGCTTGTGTAGTATGTTGGGGAGCTTATAGTTGCTTGCCATTGCTCAGTGGTTCTCCTGGGTACTCTAGTTTCCTCCATCCATAAAACTGCCATGGTCACAATAAGCTGTTGTGCAGATAAATGTGACCTTAAACACCAATAAATAAATAATAAAAAGAACACACCACCTCATACCCGTTTCTCTCCTGTTTTCCTTCACCTTGGTATCCCTCGGTTGCCTCGGTGTTTAGTATGCCCGCCAGAAAAGGAGTGATTTCTTTTTCTAAAAGAGCAAAACAAGAAACGGTAATTTTTAACAGGTAGTTACGAAATAATTTTCATGAAGCGCACAATTTTATGTTAGTTAATAGCTGAAAAAAATGCAGGGTGATATTTGCAAATCTTATTTTATTACTGGCACCGGGTACTGGTAATGAAAATTGTTGTTTGTCATCAATACTTGATCAAGTTTCTGACAAAGCTCATTATACTATTCCAATATGTTAGCTACTGTACATAAGCACACAAGTTGATGTTAGTTTACCATTATACTGGTGCTAAGCCAGGATATCTAAGTTACATGTAGGGGCAAGAGTAATACATGTATCTAGTGGGAGTCATAAAGAATATGATGCACAGAATCACCTGAGTCACATAGCAGTGAGATAGGGGTGAGGACAAGAGGGTGTGTGACCCTCTCATCAGTGGAGGGGTCTGGTGCACCCCCCCCCCCCCAAAAAAAAAAAAAAAAAAAAATTTGAAATTCAAGACAGTAAAACACAATTACCTTGACTCTGTGCTGCTGTGTACTGGTCACTTTCTGTGGGTGGGCAATATTTCTGCGGATCCAATGATATTAGTTTTCAAACATTGTTTACAGCAATAATCATCAAAAATTTAATTAATGAACCACAGGATACAATTCATTGCTTCATTAATTAAAATTTTATTGATGATGATTTTCTATTACCTGGAAAAAACATGCATGGACACCATGCACTGCCCACGCAAGGATTATGACCAGCAACTGTACTGTATGTCTGTGTCACTGCTATGAGCAGGGACTAATCTAAATGGGTGGGTGTGTTTACAAATATTCATATTTTTTAACACCTGATAACAAAGTAATATAAGTTTATAAACAACCACACAATTGACTTTTAATTACAATACTCCTAATTCCTATTAAACATATATGAATGTTTATTAATTTTGTGGAATTTTTACACTGTGTATGAAGCTTATTTGGGCCTGTATGTTTGTTAAAATTGCCCTTCCACTACGGAGGACTTTTTGAAATCAGTCTACACTGGATTGTGTGGTATTCCTTTGTGTAAGACAGTGTATTCATTGTAATAATATTCATGCATAAGTTCATGTTCTTGGTTTGTTTTAGGCCTCATAATCTACAGAATAGCTTGGATGGAGGTGTATTCCATCACTTGAGTGCAAGAAGGCTTTGCAATGCTACATGTATAGCATAAACCTTGTTGCACTCCAGGGACAGATTTATCAATTTTAATAACATGGGTAATATCGGACATGAACCGTTTAATTTTTTTTTTTTTTTTTTAGCTCACTTCGACAAAGTCAAGCAGGGCTTATCTAATCACTCTCCATCCATTGTCCATCCATCTGTCATCCATCAACACCATGTTTTGGTCAATTCAAGTTAAAGTTTGTGTGAGTAATGGTACCAAATGGGTATTACATTTTTGTTTAACTCAACATGCCTAGCCCCATAGGGAGGGGGTGGGGTAAAATGCTCCCAAAATATTTTAAAAATCTTATGAACCAGTGGGTACAGTGACTTTATATTCATTATGGAACTACCTTTTGAGGTGTAGAATCACGCTTGTTCAAACGTACTTTGTGAAGCAATATGTGGCTTTGTAATGGCAGTGGTTAGGTTTTTGGTACCACCCAAAATTTCTATTTTCCGAACCGATGGTCCGATTTGAATGAAATTCAGTATCGTGGTAATATTGGGTCATAAGTACTTACCTCATGCAAAAAAAACCCCTGCATCCCCTTGGGAACCCCAGGAGCAAAAAATAGAAATGTTTTCAAACTCCCATGTTTCCCAAACCACTTGGAACAGAGAACTGTTATGTGGTATGAAGCATCCTTAGAACCAGTAGAATTGAATGGTAAAAAAAAATGCCCTCTGTTGTTGTTAGAGAGTTCTGCAGAGGGCATCAGAATAATGTTGGTGCAGCATTTTTGCAAACATTTTAGAAAATCTTATCTCAAGAACCAATGTTCAGAATCTTTTGATATGTGGTATACAGCATCCATAGAGGGGTCAGATACAAGTTTGTTAAAATGAAGCCCATTCGTTCATATTTGGACTCAATGCAGGAGCCCAAATTTTATGGGGAATTTTCTTTAAAAATCTTCTTCAGAACCACGAGTCAGAATTTTTTAATGTTTGGTACCCTCATTGTTATGATGGTCAGATTCAAGATTGTTCAAACCAAGTCCCTATGTTAATATTTGGGCTTCCTTTGGTAGCCCAAATTTAACTTAGGGCTGTATGGGGAAGTTTTTTTTTAAAAATCTTCTTCTTCAGATCCACCAGTCAGAATGCTTTCGTATTTGGTATACAACATCTCTAAGGGGGGAGGAGTGGGGGTGAGGGTGAGATTCAAGTTTGTTCAAATCGGGTCTGTAGGTTAAAGTTTGGGCTCACTATGGTAGCCCAAATTTTAACTTTGTGCAATATGAGGAAATTTCTTTAAAATTTTGTTCTTCAGATCCACCAGTCAGAATGCTTTCATATTTGGTATCTCTAAGGAGATCAGATTCAACTTTGTTCAAATCGAGTGCCTGGGTTGATATTTGAGCTCCCTATGGGAGCCGGAATTGGCCAAGTAGCTGAAGAATTAGACATTTTTTATTCAGTACCCTCAAGAGGTGAAGAGTAATCTATATAGGTTGTATCAAGGTGCTTGAAAGGGGAGCTCCACATTTTACATCATAATCAACTAAAGAAAAGGCATAATGCTTGGACTGTTTTTGTCACTCCTGAGGGGCTCAAAGATTTGTAGTGTATCCTATGGAGATGGATTGCTTAATGTAGATTCATTCTTGGACTCTTATATCGTGTTCTGTTCTCTGTTTATATCGTGTTCTGTTCAAGGTGAGCGCTTCAGGCCCTGTGGGGCCTCTTGTTTATTTATTTATTGGGTTTTAACAACACTTTCGAAAGCCAGCAGCTACAAGTTTCTTCTCTCCTTGAATCAAGCTTCTCGCCCAACTGCAGCACTCATGGTCCACTGAGTTTTTAGCTCACCTGACTTTCAGTCAGGGTGAGGTGTAGTGATCACTTGCTGTCTGTCGTCCGTCGTCCGTGAACATGGTGTTTGCATCTTCTCCTCCAAAACTGCTGAACTGATTAATCATTTAAGTGAAATGTGAGATGCTTGTTTGTTATGACATTGCATTTTGATTTTGCTTAAATCAAGTTGCCCTGCTCCCAGTAGGGCCATGCCCCAAAATTTTGCCTAAATCTTAAAAAAAATCTTCTCGTGAACCAGGAGTAGCAGAGATTCGATATGTGGTGTGCTGCTTCCTTTTGAGGTGTAGACTCAGTTTTGTTCAAGAGAAGTTTGTGGGTCTTTATTTGCCTTCATTATTGAAGGGCATGTATTTTTGCCCCGCCCAAAATTTCTGTTTTTCGAACCAAGAGGCTGATTTGAACCAAATTTAATTTTTGGTTTTATTTGATCATAAGTAATTAATTTATGCCCCAAAATATTTTCCCATCCCCCCATGGGAACCGCAGGAGTTAAAAATAGAACAAAATTCAAAACGCACATATCTCCAAAACTACATGGCACTGAGAATTCTTATTTGGTGTGAAGCTTCCTTGGGACCAACAGAATGGAATTGTTTAAGCAAATTTCTGTCAGGTCAATCATGGGGTACTTTTTTGTGACTTTGAAAAAATGCTTAGTCAGTGTTCTGTAACACTGTGGGTAATGAAGAAAGCATTTAAGACTCTTCTTCGCCCAATTCACTCCTCCAAAACCTTTCATATTTCACATATACCATCTTTGCAAGATTTTTTTTACACGTTTATTGAAATCAAATCCCTGGGTCCATATTTGGCCTCTATGGGAGTCCAAATGTTGAAATTAGTGCAGTATGAGGAATATTCTTTAAAAAATCTTTTTCTTCAGACCCACCAATCAGAATCTTTTGATATTTGCTATGCACCATCATTAGGTGGGTGAGATTTAAGTTTCTTCAAGCCAAGCCTATATTTTGGCTCACCAGGGTTTTGCAAATTGCAAGAACGGTGATTTCATTCCTCTGATGTTCTTGCAAATGCTTGTTAAGAAGATCCATATTTACCATTCCCCCAAAATTATAAGCATTTTTTCATCAGATAAAATTTAATAAAATTAAATTAATTTTAGAGCTGAAACGATTAAAGGGTTTTCGTGATTGATTAATCGCATGGGTTAACCATGGTTAAGCGATTAATCACTTGCCCCAATAGGTAGCTGAATAATTGCTGTACCGTTGACCATTTATATAATTAAAACTTTACTCAGCACAATGGACAAAACCGGGCAGCGCCATATACAAACATGTCCATTCAAATTTTATTATATTTTCAATTTTTGTCTCAAAACATAGCTTATGACCCCTCATTGGAACAAGCTCATTGGGCTTGTTCCAATAAGGGGGGGGGGGGCATAAGCTATGTTTTTGAGACAAACATTGAAAATCTTTAGAGTTTCTTGTGCAAGTATCGTCTGCTACCTGCATTTGGTGAAGGGTTGAGAATGACCGTTTTCAGCTACTGATACAGTATAATGATCATGCAAGTGAACAAGTATTTTGGCACGTAACTGGCATGCATTTCTCTGTCTCATGCAATTGATGTGAGCCAGTGTGACAATGTTTGCCTGTTTTGGAGCAAGTTTGTTCCATAGTTAACCCATACAGGGTATTTTTTGTTTTTAAAAATTTGATTAACAGTTTCCATCTTGGTTTCAAAAAGTGATGATAAATAGTGAATATAAGCTTACCCAATATGAAAGAAAAATGGTTAGCAATTGGACATTTTTGTATAGCATTTTGCGATGTGAATCCAGCCATCAAATACCCTGCAATATAGTACCGCACTTCAAAAGTAACGGTTAACCGATCAATTACTTTTTTTTATCAATCAAGATATTGATCATTGGTTAGTCGATTAATCGGTTTGAGCCAGTGTGGGATTCAAGTTTGTTTACGCCAAGTCCCTGGGTTCATATTTGGGCTCACTGTGGGAGATTCAAGTTTGTTTACGCCAAGTCCCTGGGTTCATATTTGGGCTCACTGTGGGAGCCTGAATTATAACTTAGTTCAAAATGAGGAATATTCTTCAAAAGTATTCTTCACATTCAGCAGTCAGAATGTTTTGATATATACAGTATCCTTAGGGAGGTGAGATATAAGTTTGTTAAAGCCAAGTCCATGGGTTCATATTTGGTCTTCCTGTAGGAGCCCGAATTGTACCAAAATTTCTATTTTCCAAATTGAGAGGCTGATTTGAAGCAAATTTGATATGATGGGCTTATTGGGCCGTAAGTACCTAATTTATGCCAAAACATTTTCCTGTGGCCCTGTGGGAACTGCAGGATCTAAATATAGAAAAAATTTAAAACGCCCATATCTTCAAAACTACATGGCACTGAGAATTTTTATTTTGTGTGACGCTTCCTTACGAACAGCCGAAAAGAATGGTAAAAAAAAAATTGCCATCAGTTTTATCATAGGGAAGTTTTCCAGGACTTATGCGGAGTCATCATTTTAGTAATGGGAAAAACATTAAAGAATCTTCTTCTCCCATACCACTGCTCCAAAGGCTTTCATATTTTGCATATAACATCTTTGGAAGATTTATTCACATGTTTGTTGAAATCAAATCCCTGGGTCCATATTTGGACTCTCTATGATTAGATTAGTGCAATATGAGGAATATTTTTTAAAAATCTTCTTCTGATCCACTCTTCAGAATATTTTGATATTTGGGATGCTGCATCCTTAGAGGGGTGAGGTTCAAGTTTGTTTGAGCCAAGTCCCCGGGTTCATATTTGGGCTCCCTGTGGGAGTCCAAATTACAACTTAGTTCAATAAGAGGAATATTCTTTGAAATTCAGTAGTCAGAATCTTTTGATATTAGTATATAGAAGCATCCTTAGGGATGTGAGATTCAAATTTGTTCAAGCCAAGTCCTTGGGTTCATATTTGGGCTCTCTGTGGGAGCCTGAATTATAACTTAGTTCAATATGAGGAATATTCTTTAAAAATCCTTTTTTTTGAGATCCACCGGTCAGAATCTTTGGATATTTTGTATAAGCTTTTCTTATGAGGGGCAGATGCAACTAAATGTTCAAATAAATTCCCTGGGTTGATATTTAGTCTACCATGTCAGGTGAATGCCATCAGGCTCTCTGGGGGCTCTTGTTTGTTTTCTGTTTGACAACATTGCCCTGGCTCTTCTCTCTATATTTTTCATTTTAAGTTAGTCACTACTTTTATTTATGTCTATCTGTCTGTCCTTTGGATGAAATGTTTCTTTGCTTTTCATTTGCCTGGGTCAACATTTTAAATAATTTGCAGCTATCTTTCACCCTCCAACCTCCCCCCCCCCCCCCACACACACACACAAACACACACACACACACATACAAAAATCTGGGCTGGCAAGTATTGAGTATTTTATCAAAAAAGTGGTACTCGAGTACTACGAGTACTGAATACTTTGGACCCAGCCTATCACAAGTATATTAAACATCAAAGAGTATATTATATACTTGAAACAAATACAGTACAGTGGCAGTGTACTGCTCACTTTCCATGGATGGGCAATATTTCCACGGATACAAATTCATACAATAATATTTGATGCCAAACACTAACTATAGGTATAATCATCAAAAATTTAAATAATGAAGCACCAGGTACAAACCGATGCTTCATCAATTAAAATTTTGTAGATGATGATAAATTTTATTGACTGGTAAATGCATGAGTGGACATCACTGCCCATGCGTGTATTACAACCCGTCCACGGCGACTGTACTGTAACTTGTCCTCTTTGTGAACATATTTTCTACAATTTCACTCCTTTTGACAGAATGCATGCCTGTGGGGATTAAAACCAAAATAGTGAAAGTGCACTTGTGGATATTTGCAGCACAAGCACAGCACTAATGAATCAATATTTGATGATTTTAGGAATTTTAACAGTGTCATGAGACACCACAGTAGCAGGTATTGGTCATTCTGTTGGAAAAAATCACTGTTTTATGACTCAAGGTGCCTTAACTGAGAAAACTTAGGCTTTTTCTTACAAAGATTGCAGAATATCAAACACAATGTGAAATGTGCAAGAATGTGATTAAAAAATAATGGGAAATTCATGTCGCCATCAATTTATTTATAAATTAATAAAGTTTTTTAGCTCACCTGAGCAAAGCTCAGTGGGAGCTTTACTGATCACATTCTGTTCGCCGTCCGTCCGGCATTAACTTTACATTATTCAAATGTTGGGTAAATGTTTATTACCTAATGCCAATTCAGATTTGTTCAAATGAAGTTGCCCCCTTCTCCTGGGTGGTGCCATGCCCCCAAGGGGCACCAAAATCTTCTCATCAACCAGCAGTAGCAGAGACTTGATATATGGTATGCAGCTTCCTTTTAAGGTGTAGACTTGGATTTCTTTAAGCGAAGTTTGATGGGCTATATTTGGCATCGTTATGGGAGGGGCAAAATTTTTGGCCCCGCCCAAAATTTCTATTTTCCGAACCGAGAGGCTGATTTGAATCAAATTTTATGTGAGGGCTTATTGGATCATAAGTACCTAATTTATGCCAAATTTTCATTTTCTGTAGCCCCATGGAAACCACAGGAGCTAAAAATCGGAAAAAGTAAAACGCCATATCTCCTGGGTTTATATTTGGGCTCAGTATAGGAGCCCGAATTCAAACTTAGTGCATTTCAGGCAAATTTCTTAAAAAATCTTCTTCACCAGATTCAGCTGGCAGAATCTTCTGATATTTGGTATGCAACATTGTGGGGTGGATCTGATTCAAGTTTGTTCAAATCGGCCCCCTGGATTCATATTTGGGCTCACTATAGAAGCATTTCAGGCAAATTTCTTTAAAAATATTCTTCTCCAGATCCAGCAGGCAGAATCTTTTGATATTTGGTATGCGACATTGTGGGGTGGATCTGATTCAAGTTTGTTCAAATCAGCCCCCTGGATTCATATTTGGGCTCACTATAGAAGCCCGAATTCGAACTTAGTGCATTTCAGGCAAATTTCTTAAAAAATCTTCTTCTCCAGATCCAGCAGGCAGAATCTTTTGATATTTGATATGCAACATTGTGGGGTGGATCTGATTCAAGTTTGTTCAAATCAGCCCCCTGGGTTCATATTTGGGCTCAGTATAGGAGCCCACATTTGAACTTAGTGCATTTCAGGCAAATGTCTTTGAAAATCTTCTTCTCAAGATCCAGCAGCAGCATCTTTTGACATTGGGTATGCAGCATGCTTAGGGGGTGAGATTCAAGTTGTTCAAGCCAAGTCCCTGGGTTCATATTTGGGCTCACTGTGGTAACCCGAATTATAACTTAGTTCAAAGTGAGGAATTTTCTTTAAAAATCTTCTTCAGATCCAGCAGACGGAAAGTTTCGATATTTGGTATGCAGCATCCTTAGGGGGGGGGGGGGGGAGATTCAAGTTTGTTCAAGCTATGTTCCTAGGTCCATATTTGGGCTCACTGTGGGAGCCCAAATGATAACTTACATGTAGTTCAAAATGAGGAATTTTCTTTAAAAATCTTCTTCTTCAGATCCAGCAGTCAGAATGTTTTAATATTTGGTATGCAGCATTCTTGGGGGGGGGGGGGGGGGGGGGTGAGATTCAAGTTTGTTCAAGCCATGTCCCTAGGTCCATATTTGGACTCACTGTGGGAGCTTGAATTGTAACTTAGTTCGAAATGAAGAATTTTCTTAAAAAATCTTCTTCAGATCCAGCAGATGAATGCTTTTGATATTTTTTATGCAGCATCCTTAGGAGGCAAGATTCAAGTTTGTTCAAGTCATGTCCCTAGGTCCATGTTTGGGCTCACTGTGGGAGCTCGAATTGTAACTTAGTTCAAAATGAGGAATTTTCTTTAAAAATCTTCTTCTTCAGATCCAGCAGTTGGAATGTTTTGATATTTGGTGTGCGGCATCCTTAGGGGGGTGAGATTCAAGTTTGTTAAAGCCATGTCCCTAGGTCCATATTTGGGCTCACTGTGGGAGCTTGAATTGTAACTTAGTTCGAAATGAGGAATTTTTTTAAAAAATCTTCTTCAGGTCCAGCAAATGAATGCTTTTGATATTTTTTATGCAGCATCCTTAGGAGGCTAGATTCAAGTTTGTTCAAGCCATCTCCCTAGGTCCATGTTTGGGCTCACTGTGGGAGCTCGAATTGTAACTTAGCTCAAAATGAGGAATTTTCTTTAAAAATCTTCTTCTTCAGATCCAGCAGTTGAAATGTTTTGATATTTGGTGTGCGGCATCCCTGGGGGGGGGGGGGGGGGGGGGGGGGAGGGGGGGAGGAGGGGAGATTCAAGTTTGTTAAAGCCAAGTCCCTGGGTTCATATATGGGCTCCATGTGGGAGCCCAACTTATAACTCGGATCAATATGAGGAATATTCTTTAAAAATCATTTTTTTTAGATCCTCTTGTCAGAATCTTTGGATATTTGGTATAAGCTTTTCTTAGGAGGAGTAGATGCAACTTGTTGAGATCAATTCTCTGGGTTGATATTTAGGTTACCATGTACAGGTGGGCGCCCTCAGGCCCCCTGGGGTCTCTTGTTTTATGAAAAAATGCATACTGAGAGCTTGGGGGCAGGGGGGGGGGGGGTACATCCAGGGCTATAATTTACCTCATCACTAGGTAAAAGAATATTTGACATCATTTGTTGAGATAAAATGGCACTTTCTATTGATATTGGTGGATTATATAGCCTCAGCCAGGGCTTATAAGAATCTGAGAATCGATTCCCGTAGAGATCCATGCAACAAAACCAGTGAGAAACCATGTAGCTTCTCGTAACATTGCTGCTAGGATTCACATGAAAAGAACTGAGTCAGTTTAACCCTTTACCTAACACAAAGGCAGCAAATTAACCAATACAACACTAACATGACCTGAAATATTGTGACACTGGCAATAAAATTTGTACAAATATGGCTGTCATTGGAACCGGCTCTCATCAGCCGGTTCTAGTAACATCCATAATTATTACGCTTGATGAATATTGTTTATTTTTAGCTCACCTGACTGTAAGTCAGGGGGCGCTTAAATGATGACTTTCTGTCTGTCCACCATCAGTCCATCCTGTCCAGTGTGAACTTTACATTACTAACCTCTCCTCATAAACAACTGAGCCGAATTGAACCAAATTTGATATTCATGTTCCTTATCATATATGAATTCCAGTTTGTTCAAATAACGTTGCCACACCGACAGGGGGCCCCAAGCATTTCTCTGATAGCATGCATAAATTGTTTTCCAAAATTGAAAAAAAATCTTCTCCAGAACCATGTATAAGAATTTTTTGATACTTGGTATACAGCATCTCTAGGGGTGGGAGGGATAGGTTCAGGTTTGTTCAAATCAAGTCCCTGAGTTGATATTTGGGCTCCCTATGGGCACCCAAATATCAACAGTGCAACATGAGGAAATTTCTTTGAAAACCTCCTTCAGATCCAACAGTCAGAATGCTTTCATATTTGGAATGCAACATTTCTAGTGGGGTGGGGGGGGGGGGCAGGGGGGCAGGGGGGAGGGTAGATTGAAGTTTGCTTGAATCGGGTCTCTGGGTTAATTTTGGTCTATCTATTGAAGCCCAAAGTTTAACTCAGTGCAGCATGAGGAAATTTCTTTAAAACTCGTTTTTTTTTTTCAGATCCACCAGTCAGAATCCTTTCGTATTTGGCTTACAGCATCTCTAAGGGGGTCAGATTCATGTTTGTTCAAGCCAAATCTATGGGTCAGACCCACTAGTTTAATGCTTTAATATTTGGTGTACAACATCTCTGGGGAGGTCAGATGTAAATTTGTTCCAGTTTGGTTCCTGCCAGTCAGAACCCTTTCATATTTGGTATTGCAGGGTGGGGGTGGGGGGGGGGGGGGCAGATTTGAGTTTGTTCATTTCAGGTCTGTGGCTTAATATTTGGGCAGGGGTGGGTTAGGTTCGAGGTTGTTCATAAATGTTCAAATCCATTCCTTAGAGCTTTTCCATAAAATTTGCCTTTCAAAGTGCAGTGACACAACAACCCTTGGAAGTTTGGCAGTACTTGTCTACAGCTGTCAGAATTGGAAGCAATCAGGAAGACCTATGCTAATAATCATCTAACATGGACAATAGAATTATGAATAATTTCATAACATTATTCCTATGTAGTGTCCATGAACCTTGACTAACTGAATCTGACCCAAAATACTTCTCTGAACCACCTCGTCAGGTGAGCGATTAAGGGCCCAGGGGGGAGGGGGGGGGGGTAAAAATCAGTAGTTGGTGTTGTAAAAATTAAAAAAAGCTGTATTGGGTAAAGGGTTAACATGTATTATCAGTATGCAAAAGGGGTTCAATCATACTGACCTAATAGGATCCTGGCCCATAGCAGGTCTGAATTCTCGGAACGATTTCCGCAAGAATCCAAATGGATTCTCCCAAATTTAGAGGAACTATAAGCCCTGCACAACCCCAATTTTGAAACAAAATTGACATATTGATTCGTGGTGGTGGGGCCCTATTTATCTTGCTGTGTGATTAATTAAAACAGATTTTGTGAAAAGGTTTTGTGTGCTGATGCAGATTTTAGTTTTATTTTGGGATTTGGGTAGTTTCAAAGAAAGCTGTGAATTCTTATCCCTCCCAACTTATTGGGTAATAGAGTAGAAATTCTGTCGGAGGCAATAACAGTTTTTAAACCTATTTGACACAGATTGGACAGTTCTCTTCAAAAGAACAAATTTCCCATGCTTTGGACTAGACAGAAGCCAAAAGTTGAATTCTATTGCAGAAATGACTCTTTCATCACATGAAAGAGGTAACTGTATCTTTGGTAGGGTTGGGTTTGCTCATAGGTATAACTGTTGTAAATATTTTAATTAGACTTACATGCCTCGAAAAGTTGCGCTCGGAAATTATGTAATTCCCAAAACTAAGCAGTCTTGGGGAAATATATTGTTTCAATAAACATTTGAAGAAGTCTACTGACATTTTGCATTACTTTTGAATGTTCCAGATGAATAAAGAGGATGATTTGAGGACTTTTAGAACCTAAAAATTTGTTTGACTATTGGTGTGTTTTGTTTGGGAATTCCCTGAGAAATATGAACATGTGACCAGCACTTCCCTTTCTGTTAGTTTTTCTTTTATTTGTTGCATGACCCCTGTTTAAAAATCATTAAAAGGTTGTCTGAAGGGCTATAGTTGACAAAAAATATTTGAATGCTAAATTTAAAATGATGCGACCATATTTTTTTTCGCCTGAACGTTATAATGGTCGCCTATGGGAAAATATTTAGTACTGTGAAACGTATTCTTGTTTGGCTGAAATTAAACAATTGCAGGAATTCGACTGAATAAACCAAAGTGTTTTTGGAGTAATGGTTGCGGAATGAAATATTTCAATACGTTGGATACTTTGGGGTTCCTTCTTACGCCTTGCGTATTGTCATATTAGTCTTCCTGACACTGCAAGGATTGGATGAGGAAAACACACGCAGGTATTTTGTCATTCGGGTTATTTTGCCGAGATTCCATTCGAAATGGTAAACAAAAAAAAGAGTGCTAACGCGCAACAAATGTCTTCTCCCAACCGTAGGCCTGTATTGATGACCTCCAGTTTATTTCGACTTGGCAACCATTCAACCGCATTGATTCTTACTATTATTGCTGCACCTATTATATTTTCCCACAAGCCACCAGAATTCTGTAAGGAATACGACGCTGTCCTGACAGGGAAACAGTCTGACCCTTAAATAGTCCATCGCCTATGTCTGGGTTCATTCATCTGGAATATTTCACTTGGTCGGAAAAGCGAACCCTGGTTTGCTTTTACGACCAGCTGAAATATTTGAGCTAATTGAATCTTAACAATTTACCCAACAAATCGCCCACATCCGCCCGCGTAATATGCAAATTCAGCAGCTGAAAAAAATATTATTTTTCGAAAAATTTCAACAAAACCATATCATGTGACCCCTCTTTGGAACGAGCTCGTCGAACCCGTTCCAAAGAGGGGTCACATGATATGGTTTTGTTGAAATTTTTTGAAAAAATTTAAAAAATGATATTTGAAATAATAAATTTTGAAATCGTCTGCGTTGGGTAAAGGGTTAAAATACCATAAACATCCATTTGCTTTAATTCAGCGCAATAAATCGAAATTTGATTTGATGAAATCCTTCATGACTTTCCGAATATTATCATACATGTTTGTTCGCTGAATTATTATGAATGAAAACTGTCATATTGGTCACACACGACTTACACATTCCTTTTTGTTAGAGGGTAATATGCAACCAGAGTGTGTTCCCTGCAAGCGGGTTTTGTCAGTGGAGCACATTCTTTCACATAACAGTGATTGTAATTATGTCAGAGGGCGAGACTTCACTGTAGGATCTCTTAGAGATCAATTTTATCATACGAGCCAGCACAAAATTCTATCATTTCTGAAAGTAATCAACTTTTTTAATGAATTTTAAATTTTTTTTATACTTTTAATCTAGAAACTTCAAATCTCAATTCATCAGGTTGATTTATAAGTTATTCGCTTCTTTTGTCTTATTATTCATCACCGTTCAAATCACTCCTGTCTCACATTTCTATTGAAATTATTCTCAATTTTATTCAATCTTTTTACTTCTTACTTGACAATGGCTTGTTTTGTTTACCACCGTTTCCTCTGCACGATATAGCCTTGTCTTCTGGTTCGGTGTTAACCATTTACCCAACGTAACGGCCAAAACCTACAGCGCTATTCTCAAAATCGCCAATTAATTTTCATTATCTTTGAACTCTAAATTTTTGCTTGAGCTTCTCTCTCAGGATATCGATTTGAGTCCAAATCTCAGCCGAGTCAATAATTGAGCTTTAAGTCGAGGGTTTTGGAGTCTGAAGTTGAGTTATGTCAAAATTCGAGGCCCCAGTAATTGAAGTCGTATACATATTGTTCTGTTCTCCACTACCAATACCACCCACTCCCATCGCCGCCTCAAACGATGACATTCATATCTCTATATCACTTACTTGTATTGTGGAGCAAATGCCTCCTCTTTACATGCGAACATAGTCTCAAAACTAGGCTCGAAGAACGAATCTATCAAAGTAAAGTCAAAGTAACATGAAAAGCAGACGACACTTGCAAAACAAATTCTCGAATAACTAATTTTTTTTCATTTTTTGTTTCAAAAACATAGGTTATGACCCCTCGTTGGAACGAGCTCGTCCAACGAGGGGTAATAACCTATGTTTTTGAGACAAAAAATAAAAAAAAATTAGTTATTCAAGAATTTTTTTTACAAGTGAATTATTTATTTATTTATTTATTTATTGGTGTTTAAGGTCACATACTTCTGCACAATGGCTAATCGTGACCGTGACAGTTTTACGGGTGGAGGAAGCCGGAGTACCCGGAGAGAACCACCGAGCAACGACGAGCAGCTGTCAGCTCTCCAACATCGTAACTCTGAACTCTGCACCGCAGCACAGGCAGGGTTAGATTGGTTGAAGACATGCGCACCATCGACGTGCAGTACGCCTCAGTACACAGCGTCATCGTGCCCCCATGTAGGCAATCGGGGTGAAGTGTCTTGCCCAAGGACACAACGCGGTTGCCGCAGGTGGGATTCGAACCGAGGACCTCTCGGCTTGCAGCCTGCACCTCTACCAACTGAGCCACCGCGCCCCTTACAAGTGAATGAAGACTCACCAAATTCGTAATATTTTGATTGTGCCGCGTAGTTTCAAACTGTGTTAATATTGCGACGTCTTAACCCTTTACCCAACGTAACGGCCAAAACCGGCCAGCGCGATTCTCAAAAATCGCCAATGAATTTTTATTATTTTTTCATTTTGTGTCTCAAAAACATAGGTTATGACCCCTCGTTGGAACGAGCTCGTCGAGCTCATTCCAACGAGGGGTCATAACCTATGTTTTTTAGACAAAAAATGAAAAAAATTAGTTATTCAAGAATTTTTTTTGCAAGTGTCGTCTGCTTTTCATGTTAGGTAAAGGGTTAAATGGAATTGGAATTTCTTTTACTGATCGCAAAAATATATTTGTATATCTTTGTTGGTAAAATGTCTATCGCTTTTTATCAACAGAAATCTGTCCGCAAATTTTACAAAAATTGGGAGCAAACAAACAGCACAAAATAGCGTCAAATTCAAGTGGACTGATAGCCCAATTGTCTGATTTTCTCCTTTTTCAACTATCATCAAGGAATTGTATGGAAATCCCGTCTGAATCTTGTTACAGCACTGTATGTATATCATATCTATACAAAAGACGACTTCTAAAAGCTCCAGGCTTGCTGTCGAAATGTGTAATTCAACAGTCTGTACTTCCAATATTATTCAAATATTGTTCCAAAATTAATCGTATAGTCCTATAGCAATTATTATTTTTTTTTAATAAAAATGTTCTTTATACCAAAAAATGCAAATAAATTCAGAATCTTGCATTTTGATTACCCATGTTAATAGATGCAGTTAACCGGGGTTTTATATATATAGTACTTCTACACATATTGGTAGTTCAGGGGTGGGTGGGGTGGGGGGGGGGGGGGTGCTGGAAAGAATCTCCAAGAACATACAGCACAGTCGCCGTGGAGTGGTCGTAATCTACGCGTGGGTAGTGATGTCTACGCATTCGTTTACTAGATAACAAAAATCATCATCAGCAAAATTTTAATTAATGAAGCACCGTGTTGTACCTCGTACTTCATTAATGAAAATTTCGATGATTATTCCTGTAATTAGTGTTTGTAATCTAATATTATTACGTCCGTGGAAATGGTATCACAGCACTAAATATTTTCCCATAGGCGACCATTATAATGTCCAAATGAACAAAATTATGATCGTATCACTTAATACTGGCTTTCGAATATCTTGTCAAGTATAGCCCTTCGGACATCTTTTTCTGACCCGCAAACAGAGGGTCATGCAACAAATAAGAGAGAAAAACTGACAGGAAGAGAAGTACGGGTCACGTGCACCCTATTTTTCAGGAAATTCCAAACAAAACTGCACCAAAAGTCAGTAAGTTGATGAGCATGTTGTTCTGAAAAACATTAATTTTGCAGAAGAAAATCGAAGTTTCTGCAAGCTTGTGGTCTATATACAGATTATAGTAGCTTGGTATAATGTATATACATGTAGAATACAGTATCTTGGTGTACCAAATGTTCACCACGAGTGGTGAACATTTGGTACACAAAGCTACTTTGGGTATATTTTATTTATACCATGATTGTCAGATTATTAAGAGTCGCTATTGTTTTTTTTCTCGATTTTACTGAGCAGCAGCCGCACATACGTGCGAATTTGTTTTAGTTTACATGAGAATCGGACGGTGGTACTTCGCTGTCAATTTTACCACCGAAACGAAAAGGAAAAAGAAGCCGGGCCTTTTCCATATTAAAATAACATAATAACATATTATTTCGAGTTAGAGATTCTTTATTAACATGAAACAATGCATTGCATGTTTGTTAATTTTTGGTGAGAATGAAAGGGGAAAACATAGGCTATGGAAGAAATATATTTCTGGCCACCCACCCAACCCATCATAATTATGTTCCTGGAAAAAAAATTGTAGTTCCCCCCCCCCCCCCCCCCCCCCCCCCACAGGCCTGGTTCATTATGAAGAAAAATCTCATTTATTCAGTTCACATAGATGGATGCTTAAATGTAGCGATAACCATCTCTTTTGTTAGCAAATAATTGCCTCCAATATTTTCTTATTCAGAAACCCATCGCTTTGCGAACTCATCAAAATCCTACCTGTATCGGTTAGAACTGTTGGCGTCTCTGTCATAATGATACCCAAGGAACTAGCCATGGTGCCTAAAACAACACAACTACATTCACTATTTATAAGGGCTTGCAGGGGCTTGATGGCAGTTGAAGGGTTCATTTTCATGAAAGAAGTGACTGAATTTATTTTCAGTTTTTTAACCCTCAGGGGCCTGGGCAGGTGTCCCGAATTTTCACTAGACTACAACCTATACATGTCCAGCTACTTAACAGTGATTTCTAGCAAAGTCTTGGCTGCCTTAAAAGCAGCCAAGACTTGAGTAGAAATCACTTCCTATGTGATTTGTTTATTGTCAACAGGGTCTTCCAAGATGGCATGGTCAGGGCACATGCTCTGAAATTGCAAAGTCTCAATTAGGCCTTCCAAGGTTAAGGTATGTTTAGAAGTCACAAAATTACTGTAGATATGATTTGTGTGCTTAAAAAATGCCTCTATCGAGCTCATTGGCAGTGGCATTTGTGAAGCTGTGGTAGAATGATACAAGAACAACTTATTCTGTATTTTTATGATGTGAATTCCCTTTTGGCACTATCAGCAAATCACAGTCAAGTCAGGTACAGAATACCGAACAGATACAGAGGTTTATCTCACAATCGGGGCGTTTTGCACTGTTACGCAACTATAGGTTAATGTGACTGGGCCCTTGTTCCGAATCCGTATCAAGGTCCCCTGGTACAAGCGCGCGATTCTGCTGTTGTCAAAACAACGGTATCAATGTCATTTTTGACCATTTCGCGATTTTCCCTTCAAAGAAAACAATATTAGGGGAGGCGAAGCCGAACCTAATATTGTTTTCTCTGAGCCGTATATGACACTGTATCCGCCAACCAAACGCCCTGTAACGTATTTATTATGGACGGCATGCTAAAATGTGCTGGGGAAGTTAACTCAACGAATAGTCTTGGGCTGGTTTGTAGCCTACTATTGGGATTTTCCTGAACGCTCGAGTCGAGGCTTCTCTCTTGAAGTTAAAGGATTAGCTTTCGGGAACTCCACCTCAACAAACGATGAACGGCATATTTTAAAATATAATAAACCTTTACAACAAGAGGAATATTTAATTCACCAGTAATTATTGCAAAAGTAACAACCAAATTCACGTTGACGAAACACACAGTTGCTCCACTTCCCAAGACAGTATTCAGTAAAGTCCCAGTGACGTAATTTTCTCTAAAGTGTAACGTCATCACTGACCTCAATATGGAGATCAATGAACGCTATTCTATTTTTCAATTTGCGTCTTTCCATCGAAAAGGCAAATGAAAAAGTTCCTCTTAAAATAGTTTTATAACACATTTTGTGGTCAATCTTGTGAGATAGATTTATCACCACCACAGTGTGTGTCTCCAGAAATTCTGATCAAGTCTCGTTGTAGGCTCAGAATCGCATTTCGACTTGCCCTAACGGGCTCGTCGAAATACTGTTCTGTTCCTACAACGAGACTTGATCAGAATTCCCGGAGACACACACTGTGGTGATAATCTGTATATACCCCCTAAAAATACCAAAACCGATACTGAACTCAAAATTCCAATTCCGCCCATCTCTGGTTAGTGTATAGATATAGAATAAACATATAGTGGTTTCAAGTAAAAAATTTATTCTACGAGTAGGATTAAGAATGAAACCTAAAATTCCCCAAATTATGCCTACATATTGGTTAAACGGTTCATTCCCACTAAACCAATTACCTTCAGACTAACTCCCACGACGCCAATTCACAAAAGACCAATTAATACACGTCCTCTGCGAATACAGATCATGCATTTTAACCATTTACGTAACCGAAGAGCACACGTTACCTGAATAATTAAAAAAATTCGTTCTTTATCATAAAACATGGCTTATGACCTTCATTGGAACTATCTCAAAGAGCTCGTACCGATGAGGAGTTATAAGTTATCTTTTGAGCCGCAAAGTGAAAAAATAACAAGATTCGAATTGAGGGATTGCTTCATGGCTCTCATGGCCTCAAACGAAATGAGGGATTTCATAACCAGAGACCTTTTTCAAAATGGGATTCCATGGGATGTGGTCATTGGATACAGAGGTGATGAGAATCGTCCAGGACTTCGTTGTAATAAGGGATGATAACTCTGCAAAAAGATTATGGGGAGTGAATCAATCTGATTGGTTAGTTAGCGCCATTAAAATGAACTGATTGGGTGATCTAGATAAATGAAACACCAGTACTACCCGGAATAGGGTCAAAACTAACAACAACAGACCAGAAAAGCTAAATATAGTAACAATAAGCAAAGCTGTTCCAGCTGATAGGCTTTTCTACTCTACTGGAGTATACTCCAGGACAAACGAACATGGTCGGGTAGACGAAAATTATTGCATAGATAGACAGAAGCAGAGAATTCTGAAAGAATTCGAAATAGTACAACCTGTCGAGTTGTTTGTGGTAATTCTGCGAATCGGGAAATTTCTCTTGTACAAAGGAGCATACCCTCCGAACATACCCCTGTCCTATTGCAGAAAATTGGGTAACATAGCAGCCACGTTCTACCATAGAAATCAAGATGGCGGCCCCAAGTATACAAAATGGACGACGGAAACATGTATCGCCCTAACAACACGTGCTGCACATGCGCACTAACACCACGTATAACTATGGAGATGACATCACAGGGTGGCCGCTCAGGCGAGTTACCATGACAACACAATATGGCGCCACTGGGTTACGTGACATGACGTCACTTCCGGGGTCCCCGCCGAGATTCCCCAATAAGGTCCGATCGAGTACATGCTATGCTACTCTTAACCCACAATAAGTTGCAATACAAAAGGTTTTGCTTTTAAACGAAGCAAATATGTCTAAATAACAACATACTAAAAATCCCCAAAAATCCCTCAACGGAAAATTATGTTTTTGATGACTTATTTTTTCGCGAGAAAATAAAAATAGGCAAATTATTCCCCAACCGCCAAGAAATTGCTACACAAAAGTTGTATTGTTTTGGGGCAGGACATCGTATGCAAAATAACATATGAAAAGTCCCCATCAATCCCATCACGGGAAAATGGCTGTTTTGGGGTGAAAACATTGAACGAGTCAATAAAATCAGCGAAAATTGGAAATTGCTCAATACTCATTAAAAGGTTCAAACAACAATAATTTTAACGACACTTTCGACAGCCAGGGTCCACTCGTGTCGGACAGTTTTACTGGCGGGGAAGCCACAGTACCCGGAGGGATTAGTAATTATCAAACTGTTGAGTACTACAGGGTTATATAATTCAAAAATTAAACGAGACTTACCTGTAAGGTGAGTTTTGATTGGAATTCTACCGACTCATGTAGACTAAGGAGGCAAAGCGAGATAAGCGGTCTTGTGGTCACTATCGATGGGTTGGGTAAGCGTTTTTGTCAAAGAACGTGGGTGGGCGCTTAGCCTCCTTTGTCTACATTAGTCGGTAGAATTCCAATCAAAACTCATCTTACAGGTAAGTCTCGTTTAATTTTTGAATTCTACTTCTCATTCCGACCTAAGGAGGCTACGCGAGACTTCAAAGCCCACAAGACCGAACTGAGAGTCCGATCAAACATGCAACTCTTGCATGTACGAGTATATGGCCTAAAGCAAACTGAATTCACATACCTGTCTACTTTGCTGCCAACACATAGTCAGCAAATCCTTTGGCTTGCAGTAAAACTTGGCAAATGTCAATGAATTTGACCATCCTGCCGATGCCATAGTGGTGTTGATGTCACATTTCCTGTGCAATGCTATACTGGAGAGAGCAGCACGCAAACTATGCGGTTTGAACTCTGTAGTATCTATGCCTGCCTTAAGCATAACTGTTCGGATCCAGCGTGCTACAGTGTCTTTTGAAACCAACTGATATGGTTTGCAAAAACTAATAACATGTCTCTTGTCTTTACGAAAAGGCTGAGTACGTTTAATATAGGCATCTAAATATGTGACCACACACAAGGGTCTATCCGCTGGGAAAGATTGCAGTTTTAGAGAAGATTGCACACTTCCTGGTGCTGATTGTTTTATCAAGTCATGCATGTGAAATTTATAAGAGCACTTTTCCCGTACCATGTAGTCTCAATCCATAAAAGTAATAGTTTGACATCTCTGTCCAGTAATCAGCATGCAAAAGACAACTGTTTTTAGAGTCAATTGTTTCAAACTTAAACATTTTGCTGGTGACAATTTTTTCAAGTAGATCAGTAAAATATCTACATCCAAGATATAGAGGATTTATTTATTTATTTATTGGTGTTTTTAAGGTCACATATTTCTGCACAATGGCTAACCATGACCGTGACAGTTTTACGGGTGGAGGAAGCCGGAGTACCCGGAGAGAAACACCGAGCAACGGCGAGCAACTGTCAGCTCCCCAACATGCCAACTCCACACAAGCAGGGTTAGCATTGGTTGAAGACAGGTGTACCATCGACGTGCAGTACGCCTTGGTACACAACGTCACCGTGCCCCCACGTGGGCAATGGGGGGTGAAGTGTCTTGCCCAAGGACACGATATAGAGGATATGGAATGAGTGTTTTTCTCATATAATATTTATGAAACGAGTCTAAGAATTTTCCGTTTTGGCGAGCCTCTGGCGCACCCAAACAGAAGATTCGGACGAGTTTCATAAATATTATATGAGAAAAATACTCATTTCATATTCTATTTATCATATGACACACACGCGCACAATAATTAGCCACTTAGTATGACTGTTTAACCCATCACCTAACTTGAGTTGCAGACGGTACTTGGAAAAAACATCCTGGTGTAACTAAAAAATTTCACTTTTGCTTCCAAAACATAGGTTATGACCCCTCATTGGAACGAGCTCGTCGAGCTCGTTCCAATGAGGGGTCATACCCTATGTTTTGGAAGCAAAAAGTGAAAATATAAAAAAAATGAGTGGCGTTTTTCTTGTAGGAAATAGATTAATACAATATAACCCACCCTAAATAGGACAGATAACGTAAATTCTCCCTACTGAAATTATGCAAATGTAACCCAGTTGTATTTTGTTTAGCCAATCAAATTGTCCAGTTTTGAAATTGACCAATGTAAGCTCCCAACTCTAATTATGCAAATGATGAAAATGTGGCCCAGTTGTATTTTGTTCAGCCAATCAAATTGTCTAGTTTTGAAATTGACCAATGAAATTGACTAAGACTTTATTTATCACTGATTAATATGAAAACAAAATATCAGATGTTTTAAAGTGAACAAAACGGACGAGTCATATGATAAATCTTTATATCAAGCTAAAACAAGCCTTTTCACAAAAATGCCTCTGAGAAATCGCCGTATTAACGGATGTTCTCCCTCAACAAACTCTGAGTCTGAAAATTTAATAAATTGTGATAATGCAGAGTGTGCAGTGTTGATAGCACTGTAATGTAATCCACTTTGAAAAAGATGTGTTAAGAATTCAATGACGTTGTTCACAGTTGGGGATATGGTATAGAAATTGTGTCGTTTGGAAAATCTAATCCATTTATCCAGATTCAGTTTATATTGAGAAATTGAACTTTTTCTCCTTGATGAAAAGATGATATCTTGAGCTGCTGATGAAATTCCTGTCTGTCTGATGTTCTTCCTGATAAGAGACAGGCCATCAAAATCATTTTTCCCCCGAGTGGATGTTTCGCTGCTTGGTCGAATGGCAGCTTCAAAATGTTTTTCTTGGGCAGCAAAACTGGTAAATCTATTAGCAGTGATATCAACACTGGAAACCAAACTTGTGTTTCCCAAAAGGGTACAATAAAAATCGCTTTGCTCTGGTCGTTCATTACTTTTGTGAGAGCTTGTGGGACAAGGCTAAATGGAGGAAAAAGATATATAAGTTTATTAGCCCAGTTTAAAGCAAAGGCATTTACAACTAGAGCACCTGGGTCTGGTTGCCACGAAACATATGGTTCAAATTGGAAATTCAATCGCGATGCAAACATATCAATATTGGGTAAGCCCCATTTCTTAACAATCTCTGAAAATATTTTTGGCTCCAGTTTCCATTCCGTTCTACTGTTTGTTAATCGGCTTAATCTATCAGCCTCCACATTACTTTTGCCAGCAACATGTGTTGCCGACAACCAAACTTTCTTGGGAAAACACCAGTTCCAGATTTCTCTAGCCATAAAATTACAGAGGGCCTGCAAACCAAAGTATGTTGCTTTCAATTCTAAATAATTAATATGAAATTTTGCTTCCTCTAAATTCCATCTGCCCCCTGCAGTCCTATCTTTCCAAACATAACCCCAGCACGAGCTTGTGTGGATAATTATTTGTGGGTTACCATTAGAAATAGGTCGGGGGATTTGGAAAGCATTTGTTAACTACCAGGTAATATCGCATTTTGCATCCTCAGATAGTGTACATGTACCATCAAAACTACCATTAGCCTGCACAAGTGCTTCATTTTTCTCAATTTCCAAGTGTCGGTAATGTAAATCTCCATATTCGATTCATGGACAACAAGAGACCAATGAGTTTGGCTATGTGGAGAATGGAAGGCGCAGAAAGAGCCAAAATGCCCCTCCCTAAATTTGTTAATTTCTCATTCTTTTCTGTACTGACAGAAACCGTCATGTTCTTAGAATCTAGTATAAACCCCAAATGTTCTATTACCTGCGTGGGTATTGTAATCAGGGCTGTCACGATTAATCGATTGTTGATCGGTCACGGCGAAATCGATTAGTATTGTTCGTTGCCGAATAATCGGTAAATTGTATCCCGTTTTAGATGTTTAATAATTAAAAGAAAATTTGATGAAAAAACTATTGTTTCTAAAGATAAAGAGTTAGGAACATCGATGTTAAACCCCAAGAAGCCGTTGGAAGCATTTGTTGTTCAGGTGCATTCATCAAAGCTTTGATGTTCTGAACTTTTGAACCGTCAGTGTAATAATCAAGACCGGTCGGCAGTTGCGAAGTTCGCAACTGCCGACCGGTCTTGATTATTACGCTGACGGTTCAAAAGTTCAGAACATCAAAGCTTTGACTGTACGTAAAAGAGGATCGTCTTCGCTGTTTACTTGGGTAGGTCAACTGACTTGAACTTCATTTTTATCAACTTCAAAGTTTACAATCATTATATTCTTTCGTTGTTAAAAAGAAATCATCCAGATAACCACTCGATAGAAAACCTTGTGCCCTCACTTTTGCAAATACGGGTTTTAACAATTTTGTAAACACCCTAGGTGCACATGCCAGGCCATTCGGAAGGACAGTAAATTGATAGAAAGTTGAATGATACTTGAACCTTAAATATTTTCTATAGATTTTGTGCACCGGTACTGAATAATATGCATCTGTTAGGTCAACTGAAGCCATAAAGCAATTCGGTTGCATCAATTCTATGCAAGATTGCAATGTATCCATTTTGAAATGCTGATATTTTAGAAATTTGTTGAAATTTTTCAAATTCAAAATTAACCGAAAAGATCCGGATTTCTTAGGACGGAGAAAAATATTAGATATAAAATCTCCATCTTCCTTTATACATTTTTCAATTATTCCTTTATCTGCAAAATCATGTATCTGAGCTTGAATGGCTGATTTCTCATGAGCTTGAACCCGAATTTCTGTAGGTTCAACGCACTGAAAAGGCTGTTCATCCAGTTCGAATGTACAGTCTTTTATGAAGGAAAGAAGCCATGGATCACTACTTAACCCTTTACCTAACGTGAAAAGCAGACGACACTTGCAAAAAAAATTCTTGAATAACTAATTTTTTTCATTTTTTGTCTCAAAAACATAGGTTACGACCCCTCGTTGGAACGAGCTCGACGAGACAAAAAATGAAAAAAATAGTGAAAATTAATTGGCGATTTTTGAGAATAGCGCTGGCCGGTTTTGGCGGTTACGTTGGGTAAAGGGTTAAAGACTGCCACATATTATACTTCATCTGAATATTTCCAGCTATAAAGGTATTCATAGTTGTACTATATACAGGGTTACTACTGCCAGCCGTGTTATTTGTTACTGTTTCTTGTGGTCGTTTGTGTAAGCATTCGTGCCCTTGTAACCCAGCTGATGTGTTGTTCTTCGAGTATGGGTATCGTTGGTTGTACCCTGTTCGCCGGCCTAAAAAGGGAAATATGCGCTGTCCAGATGTGCCCATACGGGGTTGGTATGACTGATGTCTGACTGTTGTTCTTGGCTTAGTAACCTTGGTGGTGAGCCGCTTCGTTTCAGACAGGTTTTTGACAGTTTGCGCCAGGTCATCCCCAAGCAATTGTGTGCCAATGGGATCCCGTCCATTGCAAAAGGATTTATATTCATCACTTAGTTCTGGCTAGAGCAGCATTTTTCTCGTCACATCCAGGTGATGACTTGAGTCGGCTAAGAGTCAAACAGCATCTGATAGGCTCCTCATAACTTCATGGTGGTCAGGTGTTTCACCCTTCCCTCCTTCACCTTCAACAAAAGCAAAAGCATTTAGCAGGTTGATAACAATGGTGGTGCCCTTCAAAAGTAACCACTGAATTTTTTGTCCTGTGTTGTGGTAGATTTTGACACAGAGTTGAAAATTTCCGAATTTACTTTAACAACATCCAGTTTAGGGAAATTTTCAGGTCTCAGAATGGTATCAAAAGCAGGTTTGTTTTGCGTCTGTATCCATCCCATGCTCAAGCAGTTGCGTTGTAAGCTTCGCCAGCTGGGGGTTAATGTTACCACCGGTCGTCTCATTCTTGTGCACAGTCTTTTCCAGAATTGCGAAAATGCCGTTTTTGTCTGTCTAAACGTCTCCAGCGGTGGCATTTGCGTCCACGTCCGGTTCTAAGTCGTCCCCTTTATCAAGATTTGACGACTGTTCCTCCGGTTCTATGCTGTTGTTATAGTTGCCATAGGCGCCCTTACATTCTTGCACCACCGGTGCCAATTTTCCCACAGTCGCAGGAAGCTGAGAAAGTTGATCTTTAATTGACTCCAAGTCATTGTTTTTATTTTGATTAATTTCCTGGACTGCGTGAGCATATGACACAGATGCCCGTGTGCCATGCTCAATGTCCGTTACCGGTTCACTCTCGCATTTCGCGAGTTATTACCGTTCGCTTTTCGCGAGTTGGTGTTCTTTGTCTTGCTGCCTTTCGCAGTTTTCCGATTCGCAGTGCTCCCGGCCCTTTCGGGCTTTTCATGACAAAGACTGTTCATGCCTTTAAATATAGTGTCTAGAATGGCATTTTGTGCACTCAAGCCAGCGGGGCCTCGTCCTGCTTCAGAGGTTGACGCAACACACGCTTCTTTCGAAGCACTAGCAGTTTTGGCTGGAAGTGATTCACACTTTGATAATGGCATTTCGTCTGTGTGATTATTAAATCCAAAAAATGACGATGAAAAGAGGGTTAATTGATGTTGTTAACTTCTCGACGACGTTCTGGAATCCACTCCACAATGATTTAAACAAAATTTTAAACTTTTAGGAACAACGTAACTATAGAAAATGTAATAAACATGCGAGTAAACAACTTTTAGAACTATCCGCTTGCAGGAACGCTTCAAGCGGACTCCGTGCGTATGCGCTTATCTCGCGTAACCTCCTTAGGTCGGAATGGGAGGTAGAATTTAATAGGTATAGTACGAGATGTTACGAATCTATTGACAGTATTTACTCGACGATTTCATCCCGTGTTAACAAGAGGAAGGCCCAAGAGATAACCTTAGAGTAATTCACCTTGCACTGAGGATTTGGCCTGAACGCTAAAAACTAAAGTGTTAAAAACCACACTTGAAGTGCTGTATTTAACACTTACTAAGTGCTGAACTAGCACTTTGTTCAAGTGTAGATATCCCAGAACTTGATAGGTGTTACAATAAAACCACTTGACAAGTGTAATGTCGGGACACTTAAAAGGAAACAACGCAGATGACGCGGATCAGGCTCGAACTCTCGAGCCTGATCCGCGTCATCTGCTTTGTTTTCTTTTAATTATGTACCCACCAAGCGCAAATCAAATTATGGACAATTCTGGAAGAACCACCAATGCTGGACACATGGGAAGTGCCATGCATTCAAGTTTCAGATGTCTGGCGATTGTAATGTCTAAGTGCTTAAAGCATTGCACTTTGAGTGTTAAAATCAAACCCTAAGAGTTAGAATGGGTTTAACACCTTGAAAGTGTCAGTTTTAACACTTTAGTTTTTAGTGTGTGCATGATGGTGACACACGGAATTTTCATCGCAGCAACCATGCATGAATATGATTTAACGTTTGCTAATTTTTTTTTAAAGTTTTTTTTCATTTCTATCCGACAAGACATGAATGGAAGCATAGAGATATTCCACCCTTCGTTTCACGCTGCTCCCCCACCCTTCTTCCATTTAGAAAACTAAACCAGTTTTGGGAGGCAAAACATGAAAAATAAGGCCTGAAAAAGTTAAAAACCTGTTTTTCAGTCCCTCCCACATGGTCCTTTTGGCTTCCGCTTGCTTTCTTTTTATAACAAATGCAAACTTAAAAAAAATAAATATTAAATGGTTTATGTCTGATATTTAACCCAAGGTAATAAAATTAATAATGTTTGGTTTGTTTTAGCATTGCTAAACCTCCTTGAACTCACGAGACGACATACACCACTGCCCATGCTATTCTGTATATTATGAGACCTAAAACATAAAACAAACCAAGAACAAAAATACAAAAAATTAAATTAAAAACCGCCGGCCTAAATGCAATTTTACAAAAAAAATATCTTGGGAAACAGAAGATCTCCTTTGTGGGCCCTAAAATGATAAAATTTGAAAGGCGGGTTTGGTAAAGAGGCGGATATGGTCGTTACGGTACGTAATGGGTTGACGGCCATTCTCCACGTGTTGTTCTCTCGTTCCTTCTCAGGATTATTTGATAGTTACATAAATTTTACTTCTACCTGGCTGTTCACAAATAACTGATGCTCTTTTCGTACAATGATGTTTTCTCCATGTCCATTCAGTACCATCTAATGTGTAAAAGTTGCATATTTTGCCACCGTTTGAATTAGGCTCGCCCATTTTCCAAACTGTCCAAGTCATATTTTGACCGTTCTGCCAAACATTTGTTTTCAGCAGACCCATGTAAATTAGTTCACTAAAAAAGAATCATAAAGCTAGACTAAACGTAAGAATATATTCATGTAAAAACTAATGATATGATCATCGCCATCGCCATCGCATCACCGCCATCAGCAGCTGCTACAGCAGTAGATGCTGTTGGTAGTGCTTATATTTCTTTTTTTACTTTTTATACCAAAGAAATGAGAGAAATTTTGGTGAAAAGATATCTTACTACATTACATCCACCGATCTCTATACAAATGGATTGCTGTAACGTCAGCGAAAAACGTCGCATGCAACTCAACCCGATCTTCAAGATGGTACCAGGTCAATCTACACGGTAACGTCCCCCATCAATAACGTTTGATGACGTGAAAGCGATTATGCCGTGGCTGTAGTCACAACGTAACAGCTTTCACATCGTTAAACATCATCAATGACGTTTGATGACGTGAAAGTGTCACACCGTGACTGTAGTCACAGCGTAATAGCTTTCGCATCGTCAAACATAAAACAAAAGCCTAGCACGAAAACTAATAACACCATATCAACTTTTCAATCTCGGCACTTGTTTTATTATTAATAATAAATAAAATATCTTGTGAATTTTCAATTTCTGTTGCTGCGATAAAGGTTCATCACCATATTCATTTTTCACAGACATCAAAGTATATTCTTTGAAAAGCGAACGGCAGCGGCCAGGCGTCAAAAAACTAAAAAATCTTTGAATTGTTTTCTGTTTTTGAGCATTGGTTACTTGTAGCAAGCTACTGCCCCCACATATGCCGGCGGTTGAGACAATGGATATTCTAGAAATCCAGAGTTGTATCAATGGTTACATTTCTTAGTGGGTAAAGTCGGGGATTTAGCGTATTCTAACGCGAATGCACGGTATTCTCTAGGTGATTGTTCTGATTTGGAGGTAATTGCTACTCCAGCTGAACTTTCTAATAAAACGCAGTATTCAAAACTGAAGTATGTTACACGTCAGCGATAAATGTTGGTAATTAAATAGAGGAGTAAAGTCAACCCTAAAACTGTTGACTTGACCAAGTTCTCGTGAGTTTAATGATAGGAGTTAGCATCAGATTTGGTCGAAATATGTGTCGACTAAAATGAAAAAAAAGTCATATATAAACGAACACGAACAAGTCATGTATACACGAAAATGAACTAACTGAAAACACAAAAACGAAGTTTAAAGACCCTTTCAACATCTCCATATGTGATCTGGGAGTTTATAGCTCACACAGAATGTCGATAATGTAAAGTAAATGTTTTGAGATTTTCTACCCTTCGTAACGTCCAAATAAAATAATTCTATGAAAATGTTAAGCGTCTGGTCCTTATTCAACTTGCATACCCAAAAGTACTAGAATGGGCAAACCTGGTTTTTCTCAACAGGACATCGTAGTTACAAACAAATTTGTCCCGGAAAGAAATATAATGGTCAGTTCGACAAGATCAAACCACCAGGTGCAATAACAAATATCGAAACGGGCTTGGCGAAGCACCTATCATGGACTTACAACAGTAGCGCGTAATGTTTAAGGGACGTTCTTGCTTTCCCGTGTCTGTACATGAAGGCCATGAGAAAACCCCCCAATAAAGTATTATCTATTATTGCTCATGTTCCCATTTGGATACTGAAAGGACAACCCATTTCAATTACCTCACCCTAACCACCACTAGCCTTCGATACTCCTTTTTATCGTATGAAGCCATAAGAAAATCCGTCACTGAGGTAAGCTATCATTGTTCGTATCATCATCTGGGAATTGAAAGACCACGGTCAGAGGCACCAAACGACTTTTTGAGGACATTTGTCGGAGGATATCTATTTGAGGATTATGGTTCGTTGTACCTATTTGTCCACAGTGACTACCTTCTAGGCCACTCATGCCTCCCCCCCCTCCCCCCCCCCCCATAGTTCCAAGGCCACTACCGCTGACTTGTCCATGGTCACAACCATCTGTCGTATGATCAACTTCTACTTTAGTCACCCAAGGCTATAGCATTCTACCGGCCTTTCAGTTTTTTACCCTAACTCCCTTGTAACATTACTAATGTCCACCACTGTTCTGTCATGTGTTTCAGTGTCCCACCATTACTAACTTGTGGTACTACTACGACTCTTTGTACCTATCATTACACTACTGTCGCTACGGGTCCAAGACCGTATTACTATCATACTTGTATTTCACTATACTGTATGTCAAATACAATCTGCTTGTCCGAACGACTCGAAGCTTATCGAGCTATCGCGTAATTGATCAAACGAATGACTCCACGTGCGACTCATCTCGGTTATTTGGGGCGTGACGGCAGTGGTGATTTGGGGACTTGTGGGGATCAGTGGGGACTGTTGGGGACTTTTGGGGGATACTTTTTGGAGGATAATGGCCCATGTCTTCTGCCTCTCCTTCTACTTTCTACTCAACTACTAAACTACTACTGGCTAGGTAACTAAGTCTATTTGAGTCTATCTGTTATCCCCACTGCTGATGGGACCTACCAATACTATGCGTGAGGTACTACTATGGCTGTTAGTACCTATCATTACACTACGGGGACCGCTTCATTTCACTATGATACTTGGATTTCACTACTATTAACAATCGAGATCAATCTGCGGGCAAAAGAGCATCGGACTAACAGACAATTAGACAGACTGAAAAAAACAGTTCCGTAATTCGTTACGGGATGAAACTTTTCCACATCTCAACAAACTAATATTAATTTACTTGCACAGAAAAGTCCGTTAACGCAAAGTATGGCTTCTACAAAACAATAAGAATTGCAAAAAACAATACAAGTATTAATCTACTACAACTTCTTATCCATATCGCATCTAAATGTGTTGCCATCTCAAAAAATGCACACCATAACATTCTGCTTATAACTATATGTGCAACAGACGTCAATATATTTATTTACCCTTTGAGTCCGAGAGGCCGCTTCCCCATTCTCTGAACATGATACGTCATAATTTCATTATGAATGTTGGTTGCTAAGTGAATGTGTGGAGAAAACCAATCAATATTTTCAACGCACAGCCTAAGGCTGCGCGTTGAAAATATTAATTGATCTACCCTATATAATGGATATCGACTCTTCCAATTGATTCCACTGAACTAACGTGGAAGATACCACTAGGGTTCAAGGAGGTAAATATTACTGTCTTTTAAAATCGCCCACTCAATTTTTTTTTTCAGAGTTCAAACATTGCCTACCTTTGCCTAAAGTTTTTTTGTATTATATAGAATGACGACATTAAATAGCATAGACTTCAAAGGATTGTGTAAAAGGATATGGCGGACACTCGGATTTGCCAGGGATTGCCTATTAGGGTTCTGTAAAGCGGCATATTTCTATTCTCTTCTTGGTACAAATATTACATGTATGCGATCTTGTGGCCAGCGCGCCGCAAATTATCGAGCTGCAATAGTATTAAGGGAGTGATGGATCGTCCCCCATTGGGTGATACTCAGAAGAATGAAGTTTCTTCTCGGCCTGCGGATCACATCAAGAGCAATGTACAGAAAACTGAAGATTCAATGATGGACCAACCCAAGAATGAAGCGCCAAAGGATGAAGTGATGGACTTATCTGCCCACAACACACCAGAAATCAAAGCAAATGATTATGATTTGAATAAAGTGCCTGTTCACGAAGGTACCTAGAGAAATTGACTACGAACTGAATAAACTGTCTACTATAATTGTGAAAAAAATGTTGTCTTTTCAACTTCCCAACCGAAGCACGGGGATGCAGAATTCACAGGTTTCTACAACTATCATCCAAAAGGTATCCTCTAAAATATCCCTCTTACATAATCCCACTATGAGAATGCCTTTCGGGAAAAATGGTTATGAAATCCCCTTTTTGAGATGAGCACAAGAGTCACTCGTTCTAATTTACTCGATTAAATTCCAGTCGTTCGAACAATGCCTGTTCAAGCCACTACTCGGCAGCTTATTTGCACGATACGATTGGAGTCGACAGAGCAAACAGGCTATATTCGACTGCTCGAAGTAGTGAAAGCCAAGTATGATAGTGTTCATCGTACATTGATATAGATACTGATAGCCATAGTAGTCAGTAGTGAGTGTGAGAGATTCTAGCACCTGGCACCCAATGGTGGTTAATAGTAGCAGTGCAGACAAGTAGTGGTGGCAGGAAAGAGTGGAAGCTAATCATTGGACAGACGATGGTGACAAATCAGCAATAGTAGTTTTGGAGCTATGGCGGCCATGGGGTTGTCTAGCTTCGAGGAACTGAACGGACGCCAGGAGCTATAACTATCTTCAGACAGATATCCTTCGATAACTATCCTCTGAAAGGTATCCTCCATTGCTACATCACCATGTCATAGGCATCCTCCAATATCAAGATGAGCATAAGAGTTGTAAGAGGGGTCAGTCGTTCGAGTAATTACTCAATGGCTTATTTACCTCTTATTTACTCGGGTCGTTCGAGCAATTCTTGTCCCTGCTCGATTGACTCTTGGCTGTGGGAATCACATAGGACTCCATTATACACACGGGTATTATGGGTATGTACAGATTACGGGAAAATAAGGCTTGGACGAGAGCAGAGGTTGCGGCTGGCCCAGGGATAACTAGAACTAAATAGACTGTTAGGATAGTCAGAATAGGGGCAATAATACGAAAAACAGGCCAGGGAATAAACAAATAAGCCACAGACTAGATGCGCGGATAGGCAGAAAAACAAAACGAGGATTCTGGGTAAATAGATTGACAAAGGAAAGTGCCTATTATTGAAAAAGGAGGGTTCTGGGGAATTCGAACCCGTTTCAGTAGTTTCGGATATTTTTTGGAGAGATTGTCGAGATGTTTGTGATAATTCTACGAAATAAACGCGGATTTGGGGGTGGGGGGTGGGGGGGGGGGGTGGCGTCCGATCCTGCAAACTATGCTTATACAAAGGAACGCACCTTCAGAACGCACCCCGGCCTACTGTAGGACTTCGAGTTACATAGCAACCACGTGCTATTATAGAAACCAAGATGGCGGCCTCCAATATACAAAATGGACGTCGGAAACCCGCGTCACCCTAACAACACGTGATGCTCATGCCCACGTATAAATATGGAGATGGCGGATGGCGGATTACCATGACAACTGGGACACGTGACTATGACGTCACATGAGATCTATCCAATGGGGGATGATCCATCGCTCTCCTACTATTTACAATGAAAAATAAGTTAGATAAATGTTAACCCTTTGAACCATGGTGGTATTTTCCATGTCGGTTCAATGGAAACAATTGGAAGAGTCCATATTTATAATTTGGGAGAGGACCAATTAATATTTTCAGCATGCAGCCTTGGGGTTGAAAATAATGAATTGTCTACCTCACACTTTAACTTAGCAGCCATCCAACTTAAAGAAGGTACGACGTATCATGTTCCTGGGCCGGAACAACGGCCTTTCGTTTCGTATTCAAAGGGTTAAGGTGAAGCCGATTGGAAAAAATGGTTCATGTTTTAATAAAAACGGCAAGCTTACAGGACAAGGGAACCGGAATCTTTATGGGGATAGGGGCAGTTACTCCCTAGGCTACAGGGGGGGGGGGGGTGGGGGAGGACAGACAATGTGTGCTCTTTTCACCATAAGTACACTAGTGGAAAACTCAGAAACTCTCGAGTATTCTTTTCTAACGTATGTCAATGATAAATGTGTGAGTGTGTGTGTGTGTGTGGGGGGGGGGGGGGTCAAGTATAATGGTGTTGGCTGGTGACTACTAAAGCAAAATATATTTATAATGCCAATACTATCGAGTGTCATTACAATTTTGATACGCTGTAAACTTTCGGTCTTAACGCATACCCAGAGTCGGGTGCCCTTTTGATACCACTCCCCCCTACCCTCGGATGCTTCTGGCGCCCTTATTTCGAGATATATGATTGGCTGGTAAGCATCCATCACTTATTTGGTTCCAAGCAGATGCGGTCGTAAATAAATCAATTGATCTTTAAAGACCTGCATTTTGGAAAAATAACTATTATTAAACATATCTTGAGATTATGTTGAGCAATACGTTGCGAGGATGATGGGATATTAAATGTAGAATAAACGTATAGTGTTTTCAAGTAAAAAATTTATTCTGCGAGTAGGATTAAGAATGAAACCGACGAGCCTCTGACGAGTCGGTTTCATTCTTAATTCTACGAGTAGAATAATTTTTTTACTTGAAAACACTATACGTTTATTTTGTTTGTCCCATAAATTTTCTAAAGGGCAATTGAGGCAAAATCGTGCTATAAATCGCTACAAAACACAGCGAGAAGGTGGAGCACATTGGCCCAATTCGATCGACCCGAAAAATTGGCAAAAATAAAAAAGGCACAGTAATACATTTCTGTCTAAAAATAATTCCTCTACAATCTTTTGCTAAACTTCTACTTTATTATATGAGCAGTGTGTGGTGTTTTCTACTGGCATTGTGTAATACTTTCAAAAAGAATTACAGAAATCAACAAACGAACTATTAATTATGCAAGACAAATGTGGCAGAGGCCAGAGGTCAACAAGTTCGTCGCTACTAGGGGAATAAATTCTTTCAGTGTAAAACCTACAGGGAAAATTTATCACCATACTAGGTAAATAAAGCAAACATTTATCCAAGGCTTTTTTTGTTTAAATAAACAGCCATTTATGGGATAAATGAACAATATCATGTGAGTGCAACAGATCTAACTTATCCCTAAAGTTTCAAGGTCTAAAAGCAAGGTCACCTGGAGAAATTACATTTCTTTCCAGACAAAAGACACATTACATCGAGTCATTTGGTATTATAGAATATAATTTCCATGGCTGTTCCAATCTTTGCCAAACACAATTACCTTTAAATCAGACATAAGTAGGTTTTCACGAGGGATTTTTAAATTATCCGAGCACATAAAATCTTGTCATATCAGGCGGTGATGTGAGTATCCCAGTACTTATTATAATTTTATTTATTTACTGGGGATTGACGACATTTTCAACAGCTGGGGCCATATGGTGTTGGATAGCTTTGCAGGTGGAGGAAGCTTGAGAGAACCATCGAACAGAAGCGAGTAAATGTATGACTCTCCAAAATACTATCCCCACACAAGTAGCGTCAGCATCGACCTGCTGTACACCTTAGCACTACGCCGCCAGGCTCCGACTTAGCCATTTGGGATGAAGTGTTTTGCCCAAGAACCCAATGCAGATGACGCGAGCCAGGATCGAACCTACAACCTTTCGATGTGAAGTCCAATGCTCTAATAGGGCCCTGCGAAGCTTCGAAAATCGATTCGATCCGATTCGATTCGATTTCAGTAGTGCCGATTCGATTTTTTTCGAATCGTCGACATATTCTCAAAATCCAAAAAAATCCTAAAAAGTGTCTTCTCTTAAACTCTTCTTTTATCATCAGGTCTCCTGCACAGGAGACCTGATGATAGAAGAAGATTTTAAGAAGGTTCCGCTTCCGAAATTACATTGATTCCGTTCTGGAATATTCCACTTTTTTGCTTGATTTGCATGAGTCGCCGTTGAACACAGGACTTGATTGGAAACAATATAAACGTTTGTAAGAAGGTACAATATCCACAACTTGAAAAGCGATGAGATCTGATTCAATTCGAAATCTGGTGCCTGATTCGATTCGACCCGAAATTTCAGGTTTGCAGGACCTTATGCTCTAACCAGTGAGCCCCCGCCTCCTCCCGTTATAAATGATGATGTTTTGGTATACAAAGCACTGTTGAAAGAACGCGAACATGATACAGCCTTTCATCCGAAGAATGTACAAGGTAACAAATCCAAAGGAAGCATCTTCGACTTCCATTTTTTTATAGAGAATGACTATACTTTTGTAATGAATAAACATGTGATGAAGAAAATGGATATCTGGAGCCTTGAAACATTTATAAACACGCCCATGACGTAGTAACACGGTGTCGCTGTGTACTAAGACGTACTGCACGTCGATGGTGCACTTGTCTTCAACCAATGTTAACACTGCTTGTGTGGAGTTAGTTCGTTTTGGGGTCTGGCTGTTGCTCGCCGTTGCCCGGTTATTCTCTCCGGGTACTCCCGTAAAACTGTCCGATACAAAGTGACCCTGGCTGTCGAAAGTGTCTCTAAATCCCCCAAAATAAATAAATAAATAAATAAATAAATAGGGACGGATTCAGCTAATGCGGGGCCTATAGTATACCTAAAAAGGGGCTCCCAGGGGCCCTACATTGTAGAGTTATCAAGAAAGACTTGCGAACAATGACAAATTTATGTGTTTGTTGGGGGCGCGGTGGCGTCGCGGTAACCGGTTCTCGTCGGATCACCGAAGTTAAGCAACGTCGAGCCGGGTTAATCCTTGGATGGGTAACCGTCTGAGCGATCGATTCGGACTCCCGCGTTGTGTCCTTGGGCAAGGCACTTAACCCCGATTGTCCACATGCGGGCACGATGACGCCGTGTACTAAGGCGTACTGCACGTCGATGGTGCGCATGTCTTCAAACAATTTACCCTTGCCTGTGCTGGCAGCTGCTCGTCGTTGCTCGGTGGTCTCTCCGGGTACTCCGTCTTCCTCCACCCGTAAAACTGTCACGATCCTGGTTAACCATTGTGCATAAGTATGCGACCTTAAACACCAATAAATAAATAATGTGTTTGTTGGGGCTGTGAGCCAGAGTTGATTTTACACGATGAACAACCAACTGGTAAAATTGTTCTAAAAATCCTCTATTTAATTGCTAATGGGAACTCATTTCAGTTGGGAAATTTGAAACAATTTGAAACCATTTTTACTGATTCTTCTTGCGATCCTATAGAGCTGTGGGAGTAAATCATTGCTGAACCTCCCTGCAAGAATAGAACAGATTCTGACATATTATAGAAGGCATAATTAATGTTCTACAAGGCGACCCCCCCCCCCCCCCACCCTCCAGGAGCAGGCGCGTAGTCAAGATTGTTTAATAGGGGTTGCCTTCGGGGGGGGGGCATGATTCTTGGAAGGCTGTTTTGAGGAGGAGGAGGCCTCCCCTATTCTTGACTAGGACCCAGTGGTTGTTGTTACCCCCTCCTCCCACTTCCTTTAAAGGGAAGTGGGTGGAAAGGGTAACAGCCGGAGCGTCCTAGTTATGGCTTGGCCTCCCACTCCAAAAATTTTTAGCAACACTGAGTGCTCTTAGAGCGAATCTGGAGCTTTTATAGAGTGTAGCCCTATATTGGAGACCATTTTAACCCTTTAACTAACATAAAAAAAGACGACACTTGCAAATAAAATTCTCGAATAACTAATTTTTTTCATTTTTTGTCTCAAAAACATAGGTTATGACTCCTAATTGGAACGAGCTCGATGAGCTCGTTCCAATGAGGGGTCATAACCTATGTTTTTGAGACAGAAAATGAAAAAATAATGAAAATAAATTGGCTATTTTTGAGAATAGCGCTGGTCGGTTTTGGCCGTTACGTTGGGTAAAGGGTTAAGGCTCTATAAGCTATGTGCAAGTTGCATTGGGTCAATGTTTTGGGGGGTGGGGAAGTCAGGTTCCCGTGTGGCTACGCCACTGTCCAGGAGTTTAACGTTGAAATGGTTAGTTTTGAGATATCCCAGCTGTCCAGTTAACACCCATCAATTTTCCACTCATGATCGGAAACAGAGATTGACACTGTTTCAAATCGATATGATATAAATTAAACAAATAGTTAGATTTGCATAACGATATTGTTATCCGGGAATCGTTTCCATTAGTCGCTCACGTGCCACCAGTGGTAGCCCCTGTATAAATATTTTATTCAAATATAGGAACTCTAGGTTCCAACCAGCTGATTGTCTTGAATTTGAAAGCACTTCCTGGAAAAGAGTCTAGCGTACTGCAGAAGGACAGCTGCTATCATTCTCACCCAGATAACATGTTAACATTTATCGGCCAGTGCTAGTCACAATAATCGTTATTCCAATTACATTATCATTTCAAAATGTATCTAAAAAAACATAGCTTATTCTCCCTCATTGGAATGAGATAAAGGAGCCCGTTCCTTTGAGGGGGTGGGGTCAAATGCTGTGTTTGTCATAATACGTAAACGTTTTAGCTGTTCGATATTTTGTGTTGTCTTATTGCGGGCATTTCGCAAGGGTTAAAGGAAAGCAGACAGTCCTGTGGCATGCTTTTACTCAATATCTCTGGAGATTTTGTTTTCTTTGACAAGCTGATTATGAGCAAAATGAGTAAAAGTGTCAGGGGTATCTTTCACCGTGAGTTGAGCGCCATTTTTTTTTTAGTTTCCAGATTTAATTATTTATTTATTTTAGCCAACACACAGGATATCATGATTTATTATTTTAATTATTGGGTTTTTTTTTTAATTTTTCAAAAAAATCAACAAAACCATATCATGTGACCCCTTATTGAAACGAGCTCGACGAGCTCGTTTCAATCAGGGGATCACATGATATAGTTTCGTTGAAATGTTTTGAAAAAAAAAAAAAGTTTCAGTAGTTGCGTGATTTAAAATTACGCGCGAGCTGATGTGGCCGATAAACGGTTACAATGTACAAGACAAGGATACCAAGCTTTAAACATCTACTCGGTGTCCAAGTAGTTACGAACATAAAATCGAAAAGTCCATGCACTGCAAAAAATATAGGTTCTCATTAGAACCAAAACTGGTTCTAATCTTGTCCCTGAGATGGAATCAGTTCTGTTTAAACAGTATTTATTCCAAATCAAATAAATTTATAAAGATTAACATTAAATATTAACAGAAATAAACATAAATTGAGGGGGTTTCAGTCGTAAGTTTAGAGCTTATACGAGGTTGTCTCAAATCATTATTAAGCAAAGGAGAAATGAGCAGTTGGCATATCGAACCAGTTTTGGTTCTATACAGGACCAAAACTGGTTCGACATGCCAGCTGTTCATATCTCCTTTGTTTCAAAATGTTTGGCGACTGCGTTGAATAAGCTCCAAGTTTACTGCTGAATCTACTTCAGTTCATGTAATATTCTGTTAAAATTGAATGCTAATCTTGGTAAATTTATTTTATTTGAAATAAATACTGTTTAAACAGAACTGGTTCCATCTCAGGGACAAGATTAGAACCAATTTTGGTTCTAAAGAGAACCTATATTTTTGCAGTGTGGTTCGATCTCGACCAGTGCTAACTGCGTTGTGTCCTCGGACAAGGCACTTAATTTTAATCCCGATTGCTCACATGAGGCACGGTGGCGCTGTGTACTGAGGCGCACTGCATGACGATGGTGCACTTGCCTTCAACAAATGCTAATCCTGCTTGTGGAGTTATTACGTTGGGGAGTTTGACAGTCCTCGCACAAGGCACTTAATCACGATTGCCCTCGTTGGGGCACGGTGGCGCTGTGTACTGAGGCGAACTGCGCGCCGATGGTGAACTTGCCTTCAACCAATACTAACCCTGCTTGAGTTAGTACGTTGGGGAGCTGACAGCTGCTCGCCACTGCTCGGTGGTTTTCTCCGGGTACTGCGGCTTCCTCCACTCGTAAAACAGTGCGACACGAGTTGGTTCCGTCTGTAGAAAGTGTCTTTAAACCCCAATAAAAAAAGAAACCAAACTCTGTTCAGAAAATCTCCACTCGTAAAACAGTGCGACACGAGTTGGTTCCGTCTGTAGAAAGTGTCTTTAAACCCCAATAAAAAGAAAACAAAATATGTTAAGAAAATCTACTCTTCCACTTTATGACTGTTTATTGTAGAACCCAGGCCTGTAATACTTGGGCGAACGATCGTTTCGTTCGACGATCGCTCGTCTCAACAGAAATGAGGTAATCTCCTTTCAATCCGTCTACAGTACAAGGCCTTATCCCTTTACCCAACGTAGCGGCAAAAACCGGACAGCACTATTCACAAAAATCGCCAATTAATTTTCAGTATTTTTTTCATTTTTTTGTCTCAAAAACATAGGTTATGCCCCCGCTTGGAACGAGCTCGTTCCAAAGAGGAGTCTTAACCTATGTTTTTGAGACAAAAAATGAAAAAAAACTAGTTATTCAAGAATTTTGTTTGCAAGTGTCGTCTGTTTATCAAGGGTTAAACCTCCAATAATTGTCTTGGATAGCCATTCTGGAAACAAGACCCACTTTTTAATGATGATGCAGGTGCGTAGCCAGACATTTTATTGAGGTATGGGGGGGGGGGGGGGGGCGTTGAGTGAGATAAAATGAGTATCAAATGGCGCTCTATGGTAGCATCTGGGAAAGTATTATGTGAAATTTAGGATCTGAAATATAAGCACCTTTGCTCTATTGTATGTGAAAAACTGCATACAGAATAGGTCGATAAGGCCTAAAAAATTAAAAATCTGTTTCTCAGGCTCTCTCGCATGGTCCTTTTAGCTGCCGTATGCTCTCTTTTTATAACCAATGTAAACTTAAAAAAAAATTAAAATTAAATATTATGTCTGATATTTTACCCAAGTTAAAAAAATTGATAAATTTGTCCCTTGAGTGGAAAAAGGCTTTGCAATGCTTTAGCATTGCAAAGCCTTCTTGCTCTCAGGGGCGGAAATACACCACCACCCATGCTATTCAGTAGATTATGAGGCCTAAAACATAAACCAAGAATCTGAACTTTTGATGGAAAAGAAATAATTACCGAAATAAAAAATAAAATTAAAAACCGCTCGCCCGCATGCAGTTTTACAAATGATGGCCTGAGAAACAGAAGATCTACTTTGTGTGGCCTAACATGTAATTCTGACAGAAATTAAGTAGTGATAATCTCGGTGCAACATACACATAGAATAAACGTGTTTAGCCAGAGGCTCGTCGGTTTCATTCTTAATCCTACTGGTAGAATAAATTTGTTACTTGAAAACACTATTAGAGGCTATACGGTTTCATCCTTAATCCATTGAGTAGAATCTTTTTTTTTTACTTAAAAACACTGTACGTTTATTTTGTTTATCCCATAAAGCATTTACAGGACAGTAGCGGCGAAATCGTGCTAGCTACAAAACACTACGAGAAGTGAGGAGCACATTGGTCCAATTCGAGCGACAAGCAAAACTGCCAAAAATAAACAAGGCGGAGTGATACATTTCTACCTAAAAATAATTCCCGTACAAACTAGAGTTAAACTTGCAAAAGTACTTTTAAATGAACAATGTTTATCTTTCTTATTTTCGTTGTTTATTGTTGGTTTTTCGTTGTCGATTCAACTTGAGTTTTACAAACAAAGCAGACGATACATGCATTTGTTTATTTACACTTTCCTAATTTGGATAATGAAACATCGCTCATTATGTCCCTGCCTTTCACAATCGAACTTGTACGCTTTTCAACGCTTGGTTTCAATTGATTTACTTTGTTAATAAATTAATTATAATTGTTGATCGTTTTATTGTTAGACAGAGTTTAAATGTATCATGTATTCTAAAACTAAACATTTCAGCGACGTTCAACGTTTGATAAACGCCGGTTCATTATGTCTCCCATACGCGTAAAACAGGACATAACAACACGAATGCGGTAGAGGTTAGAGGTCAACAAGTCCATCTCTTATGTAGGAATAAATTCTTTCAGTGTCAAGCCTGCGAGGAAAATTTATCACTGTACTAGCAGCTGCTACTAGGCAAATAAAGCAAAACTTTATCCAAGACTTTTATTGTTCGAATAAACGTCCATTTATATAGGATAAAGGACCTCTAACACCCGAAACATGGAGCTGGTTTCTGTGAACTGCGGATACACTTTGATTCTTTTCTTTTATAGCCGAGAACGTTTATGTTTTCAAACAACTCACTCCGATATATCGTTCTCTCTGTGGCCGAGCCACAGAGAGAACGACGTATCGGGGTGAGTTCGGCCCATTTTATGAAAATTTTCTAATCATAAATGGGTGATACACAAGTGGAACGCCATTTTTGTGGTCGCTCGTCCTCTGGCTACGCGCTTGTGATATAATTTAGTGTTCTTTGACTTTGCTGATAAAGTGTTGTGATGCAAAACACTGTCGTAAGGGTCTGTTGTTTACAGACAGTGTATACATTACAGCATGTAATCGGTTCGATGGAAAAATATTTCATGAAAATAAACTGAAGGTTTGTAGTTTGCGTATCGCGACCTATTTACCAACACTGGTAAACATAAAACGTTGTTGTGATGAATTGATGGTAACGTGGTCTGAGGTTTGCGGCTCGGAGCTTACGTTCTACCGAGATTTGTAATTTAAACAACACTTCATTCGGTACATCGTCTGCTGTGCGTGTGGGAAATCTGACAAAAAAATGATGCCGTTTGCAAGTCACTCCACTGATAAAATAATTGCGAAACGGGAAACCTATTTTCAAATATATCGCGTTAGTGACGTCAAACGGTTACATATGCTATACTGGAGCCTTAAACACATAAAAACGACGCAAGCATTTGCTAAGTTACAAGGCTTGGATTTTAGTCTGAGTGGAGCACATCAGTTTTCTTTGGATTTCTAATGCGTAAAAAGTCAGAAAAAGATTTCCTGAAAAATAGGTTGCCTGAAAAAAAGTTACGGTAACCCCTTTTCCGGTCGCCTTAAGCTTTGATTTGTACAAGCACGGTAACCACTCGTCCAATCTGAATTTGATTCGTTATGGACGACCCGACGCTCTGTTTTCGTGAGTATTGACCACACAAGGAACCATATTGATATTCTTTCCAAAAGCGACCAAGTAACACAAACATTGAATGCACTTAACCCTTTGAACAATGGGTCCCTGAAAGGTTTCATTTCAGTCAATACTTTCAACTGCGAAATTGACGAAACCATCCTGGTTTTTTGGGCGTTCGGTAAGAATATAATCCAACAGTTCGGTCGAGCTGTTGGATTAAATTATTACGCAGCCTCGCTTCAGATTTCTTGCTCTTCACATCGTCTGCTCGTCTACTACCATTTTTTCTTCACGCAAAAATGTGTGCACTCCGGGTTGAAAGGGTTAAAGCGCCGGTACTTCAAGAGAATGACATAGATTTTATACCTAGCATGGAAAAAGATTTTGTTATATGACTAAATAGTTCATCGAGATTTCTGTAGTTCTTGTGTAATCTGTTCTCGCCTGTCTCAAACGAGGATCAAGTGATGTCACCGACGTACCAGCATCTTCGGAGGCGACTATTTAACGTGTAGTCCAAACATTTGCGCGGGATATTCTGGACAGCCGTTCTTTGTATAGTACTGCATGTGATAAACATATTAATACAAGACTCAATCAAATGATTGTTGAAATTATTTATTTATTTATTTATTTATTTATTTATTTATTTATTTATTTATTTATTATCTTTGTTTAAGGTCACATTCTTATGCACAATGGCTAATCGTGACCGTGACAGTTTTACAGGTGGAGGAAGCCTGAGTACCCGGAGAGAACCACCGACCATCGACGAGCAACTGCCAGCTCCTCAACATTCTAACTCTGTTTAAGTTCTGCTCAAGTAGGGTGACAGCGGTTGAAGACATGTGCACCACCGACGTGTAGTATGCCTTTGTTCACGGCGATTGTTGAAATAATCTATATTTATCACAAAATCAACATCAAATACCCCATTACGGAATATAGTTCGCAACACGGCTAATAAAAAACGTGACGTCAGAAGTTAACGTCACGCCGTAACATTGTGAGTGAATTGGCTTCGGAAGGAGATATGAAGAATTCTGCCAGTTAATTTAATTTACACATAATGTAATAAAAAATCCCTATTTCATCGCGCTTTGATATGCCATATTTGAATCGAGATCACTAAAACGTCGAAACAGATCGATTTTGTGAAGTTGGTTCAGAAATTTCATTAACCCTTTACCCAACGTAACGGCCAAAACCGGCCAGCGCTATTCTCAAAAATCGCCAATTAATTTTCACTATTTTTTTCATTTTTTGTCTCAAAAACATAGGTTATGACCCCTCGTTGGAACGAGCTCGTCGAGCTCGTTCCAACGGGGGGTCATAACCTATGTTTTTGAGACAAAAAATGAAAAAAATTAGTTATTCAAGAATTATTTTTGCAAGTGTCGTCTGCTTTTCACGTTAGGTAAAGGGTTAATCGAATCGTGTCTCATTAAATATCTCCTGTGTGTAAAATTTATCCTTCCTTGAATAATCTATATTTGTAACTTTACTTAAGACTTACGTCATTGACTTGGATGTGAAGTATTTCTGTAAGAACCGATGAATAACGGCGCTGTAAACATTTGCCAGTGTGGAGTTCAGCGATGTGCATAATGCTTCTGCCCGTGAAAAACTGGTAACGGTTACAGTGGGATCCGTCCAGTAGCACATATTTTGACTGGGATAATGTACAAACGTCTCTGGACAGATCGCATCTGAAAAAAATGCATGAGTGAATTGTTAGTATCTCCCCCATTCTACTACTCATTGACACCCGCAAACTTTAGTCCATCGAACTATACTTCGCTATGTATGCACACGCAATCGCCAAGGCTAGTATGCTGGGTTACCACAAACTTCAACCCTTTACCAAACTTACCGCGTAAAAACAAATTGTGCACTGGAAAAAAATATTTTCAAAAACTTTCAACAAGACCATAATCATGTAACCCCTCAGGATGTCACGTGATATAGTTTCACTGAAATTTTATGAAAAATGTTCAAAAGTAATTATTTAAAATAACACAGTTTGATATCGTGTGCGTTGGGTAATAGGTTAAAAACAATATGACGACACCCATTTTTCATGTAAAAGTGCGCTTATTAGAATTGGAGATGTTTGGCAACAGAACCAAAATTCAGTGAGTCTCGCTTTCAATTCAATGAGCATGCACAAGCGGTGACCAAAACCGAGAATCAGCGGCATGACCTAAACGTTGCTCCGAGGGCGTTCACGTTTTGATGGGGGAGGGAAATAGTGTGTATTGACGTTAAACCCCTGGATGTCACGCATCCTTCCTTCACCCAAAATAATTAAGAAATAACTGTTGTTTTCCTTCGGTTTATGCGATATAAACCGAAAATTTTCAGCACAAGCTTAATCATAACTCGCGTAGCGAGTTATGATTAAGCTTGTGCTGAAAATTTTCGGTTTAATATCGGATAAACCGAAGGAAAACAACAGTTATTTCTTATAATTTAATCCGGCTGTAATATTAAAATATAAAAACTATGTGTACGTGAACGAAAAACTTTTAATTTTCGCAAAAGACAACAGTCAAACTCAGGAAAGTGTGCCACAAACAGGTCACGTCAAACATTGTCAAATTGTTTGTTGTTTTGATTTTCGATCGCAGACGACAGATATTTAGCAAGTCACGTAACAACATCATTAAGAACATTTTTTCAAGTTCCCCCAAAATCATGTTTGGGTATATGATCTTTTATTCGTCTCCCACTTCGGTATATTTTATAAAATTCAATTGTTCCTGAGAAATTATCATTATATTCTCGCTGACTGGAGGCGATGAAAAATCGATCATTGATCTTTGTTTACAAGCTTGTTATCCATCTATCAGTCTGCCGTCACGCCCTCACGGTGACAATTGGATTGAGTGGGCGGGGCTTCCAGAGTCTTCAAAGTTGGGTCGGATGTGCGAACGTGTAGCGACATTCCAAATCATGACGTGATTTGGTTTATACAATTTTGACGACTTTCACGCTGTATGCTTTCAACCAATCAAACGCAGAGGCGGGGCAAATGATTAAATTATTAAGTTTTGTCTCGCCAAGGAGCAGTAGGGCCAAGTACTGTTGCCCAATAATTGACATGTTCAAAAACTTCCGCACAGACATCACACTGTACTCTAGAAATTTGACACTGCATTCGAGAATGTTTTGGTAAAAGTTGTGACCAGCTGTTCTGGCTTCCACCACGACATTGCCTATTTTCATTTTAATTAAGGTGACTGTATATGCTTTTCCAAATTGCTCGTCGAGAAGCAGAGGTATGCGTTCATAAGATTCGTCGGTCAAATATGGGCCAGCCCACTCCGAACCAATATCTACAGACAGTCATAGGCCAAATGGATAGATAGAATAAAGTTAACAATTACCAACAAAAGGAGCGTCACTAACATAGCACCACCCTCCTATGGCACCCGACGATTTCCTCAACATTTTTATAATTTTAATTTTTATAACCAAGGATGTGCTAAGGGCGAAGTCATGTCTCGGCGAATTAGGATAGGTGCCCGTGTTTTTAATCTATCGTTTCAAGTACCCGGATGTATAAGCCACGGATTTCTACGACAACTATCCTCCAAAGGTATCCTCCAAAGGGTACCCTCCTTAGGTATACCACTAAGAGAAGCTCTTCTACGATGAGTCACTCGTTCCAACGATTACTCTACAGCTTATTTGCTAGACAAGATTCGAATCGTTCGAATAATGTATGGTAAAGTCACTACGCGATAGATTATTTGCCCGATAAGATTCGAGTCGTTTCACTCCTCCAACCAAGAATCCTCGATCCGCCACTGAACTTACACCCTGGCTCCATTGCCTTTTCGGGGCATGCAAATAATAGTTACCAACCTAGCTGGGCGTATTCATGGATTGGAACAACCTGACTGCGTGGTAAGTGACGCCGAGTCGTGTTGCGCAGAGGTGTTGTAGCACGCAGGCAGGTTGTTCAAATTCCTGAATACCGACAGCTAGGTTGGTAACTGACTTTTTCTGTTTCAGTTGCATTGAACGTTAAAGCAAAGGATCCGCGGGTAAATCTCTCAATACATACAGGCGCAATGTAGACAGTTACGAATCACCACCACTAATAACAATTCCAAAACATTCAGTAATTCGGTCAGTTTTCGAATATTGGTCTAGGACCGGGTTGCAAATGTGAACTGACATACTGGTTGAGTTAACTGCAATTTTTGGGTGTAGTCGTTAGCTCAACGAGCACTTATGGCTAGGCGATTGGGTGCTGGAGACCCCGGATAGACTCCCTTTTTGGCCATCTTCCGAAAACTTTACGGTGTTCAGTTCAGTAGCTCGGGCCAATAATATACCCGATGGAATGGGGTCCTAAATTTAATAATTTAAATATCTGGGTGAAACGTCATCACGGGAACTTTCTCACTCAATTTTAAATAGAATAGTTAAGTAGCACTACTACTTTTAAACTAAAAAAAATTTATGGGGCTAAATATATATATATGTTAAAATAAGAGTAAAATGCTCACCCTCAAATTGGATGAGAGCTGGCGTAGTTTCTTTTATGTTTACGGCTCCAGTAGCAAATGTTACCGTCTGACGTCTCCACGCGAAATATTTGAAATGACGTCGCCCGTTTCGTAATGGCTTCATCAACGGAGTGCCTAGCAAGCCGCTTCATTTTTCTGGATTTTTCACACGTGCAGCAGACAACGTTTCGGATAAAGTCTTGTTTAAATTACAAACCGATTTACGATTTGAACTAAGATGGAATCAGTTTATCTGGTTTATTAATTATTTATCCAGTGCCGTCGTGGGGTACACAAGAGGTTTATTTACTAAACCTGTGATCGTTAAAAGTTGCTTTGTTCAAGGCAACTTTTAACGATCACATGTTTAGTAAATAAGCCTCTCATGTTTTTCGATGTAGGTTTTGGGCTATGGGTAGTGTCTTATGGGAGCATATACGTTATTGTGATGAGCTGACGTTGACGTGGTCTGAGGTTTGCGGCTCGGAGCGTATGTTCAACCTCGACGCAAACCTCCAACCTTGTTACGGCCAATTCATAACAATAACTTGTAATGTTACAGCAACCTTCTCAAACCAATCAGCATGGAGTATCAGTCACTCAGTACTGAGCCATACACTGTCACTTCATAGATGAAGTCATAACATATGGGTGCATATGGGGTTATTTTGGATTCTCAGTAAATACCCTCTCTTCGCCTTCAATAAATACACGTCGCCGAGAGTGCGACTCCAAAATATCACACTGTTGAGCTATTGAAAAACCGATCGATAATACGTAACTCAAGTGAAAATTGAGTTAGCGCCCTTGCATCTCCAAACTGAAAGCACACGTGTAAAAATCGTTCACTTGCACCATGAAACGTTTTGAAAATTGGCTGGAACAAGTTAGAGCTGAGAAGAAGAGGCAAACTCTGAAAACACAAAAGAGAATAACTTTTCACACATTGCTTATTTTTTGTTCACTTCAGCAGGGGGGGGGGGGGGGGGGCATTAAAAATTTGCAAGACGTGACGTCCTATTTTTTATTCGGCTCCTTTTTACACCCCACCCACCCCTACGTACAAATTTTCTACTACCGTTCTCAGACACCCACCCCCCCCCCCCCACTCTCCCATTAAAATCCAAAATAAGCTTATAAACTTAGTAGGCACAGCTGTCTTTAGGGGGTTTTCATAATGTTTTAACCCTTTACCCAACGTAACGGCCAAAAACGGCCAGCGCTATTCTCAAAAATCGCCAATTAATTTTTATTATATTTTTTCATTTTTTGTCTCAAAACATAGGTTATGACCCCTCATTGGAACGAGCTCGTCGAGCTCGTTCCAATGAGGAGTCATAACCTATGTTTTTGAGACAAAAAATGAAAAAAAATTAGTTATTCAATCATTTTTGGCAAGTGTCGTCTGCTTTTCATGTTAGGTAAAGGGTTAAACTGGTACCACCAATTTAAACCTCTGTGGGCTGCTGTGGCCCCCAATCTACAAATGACAAGCTGTTCATTATCAGGCTGAGCCAGAGCAGGTGTACATATACGGGAACAAATTTTCATTTGAATTGTTCCCAAAATATTGTCTGCACATTTTCTACATTTCGAACAAGACACCCACCCCCTACTAACGTGTGACATTTTCCCAGTTTAAGCCCAATATTCTCACATATAAAGCCTCCTGATGTTGTATTTATGTTAAGAGTGTGATGTACAACATCATCTTTAAGGTTTGAAACACAAATGATGGTATATATTAGCTGATATATTGATATATTTTTAAAAAATTCAAAAAATTGTACAAGTTGGAAATGCACATTTTTGGCGCACTGAAGAGACTCACCCACCCCCCACGTCACGTCTTGCAAATTTTTGGTGGCCTCCCCCTGACTTCAGTGCAATTTATCAATCTTTCTTCCAATACTCTCTCACTTTCATTTCGTTCACTTCACACTTTTATGATTATTTCTGCCACATTTCAGCATCTCGTTTTGTTTGTTTTTATTTAAGCCTTTCAACACGGCGTGCATTTAAGAAATACATTCAATTCTTATAATTACATTCCGTAACTGTTTACACTACTTTTTACCAAAAAACAAAGCAGAAAGACGAAATAAAACATATACGAATGAACGAGGCGAAAAACCACCCTCACACAAAAGACAAAGCGCACAACTCTGATTTTTAATTTTCACAACTTTAGAAATGGAAACGAGTATTTTAGTAACGGACTTTATGTCACAGTTGGGAAATGTCACCAAAGAAACAGCAGCGGAGTTGATCATTGCGATAGGCGCTAACAGTTAAAAACCCGCCCAAACACCGCCCGAATTACATTCTGTCAACTGCGCTCTACCGTAAATGCGGGTCAAAGTTCGACCAAATGTATTCATTGGAAAATGAATTACATTTGGTCATGACGTTTTCATCCAGCTGACCAATGGGAATTGAGTATTTGGACCCAAAACGTACAACTACATTAACAATGCAATTATAACTTTTTGCGTGAAGAAACAACTGGAAGTGGACGAGTTGGCGATATAAAGAGCAAAAAATCTGGAGCGAGGCCCGGAAATAATTTAATTCACAAACTCCACAGTGGTGTTGGATTAAATTGTTACTGAACCGCCCCACAAACCGGGATGGTTTCGCCGTTGACAGTATTGACTGAATGATACGTTCCAGGGCGTCAGTGTTGAAAGAATTAAATACGGCAATGGATGTTCAACTAGAATACATTACCCAAGAATGCAGACACTAATGAAAGAAAATAAAAAATGACCCCAAATCAAGCTTGCTATCAAAATCACTCAAGACAAGAACGGAACTGAAGACTGACCAAGATGATAATATACTACTCAAAGTTTGCTAAGCACCAAGTATATCCAGCTACCTGTTTTACGTTTTAGTTGAAATATTGTTATGAAAAATGTATCTATTTTATATTTAATTGTATCGTTAATCATTTAAGCACAGAAATTAAGATTTTGTTTGTGTTTGACATTATTTTTTAGCTTTTGAATACGATAACCATGGAAAATGGATATTATTGGTAAAAGAGGAAATTTTTCAAATTTGCCAAAACGTTGACGGAGCGAACTGATGTGGGTTCTATATCGAGTATGAGATCCATTATTGTTAATTACAGCTTGACGACGCCTTCTCATGCTCCCAATCAGGTTTTTGGTGGTCCTTTGTGAGATGTTGTTCCATTCTTGGAAGAATGGGCATTTCTTGGTTGGACTGGACGGACTGAAATTGAAAGCTGCAACTCATTCCAGACATGTTCGATTGGATTTAGGTCAGGGGACCTTGCTGGCCATTCCATACGCTCAATCCCCTCCCTCTGTCGGTACTCCCGGACAGCATGGACAACATGAGGACGGGCACTATCGTCCATCAGAATGAATCTATCATCCACTGCACCTGCATACAATCTGACGTGGTCATCCAGGATCTCATCAATATACCGCTGTGCAGTTAATGTACCACGGTCAGGGACACAGAGCTATGCACGTCCATCCCAGCTGATGCCACCCCAGACCATTACTGACGCTCCACCATAGCGGTCATGCTCAGCGATGCTGGCTGCATGGAATCACTCTCCTAGTTTTCTCCATACCCTAGAACGCCTATCTGTGTTGTCTACAGGCAGTACCTTGACTCATCTGTAAAAAGGACAGGTCGTCAATCTTCTCTGATCTATCCAACGTGATCTATGGCCCATCCATATCGTGCCTGGTGGTGGTTCTGGGACAGCTGAATGCAAATACATGGTCTTCTTGATCGGAGACTACCTTCGTGCAACCTTGCCCGGATAGTCTGCGTCGAAACATTTACAGGCATTCTGAAGGTCACTGCGAAGCTGTGTTACTGTGGTGTCAAAGCGGTTCCTACGGGCCTGAATGATCAAAAACCGGTCTCCAGCTGCAGATGTTGCCCTGTCTCTGCCTCCACCATATCGTCTGACTGGTGTGCCATACTGCTGACATCTTGCCCAGGCTCTGGTGATCGCCGTATGGTGCATACCAAGGGCTTCACCAACCTGGCGATTTACAGCTCCCGGGACAAAAGTGTGTTCTGGCCACTAACTGACCACTCACCCCGGCCACCTACATTGTGTCTGGAAATGTTTTGCAACTCCCCCTACCCCCGATTCACGTGCATGAAAAAAAGCTTGGCTGCGAAAGAAGCTGTGAATTTCAAGTTTTTCCGCGATTTACACATCTTCTAACGGAATACATCGTCCCTTGAGTGTAACAAGGCGCCATCTACAATGCTAAAGCATTGCAGATGTTGCCTTGTTGCACTCAAGGGATGAAATGCAATTTACCAGACAATACCCATGCTCAAGGTTTCTTTGAAGAAACCACTGCAACATTTACGAACGTGGAACGTTAGGTCGTGTCAATGCATTCACTGCATAATGCGGAGAAACCGAGAAGTCGAGTATTATTCGGCCGATTCGATTCGAAAAAAGAATTGATTCGCGAAGCTGCTGTCCAATTCGATTCGAAAATCGAATCGATGTCAGATTTCCGATGTCCAACTTTCAAGCTACAGATTTATGACCCTTCAATGAAACTAGCTCAAAGAATACTTTCCTTTGAGACCTCATAAACGTTTGTGAGGGGGCGCGGTGGCGTTGTGGTAACCGGTTCTCGTCAGATCACCGAAGTTAACCCTTTACCTAACATGAAACGCAGACGACACTTGCAAAAAAAAATTCATGAATTACTAATTTTTTGTCTCAAAAACATAGGTTATGACCCCTCAATGGAACGAGCTCGACGAGCTCGTTCCAATGAGGAGTCATAACCTAAGTTTTTGATACAAAAAATGAAAAAAATAATAATGAAAAAAATGATGAAAATTAATTGGCGACTTTTGAGAATAGCGCCGGTCGGTTTTGGCCGTTACGTTGGGTAAAGGGTTAAGCAACGTCGAACCCTGTTAGTCCTCGGATGGGTGGCCGCCTGAGCGATCTATTCGGACTCCCGCGTTGTGTCCTTGGGCAAGGCACTTAACCCCGGTGGTCCACATGGGGGCACGATGACGCCGTGTACTAAGGCGTACTGCACGTCGATGGTGCGCACGTCTTCAACCAATCTAACCCTGCCAGTGCTTCAGTGCGGAGTTACGATGTTGGGGAGCTGGCAGCTGCTCGTCATTGCTCGGTGGTTCTCACCGGGTACTCCGGGTACTCTGACGTCGTCCACCCGTAAAACTGTCACGGTCATGAATAGCCATTGTGCATAGGTATGTGACCTTAAACACCAATAAATAAATAAATAAATAAATAAATAAATAAATAAATAAATAAATAAATAAACGTTTGTGACAGAAAAAAGAAGAATGACAAAGTTTGTGTTGTGCATAGTGGGGATGGGTGTCAACGATTTGCTAGGTAGAAGCAAGGGCGCCGGAAACATCCGATGGCAAGAAGCAGGGGAGGTGGAACCGGGGGAGGGGGCTGGAGGCTTCAGACCCTCCACCTTTTGCCGGGTCATGTTTTTTTGTATGCATATATTTTAACACAACAAATGACTGGTGAAACAATGGGCGGATCAAGAGCCTCCCCCCCCCCCCTCCCACACACATTTTCGCCAGCTATGTTTCTCTAGTACTGGTTCAGTTTCGATGGATTTCGGATCATTTTTTGCAATAAGTGGCAGCAAACGCTGAAATGTATACAGTCTGTTAAAAAATCGGTTAACTGAAGTAGATCGTAATCTTACAGACATACAAGTACCAAATCCACCCCTAGACAAATAATCCACAGACAGTGTAATTGCTGTATACGTCTGATAAAGCATACAGGTGAGGTCTATTTATCAGCTTTGGTCGTTACGACCAAAGCTGATAAATAGACCTCACCTTTATGCTTTACCGACGTGTTTTTTAACGGCTCTCAAAGTGAGAAATCTTTCAAAACATCTGAAAAATATCAAAATATCCACTCAGATGCATGGAAATGGGGGTTTGGGATCCTGGAATTTAAAATGTTCATACCGATGACCATCCATCGCCCGATCCAGCGCCCCCCCCCCCCCTCCCCACACACACTTTGAAAATCGTTCCGCCGCACCTGAGAAGGCAGGGGAATCAAAAAGGGGGACTTGTCTCTGGGTATGGGTTAAATTGGCGTGAATTATATTAATACGATCCCTTGTGTCGGCCTGACATTTATAGTCATATCTGCTCAGCCTCAGTCATTATATCAGATAAGCCCCCCTCCCCCCCCCCCCCTTCCCGCCCCCCCCCCCCCCCTCCATTGGCACTGGCACTGGCACGCGTAAATATGTTCGAAACGAATATTTGAGAGTTTCTCAGATATCCGTTTTAGGAAAGTGAAGTTCTGTCCACAACTGCAATTCTGCAGAAAAAGGGAACGCGTAGTTACCCCCCTCCCCCTCCGCGTCAGACGCACTTTGGTAGAAGGGTAACATTTGTAAGTACATATGCGTAAGAACTATTGTACATACCTCCATACCTTATGCCAATGGCAGTGCCCATAAAAAAGCAACAAAAGTGTATTCGAATACACCATAATTTCAGGTTCATTTCCACAATACTAACTAATAACAACACAGAAACTACTGCATCCCATTATCGTGTTTTTGGTATACCACCGACATCTCTACAGAACGCGTACTCAGTATGTATTTCTGAGATGCAAGCATTATCCATTAGAACACCGCAAACATCCTGTGTGGGACAACAATGGAATCAAAAGAATGGCGAGTTCAATACGTCATCGGCCAGAGCAGATGAGACAGACAGACGTGACATATCGCATATCAACATTGTGTAACTTAATCAAAAATCATGTATATAAGGTAGCCGTTATATGACCTATGTTCCATGCTGTTTTGAGGAAAATTTATTTATTTTATTATTTATTTATTTATTTATTGTTGGTTTTTATGGTCACTTTCAGTATCTTTATAGCTATATTATGATCAAATAATGTGATGTGTGGTATGGCTTTGAATAAAATGCCACGTAAATGAAAGATGTTTTAAAGCCTTTGCAATGCGGTCAGTGGGGTAGGGGGAATTCATTTCGTTAAAATTGTATCCAGTGATTTTATTCTGCAGTTTGAACATGGGTCTCATTTTATTTGTCTCATTTTATTTAGTATTTCTCATTGTTGTATAGCACGGCTCACATTGGAGGCATGGCATCATAATGAAACTGCAAAATGGGACGACAACTTGATATTTGGTACTTTATTGCAACGCTATCATCTCTTTTAGTGTGTAAATCCCTTCGATATAAACCCACCTTAACCCCTTACCCAACGTAATGGTAAAAACCGGTCAGCGCTATTTACAAAAATCGCCAATTAATTTTCATTATTTTTTCATTTTTTGTCTCAAAAACATAGGTTATGACCCCTCTTTGGAACGAGCTCGTCGAGCTCGTTCCAATGAGTGGTCATAACATATGTTTTTGAGACACATAACTTATAGACCCTTAACCCTTTACCCAACGTAATGGCCAAAACCGGCCAGCGCTATTCTCCAAAATCGCCAATTAATTTTCATTAATTTTGTCTCAAAAACGTAGGTTACGACCCCTCTTTGGAACGATCTCGTTTGGTAGAAGGCATGCCTTGATGATGTAGTTGGATCATTTTTATCAGTCGGGACTTGAGCCATCACAGTCGGAACAAATCGGTTAAAAGTACCCCCCCCCCCCCCCCCCCATCAGTCATCTTCAAGACGTCACTGATTCGATTCGAGGTTTGGTTCGATTTCGAATAATAGACATGATTCGATTCGAGATTCGATTCGAAACGAAAGTGTGTGATTCGCAGGGCCCTTGTCTGAGGCCTGTCGGGTAAAGATAACGATTTTCAGAAAATGATCCTCTAACAGATAAAACACTTCTAATAAAAATCCTACTTCACTGTTATTCAATAATAAATCTTTGAGCGCACTGCGATAGGGTGGGGATGGAGGGGATATCGCAGTGTCCCGCGCAGAGCCCCTCTCCCATCCCCTCCCACCATTCATCCTGTCGTTCAAAAAAGAAGCTTTTTTAAAGGTAAATGATCATTATTATAGAGGAAGGAGACTCACAAGGCTTTATCCCCTTGAAGGCAAGGAGGATATGTAAGGAGCGAAATTTACTGTTACACCGGAACCAACCAATAGATCTACAGATAGTTAGTTGACATGGGGGGGGGGGGGGGGGGGGGGGAGGGGGGTTCTTTTGATTTTTTCTGATAGCCATAGGCGTAGGAGACGGGAGCGATTAATACATACCCCTACCCCTACCCTCCTACCCTCCCGTTAATTGGAAATTCATATGTTTTCCGGAAGGGAAAGGGTCTTTTCAGGGCAAATCTTAGGTAGGTAAGGGTTTTTTTTCCCCCAATTTTCACAGTTTACAGAGCCTGAGAGAGCATGAGCATAGCATATTCAGAGTTTTTATACAGGGACTGTGCGCGCAAATCCTATGCAAGTAAGAGTATTCGAGTGGAAAAAAACTCAAGGGAAGGCAAAGTATGACAAAACTACCACATCACCCCATCAGTTAAAAAATGTCCCTGACACGCCTAGCCTGACAATGTTCTTAGACTGAGCAGCTTAAATGATTTTTAAAGACTCCATGAGGAAAGTTGTTTTTCCTTCCTTCCGGGTTTGAGACCCTGTGCTATAAAATATTAAAAATTGAATCAGTGACCCGAAAATTTTTTTATATGTTTATTGGTGTTTAAGGTCAACTGCTTCTGCGCAATGGCTAATCGTGACCGCAATGTGGATATATAGTCAAATTCAGCCAATGTTAATAACTCATGTTGCCCATTTTGGATAACTTTCGCCCCGAGCATTAGTGACTGGGTCCTATTTTACCGGTAAAAGAGAGCTTGTTTACCACAATAAACAGGCACGGCTTTACCTCCCGGGGTTCCCACGAGGGAGGTCGGATAATAATTATATATCGGAGGGGGGGAGGGGGGGGGGGGGGGGGTTGCAAACGACGATATTGGGTTATATTTCGAACAATGCCATATTCTTAGTGAAAAGGAATGTAAACACCAACAATATGGGGAAAATCACCAAACAGCACACTGGTCAAAAAGGAATATTAATTCTATAGTTTGTGGCGTATTTTAGTTCATTTGCATTCCATACAATAAATAATAGAACTACAGAATTGTTTTTAACAATTTAAATGCTTAAATAAATATTTAATAAATTCACTTTTGAACAAATAGTTTTTGTAAGCACTCATTCTCATCATGGTGAGGTCCAACATCGACAGAACCAACATCGACGGTTCTGTCTTTTTGTGGTGTACAGCATAGTCGCCGTAGACTGATCGTAATCAGGTGGGCAGTGATGTCCACGCATGCGTTTAGCAGGTAATAAAAATTATCATCAGCAAAATTTTAATTAATGAAGAACCGGGTTGTACTCCGTGCTTCATTAATTATTTTTTTTGATGATTATTCCTTTAATTAGTGTCTGTAATCTAATATTGATGCGTCCGCGGAAATATAGCCCACGTGTGGAAAGTGACTAGTCCACGGCGTTCGTACTGAATATAAGCTGAGGCCTGAAAGTTTGGTATATTGTGCCAAAAAGAACTAAAGCTTGAAAAGTTTGAAAATATGTTAATGAAACTTATGTAAACAAACTCCGCCACCCTGGTAAAGCGAACAATTTTTGTATAGAAAGAATGGTGGGTCATTTTAGTCAACAGTGTTTTCTATGACACGTTTTAAGTCAGTGCAAGTACCATTTTATTGAAAACGACTAAATCCAATAACATTTAGATATGATCCAATCAAGGTGATCTGAATAAACCTTATTTTTCAAGCTGCATGGTTTGGGTGTACACATAAATACCATTTAAATACACCAGTTGTATTGAAAGAGATATGTTAACCAATATTTTTATATTTCTAGCACATCCGAGTTAAACGTTATGTGTTCTAGCTGACACTTCATTTTAGTGTTATCATAACTATCAATTGCATCACATCAACATAAGAAGAGTATTGTGTGCAAACAATCACTAGAAGATTCTCAAACAATAAAGACACGGCAATCAATGAAATTACTGTGTTTAGGCAACGGTTTTCGCGGTCCATCTGTGTCAAACACACTCTGGATAACATCCTTGACTGGTAGGGCCTACCATACTTGTTGAGAAAATCCTTCAGCCCAACATGCATCGTAGGGGCTGTTTTCTGTTTACGTCAGCTTCATTAACCCTTTACCCAACGAATCGGCCGCATCCGTCAACGTAATATGCAAATTCAGCAGTTTAAAAAATATTAATTTTCTGAAAATTACAACAAAACTATATCATGTAACCCCCTCATTGCAACGAGCTCGTTCCAGTGAGGGGGTCACATGATATGGTTTTGTTGAAATATTTTGAAAAATTTGAAAAAATAATTTTTAAAATCACAAATTTTGATATCGTCTGCGTTGGGTAAAGGGTTAAGATATTTATGAAACTTTCAGTCTTATTTCTTTTATGAAACAATACATCAAAAATCCAGATCTCAGTTCCAAGCCAGAAAATAAGCAGACTGTTATCTGCAAAATGAGGTGCCCAGAGGGTGAATGCAGTGGTGCTACCCTGCACAGCACAGCAGGGGGTAGCATCACTCCATTTACCCTCTCTGAACCTCAATCTGAATCAGGTTCTCATAACTGAACAGAAAGAGGTGGCCAGAGGATAAATTGACTCTCTGTATTGGATAGCAACATCAAATTCACCATCTGGAGACCTCATTCTGCAACTATCAGACTGCTTATTTTCAGGCCTGCTCAGTTCATGTATACCACAGACCGAGAGAACTTTTGAAATTGGTTTTGTAAACGTTGTACCTCACAACAGGGGAATACGTGCCCGGAAAAAAATATTCTTTAAAAGTGAGTTTAATAAAAAAAATTAAATTTTAAAACATTTTTTGGAGATATCGGCATATCTTGTATATAATACAGAATGCAATTGCAGCGAGTGCATCATACAATATGGATAAGAATTTTTTAGTAAACGACAGTAGTATGTCAGGGGCTTTTGAGGTATAGTTTGGGGGATCTCATCGGGGGACCCCGCAGGGGGACCGTTGAAGGGAGTGCCAGAGGGGAAGGGAAGCAGTAGCATGTCAGGGGCTTTTGAGGTATAGTTTGGGGGATCTCATCGGGGGACCCCGCAGGGGGACCGTTGAAGGGAGTGCCAGAGGGGAAGGGGAGCAGTAGTATGTCAGGGGCTTTTGAGGTATAGTTTGGGGGATCTCATCGGGGGACCCCCGCAGGGGGACCGTTGAAGGGAGTGCCAGAGGGGAAGGGAAGCAGTAGTATGTCAGGGGCTTTTGAGGTATAGTTTGGGGGATCTCATCGGGGGACCCCGCAGGGGGACCGTTGAAGGGAGTGCCAGAGGGGAAGGGAAGTAGGAGGAGATGTGGCGATCCGGTTGTAGAAACCACAGGTTTTTACGACAATTAGCCTCTAGCACCCACCAACCCCAAATAGTCCCCACCAGACCCCAAAACTTCCCACCAATCCTCAAATCACCAAAAAAAAAACAAACAAACCCGACTATATGTGATATGGATTCTTCAAGAATATTTTGCAGCACGTAGTGCAATAGGACCGCCATACCTTTCACATAGCCTTCATGGCCTCATACGACTAAAAAAGCCCTACTTACGGAATCCCATTTGTGGAATCCCTTTTTCGAAAACGCCTGTGGTTATGGAGTCCCTTTTTCCTGAAATGAGTCTAAGAGTCGTTCGAGGAGTCACTCGAACGAGCAATTGCTCGTTGGCTCATTTGCTCGATGGGATTCGAGTCGTTCGAGCAATATATGCGAGTCACTCGAGGTGAGACGGAATCCCACTGATGGAATCCCTTTTGTGGAATCCCATTTGTGGAATCCCTTTTTCGAAAACGGCTGTGGCTATGAATCCCTTTTTTCTGAAATGAGTCTAAGAGTCGTTTGAGGAGTCACTCGAACGAGCAATTGCTTGTTAGCTCATTTGCTCGATGGGATTCGAGTCGTTCGAGCAATACATGCGATCACTCGAGGTAAGACGGAATCCCACTTATGGAATCCCTTTTGGGGAATCCCATTTGTGGAATCCCTTTTTCGAAAACGGCTCTGGCTATGGAATCCCTATTTCCTGAAATGAGTCTAAGAGTCGTTCGAGGAGTCACTCGAACGAGCAATTGCTCGTTGGCTCATTTGCTCGATGGGATTCGAGTCGTTCGAGCAACATATGCGAGTCACTCGAGGTAAGACGGAATCCCACTGATGGAATCCCTTTTGGGGAATCCCATTTGTGGAATCCCTTTTTCGAAAACGGCTGTGGCTTTGGAATCCCTTTTTCCTGAAATGAGTCTAAGAGTCGTTCAAGGAGTCACTCGAACGAGCAATTGCTCGTTGGCTCATTTGCTCGATGGGATTCGAGTCGTTCGAGCAATATGCCGAGTCACTCGATCGAGCAATTACTCTAAAGCTCATTTGCTCGATGGGATTCGAATCATTCGAGCAATGACTTATCAGTAACTGCTCGATAGCTTATTGGCTGCCTTCAACGACCCTGTACCGGGGTCCCCCAAATATTACCTCAAAAGCCCCTGACATACTACAGCTTCCCTTCCCCTCTGACACTCCCTTCAACGGTCCCCCTGCGGGGTACCCCGGTGAGATCCCCCAAACTATACCTCAAAAGCCCCTGACATACTACTGCTTCCCTTCCCCTCTGGCACTCCCTTCAACGGTCCCCCTACGGGGTCCCCCGATGAGATCCCCCAAACTATACCTCAAAAGCTCCTGACATACTACTGCTTCCCTTCCCCTCTGGCACTCCCTTCAACGGTCCCCCTGCGGGGTCCCCCGATGAGATCCCCCAAACTATACCTCAAAAGCCCCTGACATACTACTGCTTCCCTTCCCCTCTGGCACTCCCTTCAACGGTCCCCCTGCGGGGTCCTCCGATGAGATCCCCCAAACTATACCTCAAAAGCCCCTGACATACTACTGCTTCCCTTCCCCTCTGGCACTCCCTTAAACGGTCCCCCTGCGGGGTCCCCCGATGAGATCCCCCAAACTATACCTCAAAAGCCCCTGACATACTACTGCTTCCCTTCCCCTCTGGCACTCCCTTCAACGGTCCCCCTGCGGGGTCCCCCGATGAGTTCCCCCAAACTATATCTCAAAAGCCCCTGACATACTACTGCTTCCCTTCCCCTCTGGCACTCCCTTCAATGGTCCCCCTGCGGGGTCCCCCGATGAGATCCCCCAAACTATACCTCAAAAGCCCCTGACATACTACTGCTTCCCTTCCCCTATGGCACTCCCTTCAACGGTCCCCCTACGGGGACCCCCGATGAGATCCCCCAAACTATACCTCAAAAGCCCCTGACATACTACTGCTTCCCTTCCCCTCTGGCACTCCCTTCAACGGTCCCCCTACGGGGTCCCCCGATGAGATCCCCCAAACTATACCTCAAAAGCCCCTGACATACTACTGCTTCCCTTCACCTCTGGCACTCCCTTCAACGGTCCCCCTGCGGGGTCCCCCGATGAGATGCACAAAACTATACCTCAAAAGCCCCTGACATACTACTGCTTCCCTTCCCCTCTGGCACTCCCTTCAACGGTCCCCCTGCGGGGTCCTCCGATGAGATCCCCCAAACTATACCTCAAAAGCCCCTGACATACTACTAATTCCCATCCCCTCTGACACTCCCTTCAACGGTCCCCCTGTGGGGTCCCCCGATCAGATCCCCCAAACTATACCTCAAAAGCCCCAGACATACTACTGCTTCCCTTCCCCTCTGGCACTCCCTTCAACGGTCCCCCTGCGGGGTCCCCCGATGAGATCCCCCAAACTATACCTCAAAAGCCCCTGACATACTACTGCTTCCCTTCCCCTCTGGCACTCCCTTCAATGGTCCCCCTGCGGGGTCCCCCGATGAGATCCCCCAAACTATACCTCAAAAGCCCCAGACATACTACTGCTTCCCTTCCCCTCTGGCACTCCCTTCAACGGTCCCCCTGCGGGGTTCCCCGATGAGATCCCCCAAACTATACCTCAAAAGCCGCCGACATACTACTGCTTCCCTTCCCCTCTGGCACTCCCTTCAATGGTCCCCCTGCGGGGTCCCCCAATGAGATCCCCCAAACTATACCTCAAAAGCCCCTGACATACTACTGCTTCCCTTCCCCTCTGGCACTCCCTTCAACGGTTCCCCTGCGAGGTCCCCCGATGAGATCCCCAAACTATACCTCAAAAGCCCCAGACATACTACTGCTTCCCTTCCCCTCTGGCACTCCCTTCAACGGTCCCCCGGCGGGGTCCCCCGATGAGATCCCCCAAACTATACCTCAAAAGCCCCTGACATACTACTGCTTCCCTTCCCCTCTGGCACTCCCTTCAACGGTCCCCCTGCGGGGTCCCCCGATGAGATCCCCCAAACTATACCTCAAAAGCCCCTGACATACTACTGCTTCCCTTCACCTCTGGCACTCCCTTCAACGGTCCCCCTGCGGGGTCCCCCGATGAGATGCACAAAACTATACCTCAAAAGCCCCTGACATACTACTGCTTCCCTTCCCCTCTGGCACTCCCTTCAACGGTCCCCCTGCGGGGTCCTCCGATGAGATTCCCCAAACTATACCTCAAAAGCCCCTGACATACTACTAATTCCCATCCCCTCTGACACTCCCTTCAACGGTCCCCCTGTGGGGTCCCCCGATCAGATCCCCCAAACTATACCTCAAAAGCCCCAGACATACTACTGCTTCCCTTCCCCTCTGGCACTCCCTTCAACGGTCCCCCTGCGGGGTCCCCCGATGGGATCCCCCAAACTATACCTCAAAAGCCCCTGACATACTACTGCTTCCCTTCCCCTCTGGCACTCCCTTCAACGGTCCCCCTGCGGGGTTCCCCGATGAGATCCCCCAAACTATACCTCAAAAGCCCCAGACATACTACTGCTTCCCTTCCCCTCTGGCACTCCCTTCAATGGTCCCCCTGCGGGGTCCCCCAATGAGATCCCCCAAACTATACCTCAAAAGCCCCTGACATACTACTGCTTCCCTTCCCCTCTGGCACTCCCTTCAACGGTTCCCCTGCGAGGTCCCCCGATGAGATCCCCAAACTATACCTCAAAGCCCCTGACATACTGCTGCTTCCCTTCCCCTCTGGCACTCCCTTCAACGGTCCCCCTGCGGGGTCCCCCGATGAGATCCCCCAAACTAAACCTCAAAAGCCCCTGACATACTACTGCTTTCCTTTCCCTCTGGCACTCCCTTCAACGGTCCCCCTGCGGGGTCCCCCGATGAGATCCCCCAAACTATACCTCAAAAGCCCCTGACATACTACTGCTTTCCTTCCCCTCTGGCACTCCCTTCAACGGTCCCCCTGCGGGGTCCCCCGATGAGATCCCCCAAACTATACCTCAAAAGCCCTTGACATACTACTGCTTCCCTTCCCCTCTGGCACTCCCTTCAACGGTCCCCCTGCGGGGTTCCCCGATAAGATCCCCCAAACTATACCTCAAAAGCCCCTGACATACTACTGCTTCCCTTCCCCTCTGGCACTCCCTTCAACGGTTCCCCTGCGAGGTCCCCCGATGAGATCCCCAAACTATACCTCAAAGCCCCTGACATACTACTGCTTCCCTTCCCCTCTGGCACTCCCTTCAACGGTCCCCCTGCGGGGTCCCCCGATGAGATCCCCCAAACTAAACCTCAAAAGCCCCTGACATACTACTGCTTTCCTTTCCCTCTGGCACTCCCTTCAACGGTCCCCCTGCGGGGTCCCCCGATGAGATCCCCCAAACTATACCTCAAAAGCCCCTGACATACTACTGCTTTCCTTCCCCTCTGGCACTCCCTTCAACGGTCCCCCTGCGGGGTCCCCCGATGAGATCCCCCAAACTATACCTCAAAAGCCCTTGACATACTACTGCTTCCCTTCCCCTCTGGCACTCCCTTCAACGGTCCCCCTGCGGGGTCCCCCGATGAGATCCCCCAAACTATACCTCAAAAGCCCCTGACATACTACTAACGACGATGTTCGCGAAATTTGTTCAGTTTACATTTATCCTTAAATCTTTCAAAAGTGCCCTCACTTTTTATTTGGGGTCAACAACACTTTAGACAGCCGGGATCACCTCGTGTCGGACAGTTTTACAGGTGGAGGAAACCGGAGGGAACCACCGACCAGCGGCGAACAACTCGCAGGCTTCCCAACGTACTAACACAGCACAAGCAGGGTTAGCAGTGGTTGAAGACAAGTGCACCATCGATGTAGAGTACGCCCTAGTACACAACACCACCGTGTCCCACGTGGTGAATCGAGATTGAGTGCCTTGCCCGAGGACACAACGCAGTTACCTCTTGCGGGAATCGAACCATGGACCAGCCACCAAACTCCCGAATCAAGCAAAAGTAATGCCCTAAAATCTTCTATGTCCCTATGGCCAAGAGGCATTTCAGGAAGATGAATGCATTGAGCATTCGTTCATTTACAAAAGCTTTCACCCAGTCTCCAGTAACCACTGAGCGACTAAATGATTAACCCTTTACCTAACACGAAAAGCAGACGACACTTGCAAACAAAATTCTTGATTAAAAGAAGTTTTCATTTTTTTGCGTCAAAAACATACACATGTAGCTTATGAGACCTCATTGGAATGAGCTCGTTCCAATGAGAGGACATAACCTATATTTTTAAGACAAAAAACGAAAAAAGTAATGAAAATTGAATGGTGTTTTTTGTGAATAGCGCTGACCGGTTTTGCCGTTGCGTTGGGTAAAAGGTTAACGTTTATAACATGCAACTGCGACGTCTAATGGAAAAACCCGGCCTCTTTCAAAACAAGCTCATCGAATCTCGTGAGTTCATCCAAACTCAGTCTGGTCTCTGTCATTTCTGTTCCTATTAATCATTAATAGCATTTCTTCTTGGCATGCGTTGTTTATTTGCATCGACAAATTATTAGTCACGAAATAAACTCCAAAACATCAGATTTACTCATGTCAGCTCATATAAAAATTGCACACAGGCAACTGCCACTGCACGTTTTACTTGTTTTTCATTGGCATTTTGTGTTGTAAATGGATTCAAATCTGCAGTTTAATTGCAGCGAACGTATTCTGATGTGTGGTAGGTGACAATTATTGCCATAAAACGGCAGGTGCAGGTTGCAGGTATGTTAAAATGATGAGAATTCATTCCATATTTCTCAACTTCGCGCCTCTGTCTGCTTAGTAAACATCAGTATTTACCTTTGACCTCTGATGTCCCACAAAATGGCGATCCTGACTTAGGAAACCCATGTATTTCAAGAACACCGCGCTTGAAATACAGGAAAAACTGTAATAAGGGTCGTTGATTCCTGCCCCCCGTACTTTATCCGAGTTATGTTATGTACTTATACCACGATTAAACATGAAGTAAGTGCCTGGAGCTGATATTTTTAACGAAAAATCTCGTTCTTACACATAGGCCGGGTTCCACGAGGGAAAAATCGCAACATCAGAGGCGAACTTGCCATATGGTCTACCGGGAAATTTCCCGGTGGGCGCCCAAATATATTGGGGGCCCTTGTGCCCCCAAAATTGGTGCTGTCCAACACGAGTCCTATTGGTGCATGAAATTTCATGAACAGGATCAAAAGGCGAAATGGATCTGTCTACATTGACTTCCGGTATATCGAAATGCCCTCTATGTGGACTGCCATTGGCAGTCCACATAGAGGGCATTTCGATAAACTAGCAGTCTCGTCTACCAATGATCGCTCAGGTGCAAGAAAAGGCATTCTTTCAGTTCGAAAAATCTAAATTTTCTCCCATTGGTCCGAACTATAGTCGGCCCGAAATGATGATTTCGCGCGCCGAAGGCGCGCAGGGACGGTATGGGGGACAAGCCCCTTTCGACCCTCGGTAGCTGTATATGATGGCTGTCACATGTCTAGGCGTGTTGAAGGAGGAAAAGGATCTGGTACTCAGCAGGTGTCTCCAGTTGTGGGTAGGCGGTTTCGTTGACCGAAGTCGGTTGGACCCTCGGGTGAGGACCAGTGTGGGAGGTTAGGTCCTCTCACAAAGGTACTACCTCTCCCCGAGGGTGCAGTCGATCTGGATTTTCGGGCAAGTATAGTCTGCCGCTTCGAGGATGATAATGAGTGATGGCCATCACTGGCAAGTATAGTCGGCCCGATGGATCCGAGGTCCCTTTATAGCAACCATTTTTGTCAGTTGAGCGACGAAAATGATACAACAATGCCATCGAAATGCCCTTCACGTGGACTACCAATGGTCGGTCAGATGCAAGTAAGTAGCATTTTTTTCAGTTCGAAAAATCAAAATTTTCTCCGGATCTGTGGCCCTCTTGGTGCATTTCTGGTAACTTTATTTCTCCCCGTCCACCCCTGCGCAATATTTCCCAATGTCTGTATTGTGTCAGGTAACGTTGAAGACGCGCAGCAATTGTGGTATAATAAGAAGACAGGACACAACCAGGGTGGAGTACTGAGACGGTGATCGTGAAACCCTTGAAAAATACCAACCCGGTTCGTTGATTCCTGACCCCCACCCACCGACTACATACTCCACCCTCGTTATATTCTGTACTTATACCACGATTAAACGTGATTAAGTGAATGAAGCATACATTTTTAAGAAAAATCGGATCCCGCGAATGATACATTTTCGATGAGACCATGTCCCTGTCAACAAACAGAATAACTTACAGTATCAAAGATTACTATTCAAAAAAAGTAGGGGATATTTGATAAAAGTGAGATATATGACGAAATATATTTATATTTTCATCAAAAGGACAGTTGAGGCATTGCACTGTGATATCTGGAGAATGATTTCAGCGATAGTTGGGTGTCTGACAAACACACATGCCACGGACTAAGCTGTAGAAGACATGGACGGTCAGTCAGAGAATTTATCACATTCAGTCCAAGAACTAATACCTTGTACACCCTCCTCGGTTCGCGAGACATTTTCACAAAAATATGTGTTGCAAATTGTCTGAACACACATTTATGAGAAATTAACCAATAAAGCCGTGGTTACCGACAACAGCCATGACTTCCGACAACAGCCATGACTTCATTCGTCAACTACGCAAACAGTGAGACAAGTTACTGAGAACTTTACATAAGAAAGGGTAACTAATCAACCCACTTGTTGACAATTAGACGCCCATTAACATTTTCCCGGTTGAGAAATTTCTGTCAGGCAGGTACCAAGTGCCAATATTGTATCTCAATATTTTATCTCTTCTATAAACATTGTCAATTGTGTAGGCTGTTATGACAGACGATTAACAACAGATGTTCACGTATCGTTGGAACTATCGCTTGACAATCCAGACATGTCTGAAAACACTGTCTGGTTTTATAACTTTCTCACTAATATCAATTTAACTCTTTACCTAACATGAAAAGCAGACGACACTTGCAAAAATAATTCTTGAATAACTAATTTTTTTCATTTTTTTGTCTCAAAAACATAGGTTATGACCCCTCGTTGGAACGAGCTCGACGAGCTCGTTCCAACGAGGGTTCATAACCTATGTTTTTGAGACAAAAAAATGAAAAAAAAATAATGAAAATTAATAGGCGATTTTTGAGAATAGCGCTGGCCGGTTTTGGCCGTTACGTTAGGTAAAGGGTTAACTCGACTTGGGAATATATTTGAGAATATCTACAAATCAATATGATAACGGCATTTATCACAACTCTTAATTAGGAGCGTTTTGTATATTTCATAATGTGTAGTCGCTACCTTTAAGATAGGTGGAATCCATAGAAGGCCTCATGGCCCTCTGTTAACCCTCGAATCCTCTACGCTACAGAACACTGTTAAAGCCCTCGTTGGCTGAATTTCGTTACAGTGGATTTACTATCCAACAATTATTTTAAGCTTAGGAATCAAAGCAGAAGAAGCTCTGACTGAATGTTTTTACGTTCAGGGTCCACGCTTGGCGCCTTGACTGCAGCCAGGTGTTCAGTCAGCTGAGAGTGCGTTAGTTCTTCTATAACCCTGTCTCTGCCACCACGGACGATTCGAGCCCATTCTGTCTATTACTACGTCTCTGTCTATCTCACTAACTCTACGCCTCTGTCCCATCAGTTGCCTCTCTCTCTCTTTCTATCTTTTGCTCTCTCTCTCTCTCTCTCTCTCTCTCTCTCTCGAGAGAGAGAGAGAGAGAGAGAGAGAGAGAGAGAGAGAGAGAGAGAGATAGAGACAGACAGAGACAAAGAAAATGGTAGAGAGAGACAGAGGGAGAGACGGGAGAGACTGAGACAGGGGTACATAGAGAGAGAGAGTGAGAGAGAGAAATGGAGAAGGGCAGAGACAGAGAGAGCCACGGAGCCACGGATACAGAGATAGAGACAGAAACAGAGGAGAGAAAGCGATAGAGAGATAATTCCAAACAAATCAAAGTTCTTCCACCTGTAGGCAACAAAAGAAATATGACCTATGAACTGAATGGAGGAGAGAAAGAGCAAAGGAGAGAGAGAGAGAGAGAGAGAGACTTCAGAGAGAGAGACTTCAGAGAGAGAGACTTCAGAGAGAGAGAGAGACTTCAGAGAGAGAGAGAGACTTCAGAGAGAGACAGAAACAGATAAATATAGTTCGAATCGACCACGGCGACAAGCACAGTGTTAAGTAAGTGCCAGTATGCAGAAACATCCTTGTTTTGTTCAGTAGTGGTTTACCCTCTTCTCGTAGTGTAATTTTATGATCTAACAAGCAATAAACATCGTGTTAAACATCAGTTAATGTTCAATAAATGAATAAATAAAAGGGGTGGCTATAGCTGGCGTTTGGCTGAAGATACAGAAGTTCAAGTCTGCATGACATAATGGCGTGGTTATTTATTTGAAAGCGCTCATTTAGCTGCTCCTGTTTACATAGAGAACTCTGCTTATATCAGTCAGGGAGTCGGGGAAAAAATTTTTCGTTCAACACTCTCTACATAAAATGTTTGTCACCTACAATTAATTACTATGAGCCTAAATGAGATACCTAGGCACACTGTAGAGATGTCAGTTAGTGCAAAACAATATGGCCGCAATTTTCAAGATGGCCACCATTTTCTACTTTACAACAACAACTGAATGAAATACAAACAACACGCTAAATGAAAATGCAGAACGAAACTGAAACTTTTATTGGCTATTTGTACTGCGATTGTATACTACTCAATGTTTGCTAAGCACCAAATATTTGACACATCATTGTGAAATTTGCTTGTGACATATTTGCGATATTTTTGGTGGATATGATTGAGGAATGTATTGAGATGGTCCCCAGTGTTTACATTAGCTCTCTTGACAGGCAGCCTTTTCGTGACAGTCATGGAAAGCATGTATCCCTTGATTTTCATGATGTTTTCGTGTACTGTCTACATGCACATGACATATGTAGGGTATTCAATCTTCATTTCAACACAAACCCTTGTGATTTAATGATTGAATATGGCAAATGCAAATGTAAGAAGACATTTGTCTGAAGCAGAAATGTGGCGGTCTGTAGGGATGGTGGAGCAGGGGTCTACCCATCGTCAGGTTGGTGAGGCCCTTGGTGTGCACCATACGGTGATCCCAGAGCCTGGGCAAGATTTCAGCAGTATGGCACACCAGTAAGACGGCATGGTGGTGGCAGATACAGAGCAGCATCTGCAGCTGAAGACCGGTTTTTGATCATTCAGGCCCTTAGGAACCGCTTTGCCACAGCAACCCAGCTTCGCAGTGACCTTCAGAATTCAATCGATGTAAATGTTTCGATGCAGACTATCCGGGCAAGGTTGCACGAATGTGGTCTCCGATCGAGAGGACCATGTATTCGCATTTCAGAACCACCGCCAGGCACGATATGAATGGGCCATAGACCAAGTTGGATGGACCAGAGAAGCTTGGCGACCTGTCCTTTTTACAGATGAGTCAAGGCACTGCCTAGACCACATATATAGGCGTTCTAGGGTATGGAGAAGTCCAAGAGAACGATTCCATGCAGCCAACATTGCTGGACATGAACGCTATGACGGAGGGTCAATAATGGTCTGGGCGGTATCAGCTGGGGTGGACGTACAGAGCTCTATGTCCTTGACCATGGTACATTGACAGCACAGCGGTATATTGATGAGATCCTGGATGCCCACGTCAGATTGTATATGCAGTGGGTGATAGATTCATTCTGATGGACGATAATACCCGTCCTCATGTTGCCTATGCTGTCCGGGAGTACCAACAGGGGGAGGAGATTGAGCGAATGGCCTGCAAGATCCCATGACCTCAATCCAATCGAACATGTCTGGAATGAGTTGCAGCTTGCAATTTCAGCCCGTCCAGTCAAGTCAAGAAGCGTCCAGCAGCTTGGTGCCATGATGGTCCAAGAATGGAACAACATCCCACAAAGAACCATCAGGAACCTGATTAGGAGCATGAGAATGCGTTGTCAAGCTGTAATTAACAGTAATGGGTCTCATACTCGATATTGAACCCATACCAGTTCGCTCCGTCAACTGTTTTGTAAATTGAAAAATTTCCTCTTTTACCAATAATATTCATTTCCCATGGTTATCTTATTCAAAAAGCTAAAAAATAATGTCAAACACAAATAAAATCTTAATTTCTGTACTTAAATCATTAAAAATATAATTAAATAAAATATATATTCACTTTTCATTACAATATTTCAACTAAAACGTAAAACAGGTAGTTGGATATACTTGGTTCTTAGCAAACTTTGAGTAGTATATTTAAATGTTATACCAAATATTTGAAAGGAATTTTTATGCTGATTTAAGACGTCAGATGACACTAAAACATATGAAATACTAATGAAATAAAATGAGAGTGTCTTCGGTAAGTTATCTTTCTGTGAAACTAATTTTGATATAGTCGATTAATTGTATTCATAGCATAGAAAATTCACCAAAAATAAGTAAATAATGTTACGATAGTATTCCAATCAATTACCTATTAACCCTTTACCTAACCTGAAAAGCAGACGACACTTGCAAAAATAATTCTTGTATAACTAATTTTTTTCATTTTTTGTCTCAAAAACATAGGTTATGACCCCTCGTTGGAACGAGCTCGACGAGCTCGTTCCAACGAGGGGTCATAACCTATGTTTTTGAGACAAAAAATGAAAAAAATAATGAAAATTAATTGGCGATTTTTGAGAATAGCGCTGGCCGGTTTTGGTCGTTACGTTAGGTAGAGGGTTAAATGTTGCGAAACCCGTGAAAATTCACATGTATCTTGGTAAAACGTACAATGCCAGCTATTTATTTATTTATTTATTTATTTATTTATTTATTTATTTAGTTTAAACAATATTTATTTCCAGTTCTCAAGTATATACAATTATATCAGTTACAGTAAGTGTGGATCCAACAGTAAGCTGCAAGCTGATACGAGGCTGTTTCCACCAGTAGAACACTTGAACATAATACAGTCGAGAAGACAGGTACACATATAATCAAGATTACCGTCCAAACCCTAAAATGGTGAATTATTCATTACACTTTCAAGTTATCGGTATGATTTGATATTAGGTTTGGTAAAGGCGGAAATAAGAGATAATTGTATATGTTGTTAACTGAATAATGAAGATAAGAAGAAAGTGGGAAGAAATGGTAGAAAAGGGTTTTTGTTTAAATGGATATTAATAACCACATGCTGCTGAACCACCTCCGTTCCGTACTTTGCTTCAGTTGAGGTATCTGGATAATTGTCGGTTTTTGCGATAGTTTTTCTTAGGTAAGTAACTTTCATTAATGTTTATCAAGAAGTACTGACTGCTGTCTCAGGACAGAAACATAAGAATAATAATGTCAGAATGAGACAATAGTATTAAAATAGGCACGTGTATTTACGTAGTAGAGAAGTACCACTAAATTCAAAAAACTAAATGTACTTTTGTACCATTTGCAGTGTAGTCAAGAACTACAATCCAACCAATACGAGTCCAAAGATCACATAGTATAACTCCCACCCGGTCAGGTAGAGTTGGTATTCTATAATAGACCAAAACTGACAGCCATTTGTATGTAAAGTATCAGGAATGGAGTCGTTCAGCGAACCAGCTAGTTATTTACCGGATAACTTGAGTACGTGGAGAGCGAATTACAACCAAACCACCCGCAGAGTGGAACTATCATCCAATGTATCAATTCAAATTCTGTACATTACGACATGCTGCACAAGCAATACTCCGGTTCAACCCGGAGGTCCGTCGACCGGAGCCTTGCCTGCTCTTACCGTGCTTTGCAACAGATTTCCAATTATTGCTTGGTCGGAATTCCACTCCACGGGCGATTCTCGCCTTGAATGCAGTGATTCAAAATCAGTTTCTTCATATAATAAGATTCTGCTGGCTCTCAGTGTGGCACCAGTAATAATTAGGGCAGCTGCAATTTGAATATTTTCTAGATTCTGTGAGTCATTTTCTGTACAATTGTCCCAAACTGTATCCACATATTCAAGTAGGGGCCTCACGAAAGCAAAATAAATTATCTCAAGTGTTTTACGATCTAGAAGAAATTTATTTTTCCTAAGAAGGTCCAGTCGAGACCAGGCTTTTGCGTAGATATGTCCTATGTGGTTATTCCAGGTACAATTAGAGTTGAGGATTACACCTAAATGCTTATGTTCTTTGACTTCTTCAATGGGGGCATTGGTCATTACAAGGGGAGGGTAATCAACAGAGCCTCTCTTACGTGATATGATCATGTTTTCGGTTTTTCCAGGGTTGAATTATACTAGCCATGAATGAGCCCACTGTTTTTTTGTGGCTAAATCGTTATTCAAAATAAAGGATGCCTGGTGAGGATCTTCAACAACTAAGTAAAGAGTTGTATCATCTTCGAACAAGCGTATGCTGCTTGTTAGGCCTACAGTTATGTCGCTAATATAGACCAGGAACAGAAAGGGACCAAGAATGGATCCCTGTGGAACGCCAGAAACAACTTCTTTCCAGGAAGATAAATTAAAATTTACTACAACTGTTTGTAGGCGTTCACTGAGATAGGACTGGAAGAAAGTAAGGAGCTCTCCTGTAATACCTATTTTATTCAATTTATAAATCAGTCCTTTATGCCAAACCTTGTCAGAGGCTTTACTGACATCACAAAATACAACCCGCACATCTTTGCCTTCATCAAGTGCGCAGCTGAACGCATCATAGATGTCGGTAAGTTGTAGAACTGTTGAGTCACGTCACTCGCAGTAAATCCCGACTGGCACGGACTTAAGATTATGTTTTCGTCTCTGAAACACCAAACTTGTTTGAAGATACATCTTTCAAAAACTTTTCCTATGCAACTGATTAGGGATATTGGGCGGTAATTTGACAATATGTTGGGTGGATCTTTTTTCAGGACAGGGGTAACATTTGCTTTTTTCCAGTGCGCGGGAAAGTACGAGCGTCCAAGCAAAATATTAAATAACTTGGTGAGGGGTTGGATCAAGGAAGGGCAATATTGCAGTAGCCGTGGGTTTATTCGATCAGGCCCCGATGCCTTTGAGATTTTGCGAGACATCAAAGTGTCGCGCACATCCCTTAGATTTAATTGTATATTGCTGAACGTCAGGCGTTCGGGAATATCGCACGAGAAAGACACGCGCGAGTATCATCAACAGATGAGATTCCACAACAGAAGGCGTTGAACGCTTCGGCTTTGTCCGCATTCACAATGACAATATTTTGTTGGAATGTAGTAAATTCGAAATTTTCAGACCGGTTATTTCCCAGGAGCAATTTGAGTGTCTTCCACCAGTTAAAAGAATTGGTTGCAGTACTGTCCAGGGTAGCTTGGCTCTTGTTATAGTAATTTATTTTGGATTTTCTTATAACAGAAACAACTTCATTTCTTATTACACGATACCTTCCCTAGGCCTCGGAGCGATTATTGGATTTGGCAATACGGTAAAGACGTTTTCTGCGACGTATTAAAAGTCTAATTTCGTTGTGCATCCATTTAGGTTCTTTTCTCCTAACAGTAATTAATTTATTTGGGATATAGATCGATTCTAACTCTAAGGCTTTGGAACTGAAGTTTTCGACCAGATTATCTAGGTGAGGATTAGAAAAAGCGAATCCCAGTCATAGCAGGAAAGTGCGTTGTTAAGCCCATCGAAGTCATCTTCATTGTATAACCAAATTTGGCGTTTGAAACTTCCATGTTTTTTTAGTAAAATCGACTTCAACTGACACTGGACAATGATACCTTATTAGGTCAGGAAGGAAGGGCTCGACAACTTGTCAGGAAATCACTCTAATGGAGTCACTAACAGCGATTACGTCCAGTAAGGCTTCTGATGTTTCTGTGAAGAAGGTGGGTTCGGACACCAACTGTCTCAGGTTAACCCTTTACCCAACGTAACGGCCAAAACCGGCCAGCGCTATTCTCAAAAATCGCCAATTAATTTTCAAAATATTTTCATTTTTTGTCTCAAAAACATAGGTTATGACCCCTCGTTGGAACGAGCTCGTCGAGCTCGTTCCAACGAGGGGTCATAACCTATGTTTTTGAGACAAAAAATGAAAAAAATTAGTTATTCAAGAATTTTTTTTGCAAGTGTCGTCTGCTTTTCATGTTAGGTAAAAGGTTAAAATATTCAGCAAGCTCTTTGAACTTACCTTTTAGAGGGGAGAGTAAGTTGTCATTGAGATCACCGGTAATTATTATATCGGGAACACCAGAATCCTTGACCCTCTCAACAGGTGCAAATATAACGTTCCAGATTGCAGCGTCACTATACGGAGGTCGGTAGAAATCCCCCAGCGGAAACGACTTTATTTATTTATTTATTTATTTATTTATTTATTTATTTATTTATTTATTTATTTATTTATTTATTTATTTGTGTTACAGGACAGTCGCCGTGGACTGGTCGTAATCCACGCGTGTGCAGTGGTGTCCGCGCATGTCTTCACCAGCTAATAAAAATCATCAGCAGCAAAATTTTAATGCACCGGGTTGTACCCGGTGCTTCATTAATTAAATGTTTGATGATTATTCCTATAATTAGCGCTTGGGATCTAATGTTATTGAGTACGTGGAAATATTGCCCACCCGTGGAAAAAGACCGGCCCAAGGCGGCTATCCTGTGAGATCTCATATTTCTGCACAATGGCTAATTGTGACCTCAACATAGATATAAAGTCAAGTCCAGCCAATCGTTTTGGCCCATGTTGCTCATTTTAGAGCACTTCCGCCGCTGGCATTAGTTACAGGGCCCTGTTTTACTAGTAAAATGGAGTTAGTTTATCACAGTAAACAAGTAGTGCTTCTGTTCCCAGGGTTCCCAGGATTCCCACAGGGGACCAGCTGTGTTTTCAGAAATTAAGTAGTGAGGCAACGGCCCGTTCCGAATGAGACACGTCGTGGGAGAAGAACCCGAGAGGGGGTGTCGGTCACATCGGGAAAAGTTATGGCCATCGGCACACCTTTTTTGTCGTATGTGGCCATGAGGGCTATGTGAAAAGCCCTCAATGAGGCCTCATTTACTCTTAGCCTCATTTCTTTTGAGGTCATGAGGGCCATGAAAAAATCCCCCAATGAGGCCTAATTTACTATCCCTCTTAGCCTCATCTCGGTATTTAACAGCCATATCCCCGGGCACCCAAATTTCGACACCCCTTTTTGGAAAACATATGGCCTTCGGCATGGGGAGGCTTTATGAAAATAAATCTTTCTCTGTACATACAGCTTGGCACAATGGTATACGTAACACTGGGTAGAAGTAGGAAAATGAGTACGTGTGGGAGGAGGGTCCTACTTCCCAGAGAAGAACTGAATGAGAGTGGAAAAGTTAAACAGAAAGGTGGGGAATGGATGGGAGGGGAGAAAAAAATGGAAAGGAGAATAATATTACGCTACCTTGAGACAGATATCGTATGTCCTTTCGAACAAAGTACAATATGTGGAGAGCGGACTGCAAGCAAACCACATGTGGAGCGAAGACATCGCCGAAAGAATCACTTTTTCGAATTCTGTGCATGTGGAACACAAGCAATGCCACAGCCAATGGACCTCCGGGTTCAACCCGGAGGGCCACTGACCGGAACACTGCCAGGGCCCGTTATGCTTTGCAGCGCATTTGCAAGTATTGCACGGGTGAAAACCCCACCCACGGACGAATCAGCGACAATACTCCCCATGCACTGTAGTTATCAGCATTTACAAAAGTAGACATTTCGTTTAAATGCTAAGTGAGATATAGGAATATAGGTAGGACTTCACAAATTGCCCAGCAGTCATAGTAGGCCCCAACGGCGCTCAGTAGCCGAGGCGCTCTCTCAACATGATAAACTTTTGTACAACCTCAACATCTTTACGATTCTCGACATTCTTCAAAAATTCTGAACCATACAGTAACGTTTTGAGATCGACAGTAAAATATAGAGCCCTGATTGTATCATTTCAAAAGTTAGAGCAGAGGCAGCAATATATAAGACAATGCTCAGTTGTTTCAAGTTCTCCACCCTTACAATTTGAAGAAAGTAATAAATGGTTATATATATGAACGCCAAGATTACTACAACGCAAACGTAACCTACAGTGGTATATTTGGGCAGGGCGTGATTTATTACCACTATAGAAGAACGGCGGTCGGTTATTACCATTGTTTTGACATTTTAAAAATTACAAATATATTAATTCTCTGGGACAGACAGAGGTAGGGCAATCAATTGGTTGGTAACGTGGGGATGAATGAACACTGGTACAAGTTCGTGCGACAGAATGGGACTCGATAATTTTGATTAGTTCGAAGATTAAATCTTTGGTTGGTCGTCGAAACAAGTGCCGGTACTTTAGCAATGTATGGGGGGGGGGGGGGGGGTAGTATGGTGAAATATTTTGAAGAACGGTATTAATTTGTGTTTTCGACGTTTTTCTTGGAGCGGATCCCAATGGGTCTCAGTGTAGAGTAGACACTCTCACTGATGGTTGCACCAGTTATGATCCTTGTTGCGGCTATCTGTGTTTTCTCAAGATCTTCAACCCTAGTTGCTGACCAGTTGTCCCACACTGTATCGGCATACTCAATAAGGGGCCTAATAAATGCAAAATAATTTTTTTCCAAGACCTTGCGATCAAGTGTAAATTTGTGCTTTCTCAACAAGTCCAAACGCGACCAGACCTTAGAATAGATACGATCAATATGGTCATTCCATATGCAGTTGCTATTCAATATTACACCCAGAGGTGCCTATGATTTTTAACTTCAGAATTCCGAGTACCATCGAAGAGTAATGGTGGGTGTGTAGGAGGATTACATTTGTTTGTTATTAGCATACTGTCCGTTCTGTGGTGATTGAACTCAACCAACATGTTTTAGCCCAATGTTCGATTCTGGATAAATTATGGTTCATTAAAATCGAAGCTTGATTTGGATTCTCCACTATAATGTATAAAGAGGTGTCATCAGCAAAAAGGCGTATATAACTAAGTACATTCTCAGTTATATCTTTAATATATATAAGAAACAACAGAGGTGCACGTATAGAACCTTGAGGAACTCCTGAGTTAATATGCCTCGAAGAGGAGGCTTCAGAGGCTAAGACTACTCGTTGGGATCTGTCCGACAGATAGGATTTTAAGAATAAAAGGAGGTCGTCAGAGACTCCGCTTCGCTTTAGCTTGTGAATCAGACCAGCATGCCATACCATGTCAAAGGCTTTACTGACATCGCGAAAGACCACTCTTACTTATTTGCCTTCGTCCACTAAATTCATTATACAGATCAATCAGCTGGAGAACTGTCGAGTCACCAGGAGTGAAGCCTGACTGAAACTGACTTACAACATTGTTGTCATTTAGAAATTGTACCGTTTGATAAATGTTGGGTAGTGTGAGGTAGTATTGGGTAAGTAGTGGGTTGTATTGGGAATGTACTGGGTAGTATCGGGTAAGTATAGGGTAGTATAGGGTAGTATTGGGTAGTATTAGGTAAATGGGCGTGCCGCTGTTGGGTGTACATCTGGTAGATGCCGTTTTCCACCTACATTATCCTAAAGTCCGATACTATCTTTTCGCGTCTACCACCAGACGCCTAGTAAGCGCAGACGTGCCTGTTTTCTATGTTATCCCTTCACCCAACGCAACTTTCCGGACAAAACCGGCCAACGCTATTCACAAAAATCGCCAAATTAATTTTCATTATTTTTTCATTTTTTGTCCCCAAAACATAGGTTATGACCCCTCGATGGAACGAGCTCGTCGAGCTTATTCCAATGAGGGGTCATAACCTATGTTTTTGAGACGAAAAATGAAAAACATTAGGTATTAAAGATTTTTTTTTTGCAAGTGTCGTCTGCTTTTCATGTTAGGTAAAGGGTTATGCAAGTTGTAGTTTACTACTAAAATTGGACTCGGTAATCATGACCCAGAAAAGAACTTAAGATTTATTTATTTATTTATTGGTGCTTAAGGTCATATACTTACGCTCAATGGCTAATCATGGCCGTGACAGTTTTACGGGTGGAGGAAGCCGGAGTACCCGGAGAGAACCACAGAGCAACGACGAGCAGCTGCCAGCTCCCCAACATCGTAACTCTGCACTGCAGCACAGGCAGGGATAGATTGGTTGAAGACATGCATACCGTCGACGTGTAGTACTCCTTAGTGCACGGTGTCATCGTGCCCCCATGTGGACAATCGGGGTTAAGTGCCTTGTCCATGGACACAACGCGGGAGCCCGAATTGATCGCTCAGACGGTCACCCATCCAATGATTAACCGGGCTCGATGTTGCTTAACTTCGGTGATCTTACTAGAACCGGTTACCGCAACGCCACCGCGCCCCAAGGAATTTAAGATAGTCTTCGAGGCAATGAGCATATGCATAAAAATGGCTATTGTGCAGGGCGATGTTTTCTAATAACAGTGACCGAATTATTTATTGCGCGAGGTAAAGAGTTAATTGTGGGTCTAGCGGAGAACAATCAAAAGGGATGGGTTCTGAGTCGACCTTTGAATATAATTGACGAGAGTGATTCAGGTTGTTCTTTATCTGAATATTCAGGCAGTTGAAAATCCAATTTAGTCCATTTCAATGGTTCTTTGTCCCAAAGCATCCGCATATCAAATTTTGACACTTGCTCGCGAAACTCTCAGCGGAAGGTACAGCTGATCGTTTCACAACTTCGGATATGAGAGAACTTACTATACGGTGCTGGAGGATGCACATTGGTTCGGGAGGAAGATTTTTGGGAAGAAATCAGAAATTCACTATTTTTGTTCTCTCGGTGGCAACATTTTTCGTCTATTTGCTTTTTATCCAAACAGGTTGGTATACATTTCATAGACAACGTGCTCTGAAATGAAAATATCAAACTCAATTCGCTGAGTCGTATGCCCTTGGGCTTACATGGTTTGGAACATCGAGGTGATTGAAGCTTTGTGAAAGCGTGAATGTGCGAGGGAGCGGTGGATACAACACCCAATACGTAACAGGCCGCCATAAATATTATAAATACCATACCTCTAATTTTCAGGACTCGACGAGTGTGGGAATGTGTTAACAAATTGGCCACAACGACCCGCTTAATTTTCAAACATCAGGCAGTTGAAGAAAAACACCCTTTTTAAAAATTTATCATTTGCCCCCTCATTGGAACGAGCTCGTCCAGGTCGTTTCCACTTAGGGGTCAAACTACTCACATGTTATGATCTTGTTGAAATTGCTTGAAACAAATTGAAATCAATAATGAAATAACAGATTTTTTTATATTTGGTAAAGGATAAAAGGGCATCGATAAATAGCCAGAAATGTTCATGTTCCTTTACCCGTTGCGTACCAGAGGCAGTTTATTTCCGGCCGGTGTGACAGGAATGGAAGTCCGTAGGACCGTTAGTCCCTCTGGACTATTATTCCGCGGAATTATAGTCCTAGGTCTAACATTTCTAGGAATAGTAGTCCGCCGGACTACTATTCCTAGAAATGTTAGACCTAGGACTATAATTCCTCGGAATAATAGTCCAGAGGTACTAATTTTCCTACGGACTTCCATTCCTGTCACACCGGGTCACACGCTACGTCAAAAAGTCATTAAGGGGGATGACTGCAAGGTAAAAGTGTGGTGTAGACCTATCAATATTTTCAACGCGCAACCCTAAGGCTGCACGTAGAAAATATTAATTGGTCAACCCCCAATAATAAATATGGACTCTTCCTATTGCTACCATGGAACTGACATAGAAGATACCACCAGGGTTCAAATGGTTAATGTGCAGGTGCGTGAGTCCCAAACTTAGCTTTCTGTAATGCATTCAGACCATGCAGCTGAGACTCGTATGTCACCGCTGATATGTATGGCCACCTTTCAACCAGAAGGTTTCATATTCGAAATATTCAAGTCAAGACCATTAAAATGCTATATCACATGACAACCTTTCTAAAACATGAGTTTTTAGGTCCTACCTCTCAGCTCCACCCCCTTAGGGAGCCACAAATACCACATATTCGGAATACACGTGTCGAGACCTTTAAAATGATGTTCACACGACAACCTTTCTAAAATATGAGTTTGGTGCCTCTCAGACCCACCCCCGAGAAGAGTCGATCACCCCATTTCACCTATATCCGAAGAAGCCTTTCATTTGATGATAACTGCCTTCCTAATATCTAAGATTGTTTTCAGAATATCTGACAAAATAATAATATTGGGAGGAAAAATAAATTACAATTACGCAAAGAGAACATTTCAAAGTAATCATTTCTCGTTTTTTTTTACCATTAAAGAAAATTGATATCACTCAAAAAGCACCTATTATATGTGCACCAGTATATAGAAAAAATAATGAAAGCGCCCTTAAAGGTCGAGTTTCTACCTTTAAATTTCGACTCTGCGATGAGACTTCAATTGCAAATACAACAAAATCCCCATTGGGAATCAAATGAAGCAAACCCACATTGTGTGCAAACTCGTCAGTATAGCGGTGTCCAAAACGTCGCGCATTACAAATTCCAATGGGAATTTTCGACTGGAAAGACCTTTTTCGGCTTCGTCTGTTCAAGTCCACTTGTGGGAGGTGGGAACGAAGGGAGCTCATTACAAATCCCTCCTGACAAAATTACACTGAGTGATGTTCAGAAAAGGTCGATTTCGCCAATATCCTAGGCCAGCGATGTTGGCACTTTTGCAGTTTCCTATGGAAATTTGCATGGAAAAGAGATCGTCTTTTTCTCGACCACTTAAGCTTTTATTCTTACAAACAAAATCCTCATTGGATTAACATTAGTCGAAACACTGGACCAGGCGCAAATTGTCTAAGTCCGATTTTAGCTGGGTTAGAAAATGTTTCAAGCTAAATTCCCATTTCTTTCAAGCTTAAATTTTGGGCTGGGCCAGAAATGCAGTTGTCTGGGCCGGAATCGGCAATTTATATCTAGTGTTATTGTTTTTAATTCTTTTCATAAAGTCCGAAGTTTCCTTTCCTTCTAATTCAGCTATACGAACATCATGGTTTCATCGGTAGCTGAACTGTCTCTTCTCTCACGTCGACAAATCTCCGCTTCCGACTTTGAATCTTAGTTTGTGATGAACTTTGTGTACATCTCTCTTCTTTTGTTTTCTCTTCATCCACCTAATCCTTACTTATTGTCATCAGTAATAATTACTTACCAGAAAGAAACTACTCTCATTAATTTTTCTTTTTTTTGTCTCAAAAACATAGGTTATGACCCCTCGTTGGAACGAGCTCGTCGAGCTCGTTCCAATGAGGGGTCATAACCTATGTTTTTGGAGACAAAAAATGAAAAACATAAGGTATTAAAGATTTTTTTTTGCAAGTGTCGTCTGCTTTTCATGTTAGGTAAAGGGTTAAGCCAAGCCAAATAATTACAAAATATTCTCAGATTTAGTATACTTTACAGTGTTATTGTTTCTCATTTTTTTAGAAAGTCCGAAGTTTTCTTTTTTTTCTACTCCTAGTTTAGCTATCCGAACGTCACGATTTCTCCGGTAGCTGAACTGTCTCTTCTCTCACTTCAACGAATCTCCGCTTACCACTCTGAATCTTAGTTTGTGTTGAATTTTGTGTACATCTCTCTTGTTTTTTGTTTTCTCTTCATCCACCAAATCCTCACTTATTGCCATCAGTAATTACTCACCACACAAAACTAGTCTCTTTTACCTGGTAACTCCAATTTTACTGATTGATTGTTTTCGATGAATAATGGTGAATAATTTGCTATAAACAAAATGGCTGCGCCTTGTAACGCATCAAGGGTGACAACTCTACATTGGTTCATATCAGTCGAATTTGAAGTCATATCAACGGAGCTCAATAATAATGGAAAGAAATTCATATCTAATAAAGTGGTGCACCGGAACCTCTCGCTCTTCTTTAAAAGTATTGTTATAACAATGTAGCCCGTGACCTCTGCACTCGCGTGTTCAAGCTATCTGCGACACCCTACAGAATCTGGGTAATTTCGTGAAATGACAGTGGAATTCACGAAAATTGTTTCGAGCTGTTTCCGATTCCATTCGATGCTAACATCGAGCCCCGATTTGGTTCGAGATTCAATTCGTATAGCTCTATCAGACGATGTTGAAAGGAGAGAATGGAGTGTTCTCCAAATACAACATATGGCGCGTGGAAAGTTCTACAGAAAATCAATTTAACAATTCACAAGAAAAAACTCAGTTTATATTGTGTTAATGATTCTGGCAACACCGCAAACAACCCTAAAATATTTTGACTGACACCTGGCGTTATTGCTACCCGTTAGAAGCAAAGTTTCGCGATATGAAGTAATTATGCATTAATATGTTTGAAGTTCCGTGGCCTGCTGTATACATAGGCCATTTTGGGCATTGCATTCTCACTGACAGACTATTATCGGGACAAACTAGTACGGACGGGGGAGGGACATGATTTGACCAACTTCTTTATTAGTTTTAACTCTTTACCTATCACGAAAGGCAGACGGCACCCGCAAACAAAATTCTTGAATAACTATTTTTTTTTAATTTTTTTGCGTTAAAACGTCTTGTGACCCCTCATTGTAACGAACCCGTTCAAGTGAGGACCCATAAACTATGTCTTTGAGACAAAAAAAAATGGAAAAAATAATGAAAATTGAATGGTGATTTTTTGGAATAGCCCTTTTTTGGCTGTTAAGTTGGGTAAAGGGTTAAGGCGCATAGAGTCGAGGATTCTGCGAATATTCTTACATTAGTCCGAACTATGGTCGGGCCCAGTTGGCCTCAAACATCAGCAGGCCGGTTCGGGGAGTGGAAGATATACCTTTGACTCGTCATTAGCCAAATACGGCTGAATTCATTTACATTGGCAGATAATATATTACACAGGAATGTCTGTACGTAACACTACTGCCAGCCGTCAATCGTTTAACTCATTTTAGTATCATGTAACGTATCAAGCTCTCAGACCACTGTTGAATTCTATGAGGAGTTCGACTCATTGGAGTTTCCGCGCGGACTATCGTTGATTTAATATAGCAAGCCTTTTCTGACAGAAATACGCTGATATTCGTTCGTGCTACAGTTATTTATATTCCAATCGCTAAGTATTTAATCCGCCTTTAAAACATCAAGATATTAACACGGTTGGCCGAACTAGGCGGCATAATCATAAAACTAAAGCTGCGGTGATTCTCTATTCACATCTATTCAGAAAACAGATGTGTTTAATAGTAGTGGTAAAGACATTATAGATTCAGTTAAATCAAGTCTCGAATGAAAAACTTTTCTCGCGCTGATTCAAAGGAAGTGCATGTTTATCGTATTTTTTACATTCAGTTGAATGCAATATTTCAGTTGGTCAGAAAACCGAACAGTAGGTTCGCTTTTAAGATCAACTGAAGCAGACGATTGAATCAAAACGTAAGCGATGGACTGGGTAATGGCTAGACTGCCAGTGGTTCCAGGTTATAGCAGCGTCGAAATCGTTACCGAATTTAACTGGCGGCTTGAGAGCTTGGTAACTTATCTGATGAAAAATTTGGCGCGGACGACCCTCTTCCCCTGTGACCCGACTCTAATTCCACCACCACAGTTGCAGATAACGACATTTTATGCCCTAGACCTCCGCGGGAGATTTTGTGGGGAAAAGAGTCGAGGGATCCATCCGTCCGTCCGTCCGTCCGTCCGTCCGTGCTATCTTTTAGGACTTAGGATCTGTCCAATGCTTATGTGCTAAGTTAGAATTATGTGTTAAGCACTAATTTCGAGCTCCATATGTGGCCAAAACACTCCTTATGGGGTTATAAAGTAGATCGAAATTTAACCTCCAAAAGTAGGGACATACCTCCACAGAGTTGGACAATATGATCCATTGTATCAAATGGAAATATTTTGGGGGTTAGCACGTAAAATTCGACAAAATATAAACTCCTAATTCTTTCAACTCCTGAAACTCAAATGTTGGTATGTCAGTATGCCATGTGGAGATCGGCCCTAATTGACCCCGTCCCAGACATGGAAGTGACGTTATAGTCATGTGACCTACTTACGTCATGTTTGGTTGTCATGGTAGCCCGCATGAGCGGTCATGTTGTGACGCTACCCTCATAGTAATTCGTGGTTTCAGTGCGCATGTGCAGCTCGAGTTGTTAGGGTGACACGTTTTTCCGTCGTCCATTTTGTTTACTGTAGGTCGCCATCGTCGTTTCTTTAGCAGCAATGATTGCTATGTGACCCTAAACCTTCTAATAGGACGTGGGCATGTTCTGGGGGTGCGTTTGAATAAATAAGAGCAAATTTAATCACCCAAATAGACCAGACAATCTCCTCAAATCATCATAAACACCCACAATCCCTTTATTTTGAACGGATTTCCCCCAGAATCCTCCTTATAATAGCAGCACATAGTTCTATAAGGTATGTTCTATTAAACTAGAGTACTTTTACCAGATCGGATTTTTCCAAAATTCTCGGTTACTTCCTAGAATTACCATAAACAACCGGACAACTATATATTTTGTTCGGATTTTCCTAGAATCCTAATAATAATAATGGCTCGTAATTCAATAAGATACGTTCCTTTATATGAAACTAATTTTGCTTGTTAGGATTTTCCCCCAACCTCGATTGCTTCTTAAAATTACTACCCACAAATCACGTCAAATCACCAAAAAAACACCCAAAATCTTTTTATTTGGTACGGATTCCCCAGAATCCTCCTTATAATAGTAGCACGTTGTACTATAAAGAATGTTTTATTAAAATGCAGTACTTTCGCCAGTTCAGATTGTTCCAAAATCCTTGGTTACTTCCTAGAATTACCACAAAACAACCCGACAGATCCTCAGTTACGTCCTAGAATTACTACAATCACCCTCTAAAAAAACACCGAAATTATTTTATTTGGTACGGATTCCCCCAGAACCGTCATTATAAGAGTTACACGTAGTGCTATAAGGTGCGTTCTGTTAAACTATTTATCAGTTCGGAATTATCCAAAATCTTCGGTTACTTCCTCGAATTTCGACAAATAACTCGACAACTATTTATTTGGTTCGGATTTTCCCAGAATCTTCATTGTAAAAGCAGAACGTGATGCTATAGGATTGTATGGGTGTTGTTTGTATAAGAGTAACTTGACTGCCTCAGATTCCTTCAGAATCTTCTGTGTCTACATATTACGAGCGCTATTCTAGCCACTCTAACCTCACCAGTCTATCTAGTCCTCTGGTTCCGACCTCTGCCCTCGTCAAAGCTCTATAATCACCAGTCAGCTTGCTTCATTTTCCGTAATCTGTACCTATCCATCCAGAGTTATCTCCCCCTCTATATAACGGAAGTCCGATATGATTTTTAAACCTGAAAGACAATCCAACAGGAAGAAGTATTGCTCAAACGACATGGATCTTACCGAGCAAATAAGACATCGAGGTATTACTCGAACGACTCTTATCCTAATCTTGGAAAAAAATGGAATCCATAACCACGGACGTTTTCCAATAGGGATTGTCTTAGTGGAATTCTGCAAGAAGGATTCGTTTTGTAGGAGATTTAACGGAATATATAGTTAAGCTTCCTAGCACATGTTCAGCTCCTGACATCTAGACCGGTGTGACAGCAATGATAGTCCGTAGGAAAATTAGTCCCTCTGGACTATTATTCCGCGGAATTATAGTCCTATGTCTACCATTTCTAGGAATAGTAGTCCGCCGGACCATTGCCGATGACTAGATTGGTTGTTGGGTTTAGAATGGGTAGAATGGCGTCCGTAATAGGTAGATAAGACAATTACAGCTGACTAGATAGATTGCTGGGGTTAGAATGAGTAGAATGGCGTCCGTAATAGGTAGATAAGACCATTACTGCTGACTAGATAGATTGTTGGGATTAGAGTGGGTAGAATGGCGTCCGTAATAGTAGATAAGGCAATTACTGCTGCCTAGATAGATTGTTGGAGTTAGGAAGAACAGCGTCCGTAATAGGTAGATAAGATAATTACTGTTGACTAGATAGATTGTTGGGGTTAGAATGGGTAGGATACTGTCCGTAATAGGTAGATAATACAATTACAGCTGGCTAAATAAATTAGCGGGGTTGGAGTAGGTAGAATAGCGTCCGTAATAGGTAGATAAGACATTTACTGCTAACTAGTTGGTAACATGGCGTCCGTAATAGGTAGTTAAGACAATTACTGCTGGCTAAATAGATTGTTGGGGTTAGAGTAGGTAGAATAGCGTCCGTAATAGGTAGATAAGACAATTACTGCTGATTAGATAGATTGTTGGGGTTAGATTGGTAGAATGGCGTCCGTAATAGGTAGATAAGACAATTACTGCTGACTAGATAGATTGTTAGGGTTAGAGTAGATAGAATAGCTTCCGTAATAGGTAGATGGGACAATTACTGCTAACTAGATAGATTCTTGGGGTTAGAGTAGGTAGAATGGCGTCCGTAATAGGTAGATAAGTCCATTATTGCTGACTAGATAGATTGTTGGGGTTAGAGTGGGTAGAATAGCGTCCGTTATTGGTAGAAACCGAGGATTTCGAAGCAATCCGAGCCAGTAAAGTTACTCTCATACAAAGGAACAACGCCCATATAGATAGTCCTATAGTACTACTTGTTACTCTTACAAGGAGGATTCTAGGGAAATCCGAACCAAATATATAGTTGTCGGCTTATTTGTTATAAATCTGGGCTGTAATCGAAGATTTCGGAAAAATCCGAACTGTGAACTAGTTTAATAGAACGCACTTTATAGCACCACGTGTAACTCTTATAAGGAGGATTCTAGTGGAATCTGTACCAAATAAAATGATTTGGGGTGGGATTTTGTGTGTGTGGGGGGGGGGGGTGGGGGGGGGGTAAATTGTCGGGTTGTTTGTAGTAAATCTAGGAAGAAACTGAGGGTTTGTGGAAATCCGAACCAGCCCAATTACTTTTATACAAAGGACCGCGTCCTGTAGATTTGCGTGCTATTATTATAAGGAGGATTCTGGGGGAATCCAAAACAAATAAAGCGATTTTGGGTAGGTTTTTGGTGAGTTTTGGCTAATTGTCGAGTCTTTTTGGTCTATTTGGTTAATTAGATAGGTAATTGTCGGGTCCATTTGGTTAATTAGATGTACCCCTATTCAATCAACGCACCCTCAGAACATGCCCTGTCCTATTAGAGGGTCGTTGATCGCATAGCAACCATGTTCTGCTATGTGAACAAAGATGGCGTTCTCCGGTAAACAAAATGGATGAAGGAAACACGTGAAGCGCTAACACGTTCTTCACATTCGTACTGACACCACGCATCACCGTGTAGATGATGTCACAACATGGCTACTCAAGCGAGCTACCATGACAAAAACTTGACAACAAACATGGCATGACAAGGCGACATGACAGTGACGTCACTTTCGGGTCCGGACCGGGGTTTGTCCAATGAGGCTCGATCTCCGCATGGCATACGATTTACATCTGTCCATTCGTACTTCCGTCCATACAAACCTATTCCGTTATAACTTAAGCACCGTTTGTCATATTTCCTGTTTGACATAATCGATAGAAATAGAAATGCCAGGTTATATTTACAACTCCCATAAGATAACAAAGCAAATGCCCCTCTTTCTATTCATCTCAAATTTGAACCACCAAATATTCGACGTCAAGAGAAAGACAATACAGTATAGTCGCCGTAGACTGGTCGTAATCCACGCGTGGGCAGTGATGTCCACGCATGCGTTTACGAGGTAATAAAAATCATTATCATAAAAAAATTCCAATTAGTGAGGCATCGGCTTGTAAAGAGTTTTGGATAACATAGCAACCATGTTTAATTAGAATTAATTTTTTATGATTATTCCTGTAATTAGTATTTGGAATCTAATATCATTGCATCCGTAGAAATATTGCCCACCTGTGGAAAGTGCCCAGTCCACGGCGACCGTACTGTAATCTTGATACTGTCGTAGAACGTGACCGCTGGTTGTTCTTGGATTATTCATAATTACTGCGATTTTCCGTGTATACCTCGAAAATACGACGGACATCACGACGATTCACGAACACCGAATAACTTGGTCATCCGCTAAATTTCTTGGTTTTACGATGAGACCGGTCCGGACCCGGCTCGATCTCCGCATGGCATACGATTTACATCTGTCCATTCGTACTTCCGTCCATACAAACCTATTCCGTTATAACTTAAGCACCGTTTGTCATATTTCCTGTTTGACATAATCGATAGAAATAGAAATGCCAGGTTATATTTACAACTCCCATAAGATAACAAAGCAAATGCCCCTCTTTCTATTCATCTCAAATTTGAACCACCAAATATTCGACGTCAAGAGAAAGACAATACAGTATAGTCGCCGTAGACTGGTCGTAATCCACGCGTGGGCAGTGATGTCCACGCATGCGTTTACGAGGTAATAAAAATCATTATCATAAAAAAATTCCAATTAGTGAGGCATCGGCTTGTAAAGAGTTTTGGATAACATAGCAACCATGTTTAATTAGAATTAATTTTTTATGATTATTCCTGTAATTAGTATTTGGAATCTAATATCATTGCATCCGTAGAAATATTGCCCACCTGTGGAAAGTGCCCAGTCCACGGCGACCGTACTGTAATCTTGATACTGTCGTAGAACGTGACCGCTGGTTGTTCTTGGATTATTCATAATTACTGCGATTTTCCGTGTATACCTCGAAAATACGACGGACATCACGACGATTCACGAACACCGAATAACTTGGTCATCCGCTAAATTTCTTGGTTTTACGATGAGACCAAGATATAACCTCTTCGGCGAAAACAGATTCCAATATTACCTGTTTCGTAGTATTGATATTTAAACAAAAATAGACTTTAATTCATAAATGCGTAATGTCTATAGGTTTCGTTTTTACATTTTCTCTGCCAGTCTAAGAAGCTTAAGGCATTTCCATGCAACAAATATCCCTTTCCACCCATTGCCTACTATTTCTCAATGGAATAGTGGACCAGGCTGTCAAGGTTGGACTGGTCCAACGCGGTATAGCGATCGCGGTCCGATCCGATCCGATCCACGATCTGGTACACTCTGGGCCGCAGATCTGACCGATGCGATGCAACGGCGGTCCGGACCGCGTCACTAAACCTTGAAGGTGCGTAAGTCCCTATCATAGCTTTGTGTATTGTATTCCTGCGCACCAGCCAAGGCGTCTGAGCCATCACTGATATATTACAACACGGGGGTTCTTCAGTGACCCTGAACCACTCCATTCGAAATATTTCTTTTTGTACGAAGTCGAACGGGGTGTATGAGAGAATATCACGTGACAACTAAAAGGGGTGTACACACATTGTATGGGACACTTCGCCGATTTCACTTTCACACATCGCCTCAAACTTTTTCGTCAGTAATAATAAACATTCAGACATACAAATAAAATGATAACAATATTGTTTCATGGGAATATTCTGAAAACCTGAAATAAAACATGTGTACATACCCTCATTTGTCCGATTTTACTAGAAGGAGAGGGATTCTGTTGTGGTGTTTCTACGCTACAGATCCGTTATGGTTTCGAGAAATATGCAACCTTTGTCGTTATATGAACTGTAACTTTAAAGAAACCTATTAAAGCACTTGTACAAATTTGAATGTGGTGTCCCGATTCTCCAAGACACACAACGCACCACTGTATCGAATAAAACACTTTATAAAGTCAACTTGTGTCCAACAATAATAACGACGCGTCATTTCCCAGTGTCCTTGAATTGCAGTCTCCCAAATGTTTGAGTTCAATCAAAGGGAAATAACTCCAAATCGTATTTGTTCAACAAAAAAGAAAGACATGTTTCTTTCAGTTTCTCCAATTATTACTTTTATCAAGGTTTTCGTCACTGGATATCGTTTGGGGATTATATAATAAAACAAAACTCAATACACCGTAGGGGTAGGGTTATAAATTCGTCACACGGTGTTTCAGCAGGGTATACGAGACTGTTCGGCTTTCAGTTTCAGGAAATACTGATCTCAGAAGGGTAGTACAGTCCCGGACTCCCTGCTGAAACACCGCGTAACCAATAACATTGAAAATAGTGAAACTCTCGGATATTTAGACCTTCTATGGATATTATAACACAAGAGCAAGCACTCTCAGTTAACCCTTTACCCAACGTAACGGGGAAAATCCGCCAGCGCTATTCACAAAAATTACCATTTAATTTCCATTATATTTTCATTGTTCAGTCTCAAAAACATAGCTTATGACCCCTCTTGGAACGAGCCCTTTTGGCTCGTTTCAGTGAGGGGGCATAAGCTATGTTGTTGACGCCAAAACAGAAAACAAATTAGTTATTCAAGAATTTTATTTGCAAATGTCGTCTACGTTTCGTGTTAGGTAAAAAGTTCAATTGTAAGAAATGAAATGAATTATCTGTCGCTTTATCGGAGTTTGAATGCCAAATGGGCGTATCAGACTTATTGCATTTAGTCTTATTTCGCTTCAGATAAGAAGATGAATGTTGTTGAGAAGATGAGGAATTTTGTCAGCAAGGTAATTGATTTATTTAGACTATCTGTTTAATGATCCCCTATTTTGGGCGGTTTTTATTTGTATGCGTGCAATTAGCCTTGAACGTTCTAGTTGGTTGTCGCCCGGCAGACTATTACTATAACAAATAAGTTAAGTATGGCGGAACAAGAAGAAAATAACACGTAAAATACTGCCCTTACATTGAAAGCAGCCTTTGCTATAATTTTAACTCTTTTGAATGCATTATGTTTTAGAGACCAAATCGATATCATTATCAAAGAAAACTGGATGGCCTGTCACAGACCGAAAACGAATGATGACACAATTGAGGTGTTGGCAATATCGCGCACCAAAATGCCTCCTATTTTTCAAATCGAGTCACTTGCTGTACACAAGGTATCGAATAGGGCTCGCAATACTTGGGTGATATTCGACTATCATTTGTGATTGGAGGAAATGTTAGCGCGATTTGCAGGCGTTTCATATAATTTAGGAATCTTAGCCATCTTCTTTTTTACTTTTCTCCAGAATCTTTAGTAGCCTTGACTCAAGCTATTATCTCAGCCACTAAGATTTTTCAAATTCACTGCAAATTTATTTGCTCGCCACGATTGTGTAGGTCAAAACTTCGAAACAGCGAATCATCCAGAATATGGCTGCTCGCATTATCATAGGCTCTAGGCGGTATGATCACATACCCCCACCACTAAACTACTTCCTGAACAGCAGTGGATTATTTTCATTATTTTCAAGATTTCTGTCTTTAAATATACTGAAGGTTCGGCATCTGGACATTCACAAGATCCCCTGATAATTAGGAAACCAGAAAGGTGTTAACGCTTTTCTGAACAAATTCGACCGTATATGCCCTTTCCAGGTCTATACTTGTGAAAAGCAAAGGCTTTTCATTCGCTGGGACTCGACTTTGCAATGCGTTGCCTGTTCAAGTTCAAACATCCGAAACCATCTCAACCAGTTTGAAAGGAATCTAAAATCTAACCCCTTTAGAGAGGCTTTTTGCAACTTCTAACTTCTAACATGCACTATTATCTTTCCTTTTCCCAAGGATATTAATTAAATTATTAATTAAAGTTTTTGTGTTTGCTAGTTAAATGCCATTAAAGGGTTATTCAATTAAGAAATATCCAATTAAGGAGCACCACTGCATTACATAGTTATCTTTAACCCTTTACCTAACATGAAAAGCAGACGACACTTGCAAAAATAATTCTTGAATAACTAATTTTTTTCATTTTTTGTCTCAAAAACATAGGTGACGAGCTCGTTCCAACAAGGGGTCATAACCTATGTTTTTGAGACAAAAAATGAAAAAAATAATGAAAATTAATTGGCGATTTTGAGAATAGCGCTGGCCGGTTTTGGCCGTTACGTTAGTTAAAGGTTTAACCCTCTGCACGCTGATGTCAGAATGGCAAGGTTTAAAGGCACTTTTGACAGTCAGGCTCATCTCGTGTCGAACATTTTTACCGGTGGAGGAAGCTGGAGTACCCAGAAACAACGAGCAACAGCGAGCAACTGTCAGACTCCTCGAAGTACTAATTCCACCTAAGCAGGGTTGGCATTGGTGGAAGACAAGTGCACCATCGACGGACAGTATGCCTTAGTACACAGTGCCACCTTGCCCCCAGGTACGCAATCGGAATTAAGTGCCTTCCCCTTAGGACACAACGCAGTTACCCCTGGTTGGGATAGAACCGTGGACCTTTCGGTTTGAAGACCAATGCCGTGACCACTGATATAATAAATTTAACCCTTTTGAAGGTTTTATGTTTTGCAAACATTGCACATGTCTACTGTTTTATTGGCCAAAATAGATATCATTGCCAAAGAATACTCATTTTCGTTTCTCGAATTTCTTATATGCTGCAATTTTTCAGAATTCAACTGTCTGTGAGATTTTTAGTATTCTTTGCGGCTCGGTGTTTAAAAACCGACATCCAGGTATTAAATCTCCATATAGCATACATGCTGGCGAAGATAACTTATGATAATCATAATCTTTGCCACGTAAGTATGAGCGTATGTCAATTAATATTTTATTATGATTCATGTATGCAAAACGACAATATTCAGTCTTTCTTTTTTAATCCATGATAGTTAAAATTGTTTGAATCATAATACCAGAACCTGATATAACTCCGAGAGGAATAGGATTAAGACTTATCGCACCTGCAATAAAACCTGCACTGGTTATGCCTATTAATATTTATAATTCATCCTGAATAATACATAACCCTTTGAACCTTAGCGGCCGCTTTCCGCCCAGGAACGTGATACGTCATAACGTCATTAAATAGGATGGCTGTTCAGTAAATGTGTGGAGTAGACTAAATAATATTTTCAACGTGCAGACCCGAGGCTGCACGTTGAAAATATTGATTCGTCTACCCCAAATAAAGAATATGGACTCTTCTAATTGATGCCATTGAACTGGCATGGAAGATACCACTAGAGTTCAAAGGGTTAACCCTTTACCCAACGTAACGGCCAAAACCGGCCAGCGCTATTCTCAAAAATCGCCAATTAATTTTCAAAATATTTTCATTTTTTGTCTCAAAAACATAGGTTATGACCCCTCGTTGGAACGAGCTCGTCGAGCTCGTTCCAACGAGGGGTCATAACCTATGTTTTTGAGACAAAAAATGAAAAAAATTAGTTTTTCAAGAATTTTTTTTGCAAGTGTCGTCTGCTTTTCATGTTAGGTAAAGGGTTAAAAGCCTTTGCAAAACACCAGTATCTTTTGCGATAAAGATTACATAACAATTTTAATTGTTCTCTATCAGATTCTTTTAAATATTTCGTTATATAATTTAAAAAAAAAACAGATTTTTTTCATCTATATTAAATGCCTATTTAATAGTAACCCCTCAAATGAGTGAATCGAGGTCTATCAGCAGACACACGATTGAACTCTTACCTGTTGAATCGCCAATAGACGTCATAAAATTAATTCTATCTCCCAGTTCCAATTGAAGATAAGTGGGAAAAATGATTGTGGCTGAATATTGATTCTCGAGTTTCTGAATATGGTACATTTAACTTTTCTTTGACACCATTCACAAGTGTCGAACTCCCAATTTCACATGAAAATTGCTAGACTACATTCCTATTCGAAGTATTCGACCCCTCTATAACATGGTGTAATCGATCTTACTATGAATAGGTCCACTAGCGCCATTTCCGAAAGACCATTCCGATTTTCCAGATTTTAGATCACCGATTTGTTCTGCCAAGATCGTCACCACAGGTCTAACCTTCATTATTCTTTCAATCACCGTTATCAACAAGCAAGGCACCACCCATATGAACAGGATCGTGTAGATTCGTCACGCGATGTCCAGTTGTGTCCAAATTACCTGTCATGATATCACTAGGTTGTTTAATCTTCTTGTAGTCCAAATATTTTTCACTGACGGCACTCGTGTCGATAGGGAGATCGCTTGGCAGACCAAATAAATTATTTTATCCCATAAATGGCCATTTTTGAACAATAAAGGCCTTGGATAATTTTTTGCTTTATTCGCCTAGTAGGGTGATAAATTTTCCCTGCAGGTTTAACACTGAAAGAACTTATTCCCCTAATAGCGACGGACTTGTTGATCTCTGGCCTCTCACACATTTGTCTAGCATAATTAATAGATCGATTGTTGATTTCTTTAAATTGTTTTGAAAGCATTTCACAATGCCAGTAGAAAACACCACCCACTGCTCATATAATAAAGTATATTTGCAAGTTTAGCCAAGTTTGTAGGGGAATTATTTTTAGACAGAAATGTATTATTCCGCCTTGTTTATTTTTGCCAATTTTGCTGCTCGATCAAATTGGACCAATGTGCTCCTCACTTCTCGCAGTGTTTTGTTGCGAATTATAGCACAATGTTGCCGCGACTGCCTGTAGACAATTTATGGGATAAACAAAATAAAGGTATAGTGTTTTCAAATAAAACATTTATTCTAGTCGTAGAATTAAGAATGAAACCGACTCGCCAGAGGCTCGTCGGTTTCATTCTTAATCCTACTGGTAGAATAATTTTTTTACTTGAAAACAATATACGTTTATTCTATATTTCATTCATGTCTATAGCCTTATTCATTTTACCACTGCTAAGTTTATTGAAATAGAGTCTATCAGATTCTTCACTCACATTTTTTTTTTTTCTTTTTTTTTTTTCTTTTTTGTTGCTGAGGGCGCGGTGGCTCATTTGGCAGAGGTGCAGGCTGCAAGTCGAGAGGTTCTCGGTTCGAATCCCACCTGCAGCAACCGCGTTGTGTCTTCAACCAATGCTAACCCTGCTTGTGTGGAGTTAGTATGTTGGGGAGCTGACAGTTGCTCGCCGTTGCTCACTGGTTCTCTCCGGGTATTCCGGCTTCCTCCACCCGTAAAATAATATATAATTTGTAAGTTGCTATACTAGAATCGACGTATCCTTTGTTACTGGCATGCGAATTTTGGATAGGTTCTGAAGATTAACTATCTTATGCCATTTCATGTTCTTTGAAATAATCTGTTCTATCCACATATCTCTCAGTCACCACATCTCTTGGTTCGGTGGGATCCTTCGCGTTGATGATCTTGTGAGAATTCATATTCATGTCCTCGTTAGATATTTTATTCAAAACATTCTCTTTAATCTACCGAATATTTTATGTCTCTCGTCAGCGTACTTTTTTGTGATAGTATCATGTGGTCCGCTGGGATCTGATAAATTATAGATTTTGTTAATCTTCATACTGGTTGGTTCCTGTCATGGATAGAATCTTTTCATGGAGATACCCATATTTACTTCAGTCATCGCAGTGTCAATATATGATTTGGTTGTCACACCACCCTCGTTAACAGGCACCCTCCAAAATCATTATCAAAAAAACTAGCTACTTGTTGGCTGTGAGTACATTCAAGAAGCATGACTTTATTTATTATTTTTTTTTTGTCTTGACTATCAACATATTTTTGTGTGACAGTGTCCAGTTTATGTTTTGGATTATCCAAATCGGTAAGTCACTCCCCTTCTACACTTAGATGAGCCTTTAATACATCAACTCACAGGAAGTTATCTAATTCATTTCTTGCATCTTTTAAATCACCAATCGTGAGTTGTAAATGCATTTCAACTGCGTTAATGTCATGTTTCAGTTATGTTATATCATCAAAAGCTTCAGCAGAAACGTTATTATCATTAATTACTCCCATATATATTATAAGGTTATATAAAATAATTTCTTTAAAAAATTTCATTGTATGCAGTGTCTGAAACTGTTAAAGGTTTTTATAATATCAAAATATGTTTTACCCTTGGATTGTTCATTAACTCTTTACCTAACATGAAAAGCAGACGACACATGCAAAATGAATTCTTGAATAACTAATTTTTTTCTCAAAAACATAGGTTATGACCCCTCGTTCCAACGAGGGGTCATAACCTATGTTTTTGAGAAAAAAAATGAAAAAAAAATAATAAAAAGAATAAAAATTAATTGGAGATTTTTGAGAATAGCGCTGGCCGGTTTTGGCCGTTACATTGGGTAAAGGGTTAATAAAGCAAATTCAATAATATCTGCATAAAACACTATATTTACTTTGATACTGGGAACTGCTGTAAATATAGTTGATATTCAAATTGTTAGATATATCTTCTGTTTCCTGTTTGTGGGTCCTGTGTGGGTTTTATCCCATAACTATCAAAATACTCAATTATTTTGTCCAAAATTTTAACACACACCCATTGTGTTCCAGAACCAGACATCCCACCTATTTTATTAGATAAAATCCCAGTATTCTAGTTTTTTTTATATTATCACACGAATAAACACCCTAAAAGTTATTTATTTTATAATATTTCATCCAATCATTAATATCCATATTAGAGAGTGGCATACATTTTATAGAATAACTCCTATAATTGGTATATTTGTGAATGAACTGTACTTCTCCAACAGTATTTCCTTTCCTCTTTGATTTTTTGAGTTTTTTTATCCCTTAACTCCTTGCATGCTGCTGGCGGATATTCCTTCTGAGAACAGAATTTTTCTTGTCACTGACTAAATATAATATGGCAAATTTAATCAAATTATCTCCCTTTAAATTAAAAGAAACTTTTTCACCAATGATTTCTTGTGTGAAATTTAGATGAATTTTTCATCAAATCTAGTCATGGCTGCTTCACAGCAGCCATGACTAGAGTTAATGAAAAACCTGTAGAAAATACTCAGTGGGTTAAGAGTTAATTTTAACTCATTTTGACTGTCTATATGTAGATCCTATCTACCAAAAGCACTTAATAACATAGGATTTCCAATACTAGCTAACAATGCTGTGGCCTGTCCATAGTAATTTGCATACCTAAACCCGTTTTATATGATGTTATGATGTTTCAAGATCCTTAATTTGTTTTTTAGTTAACATTGATGTATATGGAAAAAGTATATTGGAATGATATATTTATTACCATCACAAACACATGTTTCCACTATTTAATCTATTCCATAATTTGGTAGGATACTTGTTGCTCCTAAACCCAATCCTGGAAGAATATACTTACCCAATGCAGGCAATACCTTTGATGCAATACCCATAATCGACCCCCATAATGTTCCACCTTTTTGAACTGCTTTTCTTATTTGCATTTTTGAGATGTTGATATCAACTCCCTTATTTTGAGTTTTAGCTTTATTAAATTTATTAATTTGTGTTTTAGTTAATAGTATTTCATCATCCCCACTAAATTGAACTCCAGTTAAACAGATTAGCATCATTATTAGAATAAGCTTGATACAATGTTCTTTTCTGTCCATCTGACAGGTTAATTTTGGTTGGTTGATAATTTGTCATCTTAGATAACAAATGTTATCTTTAAAAGATCTGAACCAATCATAACGATTCAATGAAAGGGTTATATTATTAACTGCATCACCTTCAATTAATTTCTTCTTAACATTAAACCCTTCCTTATTGCCTGCTATCGTAGCAAAACCAGTACAACCACTTGGATAAAATTGCTATCTTGGGGATTATTATCAAATGTAATGTTACCTCCAATTAATTTAGATTTTTTATATAAAGAATATTAAGGAATCTGTGATAAAGAATTGAGATCATTAAAACTCTGTATAGTTCTTTTTATATCAGTTCTTTTAGTGATAAGATCTATCAAACTTCTATCCACTTTTGTTTCAGGTATGAGCTTTCCGTCAATGAAAGCATCTAATTTCATTTCTATTATAAAGCTTATGTCAAACATTAACTGACCTCATTTATTCATTTGAATTTTATATGCATTCCATTTAGGTTGTTTATATTTTCTCATTCCACATCCTTCGATTATATCCATATGTTTAATTAAACTAAATACACAATCTCTATATTTTCTTAAAGATTCTCCTACAATTAAATTTTCATGCGCTTGGTCGTTTTTCAGTTTTGCACTCAGAATTTCTGCACAAAGAATGAAGAGGATCGTTCTGTATCACTTCACATTGCACAGAGAACAGTTAAGCGTAGTGACCATTATTAAGGACGCAGCTGTGAATGTTTTTGTAAAATGTGTCAAACCAATTCATTACAGAGGGACCAAATTTGAAAATTCGAAGAGTTCTTTTAATAAAAGATCACTCAAATGAATCGAACGCTTTTTCGAAATCAAGCAGGTTTAATATTCCTGGTATTTATAGTTTTTCGCATTTTTCAATCAAGTTGATTCTCTGATATATCTCCCTTTCACGAAGCCTAGCTGCGTTTTTGATACACCGTTTCGGGAGAACTATTTTCATTCTATTCTCTATTACCCGGTGTAAAAGGAATGGAAGTCCGTAGGAACGTTAGTCCCTCTGGACTATTATTCCGCGGAATTATAGTCCTAGGTCTAACATTTCTATGAATAGTAGTCCAGTCCAGTATTCTGACATCACCTTTGGTGAACGTTGTAAACTTCCATTCATTCCTACCATTATCTGAGGGTGACATTTGTGCCCTGGTACGAAAATCGCCATCCAAACAATGTCCTTTAGATATCATTCCTACGAAGTTGCTAAAATCATGCCTACCTGCTTTTGTTCCTTGGTTGTTGGAAATCGTCAACACATCACTATCATCTGGAGTATTTCCATCGACCATGAAACAGGCTCTTGTTACCCCTCTTCTTAAAAAACCGCCACTTGATCCCGAAATTCTGAAAAACTACCGCCCTGTGTCCAACTTAAGTTTTGTTTCCAAGCTATTAGAACGTGCAGTGTCGAAACAGCTACGGGAACATCTGTCACAATGTTCGTTGTCAGAAGAATTCCAATCTGCCTATACGCCACTTAGTAGTACGGAAACAGCACTCCTGCGTGTCCAGAATGACATCTTGTTGTCTATGGACCGTAAGGAGGTTTCCTGTCTTGTTCTACTGGATTTAAGTGCTGCGTTTGACACCATTGACCACGCAGTGCTTCTTAATATCCTTATGACTAGAATAGGTATCAGTGGAACAGCACATGAGTGGTTTAAATCGTATCTTTCTGATCGGACACTAAGAGTAAATGCAAACGGTACCTATTCCACTGAGGTTCCATTAGAGTTTGGTGTACCGCAGGGGTCCGTCCTTGGGCCTCTGTTGTATGTTATATATGTCCTGCCATTGGGCGACATAATTCGTAAGCACGGACTTGATTTTCATTTTTATGCAGACGACACACAACTCTACATTCATTTTAGAGCCCACCAAGAGGTGTATGCAGTTCACTCGTTAGAACATTGTGTAGATGACATTAAGTCGTGGATGACGTTAAACTTTCTTAAGCTCAATCCCGACAAAACCGAAGTTATCTACATTGGATTACGTGGCCAGCTTTCGAAGCTGTCCCGTATTTATCCAAATTTTGATGGCAATCTGATCTCTCCGTCCACCATGGTGCGTAACCTCGGATTTTTCATGGATGCGACATTGTCTGCTGACTATCATGTCACACAGGTGTGTCGGACATCATATTATCACTTACGAAACATCAGCAGGGTGCGCATCGTGGTTGACGAGGATGTTGCCAAACAGTTAGTTCATGCGTTTGTCACCAGTCGCCTGGACTACTGCAATTCCTTAATGTACGGCTGTAAACGGTCCCTACTACATAAGCTGCAGCTTGTCCAGAACTGTGCTGCCCGATTGATTCTTAAAAGGAGGAAATCGTGTCATATAACACCCTTACTGTACCATCTTCATTGGCTACCCATTGAAAAACGCATTGATTTCAAAATCATCGTAACTGTCTATAAATGTCTAAATGGATTGGCCCCTACATATCTCAGCAAACTACTTCAACGATACGTTCCCACACGATCTCTGAGATCCTCCTTCACAAATAATCTTTGTCACAAGACCAGTACCCTTGTAACTGCTGGAAATCGGGCCTTCTCCGTTGCCGGACCTCTTCTCTGGAACAATCTGCCTGATCACTTGAAATCACCACAAACATACCAGACCTTCAAAACTAACCTTAAGACGCGCTTATTCGGTAAAACCTATACATAAATTGTCCTTCTAAACTTATGATTAACACAGAGCTGACTTTATTTATTTTTTTAATTTTGTAAAGCCTGAGAGCACATTTGCGTGGAGTCATGGCTCTAAACTGTATTTATTATTATTATTATTATTATATCGGTCGATAATGTTTTTAAAGATTTTTGGTTTATTCTGTTTCGGAGTACATTTAATAATACTTTTTCTTTGGGTGACAGACAATTCTTCAGATTCGTATCCATTATTTAATGATCTCACTAAATACTGCCCGATGTTGTTCCAGGACAGTTTATAAAATTCTACCATAAATCCACCAGAACCAGGACTTTTGCCATTTTTCATTGTTTTCAGCATGTGGAGGCATTCATATCATGTTAATGATCCCACGAGTGATTGTGTTTCATTGTCATCTAAAAAATAAAACAATGGATTATTGTCGTTAACCCTTTACCCAACGAATCTGCCGCCCGCGTAATATGCAAATTCAGTAGTTGAAAAAATATTATTTTTTAAAAAATTTAAACAAAACCATATCATGTGACCTCTCGTTGGAACGATCTCGTCGAGCTCATTCCAACGAGGGGTCACATGATATGGTTTTGTTGAAATTTTTAGAAAACTTTGAAAAAATGATATTTAAAATAATAAATTTTGATATCGTCTGCGTTGGGTAAAGGGTTAAGAAATATTTCTCTCCATCATCATTTCCATCAACCATGGATTACTTTGAAGCATACACGTTTCAGCAAAACGCTTTTGTTGATCGATTATCATTTTTAGATCTTTTGTTTCAGTCACGTCATCCTTGACAATTTTTGACATGAGTCTTTCAGTATAGTGTCTCTTTTAAGTTGCATGTGTATTTAGTGGCTTTTTCAAGTTCTACTTTCCACTTGGCTTTTGTTGTTATAATGATTCCCTTTATTTTTTATCTCTAATTGCTTTCAGGTCTGAGTTTAGGGACTCTATTTCGTCTTTAAGTGAAAGATTTCCTTGGTCAAATTTAGAATTTATTAATGTCATCATCATTATCATTGTTGATGTTGTCGTTTCTAGTCATTTAACATCTAGAATACTGATCCACAATTTCTGATATTTTTGCCTTTATTGAGTTCACAAAGTTCGTGTTGTCCAAACGACTATTATAGCACTGTGATCGGATCTAGTTAAGGGTATCTATTTCATAGATAGGTGGCAGGTTCCAATCAACCCCAATAAAGACCGAGGTGTTGCCGAGGCTCTCAATCTTATCATACAAATATTGTTAGAACCAGGGGTTATCTTCGTTTGGTCCACATACTACTGCTGAACTCTGCCTTTGTTCCTGAATATTTATATCTAAAATTACAAAGTTGCCTGCAGTGTCAAGGATTTGTTTGTGTATTTTATAACTGTAAGAATTTTTTAACAAAATAGCAGTGCCTCTTCTCGAACTTGAGTAGGAACAAAAAACTGCATGGAAACCCCATTCATTTGTCCAACTTTGTTCAGTGAAAGGAGTGAAGCGCGTATCCACTAAAAGAGTTGTATCGTATTTTCCTTGCATTTTATCATCAATAGGTTTATTTTTAACATTTGGAGTCGTGTTCTGGTGGAGGGGGGGGGGGAGTGGAAAAGCAAACCCCTTTAAAAGCCATCTCCACGCCAGTCTCCAGACCGAGAGCCGAGCACTGAAAAGTCGCAACAATCGAGACTCCTACTCCAAAAATAGAGAACCGGCGCGCCCGGCGGTCCACAAGTGTGAACAAAAACTTATTTTTGTAGCAAGCATCTTATCTGTTAATTGTCCCTTAAAGAACATGGTCCTCAGTCCCAGCCCGCCAGACAACTCATTGCTTCATTCAAGGCGAAAGTACAGACCACCACAACCCGCAAATACCCCGCCCCCAAAATAACTTATTTTTTCAAGACACTATCCGGCGAGATTTTGTACTCCAGTTACCGGTTTCTTGTTTGAGAGCAGGCTAGACACGAGATTCTCGCCTTCCTTGTGACGAACGTAAAAAATATCGAAGGTGGGTTGCTTTCGAACCGACAGCTGATTGTTATCGATACAGTGCAATGCGAGTTAACCTGCAGGTCAACGGTTGGCAAAACAACACTTAGTCGGATTTCCTCACTCGGCATGACATCTATTCAGTAGATTCTCTATGAATCCTCCCACTAGATGATTATTTGTTCTTAAATGCGAGTTTAGGCCCTATTCTGTAAAGAGCCATTTGTGCTGAAAATATTGTGGGTTATTTTATGTACATTTTGAGGGCAGGAATATTCTTTCCTAAGAGGTAAGGGTCTGTGGTGGGGTTGGGTGGAGAAGAGATAGCTGACAGATACGAGAATATATTAAACTCGGGGAATACAGTCATACATAGAATAAAGCCGTATGTTAGAATACCTCACATTTTGGAAGTTATGATTTATTGTCCCCATAGGTACTTGATAAAATAGTTTGTGTTCGTGTTTCGTTCTTTGTGTATATGCAGAACAATAGATAAGAACTAAACATGTAGAGATTGGATATCCAGTGTCGCGATGCAACAACGCATTACAGGTGCTGGGATCCATTCTTGCAGTGAGTGTTCCAGACCTTTTATGGATATAAATTGCGTGCATTTCTCTCCGAGGTTGATGTTTTATACAAGATAATATGTTTTTGTGCTTTCATATATTTTTACAATTCCGAGACATCTTATAGAGGAAGTACATATCAAATGACAAGTTGATACGAAAACAAAGGATCTAAGCATAGAGAAGCAGCCACGCAGAGAATGGACAACCCATACTGAGATTCATCGTCCCTCGGATGCGGTGACCACAAGTAGCCATTGCTGAGATACAAATACGTCTCATGGTCGGGGTCCATCTTTGTGCTGGGCCATGGTCTTTTTTCCTGTTTTCATTATTCTAAGTGGTGTTTGTGGGCACTTCTAAAGATCTTAGTTCCTAACAGTACAACATATGTGAATTCATAAAACTTTACATGACAAGGTATCCTGGGGTGGGGGAAGTGGCACCTGATGAAACTATCGAAAACACTAGGTGACGACAGCCATGCCGACGATGGATAGCCCGTGACGAGGGCTTGCACGGCATTGTATTGCAGGTCTTTGTATCCATCTTTGCTAATACTTTTTGCTTATTAGTGTCTAGGGTCACTTTCAACATTCATGGCTACATTGCAACCACAGCACAGAATTCAGATTCAGATTAATTATTTATTCATAGTCTACATAATAATGATTACAAATACATACATTTTATAAGTTTAGTAAATAGTATAGAGTAAGGGTGGCATAGCCAGATTGGCTGTCTACCTGTCACCCCCTGGAAGGAAGTGTAGTTGCAAACAGTCTGTGACCAAATGGTTAGGAAAAAAGTATGTGACGCTAAGTTGGGACAGGGGGTCGAATTTTTTCATTGCCAGGATGCATTTGCGGGATGTTTTCCAGCACAAACGTCGGTAGGAGATGAGTGGTTAGAGGGTGATACATTGGTACGAAACTAGCTGCTGTTAATGACCACTCCATTACTTGGTGCGAGGTCCCATCAAGCACTGGATGTTGTTCGGAAGCGACAAAGGGACAAATCTATGTGAACCGAGCGTCCATGTCGGCCTGCGCATTAGGAGGTCATCATGTTTGGGGTGCACCACGAATGCACCTGTAGCCAAGTCTCGCATCTTTATTATTCTTGGATCACCTACTGAGCACCAGCAAAGATGCATTTCATTACTCTTCGTGGACTTAGCCATAGGGTATAATGAAATGCATCGCCGCCAGCACTCAGCAAGTGTTCTTCGATATTACTGATAATATATTCCTATTGGGGTGTTGGACGTATTCTTTGGTGTACTTGTTGGAGTGAGCTGCAAGTTTGACCTGGACGAGTGTTTCAGATAAAAACAGAGAGTAGGTCTGCTGCGTTATGTAAACACCTGTTACGGTTATTCTTGATTACAAATTTACTAAGTGAAGTCCGGACAGTAGGGATTATCATTATCATTATAATTAACAAAAGTGGAATAAGATGAAAGAAATTTGGATGTAAAGTTTTTCTTAAACTCGTTTTTGTTACTGGTATTACGAATTGCGTCGTCGAGAGCATTCCAAAGTTTCGGAAAGGTGTATAGAGGGAGTTTATCAAGAGATTTGGTGGGCGTTTTCTCTATATGTAAGAGGCCGAACTGTCTGGTGGTCCTACCAGATTGATTGTCTACTATACTAAGTATATCAGAAAAGGACGCCGGTAATCTACCATTTTTTCAGTCAAAGGCGAACTGCAAAGCATGTAATTTTAAAAAGTCGTCAACCTTAAGTAATCTGTCTTTCTTGAATAGAGGCTCTGTATGGGCTTTGCATTTTCGGTTATTAATTATTCGTAGTGACCGCTTTTGCATGTTCGTGAGTTTCTTGGTGGCCCTGAAGCTCCCCTACCTGTTCTCCGTATAACAGTTGGCTGCGTATTAAGGCGTATAGTGTTTTCATGGGCCCCATGGGGGAGAATTATCTTGACTTTGTTAAGACTATAGTTCTCGAGTGCTATTTTGGAACATAATCGAGATATGTGAGCCTTGTACGTCAAATGTTCATCAATGTTTATTCCAAGAAACGTCGGTGCTTTTTCAGCTTCGGTGGCCCCAACCTTGTTTATTATTTGGTTGTTTATTTTTAGCTCTTGGCAAACATTATTATTGCTTCTTTAATTAGGGTGTAATACAATGTACGTTGTTTTTTCGCATTCAACATTAGCTGGTTAGCGGAGCACCATTCAAATAGTTTTTTTTTTAAATTCATCATTAAAATACGTTAATATTGGATTATTATGGGAGCCTGAGCAGTGTGCAGTAGTGTCATCGGCAAATGATAAAATTTTGAGTGGGGTTGAGTTACTAATACCGTTGATATATAGAAGTCAGACGACAAGTCCTAGAATTGAACCCTGTGGAACACCACAGCTCTGGTTGGCAAGGTCTGATTTGTACTCCCCATACACAACATGCTGCGATCTGTTAGACAGGTAGCTTCTAAACCACCTGTTAGTGAGACCACGACGGCATACTTTTTCAGTTTACCTAATAGTACTTCGTGCTTTATCGCGTCAAATGCTTTAGATAGTTCCAAGAATAATGCCAAAGTACTGTTCTTATTCTGTTTATTATTTTCTATTCTGATGCTTTTTAGAAGCTGGAGAACTATTATGTTGCTTTCGGGATCCGTATTAGTGAGGGGGTAAAATATTAAACTGATTTGGAAGTTTACAAGTCTCACCTCTATGAGCTTTTCCGTTATATTTGAGAACACATGGAGTATACTGATCGGTCTGCCTGCTTTAAAATATGTATCACCTTCACAATTTTCATCCTGTCCGGTACGATGCCAGTAACAAATGAATTGTTAATAATATGTGCGAGAGGGTGGACTACTTCATTTACTGTTTGTTTCAGAAGACGTGTGGTGATATCGTTACAATCTTTCGACATTTTTGGCTTCATTTTATTCATCACATGGCGAACTTCTATTGGGTTAGTAGGGGTTATGTAAAAATTATTTGAACGTAACTCTTCATATAGGCCAAATAAGAGTTATTTGACTTAGGAATATTTTCGAATACTGTTTTTGCGATGTTCACGAAGAAAGTATTGAAGTCTTTTTTTTAAATTTGCCATGTTTTTCGAGTGTTAGTTTTTTTTTCGTTTAGGATATTCTTGTAATAGATTGTTTTGCATTGCTTTTAAACCTTATTGAAAATCCTGCTGTAGTTTTTATAGTTTAGAATAGTCTGTTCAGTGGGCGCTTTCCGTTTATTGTGATAGAATCTTTGTTTATTGTTAGAAGATATGACAAGTTTCCTAGTCATCCATGGTTGTTTATTGATAATTTTTTTGTTCTGATGGACACGTTTGATGGGAAATGCTTTTTCGTTGGCTTCTAAGTAGATGGTTAGGAAGGTTTCATAAGATGTGTTAGGACAATTTGCTTGCAATACTGGGGAAAATCAGTACTTTGAATTCTGCAATACTCTCTGGATTTAAAGTTCTTTTCAAAATAAAGCTTGGCGGATAACTTAACTTAGGTGCCACTTCAGTATAAAAAACACCAAAGTGGTCTGAAACATCAGATATAATTATTCCGGAAAAGGCTATTTCTGAAAGACTATTAGCAAAGATATGGTCTATCAAGGTGGCGGAATGAGTGGTTACTCCAGTTGGCTTTGTGATGTAACGTAATAATCCCTGACTGAACATGAGGTCGACATATTCTTCCATCTTGGGGTGTGTGCTGGCTTTCAGAAGCTCTACATTAAGGTCAACCATAGTATAAACTTTTTTTTATTTTCGACATCCAGGACATCAATTAATTCATCTAGTTTTTATAGAAAAAGATTAATATCAGCTTTTGGTGATGTATTAGGTCTATAAATGACCCGATAATTTGGGAATTATGTTTATCTTTGACTTCAATAAATAGAGATTCGAGAACACGAGCAATAAAAACAGAGATATCACTTCTAACTTTGTAAGCTATTCCTTCTTTAACGTGAAGACCTACTCCTCCTCGACAATCATCATCATTCTCGGACCTCATTTTCTTGATAACTGGACGATAACCTTCCATGTTATACGATGGTTTGCGGGAATTTTATTGATAATTGGATGATAACCTTCCATGTTATACGATGGTTTGCGGGAAACTGGAATATTTCTGTAAGTCTGACGATATCAAAGAAAATTTATTCTGATTGCAAACTGCATATCATGTTTTGAAATGAATACCAATGAGCTTTCAGACTTTGGCAGTTGATGTGGAATAAGGAGAATCCTACTTCTACTTTACTGGTTTTCGATCGGAAGTCGTTGAGCGAGAAGTACCTGCAATAGTTTGCATGGTGTTTGAATGGAGATTCGTCATTATCGGGCAAAGAACAGACTTTATTTTTGTAGAGCCACATAAAATCGTACTCTGCATTTATCTGTACCTCGTCGAGTGTAATACTACCCGTCATCAATACATCATATTCTCCAGCCAGACAGGTACGCAATACGTTCCAACGGGCGATGGTAGGCAAATATACCCTTCCAAGACTCGCAAGGAAAAAATGAAAACCGGGGTCCAATTGCAGTTTTGATATGGATTGGGCGTCACTTCTGCTATATTTTTTGTCACTGGTTGTTGCAATAATAAGGTTTTACGTAATACAACCAGTAGGGTAAATGTTAACCCTTTACCCAACGCAGACGATATCAAAATTTATTATTTTAAATATCATTTTTTCAAATTTTTCAAAAAATTCAACGAAACCATATCATGTGACCCCTCGTTGGAACGAGCTCAACGAGCTCGTTCCAACGAGGGGTCACATGATATGGTTTTGTTGAAATTTTTTGAAAAATAATATTTTTTCAACTGCTGAATTTGCATATTACGCGGGCGGATGCGGGCGATTCGTTGGTTAAAGGGTTAAACAAATATAAAGAGAAACGTGAAAAAAACAACAACAAAAAATAAATAACTTCTTTGCAGTTTCACATGATTTTGTGAAGGTGTCATAATCAGCAAAATATGTCCTACAGCATATTATACACGCGGTCATAACCCTCAATTAAGTAGGTTGATCATCTTTTATTAGATTTATGGAGCATAATAAAATAATGAGAAAATAAAGAATAAGATAAGAAAAAAATGTTCCATTTTTTTCCATTAAAAGGGTATAGTTTACCATTGCACACATGCAGTGTTGACGATGTGGCAGACAGGATAGTATTTTACTTTATCATGCGGGATTCGAAAACTTATGAAGGGATGCGAATGAACGGCAATAAACTTAACTGACACTCCCAAATTTTAGGTAATAAATGTTAATACATTTTCCTTTTATGACAAAATGACTGGTGATTTAAACAATATATACCTCCACTTGGAGTCGAATTTTATAAATGTACATTAAAGTGGTCTTTTCATAGTTTAAGAATATTCTGACCACACTGTTCTGTAACTCCATATAATAAAATATGTTATTACACGCCTGTTAATGTAATCCTCATCTTCAGCAACACTAGATCATGCAGAAACGGAAATCGTTGACCGACTATTATCAAAGAGAAGCGAAATTTCACTGGAGTTTTCTACAAATCGTGCAATGCAATTATAATTTGAATTGCTAGCGATAGCTAAAAATCACCTTCCAAGTTCCAGTGTGTTCTATGTGCCAGTAGGCACATAGAACACATTGGAACACAGGGGATGAAATAATAACACGGGTTCCCCTCGCAAATGTGGTTGGCAATAAAATGTGTTGTTTTTGTTCAGAGTTGTCAAATGAATTGCTGATTGTCTTTCCAATAATTGTTTTTATATCCGAGAAGGCGTGTAATAAACACAGAATGACACACACGTGTCAGGATGACACTTGTCCATCGCGGAAGGATCAAATTCAAGGCCTACAGTCTCTCGACCAATCCTTCCACGTTGGCACTCGTGCCATATCGATTACACCAGTCACACGCGTTTGTCGTTTTGTGTGTGTATTTACTGTCATGAATCTCAGCTAAAAGCAACTTTTTTCTCAAATCTCGTATTTCATCTTCGAACTTATTTTTAGATTCGAGCTGCTCAATTTTTTTCAGCATTATATTCAACATAATTAGAAAGATTATTGCTGTTGCTTTTTAAGATTATCTACAGTTGTATTTAAAGACGGTATTTCATTTTTCATTTCCTTGCGGAGGGTATCGAAGTTTATTTGTGAATTTTATCTCCACACCTTGTATGAGCTACTTCAGATCACTGTGAGATACATCATCATTGCATTTCATTTGTTTTTGGGTGGCCTGATGTTGTTTACTACAACTTTTTTCGAAGATCAAAACACAATACGATGTTGTTTCCTGTGTTTCTCTCAAACTATGTCCTTCACTGTAGACTTGTGCAAAATTCAAACCATTCTTTGAAAATATCAGCTAAACGTAAATTACATTATAGTTTTATCATCCACGATAAAGGACTTCCATGGTTACTATTTGTGAAAGATAGTTTTTTATCGTGATTGCCTATTCTACTTTGTGTGAAAAGCCCCAGACATAAATTTTAGATTTACACACCAACTGTAGTGAACGCGGCAGCAATGGGATTTCAATAGTTACATTTTACACCTACAGTGCATCCAGGTTAACCTTTGGTCACGTCGGCCTGAATGCAAACTTGTCTAAATTTATCGCATGTCGCCTTGCGAAAAGTGAAATGAAAGTGGCAATTATTTATTACATTTTTAAATGGGATCACCTCGTAGGACGTCTAAACTTAACAAACATGTATTGTCTCATGTTAATAAAGCATCCATAACTCGAAATAGTATGTTATTATGTAATATTAAAACGAAAAATCTCTGTTTCTTTTTCCATTTCATTTCGGTGATAAAATTGAAAGTGGCAGTACATCCCACCGATGCTCATTTAAACCAAAACAGATTTGTACGTTTGTACATCTGCTGTTCAGTAAAATCGGGAAAAAATAATAGTGGCTCTTAATAATCTGACGATCATGGTATAAATAAAATATACCCAAACTAGCTTGGTGTACCAAATGTTCACCACTAGTGGTGAAGTAGTGTTAACCACATGCCAAAGGCTCGCGGTTAACACCACTTCACTGCTCGTGGTGAACATTTGGTACACCAAGCTACTATGGGTATATTCTATGTATGCAAGCTAGTAATGTGAAAACATGACAGCAAATTTATTCCAGTGCAAATTCAAACATACTCACCCATTATCCGGGTCTTTGAAGTATTATGTTGGTCAAAGTCAAAATCCCCTCCGAATGCATTCTACTCGACACAAACAGGATATAAAACATAGTGCTGATGCCCCAGTAGCACAACATTTTAACCTTCCAGGCCATTTTATGGACGATTTCGAAATCCATCCTATTGAGCAATCACCAATTAAAGACACATTAGAAGAAATAGATGAATTTAGAAAAAAACGTGAAGCTTTTTGGATCAATACGCATCAAACCCTCTGGCCATTTGGTATGAACATCTCAGAGGAAGAATGCAAAAGATGGTCCATCATTCCTGTCACGTTAACATACAACAAAATGAATTTAAAAATAGCAAAAAATATTAAAAGATGAATTCAATTTGACCAACTCTAAATTATTTGAACCTTTGAATCTTCGACCTGTTGTTAGGGTTAATATTCTAAATACTTTAAACATTCTTTCATCTAGAAGGAATGCATAACTGAGAAGAACATCTGGTCTATTGAAACATCAAGTTGACAAATATTGTCCCAGCATCACATCATTAGCAATAGGAAATGAGTTGATAAGAAAATATAATGTTTCGAAACACAGGCATGGCAATTGTAGGTTCCCAGACCAACTGGGCAGTATGTGAAATGTCACAGTCGAATATAGATGAAAAATAATGAATGTTAGATAGAGAGAAGGAGAGAGAATTATTGAATAACAGAGAAAGATTGAAGAATAAAATTAGTGGATTAGAGAAAGGGTTAAATATTTCTCTGAACCCATCGCCGGCGCTTCTACCATCCTGACATATATTTTGGTGCAGCAAAGTGGGATGAATTGAGAAGTAAAGAGATCTTAACCCTTTACCCAACGTAACGGCCAAAACTGGCCAGCGCTATTCTCAAAAATCGCCAATTAATTTTCAAAATATTTTCATTTTTTGTCTCAAAAACATAGGTTATGACCCCTCGTTGGAACGAGCTCGTTCCAACGAGGGGTCATAACCTATGTTTTTGAGACAAAAAATGAAAAAAATTATTTATTCAAGAATTTTTTTTGCAAGTGTCGTCTGCTTTTCATTTTAGGTAAAGGGTTAACCCATTATCAAACATGAGAGGAAAAAGAGGAAAACAACGAACTCCTTCACCAGACAAAGAAACAGAAGAAATGGAATGTAGATTTGTGGAAACTAAATCTAATGTAATGCCATCAAAATTTTACGGAGAAGTTGGCGAAGATTTTGAAAGCTGGATAAGAACATTTGAAAGAATTAGCAGAGCAAATAAATGGAATGAAGAAAGAAAATCAGTGATGCTTCCAGCGTTTCTCAGAGGCAGAGCCGCTGATTTCTTTGAAGATTTGGGCACAGATGTACAGAATAGTTATAGTAAAACAGTGCAACGTTTAAAGGAAAGATTCTTTCCAAAAGAACTGGAACAGATGTATTACTCTGAACTTTTTCAAAGGAGGTGAGCCACTAGATGAACACGATCGTTTAGTGGTGGAGCATTTTATTCAAGGACTACACCCCAGCCTTCGTAGGTTCGTTATGATGACTGATCCACAGAGTTTTGAACAGGCGTTCCTTGTTGCAAAACGAGAGGAATGTAACGAACACTTGACACAGATGCAAGGAGCATCGTCAGCAACAAGCGTTAATGTTTTAAGTGACAGTACAACTGTTTTAAAAGAGTGCATTGAAACAATGTCACATAAAATGGATGAATTATCCAAACAGATACAGACACTATCATTCACGAATAGAGGTAGAGGAAATTCATTTCACGGACGAGGTCAACCCTTTTCCTACAGAGGTCGCCAAAACTTTCAAAGTCGGAATATGAGATCACCGAACGGTCAACCCGTTTGCAACATTTGTCATAGAGTTGGGTACATAAAAAGGCAATGCAGAGACAAATATTCTTCAAACGTACATACAATGGCTCATCAGACACCACACTTAAAATAGCTTGTGCCATTTTCAGCGAGGGTGAAGTGGCTACTCGTGTTAAAAACCCCTCAGTTACAACTAGGACTAATACGGATTATTCTGAACACAATTCAAATGAACAAGTAGGAGCTATAATAAATACTAATTCCAATAGACTTTCCTTATCATCTGTGTCAACAGAAGTGATACATGGAATTAAAATACCTGGATTATTATTTAACTGTATTAGTGCTAATTTACTTTTGGACACTGGAGCTGCAGTATCACTAATAAATTCTCAACTTATTCCTGATGAGCAAAAACATAATACTGTGCCTAATTCCAAAACCATTGTGTCTGCTACAGGACAGCCACTCAATGTTACAGGTGTCATAGACTGTGAAATTATTGTCGATAGTGATAGAATGACACATACAGTGTATGTAGTAAATAACTTTCCATATCACGCCATAATTGGAATGGATATTATGCAAAAGGTTAACCTCCTACTTGACTTTCAGGACTGTGCTGCATATTGGAATAGTAGATATGTAAAATTTATTTCGAACAGTGACAAAATTAATTATCAACAAACTTGGTCCGTGAATCTACTTAAAACGCCAGAAATTCCTGCTCGAAGTGAAATGCCAATAACTGGCAAAATTAACAACAGAGTACAGGGCAAACTTGGTGTCATCGAATCAAATGACAATTTCATTGAAAGATGTAGAATTTTACCAGCGAGAACTTTAACAAAAGCTAGTGAAACAATGTTTATAAGAGTGCTTAACCCTACTTGCAACCCTGTGAAACTGTACAAAAATACAACGATTGGCACATTTCAAGAAGTTGATGGAATTATGCAATCCAACATAAACTCTAGTGAGCAAACTAATGCTGTTGAGGCAGAATCACAAGTAAACACCAACACCAGTGATTTTCAAATAGACATTGATGACAAAAATCTAAGCTCTGATGAAAAGACGAAAATTGAAAATCTGTTATTTGAATTTAAAATATCTTTGCACAAAATGAATCTGACCTGGGAAAAACTGACTTAATAACACACAAAATAGACATGGGAGATAACCAGCTGATAAAACAAAGTCCATATCGAATGCCATAAGCACAGAAAGACGAAATACGTAGTCAGATAATAAAAATGCTCGAAAACAATGTCATTAGATCTTCACAAAGTCCTTGGGCATCACCAGTAGTCCTGGTATGGAAGAAGGACGGCAGCCAAAGGTTTTGTGTGGATTGCCGACGACTGAATGCGATTACCAAGAAAAATGTGTACCCATTACCCAGAATAGAGAACATGTTAGAAACCTTTCAAAATGCTAAGTATTTCTCCACCATGGATATCTGCAGTGGATATTGGCAAGTTCCTGTTGAAGAAAGTGACAAGGAGAAAGCGGCATTTATTACGTCTGAAGGGTTACATGAATTTAACACCTCCCTTTTGGAGTCTGCAACAGGGCTAGCACATTCCAACGATTAATGGACTTGGTATTAGCAGGAATACAATGGAAAACAGCTTTAGTCTATATAGATGACTTAATTGTCTTTTCTGCAACTTCCGATGATCACATACAACACCTACATGATGTGTTTGGTCGCTTAAGAAAAGCCAATCTTAAATTAAAAGTGAAAAAGTGTGTTTTCCTGAAACCAGAAGTAACATTTCTGGGCCACATTGTGTCCAAGGAAGGAATTAAAGTCGACCAAGATAAAGTTCAAGCAGTCAAAAACTTCCCAACGCCAATTAACACTAAACATTTAAGATCATTTATTGGATTAGCCTCCTATTACAGAAAATTTATTGCCGATTTTGCAAAAATTGCAAGGCCACTTCAAAAATTGTTGTGTGAAGACACTCAGTTTGTTTGGAATGACGGTTGTGAAATAGCATTCCAAACTTTGAAAAAAGCTCTAATGACAGCACCCATTTTACATTATCCAGACTTCAAACAACCATACATATTGCATTGTGATGCTTCTGATTTCGGCCTTGGAGATGTATTATCTCAAAAACTAAACAACAAAGAGTATGCAATTGGATATGCTAGTAGAGCGTTGCGCAAAAATGAAACCAATTTTGCTGTGATTGAAAAAGAAACTTTAGCAGTTGTATGTGGAGTTGAAACATTTCGACAATATTTGTATGGACATAAATTTACAGTTATAACTGATCACAACCCTCTGCGATGGCTTATGGGAATTAAAAATCCTGCAGGTCGTTTAGCGAGATGGGCATTATCTCTTCAAGTGTATGACATGGAGATAAAGTATCGTCCAGGCAAATCACATGGAAATGCAGATGGACTTTCAAGAGCTAACCCAGTTATAAATGCAATTAATGAGTTACATGAATGTTTACCACAAGGAATTCAACTAACTAAGATACATGATTTACAACACAAAGATCTTAATCTACGACTGTTAATTATGTATCTAAATGATGACATGCTACCACCAAATGCAATAAATGCCAGAAAAATAGTAGCTTGTGCACCTGATTACGAACTGCCAAATGGAATTTTGTTTCATATTTGGTCCCCAGGATCAAATAGGAAAAGACAGCATGTTAAGAAACAATTAGTGGTTCCACGATCGCTTTTTGATGAAATTCTTTATTGGTGTCATGATGACCCCACAACTGGTCATTTAGCATTCAACAAAACTTATCACAAAGTGAGAGAAAGATTCTTCTGGACAGGAATGTACAAAGATATAGACTATTGGTGCAAATCATGTGCAGACTGTACAACGCGAAAAACACCTAAGGGTATGAAACAGGCTCCAATGTTACCTATTCCATTTGATAGAGTTGCTGTAGACATAGTAGGTCCGTTCCCACCAAGTCAAACCGGAAACCGCTATATCATAGTTTTCACTGACTAGCTCACGCGATGGACTGAAGCATTTGCTTTACAAAAAGCCGATGCAGTGACCACTGCATGACTGTTTGTCGAAGAAATTGTTTGTAGGCGCGGTGCACCTAGAACTTTACTATCTGATCGAGGCAAAAACTTTATGTCAAATTTAATAAAAGAAATCTGTAAAATTGTGAATACTAAAAAGGTATTTACAAGTGCATATCATCCTCAATGTTACGGACTTGTTGAAAGGTTCAACGGTACTTTAGTGACAATGCTTTGTGAGTGATGACCATAAAGACTGGGATTTATTTATTCCATATGTGTTATTTGCATATAGAACTAGTATTCAAGACACTACACAGGAAACACCATTTTATTTAGTTTATGGACGAGATGCTAGACTACCTATCGACGTAGCGTTTTCAGAACCAACGAGAACTTACACTGACGTAGACGATTACAAATCAGAGACCTGACGTAGATTTCAAGAAGCCATCACACTTGCTAAAGACAATATTCAATTAGCACAACAAAAACAAAAATTAGTTCGTGACTCTAAATCTAAAGAACCTGAATTTCAAATTGGTGACAAAGTATGGATTTATTCACCTGCAACAAAACCTGAACTTTCATCAAAATTATTGCATCCATGGAACGGTCCACATCGTGCCATTCAAGACTTCACCTGTAAACTTTAAGGCTGAAAGTTTTGATAATAATAAGAAACAGCAAATTGTGCACGCAAACTGCATGAAACCATTTATAGATCCAGACAGACTGCATGTAGAGCCACAGGATATAATTCCTGACGATGAAAATATTGACAAGGACTTTAAAAACACTACCCAGCTTAATCATGGAGAACTGTTACATAACAATGAGTCTATGGATCAAACAAAACCTGAAGTCATCGAAATTTTAGATAAGTTAGGGACTCGAAACGAATCCAGTAGAGCATAAGTGAAGTACTTTGTGAGGTTTAAAAATGACGAAAAAGAAAGTTCCTGGATTAGTCCAACTGAGATCAATGGAGATTTAATTGAAGAGTTTGAACGAAACTTTAAAGGACATAGTGCCTCTTACAGGCAGCGACAGCCAACAAAATAAACAGAATTACGCGTGCAGTAAAAGTGTTAAATTCAGTAGCCATAATCATATTCAAAAAAATATATATATATTTATTTTAAGTTTCACATATTCGTATATTGGATTTATTAAGAGACGGAACATATTCATAAAGGACAGTAGTAACTTAGTTAGATTATATAATAGTTTAAGGGTTAACAAAGAAAGCATTAAGATATTTAACTGAAATTGAACTGAGAACTCTAATGCTACAGTTAACCAACTAGATATTTAATTAGAACAAAAAGGTAATATATCAAGTCTGAGTATAAGTTAAGCCTTTTTCAAAGTGTTGTGTTTTATTGAGATTAGTTGTCTCCATAGAGTATAACAGATTGAAATAATATACCATACTTCTTGTATAATATTGGCGTGTATCGGAACTAATTAGATTATGTCATGCTGTGGATGTACATAAAAAAGCTAATACTTTAAATAGAATATTGACGGCATTTTCCCTTCTTCCTTGATTGACCGAGGACAGTCAATCTTGAGAGGTGGAGGGATGTTAGGGTTAATATTCAAATACTTTAAACACTCTTTCATCTAGAAGGAATGCTTAACTGAGAAGAACATCTGGTCTATTGAAACGTCAAGTTGCCAAATATTGTCCCAGCATCACATCATTAGCAATAGGAAATGAGCTGATAAGAAAATATAATGTTTCGAAACACAGGCATGGAGATTGTAGGTTCCCAGGCCAACTGGGCAGTATGTGAAATGTAACAGTCGAATATAGATGAAAAATAATGAATGTTAGATAGAGAGAAAGAGAGAGAATTACTGTATAACAGAGAAAGGTTGAAGAATAAAATTAGTGGATTAGAGAAAGGGTTAAATATTTTTCCGAACCCATTGCCGCCGCTCCTACCATCCTGACACTGTCATCGCCCATAAGAAAAACAAAAGATTGCGTAACATCCTTGTAAGGACGAAATTAGAGCCTATCAATAATAACATCAATTATTGTCAGTCAGTTTAACAGTTCCTAAGCTCATCACTTAGTTTAAATCAATTTGGTGTATGTTTTATTATGTTTGAAACCCATCAAGGTTCATTAAATGAAAACAATTCTCCAGCGGTATATTACAAGAATAAAACGTTTCAGTAGGAATGCCTGTGCCAGCGCGAATTTTTAACCTTAAACACACACACTCACACACACGCACGCATGCACGCACGCACGCATGCACACGCAGACGCAACCACACACGCACACGCGCGCACACACTCACGCACACTCACGCACACACACACTCTCTCTCTCTCTCTCATTTATTTCTGAACAAATGGGGGCAGGTGCCTACGTCCCTAAATTCCTTCAATGTATACAACTGCAGATTTTAGTGTATTTATATTCTTTCTGCTTCTTCAGGTTAGACCAGAGGCCAATAATACGCTCGACAATCAGCTACAACGTTTACATGTCATCCAAGATATCTGCAACGGCCGTTCTGAATTGTTTGAGAGTTCTTATGAAGAAAACCTCTTTTATTCTGTGAATTACAGCGTCACTTATTGTTCAGTTCTAAAGGTTGGTTCTACGTTCTGGAAACGAATTATTAAATATTTAAACGGAGATTTTGAAAGCCTGAATGAGGTGAATATTTTCAACTTAGGAAGAATAACCGTTCATTTTACGGATAACACTGTTGTAAAACCTCCGGATAAAACCCAGCTGTCGGAGTCATTCAAGTTTATGTTTGTGCGTGATCCGTTTCACAGGTTATGGTCTGCATATATTGATAAATTTATTCTTCCCCCCTTTTGGTCCATCGGAAAACAAATTATACTGAAAACTCGTAAGCGCATTACAAAATGTGGACATGATGTGACGTTTTCGGAATGTCTGCAGTTTATTTTGTGGGAAAGACAAAACGGAAGAACTTTGGATCTTCATTGGAGACCAGCGCATCTAATGTGTGACCCATGTAAGTTTCATCCGGATTATATTGGAAGACTTGAAAAATTTAAATCAGACATGGGATTCGTAGTAGACAAGCTGTCAGCCCAAAACATAATGGAGAAATTCAAGGGACATTCTGAGCAAGAAATAAGGGTAAACGTTGAAGTGGCTTTCGATCGTTATGCTGATCTGGGGACAAAATGTGTGTCCAAATTGGAATTGACTCGTCGATTGTGGACGTCTTTCCAGTACAATGGTCACATTCCGTCTAATGTTTCATTTCCAGGCACGACGATTAGTTTATTGAATTCAATAACGAAAGAAAGCATAACTAATTTATTTGTTAACAAAATGCGCACGGGGAAGTTTAATAGTGCAGACAGACGCCATCAGAAATGGATCTTTTTAAGGCAAGCCTACCGCACAGTCTCCGATCGTACGAAGAATAAATTAGCTGAATTATATAAGTGGGATTTCGAACTGTTTTCGTATCCGAAAAACCCGGACTACTTCTTTTAGTTACATTCTGAATCTGTGACAGCTGGCTTTAACTGTTTTGGCGCGGAATAATCTGAGAAACAGAATTCTTAGCGACTAATATTCATGAGGAATTTTACAAAAAGTATAGGTTGTTAGACTAAAGCATTATTATTTTAAAAGATGTTCTAATGATCTCATTGACAGTTTTTCAAATGATTTCCTGTATATATTTAAATGGCACCTTTATACTTTGAAGGGACGATATCGTTGTTCATGGATAGGTCATAAATGGTGCATGAAACATAGGAATACGTATGTTTGTTGTACCCTTTACCCAACTAATCGGCCGCACCTCCCCCCACCCCCCCCCCCCACCCCCGTGTAATATGCAAATTCAGCAGTTGAAAAAATATTATTTTTCAAAAAATGTCAACAAAACCATATCATGTGACCCTCGTTGGAACGAGCTCGTCCCAACGAGAGGTCACATGATATGGTTTTGTTGAAAATTTTTGAAAAATTTGAAAAAATGATATTTAAAATAATACATTTTGATATCGTCTGCGTTGGGCAAAGGGTTAAAAGCACTTGGAAATGGACACACACAGTTGGCTAAAATGACTACTGCAGTACCTTTCCGCGGTCTGCCGTCTGTCAACTTTAGTCGCCTGTCGCGCCAAAAAAGTTAAAAGTTTAAAAGTGACAAATCCATCATTCATTTCTTTTTTTCCATCAAACCATGGATATACTTGTGCACTGTTATTTGGTTGTTTCCTGCCTCAGACAGTACTTATTGTGCTTTTCTTACAAATTTTAATTTTAAACAATTGAATGGGATGTGAATATCTTTCGCAAACCCCATATCACGGTTTTATGATGTTTGTCAGCACGCAAGGGCGCCGGAAGCAGCTACCGTGAGGCTTGGGGGGGGGGGGGGGGGACGCCAGACGTGTACCAGTGGAATAGACTTTATTTTCCGGGAAACTCTCGAGTATTCGTTTCTAACGTATTTTACGTGTGCCGATGCCATTGGGGTATGCATCATGAATAATGTCGGAGTTTGGTCGATAATCGTCACACAAAGAAGTTATATAATCGACGGGGAGAGGGGCGGGGGGGGGGTCTAAAGCTTTATATCGTCCCTTGGATGAAACAAGGTGCCTTCTGCTATGTTTACCAAGGTATGGACTATATATAATGTCGGCATTTTTGACTTTCACATTACTATTTATGATACGTCATAAACTCACGGTTCTAACTCATATCCAGAGTCAGTGTCCTTTTTATACCATTGACCCCCGCTCTCGGATGCTTCCTGCGCCCTTTGTTAACCCCATAAAGATCGTTAAAAAGCCCATTGTTAAGAGTTTTGATGATAAATGAAAACGACTCCTATCCTGTTCGAAACGTGTGTGTGTATGTGTAGTGTGTGTTTGTACAATACTGTTGCATGATGTACGTTTTCGGTGTATGTGAAGTCGTAACGGACATTCAACGCAGCTTTATATTCACTGAATGAGCTTAATACACAATAGTAGTATGTTATGTGGTTTCGAGGTATAGGGTTGCCGGACCCCGGAAGTGACGTCATGTCGCCTGGCCCAGTGGCGCTTAGTTGTGTTGTTACAGTAACCTGCGTGAGCGGCCATGTTGTGAAGTCATCCCCATAGTGATACGTGGTATTAGTGCGCATGCGCAGCGTGTGTTGTTAGGGTGACACGTGTTTCCGTCGTCCATTTTGTATACTGGAGGCCGCCATCTTGGTTTCTGTGGTAGCACGTGGTGGTTATGTTACCCAAAGGCCTACAATAAGCCGGGGTGTGTTCGGAGGGTATGTTTGATTGAATTGGAGTAAATCGAATTACCACAAACCACCCAACAATCCTTCTAACCCATCAAAATGCACCCCCAAAGTACCGAAACAGACTTAGCGACCCCCCCCCACCCCCCACCCCCTTGGGCTTTTTAAATAACAGGTACGTTCCTTCGTATAAGAGCAGGTTTTTTTTCATAGAATTACACAAATACATCGGACAATTGTTTACTTGGCTCGGATTTCCCCTAGAATCCTTTATAGGACCGCCATACCACGGATTTTAATAGCAGTGTAACGAAGTACCTAAGGATCTACGATCATAGGCAAGGACTTTTGTTGTGTAGCTGATAGAACCGCGAAGTTTCCACCAGCTCGTGGCGTTTAGAGTTTTTACAGACGAACCTGGAACATAGGTTCCAGATAATGTTCAATTTTCCGTATCCTCATGAATCTTGCCGTGTATCAAAAATGATTTAACGTACAACGAACAATTCAAGCGATTATCTATAATTTTAATGAATAAACTATTGGCTAACCGTCGTCATCTCCTGGCAATCATTTACAACGAAATTATAATCAGTTCAAACCTGATCTGATGTGGTGGCATCCATCTTAATACCTCGACAAGGTAATGTGTGCGTGATGAGCCACGAGATAACATGGCTCGATCACCCAGAAAGCAGTGCTTATATTCACCAATTTTCTGATACCTTATCACGCGACTGCTAGTCAGCGAAATTTATGGGGAAATCCCCTGACGTGGCGGTCGGCATTTTGTGAACTCTGATACTGTCATGCAGTCTGCCGGTCAGTCTGCATGCAGTCCATGGAACTTTTACATGCAAATAGTATTCCGCCGGGTACCAGTTAACCGGCGGAATGTTCTAGTGGATTGCATAATTTGCAACTCAGCATCACCTGATCTCTGATGATGTTCCACTAGGTGCCTGTTATGATTTGATGACAGTTCGAACAATACCATCCCAGCTGCTACTGCAGAATGTTATTGCACTATCTATCAACAAATCTTACAATATTACTGTTTGTTGACAATATTGGCCTGCAAAGTTATGCCTACTATTTTCAACAGAACATCTGAAATCCACTCCTGTGTGGGTACACAAAGTACGCCCGGGCTCAGATCGCCCGTACACGATACTGTTAGACCTGTCATTGTTAAATTCAACAAGCGTGCAACAAGAGACTCTGTAATAAGGACAAGGAAACTCTTCAAAAACAAAGGTGTGAACTTCATTAACGATTTGACCAAGTTGAATGGGAAACTCCTGTTCAAACTGAGAAAAAATAAAAATATAAAATCTTCATGGTACGCAAATGGTAACATTTGGGGTAGAGACGTCTCCAACGACAAATTATTTAAATTTGAAATATGTGATAACATTAATGAAGTCATCCATTAAGCAGCTGGAAGTTAAAACCTTAATTATCATGTGTGTGACAACTGTTAATAATTGATGATAATATTGACAAAAATCACCGCTTGTCATTACGAGTACTCCAGCACCCCGTTTAAGTCATATTTTAGTTCATTCCAGTCATGCCTTAAGATTGTCGGAACTGTTACATGTGTGTTTATTCTCATGTGTTTTTAGTGATAAACCTATTTATCCTGTTTAACCCTTTACCCAACGTAACGGCCAAAACCGGCCAGCGCTATTCTTAAAAATTGCCAATTAATTTTCATTTTTTGTCTCAAAAACATAGGTTATGACCCCATCATTGGAACGAGCTCGTCGAGCTCGTTCCAATGAGGGGTCATAACCTATGTTTTTGAGACAAAAAATGAAAAAAATGAGTTATTCAAGAATTTTTTTTGCAAGTGTCGTCTGCTTTTCATGTTAGGTAAAGGGTTAAAGTGCTATTTTAGTAAGTGAAATATTTTTACTTTGAAATTCCCACCCCCGATGTTCCATAAATTCAAATTAAATATACACATTATATATACATTAAAATGAAGGTTGTGATGTATAGAACACGAAACATATATGCAATCAACACACAGTGATGACAGCAGGCACCAATGGTTCCTGGAAGTCTGCTACCGTATTTCTACCAGAGACTGGTAATAAAATATTTCCCGAGAACAACTCGTGGCCAAATTTGCTTCAGGTACCCAAGAACAAAGCTAGACATTCAAATTTCTTAACGATGCAACGACAGGACTACATTTGGGAAAGGACAAAACTGTCTGCATTTTGTATTGAAGGTGAGTTCCATGGCCGATGGACATGCGCATATCACGCGTACCACGAATTTTCATAGAAAAACAATCGTGTAATTCTAAGAAATTCAACCAGGTGTTACGATACCTTGCAAGTAATATGGCAACTGTGCAGTCTCCATATAATAATACTGTGTAGTATGAGGGCAATCTTTCTCATTATTTGATTTCAGACGCCATTGTTAATCAATACTTCTTCGCTCCAGATGACCTGGACCAAAACGGAAACAAACCGACAACGAAACCAAAGCCCGGCCAGCGTCTTGGAATTCACTTCCATGCAGCCTATCGCTGCGTATTGAAAAATTTTGAAAGCTTTGTTTTTGAAAAAGAAATTGAAAAGAATTGTTCTCAGGAAATATTATTTTGTTATCAGTTCTGCTACGAATACGGTAGCAGACTTCCTAACCATTGGTGCCTGCTGTCAACTCTTTTCATGATGAGCTTTTCATTACTTATATGACACATTGATAATATATATTTGTCCCTAAATCCCGATAAATTCTGTCTTTTGATTGGGGATAAATAGCTATGACAAAGGATGCACCCAACATCCAAGGTATATGAGGGCGTGCAACATCCAAGGTATATGGGCACGAGAAACATCGGAGGTATATGGTTTAAATGTAAACTTTTCGCACTCGGTCGCCTCGATATAAAAATCGAACCAAAAAACCTGAAAATAGTCACAAATATCAGCAGATTTCCGACGATTCGATGATCTTTTGCTGTTATAAATTAAATAGTCGAGTAATTAAATGAAACAAATTGAGAAAAATAAATGCGCAAATATCGTCCGTGAGTTCCAATTTGTTCTATGTGCCAGTAAGCACATAGAACATATTGGAACTCAGGGGACGGTAGGTCTACAAAATACTGTTTACTCTTTCCCTTAATGACCCAAGGGATGTAACTCTATCTGTTGCCTTCGGCATTTGTAAAAACAAAACAATTATTCATGAATTTGGTCCAACAGATTGCGGAGCGTGAGAAACGCGTCCACAAATTTGTTTCCACTATGTTTCTATTGTGTTTCATAAGGGACAAAAACGTTATCTCCGCCGACATGTATGGTATATGGAGATTTAATACCTGCATGTCTCATTTAAACACTTCGCCTGCGGCTCGGTGTTTAAAAACCGACATCCAGGTATTAAATCTCCATACACAATACATGTTAGCAGAGATAACTTATGATAACATATACCTGTATACTGTAATATAACTGTAGCTCGTTATTAAGAAATCATAATCCTAAATCCTTAGTCCTAGCTCGTTCCATAGCATCACAATAAGGGGGGGGGGGGAGAATTTCAAAGTAAACAAATTTCTCTTACCAAAATAGCACCTTAATATTTTACGCATAGACAATGTTCAACCAAAGTGTAATGTTACGAACCAGAAGGGTAGTGATCCATGTCTAAAAATGGCAGCCCTGGATAAGGATATTTAAAAGTTGTCCTGCAATTTCGACATTATCCCGCATTAATGGGATTGTCAATGTAACTTTCCCCGTGAATGTATTGAGCGTAGGTGAAAGTAGTTTGCGTTTGTTGTAGCTATCGCCGCGCCGGAAGTAGTAACAGTAAAACAGGGCACACCGGGGGTGGAGTACGTGGGACTGGAATCAACGACCCGAGGTGGAGTTTTTCCTGTATTTCACGCGCACCAAAAGCTCGCGTGAAATACAAGAGAAAAAAAACTCCAACAAGGGTCGCTGATTTATGTCCCCCGTACTCGGCCCGAGTTGTGTTCAGTATTTATACCACGATTAAACTTGAATTCTGTGGATGAAACTGATATTTTTGAATAACAATATCACCTTCGGCGTTTTATTTATTTGTTTTAAATTTTATTCATTCAAGAATAAGTCTGGTTGTCTCCCTTGGTAAATATTGAACATTTAAGCAATTGGAGACACTCACAGAAGGCTCCGCAACCCGTTTGCTTTGTATTCATTTGAGACCTGGCGTATTTGCATGTATTTAACAGTATTGCCACTACCACTGGACCCCACGGCCATTCCGATGTCATAACCGACTGCTCGATTTTCTTTTTTCATCTTCCGAGGGCATGCGAGTCATGAGGCAAGATCTCAATGAGGTACTTTCCCATGTCCTTCTTGGCCACTTTTGGGTATAATACGATCGGGTGCTCTGAAATCCCACTTTCAAAAACCATTTCTCTACATGCAATTAGACTCCTTTTTCGTCGTTCAACCCCCTGCACACTGATGTCAAAGTACCGAAATTTCAAGTGGCATTTTTGCAAAAATACTTCAAGGAATTGAACCAATTCATTCTTGTTTAACCTTAAAGGCCTATTTCTGAGTTTTACGACCTCAGAACTGGTGCCCTCAACATGCCATCATAAGGAATTCCTGCTAACAATAGACAAATTACATAGACAGTGGTTTGTAGTCAAGTCTTAACTGCGTTAACCCTTTACCTAACGAATCGGCCGCATCCACCCGCGTAATTTGCAAATTCAGCAGTTGAAAAAATATTATTTTTCCAAAAATTTCAAGAAAACCACATCATGTAACTCCTCATTGGAACGAGCTCGCCGAGCTCGTTCCAATGAGGGGTCACGTGACATGGATTTGTTGAAATTTTGGAAAAAATGGAAAAATGATATTTAAAATAATCAATTTTGATATCATCTGCGTTGTGTAATGGGTTAACAGACAGCCAAGAATTGACTAGAAACCAATGCTAAGCCACTGAATGTGTACAGGCTGTGATCAGGTGTGAATTCAAGACAATTGCCCAAGCCCTTACGGGTGTAGAGAGTTCCTCAAACCCTTTCAAACAAGATTAAATTGGATGAATCCCCTGCTACATTATGAGAAAAATTAGCATTACACATTCTGACATTTCAATATCAGTATGCTTGTGGTTAAGACATTGGACTGTTTATGCAGGGAGTCCAGATTCGATTGCCAGTAGTGTTGATTGAGCTTGGCGTAGACAGGGCCGGATTCAGCTAGGGTGGAGCCTGTAGCATTAGCGTATGTTATAATGGAGTCCCAAATTAAGCCAAGCCTATATCAACAGTTTGTAGTACAAAATTTTAAGTAGCGTGGGGGACGTGGTGGCGTGCCCTATCCGGTTCTCGTCAGATCATCGAAGTTAAGCAACGTCGAGCCAGGTTAGTCCTTGGATGGGTGACCGTCTGAGCGATCGATTAGGACTCCCGCGTTGTGTCCTTGAGCAAGGAGGCACTTAACCCCGATTGTCCACATGGGGCACGATGATAAGGAGTACTGCGTACTGCACGTCGATGGTGCGGATGTCTTCAACCAGTCTAACTCTGCCTGTACGGCAGTGCGGAGTTACGATGTTGGGGAGCTGGCAGCTGCTCATCGTTGCTCAGTGGTCCTCTCCGGATAATCCGGCTTTCTCCACCCGCAAAACTGTCACCGACACGATATGACCATGGCTGTTAAAGTGTCGTTAAACCTTAATAAATGATAATAATAATTTAAGTAGCGGTATCAACAAAGACAAGCGAACAATGTAAAATTTATGTGATTGTTGTGGCTATGAGCGCGTATGGATCAAAACATATGACCCTCCATGACGTCACCTCAGCGATTGGGTATAACGGTTGAGAATTTCCTTGGACGGGATCGCATTTTTAGATATGGTTTTTGCGGAGATTATATTCCCGAAAATTCGAAAGGCTAATTTCAATAAAGAGGTTGAAAATAAAAGGTACAGAAAAATAGTAAAATGGTCATCGCCGGTATCGGGTCTGCAAAATTGAAATGAAAACATTGGGATTGACAACTTAATATGGTCACAAATAGGTGTGGTAAGTTCAATACGTGTAACCTGTGTTAATAGGGCGCAACTGGACTCGATGACGTAGGGCTTTTGGTTGAGAATAGAGAAAATAGGCTAAATTTTAAAGTGACGTCAAAATGGCGTTAACCCTTTACCTAACATGAAAAGCAGACGACACTTGCAAAAAAATTCTTGAATAATTAATTTTTTTTTCATTTTTGTCTCAAAACATAGGTTATGACCCTCATTGGAACGAGCTCGACGAGCTCGTTCCAACGAGGGGTCATAACCTATGTTTTTGAAACAAAAAATGAAAAAATAATGAAAATTAATTGGTGATTTTTGTGTAAGGCGCTGGCCAGTTTTGGCCGTTACTTTGTGTAAAGGGTTAAGGTTGCACTCCACAGTTTTCCAAGCATTTCCAAAAATGTCATGCCATACATTCTCTTCAAACGTGAATATTCTTTAACTTTGTTTTCTAACCCATTAAATGTATTACATTTTCCAAATCCATCAAATACATACAACACTATCTGACGAATAGAAATAAACAATCTGAATGTGGGTAAGTGTCCAATGCAAGGCCTCAACCTTGAAAATGGCATGAAAAAATACCAAAACCAGTCATTTTCAGCCATCCAACAGTCGCAAAAGCGGAATTTTTCCACTACCCCCACTTACCTACCCCTAGAGCACAGCACCCCTTGTTTAAAAGATGCCCCCAAAAAATTTATATGTTTCCATTTCATTTTTAGTTACATGCCTGGTAACAACTCCGTGTAAATATAACATTTTAAAAAGTAGTCAATTTTTTGAAGCCACTGTTTCCATAATTTCTCTGGTAATTTACTCGTTTGCATCTGACTCCAACTCTGTAACCAAAATTTCAAAATCTCTTGTCCAACAAATTGCCTAATGTAATCATATATGTGTTTCTAAAAATACATCTCCAATCTACATGGCATTAGCTTCAACAAATGCCCTTAGTTTAGAATTTTACCCTGTGCAATAGTGCGAAACTGTAGAGCGGAACCCAAATAAAGAAAAAACCCAGTAAACAGTTATCTCTTAATTTTTTTGGCTCTACAATATAATTTTTAAAAAAAGTAGGGGATATCCAAACTGATGTTGATATTTTCGGAAAATGGTATTGGATACGCGTGATTGGACACATCAATATGTTACCAAGTTTAGTGTGGATCCTGAATGTCACCGGACCACGAAAACTTCGTACAGGTTTTTCGCACGAGCGCCGCGTTTATGTCTGTGGGGTACCTTTTGAATTTTCATTTGTACTGGACGGGCTTTTTCGGAGGTTTCATCGTTCTTTTCTTGGTAATAGTTTCTGGTCGAAACGTAACTTTTGAGGTATGCGAAGAATGACACGTGACGAACATTTACGGGCCTTTGGCATGTTGGAAGCTGGCAAGAGACATGCAGTGTCTCAAATTCTCAAAGTTACTCAATCGGCTATTAGCAGGTTGTGGTCACGCAACTGTCAGTCTGGCAGGAAATGTTGATGACAGACGTCGGTCAGGTCGTCCAAGGTCCACAATTGCTAACCAGGATCGTTCAATCCGAACCACAGAATTACGTAACTGCCATCAAAGTGCCTCAGAAATTGGACAGTAGCTGCACCGAGCGACAGATGTGCGAGTCAGTGGTCAGACTATCCGAAATCGCCTGCACAGCTAGAAGTTGTACGCTCGACGACCTCGAATAATTCCACGTTTGACTGAACGTCACATCACAGCAAGTCGTAATTGGTGTGGAGCACGACAGCGTTGGGACAATCGTCGGTGGAGCAACGCCATGTTTTCCAATGAATCGAGGTTCACTCTCGACTTCCACGACATGCGAAACAGAGTGTGGCGGCGGCGGAACGAACGATGCCATGTCGTAACCGTTAGGCAGCACGGTCGTTTTGGTGGTGGGTCGGTTATGGAGTGGGGAGGCATAACCATGACAAGTAGAACAGCATTACATTCATCCAAGGGCGTGTCATATGGCAGTACTACCGTGACAACATGTTAGCAGCTCACGTGGTGCCATTTGTGCGACGTCACGGCCGTCGATTCATTTTCCAAAATGACCATGCAAGAGCACACAGGGTCCGTGTCGCTACAGAGTTCCTACAGGAGCAGAACATCACTGCACTGCATGCCTTAACCAGCACTAAGTCCAAACCTTTCACCAATCGAGTACGTCTGAAATATGCCTGGCAGGCGCCTACGACAACGCCAACATTATATATTTATATATTTCTTCATATATCTCACTGTTATCAAATATCCCCTAGTTTTTGTGAATATACTAAAATTTCAGAAAAATCTAACGCATTTAGACTTTTGACCTTGTGACCTCTATGTTGTCATCTCAGCGTTCGGGTATACATTTCGTGGAGAGTGGATTGTAACTAAATCACCCGCGGAGTGGAGTTATCACCCAAGCTATAACTTTCAAATTTAGTATATATCGGCAATAAACACAAGCAATGTTTCAGTCAATGGACCTCCGGGTTAAACCTTCGTTATGGGAGGGGCAAAAATTTTGGCCACGCCTAAAATTTCTGTTTTCAGAACCGTTAGGTCGATTTGAACCAAATTTGATATGAGATGATAATGGGTCATAAGTAGTTGATTGATGCAAAAAATATTTCCTCATTGCCCCGTGGGAACCTCGGGAGCTAAAAATAGGAAAAACCTTAAAACTACCATATCTCCAAAACTACACGGCACAGAGAATTCTTATTTTGTATAAAGCTTACTTTTATCCAGTAGAATAGAATGGTTGAAACAAATCCCTATCGGTTTAATCACAAGGTACTTTTTTCAGGACTTTGAAAAAGTGCTGAGTCAGCACTTTTTAACACTGTAGGCAATGGGGAAAAGATTAAAAAATCTTCTTCTCCAGAGCCAGAAGGCAGAATCTTTTGATATTTGGTATGCAACATTGTAGGGTGGATCTGATTCAAGTTTGTTCAAATCGGTCCCCTGGGTTCATATTTGGTCTCAGTATAGGAGCCCGATTTCGAACTTAGTGCATTTCAGGCAAATTTCTTCAAAAATCTTCTTCTCCAGATCCAGCAGGCAGAATATTTTGATATTTGGTATGCAACATTGTGGGGTGGATCTGATTGAAGTTTGTTCAAATCGGCTCCCTGGATTCATATTTGGGCTCACTATAGAAGCCCGAAATCGAACTTAGTGCATTTCAGGCAAATTTCTTAAAAAATCTTCTTCTCCAGATCGAGCAGGCAGAATCTTTTGATATTTGGCATGCAACATTGTGGGGTGGATCTGATTCAAGTTTGTTCAAATCAGCCCCCTGGGTTTATATTTGGGCTCACTATAGAATCCCGGATTCGAACTTAATGCATTTCAGGCAAATTTCTTAAAAAAAATCTTCTTCTCCAGATCCAGCAGGCACAATCTTTTGATATTTGGTATGCAACATTGAGGGGTGGATCTGATTCAAGTTTGTTCAAATCGGCCCCCTGGATTCATATTTGGGCTCACTATAGAAGCTCGAATTCGAACTTAGTGCATTTCAGGCAAATGTCTTAAAAAATCTTCTTCTCCAGATCCAGCAGGCAGAATCTTTTGATATTTGGCATGCAACATTGAGGGGTGGATCTGATTCAAGTTTGTTCAAATCGGCCCCTGGGTTTATATTTGGGCTCAGTATAGAAGCTCGAATTCGAACTTAGTGCATTTCAGGCAAATTTCTTGAAAAATCTTCTTCTCCAGATCCAGCAGGCAGAATCTTTTGATATTTGGTATGCAACATTGTGGGTGGATCTGATTCAAGTTTGTTCAAATCGGCCCCCTGGATTCATATTTGGGCTCACTATAGAATCCCGAATTCGAACTTAATGCATTTCAGACAAATTTCTTAAAAAATCTTCTTCTCCAGATCCAGAAGGCAGAATCTTTTGACATTTGGTATGCAACATCGAGGGGTGGATCTGATTCACGTTTGTTCAAATCGGCCCCCTGGATTCATATTTGGGCTCACTATAGAAGCTCGAATTCGAACTTAGTGCATTTCAGGCAAATTTCTTTAAAAATCTTCTTCTCCAGATCCAGCAGGTAGAATCTTTTGATATTTGGTATGCAACATTGTGGGATGGATCTGATTCATGTTCAAATCGGCCCCCTGGATTCATATTTGGGCTCACTATATAAGCCCGAAATCGAACTTAGTGCATTTCAGGCAAATTTCTGAAAAAATCTTCTTCTCCAGATTCAGCAGGCAGAATCTTTTGATATTTGGTATGCAACATTGTGAGGTGGATCTGATTCAAGTTTGTTCAAATCGGCTCCTTAGATTCATATTTGGGCTCACTATAGAAGCTCGAATTCGAACTTAGTGCATTTCAGGCAAATTTCTTTGAAAATCTTCTTCTCAAGATCCAGCAGGCAGAATCTTTTGATATTGGATATGCACCATGCTTAGGGGTGTGAGATTCAAGTTTGTTCAAGCCAAGTCCCTGGGTTCATATTTGGGCTCACTGTGGTAGCCCGAATTATAACTTAGTTCAAAATGAAGAATTTTCTTTAAAAATCTTCTTCAGATCCAGCAGTTGGAATATTTTGATATTTGATATGCAGCATCCTTAGGGGGGTGAGATTCAAGTTTGTTCAAGCCATGTCCCTAGGTCCATATTTGGACTCACTGTGGGAGCTTGAATCGTAACTTAGTTCAAAATGAGGAATTTTCTTTAAAAATCTTCTTCTTCAGATCCAGTAGTCGGAATGTTTTGATATTTGGTGTGCAGCATCCTTAGGGGGTGAGGTTCAAGTTTGTTAAAGCCAAGTCCCTGGGATCATATATGGGCTCCCCGTGGGAGCCCGAATTATAACTTAGTTCAATATGAGGAATATTCTTTAAAAATCTTCTTTTTTTTACATCCACTGGTCAGAATCTTTGGATATTTGGTATAAGCTTTTCTTAGGAGGAGCAGATGCAACTTGTAATCAGTTCTCTGGGTTGATATTTAGGCTTCCATGTCAGGTGAGCGCCCTCAGGCCCCTTGGGGCCTCTTGTTAAACACCGAGCCGCGGGCAAAATGTTTAAATGAGACATCCAGGTAATAACTCTCCATATACCATATATGTCGGCGGAGACAATAGAAACATAGTGAAACAAATTTGTGGACGCGTTTCTCACGCTCCGCAATCTGTTGGACCAAATTCGTGAATAATTGTTTTGTTCTTACAAACGCTGAAGACAACAGATAGAGTTACATCCCTTGGGTCATTAAGGAAAAGAGTAAACAGTATTTTGTCGACACATCCTCCCCTGAGTTCCAATGTGTTCTATGTGCCTACTGGCACACTAAACAAATTTGAACTCACGGACGACATTTGCTCTTTTATTTTTCTCAAGTTGTTTCATTTAATTACTCGACTATTTAATTTATAACAGCAAAAGATCATCGAATTGTCGGAAATCTGATGATATTTGTGACTATTTTCAGGTTTTTTGGTTCGATTTTTATATCGAGGTGACCGAGAGCGAAAAGCTTTCATTTAAACCATATACCTCCGATGTTTCGCGTGCCCTTATACCCTGGATGTTGCACGCTCTCATGTACCTTGGATGCTGTGTGCATCCTTTGCCATAGCTATTTGTCCAAGGCATTCTGACCAATCAAAAGACAGAATTTATCCCGATTTAGGGACAAATATATATTGTCAATGTGACATATAAGTAATGAAAAGTTCGCATGAAAAAAGGGGAGAGGTTATTTTCGATGTCGCCAAAAAGCTAAACAAAATAATAATCTGTCACTTTTTGTGGTCTATTCGTATTTATGAACAATGCTTGGCAGTTTTGAATACCAAGAACTGAAGAATTGAAAAATTAAACCAATTTTTAGATATTTGACGGCACCGAAAATAACATGTCACCTATTTTCAAACTAAAGTTCCATAATATAGCTCCTTAACAGCTTGAGGTGTTAAATAAGTAAGAGAAATTTGTTTACTTTGAAATTCCCCTCTTGTGTTCCATATATGCAAATTAAATATACACATATTATACATCAAAATGAAGGTTGTGATGTATAGAACACAAAAAATATGTTCAGTCAACTCAACGAGTTGACAACAGACACCAATGGTTCCTGGAAGTCTGCTACCGTATTCGTAGCAGAACTGATAACAAAATAATATTTCCTGAGAACAACTCTTTTCAATTTTTCTCCAAAAACAAAGCTAGGAAATCAACATTCTTCAAAACGCAGAGACAGGCTGAATGGAAATGAATTCCAAGACTCTCGCCGGGCTTTGTTTTCGTTGTCAGTTTGTTTACATTTTGGTCCAGGTCATCTGTATCGAAGAAGTATCGATTAACAATGCCTTCTAATGAGAAAGATCGCCTTCATACCACACAGCATTATTATATGGAGACTGCGCAGTTGCCACATTACTTGCAAGGTATCGTAACACCTATTTGAATTTATTTCTTAGAATTACGCGATTGTTTTTCTATGAAAATTCGTGGAACGCGTGATATGCGCATGTCCGTCGGCCATAAAACCCATCTTCAAAACAAAATTCAGACAGTTTTGTCCTTTCCCAAATGTAGTCCTGTCGTTGCATCGTTAAGAATTTTGAATTTCTAGCTTTGTGCTTGGATACCTGAAGCATATTTGGCCACGAGCTGTTCTCTGGAAATATTTTATTACCAGTCTCTGGTACGAATACGGTAGCACACTTCCAGCCAGGAACCACTGGTGCCCGCTGTCAAATTTGTGAGTTGATTACATGTAGTTTTCGCTTTCTACACATCACAACCTTCATTTCGATGTATTGTTTGTGTATATTTAATTTTCATTTATGGAATATCAGAGATGGGAATTTCAAAGTAAACAAATTTCCCTTATATAGCACCTTAAACTGAATAAATAGGTTGATCACTTATAACTGAGATTTTTCACTCACTCCGTATCAATGTCACCAGGTCAAGGCGAGTGGACGAATGGAATTTTCGAAACTTTAGTGGAGTCAGATGTGATAATGTGATATTAAATTGTCTATGATGCCGTAATAATTCATCATTTCAGGTTCCATCTTTTCTTTTCCTTTTTCCTTCCTTTTTTGGTGGGGGATGTTTTTTTAATTCATTTCCCTATAAATTAGGCAAACTCATAGCGTTGTGCATGGTGTGTTTTATATCATCCTCAATTATACAGGTATATACATCCTTTGAATAACGTCCTCATTTAAGAGATTTTGCCTGTTAGTTCAACGTTTCTACGGTATTATACCTTTCCTGCTTCGCATTTTAATATCGAAAAAATAAAAAAATGCATCTCCATATAACATTAGTACAGCGATCTGAACGTAGCGGCTACCCCACGTGGGGTAGCCGCTACGGTAAGATCGCTGTACTGTATATAACGTATGACACTCGGGGCTGGATCGCTATGGCAATGTATCTTATAATTCATAGACCCGACGGTAATAAAAGTAAAAATAAAATCCTTCCTCCCTCACTGATTTGGAGAAAAAAATCTCTGATAATCAAAACCATTCTTTTTTTTTTGTTGTTGTTGGCTAAGCTAGACTTTAACCCTTTACCCAACGCAGACGATATCAAAATTTATTATTTCAAATACCATTTTTTTAAATTTTTCAAAAAATTTAAACAAAACCATATCATGTGACCCCTCGATGGAACGAGCTCGACGAGCTCGTTGCAACGAGGGGTCACATGATATGGTTTTGTTGAAATTTTTTGAAAAATAATATTTTTTCAACTGCTGAATTTGGATATTACGCGGGCGGATGCGGATGATTCGTTGGGTAAAGGGTTAAGCTTGCATTGCTGTCACGATAGACCCATAGGGGTTTAAATTCAATCTAAACAGCAACATATAAGTGAATAAATACATGCCTTTCCCAATTAATATTTTCTGTCAACCGAAACGCGTGACAGGCAATGCACATTGCGAAGTGATCTTTAGTTGTCATTATAATATGTGTGTCAGGGGGGCGCGGTGGCTCAGTGGGTAGAGGTGCAGGCTGCAAGCGGTTCGAATCCCACCTGCGGCAACCGCGCTGTGTCCTTGGGCAAGACATTTCACCCCCATTGCCCACGTGGGGACACGGTGACGTTGTGTACTAAGGCGTACTGCACGTCGATGGTGCACCTGTCTTCAACCAATGCTAACACTGCTTGTGTAGAGTTGGTATGTTGGGGAGCTGACAGTTGCTCGCCGTTGCTCGATGGTTCTCTCCGGGTACTCCGGCTTCCTCCACCCGTAAAACTGTCACGGTCATGGTTAGCCATTGTGCAGAAATATGTGACCTTAAACACCAATAAATAAATAAATATGTGTGTCAGCACGTTTGTGAGGGCAAGACTACTAATATCTTTACGATCAAATGTAGATCAGGGCACGCCTGAAGGAGACGACTTTCTTGTGTGAAGGAGGCGTCTTTCTTGGTTTCATACGGAAGCGGAGAAGTGACATGATTGAAATATTTTTTAGTCCGTTCGAACGAAATACTAATTCGTGCGAACGAAATAGTAATCCATGCGAACGAAATAATATTCCGTTCGAACGAAATACTAATCTGTGCGAACGAAATAGTATTCCGTTCGAACGGAATATTAATCCGTGCGAACAATATATTATTTCGTAATTCGCGGGTTACTGATCGAGAAGTGACTCGTATGGTGTTCCCTTTGTAGACAATTGGGGATCATTTTAGGGCAGAAATGACCTATATGGAAGGGATGGTCTCCATCTTAGCCCAAGGGGTACAGGGATTTTAGGAAGAAATATGTTGCAGGTGGTGGAGCCTTTTTTGGTATAGGGAGGGGAAGGGGGGCCAGTGAAGGGGGGAATGAACACAGGAAATGTGTTACGAACCATAGTTGTAAAAAATGGGACAAGGGGGATAAGGAAAAGGGACCAAAAATCCAAATCAGTAGGAATAGCTTCCCAAGGAAAGCACAGGTATACACAAAATAGGGTATACAAACATACAGGGACTAGATAATAATGGGACCAGTAGGCGGAAGCCAATGAACCTTGATACCCTGAAAGTGGGTTATAGCAACATCCAGGGTCTCCACCGGAAAGTAAGTGAAATTTCTACATTGATCGGGGCAGAGGGGCAAGACGTCATGGGCTTATGCGAAACGTGGGTAAGACACGAGGAACGGATAGACCAAGTAATGGGGTGCGTGTGGATAGGTGTAGGGCGAACGGAAGGCCAGAAAAAAGGGGAGGGGTAGGCATGTACATTAAAGAGGATTTAAAACCGTCACTTATCACAGACCTGGAAGACGTCAGCACCCCGGCTGAGGTATCGAAAGAAATTGGATGGGTAAGCATCAAGCTGAGAAACAAACGTATTGCCCTTGGGGTTGTGTATTGTGCGGTGGAGGGAAGTAAACCCGAGTGGAATGATTCGATATACTCAACACTAAGGCCCAATATCACCGAACTACAAAACAAGGGGCTCGGTGTAATTCTGATGGGTGACTTTAATGGCCACATAGGTAATAATGGAGAAGGCATAGAGGGTGTGGACAAGAAAGTCAACAGGAATGGAAGGAAGCTGTTGAACTTCACAAACGAGCTCGGTCTGAAGATTCTGAACAGGGACGCGAGGTGTAATGGGAAATGGACCTGGGAGAGGAACGACAGAAAATCAATAATCGACTACATTCCCACAGATATTAATTTATGGAGGGAGGTGATAGGGGTAGAAGTGGATGATGAGGGTAAAATGGAGGTGGATAGTGATCACAACTTGATTACAGTGACGATCAGGTCCAAAAATCTAGTAAAAAGCAAAGGAAGCTTTAAGGAGATTTGGGAACTCAAAAAGGATGCTGACTGGGCGAAGTTCAATGAAAAACTGAAACCAAAGCTTGCAACCGTACCCAAGAGGGGCAGTGTCCAGAAGATGGCCGACCCCATAGCTGCGAGCCTAGTGTGGGCAGGGAAGGAAAGTGTAGGAAAGATCAGGGTGCCAACACGGGAACTTGGGTACAGAGTGAATGAAGAACTGAAAAGGGCCATAAAGGAAAGAAAAGCTAAATGTGCTGCATACAGAAGTAGAAAACTTGAAGGGGCGGAAAGCAAAGAGGCCACAGTAGCAAAAGAAGAATACCACCAAGCACGAAATAAAGTAAATAAGATTAAATACGATAATCGGAGAGTACGAAATAGCAGTCTTATTAGGACGATAAGAACGACAGGGGGGTCGCGTTTAAACGTATTTTGGAAATGGGGGAATAAACGTAACAAAGGAAGTAACCCACAGAGTATTAAAGTAGTTGGCAGAGTTACAGACGAGCAAGATCAAGTCGCATCAGAACTAGTCAAGCACTGGGAAAAGGTAATCGATAAGCGATGGGGCATGGGCATGTGGAGCCCACCTGCATGAGTGTCAGAATCAGGTCGAGGAAAACCTATCAAACTTCGTGTGCAGCGAAATTAAAACGGAGGAGGTGCGAAAGGTGATATCAAAATTAAGGGATGGAAAAGCGGGAGGAGTGGATGAAATTCCTAACGAGTTTATCAAAAAAGGGGGAGAGGAATTTGTGGAAAGCCTAACTGCCCTATTCAATCTAGCCATGGAAAATCAAGAGGTCCCGAAGGAGTGGAGAGAAAGCAAAGTGACATTTATTCACAAAAAGGGGGAAAAAGACGTTTTGGATAACTATCGAGGGATCTCTGTCAGTAGCAACACTGGAAAGGTTTTCTGTAAAGTCCTGTATGGGAGACTAGAGGAGGTGATTGAAGAGAAGGGTTTTTTGGGAGAAACTAAGAATGGCTTCAGGAAGGGAAGGAGAGCTACTGGCCATCTTTTCACTTTATCCCAAATGTTAGAATCCGCGAAAGCAAAAAAGAAAAAGATGTTTATAGCCTTTTTGGATGTCAAAAAGGCATACGATAGAGTATGGAGGGAGGGTATGTGGCGCAAGCTGGAGGCTCTGGGCTTAGGAGGCGAGTTTGTCGGAATTATGAAAGCATTATAGAGTGAGCTTAGCCTGGGAAACATTACAACTCGAAGGTGGAGAGTGGGTGAGTTCTGCATTCCGGAAGGGAGCAGCAAACTTCTCAGTGTAGGAGAGACAGGTGATTACGAGTATTTGGAGGTAAATATAAACATTACTAGAAGAGGCATCTACCGAAATCACACAAATAAAATTGATTCTGAAGGGGAAGCGAATCTTTAACCAAATGAAACTTATAGGGAGAAACAGTTTCAATAAGGTTTTCGTGGGGAAAACCATTTGGGAAATGGTGGGGCTGCCAAGTATAACATACGGTACGGAAGTGGTACCCCTAAACCAGACGGCCGTAAAGAGCTTGTAAATCCTGCAGAACGATGCAGGCCGATGGATAACGGGGTTGAGTAATGCCGCAGCGCTAGAAGCAATCAGGGGTGGGCTTGGGTGGATGAGGATCAAGGACAGGATAGACCTGTTGAAACTCGGTTATCTTAATTATTTGGTAAATCTCCCTGATAGTCGATGGTGTAAAGTAATGTTCCTGAGAATTTTCAACTCAAACATCAAAACGGGGTGGATGGTCCAAGTGAGGGAGCTAGTTGAGAACTACTCATTGGAGATCTCGGACCTGGACGTTGGGGCAAACCAGGGTAAAAAATTCGTTAGAGAAAGAGTCATGGAGGACTGTAATCGTAATTGGCGAGAGAGGGTCAAATCAAAGAGGTCTTTGGGTGGCCTGCGTGATAAAGAGAAGCCAGGTTTTGAAAAGTATCTTAATGGCGCCTTTGGGGGGGGGGGGGGGGTCACTGTTGTTCAAGATGAGGTCACGATCCCTGGAGCTGAAGGAAAAAATTGGGAAAGACGGTGAAAGGAGTGTATGATGTGTAACTTGGGCGTGGTGGAGACCCTGGAACATTTTCTTCTAGAATGCACAAAGGACCAGTCTAAAAGAATGAGATTCACTGGGAGTTTTATGGGGAAGTGGGATGGGTTTCTGAAGGACATGTGGTTAGTGAGAGACTCAAAGGAGAGGGTTAATATGCTAATCGGAGAGATTGGGAAGAATGGGGCAAGGCATGTCATCAAGCAGTTCGTCTCCGAGTGTTGGGAGCAGGGGTGACGCCAGCGATTTCTCGACAGGGGGCTGACCTCTCCGACAGGGGGGCTATAACATTTGACCTCCCAAACGAAGGAAAATGAGTGAAAATTGGTAAATTGGAGAACCAAAAGAGAAGCAAATTGAGTATGTTTGTTGATTATTTAACCCTTTACCTAACCTGAAAAGCAGACGACACTTGCAAAAATAATTCTTGAATAACTATTTTTTTTCATTTTTTGTCTCAGAAACATAGGTTATGACCCCTCTTTGGAACGAGCTCGACGAGCTCGTTCAAACGAGGGGTCATAACCTATGTTTTTGAGACAAAAAATGAAAAAAATAATTAAAATTAATTGGCGATTTTTGAGAATAGCACTGGCCGGTTTTGCCGTTACCTTAGGTAAAGGGGTAAAGTAAACATATTATAATAAGGTCGGGAAATATTTCATCTATAAAGCCAGTTTGATGAACGACATTAAGGAATTTCGTGAGAATCACTATTCTCTATCAAAGTTCCAGTGCTGCACGAGTTTGAGACTGACAAGACGAGATATCTACATTCGATTGTCGGAAATTTCTCGTGAAGTCGGGTTTACGAGACTCTCCGACGGACTGACTAAAAATCTCCGAGGGGGGGGGCTGGACCTCTCCGATAGGAGGGCAGTAGCCCCCCCCCCTGCCCCCCCCCCCCCCCCTTGGCGCCACCACTGGTTGGGAGGAGAGGAGAAGCGTTGGAATAGGGAGGCAGTTGGGAGTACAGGGGTAACCAAGGCCTTCTCGTCCGATACCGCGACAAATCAGCGGCTGGCCAAAGTGTTATTATTATATTATTATTATGGAAATTTATTAAACTCTTCCGTGCGAACGGACAATTAATCCGTTCGCGGGAATTATTAAATCGTTCGAACGAAATAATATATTGTTCGCACGGATTAATATTCCGTTCGAACGGAATACTATACTTCGTTCGCACGGATTAGTATTTCGTTCCAACGGAATATTATTTCGTTCGCACGGATTACTATTTCGTTCGCACGGATTAGTATTTCGTTCGAACGGACTAAAAATATTTCAATCATGTCACTTCTCCGCTTCCTTAGTTTCATGCAAATTGAAGACTGTCATCAGTTTCGATAAAAAGGTACAGCGGACGGGCTTAACGTATCTCGGCCTATCCCGCTCAAACAGAAAAAATCAGTTCAGTTAAAAAAAAATTGATAAATGAAATGTTCCAAGTATACTTCTGTAACAAAGGAGAGGTCGTATGTTTTAAATGTAATACCAGACTATAGAAAAGACGACGGTTGAAACTGAGATCAGAAAAATTGTCCCCACCTTGAAATTTAATATTTATATAGGATCCAAGAAACAAAACAAACAAGTGAATGTTTAATTCGATACTTAACTATAAAAATGGACATTAATCAATTCAAGAATTAGTATTATTGTAGGAAACCACTAGGTACCCCCGCCCCCTGCCCCCCCCCCCCCCCCCATCCATAATCTGTATGTTTAAGACGGGGTTTTATTCAACATCGAAATAAATATAAATTATCAGAGAAAGAAAGCATCACTTGGAAAATCTTAAAATACCCCCAAAAGACGTTCGCCAAACCTCCTACCCGCACTTACCACCCCCCCCCCCCCCACCCACCACACACCAGGGCTCAAAAACTTGCAAAAAGCTACACAATGTTCAATTATGTATAGCATTTTGCGATACAAGATAATCAACTGCAGCCTATTAGGCTGCAGTTGATTATCTTGTATCGCAAAATGTAAATGAAAATTTGAAAACTAGTTCACTGATGCTTTACTTCTGATTGGGGAACATTCCAGGCATAACTCAGATTAACTCTCCATCAAGCATCATTAGCAACTTCATATGTAAGATGAATTCTATTGGTTTAAATTATTCCTGTTTTTACAACATTTTGCATAAAATATCCATGAAAAATAACTTCAAGCCCGTCAAATTAAAAATCCCAACTTCCATTTTGAGAACTCCAAGAACAACCAAGACACCATTTGAAAATATCCAAGTCCTTGCAACCCTCAAAGGCAGTTCAGTTAAAAAAAACGTAGTAAATGTTTCGTGTGTTGCAGATCATTTGGAAATGCCCAGAAATGGATGGAAAGCATTCTATCTACTTAGAAGAATTCAATACAAGTAGGGAATAAGGGCCGAACTACGACCACTTGTACATGTACGTGTACAACATACGCACACGATGCGTTCACCAACGTGGATTTCAGTGTTAAATCACACGCTTGTTCACAAAACTGTACATGGGTCTTGAATCCCCCCATGTACAGTCGTGACTCCTAGATCGCGCTTTTAACGTTCAAATACTCGTGGTGAACGTGGGGTAGACGCGCGTTTTTAAAAAAAGGGTGAAATTGTACAGTACACATTCATCTTGTACGTAATTTTTCGTCGACGTTCGCATCGCAGATCAGACCCATCGATCCATCGTCGGCGAACGCGATCGAAAGCAAAAGATTCTGGGTCATCATCAAAAAACAGTTTTGGAAACTCTAAACCAGCGGTTCAGAACCCGCAATTGCGTTGGTACAGATGGTCTAGAACTCTCCCTTGTTTTTGAGGCGGTGGGTTTTTTCCCATTTATGACATTATTAGGGGAATTCCCCACGGAATGTTTAAAACGCATTTTCCGCTCAATTAGGTTTTGAGTGGTAAAATTTTTAATATATTCACGATAGCAATCACAGTCATCAAAGGATTCTCTCTTAATTCGACACTCGATGAATTGATGTGTGAATGAATGAAGATCTTTTGACAAAATGTAAACACTACTGTCAAAAAATGCGTTAAATCAGAAACCGGTTTGTCATGTACTGTTTAAACGTATTTTTTTTTTTTAAACTTTAATTAACACAGTCAGTTTGAGATGTGAATATTTTCAGATTATTATATATTATATTAAGATGGAAAGAGTTTTTTTTTATTATTACTTAAAACACAAAAACATAAAAATATAATTAAACATTTAATTTTGAAAAAAATAAATAAAAACAATTAAAACGAAAGATGTTTTCCAGATGGATCCTAAACGCCGAGATCGAATTTTAGCCAGGTATTTACGTGCAAAGAAGGCGATTCAGTCAGCTGATAGGAGCAGACGTCTCGGTGAGATGGAACTCAGACGCGAAGCCACAAAAATATTTAAACCCGTGACGGAGGGTCAAGAGCGAAGCAGGAAGGAGATAGTCGAAGAATTGAGACCCATAAAGGATAGTTCTTTGAGAATAGGTTCGTTGCCTCCTAGTTTTGGAAATCGGTATTCCGTTCAATCTACACCGGATTACGTTCCCACGGGAATTCAAACAGATATGAGCGAGTCTGATGATACAGCTTCGACTATCACCACTAGTAGCATCGCATCGTCCGATGATGATGGCGGTAAGAGAGATCAGTCGTATGGAATTTATAAGGATTCTCAGGGGAGAACTTTTGTAGGTGATACGGTAGTGGAAATGGACGATGATGAATTGATCGTGGGTTCGAATAAATATAAAGTAACCGATGGTCTGCGGAGATTGCTCCTTTACGATAAGCCTGGAGATTTCACGGATCAGGATTTCGACAATTACGGCGACATTCTAGTCCAGACCCACGCCATGAAGAGAAATAACGATGTCAGAGAGACGAGACCCAAAGCCAACAGAGGTTACAAGTGGACGAAAATAGTGAAGCCCATATGGGAGATGAACAAGAAGTTCCTCGAATCGGTGACCGGCAAAGGGGTGAAAAACACTTTTCTTCCGAGCGATTCCAACGCTCTGTGTGAGAGATTGAGTTTGTTGATGGGGAGCAGACGGGCTGGTAACACGGGATTAGATAATCAGATAGTTGCCATATCTGACGAATTGTTGAGACAGAAGGTTTTGAATAAAAACCAGTATAAAAGGCTGATGAACGAATTGAAGGATTGATGTGTATATAATAATAAGTAGAGAGAGAGAAACAAACAAACAAACAAACAAACAAAAATAAAACAGTAAATTCTTACACTAGAATAATAAAAGTATTTAAAAACGACAAAACGATTTACCAGTAAAAAAAACACAAAATATATCATAAAAATAAAATATGTTGGTGATAAAGAACAGGGGATACGTCAGGACTTACGTTCAAGGCGGTTCTGGCATCGTCGATTCTATAATGCGAGCGTTCACGAGCAATGCGGGTAGAAAACTCGCATCGACCGCGTTTGAGGTCGGTAAGAAGACGGCTTTGGATGCTGGTAAGAAAGCCGCTTCTGAAGCCAGTGGTAGGATAGCTTCTGCGGCTGGCAAGAGGGCAGCCGACGCGTTGATCGGCAAATTGATCAGTCCGCCGCCGGCGAAGCAAGCTGCGTTAGAGAGAACGCTGAAAGATTGGAAAGATTTAAAGGATGGCGTGGTGCCCATACAAGATGTAGCCAAAATGACGAGTGGATCCGGATTGAAGAGAACTCGCGACGGTGCGATATAAATAAATAATAATAATAATAACATTAAAAAACAGAGTTTGAAAAACATAAAAAAATTTGTGTTTGAAAAGAATCTAAAATAACAGACAAAAAAAAAAAATAAAACAAAGATGAACATTAAAGATATGTCTTGGAACGACGCCGCGACCAAGAGGTCGAATAACGAGTACTTTCCCAAGAGCATAAGAGGTTTGATAGTGGGAAAATCGAATTGTGGAAAGACTAATCTGTTGATGAATCTGTTGTCCCGACCCGACTGGTTGGATTATGATAGATTGTTCGTGTTTGGCAAGAGCTTGTTTCAACCCGAATACAGATTGCTTCGAGAGTGCATGCATCGCAGATTGCCCAAGGACGTCATAGCCAGAATCTTTGACAGTAGGGAGGAATTTGACAAGTGTGGAGCTCCGCTCTCGACCATTTTGGACGGCGCGGCGACGGAGCTGATGAAGAGAAATGCATCTTCGAATGTCGAGTGTCGATTTTATGAGAACGCTAGCGACGTTCCGGATCCTAGAGAACTGAAATCGGAAGATAAGAATCTCATGATTTTCGACGATCTGCTTTTGGAGAGACAGAACCGATGCGAATCGTATTACGTTAGGGGTCGACACAGCAACGTGGACTGTTTCTACCTTTCGCAGAATTATTTTCGATTGCCCAGACAGACGATAAGGGAGAACACTAATTTTGTATGTCTCTTTCGCCAAGATCTCAAGAATCTCAATCACATCTACGGCGATCACGTCGCAAACGACATGAGCGCTGCCGAATTCAGGAGATTCTGCAAGAGGGTTTGGGATGGTGGACTTTACAATTTCGTCATGATCGATTTGACGAGGGAATTTAATCGCGGAAAATATCGGTGCGGATTCGACAAGTTTTATGTTCCCGATGGTAATAATAATAAGATAGAGCGTGAAAATAAAAAATTAGAAAAATAATAAATCTTCAAATAATTAGTTTTGAATAAAAAAAAAAATAAAATTAAAATATAATGTTCAAACATGGAGAATTGTTAGAACGGATAGCCGAGAATACAGCTGCGAAACAATCCATTCAAATCGTGGTGAGTGGCGATTCGACTCGATTCGCTACGAAATTCGAACCTTCCATCGAATTGAATAGAGATAAAAGTTACGAGATGGCGTTGGTGAATCTGGAGACTTATTATTCCTTTCCCAACGTCACCAAAAAGAATAACTCGTTCAAGTGTTCCGACGGAACGGATTGGTTGGAGATTCGAATTCCCAAAGGGAGTTACGACATAGACGATTTGAACCATTACATTCAGACGCGAATGAAGACGGATGGAAAGGGAAGCAACAAGATCAGACTCACTCCCAATCCTAATACCTTACAGACGATGTTGGATTTGGAAGATAATTTTCGAGTGGATTTCAACACGGACGATTCTATAGGCAAGATGTTGGGATTCGATCGAAAGATGTATCGAAGCCACGCGGCATCTGAAAATACGGTTGACATTCTCGCTGTCAATAGCATTCTGGTGAACGTGGACGTGATTGCCGGAAGTTACATGAATGGTAGCACTCAACCGACGATCTATTCCTTCTTTCCAAACGTGTCGCTGGGTTATAAGATCGTGGAGCGACCTCGAAATTTAGTTTATCTACCAGTGATTTTGGACACGTTGTATAGTCTCAAAACCACGTTGACGGATCAAAATGGTGAACTGTTAGATCTTCGTGGAGAGAGGGTGACGATACGATTTCACATAAGAGAAATATAAAAGCAAAAAAAAAAAAAAATATTATATATATATAGATAACAAAAAATAAAATAAACGCAATATTAATTTTACAAAATTATTTTAATATAATTATTAAACAAGAAAGAATTGAAGTAAATATATTTTTAAAAAAAAAAACAGAATTATGACAGAATACGTGGTTAAAAACGTGAACATATCCGCAGGACAGAGGAAGAAACTTGTTAACAACTCGAGGCGAGGCGGTGAGATTCAAATTCACTCACGAAGATCTGACGAGAGGCGGATAGGATTCGATCGCCTGGACCAGAAGTCAAATCAAAAGGATGGAGAAAGCGATTCGCGATGGAAGAGGGTTGGCGGTGAGATTGAGTCCCGCTCAATTGAGATACAATTTGAGAATGAAAGGCGGTTTCCTACCGCTATTGGCAGGAATCGCCGCAAAAGCATTACCCTTCGCCGCAAAGGTGCTACCCTTTCTTGGAAAGACTCTCGGCGTGGGAGCTCTCACGGGACTCGCTAGTTCGGGAGTTGAGAAATTAATGGGTGGCGACGGACTGTTTTTGAAGAAGGGAGGAGCCGTGTGTCGCGTCCACGTGGATGACAGCGGTAAAGGATTGTATCTAGAACCCGTTAGAGGTGGCAACTCTCTGAGAGGAAACGGTCTCTATCTGAAGAGTGGACGGAACGTCAAGTGATACGGCAAGGGTTTGTTGTTTGTTGTTTGGTGACAATTCGCCATTTAAGAACATACCGATTTTGAATATGTTATTATAAATATAAAATTATATAAAATAGATAAAATCATAGAAAGTATAAAATAATATATTTAAAATGGGTGAAAAGGTGGAGAAACAAATTTATCACCTGGATGAATTTGACGATAATGATGAACATCGCGAGCCAGAGAGCGAAGAAATAAGAAAATGGTTAGACGCTAATGATGGATATCTAAGGAAAGAGATAGATAAAGCGCGGGATATACGGTTGGGAATGAGATGATGCTTTCCACGGTCACCACTACCTTCTGAAGAGAGTGTTACCAAGAGATGCACAACATTCGTTCATAATTATGATTCGGATAAACAAAAATGTTACCATAAACGTATCACATCACAAAAAAAAAGAAAAAAAAAGAAAAAGAAGAATCGATGCTGAAATTTGAGAGAAAAGGAAACGTTATTATAATATATTATGATGATAGTGAAGAAGAAGGAAAACAAAAAAAAAAAAACAAAAAAAACAAAAAAAGTAAATGAGATCTAAAGATGATCTCATTACTTTTTTTTTTCATTTTTTCTTCGCTAAAAATCAGTCACTCTATTGTTTATATTTCCAAGTCCGTTATTAGCATGTTGATGCTCGTGTCTTCTCCTTTTTCGAAAATGTGTTGAATGTTTATCTTTACTCTTTTGAGTTTTTTTACATCGGTCAACTCGCTCTCACCACCCAATTTCTTCACGAGTTTGAATGAGATGTTTGGAAATATGTAATTTCCATAGGGCAATGACAAATCGTCCTTGTCGAATTCTCTATCTTCGGCGATGACGATGTTCTGCAGATCGCTTTGGTATTCATAAATCAAATCGAGCGCGGCTTCGTTCAATTTCAGAGGCATCTTATATTTCTCGTATTTGTGCTCTAAGCCCTTCGTCTCGACATCGTTCAATCGATGGGATCGTGTCGTTGTAATCTATAGATTTTATGACCGAATTTCTTATACGTTTCGACTCGTTTCAATTTCAATTCGGATCTTTTAGGTGTTGTTGTCTTCATGATCGATTATTTGTTTTTTTGTTTTTACGAATTCCTGCAAATAATGTATATTTAAATTTTGTATTTAAATAATAATTTGTTAAAAAAAGTTTGTTATTTTTTTTTGCTCTTTATATATATATAAAAAAAGTTGTTTTTTTTATTTTTAATTTTCTTTAATGTAAAAATTTTTTTTAGTAAAAGTTTTTTTTCTCTTTATATATATATATAAAAAGTTAAATTTTTTAATTTCAATCTCTCTATTGTTTATATTTCCAAGTCCATTATTAGCAAGTTGGCATTCATCATTTTTCCACATACGAAAATGGTGTGAATGTTCATCTTTACTCTTTTGAGTTTTTTTTCATAGGCGAATGCGCTCTCACCACCCGATTTCTTCACGAGTTTGGGTGAGATTATTGGATATATGTAACCTCCATAGGACAACAATAAATCACCCCTGTCGAATTCTCTGTCTTCGGCGACGATGATATTAATCAACAGTTCACTTTGGTACTCGTAAAACAAATCGAGCGCGGCTTCATCCACTTTCAAACACATTCGATATTTGTGGTAGTAGCACTCTAAGTCTACCATCTCGACCTCATTCAATTCGATGGGATCGTGTGGTTGTAATGTATAGATATTAAAACTCGATTTCTCATACTTTTCGTCTCGTTTCAATTTCAATTCGCATCTTTTAGGTGTTGTTGTCATGATCGATTATTTAGTTTTTTATGAATTCTTACAAATAATGTTTATTTTAAATTTTGTATTAAAAAAAATTGAATTTAAAATTTAACTTTTTTTTTTTTTCTATCATATATAAAGAGTAAAAAAGCAAAACTTTTTTAACAAATTATTTAATACAAAATTCCAAAAAAAATAAAATATTCTTACAAATGAAGCAAACAGATAAAACAATGGTAAATTTAAATGAGAAAACCATACCTCAGTTAAACGAGATTTGTAATCTATTACAAATTTCAGATTTCAGAAAGCATAGAACTAAATCAAAAAAAATTGAAGTCATACAAGAATATTTGCGAAACGCTAGAAAGGCAAACGAAATGTCGATAGCAACGGCGTCAAAAGATGCACCGGTTGTGAAAAATAAGACGACTAAACGAAAAGCCGTTGAAAAACATCAAGTTTCCAAAGAAAAGAAAAGAAAAACTAAAACGAAAACGAGTGATGCACTTCAGATTCAAGACAAACGAGATATATCGAGCGAAATTCAACGAGCAATCAATGAAGAGAAAGGAGAAGAATATGTAACATGACTCGTTGCGGAACTATTCCAATTGAAACCCGTAGAATGGGAGAGTGCGATCAAAGGCATTTTTAAAACTTTCGACGTGATTCCCTCGTTGAAGAAAGTCGATCCGAAATTGTTCATGGAACGGGTGAAGAAAGAAGTATTGGATTTGTTTCGTGAATACATGAACTTGGGATTAAAAATTAAGATGATACTCCATTGCATAATGAATAAAATCGACGTGAAGTCCGGCGAGAGCATCATGAAAAATGCATATTTCAGATCTAACGTCGAACCCGTATTTCGAGGTTCAGATCTATCGGACGTTTTCGAAAAGATGAAAGACAAGATGTTGACGTCTCTCGCGAATTATCAAAATGAAGGTAGTAATTGGACGTTCGGTGAGGTGTTGAAACTCGAAATTCACATGACTAAAAATGAACCGTTGAAAGGATCTTCCTACTTGGAATTACCGTATTTCTTGACTAAGAAACATGCCGTGGTCAACGTGAGAAATAAAGATGATCAGTGTTTTAAATGGGCAGTCACCTCCGCTTTATACCCTGTCGAAATACACACCGATAGAGTTTCACGTTACGAGGAAACTTCTAAAAATCTCGATTGGACCGGAGTGACTTTTCCAACAGAGTTAAAACATATCGAACGTTTCGAGGTTCAAAAATCAAAAATCAAAAGATCTATCCTCTCAGACAGACTTCGTATCGCGGAAGAGAAAAGACGATTATTTTATTATTGATTTCGAATGGTGACAATCATCATTATTGTTGGGTTAAACATCCGAGCCGATTACTGTCGAGTCAAAATAATAAACATAAACATAAGATATGTTTATGTTGCAACTGCATGAACATATTTAAGACCGAAAAATCATTAGCGAAACATCAGGAATATTGCAACGAAAATCAAGGTGTCGCCGTCGAAATGCCCAAACCCAACACCATCGTGAAGTTTGAAAATCACAATAGAAGGTTAAAAGTACCATTCATCGTGTACGCCGATTTTGAATGTTTCACCGCGAAAATGAGTTCCTGTCAACCCAACGCTCTTCAAAGTTACGTGAAAAGATATCAAAAACACATACCTTTGGGCTATTGCATTTACGTGAAATGTGCTTTCGACTCGCAACACGACATGGGTCCCTTCACCTACACGAAACAGTGCGAAGATGACGACGTGGCACAAAGGTTCGTGGAAGAGTTAGAATCGAAAATTCAAATGTTATACAACAAATTCAAAACTCCGGCGAAAATGATCATCACGCGAGAGCAGCAGGACGAAAATAACAGAGCCACCGAATGTCACATATGCAGACAATCGTTCGATGAGAATTCGGAGGAAAATAAGAAGGTCAGAGACCACGATCATTACACGGGTCTGTATCGCAGTCCGGCTCACAGCAAGTGTAATTTAAAATATCGAGATGCCGCTTTCTATCCAGTGATGTTTCACAATCTCTCGGGTTACGACAGTCATCTGTTCGTGAAAAATCTCGGCACCTCACACAATTAAATTGCATCGCGAACAGCGAAGAAAGATACATTTCCTTCACGAAATGGAAGCTCATGGAGAGGAAAAGAGTAATCGACGGAAATACGTTGAAAGAAAAAACGAAATCCATTCGTAGATGCATACGTTTCATCGACACTTTTAAATTCATGTCGACTGCTCTGGAAAAATTAGTCGATAACATGAGCAAGGATAAATTTAAAATCACGAGTGAACATTTTGGAGAACGAGTAGATGTCATGTTGAGGAGAGGAGTCTATCCTTACGATTACATGAACGATCTAAAGAGATTCGAAGACACCGCACTACCTTCGAAAGATGATTTTTATTCGAAATTATACGAATCCGAGACATTTCCGACGAGAATTACGAACACGCCAAAAACGTGTGGAAATCATTCGATATGAAAACCATGAGAGATTATCACGATCTCTATCTGAAGACTGACGTTCTGCTCTTGGCAGATGTGTTCGAAAATTTTCGAGACGTCTGTCGTCGAAATTACGATCTGGATCCCGCTTGGTATTTCAACGCACCCGGTCTGGTGTGGGACGCTCTGTTGAAGACCACCGAAGTCCAATTGGAATTATTATCCGACGTGGACATGTTGCTCATGTTCGAAAGGGCTGCGAGAGGTGACGTCTCGATGATCTCTCACAGACATTCTGAGGCTAACAATCCCTACATGAAAGAAGGTTTCGATTCGAAACGGTCGACTAAATACATACAGTATTGGGACGCCAATAATCTGTACGGTTGGGCTATGAGTCATCCTTTACCGATTGGAAATTTCAAATGGGTGAAGGAACCGGAAGAGATGCAAAAATGGAGAGACTATCCTTGCATTTTAGAAGTCACTTTGAACTATCCAGAAGAATTACACAATCCACACAACGATTATCCGCTGGCTCCCGAACGAATGGAACCGAACGAAGGAGACGAGGAAAAACTCATTCCCAGTTTATTTAACAAATGTAACTACGTTGTCTACAGCGAGAATTTGAAACAGTACGTCGATTACGGGATGAAATTAGTCGACATACATCGCATCACTCGATTCGATGAAGAGCCTTGGATGAAAAAATACATTGATCTCAACACGAATCTCAGAACTCGAGCTGAGAACGATTTCGAAAAAGATTTCTTCAAACTCATGAACAACTGTGTGTACGGCAAATCGATGGAAAACATCAGGAAGAGAACCGACGTTCGACTCGTCACGTCTGAGAAAAGAGCTAAAACATTAGTGGCGAAACCCAATTACAAACACCGAACCATATTCGGCGAAAATCTAGTGGCCGTTCACATGCAAAAGACGCACCTGAAGTTCGACAAACCGTATTATCTTGGACCGATCATCTTAGATGTCAGCAAGCGATTGATGTACGAGTTTCACTACGATTATGTCAAACGAAAATTTGGCGACAAAGCCAAACTACTGTTCACCGACACGGACAGTTTAGTTTACGAGATAGAGACGAAAGACGTCTACTGAGACATATCTCCGGACGTGGCCGATTGGTTCGACATGAGCAATTATCCCGTCGATCACCCATCCAACATTCAATCAAATGACAACAAGAAGGTGTTGGGTAAATTTAAGGACGAGAGCGGCGGTAAACAGATCATCGAATTCGTGGGTTTGAGACCCAAACTCTATGCTTATCGTCTAGAAGATGATGAAGAGATCAAGAAGTGCAAAGGAGTTAAAGCGTGCATGGTGAAGAAAAACATCTCTTTCCAAGAGTATAAAGATTGTCTGTTCGGAAGTGGTTCGGTGTATAAGACTATGAAATCGATTCGAAGCGAAAATCACGACTTGTATATCGAAATAGTCAACAAGATTTCGCTGACGGCCGACGACGATAAGAGATTCATATTAGACGATAAAATAAGCACTTTAGCACTCGGACATTGGACTGTGGATCTAATTAGAGACGATATGAATGTGGATGATTGGATTCCAGATGCGCTTGTGGATGATAAGATTCCAGATATGATTGTGGATGATAGGATTCCAGAAAATCAAGAAGAATTAGATGAACCCAAAATTATAGAAATGGATAGTGACATCGAGAAAGTTAGTTTAAAAAGAAAAAGAAAAAAAATAGAAAAAAAATAACGTCACTTTTAGTAAATTATAATAAAATAAATAAAAAAAATATATATACTTATTTATGAATAAGAAAATAAAGATATCCGTAGAAGGTGTCGTCTTACCCAACGAACCCCTATCCAACATCGATCTGTTGAATGTGGCAAAAGATTTGAAAATCGAAGATTTTCTAGGTGTGTTTTCCAGAGATGCCTTGCCGAAGAGAAGACCTCGACAATCGGAATGCGGAATTTTAAATCTAGACGATTCATTGGGTGAAGGCACTCACTGGGTGGCGTGGTTCAAGAACGGGAAGAAGAATAATTATTATTTCGACAGCTACGAAATCGCGCCGCCAAATGAAATAAAGAACTATTTCAACAAATCGATGGTTCCTTACAACTCGGAACAAGTGCAATCACCACATCAAGTGTTTTGCGGTCACCTGTGTCTCTACGTTCTCAAGAGATGGTCTGAAGGAAATGAATTTCAAGACATTCTCAATGACTTACATTAGAGAGATTTTTTTTTTTTTTTTATAGTATATATAAAGATAAAAAATTATTTTAAAAAAAAATTTTAATCGAATAAAAAACGAAAAATAAAATAACATAGTTCATTTTTAATAAACTGCGTTTGAACATATTTTTTCTAAAAAACAAAAAAAAAATCTCACAACAACATGCCAGTCGATAAATTTGGTAGAAGTGACGACGAAAAAGTCAACCCGAGAAAGAAGAGGAAGACGTTCGAAGTCGACGATGGTTACGACGTTGCCAACTTGGACGAACGTTACATCCGGAGATACGAACCTCGAGAAGAACCTTTGAACATGAACGATAAGAAGCTGTACAATCTTCCTGAGCCGATAGATCTCACAGATGCTGTGACTAAAAAATACGTCGACAGGGGGAACGCCGATTTCGAATGAATCCTGCTGGATAATTATGTGGATAAAACCATGACCGACGATCTTGATCTGAAATCCAAACGTTTTGGTGAACGTCGCGAATCCCGTAGATCCCACCGATGCCGCAACCAAGAGATTCGCGGACGACTCTCACGCGAGATTCAGCGAACACCTGAGAAAAATTATAATAAAAAAGATAACGAACGTGGCCGCTCCCACGAATCCCAAGGACGTGGCGACCAAACACTACGTAGATCTGGAACAGAGAAAGTCTGACAGACGAGAAATGAAATCGGATCTGAATGCGGGATTCCACAAGATATTGAATCTGTCGAAGATCGACAACACGGATGCGGACTCAACCGCGGTCAACAAGGGCTACGATTCTTCCGTGATACAATTGCAAGAATACCTAGAATCGCAAGTGGACAATCTCTACCTGAACAAAGAATCTGGCGGAACCATGGAGGGTGGCATCAACATGAACGGTCACAATTTATTCGGTCTCGATCACGATCCCAAATTCGATTCCAGCGTGGTAAGCAGGAAGTACGTGGACGACAACTCGGTCTGGAGAAAGGGCGACATCATGGAAGGTAAACTAGACATGGGTGGACACGCGCTCACGAATCTACCGGAACCCGTGCACATGACGGATGCCTGCACCCTGATTTCGGTGGTGGAGAAAGTCAAATATGCTAGACAATTGATCACTGTATGGGCCAAAGAGGCTGGCACCTTAGATGAGGGAAAAGCCGAGTGGTCTTTCGGAAATGGAAGTAGCGGATCGAAACACGGTCAGGTGGGATATCCCATGCCGTTGGGAGGTGAAATCCTTCGAATGAGTCTGGCTTCCTCGGATTTGAATAACAGAGCGGTCGTCAATCTCATGGTGAATGGTGTGGAGAGCGATAAGAGATACAGCGTCGAAAAGACTGAGAATCAACACGTGAATGTTAGCACGTTCGGCATGCCTCTCAAAGTGAACGCCGGAGACAGGATTAATTTCGTCATGAAAACCAATAATCCCGAAGCCGCCACTTCCGTGGTGAGTCCACTGATCAAACTAGACCCTTTGAACAAACAGTGAACGCGTGGAAAATAATGAATTAAAAAAAAATAATGTGTGATTTTTAAAAACAAAAAAAAAACTAATGAGATATAGAGAGATGTTCTCTATATCTCATTAGTTTTTTTTTGTTTTTTTTTCAGTTTTCTATCCATTTATGATTACAATTTATACATTTTGCGAATACGGTTGTTGGTTCATCACCAGATCTAGTTTGTTGAGATTCGATTTTTATTTGACATTTCTTACATTTGCGACATTTTAAAATTGTATTTTTTATAATTTCTTCGTTAGATCTTATGAGATCAAACTCTTCTTTTTCTTTTAAACGATATTCGTCAAAATCACAACTATTCCATCCTTTTTTTGTGTTACGTTCTTCATATTCAATTTGAATCCATTTTTCCAAGTATTTCATTTTAACGTCGTAGTAATCTGAAGTGAACAGATGATTTGTTGTTTTCGTGTCAGAAACATTCATTTTGTTTTTGAGATTTTGGTTTTTAATTAATCTTACATCCGCATTTTTAACGTTTATTAATTTTTTTTTCACACACTCGTCTCTCATCGAATGATCGACATCTTATTTCCGTCCGATTCAAATTGTAATTCTCTATCCGACAGGACCAGGGCGAAGGCTTCGGTTTTTCTCGGCACGTTCCTATCGAATTGCATCTTGATCTGAATGTCTAACACGCTACTCTTGAGTCGTTCACTCTGTTTACTGACGTCGAACACGAACATGGGATACATCGACTTGTATTCGCCGGGAGATATGTTGGGATTGCTCATCAATTCGTCTAGACCGTGATACTTCTTTCTAAAATCAGCGGCGTCACCGTACAGTCTGAAGAAATCGTTCTTGTCGAATGACGCGTTATAATCGATTGCCGGATATCTCGTGGCGTTCAGAAACACTTGCATGTTTCTCAAATGGCAGTGATCGAACAGCGACGCATTCTTATCCTGAGCCCCGTCCCTATCGGTCTGAAATGCAACCACGATGAAATGCGGTCTCTCGGAAGCAGATTTCATCGTCAATCTCCAATCGAAGTGATTCGTGGAGGGAGGAATGCTAGCCGTGTCGACTGTCTCATTCTAAATCCCTCAGGTAATTTACTCTTGGATTGTATGATCTCATAGAGATGCGTTTTCTCATCCATCAAAGGCTCCACATGCGGAACGAACCACGATATCTTGTGTAGAGTTATCTTACCCGCATCGGTCGCAGTGAGTTTCACTATTGCGTCCTTGTTTCCTTTTTGAATCAACGTCAGATTATGTTTGAATCTGTACATGACCTTGTTGTAATCGTCCGCGAATCCGAAGATGTGTTTCAAAGGTATCCTGAATGAAAACGTTCCTTTAGGTCTGGACGTCTTGATGACGTAGTCAAATATCACGGCGGCGCCTGCGCTAGCAGGACCTACAGTGTCTTTCACCCACAACTGATTAAGTCCTCTGGATTTTGAAAAATCATCAGGATACGTCAAGAGTCCGAACATCATGGTGGCCTGACCGGGATGAAAAACAGATACTATCTCTTTTCCGGATAGCATGTATTTTATGTTACTGAATAGATGCATGATGCCATTATTGGCTAGAGTGACCGTGTCATCGTCGGCGTAGTCGCTCCCATCTTCCTTGGTGAGACGTCCCTGCACCACTATGTAACTCTCGCTAGGATGTACAAATAGATCTTGAGTTTCGACGTTGATTCTTATCTGTCCCGCATTGTTCAAACTCGTCCCGGTTACCGGTTCATATTCGTGAACCTCATATTCTTGAATACTTTCATCTTTCACTAAGCTTTGTGCTATATCTAGTATATTTGTCATTTTAAAGGATTTTTAGTTTTTTTTTTTTTTTTTTGTTTATTAATTCACTTGCTTTTCTTTATCTAAAAAAATAGTTTTTAATTATTTTTTATTATTATTTTTTTTCTCTCTTATATATATGTATGTGTGTAAACAAGAAAATGTCAAAGAGAGTAAATAAAAAAAAATTTTTTTGTGTTCTTCATCAAAACTTCGTCTTCTGTAATTGTTGTTCGTAAAACTTTCCGATGATCTCTTCTCCATCCAAAGCTTCGATTTCGTAAGTCACCGGATCAGTGTGAAATATTTTGATGATCAGGAAAATTTCAGAGGTCCATCGAGGAGTATAACCCTTTTTGAAGTGCTTCTTATAAGCGTAGATTCTCACTCGATCGCCGACCGCAAATTTCGGCGTTCTAGATTTCTTCCTGATCTTAGATCTCTCGGGATATAGATTCGCGTAGACCCGTTTTTCGTTTCGAGGATCGCTAGCTTCCGCGGGAGTCATCTTGATCGATCTGGGTCGGGTGTTGTTGTAATCTTTGACCAGACCGTTCAGAGCGTATATGTATTTCTTGGTCGAATTCGCTGTGAAGTATCTGTACATCTTCTCCTTCATCGTTCGATTCCAACGTTCCACCACGCTGGCTTTCTCTTTGTTTTCGATCGAGTAGAAGTCTACCAATCGACGAACGTCCTTGTTGTAGAATTCCTTTCCCTTGTCCACCCACAATTTACTCGGTTTTCGAGAAGGCGAGTCGAACACGCTCTTCAGAGCCTCGGCGATGCAAGGTCCTGATTTATCCTTCAAAGCTCTGATCCAACCGTATTTGGAAAACACGTCGATGACCGTCAATAGATATTTGACGCCCTCGTTCCACCTCGAAAACGATCTCATGTCAACCAAGTCGGCAGACCAAATGTCGTCCAGACCCTTCACGAACACCCTTCTCTTTCGAAATTTACGCACTATGGGTTTGTGTAACTCCTCGGCCAATTCGCTTGTCAATAATCGTTTCTTCTTCTTTTCAGATGTGCTTTTTTTTTTGAACGCCCCATCCGAATCAACGTTTCGTACCGATCAGATTGCCGACAAGTGAACGTTCCATCTTCTCTCTCCTGGTCGGATTCGATATGCCTCTCAATCTCCCCAACATGTTTTTGTCACAGACGTCGTTGCGAGTCTTGGTGTCGGGATGTCCGGCGTAGCACAGATCGTGATCGTACGCGGCCGCGTCCACCCTATTCACGGGTTTGCTCCAAGATTTGGGTGTCAGATCGGCGTTGATTCTCTTGTTCAATTTCGTTCCGGGTCCCGTGAAACTGTGACCGGGCAGATGCATTTTGAAAGGTAGATTGTTGATCATTTTATTCACGACGCCTTTACCTTTGCTCGCGTTCTTTTGTTTGACGAATCGAGTCTTGATAGAACCACACACGTCGCAAATTCCGCGAAGCATCCGTCTGTCGTTTTTAGTTCGCACTTCTCTAGAATTACTCGTCTCGGTAACTCTCTTACACTTTACGCAATACATTTTTTTTTTGAAGAGTTATTTAAATTAATTTCGCTTTTTTTTTATTTTATATATAAATTTAATTTTTTTTTTTTTTTTTAAATTCTGTTCTTATTATATATATATATATATATATATATATATATATATATATATATATATATATATATATATATATATATATATATATTCAATCGCTGCTCTTGAGTTCTATCATCTTACTGAATTCCTCCCTGGCCTCTTTCCTCCCCTTTTCGACGAGAGAATCCTTCATCTCTTCCTTGATGATCTGACGAGTCTTGATTCTCACGGCTTCTTTCATGGCATCGTATTTCGTTTTCTCGCTCAATAGCGCGAAGTATTCTCCGTCCGATATCCTACCGTCTTTCAACGCCATAGAGATCATTTCGGATATCGTGTCTATCTTGGAGTCGGCCAAGACGCGAATCTTGTCGTGTTTCCTCGCCTTCAGATATAATTTCCTACTCAAAAAGTTTCCGACCGTGCTAAACAATCCGGCGGCGAGGGCCACTCCTTCTACGGTCAACACGATTGGAATGGCGACCGCGGTCATCCAATGCCGGCCGCGTGTAAACCCATGGAAATCGTGATGAGTGTCGTGTCGATCGCGTTGACGAATGTCATGAATCGCGAATACTTCTTCTTGAGGGAACGACGAGAATCTCTCTCCAGATACTCTTGGATTCTATTGATTTGATCGATGCGATACCTCTCTCCTCTTTCTTTTTCTTCTGGCAACGGCGCCGTCGGCAAAACGCCGTTCGGCTTCTCGTCCTCGTCGTCCACTAACGTCGGATACAATTTATTTCTGGTTATCATTTTGTGTTTTTTTTCTTTCTTCCTAATATTAGATAAAAAAATTTATGTGTGTATTTATTATTTTTTTTTATTTTCTACTCTCCCTTATTTTTATATCAACGAAATAAAAACTTAGACGTATGCTTCGTTCAGCAATAATTTCTTGATGCATTCCTTGTCTTCTAAAGTCAAACTTCTACGCGCCAATTTCAGTTCTTCCGAATCTGTGGGCCTGTCTCGATTCTTATAGAAGACTAATCTCTTCCAAAACGTGATCACATCATTGAATTTAACGCGTTCGAACGCCGGTTCGAAATACATGACGACCATATCTTCCCTTTCCATCGTCAGACACGAATGATCCTCGTGATCGAAGTCTAGATGATCCCGACATCCGACGCATCGTTCTAACAAGATGGGACGTAGTTCTTCGTTCACGCATATTGCGTATGCTCTCATCAGCATGTTTAAAAGAAACCTCGCTCTAATAGTCTGAGAATCGCTCATGATTTACGTATTTTTTTTTTTTATTATCTATTCGATTTGATATATTTATTTTTCTAAATAACTATTTATTTATATTTTTTTTTCTCCCCTATATTTATATCAATCAAAAACGTGACCGCCTCAAAAACAAAAACGAGGGAGAGTTCTAGACCATCTGTACCAACGCAATTGCGGGTTCTGAACCGCTGGTTTAGAGTTCCCAAAACTGTTTTTTGATGATGACCCAGATTCTTTTGCTTTCGATCGCGTTCGCCGACGATGGATCGATGGGTCTGATCTGCGATGCGAACGTCGACGAAAAATTACGTACAAGATGAATGTGTACTGTACAATTTCACCCTTTTTAAAAACGCGCGTCTACCCCACGTTCACCACGAGTATTTGAACGTTAAAAGCGCGATCTAGGAGTCACGACTGTACATGGGGGGATTCAAGACCCATGTACAGTTTTGTGAACAAGCGTGTGATTTAACACTGAAATCCACGTTGGTGAACGCATCGTGTGCGTATGTTGTACACGTACATGTACAAGTGGTCGTAGTTCGGCCCTTATTCCCTACTAATACAAAACAGCATAACACAACTCTTGTACATGTGTATACAAAAATAGCTATGTAATTTTTACAAAATGCTATTCATTTTTTGGAAATGTATAGCACTTTGCTACGCAAAGAAAAAAAGTTATTTTGAGCACTGCCGCACACACACAAACACAAAGTGTGAGTGGCCTTGAACGCCTGTTTTCAGTCGAGGGCATCCACTGTTGCATGGAATTAGCAGTAACCACCTTCAAACGCCAGTACCCCGTCCCCTACTCCATGGCAAGATAGGCGAGTCGGTGGTGGGTGTGTGTGTGTGTGGTGGGAGTCATAGAGATATTTCTGCATTCTAGGTGTGACTTTAACCCTTTACCCAAAGCAGACGATATCAAAATTTATGATTTTAAATATTATTTTCTCAGAATTTTCAAAACATGTCAACAAAACCATATCATGTGACCCCTCATTGGAACGAACTCGTTCCAATGTGGGGTCACATGATATACAGTACGTGGAGAGTGGATTGTAACTAAATCACCCGCGGAATGGAGATATCACCCAAACTATAACTTTCAAATTCTGTACATATGGACAAAAAGAAAATCAATGTTTCAGCCAATGGACCTCCGGGTTTAACCCGGAGGTCCATTGGTTGAAACTTTGCCTGTGCTTAATATGCTTTGCAACAAACTTGCAGCTATTGCTTGGGTGGAATCTCCACTCTGCGGGTGATTTAGTGATAATATACTCACCACGTACTGTAGTTTTGCTGTAATTTTCTGAACATTAACATTTTTTCAACTGCTAAATTTGCATATACGCGGGCGGATTCGGTCTATTCGTTAGGTAAAGGGTTAAATGCACTCACTTAAAGTGCACTCTCTTGGTCAGCCAGTTCTGGGCTTTAACTTGAAAAAATCAACATCACTTTTTATCTCAAGAAAGTATTGCACTGGTCAGGTCAACCGAATAGATCTGAAAAAAAATCTTCTGTTCAATCATTACGTTCACTTATACTAAAACTTGTACCCGCGCTGTTTCTATCAAGGGTTTTTATTTCTATTATGTCCCATAATAGAAATCTTTTTCTCAGGCCATGTTTTTGTAAAATTGCATGCGTGCGGACGATTTTTTATTTTAATTTTTATTTTTAGAATTATTTCTTTGCCAGCAAAAATTCATGTTCTTGGTTTGTTTTATGTTTTAGGCCTCATAATTTACAGAATAGCATGGGTGGTTGTCGTTTTCGTCCCTTGAGTGCAAGAAGGTTTTGCAGTGCTAAAGCATTGCACTGTCTTGGTGCACTCAAGGGACAAATTTATCAATTTTATTGCCTTGGGTTAAAAATCAGAGATAAGCCATTCAATTTCTATTTTATTTAAGTTTTCATTCGTTATCAAAAGAGAGCATGCGACAGCCAAAAGGACCGCACAGGAGAGCCTGAGAAACCATTTTTTTTTACTTTTTAGGCCTTCAAACTGGCTTCTTTCCTGCATTTTCCCCTCTTAAACTGTCGTTATCATTTCCTTTGCAAATAAAAATTGGGAGATCTTACAACTTATTTTTACAGTAAGCTAAAGCGTTGAACTCACTGCTTGAAACGTACGTGGCCACAACGTTCCGGGTTCAAATCCGCTGTTTGTAGATTTATTCGTTACCCAAACATATACATTTTTCGCTTTGTTTTGGCTGTTATCTTCATGTGTTGTGCATACCTCCACAACTTGGCTTGTCATAGGATGGGATACTCAACAATCATTACCGTTAAACGAAAATGTTAGAAAACGCCTATTACTGCACAGTTTGTTTATATTGTTTTAGTGTGTGAGCTTATTGTTGCAAAAAAATACAGAGCCAACTGATGAGATCTATTGATGTCTTATATATTTTCAGCACAGATGGACCACGTATGCCTAAATTTAATGTCTCCCTTGAACTAAAAGATTGTGAATGTTCATTACGGCGCATAATAAATAAACCACGTGACGAACTAAAAGAATACAATTTATACTTACAATCTGTTACAATACGAAAAAACTGTGCGCGTTAGTACCATAGCTTTCGGCTTTATTAGCCTTCATCTGAGGTGAAACACAGAGAACTTTACATGTCGGCTTCGAAAGCCGACATGTAAAGTTCTCTGTGTTTCATCACTAAATGAAGGCTAATAAAGCCGAAAGCTATGGTACTAAGGAACACAGTTTTTTTCGTATTGTTACTATATATCCGGCCCCTCCATTCTGGACCTAGAAGAGATTTTTAAACAATTTACACTGCTTTGTCACCATCACAGGCAACATATTCAATCTGCGTTGAGTCCTTAGGCAAAGTCCTAAACCAAGTTGTCTAAGTTGGAGTACGGCGACGAAATGTGCAAAGGCATACATAACGTTGTTTGTCACTTAATTTCTACAAATACCAATCTCGTTTTGCCAGTTTAGTAAGTTGGAAAGTCAGTTACTTGTTGCTGTTCTCTGTTTCTCTCCAAATACTGCGACTTCCCCCATCAGACATGTGACAAAATATGACAGTGGCCCTTTAAGCGTTGTTGAACCCCAATAATATACAAACAAGCGCATACTAAAGTCTAAGTATTTGAGTATAAATATGTTCCTTTACCGGCAAGAAGGGTATGGTGGCTCAGCTTACAGCTGCGCCAAGATTCTATAATGGGGGTACCCTAGTCATGTTTTTTTTTTGGAAGGGAGGGGGGGGGGGGGCAAACATGAAATTTGGAAAGCCGTTGCGGGGGCAGTTGTTTCCCCTATGCATCACCAGGACTCTCCGGTCTCTACCCCGTCCTCCCACTTCCCTTCATGGATTTGTGAGGACGGGGGTAAATACCGGAAGGTCTTAGTGATGGCTACCCCCCCCCCCCCCGTCTCTCCCGAGCAAACTGTGCAAAATTCAATACAGTAAGTGCAAATCTGAGACATTCGTGGCCTGTGTGACCCTATATTGTAGATCATTTTAGCACTCCATGTTATGTCAATGTTGCATTGGGCTAATGTTTGGAGATGCAGAAAATTGTTTTCGAAAACACCCCCGCCCCCCGCCCTCCTCCATTCGTGGCTATGGCACTGATACCAGATGATTGTTGTAATTCTATAACATGACACCATTTAAGCTCCCCAAATCAAATTTATTGTTTATTTAGGCCTATTGTTGTTTGAGGTCACTTATTTCATGACTACAACATGGATATAAAGTCAAGTGCAGTTAATCGTTTATATCCATGTTGCCCATTTTAGAGGACTACGTGTCGTGAATAATTCACTGAGAGTGAGAAAGAGAGAGAAAACAACCTGTGTTCTGAACACCACTTTATTGAAGACTGAACTCGTGAGAGAGAATAACAATCAAATTATAATTCATCACAAACGCAACAATAGCCTGTGCTGCACAGATCACGGGTATAACACCGGGGGTCGTCTCACTTAGCCGGTTGGCATTGTTTCGGAGTAAGGTGTGAACTACCTTGTGGTCAAAGAGTTGCCGACTAGAGTCGTTATCTAATAAAGTACAAGGTTTACTTGTAAAATTGACAAATTCATTGATTGATATTAACTTTTCTATTGCCGTATAATAAATACAATAATAATAAATATAGTACATAACTCTTCAATATCCAGTTAGATGTGACACAGAATCTAAATAGCGTAGTAGTCCTATATCACCACTAAGAAACTTTATCTTGAAGTGATCAATGGAATTGCCAATTTTCCTGTACTTTTTCTTCCGTGGTTGAAGTCTCCCACCAGCATTCAGTTGTAATACCGTTGCTTCCTGGTAAGCTTGTTCCTTCTTAATGAAGTCAATCATGCGATACAAGTTGGGGTGGGAGCCAGCAATAAAAAGACTCAGCTTTCTGTGCCACCCTTCGACGTGGTTAGTGGTACGGGGTCCAACTGTATCAAAATGGTTCCACATGCAACGTCCATGGTCACCTTCGACCCAGTATGTAGTATACACTTCACAATTATGATTTAAGATCCAAGTCGAACACACTTCACAACACTACCACCCCCAGGCATTGGGTACCGGGTCCCATTTTACCAGTAAAAGAGAGCTTGTTTACTGGGATCCCAAAATCAAAACTTTATAAAATCAAACTTCAAATATGAGATATACATGATAAGCAATATGGTGTAGGATTAGGCAGCATGGGGTAATATTTGGAGGGTACTGGACCACTGGGCTGCTTGAGAAGGCATTTATACCATTTGTATTGGGTAGTGTGAGGCAGTATTGGGTAACTATTGGGTTGTATTGTGTATGTGTTGGGTAGTATCGTGTAAGTATAGGGTACCATGGGGTAGTATTGGGTAGTGTTGGGTTAGTGGTCGTGCCGTTGATGGGTGTATATCTGGTAGATGACGTTTTCCACCTACATTATATTTCCGCGTCTACCGCCGGAAGCCTAGTAAGCCCAGAAGTGCCTGTTTTCTATGTTATCCATTTACCCAACGTAACGGCCTAAACCGGCCAGCGCTATTCACAAAAATCGCCAAATTCATTTTCGTTATTTTTTTCATTTTTAGTCTCAAAAGCATAGGTTATGACCCCCCGTTGGAACGAGCTCGTTGAACTCGTTCCAATGAGGGGTCATAACTTATGTTTTTGAGACAAAAAATGAAAAAAGTTAGTTATTCAAGAATATTTGTTTTGCATGTGTCGTCTGCTTTTCATGTTAGGTAAAGAGTTATGCAAGTTGTAGTTTACTACTAAAATTGGACTCGGTAATCAAGACCCGGAAGGGAACTTAAGGAAGTCTTCCAGACAATGAGCATATATATAAAAATTGGTGATTATACATGGCGATGTTTTCTAATAACAGTGTCGGAATGATTCTATCGCATGAGGTAAAGAGTTAATTGTGGGTCTAGCGGAGAACAATCAAACGAGATGGGTTCTGAGTCGACCTTTGAATATAATTGACGAGAGTGATTCAGGACGTTCTTTATTCTCAATATTCAGGCGGTTGAAAATCCAATTTAGTCCATTGATTTTTCTATGGTTCTTTGTCCCAAAGGATCCGCATATCAAATTTTGACACTTGCTCGCGAAACAGATAACGGAAGGTATACAGCTGATCGTTTCACAACATCGAATATGAGAGAACTTACTATACGGTGCTTGAGGATGAAAATTGGTTCAGGAGGAATAGTTTTTGGAAGATATCGGAAATTCACTATTTTTGTTCTCTCGGTGGCAACAATTTACGTCTGTTTGCTTTTTATCCAAACAGGTTGGTATAAATTTTTTCGACAACATGCTCTGAACTGAAAATATCAATCTTGATTCGCTGAGTCATATGCCCTTAGGCTTACATGGTTTGGAACATCGAGGCGATGGAAGCGTGAATGTGCGGGGGAGCGGTGATTTTGATATTTGATAAAGGATAAAAAGGCACCGGTAATGCCTAAAAAGTTAAAAATCTGTTTCTCAGGCCCTCCCGCGTGGTCCTTTTGGCTGCCGCATGCTCTCTTTTTATAACCAATGCAAACTTTAAAAAAAAATTAAACTGTTCATGTTTGATATTTTACCCACGTTAATTAAAATTGATAAATTTGTCCCATCAGTGCAACAAGGCTTTGCAATGCTTTAGCATAGCCAAGCCTTCTTGCACATAAGGGGTGAAATACTCTACCACCTATGCCGTTCTGTAGATATGAGGCCTAAAACATAAACAGACCATGAACATGAATTTTTGATGGCAAAGAAATAATTACAAAAATAGAAAGTAAAATAAAAAAAACACCCACCACACGCAATTTTACCAACAAAATGGCCTGAGAAACAGAAGATCTATTTTGTGGGGCCTAAATAGCCAGAATTGCGCATGTTTCTTAATGTGCAGGTACGTGAGTCTAAAACATAGCTTTGTGTAATGTATTCAGACCATTCAACTGAGACAGATAGGTCACCACTGATGTGTATGACCATTGTGTGGATGCTCTTGTATGATCATGACCCTCCAAGTTCGATATGTTTCCTGCGTTCTTGAGTAAATGTAAAAATACCCTTTGGTCTAATCCTCTTGTGTGTGAATATCAGCTTCTTGTCATGGTTCGTCTTCTTTCTTTTACTTCAGTTATATTACAGTTGAAACTAGAAGTCCTGTCACGATCTGCGCGCTTATCTAGGCTTAATTACGCGAAGGAATTGCGCGCAATTGCCATATCGGATGGCATCCAAAGCACGGCAGGTTCTCCTGGTTACTCATAGCAAACACTGGCAATGTTTCTGCCAATGGACCTCCGGGTTACCCGGAGGTCCATTGGCTGAAACACTGCTTGTGCACAGGCCATATGTACAGAATTTGATTGCCTTACTGTGGTCATAACGCGTAGCTTAACGCGCATATCGACGAGCAATTTGTGCGCATTTTATGACAGGACTTCTATTTTTAATTGTACAACCAGAAAGCTTCGGGATGGAAAACGGTTGAAATAGAAGAAACAGACTGAACCAGTCGAAGGTGGAATACATTTGCCCCAAATGCATGCAGTGACGGGTCCTCCCTAGGAGTGGTTCACTGGGAGTGGTCTACAGTGGGTTCAGGAAGCCTTCGGCCTTAACCCTTTACCCAATGTAACGGCCAAAACCGACCAGCACTATTCTCAAAAATCGCCAAATAGTTTTTATTATTTTTTTCATTTTTTGACTCAAAAACATAGGTTATGACCCCTCGTTCCAATGAGGGGTCATAACCTATGTTTTTGAGACAAAAAATGAAAAGAATTAGTTATTTAAGAATTTTTTTCGCAAGTGTCGTCTGCTTTTCATGTTAGGTAAAGGGTTAAGAGGGGAAAGGGATAAGCAAAAAAAAAAAAAGAAAGAAGACACTTAGTACACCTAACAGGTCAGGCCTCTGGCCCCTTAAAAGGCCTCATCATTTGACGATCGATAGCAATAGCTCAGAAGGATTTCCTCCATTCTCATGGACCCAACATTCCGAACTTCAGTACATGGCCCACCAGGAGCCCACTAGGAACACAAAAGTCGGGTAATCTATCAAAGAACTCCCACTAAGGAGCGTCGAAACACCAAAACTTGAAACCACTTAACGAACGTTCCCTTTTTTCGTGGTCTTCTGAATGGTTTACCATTGAAATTCAGTGGAATGGGACATGATATCACGAGGGCTCCCCATTAATGGAATGTCGCCAGCTGTCGTTGTCATTGTGCCGGGGGGGGGGGGCACTTCAAGGACGGCCTTCGAGAATGGACTTTCAGAAGAACGTAAGGGGGCAATCGAGTTTCAGTTGGCGATAGTCCTAATCTACAATGAAATGTGGGTATTATAAACAATACCATCACTTTATTATCCACAAATTTTCGGCCACTTGGCCTTTATCACGTGGACAATATATAAAAGGTTGCTTACTGTGCCAAGCCCATATTCACCTATTCATATGTTTGTGAATATGGACTTGATATAGTGAGCAACCTTTTATAAATTTTCCTCTTGATAAAGGCCAAGTGGCCGAAAATTTGTGGATAATAAAGTGATGGTATTGTTTATAATACCAAACTTCCCTTTGGAGGACCTAATGTGACATACAATGAAATGGTTTAGTCTGTTTGGCTTTGGCTTCTGGATACATTCCGACCGCCGTGGACTGGTCGCCTTCAACGGGGTGGACAGTATTTCCACGGACGCAATAATATGGAAATGATGATTTCGCGCGCCGAAGGCGCGCAGGGACGGTATGGTTGACAAGCCCCTTTCGCCCCTCTGTGACTGTATAGGATGGCTCTCACATGTCAAGGTGTGTTGAAGGAGGAAAAGGATCCGGTACTCGGCAGGTGTCTCCAGTGGTGTCCAGTTGTGGATGGGTAGTACCATTGGCAGATGTCGGTTGAACCCTCGAGTGAGGACCAGTGTGGGAGGTTGGGTCCTCTCACAAAGGTACTACCTCTCCCCGAGGGTGCAGTCGATCTGGATTTTCGGGCAAGTATAGTCTGCCGCTTCGAGGATGATAATGAGTGATGGCCATCACTGGCAAGTATAATCTGCCTCAGGCTGTCTCTGTTATAGTTGGACTCTTTGGAGGAAAACAACAACGACCCCTTTCGGGGACCACCAAGAAGAAGACCCGAACTTCCCTGGTTCGGGGGCAGGCCTGCATTGTAATCCTATTGGGTTGGGACAAAAGATGCGCATTGCGCTTACAAAAAGGGGCAGAGGCGGGACGCAGGACCAACGCTCGCCTCCCTTTAAGTGGCTGACCACTTTTAGGGATGGAGCGGAGGATGTTCAGGAACCGCGGGGGTGACTGTTTCCATAACGGTTAGACTGTCTGTAGCGGTTATTGCGGTGCTGGTCCAAAAAACATCTTCTGTGTACCTGCTTAAAAGAAGAAAGTAGAATTAGTTTTCATTAGAATATGTAAACTGTAAAGATAAAAGTAGCACCTCATTAGTTGCGTGTCCTTGTGGTGTCAGCTGTGTGTGTGTGGAGAGTATGGAATGCACGAATTTTTACATTCGTAAGGGCAGTAACATACTCTCGTGTGGTATTGTGCTGTGTGTGTGCTTGTCGCTAAGGGGGAGAGTATGAAATGCACGAATTTTTACATTCGTAAGGGCAGTAACATCCTCTCGTGCTTGGGACCCCAATCGTTCCCTATTTATTGTTTAGTTTTAAGGTGCTGGGTATCGCCGGCGTTTTTTTAAGTGGGCTGAACTTCCTGGTTTGCAGCGGGACGGTAACAGGTCTAGCACACTAGACCACACCCGAGGGTGTTTCTTTCCTGTTGTGTCCTTCGCTGGAAGTGGCCTTATTTATTTACTTTAGTTTAGGGGTATTCGGGGGCGTCGGGGATCGCAGTTAACCTTGTCATTCCTAGTTTTTATTCGAGCGGTCTTAGTTATGGTTACAATTTTTGGCCTTTTGTCGGCTTTCGCAAATTACTCCCAGTTCGGAGATTAGTTCGCTGTCAGTTAACCGATCATGATTTTTCGCGGCCAGGGTGGCTAGACGGTCTTTAATGGTGGGGATATCGGCCCTGTCGTGGAGTGTTTTGATGGGTGTGTCCCAAGGGGCGCGGAGGGCAACTCTAAGCGCGTGATTTTGGACCCTCTGGAGTTTGCCCATATTAATTTGGTTGAGATCAGTTAGTATGATTGCACCGTATTCGCAATAATATTAGATTTCAAACACTAATTATAGGAATAATCATCAAACAATTAATTAATGAAGCGTCGGGTACAACCCGGTGCTTCATTAGTTAATATTTTGCTGATGATGATTTTTATTACTTGGTAAGCGCATGCGAAGACATCACTGCCTACGCGTGGATTACGACCAGTCCACGGCGTCACATTATGTAGCACCATCAATGAAATGCTGTGTCAATAGTTACATCAGAAATGTTTCAGTCGTTTTCGATTCCAAGTTTTAATACACACAATATCCATTAGTGTGACATCCAAGAGTAGAAATGGGCGGTATTAGAATTTGTAGTTCGTATCGGTTTCGGTATTTTTAGGGGAATATACCGCGGTATTGGTTTCGGTATTTTTAGGGGAATATACCGCGGTATCGGTTTCGGTATTTTTAGGGGAATATACCGCGGTATCGGTTCAGGATTCGGTATCTTACTTAGAGATTTGCTGATAGTAGTGCCAAAGGGAATTCACACCAGGAAGATACAGGATAAGTTGTTCTTGTATCTGTGAAAATAAAACAAAAATAAGATTAATTACGGCTTAACAACGACAGGTTGTACTGCAGCTTTCCGACGTGAGACCGCTCTCACTCAACACCTGAGGAATTATGTTTTGTCTTAAAGGCTGTCGCACACACCACTCGACTCGGGCGATATCACGGATGCAAGAATTCGAAACATGGTCGTCGTCTCTCTCTCTCTCTTTCTCTCCTCCCACTCTCTCTCTCTCTCTCTCTCTCTCTCTCTCTATCTCTATCTATCTATCTGGTACGCAGGGGTAGTGGGGTATTGATGCTTCTACCATGTTTGCATCAGAGTCGTGTGTTTGTTTTTTTCCCCAGGGTTGGTCTTCTCTCTTGATAGCCAGCAGTTTCACTTACACACTAAAAACTAAAGTGTTAAAACTGACACTTTCAAGGTGTTAAACCCATTCTAAATCTTAGGATTTGATTTTAACACTCAAAGTGCAATGCTCTAAGCACATTGACATTACAATCGTCAGACAACTTTACCTTGAATGGATGGCACTTCCCATGTGTCTAGCATTGGTGGTTCTTCCAGAATCGTCCATAATTTGATTTGCGCTTGGTGGGTACATAGTTAAAAGGACACAACGCAGATGACGCGGATCAGGCTCGAGAGTTCGAGCCTGATCCGCGTCATCTGCGTTGTTTCCTTTTAAGTGTCGCGACATTACACTTGTCAAGTGGTATTATTGTCAACACCTGTCAGGTTCTGTGATATCTACACTTGAACAAAGTGCTAGTTCAGCACTTAGTAAGTGTTAAATACAGCACTTCAAGTGCAGTTTTTAACACTTTAGTTTTTAGCGTGTAGTACGCAAGAGCCTTTATTTTCATAAGTATGTGGATTGTTTATTCCTCTATAATCTGTACGTTTATAGTAATTGTATTTCAGTAACCTCTACTTCTGTTGTATCCGGTAATAAATTTGTATGTGACATATCTGAATAATAATACCAAAAAAAGTTGTTCTTATGTTATTTGTTCACAGCGTAACAGATGTCACTACCAGTGGGCTCAACATTGCCATTCTCTTGCCAATACAAATCATATCTACCGTAATTTTGTGACGTGTTCTAAAAAAACGCATTAAGCTATAAAGGCCTATTTCAGGACGTTCTGATCTCAGAATATGTGCTATTAACAAGCTTTCATTGGGAGGTCCTGCTGACAATAGACAAATCACCTGGATAATGAGTTCTAGTAAAGTCTTGGCTGCCTAATATTAACAGGCAGCCAAGACGTGACTATAATTTTGTAGCTGCTCACAACTGGACAAAACAGGTTGTAGTCCAATGGGAATTCAACCCAATTGCTCAGACTCTGAAGGGTTAACAGAACTGAACAGATAATCAGGCACTTCTCTCATGAAAATGAATACTTCAACTGTTATCAAGCCTCAATAAGGCCTTATGAATAGCGAATGTTGAAAAATTTGAAAATACAGTCGGTATCGGTATTCAGTAATTGGTTCGGGTCGGTTTTTCGGTATCCCCATGATATCGTAATCGTTTCGGTTTTTCGGTATATTGTCCATCTCTAAGTCCAAGTATTAAATCTGGTTTTCTGTTGTTGCACATGATTACTAGCAAGAGCGTATTGATATCAAAGGGGGTGGGGGGGGGGGGGTATATCGCGGTATCGGTTTTGTATTCAGGGTCTGACTTGACTGAGATTTGATGATAGGACCAAAGGGAATTCATATCAGAATACTTAACCTTTAAGGGCCTGTTTCAGGATTTTCCAATCTCAGAGCATTTGCACTAAGCATGCCACCACCTGGAAGCCCTGCTAATAATAGACAAATGCCCTAGACAGTGATGTCTAGTCAAGTCTTGGCTGCCTTAACAGGCAGCCAAACTTGACTAGAAATCACTGTACAGGTTGTCGTCTAGTCGGATTTCATGCCAGTTACCCATACCCTTAAGGATTAACTGAACTGGGGCGAAAATCAGTCACTTCTTTCAGGAAAATGAACCCTTCAACTGCTGTGAAACTTCAATAAGGCCTGATAAATAGTGAATGTAGGCCCCCGCGGGAACCCTGTGAAGTGAAGCAGTGCCTGTTCACTCGCGGCGGTAAACGGGCTCTGTTTACTGGTAAAATAGGACCCAGTCACCAATGCTTGGCAGGTGCAAACCCTCTCTAGAATGGGCAACATTGCTTATTAACGCTCACCCCTGGTTCTGAGTTCATACTCATGTTGTGGTCATGATTAGCCATTGTGCAAATATATGTGACTTAAACACCAATAGATAAACAAATTAATAAATAGTGAATGTAGGACAATTTGAAAATATTGATGGTTTCGATATTCAGTAATTGGTTCGGTTCGGTTTTTCGGTATCCCCATGATATCGGAATCGGTTCGTTTTTCAGTATACGTTTCAATCCAAGAATCAAACTTTTGGAGATTCTCGGAGAATTTCTTGAACAGTAAATAGATATTTAGTCTTAAGTTCTCTCGATTCGGGGGTAAACAGGATCATACATCATTAATTTGTCATTTATGTGGCTCAATCTATAATGTATAATTACTCAGGCGATAAGGCCCTGTGAAGTTTCAAAGATTTGATGTCGCCTTCGATGGCCCAATTCGGGACCTACATCGAATCGGATGCCTGATTCGTATGTTTTTGAATCGGGAAACTAATGATTTTTCTTATTTTAGGGAGACGACCTACATAAGCTTTAGCTTTCTGTCGAATCCCTCTAATACACAACAATATGCTTTCTTGTTTTGTGTATACTTTTTGTATCTAGTGTTGTTCATTTTTTGTTAGTCAAATGTTATTGTGAAACGTATACACATGTCAATTATTGAATAAATACTGTTTAAACTAGTGATTTTTCACGAAGGGACGGTGGCAAATAAATGTGTTCTGTCGGCGGAATCATGCCGCAGAAATGAAAGAATTGGTGCCTGTTGTGTATCAGGATCAGTCAGTTTATCGATATGTTTGCCTGCATAAGGTACATTGTAGAGATGAACAATATATCGAATATCGAAAAACCGAACCGATATCATGGGCATACCGAAAAACCGAACCGAACCAAACCAATCATTGAAAACCGAAACTGTCTGAATTTTCAAATTTTCCAACTATTTATGAGGCCCTATTGAGGCTTCATAGCAGCTGAAGAGTTCATTTTCATGAAACAAGTGGCTGATTTTTCTTTTCAGTTTTGTTAACCCTCAGGGGCCGTGACAGTTGTCTGGAATTCTTACTAGACTACAACCTGTACATGTTCAGCTGCTTAGCAGTGATTTCTGGCCAAGTCTTGGCTGCCTTAACAGGCAGCCAAAACTTGTCTAGAAATCACTGCCCAGGTGCTCTGTCTATTGTCAGCGGGATCTTTTGAAGATGGTATGGTCAGGGCACATGCTCTGAGATTGCATACGCCTGAGATAGGGCTTTAAAGGTTAAGGTGCGTTTAAAACAAGTCACAAAATTACTGTAGATATGATTTGTTTTCGTAAAATAACGCCACTGTTGAGCTCATTGGCTGTGGCATTTGTGGTGCTGTGGTAGAATGATACAAGAACAAAGTATTCTGTATTTTCCTGGTGTGAATTCCCCTTTTGGTACTACCAGCAAATCTCAGTCAACTTAGATACCGAATACCGAACCGATACAGAGGTATACCCCCTCGGAAATACCGAAACGATACCGAACTCAAAATTCCAATACCAATCATCTCTAGTACATTGTTACAACTGTAGGTCTGCTTAGAAACTGACATATTCCTTTTTGTTAGAGAGTAATATACGACCAGAGTGTGTTCCTTGCCAACGGGTGTTTACAGTGGAGCACATTACTGCACTAATTTTAGTCATAACAGAGGGCAGTATTTCAGTGTCGGATCTCTATTACAAGAGATCTATTTTATCATATACGTGCCCGTACAAAATTCTATCATTTCCTAAAGTAGTCAATTTTTTTAATAAAGTTTAAAATTGTTTTTATTCTTTTGAAATAGACTCTTCAAATCTCAAATTATTTGGTTGATTTATAACGTATTCACTATACTACAATCACCTTTCATTAATATTCAAACTACCCCTGTCTTTGGCATTGTTGTAATTATTTTCTATTTTTAATCAATCATTTTCCTGTGAAGTTACCTCGGGCTGATATCTTGGCCGATCTGACATCAGCTAAGTAATAACCTCTTTATTTATTAACCCTTTACCCAACGTAACGTTCAAAACCGGCCAGCGCTATTCTCAACAATCGCCAATTAATTTTCATTATTTTTTTCATTTTTTGTCTCTAAAACATAGGTTATGACCCCTCGTTGGAACGAGCTCGTCGAGCTCGTTCCAATGAGGGGTCATAATCTATGTTTTTGAGACAAAAAATGAAAAACATTAGGTATTAAAGAAATTTTTTTTGCAAGTGTCGTCTGCTTTTCATGTTAGGTAAAGGGTTAAGCCAAGTCAAATAATTACAAAATATTCTCAGATTTATTATACTTTACAGTGTTATTGTTTCTCTTTTTTTTTATAAAGTCCGAAGTTTTCTTTTTTTCCTACTCCTAGTTCAGCTATCCGAACGTCACGATTTCCCCTGTAGCTGAACTGTCTCTTCTCTCACGTCGACGATTCTTCTCCGCTTACGACTCTGAATTTTAGTTTGCGATGAATTTTGTGTAAAATCTCTTCTTTTTCTCTTCATCCTCCAAATCCTCACTTATTAGTCTGTGTGAACACACAGACTATTGTTTCTGTACGGTTTCTTTTTCTTTTCTTTTTCTTCTTCTTCTTCTTCTTCTTCTTCTTCTTCTTCTTCTTCTTCTTCTTTCTTCTTCTTCTTCTTCTTCTTCTTCTTCTTCTTCTTCTTCTTATTCTCCTGTCTTCTGTCTTCTATGCACTTCCTTGTCCTCACGATAACTCAAAAACGAATTGTCCTATATCGCTGATTTTTGGCATACTGGTAGACATTCACAACTTCTCAGCCACCTATGTTTTTCAGGTCACTAGGGCCATTGCGTATGGCCCAGTAGGCCACAGAGTATTCACAGCCTCCAATTTCCTGATACAGTAAATTCTCCCCAAGCAATACGATGTTATGTTCACACTGGGGACTATGTTAACACACACCAGTGGAGTAAGCTGTCAAAATGAAATCTGACCTCGTCATCATAATGGGATGTTAATTCCTGAAACAAAGTTGAGAGAAACCCTTTGCCTTGCAAGGAAATAAATTATAAATTATTCAGTTCACTGCTTTTAACCCTGTCCAGACTTCTATGTGGATTGCACATATTTTATTTCAGGCAGAATAAAGTTAACCCTTTCCATAAAACTGCACTGAATAATTGTTGAAACCTATCTTATTCAGTTCAGTGCGTTTAACCCCCTTAAGACTTCAATGTGGATTGCACATATTTTATTTCAGGCAGAATAAAGTTAACCCTTCCCAGTCACAAAACTGTCAGGGTACAGGTAACAATGCAATATTGACATGGAATAATCATGGAATATTTTATTTCAGGCAGAATAAAGTTAACCTTTTCCATAAAACTGCACTGAATAATTGTTGAAACCTATCTTATTCAGTTCAATGCGTTTAACCCTCTCAAGACTTCAATGTGGATTGCAAATATTTTATTTCAGGCAGCATAAAGTTAACCTTTTCCATAAAACTGGACTGAATAATTGTAAAATTTGTTGAAACCTATCTTATTCAGTTCAATGCTTTTAACCCTTTCAGGACTTCAATGTGGATTGCACATATTTTATTTCAGGCAGAATAAAGTTAACCCTTTCCATAAAACTGCACTGAATAATTGTTGGAACCTGTCACAAAACTGCCAGGGTGCCGGTAACAATGCAATGCTGACATGGTCGACTGTACTGTTAACTGTGTTAGTGCTATGACTGTTTAAAACTCATTTGTTAGAGGATTTCTATAGTCTTTCACTGCGCTCGGCTCGGTCTCACCGAGAGTGCAGAAACCTTTGGTGCCAAAGTGCCATTAAGAGAATGTCTGATTTGTGCTGTTTCATCCCTCTGGAGTGCAAAAACAGGTACTCTCAGCTGAGAAACATAATGTTTTTCCCTTTATTTTCTTAACATTTAATTCTGTGTGGAATGGGACACCCCTTCACTGTGCCTTCCAAAGTAAGGGATTCTTAACCCTTTAGCCAGCATAATGGCGAAAACTGGTCAACATTATTCACAGAAACGTCTATTCAGTTTTAATTACCTTTTCATTTTTGCTTGAAAAAACATAGCTTATGACCCTTTATTGGATTGAGCTCATTTTTTAAAGGATTAATTTATTGGTGTTTAATGTCACATATTTCTGCACAGTGGCTAATCATGGCCACGACAGTTTTTCAGGTGGAGGAAGTCGGAGTACCCGGGAAGAATCACCGGGCAACAACGAGCAACTGTCAGATCCCCCACATACTAAATCCACACAAGCAAGGTTAGCATTGGTTGAAGATGGGTGCACCATCGATGTGCAGTACGCTTTAGTACACAGCGCCACCATGCATCCGCGTGGGCAATGGGGTGAAGTGTCTTGCCCAAGGACAGAGTGAGGACCTCACGCCTTGTAACCTGCACCTCTGCCAACTGAGCAACTGCGCCCCCCCCCCCCCCCCCCTTTAAAGGATTAAAATGGAGTATTTAAAGGGAATATGTTAACCCTCTGAAGATCTTAATATGGGGGCATTATACAGAAAGACTGGGAAATGCATTTTATTACACCTTAATGCATTTCTAAAGTTTATGAACGTATTTCATCACTCAAATTAGTGTGCAGAGCCAAAAATGTCCTTTTCTGATTCGTGTATCAAACCCTTTGAATGCTGGTCACATATATGCCATTTCTGGTTTCTTATAAAAATGTTCTGATTCCTGTATGAATATCTGTAAATACTGCTAACGAAAACCCATTTCTGGTTCGTTCAAAATTATTTTACTCCTGAAAAATAAGCCTCCATGAATTCTCTTTCTTTATAGTTTATTCCTGATACTTTAACCCTTTTCACAAAGACTTGAATTTACTGGTGGCAGTAAATTCTGTTTCTCTAGTTGCCATCAGTAATTACCCACCACACAAAACTACTCTCTTTTGCCTGGTAACTCTAATGTTAGTGATTGATTGCTTTCGACGGATAATTAGTCTGTGTGAAACACACAGACTATTGTTTTTGCACAGTTTCTTTTTCTTTTTTTTTTCTTCTTTTTTTCTTTTTCTTCTTCTTCTTCTTCTTCTTCTTCTTCTTCTTCTTCTTCTTCTGTCTTCTCATCACTTTTTTGTCCGCAAGATAACTCGAAAACGAATTGCCCTATCTCGTTGATTTTGGGCATTCTGATAGTCAGCCACAAGTTCTCGGCACTGAATATTTTTCAGATTCCTGGGGCATTAGGGTTCTCCGTGGGGGGTGTTTTGAAAGTGGGTCACGCCCATATCTCAGGCGTGGTATGACCTAGGGACCTGGGACCAACACCAAATGAGTCGACACTCGATGGACGTTCAAAATATGGGTCAAGGTCACGGATGTCATCTAGGGGTCATTGAGTGCATTTTTCAGAATTGCTGAAAATCACATTTTTTGACCCCCTAAAGTATTCCTGACGTACGCACATGCATTTTGACGTAAAAAAGTGGGCGTGGCCAAAAATTTTGAAAGTGGGTCACGCCCATATCTCAGGCGTGGTATGGCCTAGGGACCTGGGACCAACACCAAATGAGTCGACACTCGATGGACGTTCAAAATATGGGTCAAGGTCACGGAGGTCATCTAGGGGTCATTGAGTGCATTTTTCAGAATTGCTGAAAATCACATTTTTTGACCCCCTAAAGTATTCCTGACGTACACACATGCATTTTGACGTAAAAAAGTGGGCGTGGCCAAAAATTTTGAAAGTAGGTCACGCCCATATCTCAGGTGTGGTATGGCGCATGGACCTGGGATCAACACCAAATGAGGCGACACTTGATGGAGATTCAAAATATGGGTCAAGGTCACAGAGGTCACTTAGGGGTCATTGAGTGCATTTTTCAGAATTGCTGGAAATCACATTTTTTGACCCCCTAAAGTATTCCTGACATACATACATGCATTTTGTCGTAAAAAAAGTGGGCGTGGCCAAATTTTTTGAAAGTGGGTCACGCCCATATCTCAAGCGTGGTATGACCTACGGACCTGGGACCAACACCAAATGAGTCGACACCCGATGGAGGTTCAAAATATGGGTCAAGGTCACGGAGGTGAACTAGGGGTCATTGAGTGCATTTTTCAGAATTGCTGGCAATCACAAATTTTTACCCCCTAAACTATTTCTGACGTACACACATGCATTTTGACGTAAAAAGTGGGCGTGGCCAAAATTGTTCAAAGTGGGTCACACCCATATCTCAGGCGTGGAATGATGTATGGACCTGGGACCAACTCCAAATGAGTCAACACTTGATGGAGATTCAAAATATGGGTCAAGGTCACAGAGGTCACCTAGGGTCATTGAGTGCATTTTTTCAGAATTGCTGGAAATCACATTTTTTGACCCCCTAAAGTATTCCTAACGTACACACATGCATTTTGACATAAAAAAGTGGGCGTGGCCAAAAATTTTTTGAAAGTGGGTCACGCCCATACCTCAGGCGTGGTATGACGTATGGACCTGGGACCAACACCAAATGAGTCGACATTTGATGGAGATTCAAAATATGGGTCAAGGTCACGGAGGTCACCTAGGGGTCATTGGGTGCATTTTTCAGAATTGCTGGAAATCACATTTTTTGACCCCTAAAGTATTCCTGACGTACACACATGCATTTTGACATAAAAAAGTGGGCGTGGACAAAAATCTTTTGAAAGTGGGTCACGCCTATACCTCAGGCGTGGTATGACGTATGGACCTGGGACCAACACCAAATGAGTCGATTCTCGATGGAGGTTCAAAATGTGGGTGAATTTCACGGAGGTCAACTAGGGGTCATTGAGTGCATTTTTTAGAATTGCTGGCAATTACATTTTTTGATCCCCTAAGGTATTCATGACATACACACGTGCATTTTGACGTAAAAAAGTGGGCGTGGCCAAATTTTTGAAAGTGGGTCATGCCCATATCTCAGGCATGGTATGACGTATGAACCTGGGACCAACATCAAATAAGTCGACACTTGAGGCAGACTCAAAATATGGGTCAAGGTCACGGAGGACACCCAGGGGTCATTGAGTGCATTCTTTTAGAATTGCTGAAAATCACATTTTTTGATCCCTAAAGTATTCCTAACGTACACACATGCATTTTGACGTAAAAAAGTGGGCGTGGCCAAAATTTTTGAAAGTGGGTCACGCCCATATCTCAAGCGTGGTATGACCTACGGACCTGGGACCAACACCAAATGAGTCGACACTTGATGGAGATTCAAAATATGGTTCAAGGTCACGGAGGTCACCTAGGGGTCTGCCTGAAAGAGGTCACCTAGGGGTTATTAAGTGCATTTTTCATAATTGCTGGAAATCACATTTTGTGACCCCCCCCCCCCCAAAAAAAAAAAACATTCCTGAGGTCCATACATGCATTTTTATGTTAAAAAAGTGGGCGTAGGCAACATTTTTGAAAGTGGGTCATGCACATATCTCAATCGTGGTATGATGAATGGACCTGGAACTAACACCAAATGAGTCGACACTTGATGGAAATTCAAAATATGGTTCAAGGTCACGGAGGTCACCTAGGGGTCTGCCTGAAAGAGGTCACCAAAGTCATCAAGTGCGTTTTATTCAGAAATACTGGGAAATGAATTTTATTACACCTTAATGCATTTCTAAAGTTTATGAACGTATTTCATCACTCAAATTAGTGGGCAGAGCCAAAATGTCCATTTCTGATTCGAGTATCGAACCCTTCGAATGCTGATCACATATATGCCTTTTCTGGTTTCTTATAAATAATTGTTCTGATTCCAGTATGAATATCTGTAAATACTGTTAACGAAAACCCATTTCTGATTTGTTTAAAAATATTTTACTCTTGAAAATAAGCCTCCATAAATTCTCTTTCTGTATAGTTTATTCCTGATTCTTTAACCCTTTTCAAAATTCACACAGACTTGAATTTACTGGGTGCAGTAAATTCTGTTTCTCTAGTGATGAATATAATTTCACTGTAAACAAAATGGCAGTGCCTTGTAACGCATCAAGGGTGACAACTCCAGCTTGGTTCATTTTGGTTGAGATCGGCGTTGTAACAGTCGAGTTTGAAGTCATATCAGCCGAGCTCAATAACCGGCAAGTCTTGGAAATAAATTCACATCTAATAAATAAATAAATAAATAAATAAATAAATAAAGTGGCGCACCGGAATCTCTCGCTCCGCTTTAAAAGTACTATTGTAACAGTGTAGCTTGTGACCTCTGCACTCTAGTACTCAAGCTATCTGCGACACGCGTGCAGAATTTGGGTAATTTCGTGAAATGAATTCACGAACATTGTTTCGAGCTGTTTCCGATTCGATTCGATTCGATGCTAACATCGAACCCCGATTTGGTTCGAGATTCAATTCGAGAAGATAAATTCCAATTCGCATAGCCCTTGCAGACGATGTCACAAGGAGAAAATGCTGTTTTGTCCTAATACAACATCTGGCGTAGAAAATTCTACAGAAAACCAGATGAACAATTCATAAGAGAAAACTCAGTTTATATTGTGTTAGCGGTTCCGGCAACACCGTAACCAAACCTAAAATATAATGACTGACACCTGGCGTTATTGCTACCCGTTAGAAGCAAAGTTTCGCGGTATGAAGTAATTGTGCATTAATGTGTTTGAAGTTCCGTGGCCTGTTATATACAGAGACCATTTTGGGCATTGCATTCTCGCTGACAGGCTGTTATCGGGACAAACTAGTACGGGCAGGGTGGGCAATGAGGTGGGGGATGGGTGTGGGGGTGATTTGACCCACTTCTTTATTAAGCTTAACCCTTTACCTAACACTAAAGGCCGATGACACCTGGAAACGAAATTCTTGAATAACTCGGGGTTTTTTTTATTTTCTTGCGTTAAAAACATAGCTTATGACCCCTCAATGGAACGAGCTCGTTCCAATGATGGGCCATCAGCTATGTTTTTCAGGCAAAAAATGGAAAAATAATGAAAATTTAATGGTGATTTTTTTGGAATAGCGCTTGCCGGTTTTGACTGTTATGTTGGGTAAAGGGTTGAGGCGCATAGAGTCTAGGATTCTGCAAATATTCGTACATTAGACGGACCATGGTCGGGCCCCAGTGGGCCTCAAACATCAGCAGATTGGTTCGGGGTGTGGGAGATATACCCTTGACTCGTCACTAGCCAAATACAGCTGAATTCATTTACATTGGCAGATAATATATTACTCAGGAATGGCTGGATATGTGGCACTACTGTCAACCGTCAATCGTTTAACCCCTTACCCAACGCAGACGATATCAAAATTTATCATTTTAAATATAATTTTTTTAAATTTTTCAAAAAATTTCAACAAAACCATATCATGTGACCCCTCACTGATACGAGCTCATTGAGCTCGTTCCAATGTGGGGTCACATGATATGGTTTTGTTGAAATATTTTGAAAAATTTAATTTTTTCAACTGCTCACTTTACATATTACGCGGGCAGATGCGGGCGATTCGTTAGGTAAATGGTTTACTCGTTTTAGTATCATGTAAGTAACGTATCAAGCTCTCAGACCACCGTTGAATTCTGTGAGGAGTTCGACTCAGTGGAGTTTGCGCGTAAACTATCTTTGATTTAATGTAACAACCCTTTTCTCACAGAGATACAGATATTCGTCCGTGCTACAGTTATTGATATTCCAATCACCAAGTATTTAATCCGCCTTGAAAACATGAAGACATTAACCCTTTACCCAACGTAACGGAAAAAAACGACCAGCGCTATTCTCAAAAATCGCCAATCAGTTTTCATTATATTTTCATTTTTTGTCTCAAAAACATAGGTTATGAACCCCTCGTTGGAAAGAGTTCGTCGATCACGTTCCAATGAGGAGTTAAAACCTTTATTTTTCAGACAAAAAAAATGAAAAAAAATTAGTTATTCAAGAATTTTGTTTGCAAGTGTCGTCTGCTTTTCATGTTAGGTAAAGAGTTAACATGGTTGGCCGAACTAGGGGGAGTAATCATTAAACTAAGGCTGTGGTGAGTCTCCATGCACATCTATTCAGAAAACAGACATATTTAATAGTAGTGGTAAAGTCATTATAGATTCAGTTAAATCAAGTCTCGAATGAAAAACATTTCTCCCTTTGATTAAAAGGAAGTGAATGTTTATCGTATTTTTTTTACATTCAATTGGATGAAACGTTTGGTGCGGTTACACTCTAAAATCCGTTGGGTTAAAAATCAACCCAAATCAACTGGGTTGAGTGAATATGAACCCAATTTGGGTTCATATTCACTCAACCCAGTTGATTTGGGTTGATTTTTAACCCAACTGATTTTAGAGTGTACGGCCCTCTTCCCCTGTGACGTTTCTCTGATATCACCGCCATAGCTGCAGATAACGGCATTTTATGCCCTCGACCTCCGCAGGAGGTTTAAGAGGAGTAAAAGAATCTTGGGCTACGTCCGTCCGACTGTCCGTTCATCCGTCCGTGTTCGTTTGTATAAGAGTAATTTTACTGGCTCAGATTCCTTCAGAATCCTTGGTTTCTACCTATTACGGGCGCTATTCTAGCCACTCTAACCCTAACAGTCTATCTAGTCCTCTAGTTCCGACCTTTGCCTTCGTCAAAGTTTTATAATTGTAGCGTAATTTGGACTATGTTTAACACTCACCGAGTATCAGACAATAATATTTGCAGTGGCAGCAACTGTAGACAACGTCCGCTCTGTCGAATATCTGGTTTTCAACTGTGCCAAAACCAAGGAAGCTATTGGTGAATTCAGGCACATTCTATTTTACTGGAGTATACGCGTGTGAGTACCAGTCATTAAACCCGTATCATTCTGGACCAGCTACTCTGTTTCTCCACACTTCTCCCCCTTTTGTTTGAATGGCAACCTTACCTGAGAATGTTAATAGTTAGTATGTGCCGAACTCAAAACTCCGCCACCAATAAGTTTCATCATAGACAACAGTTATGCTACATCTCATTTTCACCCCATTGAGACACTTACATACTGTAGTAGACAGGCTCATGGGTAAAAGTTAGAACTTTCAACCGGGGAGGAGATATAACACCTTCCATTAAGACATCGATAATAAGTGTAACAATAGTTATGTGGCGCCTCAATCAAAACGTACTTCCAAGTACCATAGACGTTAAACTGTACTCTGAATGCTTGTGCATGTACACAAAATTTATAAACTTGTATTATATTTTATTCATGACATAGTTTTGCCTTTAGCAAAAGGTGCCAGACTCCCGAAAGTGCAACTTTTGGTTGTCCGATATTATTCAAATAAATACAGAATGCTTATATACAAATTTATTTTTATTTATTATTTATTTATTTATTTATTTTTTTTTTTTGTATTTTAGAAATATTATATTTGTTTGTATTTGCATATATGCATCGAAATGCGAAATGCGAACATTTCAATACATCCATGTATCTACAAATCTATAAGCAAGCAAATTCAACACAAGTTAATGCCATATAAATGACAAGCATTTTGGTTGGCAACCAAAATATAATATAGAAATATTATATTTGTTTGTATTTACATATATGCATCGAAATGCGAACATTTCAATACATCCAGGTATCTAGAAATGTATAAGCAAGCAAATTCAACACATGTTAACCCTTTACCCAACGAATTGCCCTCATCAGCCGCGTAATATGCAAATTCAACAGCTGAAAAAAATATTATTTTTCGAAAAAGTTGAACAAAACCATATCATGTGACCCCTCTGTGGAACGAGTTCGTTGAGCTCGTTCCAAAGAGGGGTCACATGATATGGTTTTGTTGAAATTTTTTGAAAAAATTTAAAAAATGGTATTTAAAATAATACATTTTGAAATCGTCTGCGTTGGGTTAATGCCATATAAATGACAAGCGTTTTGATTGGCTATAGCAACCAAAACAGACACAGGTACTTTTGTCAATTTACTAATGCACCTTATTACTGGCATAAGCACCCAGGATGTGTTTACTGGGCAGTGGCGAAGAGGTGATAGATATGGAGCATGAGAATTCTAAAAGAATCCTCTCAACTGGCAATCCTCCAATTGTTTCAGGAGTGGCAGGGTCCTTAAATATACTGTTTGTAAATCCGAACTTGCAGTTTGGCAATTTCTGTTGCCAAACCCCTAGTTCTGCAGATGTCCCCATAAAACAATGCGGGTGCACTTTGAGGTGGTTCAACTCCAAATCATAAAATATTTGAAGGACTTTCTCAGCCGCTTCGCCATTGCCCGAATCTCTACAGTGTTTTACAACTGTCTTGTTATGCTTTTCTGCTGAGGGAAGTACCTAATGCAAGAATCTCTCTTGTGCAGAGATTTTATTTTCTACACAGGTCACTTTATCACTACAAACTGGCCTACATTTGCAAGTAGTAGTTGTGTCAGTGCCCACTTCCCCAAGACCAGCACATTGAGAGATTGTCATAAAACCCTCAAGTTGCCTTAAATAGCGATCTATTGACCTGGAGTCAATCAAATGTGGATGTAAGCCAAATGTCAGAAAGATTCGTTCATTGCCAGCTATCTGTCTCTGCCACATTCTCCATTTCTCTGGGAATACATAATTTGCAATTACTCCAGGGAGTGGTAAACATCTTGACCAGGCCTGAAAATAAGCACTCTGACATTTGCAGAATGAGGTCACCCGAGGGTGAAATTGATGATGCTATCCCATGCAGTGGGCCATTTTATCCTCTGGGTACCTCTTTCTGTTTAGTTTTGATATCCTGATTCAGATTGAGGTTCACAGATGGTAAATTTAGTGATGCTACCCTTCTGTGCAGGGTAGCATCACTAAATTCACCCTGTGGGGACCTCATTTTGCAGATGACAGTCTGCTTATTTTATGGCTTGATCTTGACTCCTCTACCGTGGACTCGATGTTTTTCAGAGTTCTCTTTCCAGTTCTATTCAACAATTGGTCCAAATACACGTGGCTGTCGACTGTGGGTACAATGATCTCCACTGTAAGTTCTGTTTCTGCCACCATGTCATGAAAGGGATTTCTAGAGCCATCATCTCCCGTTTGCTCTCTTCCAACTTCAATAATAATGAAGTTAAAATCCTCCAGTGTATAAGTGTGATGACACTGTTAGGTGGATAAATAGTGAGCACCACAGTTTTCTCCATTTCTTGTATCGAAAGGTACTGTTCCATTGTAACCACTTCTTCTGGAGTAAAAGGTTCTGGAGTAACTTCTGTTGGGAAAAGTGCCAACTTCACTACATAATCCAGTAGTTCATTCAATGAGTTTAAATTGAATTCGTCCCTAAAGTTCTTCCCTAAAGTAGTGAAGAAACCCATTGATTGATAAAATCCATAATTTTAATTTACTGTCAGTGAAGCCTGCTCTCTCAAGGTGATCCTCTTTCTCGACATGTCTCTTCTTGAGAAAGCAATTGACCCCTTCTTGCACCTCCAACAGGCTATCCTGGCTGCTACACAACACGGTATGAGGAAGCTTATGGCAAACAAAATATGCCTCATCTAATTCATCCATCTACAAAAATACAAATACAAGGGTCTGAGGTAGAATTCTAATATCTATACTACTCACATTTTGCTAATGGTCACTCCTACCCATCTATATATTTGATATATAAAAGGTCAAATTATGTGTATTGTTTTAAGTTTGTTTATTTGTTCATTAAGGTTTAACACGACTTCCACCAGCTTTGATTATATCATGTCAGATAATTTTACGCGTGGAGGGAGTCGGAGTACCCAGAGAGAACAACTGAGCAATGGTGAGTAACTTTCGATCTCTCAAATTTACCCTCCTGACACAAGCGGTTATCATTGGATGAAAGTGAGTGTTGCATTGACATGTTGTACATCTACTTCTATGATTCTCCAAGACACACAACACACCACTGTATCGAATAAAACACTTATAAAATTAACAATAATATCGACGCGTCATTTCCCAGTGTCCTTGAATTGAAGTCTCCCAAATATTTGAGTTCAATCAAAGGGAAGTAACTCCAAATCGTATTTGTTCAATAATAAAGAAAGATCTGTTTCTTTCAGTTTCTCTTAGTACTACTTTTATCAAGGTTTTCGTCACTGGAATACCTTTCGGGGATTGTATAATAAAACAAAATTCGACACACTGAAGGGGCGGGGTAATACATTCGTCACGCGGTGTATCGGCAGGATGTACGAGAATGTTCGGCTTTCGGTCTCAGGAAATGCGAATCCCAGAAGGGTAGTACAGTCCAGTACACCCTGCTGAAACAACGTGTAACTAATAATATTGAAAATAATAAAACTGTCGTCTGCACAAAACTTTATACATCTGCAGTGATATAAATGTCTGATATTTCGATCTTCTGTGGGTATTATAACACAAGCAACAACTCTCAGTTAACCCTTTACCCAACGTAACATGAAAAACCGCCCAGCGCTATTCACAAAAATTACCATTCAGTTTTCATAATTTTCTATTTTTTTAAAAATATTTTTTTTTTTTGTCTCAAAAACATAGCTTATGACCCCTCATTGGAACGAGCTCCTTGAGCTCGTTCCAATGAGGGGTCATAAGCTATGTTTTTGACGCCAAAACTGAAAAAAATTAGTTCTCCAAGAATTTTGTTTGCAAATGCCGTCTACTTTTCGTTTTAGGTACAGAGTTAAATTGTAACAATTGAAATAAATTATCTGTCGCTTTATTGGAGTTTGAATGTGAAATGGGCGTATCAGACTTATAGCATTTACTCTTATTTCGTTTCAGATAAGAAGACGAGTTTTATTAAGACGATGACGAAATTTGTCAGCAAGGTAATTGAATTTTTTTAGACTTTCTGTTCAATGATACCCATTTTTGGGGCGTTGTTTTATTTTGTATGTGCCCAATTAGCCTTGAACGTTCTAGGTGGTTGTCGGCAGCCCGAGCAGACTGTAACAAAAATAAATAAGTTAACTATGGTGAAACAAGAGGAAAATAACAACACGTACAGTACTACCCTTACCTTAAAAAGGAGTCTGTGCGGTGATTTTAACCCTTTTGAATGTGTTATGTTTTGCAAGCATTACACGCCTTCGGAGTTTTAGAGACCAATCGATATCATTACCAAAGAAAACTGGATAGCCTGTCACAGGCTTAAAATGAACTAGAGAAATAAAATTTACTGCGTCGAGTAAATTCATGTTTGTGTGAACATGGTTAAAGCACCAGAGAAAATATATAGAAAGAGACTTTATGGAGGCTAGTTTTCGGGAGTAAACTATTTTTAAAGAAATCAGAAATGGGATTTCGTTAACAGCATTTAAAGATATTCATACAGGAATCAGATACATTTTTCCAAGAAACCAGAAAAAACTTTTCTGTGCACCGCATTCAACGTGTTCTTAAAAAGGAATCAGAAATGGATATATTAGGCTCCACCCACTCAGTATTTGAATGATGAAATGCATGTATAAACTTCAGAAATGCATTAAGGTGTTATAAAATGCAATTTCCAGCAATTTTTTAAAAAAAACAATGCACTTAATGACCTCTGGTGACCGCATTGAGGTGGACCATATTTTGAACCGCCAGCGCGTTTCGACTAATTCGGTGTAAGTTCCAGGTCTACATGTCACACCAACCTTGAGGTATGCGCGTAACTATAATATTGGCTCCACCAACTCCAGATCTGCCATATAGAATGATAGCAAATATTGTTTAGTATTGGCCAGAAGACCTTAAGGAATATAATTCCTCTGTAAAATATTTCTTTCTTGAGTGAAAAATTCAGTAATGAGGGTATATAGACATGAAAAGGCCTTCAGTGTCTCAAGAGTCCCTTTGAATGCCCACTGACACTGGCAAAACGCTAAGACCGCATCGATTCCTATCTGTATTCAGAGCAGCAATATGAGTGTAGAAAGGGTTGTCATTATTCTGGTATTGCATGAAATAAATTATTTGGGTCCCATATTGAAGTCTTGAGAGTGTTAATAGCACGCCATTTAAATAGTTCGCAGCCGAACCGAGCCCCCGCATTGGAAATCAGGATTAAAATCCAAGAACTCAACACAGTTACACCTGGTAATGATCGAACCCTGGACATTTTGGTTTGAAGTCCAACGCCGTTGGGCTCGTTCCAAAAGGGGCCATAACCTATGTTTTTGAGACAAAAAAAAAATGAAAAAATAATGAAAACTAATTGGCGATTTTTGTGAATAGCGCTGGCTTGTTTTTGCCTTGTCGGTCGAATCTCTGAGATCGAGCAAAAATTCCGAAACTTTCCGGTTCTGGTCCATTCAGAGAATTCATTGCATATTTTTCCCAAGATGACAGTGAAGACATCGCAAATCCGAGATGAAAAATCCTAAGTTGATGACAAACACTAAACCATTATTTTTTACTCGGCATTTTAGGAGTCTACACAATCGATTTCATCGATTTCGCCGAGATCTCTCTGATGCGAAATTACACATTGCTGGTCAAAATGTCAAAACGTGTAATTTTTTGTCGGTTTTCTCAAGTGTCTCATCGAAGTATATCGTCGATTTGGTATTGACCTCGCGTATGTGAACGATTCCAAATCGCCAGAAAATGCAAAAACATGTATTTTCCGTTGGTGTTTGGTCGTGCCTCTTCAATGGATCCCATCGATTCGGCCGTGACCTCTCGGATTATGACTGCGCGTACTTATGAATGTTTTGGGGAGGCGAGACTTGCTATAATCTTTGGACTAGCTAGTAAAGACTATAGACTGAGTATATATTATCTAGTGAGTGTTGTTGCGAAGTGAGCCCACAGGCGGTTAACGACACTTGTCAGCTCGGGTAAGAGCTCGAGCTCTTGGGGGACTTTGTTGGGGAATTCATTAGACTCGAGTTTATTTAACTTTTACGCTGATGTTCATAGTTTTGGAACAGCATTAAACAATATAATGGAATTGTATAAACTGGCGACTAGAGTACAGACGTACTCTGTGGGTAATTAAAAACGCATTAAAATGAAAGTATACTCGCCCAAAAAAGAAAGTGTGCATTGCAGAAATTGATCAAACTCCAAAAAAATAATTTCGTAGGTGTAAAGAGTGTTAACCAGTTCATGAATAAGTTCTATTGAACACAAAAACAGCTTTCCCCGTTAAAATTGCATTAACGTCAAATGACGTGCTGCACGTTTGTGAAAAGGCATGTTTTGCACGTGGAGAGTCTGAAAATTCATGCAGCAGTGTGAATCCTTGGGTATTTAAACACTAAAGTAAGGCCTTCCTATCGTTCACATTCAAACTTCCGCTGCTGTTAAAACGACTCTACATTAGCATGCCAAGATTGACAATGAATCAACGTCTCCTTGCCCTGGGTATGATTAGAGCTGGCAGAACACACAGAGAGGTTGCCCAGCATTTCAACTGCCACCGTTACACTGTTATTTTTTTCATTTTTTGTCTTTGGAACGAGCTGGACGAGTTCGTTCCAAAGAGGGGTCATAACCTATGTTTTTGAGACAAAAAATGTAAGAGATTAGTTATTCAAGAATTTTGTTTGCAAGTGCCGTTTGTTTTTCATGTTAGGTAAAGGGGTAAAATGTAGAGTTAAGAAATATTTCTTTCAATATCATATATTTTATACTGCTATCGATAATCATTAATATTATGTATTGACGGTCAAACAAGCTCTCAGTCAACCTGTCAAACTCTTTAAGGAATTATACGGTTTTATGGCCTGGCACCAGTCTAGCAAAGAAAATCAAAACTAACTTCATACAGTGGTAATAACATACCTGTGAAAGGAACATGTATTCTGAATATCGAGTATAAAAACAAACTTGTTAAGTTACATTTCATTATTTCTGAGAACAATGTTATTCCAATATTGGGCGTAAAAGCCTGTGGGAGGTTAGGTTTGGTGAAAAGAGTATTTTCTACTGAAGAAGTGACCAAAAGCAAAGAAACAAAAGAAATAGTGGAAGAATTTAAAGACTTGTTCCAGGGTCTAGGGTGTCTGCCAGGAACTTGCAAGATATAATTAGAAGAGGGTGCAGAACCAGGTGTACGTCCTTGTAGGAAAGTTCCGTTTGCTACACAAGATAAGCTAAAGAAAGAATTAGAGAGAATGGAGAAAATGATGTTATATGTAAAGAAGATAAACCCACATCATGGGTTAATTCTCTTTGTGGCAGTACAGAAAAAGGATGGGAACCTGTGTGTTTGCCTTGATCCCCGTGATCTAAATAACATTATCAACTGCCAACACGAGAAGAAATCATTGTTTGATTTTCCAACGCAAAGTATTTCAGCAAATTAGATGCGTCATCTGGTGGCAAATGAAACTTTATGAAGAGTCTTCAAAGTTAACATATTTCAATACACCATTTGGAAGATATCGGTTCTTACGGTTACCATTTGGTATCTCATTGGCGCCCGAAATCTATCACAAAACTGTGCACATGCTTTTTGAACATGTGGATGGAGTCGAAACAATGATGGATGACATTATAATCTGTGGATCATCAGTTGAACAGCATAATGAGAGGTTTACTAAAGCACTGAATGTTGCACAAAAAATTAACGTAAAATTAAATCAAGGTAAATGTGTTTTTGGAGTACAAGAGTTAACATTTATGGGTGATGTAGTTTCATCTAAGGGAGTTACGCCAGATCCACTGAAGGTAAAAGCGATTACAAACTTTCCTACACCTACTTGTAAAAGGATATCCAATGATTTTTGGGCATGATCAACTATCAGAGAAGGTATATTCCTGACTTATCTACAAAGGCATTCCTGCTACGAAAATTATCGGAAGACAAAACTGAATTTATGTGGAGTGAACATGAAGAAAAGGCTTTCCTGAACTAAAAGAAATTTTAACCAAAGACCCAATTTTGAGGTTCTCTGAGCAAACCCAAAAAATTAAAATATCAGCAGATGCTTCAAAAACTGGAATTGGGGCTGTTCTACTTGTGGAGTTTGATGGGATATGGTCACCCATTGCTTATGCATCTAGGGCAATGACAAAATCTGAAATACAGGATGTTCAGATTGAGAAAGAAACATTAGCCATCACCTTTGTAAGGAAGCATTGAGGCACCAAGTTAGTTTTATTTCTATCTTGCACATGTAAGTTAGTTATCTTGCACCTGCAAGTTACTATCTTGCATGTGCAAGTTAGTTATCGTAAACGTGCACGTGCAAGTTAGCTATCTTGCAGGAGGAAGTTACTATCTTGCACGTGAAAGTTAGCTATCTTGCATAAGCAAGTTAGCTACCTTGCACGTTCAAGTTAGCTATCTTGCACGTGCAGGTAACCTATCTTCCACCTGCAAGTTGCTCTCTTGCACGTACAGGTTAGCTATCTTGCACATGAAGGTTAGCTATCTTGCACCTGCAAGTTACTATCTTGCATCTGCAAGTTAGCTATCTTGCACATGCAGTTACTATCTTGCTCGTGCAAGTTAGCTGTCTTGCACATGCAAGTTACTATCTTCCATGTGCAGGTTAGCTATCTTGCACATGCAAGTTACTATCTTGCATGTGCAAGTTAGCTATCTTGTACGTGCAAGTTAGCTATCCTTCACGTGCAAGTTAGCTATCTTGCACGTGCAGGTTATCTATTTTGCACCAGCAAGTTACTATCTTGCACATACAGGTTAGCTATCTTGCGCCTGCAAGTTATTATCTTGCATCCGCAAGTTAGCTATCTTGCATGTGCAAGTTACTATCTTGCACGTGCAACTTACTATCTTGCACGTGCAGGTTAGTTATATTGCAACAGCAAGTTAGTTATCTTGGTTTTTAAGGGACATAGCAGCAACTAGGCTCGCCCACAAGTTTCGGGTGTGGTCATCTGACGGTAGTGTGAGACAGGAAGGCCCTGGTAGCCTATTTCATGTAAATCGTGGCCCCTCTAATAGCGTTGGAGATGGTATGGCAAATTGAATCGGTGGTTGATGGACTATATTAGTCTTCAAGAGTTTGATGGGATATGGTTACCCATTGCTTACACATCTGGAGCAATGACAAAATCTGAAATACAGGATGCTCAGATTGAGAAAGAAACATTAGCCATCACCTTTGTACGGAAGCGTTTAGGCGCCAAGTGAGTTTTATTTTTATCTTGCACGTGCAAGTTAGCTATCTTGCATGGGCAAGTTACTATCTTGCACGTGCAAGTTAGTTATCTTAAACGTGCAAGTTACTATCTTGCATGTGCAGGTCAGTTACATTGCATCAGCAAGTTAGTTATCTTGGTTATAAAGGGACATAGCAGCAACTAGGCTCGCCCACAAGCTTCGGGTGTGATCATTTGACGGTAGTGCGAGACAGGAAGGCCCTGGTAGTCTATTTTGTGTAAATCGTGGCGTTGGAGATGGTATGGCAAATTGAATCAGTGGTTGATGGACTATATTGGTCTTCAATAGTTTGATAGGATATGGTCACCCATTGCTTACACATGTGGAGGAATGACAAAATCTGAAATACAGGATACTCAGATTGAGAATGAAACATTAGCCATCACCTTTGTACGGAAGCGTTGAGGCGCCAGGTGAGTTTCATTTCTATCTTGCACGTACAAGTTATCTATCTTGCATGAGCAAGTTACTATCTTGCATGTGCAAGTTAATTGTCGTAAACGTACAAGTTAGCTGTCTTACACCTGCAAGTTAGCTATCTTGTACCTGCAGGTTAGCTATCTTGCACCTTCAAGTTACTATCTTGCACATGCAAGTTAGCCATCTTGCACGTGTAGGTTAGCCATCTTACACCTGCAAGTTATCTTGCAGGTGCAAGTTACTTATCTTCCGCGTGCAGGTTAGTTATATTGCATCAGCAAGTTAGTTATCTTAGTTATAAAGGGACACAGCAGCAACTAGGCTTGCCCACAAGCTTCGAGTGTGGTCATCGGCCATCTTGAATTTGGCATATAAATTGTCAACAATTCCATTAGTACACACTACAGGTCGCATCCCTCACCTGATCTTTTTCGGATTTCATATGTAGCTTTGGTGTGGTGTCTTTTCTATACAAACTTGATTAAATGACTTGGCATTGGTGGATCTTTCTATTTAGTTCATTATTTTCTTGGATAAGTTGAACTTCAGTCTCATTAACCATTTACAATACATATTCTCTGTGTCTCACGCTTGCTAATCACAAAACAGAGTATTTAAAATACAAGACTCAGGTTCACTGTTAACAAAACTTTGAACAATATATACCTCGCAAGTTCTGAAAAAAGAAGGGCCCCGCCCCGCCGCCCCACTCCATACCACGCACAAAACTCAATGGGGGCAATAGGGCAGGAATATGCTTGTCACATAATTTGTGTAAGACCTTCAAAAATAATTTTAAAGCAAAATTAAAATCACACATTGACCAATTTGCTACCCCCTCCCGACCCAGGGTGGGGAAGAGGTGATGCAGCCCGGTGGGCTTATTTTAACAAGTGTCTTTTCCCCCCATATGCACTTTTGACTATATCTGATTACACCCCCCATAAATCCATTTATGGTAAATTGATCAAAAGTTAGCTGTTCCTTTCTTTCTCTCTTTCTCTCTTTAATCTCCCTCCGCCACCCCTATCTCTCTGCTTCTCTTTATCTCTGTATATCTCCAATATTTTCACGTCTCGTTCTCAATGAACCATTGGGTTACTGCACTTCAACGTTTTAATCCGAAAAAGAGAAGAATCCAAATAATTCGTGCTCAAATACAAATCAGCCTTTTTTAACACCGTGTTTGGTACCCCTGGGTTTATATTTCGTTCACCTTAGTGAGAATCCAAATGAGAATTCTGCTACCAAACACGTGATTAACTTTTTTAAAATGCCGAAATATAAGTGCTGTAGGCCTATGTGTCCAGGGCATGTTGATATGTTCAGGGGCGATGGAACGATTCTGAGAAGTCTTGATTTTTTTTATCTACAATCCCGACTGACTAATATTCCATTGACATCGTTAAGACCTTGAGCCCTCGAAATCGGAACTACTCAGAATTACACCCGCATCCGCACCCCCCCCCCCCCCCCCCCCCCCCCCCACAACTGGGCATCTACGCATGCCAAAAATGCCTTTGCGTCGTTAACTTTTAATTTAACTCTTTACCTAACGAATTGCCCGCATCCACCCTCGTAATATGCAAATTGAGCAGTTGAAAAAATTAAATTTTTCAAAATATTTCAACAAAATCATATCATGTGACCCCTCATTGGAACGCGCTCATTGAGCGCGTTCCAGTGAGGGAGCACATGATATGGTTTTGTTGATTTTTTTTGAAAAATTTTAAAAAATTATATTTAAAATAATAAATTTTGATATCGTCTGCGTTGGGTAAAGGGCTAAACAATATTTTTATTTCCAAAAGAAAGACAGACAAAAAGACGGACAATAATTTAATAACACCGAAAACAAAAATATCTTGAACGTGGAAAGAGGATTCAGCAGTTCGCAAAGTGCTCATTCGAGGTCGTCTCCTGATTTTGTGCAATGTTTGTCAAGGGTGTACAGCAGAAAGAGACTTCGCGTTTGTTCTTTTTGTGTGTGTTTATTGTTTTTTAGGGAAGACGGGGGGGGGGGGGGGGGGTTGCGTTTTGTAAAAATGTTGCTTCGAATCTTTGTGCACGTCAGTGACGCCATGCGAAGCTCGTTTGTGACAGGTGTGATATGGATTTGTAAAGTTGGAAACAGTCGTTTTCCAGCGAGCCAAAATTGATTTATCGCTGCAGAATTTAGAAGCTATTTGTGGTGGTCATGTACTAAACTGGTATACTACAGTATTTTGGGACAACAGCAGACACACCATCCTATTTTTCTATGATGAGAATGTAAAATTCAACAGATCCGGTAGGCTCCTGAAGAAGATTTGTGGCCGCCCACTCTTCGACGACTGGGGTTTGGACTCCATTTCTTATCTAATCCGAATTGCTAGGTGCATCCCAAGGACATAGGAAACATCTCGAACTTGGGGAGGGGGAGAGAAATACAAGGGCGCCAACCCACACACTGACATAAAACAGTGGTGGCATTTGTGCCTTTGTGGGGTGGTAGGAATACAAGACACGAAGCTATATTAGGAACTCAAGCACCTAAGGCTTTATATTTTAAAAAAAATGCAAATTTTGTTTGATCCAAAGTTGTTAAATATGACCCCAAGAAATTGGGTTTTTTCTCGATTTTAACCCTAGCAATTTCTCCAGTCACTCCGTTTCTCTCCAGTTTAACTATGAATTTAACCAATTATGTCTTTGTTTGACAGAGCTCACTGAGCTCTGTCAAACAAGGTATATTTGGTTAAATATCAAACCGCATTGTGGGAAAAAATTGCTGCTAAAAACTTTGTTAGTTTTCTCTCTCTCTCTCTCTCTCTCTCTCTCTCTCTCTCTCTCTCTCTCTCTCTCTCTGTCTCTCTGAATTCTTTCTGAAAAAAATGGAGGCAGGTGCTAACGTCCCAGAAATATGTCAATACAATATATGCAAGTGCTTGTTGTTACACAGCGAATATTAGAAAGCAGACGTTGTTTCGCTAAGGTGTTAACTTTTATCATAACAGACTGGAGCGATTTCCCTTTATTCAATGTTTACGTACGCAATCAACGGGGCGCGATTCTCTCGATTCGTTTCAGTTTTTGTTACAGTAAATTAATGAAAAGAGACCTTATAATCTTATCGGTTTCATAAATAATTACCCATGTCTACATAACTAATCTTTTTGTACGTTATAGCGGTACTTTTGTGTGTATTTTACTTCAGTTAAATGTATTTGTCTCAGTTGATTTCAAGTGAAAAAAAGACAATGAGATGAACCGCTTTCCTTGACAGTGGACATAAGAACCGCTGGCAGTAAACATATGCGCGTGCCCAGGGACATAAAATAAAATCAACGAGGCATTGACCAATCACTGCAAGGTATGGTGGTTGGTATCAGGATATTTATATTCTTTCTGCTTTTTCAGGTCAAACCACAGGCCAATAATACATTCGACAATCAGCTACAGCGTTTACATATCATGCAAGATGTCTGCAACGGCCGTTCTGAATTATTTGAGAGTTCTTATGAAGAAAGGCTCTATTATTCTGTGAATTACGCCGTCACGTATTGTTCAGTTCCAAAAGTTGGTTGTACGTTCTGGAAACGAATTATTAAATATTTAAACGGAGATTTTGAACACCTCAATGATATGAATATTTTCAACATAGGAAGAAGAACCGTTCACATTACGGATGACAATGTTGTAAAACCTCCGGATAAAACCCAGCTGTCGGAGTCATTCAAGTTTATGTTTGTGCGTGATCCCTTTCGCAGGTTATGGTCTGCATATATTGATAAATTTATTCTTCCCTCCTTCTGGCCCATCGGAAAACAAATTATACGCAAAACTCGAAAGCGTAATACAAAATGTGGACATGATGTGACGTTTCCGGAATTTTTGGAGTTTATTTTGTGGGAAAGACAAAACGGAAGAACTTTGGATCCTCACTGGAGACCAGAGTATCTACTGTGTGACCCATGTAAGTTTCATCCGGATTATATTGGAAGACTTGAAAATTTTAAATCGGACATGGGATTCGTAGTAGACAAGCTGTCAGCCCAAAACATAATGAAGAAATTCAGGGGACAATCTGAACAAGAAATTAGGGCAAACGTTGAAGTGGCTTTCCATTTTTATGCTAAGCTGGGGACAAAGTGTGTGTCCAAGTTGGAACTGACCCGTCGATTGTGGACGTCTTTCCAGTACAATGGTCACATTCCATCTAATGTTTCATTTCCAGGCTCGACGATTAGTTTATTGAATTCAATAACGAAAGAAAGCGTAACTAATGTATTTGTTAACGAAATGCGTACGGGTCAGTTTAATAGTGCAGACAGACGCCATCAGAAATGGATTTTTTTAAGGCAAGCCTACCGCACAGTCTCCAATCGTACGAAGAATAAATTAGTTGAATTATATAAGTGGGATTTCGAACTGTTTTCTTATCCGAAAAACCCGGACTATTTCTTTTAGTTACATTCTGATTCTGTGACAGCTTTAAAAGTCTAAAAGCGACAAATCCATCAGTCATTTCTTTATTTGCATCAAACCATGGATATGTTTTTTTTTACCTTTATGTGGTCGTTTCCTACCTAAGACAGAATTTATTGTGCTCTCCTTACAAAGTTTAATTTTAAACAATTGAATGGGATGTGAATATATTTTGCCAACCCCATATCCCGGTTTTATGACGTTTGTCAACACGCAAGGGTGCCGTAAGTAGGGGACAACTGCCGTGAGGCTAGGGGTCGAAGGGGCGGCGCATGCCCTTTTTCGCGGACGTGTACCAGTAGAATAGATTTTACTTTCCGAGAAATGTAACCTAGAAACTCTAGAGTATTCGTTTCTAACGTATTTCTAACCTTTGGGGTATGTATTAACCCTTTACCCAACGAATCGCCCGCATCCGCCCGCGCAATATGCAAATTCAGCAGTTGAAAAAATATTATTTTTCAAAAAATTTCAACAAAACCATATCATGTGACCCCTCGTTGGAACGAGCTCGTCGAGCTCGTTCCAACGAGGGGTCACATGATATGGTTTTGTTGAAATTTTTTGAAAAAGTTTAAAAAATGATATTTAAAATAATAAATTTTGATATCGTCTGCGTTGGGTAAAGGGTTAAGTATAATGTCGGAGTTTCGCCGATAATCATCATACAAAGAAGTTATATAATCGAGGGGGGGGGGGGGGGAGCGGATTTCTAAAGCTTTATATCATCCCTTGAGTGAAACAAGGTGACATCCACAATGCCTACCGTTACAGATGACGCCTTATTTCTCTCAAGGGATGGACTATGTATATGTAGAATATACCCATAGTAGCTTGGTGTACCAAATGTTCACCACGTGTGGTGAAGTGGTGTTAACCGCGAGCCTTTGGCGAGCCATTTGGTACACCAAGCTACTTTGGGTATATTTTATTTATACCGTGATCTACAGATTAATAAGAGTTTAAATATTAAATAAATCAATACTCACACGTGCAAATCTGTTTTTGTTTACATGAGCACCAGCGGACAGTACGGGGTCTTTTTCATTTTAATAACATAATAACATACTATTTCGAGTTATGGATGCTTTATTAACACGAGACAACGTGTGCTCGTCAATGTTTGGTATCTTATGAGGTAAACTTATTTAAAAACGTAATAAATAATTGCCGGTTTCATTTCACTCTTCACAAGGCGACGAGTGATAAATTTGGACAAGTTTACATTCAAGGCGAGGTCACCAAAGGTCAACTTGGATGTAGTTCCATTGTAGGTGTAAATTTTAACTTTTGAAATCCCATTGCTGGCGTGTTCAGCACGGTTTGTGTGTAAAGCTAAAATTTATGTCTTAGGCTTTTTATATATGGTAGAATGGGTAACCATGGTATATAATGTCGGCACTATTGACTTTCACATTACAATTTATGATACGTCGTAAACTCACGGTTCTAATTCATACCCATAGTCGAGTATCCTCTTTGATACCCTTGTCCATCCCCCACCACCCCCAAAAACCACCCCCACCCCCACCCTTGCCCTCGGATACTTCCTGCGACCTTGGTTAAACAAATAAAAATAAAAAGTCGTTAAAAAGCCCACTGTTATGGGTTTTATTGACACCTGAACCCCTCCCCCCCCCCCCCCATCCGAATCAACACGGGTGAGGCTGTGTTTGTACAATTCTGTTGTCTGATGTACGTTTTCAGCGTATGTGAAGTAACGGACACGCCGTTCGACACGTCCACCGCGGCTTAACATTCACTGAACGAGCGAAATACACAATTGTATTGTACAACAAGAGCCCCCAAAGAGCCTTAATCGCTCACCTGATAATGTAAAATAACACTTTGAGTATACCTCCCGTCCGTATTGGTCACCTTTTCCCCATATACTCTATACAAAATCCCCCATCTTGTTTTGTGGAGGAAATGTTTTAAGAGGATTTCCCAATATACTCTATACCAATCCGCCAGTAATGTGACTTATTCAATAACCCTTTACCCAAAGCAGACGATATCAAAATTTATTATTTTAAATATCATTTTTTTAAATTTTTCAAAAAAATTCAACAAAACCATATCATATGACCCCTCATCGGAACGAGCTCATTGAGCTCGTTCCAATGAGGGGTCACATGAAATGGTTTTGTTGAAATATTTTGAAAAATTTAATTTTTTCAAATGCTCAATTTGCATATTTCGCGGGCGAATGTGGGCGATTCGTTAGGCAAAGTGATAAGGGGCTATTCTAGGACAATGGCATATTGTTCCCCCTATTGTTTACCTGTTGTATGGGGTTTGTACGGTGCGTTGATACCATTACAGATTTGACACGCCGCGTCTACTATTGTCCCACGACCTTACCCTGTTATTCTTGGTAATAACACGTGCGTCTGCAGGTGGTCAAGAAAGGGTGAGTTACTGTTCTGACTATTGCTCCATGCGTTTCAGGCCGTCGGTCTCTTGTCCAACAGGCATCGCGTCTCCAATGATCCTGTTTATTACCCTGCCTATTTTTGCGCCACTGGCTCATTGGAATTTTCCATTGAACGAGCTTGGGCATGTTTGTGTGGGAAGGGGGGGGGGGGGGCGGGGGGTCACTGAGTCAGCTATAAATTTCCAAAAGGGTGAGTGGACCCCATAATTATTTAGTACGTTTTTAAATGAGTTTACATCATAAGATAACAAAAATTAACAAACATGCGTTGACTCATTTTAATAAAGCATCCATAACTCAAAATAGTATGTTATTTATTTATTTATTTATTTATTTATTTATTTATTTATTTATTTATTTATTTATTTATTTATTTATTTATGTTTAAGGTCACATACTTATGCACAATGGCTAATCATGGCCGTGACAGTTTTACGGGTGGAGGAAGCCGGAGTACCTGGAGAGAACCACTGACCAACGACGAGCAGCTGCCAGCTCCCCAACATCGTAACTCCGCACTGCAGCACAGGCAGGGTTAGATTGGTTGAAGACATGCATACCATCGACGTGCAGTACGCCTTAGTACACGACGTCATCGTGTCCCCGTGTGGACAATCGGGGTTAAGTGCCTTGCCCAAGGACACAACGCGGGAGTTCGAATTGATCGGTCAGACGGTCACCCATCCATGATTAACCGGGCTCGACGTTGCTTAATTTCGGTGATCTGACGAGAACCGGTTACCGCAACGCCACCGCGCCCCCTATTGTGTTGTTAAAACGAAAACAGTTCATGTGATTTGCGTGTTTCTTTTTCCATTTCGTTTCGGCGATTAAAGTGACAGCGGGAAAGTACCACCCACCTGTGCTCGTGTAAACAAAACAGATTCGCACGTGTAAATATTGTAATTTGTGTTATTGTCATTTAAACTCTTATTAATCTGACGATCATGGTATAAATAAAAATATACCCAAAGTAGCCTGGTGTACCAAATGTTCACCATTCGTGGTGAAGTGGTGTTAACCGTGCACCAAAGGCTCGCGGTTAACGCCACTTCACCACTCGTGGTGAACATTTGGTACACCAAGCTACGATGGGTATATTCTATATTTAACACATCGGAAATTCCCTTCCACATCATAAAGCCAACTACCCAGCAATGAATCAATAAAGAGGACGTTCCAACGAGCAGCCCTGCGTGTGTCTAGCTATAATAATAACATTCCAAGTCCTATTATTATTATTATTATTATTATTATTATTATTATTATTATTATTATTATATATTGATATTTATGATCACATAATTCTGCACAATGGTTAATCATGACCACGACAGTTTTACGGTTGGAGGAACCCGGAGAGAACCACCGAGCAAGGTCAGCTCCCCAACATACTAACTTCACAGAAGCAGGGTTAGCATTGGTTGAATTCATGTGCACCATCGACGTGCAGTACGCTTTAGTACACAACGCCACCGTGCCCCCACGCGGGCAATGGAGGTGAAGTGTCTTGACCAAGGACACAACGCGGTTGCCGCGGATGGGATTTGAACACAGAGGACCTCTCGGCTTTCCAAGTCCTATTTATTAACCCTTTACCTAACATAAAAAGCAGACGACACTTGCAAAAAAAATTCTTGAATAACTAATTTTTTTCATTTTTTGTCTCAAAAACATAGGTTATGACCCCTCGTTGGAACGAGCTCGTCGAGCTCGTTCCAACGAGGGGTCATAACCTATGTTTTTGAGACAAAAAATGAAAATATTTTGAAAATTAATTGACGATTTTTGAGAATAGCGCTGGCCGGTTTTGGCCGTTACGTTGGGTAAACGGTTAATATCGATTTTATTATTAAAAGATCACTAATTTCCCAACAACGCAACGCTTATTGAAAAAAACCCTATTATCGATTACGAGTAATTATTAATTTCAACATTAAGGTTTCTAAACATTTTGTGAAATCATTGAAATACGGTCAATATGCAATAAACAACGTGCCCTATAATAAAAAGGTATCGTCTACTTAAATAGGTCTCGTGGTCATTAATAAATGAATGCATTCTGCGCCTCTAATCACTATGGAACGCAGCCCCGATTCTATCGATATCCAACACGCTAACCAGGAGCGGCCCTGCCATGACTTCATTATGTTTTATATTAAAAGTGAACACAGATTCCACCGAATCGAACTTTGAACTGAACGCGCAATATTGAAGTTAGCTGCGACTGACTGCATCTATTGAAATTAACTTCGCGTGCATTAAACTGGCAAGCTCATTCGGGATGTGCACATTTTCAAAATTCGCCTCTGTGGTGAGATCCCTTGATACACAAAGTCTGGGTTTTTGCAGTGATTTTCAAAGTGATCGGACGTGTTTCCCATCTACTCCGGCTACTTGACTATCAGTGTGTGCTGCTAGTAACCCGATCCGAGGCATCGAATACTGAGAACCGAACATTAATAAATGCATAGCAGAGAATAGAGTATTATTTGTATTATATTATATTGTATTATACACAGATTTATTTTATTATAAAACCAGAGTACATCATGGAAACAACACAAAAGGATAAAATTGAAGATACAATTGAGGAACAGGACAGTAAATCTTCACAACTAGAGATCAGTGTACCAAAGGAGAGACTACAGTACAACACAAAGATATAATAGACTCTGTTAAGAATTACATCCTAAATGTTGATAAAATTCTTCAACGGAAGGCAAATGGCCTAATGGAAGACATCCACAACATTGAACTGAAGTGTCAAGGTAGATGTATATTGATAACTCTGGACACTTTAAAATTAGAAAATTACAGGAATGGATTTACTGGATTTTACTGGGATAAAGATCGGAACAAGGAAATACGAGGAGTTATTTGGGAATGTATCTCTGATAACTGCGGTGTTATAGTAGAAGACAAACTAACTATACGAGAAAACAGATCACACAAACTCAAGGTGCATATATATCGAACAATAATAAAATCACGTTACAAGGAACTAAGTTAAATATCCGCTGGTGGATCACCTTCCATCTATCTACGAGGCAGGATTTAGTTGGAAATTCGAGGGAGATGTTGATGAACTGATTACAAAGCTATATAGTGAGGACATTAAACTCGATGATGCAGACGTAAGTGTTTCTTCTAATTCGTTACCTCTCGCGAATAATACAGTGACGCGCCCCACCCCAATACGCAAGAAGAAACGTTTTGGAATGGTGTGCCATAAAACTCCTTCAAATCAAACATTCACCTCAGGAAATGTCAATTCTAAAATTCTAAATCCCTCCGCTGTACCCGAAGTGCTGAACTACACTGTACTGAAACGTTCCTTTGATCAACTTCAGATGCTTGTTGATGAACTGAAAATCTGTCAGAAAGATCAAGAAAACACAATTCAACAAGAATTTTGTGACCTCAAGACAATTTTTTTAGCCAAAAGCTACGTTTCTATGAACGTCGTTATAAGAGGGACTTAATGTTAGAAACAGAAATGCTTAGTGTTACAAACCCAAATTTATTTTGGGAAAAGATTAAAAACCTAGGTCCGAAAAAAGCCAAAATTTACCAGCCCATATTCTGGATGATAATGGAAATATAATAAGGGAAAAAGTGGAGGTTATGGATGAATGGACACGGGCATTTGAGGGTGTGTATAACCAAGGTAATGTTGAAAATAATGGTAATGAAGACTTTTTTTAAAAAGTAATGGAAGAAAAATATTTTATGGAAGATAAGTTTCTGGACCCCTTATATGAACCCAACCCGACCTTAAACCGACCCATATTATTAGAAGAAGTTGAAAAGATTATACACAATGCTAAGAACGGTAAAACAATTGGGTGTGATAATATTCCGTATGAGGCATTTAAAAACCCGAATGTAATTAATGTAGTACATAATCTTTTCCAGCTTGTTTTTGAAACTGGTATCATTCCATCCCCATGGAAAAAATCTATCATTTGCCCAATACCGAAAGATAAATCTCTAGACCCGCGGGTTCCTTTAAATTATAGGGGTATATCTTTAATATCAATTTGCTGTAAACTATATGATACAGTATTAAATAATCGATTGGTAGCGTATGCTGAGGATAACGGGCTAATCGTTGATGAGCAGTGTGGTTTCAGGCCAAAACGCTCGTGTTTAGATAACATTTACGCTCTCTGCAGTCTGGTACAAGGTAAACACGAGATTTTTGCCGCATTCATTGACTTCAAGAAGGCTTTCGACCGTGTTGACCGAAATATGCTTTTATACAAACTACTTAAGCTGGGGATTGATGGGAATATATATAGGTCAATAAAGAACATGTATGATTTGACTCTTTCCTGTGTAAAGGTCAATGGTTCCGTGACATGTACTTTCCCATGCAACACCGGTGTAAAACAAGGGGATAATTTATCTCCGACTTTGTTTACACTCTTTATTGATGATTTAGTGAGATCTGTTAAGGATGTAAACAAGGGGGTTAGTGTTGGCAATTTTAAAGTGTCTCTTCTTCTGTATGCCGACGATGTGGTTTTATTAGCTGAAAATGAAAATGACCTACAAAAACTCTTAGACGTCGTCGATGAGTGGTGTCGTAATGACGCATGTCTGTTAATAACGATTAAACCAAAATAATGCATTTCCGGAAATTAAGGACTAAGAGATGTGGTTTTGAGTTTCGGTTGGGGGAAAGCGAATTGGAATATGTTGATAGGTATAAATACTTGGGAGTGGTTCTGTATGAATTTAAAGATTATAAGTACACAGCAGAAGCGTTATCCAAAGCAGGTAGTAGAGCTCTTGGAGCTATGATTTCAAAAATTCATTCATACAAGGAAGTGGGATTCTCAACTTTTCAGAAGTTATATGACAATTGCGTAACTCCTGTCCTTGACTATGCATCGGAAGTTTGGGGTTTTAAAAAATACACATGTATAGACTCCATACAAAATAGAGCCTCCAGGTACTTTCTTGGTATACACAGATTTATACCCACGTTAGCTTTAAATGGGGAAGTAGGATTTCGCCCTTCCATTGACCGCAGGTGGGTTAACATTATACGATTATGGAATAAGCTAATAACATTAGATGAGGATCGAATAGCATAGAAAATTTTTGAGTGGGACTACGAGAATTGCCTAAATGGATGGTGCTCAGAAGTAAAGTCTATCTTTAATAGTCTAGATCAGTTGACCATATATGAAAATAAATTATGGTGTGATCTGAGCGAACTCCAAGATTCGCTCCGATCTCAACATAATTTTAAATGGGTTACCAGTATTCAATTTGTCCCAAAATTGAGAACTTATAAATTATTTAAAAGTTCCTATGAAACAGAAAATTATGTCCGCATTAATTTATCACGACAACAGAGGTCACTTTTGGCTCAATTCAGGTGTGGGGGTTCTTCCGATTCGGATTGAAACTGGGAGATACAAAAACGAAAAACCGGATGAAAGATTGTGTACCTTTTGTAATACAAACAGAATTGAGGATGAAATTCATTTTCTATTGAAATGCCCTTTCTACTCTGACTTAAGGGAAACATTGTTGTTGAAATCCGCTAGTTGTGATCAAAGGACTGAAATTACTCGATCCGATGAAATTGGCCTATGCGTTTTACTTCAAACGTATCCCAGGCAGTGTGCTACGTACTTGGTTAAGGGCCTATATAAGTAATGGAATTTTGTTTATTTTGAAATTCTCACCTCTCATATTCCTTAAATTCAGATTAAATATACACAAATTATACATCAAACAGGGACCGATCAGGACTATTTAAAATACGCTCTTTACGGAGTCACAGCAGTGTGACTCCGTAAATTGAATTCATGCGCCAGATTTCAATTTACGGAGTCACACTGCTGTTTGTAACACACACTGCAAGTATGTAATAGCTCTCATCATTTTCATTTAGTACCCTATAGCAAACATTAATCTTCACTGTGGTTTCTGATCAAGTCTTGGCTGCCTATTTAGGCAGCCAAGACTTGATCAGAAACCACAGTGAAGATTAATACTTGGTAATTAAGACTTGAAGTATTAACTTAAGCACTCTACAACAATGATAAATGATAATCATATATATAATATTTGTAAGAGTGTCTCTCTCGATTATCCATCGAAAGAATATCAAAATATGATCTGAGAAGTTACGCGCCAACTGAGAAGCCTATTTCTGAGATTTAAGAGCCAGGTCCTGATGTTTCAGAACCAAATACGCACTGGCGCATGCCCAGGTCGGTCCTTGTCAAAATGAAGGTTGGGAAGTATAGAATACGAAACACATATGTAATCAACTCATAGAGTCGACTGTAGGCACCACTGGTTCCTGGAAGTCTGCTACCGTATTCGCACCAGAACTGAAAATGAAATAATATTTCATCAGAACAACTTGTGGCCAAATGTGCTTCATATATCCAAGAACAAAGCTAGGCATTCAAAACAATTTCGAATACAGCGATAGGTCTGCATTCTGGAAAAGGACAACACTGTCTGCATTTTTTATTGAAGATGGTTTCCATGCTCGACAGACATGCGCAAATCACTCGTTACCACGAATTTCTATCAAAAAACAAAATCGTAATTCTAAGAAATTTCAACAGGTATCATGATACCTTGCATTGAATATGGCAACTGTGCAATCTCTATCTAATAACAGTATACTGTATGAAGGCGATCTTTTTCATTATTTGATTTTAGACGGCGTTGTTTTTACATGATTTTTCTGTCCGCTGACGTCGACCGGAAATCGAAAGTATACTCATACGTAAACAAAAGCAAAGGCTATGGAATTTTCCCCATTGCAGCTCTGTCGCCGTGTTTTGAAGAATTTTTATCCCCTAGCTTTGTTCTTGGATATGTAAAGCACATTTGGCCACAAGTTGTTTTCGTGAAATATTATTAAATTATCAGTTCTGGTGCGAATACGGCAGCAGACTTCCAGGAACCAGTGGTGCCTATAGTCGACTCTATGAGTTGATTACACATGTGTTTCGTGTTCTATACATCCCAACCTTCATTTTGATGTACATTTTGTGTATATTTAATTTGAATTGAATGAATATCAGAGGTTAGAATTTTCAAAATAAACAAAATTTCATTACTTATATAGGCCCTTAACGCATATGAGCGGAGAAAACACGACATTTATGGAAATTAATATATCCGTTGACGACTGTAGGTGGGCCATCATAATTGAATACTGACGACCACTTCCTCATTGGTTTTAGCAGTAAGAGGCACACGTTTTAAGTGTGAATTTATATATCACTAGCTGATTCACCCCGCGAGGGGGGCTGCATATGTGCTGCCAAAATCTAGAAAAACACGAAAATTTTAACCCGATCGAATCGAGATATAAGGAGATATGAGGCCGCATGAGTTCGTGTATCGCAGGTCCCAGAGAGAGCATGAGTTCGTGTATCGCAGGTATGAGTGTGTGTGTGTGTGTGTGTCTGTGTGCGTGTGTGTGTGTGTCTCGGTGGGTGTGAGTGTGTGTGTGTCGGGGGGGGGGTATGTGTGTGTGCATGCAAGTGAGGAAATGTGTGTATGATTGAGAAATGTAAGATTGCAGTGAGCATGCGAATTATAAACATTATTGTGACATATAGTCCAAGTTGACCGGGTGCAATTTTCTGTTCAATCAACGTTTTATATTTTTATGATGCACATGTCACATTAATAAAGAAATACTTACTTACTTACTATTTGGGAACGTATCTCTGATAACTGCGGTGTTATAGTAGAAGACAAACTAACTATACGAGGAAACAGATCACACAAACTCAAGGTGCATATATATTGAACAATAATAAAATCACGTTACAAGGAACTAAGTTAAATATCCGCTGGTGGATCACCTTCCATCTATCTACGAGGCAGGATTTAGTTGAAAATTCGAGGGAGATGTTGATGAACTGATTACAAAGCTATATAGTGAGGACATTAAACTCGATGATGCAGACGTAAGTGTTTCTTCTAATTCGTTACCTCTCGCGAATAATACAGTGACGCGCCCCACCCCAATACGCAAGAAGAAACGTTTTGGAATGGTGTGCCATAAAACTCCTTCAAATCAAACATTCACCTCAGGAAATGTCAATTCTAAAATTCTAAATCCCTCCGCTGTACCCGAAGTGATGAACTACACTGTACTGAAACGTTCCTTTGATCAACTTCAGATGCTTGTTGATGAACTGAAAATCTGTCAGAAAGATCAAGAAAACACAATTCAACAAGAATTTTGTGACCTCAAGACACAAAATTCAAATAATCAAAAACTATACTTCAAAGAACTGGCTGAGAAAGTGAACGAACTCAAACAAGACACTGATCGCTTAAAGAAAGAAAATTGTAAACTACGAAATGAGGTTGAAACGTTGAAAAACCAAGTAAAGGGACTCGACGGAAAACAAATTACACCATCAAAAAGAGATCACATGATCATACAGTCAGCCTCACCAACAAGGAGCTACTGTTTTGTCTCCAGTGTGTTGTTCTTACCCCAACACGGACGATACCAAGACAAGGAAAAATGAGGACATTCCAGTATGTGCACCCGTCACGCCTACTGTTTCATTTCGGAACAAATTCGAGGTATTAACCCTTTACCTAACGTGAAAAGCAGACGACACTTGTAAAAAAAATTCTTGAATAACTGATTTTTTTCATTTTATGTCTCAAAAACATATGTTATGACCTCACGTTGGAACGAGCTCGACGAGCTCGTTCCAACGAGGTGTCATAACCTATGTTTTTGAGACAAAAAATGAAAATATTTTGAAAATTAATTGGCGATTTTTGAGAATAGCGCTGGCCGGTTTTGGCCGTTACGTTGGGTAAAGGGTTAAATGAAATGCCCGACCTGTCAAATTCAGACCTTCTCTTCAGGAATAAAAATTACAATGCTAATGAAATTCAAAATTCCAGCCCAACTGGTGTATATCACAGCCAACCTCAACAGACTCCTGATTTTGTTCACTTAATTATTTGATTTATTTTAATTAATGATTCGGTGATAAGGGAACTCGACACAAAACTGATGGCTCTAAAAGGAGAAATAGTGTACAAGGAAGTTATACGGGGTCTTCGAATTGAAGGATTAGTTCAGTGGCTGGAAAAGAAAGAAACAAACGATTGTGTAAATATAATCACTGTTCATATTGGCATAAATTCGTGTAAAAATCAAATTGTTGTGTTGTTTATAATCTATCTTGCCCTAATTACTTCATCCCAAGGTTAATGCTACCACCAAAGAGACCAACTGGAGATTAGCAACGGTCTGCAAGAGAACAAATAGTGTTTTCCTGGATAATACCAGTGGCTTCATCAACCAGCAGGGTGTGTGTAAAAGACACTTATGTCGTGATGCGTATCATGTGAACAATATTGGCATCAAAGTCTTGGCCAAGCGCATTAAATACTCATTACGTAGGCCCTAATATAAAGCCAGGCGCCGACTATTTACGGACGGAAACAGGTTTAAGAGATGAACATAATTTTGCAAATCAAAACACTCCAAAAGGAAGTAACACACTGTACATACCACGGGGAGAATTTACAGCTATTGACAATGGCCGTAACGAACATACACGTGGACAGATCAACAAATTTGTAGATACAGTGAAACGTTCACCTCAGGTGCGCACTGCGCCCAGCCTGTTTGACTTGCGGCAATACGGTCGAAATAATGACATCTCTTTTGTTCGCCAACAACTATGTAATATTCTGAAATACATAAACTAGAGCATGGCGATTAGTCCAATTTTGTTCAAGCTACTCTCATTCTAATACCGCCCTTCATGCATTTTGTTTTTTGTTTGCTCGTCTAGGCACGGAAATGGTCAATTGGACGATTGCTCATTCAGGCTTTAGCACTGAAATGGTCAACTGCACAATTGTGCATCCGTGCTTGTTTGAACAAGCAATTATCCATCCGACTACAGGGACTTGGACTGTAAACACGCCTTTTTTATATTCCGAGTTCCGATAGTCAGATGGTAGTCCATCTTCTAAAATTTGATTGCGTAAAGTGAACACTGCACTGTACAATATTTTCACCATGACCATTTAACAATCAAGGCAACTTTTTTTACTTACAGGACACTTAAATAAATCCCTGTCACCGTTATAGCTATCAGCTATGTGGACTTGGTGTCCCAATCACAAGAGTGTAAATATCCGCGCCTGTGCGTGCGCGCGTATGTATGTGTGTACTGGGTATGTATGTGTGTGTGTGTGTGGGGTGGGGGGGGCAGTGTTCACTCATAATTATTATGTTCGGTTCTCAGTGTTCCTATAGCCTTTAATTAATGCACGGCTGTGTAAATTTTTTTTTCTGTTAAGAGTATGTGTGTAGGAAACTTAAGAGAAAGTAAAAAGAAAATAGCCTATACAGCCTGGAACGTTCAGGGTCTCGTACACAAGCTAGAAGACCCTGAATTCATCTCCCTGTTAAACAAGTATGAATTTATATGGTTGTCCGAATCTTGGCATTGTAAAACAACTGACATCACGTTGCCGGGTTGTACATGTCTAGATATGTGCCGCAACAGCACGAAGTCTAACCGACGCGGTGTTGCGTTTTACTGTCTTGATAAATATAAACCATTCTTTCGAAAATCTAATTCCATCGATGATCTATTGTTGTGGGTAGAATTTGATGGGGAAATATTTAATATGAATGCAACAGTTGTTTTTGTCTCAGTTTATATTCCTCCATCTAACTCAACATTTTGGCAATCACGAGAAAAACTGGATTCTGTGTACGGAAACCTCGAGCAAAAACTTTAGCAGTGTGGGGGAAAACGATCTAATCATTATGGGAGGAGATTGTAATTCACGCACTGGAGAACTGTCGGATTATATTACAGATGACAGCGACAAGCACCCCCCCCCCCCCCCCCCCTCCCTGACACCTATACAATTGACCAATGTGAAAAACGTCAAAGCCTAGATAAACGAACAAACACGTGTGGGCAACAACTTCTTACCATGTGTCGGGCTACCAAAATGAGAATAATGAATGGCAGAATTCCTGGGTATTATATGGGGAATTTTACAAGTTATCAGTATAATGGTGCAAGTATTGTAGACTACATTACATGTATAATATCAGATAAACATTTTTCAGATGTAGACTACTTTTGTGTGAAATCGCCAATCAAATATTCAGACCAATGTCAACTTAGCCTGCACTTAAAATACACAAGTATTATCAGTAAAAGGGCGAATACTAAATATGTCTATGTAAAACCATCATTCAGGCAAAAGTGGCTACCCGATAGCACAGGAAAGCTAGGAAAGCAATCTGTAACCGCGATCTGCAAATTAAAACAAGGCGATTTATGATGAAGACATACCCAAATAACAAAGATGGTACAAAAAAACGCGGCTTGGGACTTTCGCGAGATTATAGGCGACGTAAACACATATGCAACAAAACGGATTCCCCATTCCCCTAAGAAAAAGAGGTCCAAACGGAAATGGTTTGATCAGGAATGCAAGGACCTGAAATTTTCATTGAAACGTGCCTTGACTTCTCTCAAACAAAATCCGTTTGACACTTCTCTCATCCAAAATTTCTTTTCTGCTAAAAAAACGTACAAGAAAGCAACAAAAAGAAAGTCAAAACTTCACGTCAAGGAATTGTGTGACAAACTCGACAATCTAACGACGACTGATCGGAAAGCGAACTGGCAGGCTATTAGGACCTTGCGCACAAATAGTGTTGTGGAAAACCACCTAGATCCAGATCGAGCTGTTGATTACTTCAGTACTCTGGTGTGTCAACCACAAAACGCATCGTTCATAAGAACAAGTTCAGTGGGGATGGTTCAAGCCCAATATCCTCTAAATAACGATTCAATCACGGCCACCGAATTACTCAACTCCATAAAGAAACTTAAAAATAAAAAAGCTGTAGGCGATGACAACATTTTTAATGAACTTCTGAAAAGCCTAGCGCCATATATCATAGATCATTTGACAAAATTATTCAATCAAGTATTGCAATCTCATCACTACCCTGTGGATTGGAGCAAATCTGTTTTGACAACAATATACAAAAAAGTGGACCGTCACGATCCAGATAATTATAGAGCTATTGCTGTGAGTAGCGCATTAGGCAAATTATTTAACCCTTCACCTAACAGGAAAAGCAGACGACACTTGCAAAAAAAATTCTTGAATAACTAATTTTTTTCATTTTTTGTCTCAAAAACATAGGTTATGACCCCTCGTTGGAACGAGCTCGACGAGCTCGTTCCAACGAGGGGTCATAACCTATGTTTTTGAGACAAAAAATGAAAATATTTTGAAAATTAATTGGCGATTTTTGAGAATAGCGCTGGCCGGTTTTGGCCGTTACGTTAGGTAAAGGGTTAATAAGGTGATAAACAAGAGGATTATGCCTTCCCAGCTCCATCAGCATGACGTGGTTGCCGGTAATGGCTAATTCTGTATATGACATTCTACGACCATAGTCAATACTATCATTTCGTATCAAAACATATCTATGCATTATCTTTACGTTTATTATTATTGTTATGTATATCATGCAATCTGCCTGTCCTTGGTGTTTTTACTGAATAAACTTATCTTATCTTATCTTTCACTGTGAACAAGAAAATATAAAGGTGCAGCCCATACGTCATGTAATTTTAACTTAAGATTTATGCCTACTATACCTGTGGTGAATGATTGGACGATTTGGGGCAAGCCCATTTCGACCCTCTATCGCTGTATAATTATTAGTTACTATTGCTTTCTGCAACATGTCTGAGCGTGTTAAAGGAGGAAAGGAGAAGGGGTTTGTTCGCGGCGCCTGTGTTTCTTGCAGTTTTTCTTTGGAGGAGGTGGCCGTGATAGAGAGATCGTAGCAGTGGTTAGAGCTGTAGGACTGCTGTTGTAGGACCTATCTGGCTGGTATGGTCGGGTCGGGTCGGGTCCTTGCTGTATCGTTAGGCGATTGTTGTTTATCAAGGAGTTCAAGCAGCTCCGTTACTATTTTATCTGATTCTTCAGATATCCTTCTTTTTTCATCGAGATTTGCCATTGCCATGAATTGTTCGTGTTCCCTGACCAGTCTTTTCCATCTCTCTCCGCTGTCTTCGTGGAAGTATTCTGGGAAGGGGAACACGGTTCAGTTGGAGTTGGAGGTGTCTGAGGGACAACGTCCGGAACCATTTCATGTACCGTGGAAAGGTCGCTCTCCTCCATCTCACTGTCCGAAAAAAAACTGTAATGGTATCGAAGCCCCATACAAATTCATACAATAGGCAAACAATAGGAGAATAGCCTTTTGTTAGATAAGTGACATTATTATACCTCATCATCTACAAATGTTATGCTACCCCCCCCCCCTCCCCCCCCTCCCATATAATCCCATTAAACATTTCACAATGTTCCACCCGCGGTGAATAATGCCGGTCAATAATTTATGCATTGTTATCCGTTTCAGCCGAAGATTACAGACAACACTATCGGAGACACCCGACATATTGTTGCACACGCGCATGCATACGTGTGATGACTTAGTTTCTTTACCAAAAGACTTCCGTGGGGAGTTTCCATGATAAAATGTATAGGAGCATGCCTGGGACTCTCCCGTAAATTGTAACTAGGCTAATATATGTCAATCAATTTTGACAATAAATTAATTTAGCACCAGTTAAGGTCACATATTTCTGCACAATGGTTTAATTGTGACCGCAAGATGGATATAAAGTCAAGTTGGCCAATCGTTTAGGCCCAATCATGTTGCCCATCTCAGAGGAACTGCATCCCAAGCATTGGTAAATGAGTCTGTCAGGGCAAAGCCAGCCTAAATATATGTATATCCAGCTTTAGCGCAGGGACCCAGGGGAGAAACGGTATGTTAGATAAGGTCTAATCTCATTTAATTTATACAGTAGTCGCGAGTCTTACGAGACGTAATCGGTTGGTGTCAAGATATCGTCACGGTCAATTGAGAAACGAGATTCTAAAACGATAGAAATGTCAATCGTATCGTCACCTGATCATCAGGTAACAATAATGGAAAGAACGAATCGGTTTTCTCGACAAGTGAAATCACCGTTAAGTCACGCGCGAGATGACTTGTATTGATTCTGTCTCAATATACGCCATCTCCCACCGTTTTGACAGATGGATGGATGAGCGTCCGTCCACCTGACAGTTTAGGGTAAAAAGTATATATACCTGGAAGAGCAGAGCATTAGACACACACTTGGGGTCACACACACGTTGGTGAAGTACAGGACAGGCGGACTCTGTTTCCTGGCATAAGGGTACCTTCGATCACAGGACCCTGAAACGGCTGGAATTGCCAGAGAGGGCATTCCATGATTGATTTAGCTTAACGTTGATAGGCGGCTACGGGGCCGAATTCGTGAGAAGGAACACCCCAGGTGGAACGTTAAAGTTTAGATTGTCGAGTAGCAGGTATCGGCCTGCAATAGTCAGAAGTGTAGGTTTATTGTATTGTGCGTATTAACCCTTTGAGACGTCAGACTGATTGCGTTCTGAGTAGTTTGTTTTGCTGTCGAAGCATTGTAATACCGACTGGAGATCGGTGTGGGTGACAATTTCGCCCTAGCACAAAAAGGGCATTTGTGAATCGTGAATTCAACCAGGAACGGTGAATATTTCAATAGGACTTTCACGGAGGGCTTTCAAAAGGCACATAAGGTATGAGTAGACAATATCTGACCCAAATCAGAAGTACGGTGGCTTTATAGATGACGAACATTGATGGTCGGAACCCTCCGACAGCCAGAGGTACAGTTACGCGCAGACGTTGACATTTGAGCCTAAGCGGGTGAAGCTCTTATGGCGAGCTCACAGTAATAACATTTCAGATTTGTGAAGCTCTTATGGCAAGCTCACGGTAGTAACATTTCCAGTGTGTAGACAATAGTGCCAGTACAGGGCTATAGAATGACTATATGATTATTGGGAATTGTTTAACCCTAGCGACCCATTTTCTGTGAAAAGAATCGAATTGTTGATTGTTGAAATATTGAAACGGATTTATTTTTATGTGTAAATAAAAGAATCGTTGTTACTTTAAATCATTCTTTCCATTATACAGCCTGAAGTGATTAGGAATCACACCTAACGGAAATCGAACCTATTTCAGGCCAATTTGGCAGAGAAGGAATCACGGCGTCGGTCTAACTCAGCTCCCTGCGCCGAGTTCGCGACACTTGGATTCCGACCCTCCACGTTCGTCTAATTTTCCCGCAACTTCATCAGCGGGACTAAATAACCCCACGTCAGCCCAGGCCTTACGGGGCCTCAGGTCTCCCTGACAGAGTCCTGTTTTACCAGTAAAACCTAGCTTTTTAGCACAGTAAACAAATTCTGCCTCACTTTCCGGGGTTCTCACGGGGGTGGGCCTGTTTTTATACTTGTGGTTAACCCTTTACTCAACGCAGACGATAACAAAATTTATTATTTTAAATTTATTTTTTTTAATTTTTTCAAAACATTTCAACAAAACCATATCATGTGACCCCCGTTGGAACGAGCTCGTTCCAATGAGGGGTCACATGATATGGTTTTGTTGAAATATTTTGAAAAATTTAATTTTTTCAACTGCTCCGTTTGCATATTACGCGGGCGGATGCGGGCGATTCGTTAGGTAAAGAGTTAATGTGGTGTATCAGGTAAATACAGAATATACCCATAGTAGCTTGGTGTACCAAATGTTCACTACCCTTAGTGAAGTGGTGTTAACCACAGCCTTCGGCGAGCGGTTAACACCACTTCACCACGAGTGGTGAACATTTGGAACATTTGGTTGCAAAGCTACTTTGGGTATATTTTATTTATACCATGATCGTCAGATTATTAAGAGTCGCTATTATTTTTTTTTCTCAGTTTTACTGAGCAGCAGCCGTAGATACGTGCGAATTTGTTTTTGTTTACATGGGCATCGGCGGGCGGTACCTCCGCTGTCAGTTTTATCTCCAAACGAAATAGAAAAAGAAACAGGGCCTTTTTAATTTTAATAACATAATAACATGCTATTTCGAGTTATGAATACTTTATAAACATGAGACAATAGTAGGTAATAATTGAGAGTTTACGACCACTTGTACATGTACGTGTACAAACATACGCACACGATGCGTTCACCAACGTGGAATTCAGTGTTAAATCACACGCTTGTTCACAAAAACTGTACATGGTCTTGAATCCCCCCCCCCCCCCCCCCTCATGTACAGTTGTGACTCCTAGATCGCACTTTTAACGTTCAAATACTCGTGGTGAACGCGCGTTTTTAAAAAAAGGGTGAAATTGTACAGTTCACTTGTATCTTGTACGTAATTTTTCGTCGACGTTCCCATCGCAGATCAGACCATCGATCCATCGTCGGCGAACGCGAGCAAAAGCAAAAAAATTCTGGACCATCATCAAAACAGTTTTGGGGACTCTAAACCAGCGGTCCAGAACCCGCAATTGTGTTGGTACAGATGGTCCAGAACTCTCAATTGTTTTGAGGCGGTGGTTTTTTTTTTCTCTCCCATTTATGACATTATTAGGGGAATTCCCCACGGAATGTTTAAAACGCATTTTCCGCTCAATTAGGTTTTGAGTGGTAAAATTTTTAATATATTCATGATAGCAGTCGCAGTCATCAAAAGGATTCTCTCTTAATTCGACACTCAGTGAATTGAAGTGTGAATGAATGAAGATCTTTTGACAAATGTAAACACTACTGTCAAAATGCGTTAGATTAGAAACCAGTTTGTCATGTACTGTTTAAACGTATTTTTTTAAACTTCAATTAACACAGTCAGTTGAGATGTGAATATTTTCAGATTATTATATTAAGACGGAAAGAGTTTTTTATTACTTAAAACATAAAAACATAAAAATATAAATAAACATTTAATTTTGAAAATAAATAAAAACAATTAAAACGAAAGATGTTTTTACAGATGGATTCTAGACACCGAGATCGAATTTTAGAACAGTATGAACGTGCTAAGAAGGGAATTCAGTCAGCTGATAGGAGCAGACGTCTTGGTGAGATGGAACTCAGACGCAAAGCCACAAAAATATTTAAACCCGTGACGGAGGGTCAAGAGTGAAGCAGGAAGGAGATAGTCAAAGAATTGAGACCCATAAAGGAGAGTTCTTTGAGAATGGGTTCATTGCCTCCTAGTTTTGGAAATCGGCATTCCGTTCAATCTACACCGGATTATGTTCCCACGGGAATTCAAACAGATATGAGCGAGTCAGATGATACGGCTTCGACTATCACCACTAGTAGCGTCGCATCATACGATGATGATGGCGGTAAGAGAGATCAGTCGTATGGAATTTATAAGGATTCTGAGGGTAGAACTTTTGTAGGTGATATGGAAGTGGAAATGGATGATGATGAATTGATCGTGGGTTCGAATAAATATAAAGTAACTGATGGTCTGCGGAGATTGCTCCTTTACGACAAGCCCGGCGATTACACGGAACAGGATTTCGACAATTACGGAGACATTCTGGTCCAGACCCACGCCATGAAGAGAAATAACGATGCCAGAGAGACGAGACCCAAAGCCAACAGAGGTTACAAGTGGACGAAAGTGGTGAAACCCATATGGGACATGAACAAGAAGTTCGTCGAATCGGTGACCGGCAAAGGGGTGAAAACCACTTTTCTTCCGAGCGATTCCGACACTCTGTCTCAGAGATTGAGTTTGTTGATGGCAAGCAGACGGGCTGGTAACACGGGATTAGATAATCAGATAGTTGCTGTATCTGACGAATTGTTAAGACAGAAGGTTTTGAATAAAAACCCGTATAAAAGGCTGATGAACGAATTGAAGGATTGATGTGTATATAATAAGTAGAGAGAGAAACAAACAAACAAACAAACAAACAAAAATAAAACAGTAAATTCTTACACTAGAATAATAAAAGTATTTAAAAACGACAAAACGATTTACCAGTGAAAAAAAACACAAAATATATCATAAAAATAAAATATGTTGGTGATAAAGAACAGGGGATACGTCAGAACTTACGTTCAAGGCGGTTCTGGCATCGTCGATTCTATAATGCGAGCGTTCACGAGCGATGCGGGTAGAAAACTCGCATCGACCGCGTTTGAGGTCGGTAAGAAGATGGCTTTGGATGCTGGTAAGAAAGCCGCTTCCGAAGCCAGTGGTAGGATAGCTTCTGTGGCTGGCAAGAGGGCAGCCAACGCGTTGATCGACAAGTTGATCAGTCCGCCGGCGAAGCGAGCTGCGTTAGAGCGAATGCCGAAAAGTTGGAAAGATTTTAAGGATGCTGTGGTGCCCATACAAGATTTAGCCAAAATGACGAGTGGATCCAGATTGAAGAGAACTCGCGACGTTGCGATATAAATAAATAATAACATTAAAAACAGAGTTTGAAAAACATAAAAAATTGCATTTGAAAAGAATCTAAAATAACAAACAAAAAAAAAATAAAACAAAGATGAACATTAAAGATATGTCTTGGAACGACGCCGCGACCAAGAGGTTGAATAACGAGTTCTTTCCCAAGAGCATAAGAGGTTTGATAGTGGGAAAATCGAATTGTGGAAAGACCAATCTGTTGATGAATCTGTTGTCCCGACCCGACTGGTTGGATTACGACAGATTGTTCGTGTTTGGTAAGAGCTTGTTTCAACCCGAATACAGATTGCTTCGAGAGTGCATGGATCGCAGATTGCCTAAGGACGTCATAGCCAGAATATTTGACAGTAGGGAGGAATTCGACAAGAGTGGAGCTCCACTCTCGACCATTTTGGATGGCGTGGAGATGGAGCTGATGAAGAGAAATGCATCTTCGAACGTCGAGTGTTGATTTTATGAGAACGCTAGCGACGTTCCGGATCCAAGAGAACTGAAATCGGAAGATAAGAATCTCATGATTTTCGATGATCTGCTTTTGGAGAGACAGAACCGATGCAAATCGTATTACGTTAGGGGTCGACACAGCAACGTGGACTGTTTCTACCTGTCGCAGAATTATTTTCGATTGCCCAGACAGACGATAAGGGAGAACGCTAATTTTCTATGTCTCTTTCGCCAAGATCTCAAGAATCTCAATCACATCTACGGCGTTCACGTCGCAAACGACATGAGCGCTGCGGAATTCAGGAGATTCTGCAAGAGGGTTTGGGATGGTGGACTTTACAATTTCGTCGTGATCGATTTGACAAGCGAATTTAATCGCGGAAAATATCGGTGCGGATTCGACATGTTTTATGATAATAATAATAAGATAGAGCATGAAAATAAAATTTAGAAAAATAATAAATCTTCAAATAATTAGTTTTGAATAAAAAAATAAAATGTTCGAACATGGAGAATTGCTAAAACGGATAGCCGAGAATACGGCTGCGAAACAATCCATTCAAATCGTGGTGAGTGGCGATTCAACTCGATTCGCTACGAAATTCGAACCTTCCATCGAAATGAATAGAGAGAAAAGATATGAGATGGCGTTGGTGAATCTGGAGACTTATTATTCCTTTCCCAACGTCACCGAAAAGAATAACTCGTTCAAGTATTCCGACGGAACAGATTGGTTGGAGATTCAAATTCCCAAAGGGAGTTACGACATAGACGATTTGAACGATTACATTCAGACGCGAATGAAGACGGATGGAAAGGGAAGCAACAAGATCAGACTCGCTCCCAATCCTAATACCTTACAGACGATGTTGGATTTGCAAGATAATTTTCGAGTGGATTTCAACACGGACGATTCTATAGGCAAGATGTTGGGATTCGATCGAAAGATGTATCGAGGCCACGCGGCATCTGAAAATACGGTCGACATTCTCGCTGTCAATAGCATTCTGATGAGCGTGGACGTGATTGCTGGAAGCTACATGAATGGTAGCGCTCAACCGACGATCTATTCCTTCTTTCCAAACGTGTCGCCGGGTTATAAGATCGTGGAGCGACCTCGAAATTTAGTTTATCTACCAGTGATTTTAGACACGTTGTATAGTCTCAAAACCACGTTGACGGATCAAAATGGTGAACTGTTAGATCTTCGCAGAGAGAGAGTGACGATACGATTTCACATAAGAGAAATATAAAAGCAAAAAAAAAAAAAAAAATATTATATATATAGATAACAAAAATAAAATAAACGCAATATTAATTTTACAAAATTATTTTAATATAATTATTAAACAAGAAACAATTGAAGTAAATATATTTTTAAAAAAAAAAACAGAATTATGACAGAATACGTGGTTAAAAACGTGAACATATCCGCAGGACAGAGGAAGAAACTTAAGAGAGCGTTAACAACTCGAGGCGAGGCGGTGAGATTCAAATTCACTCACGAAGATCTGACGAGAGGCGGTCAGGATTCGATCGCCTGGACCAGAAGTCAAATCAAAAGGATGGAGAAAGCGATTCGCGATGGAAGAGGGTTGACAGTGAGAATGAGTCCCGCTCAATTGAGATACAATTTGAGAATGAAAGGTGGTTTCCTACCGCTATTGGCAGGAATAGCCGCAAAAGCATTACCCTTCGCCGCAAAGGCGCTACCCTTTCTCGGAAAGACTCTTGTTGTGTGAGCTCTCACGGGACTCACTAGTTCGGCGGTTGAGAAATTAATGGGTGGCAGCGGACTGTTTTTGAAGAAGGGAGGAGCCGTGTGTCGCGTCCACGTAGACGATAGCGGTAAAGGATTGTATCTAGAACCCGTTAGAGGTGGCAACTCTCTGAGAGGAAACGGTCTCTATCTGAAGAGTGGACGGAACGTCGAGCGACTCTGCAAGGGTTTGTTGCTCGGTGAGAATTCGCCATTTAAGAACATACCGATTTTGAATATGTTATTATAATAATATAAAATTATATAAAATATATAAAATCATAGAAAGTATAAAATAATATATTTAAAAATGGATAAAAAGGTGGAGAAACAAATTTATCACCTGGATGAAAAGGTGGAGAAACAATTTGATGATAATGACGAACATCGCGAGCCAGAGAGCGAAAAAATAAAAAAATGGTTAGACGCTAATGATGGATATCTAAGGAAAGAACTAATGAAAGAGATAGATGAAGCGCGGGATAGACGGTTGAGAATGAGACGATGCTTTCCACGGTCACCACTACCTTCTGAAGAGAATGGTAATGATGTGAGTGTTACCAAGAGATGCACAACATTCGTTCATAATTATGATTCGGATAAACAAAAATGTTGTCATAAACGTATCACATCACAAAGAAAAAGAAAAAAAGAAAAAGAAGAATCGACGCTGAAATTTGAGAGAAAAGGAAACATTATTATAATATATTATGATGATAGTGAAGAAGAAGGAAAACAAAAAAAAAAAAAAAAAAAAAAGTAATGAGATCTAAAGATGATCTTATTTTTTATTTTTTTTCATTTTTCTTCGCTAAAAATCAATCACTCTATTGTTTATATTTCCAAGTCCGTTATTAGCATGTTGACACTCGTGTCTTCTCCTTTTTCGAAAACGTGTTGAATGTTTATCTTTACTCTTTTGAGTTTTTTTACATCGGTCAACTCGCTCTCACCACCTAATTTCTTCACGAGTTCGAATGAGATGTTTGGAAATATGTAATTTCCATAGGGCAACGACAAATCGTCCTTGTTGAATTCTCTATCTTCGGCGATGACGATGTTCTGCAGATCGCTTTGGTACTCGTAAATCAAATAGAGCGCGGCTTCATCCAATTTCAAAGGCATCTTATATTTCTTGTATTTGTGCTCTAAGCCCTTCGTCTCGACCTCGTTCAATTCGATGGGATCGTGTCGTTGTAATCTATAGATTTTATGACCGAATTTCTTATATGTTTCAACTCGTTTCAATTTCAATTCGCATCTTTTAGGTGTTGTTGTCTTCATGATTGATTATTTAGTATTTAAATAATAATTTGTTTAAAAAGTTTTTTTTTTTTTACTCTTTATATATATAAAAAAGTTGTTTTTTTTTATTTTTAATTTTCTTTAATGTAAAATTTTTTTAGTAAAAGTTTTTTTTTCTCTTTATATATATATATAAAAAGTAAAATTTTTAATTTCAATCTCTCTATTGTTTATATTTCCAAGTCCGTTATTAGCAAGTTGACATTCGTCATTTTTCCACATACGAAAATGGTGTGAATGTTTATCTTTACTCTTTTGAGTTTTTTTTCATAGGCGAATGCGCTCTCACCACCCGATTTCTTCACGAGTTCGAGTGAGATTATTGGATATATGTAATCTCCATAGGACAACAATAAATCACCCCTGTCGAATTCTCTGTCTTCGGCGACGATGATATTAATCAGCAGTTTGCTTTGGTCCTCGTAAAACAAATCGAGCGTGGCTTCATCCACTTTCAAACATATTCAATATTTGTGGTAGTAGCGCTCTAAGTCCACCATCTCGACCTCATTCAATTCGATGGGATCGTGTGGTTGTAATGTATAGATATTAAAACTAGATTTCTCATACCTTTCGTCTCGTTTCAATTTCAATTCGCATCTTTTAGGTGTTGTTGTCATGATCGATTATTTGGTTTTTTATGAATTCTTAGAAATAATGTATATTTTAAATTTTGTATTAAAAAAATTGAATTTAAAATTTAACTTTTTTTTTTTTCTATTATATATATATATAAAAAGAGTAAAAAAGCAAAACTTTTTTAACAAATTATTTAATACAAAATTCAAAAAAAAAAAAATATTCTTACAAATGAAGCAAACAGATAAAACAATGGTAAATTTAAATGAGAACACCATACCTCAGTTAAACGAGATTTGTAAACTATTACAAATTTCAGATTTCAGAAAGCATAGAACTAAATAAAAAAAAAATGAAGTCATACAAGAATATTTGCGAAACGCTAGAAAGGCAAACGAAATGTCGATATTCAACGAGCAATCGACAAAGAGAAAGGAGAAGAATATGTAACACGACTCGTTGCGGAACTATTCCAATTGAAACCCGTAGAACGGGAGAGTGCGATCAAAGGCATTTTTAAAGTTTCCGACATGATTCCCTCGTTGAAGAAAGTCGATCCAAAATTGTTCATGGAACGGGTGAAGAAAAAAGTATTGGATTTGTTTCACGAATACATGAACGTGGGATTAAAAATTAAGATGATACTCCATTGCATAATGAATAAAATCGACGTGAAGTCTGGCAAGAGCATCGTGAAAAATGCATATTTCAGATCTAACGTCGAACCCGTATTTCGAGGTTCAGATCTATCGGACGTTTTCGAAAAGATGAAAGATAAGATGTTGACGTCTCTCGCGAATTATCAACATGAAGGTAGTAATTGGACGTTCGGTGAGGTGTTGAAACTCGAAATTCACATGAATAAAAACGAACCGTTGAAAGGATCTTCCTACTTGGAATTACCGTATTTCTTGACTAAGAAACACGCTGTGGTCAACGTGAGAAATAAAGATGATCAGTGTTTTAAATGAGCAGTCACCTCCGCTTTATACCCTGTCGAAATACACACCGATAGAGTTTCTCGTTATGAGGAAACTTATAAAAATCTCGATTGGACCGGAATGACTTTTCCAACAGAGTTAAAACACATCGAACGTTTCGAGGTTCAAAATCCCACCGTAGCAGGGAACGTCTTAGGATACGATGACGAAAATCGAAAGATCTATCCTCTCAGACAGACTTCATATTGCGGAAGAGAAAAGACGATTATTTTATTATTGATTTCGAATGGTGACAATCGTCATTATTGTTGGGTTAAACATCCGACCCGATTACTGTCGAAACAAAATAATAATCATAACGGAAAGATATCTTTATGTTACAATTGCATGAACGTGTTTCACAGCGAAGACTCGTTGGCGAAAAATCAGGAATATTGCAACGAAAATCAAGGTGTCGCCGTCGAAATGCCCAAACCCAACACCATTGTGAAGTTTGAAAATCACAATAGAAGGTTAAAAGTACCATTCGTCGTGTACGCCGATTTCGAATGTTTCACCACGAAAATGAGTTCCTGTCAACCCAATGCTCTTCAAAGTTATGTTGAAAAATATCAAAAACACATACCTTCAGGCTATTGCATTTACGTGAAATGCGCTTTCGACTCACAACACGACATGGGTCCCTTCACCTACATGAAAGAGCGCGAAGACGACGACGTGGCTCAAAGGTTCGTGGAAGAGTTAGAATCGAAAATTCAAATGTTATACGACAAATTCAAAACTCCGGCGAAAATGATCATCACGCGAGAGCAGCAGGACGAAAATAACAGAACCACCGAATGTCACATATGCAGACAATCGTTCGACGAGAATTCGGAGGAAAATAAGAAGGTCAGAGACCACGATCATTACACGGGTCTGTATTGCCGTCCGGCTCACAACAAGTGTAATTTAAAATATCGAGACGCCACTTTCTATCCGGTGATGTTTCACAATCTCTCGGGTTACGACAGTCATCTGTTCGTGAAAAATCTCGGCACCTCACACGAAGAATTAAATTGCATCGCGAACAGCGAAGAAAGATACATTTCCTTCACGAAATGGAAGCTCATGGAGAAGAAAAGAGTAATCGACGGAAATACGTTGAAAGAAAAAACGAAATCCATTCGTAGATGCATACGTTTCATCGACAGTTTTAAATTCATGTCGACCGCTCTGGAAAAATTAGTCGATAACATGAGCAAGGATGAATTTAAAATCACGAGCGAACATTTCGGAGAACGAGTAGACGTCATGTTGAGGAAAGGAGTCTATCCTTACGATTACATGAACGATCTAAAGAGATTCGAAGACACCACACTACCTTCGAAAGATGATTTTTATTCAAAATTATACGAATCCGACATTTCCGACGAGAATTACGAACACGCCAAAAAACGTGTGGAAATCATTCGATATGAAAACCATGAGAGATTATCACAATCTCTATCTGAAGACCGACGTTCTGCTCTTGGCAGACGTGTTCGAAAATTTTCGAGACGTTTGTTGTCGAAAATACGATCTGGATCCCGCTTGGTATTTCACCGCACCCGGTTTGGCGTGGGACGCTCTGTTGAAGACCACCGAAGTTCAATTGGAATTATTATCCGACGTGGACATGTTGCTCATGATCGAAAGGGCTGCGAGAGGTGGCGTCTCGATGATCTCCTACAGACATTCTGAAGCTAACAATCCCTACATGAAAGAAGGTTTCGATTCGAAACGGTCGACTAAATACATACAATATTGGGACGCCAATAATCTGTATGGTTGGGCTATGAGTCATCCTTTACCGATTGGAAATTTCGAATGGGTGAAGGAACCGGAAGAGATGCAAAAATGGAGAGACTATCCTTGCATTTTAGAAGTCGATTTGAACTATCCGGAAGAATTACACGATCCACACAATGATTATCCGCTGGCTCCTGAACGAATGGAACCTAACGAAGGAGACGAGGAAAAACTCATTCCCAATTTATTTAACAAACGTAACTACATCGTCTACAGTGAGAATTTGAAACAGTACGTCAATTACGGGATGAAATTAGTCGACATACATTGCATCATTCGATTCGACGAAGAGCCTTTGATGAAAAAATACATCGATCTCAACACGAATCTCAGAACTCGAGCCGAGAACGATTTCGAAAAAGATTTCTTCAAACTCATGAACAACTGCGTGTACGGCAAATCGATGGAAAACATCAGGAAGAGAACCGACGTTCATCTCGTCACGTCTGAGAAAAGAGCTAAAAAATTAGTGGCGAAACCCAATTACAAACACCGAACCATATTCGACGAAAATCTAGTGGCCGTTCACATGCAAAAGACGCATCTGAAGTTCGACAAACCGTATTATCTCAGACCGATCATCTTAGATATCAGCAAGCGATTGATGTACGAGTTTCACTATGATTACATCAAACGAAAATTTGGTGACAAAGCCAAACTACTGTTCACCGACAGGGACAGTTTAGTTTACGAGATAGAGACGAAAGATGTCTACCGAGATATATCTCCGGACGTGGCCGATTGGTTCGACACGAGCAATTATCCCGTCGATCACCCATCCAACATTCGATCGAACGACAACAAGAAGGTGTTGGGTAAATTTAAGGATAAGAGCGGCGGTAAACAGATCGTCGAATTCGTGGGCTTGAGACCCAAACTCTATGCTTATCATCTAGAAGATGATGAAGAGATCAAGAAGTGTAAAGGAGTTAAAGCGTGCGTGGTGAAGAAAAACATCTCTTTCCAAGAGTATAAAGATTGTCTGTTAGGAAGTGGTCCGGTGTATAAGACTATGAAATCGACTCGAAGCAAAAATCACGACCTGTATACCGAAATAGTCAACAAGATTTCGCTGACGTCTGACAACGACAAGAGATTCATGTTAGACGATAAAATAAGCACTTTGGCACTCGGACATTGGACTTTGGATCTAATTTTAGACGATATGAATGTGGATGAATGGATTCTAGATGCGATTGTGGATGATAAGATTCCAGATACGATTGTGGATGATAGGATTAAAAAAAATCAAGAAGAATTAGATGAATGCAAAATTATAGAAATGGATAGTGACATCGAGAAAGTTAGTTTAAAAAGAAAAAGAAAAAAATAGAAAAAAAAATAACGTCATTTTTAGTGAATGAATAAGAAAATAAAGATATCCGTAGAAGGTGTTGTCTTACCCAACGAACCCCTATCCAACATCGATCTGTTGAATGCGGCAAAAGATTTGAAAATCGAAGATTTTCTAGGAGTGTTTTCCAGAGATGCATTGCCAAAGAGAAGACCTCGACAATCGGAATGCGGAATTTTAAATCTAGATGATTCATCGGGTGAAGGCACTCACTGGGTGGCGTGGATGAAGAACGGGAAGAAGAAAAATTATTATTTCAACAGCTACGGAATCTCGCCGCCAAAAGAAATAAAGAACTATTTCAACAAATCGATGGTTTGTTACAACACGGAACAAGTGCAATCACCAGATCAAGTGTTTTGCGGTCACCTGTGTCTCTATGTTCTCAAGAGATGGTCTGAAGGAGATCGATTTCAAGACATTCTCAATGATTTACATTAGTGAGAGATTTTTTTTTTATAGTATATATATAAAGATAAAAAATTATTTTAAAAAAATTTTAATCGAATAGAAACGAAAAATAAAATAACATAGTTCATTTTTAATAAACTGCGTTTGAATATATTTTTTCTAAACAACAAAAAAAAGTCCCACAACAACATGCCAGTCAATAAATTTGGTAGAAGTGACGACGAAAAAGTCAACCCGAGAAAGAAGAGGAAGACGTTCGAAGTCGACGATGGTTACGACGTTGCCAACTTGGACGAATGTTATGTTCGGAGATACGAACCTTGAGAAGAACCTTTGAACACGAGCCGATAGATCTCGCAGATGCTGCGACTAAAAAATACGTCGACAGGGAGAATGCCGATTTCGAACGAATCCTGCTAGATAATTACGTGGATAAAACCATGACAGACGATCTCGATCTGAAATCCAAACGTTTGGTGAACGTTGTGAATCCCGTAGATCCCACCGATGCCGTGACCAAGAGATACGCGGACGACACTCACGCGAGATTCAGCGAACACCTGAGAAATAGATACGTTCAGAAAACGATGCACTCGGAACTGAACGCCAATTCTAACAAGATAATGAATGTGGCCACTCCCACGAATCCCAAGGACGTGGCGACTAAACATTACGTAGATCTGGAACAGAGAAAGTCTGACAGACGAGAAATGAAATTGGATCTGAATGCGGGATTCCACAAGATATTGAATCTGTCGAAGATCGACGACACGGATGCGGACTCAACCGCGGTCAACAAGGGCTACGTAGATTCTGCCGTGATACAATCGCAAGAATACCTAGAATCGCAAGTGGATGATCTCTACCTGAACAAAGAATCTGGCGGAACCATGGAGGGTGGCATCAACATGAACAGTCACAATTTATTCGGTCTCGATCATGATCCCGAATTCGATTCCAGCACGGTAAGCAGGAAGTACGTGGACGACAACTCAGTCTGGAGAAAGGGCGACATCATGGAAGGTAAACTAGATATGGGTGGACATGCGCTCACGAATCTACTGGATCCCGTGAACATGACGGATGCCTGCACCCTGATTTCGGTGGTGGAGAAAGTCAATATGCTAGACAATTGATCACCATGTGGGCCGAAGAGGCCGGCACCTTAGATGAGGGAAAAGCCGAGTGGTCTTTCGGAAATGGAGGTAGCGGATCGAAACATGGTCAGGTGGGATATCCCATGCCTTGGGAGGTGAAATCCTTCGAATGAGTCTGGCTTCCTCGGATTTGAATAACAGAGCGGTCGTCAATCTCATGGTGAATGGTGTGGAGAGCGATAAGAGATACAGCATCGAAAAGACTGAGAATCAACATGCGAATGTTAGCACGTTCGGCACGCCTCTCAAAGTGAACGCCGGAGACAGGATTAATTTCGTCACGAAAACCAATAATCCCGAAGCTGCCACTCCCGTGGTGAGTCTACTGATCGAACTGGATTGTTTGAACAAACAGTGAACGCGTGGAAAATAATGAATTAAAAAAAAATAATGTGTGATTATTAAAAACAAAAAAAAACAAAAAAAAAAGTAATGAGATATAGAGAGATGTCCAATCTCTCTAGATCACATTACTTTATTGATTTTTTTTTTGTTTGTTTTGTTTTTAATAATCACGCATTACTTTTTATTTATTTTTTTTTGTTTTTTTATTTTTTTTTTCACACACTCGTCTCTCATCGAATGATCGACATCTTATTTCCGTCTGATTCGAATTGTAATTCTCTGTCCGACAGGACCAGGGTGAAGGCTTCGGTTTTTCTCGGCACGTTCCTATCAAATTGCATCTTGATCTGAATGTCTAACACGCTACTCTTGAGTCGTTCACTCTGTTTACTGATGTCGAACACGAACATGGGATACATCGACTTGTATTCATCGGGAGATATGTTAGGATTGCTCATCAATTCGTCTAGACCGTGATACTTCTTTCTAAAATCAGCGGCATCGCCGTACAGTCTGGAGAAATCGTTCTTGTCGAACGCCGCATTGTAATCGATTCCTGGATATCTCGTGGCGTTCAGAAACACTTGCAAGTTTCTCAAATGGCAGTGATCGAACAGCGACGCATTCTTTTCCTGAGACCCGTCCCTATCGGTCTGAAATGCAACCACGATGAAACGCGGTCTCTCGGAGGCGGATTTCACCGTCAATCTCCAATCGAAGTGATTCGTGGAGAGAGGAATGCTAGCTGTGTCACGCTGTCTCATTCTAAATCCCACGGGTAATTTACTCTTGGATTCTATAATCTTGTAGAGACGTACTTTCTCCATGATCGAAGGCTCCACGTGCGGAACGAACCACGATATCTTGTGTAGAGTTATCTTACCCACATCGGTCGCGGTGAGTTTCACTATTGCGTCATCGTTTCCTTTTCGAATCAACGTCAGATTGTGTTTGAATCCGTACATGATCTTGTTGTAATCGTCTGCGAATCCAAAGATGTGTTTCAAAGGTATCCTGAATGAAAACGTTCCTTTAGGTCTGGACGTCTTGACGACATAGTCGAATATCTTGGCAGCACCTGCACTAGCAGGGCCTACAGTGTCTTTCACGCACAACTGATTAAGTCATCTGGATTTCGAAAAATCATCAGGATACATCAAGAGTCCGAACATCGTGGTGGCTTGACCGGGATGAAAAACAGATTCTATCTCTTGTCCGGATAGCATGTATTTTATGTTACTGAATAGATGCATGATGCCATTATTGGCAAGAGTAACCGTGTCGTCGGCGTAGTCGCTCCCATCTTCCTTGGTGAGACGTCCCTGCACCACTATGTAACTCTCGCTAGGATGTACAAATAGATCTTGAGTTTCGACGTTGATTCTTATCTCTCCCGCATTGTTCAAACTCGTCCCGGTTACCGGTTCATATTCGTGAACCTCATATTCTTGAATACTTTCATCTTTCACTATGCTTTGTGCTATATCTAGTATATTTGTCATTTTAAAGGATTTTTAGTTTGTTTTTTTTTGTTTATTAATTCACTTGCTTTCTTTATCTAAAAAAATAGTTTTTAATTATTTTTTATTATTATTTTTTTTTCTCTCTTATATATATGTGTGTGTAAACAAGAAAATGTCAAAGAGAGTAAATAAAAAAAAAATTTTGTGTTCTTCATCAAAACTTCGTCTTCTGTAATTGTTGTTCGTAAAACTTTCCGATGATCTCTTCTCCATCCAAAGCTTCGATTTCGTAAGTCACCGAAAGTGTGAAATATTTTGATGATCACGAAAATTTCCGAGGTCCATCGAGGAGTATAACCCTTTTTGAAGTGCTTCTTATAAGCGTAGATTCTCACTCGATCGCCGACCGCAAATTTCGGCGTTCTAGACTTCTTCCTGATCTCAGATCTCTCGGGATATAGATTCGCGTAGACCCGTTTTTCGTTTCGAGGATCGCTAGCTTCCGCGGGAGTCATCTTGATCGATCTGTGTCGCATGTTGTTGTAATCTTTGACCAGACCGTTCAGAGCGTATATGTATTTCTTGGTCGAATTCGCCGTGAAGTATCTGTACATCTTCTCTTTCATCGTTCGATTCCAACGTTCCACCACGCTGGCTTTCTCTTCGTTTTCTATCGAGTAGAGGTCTACCAATCGACGAACGTCCTTGTTGTAGAATTCCTTTCCCTTATCCACCCACAATTTACTCGGTTTTCGAGAAGACGAGTCGAACACGCTCTTCAGAGCCTCGGCGACGCAAGGTCCCAATTTATCCTTCAAAGCTCTGATCCAACCGTATTTGGAAAACACGTCGATGACCGTCAATAGATATTTGACGCCCTCGTTCCACCTTGAAAACGATCTCATGTCGACCAAGTCGGCAGACCAAATGTCATCCAGACCCTTCACGAACACCCTTCTCTTTCGAAATTTATGCACTATGGGTTTGTGTAACTCCTCGGCCAATTTGCTCATCAATAATCGTTTCTTCTTCTTTTCAGATGCGCTTTTTTTTGGAACGCCCCATCCGAATCGACGTTTCGCACCGATCAGATTGCCGACCAGCGAATGTTCCATCTTCTCTCTCCTGGTCGGATTCAATATGCCTCTCAATCTCCCCAACATGTTTTTGTCGCAGACATCGTTGCGAGTCTTGGTGTCAGGATGTCCGGCGTAGCACAGATCATGATCGTACGCGGCCGCATCGACCCTATTCACGGGTTTGCTCCAAGATTTGGGTGTCAGATCGGTGTTGAGTCTCTTGTTCAATTTCGTTCCGGGTCCCGTGAAACTGTGACCGGGCAGATGCATTTCGAAAGGTAGATTATTGATCATTTTATTCACGATGCCTTTACCTTTGCTCGCATTCTTTTTTTTGACGAATCGAGTCTTGATAGAACCACACACGTCGCAAATTCCGCGAAGCATCCATCTGTCGTTTTTAGTTCACACTTCTCGAGAATTACTCATCTCGGTAACTCTCTTACACTTTACGCAATACATTTTTTTAAGAGTTATTTAAATTAATTTCGTTTTTTTTTATTTTATATATAAATTTAATATTTTTTTTTTCTAAAATTCTGTTCTTATTATATATATATATATTTTTTTTTTTCAATCGCTGCTCTTGAGTTCTATCATCTTACTGAATTCCTCCCTGGCCTCTTTCCTCCCCTTTTCCACGAGAGAATCCTTCATCTCTTCCTTGATGATCTGACGAGTCTTGATTCTCACGGCTTCTTTCATGGCATCGTATTTCGTTTTCTCGCTCAATATCGCAAGTATTCTCCATCCGATATCCTACCGTCTTTCAATGCCATAGAGATCATTTCAGATATCGTGTCGATCTTGGAGTCGGCCAAGACGCGAATCTTGTCGTGTTTCCTCGCCTTCAGATATAATTTCCTACTCAAAAAGTTTCCGAGCGTGCTAAACAATCCGGCGGCGAGGGCCACTCCTTCTGTGGTCAACATGATCGGAATGCCGACCGCAGTCGACAACAATCCAATGCCGGCTGCATGTAAACCCATGGAAATCGTGATGAGTGTTGTGTCGATCGCATTGACGACTGTCACGAAACGCGAATACTTCTTCTTGAGGGAATGACGAGAATCTCTCTCTCGAATTAGATACTCTTGGATTCTATTGATTTGATCGTTGCGATACCCCTCTCCTTTTTCTCTTTCTTCTAGCGATGGCACCGTCGGCAAAACGCCGTTCGGCTTCTCGTCCTCGTCGTCCACTAACGTCGGATACAATTTATTTCTGGTTCTCATTTTATGTTTTTTTTCTTTCTTTCTAATATTAGATAAAAAAAAATTTATGTGTGTATTTATTTTTTTTTTTTATTTTCTACTCTCCCTTATTTTTATATCAACGAAAAAAAAACTTAGACATATGCTTCATTCAGCAATAATTTTTTGATGCATTCCTTGTCTTCTAAAGTCAAACTACTACACGCCAGTTTCAGTTCTTCCGAATCTGTGGGCGTGTCTCGATTCTTACAGAAGACTAATCTCTTCCAAAACGTGATCACATCGTTGAATTTAACGCGTTCGAACGCTGGTTCGAAATACATGACGACCATATCTTCCCTTTTCATCGTTAGACACGAATGACTCTCGTGATCGAAGTCTAGATAATCCCGACATCCGATGCATCGTTCTAACAAGATGGGACGTAGTTGTTCGTTCACGCAGATTGTGTATGCTCTCATCAGCATGTTTAAAAGAAACCTCACTCTAATAGTCTGAGAATCACTCATGATTTACATATTTTTTTTTTTTATTATTTATTCGATTTGATATATTTAATTTTCTAAATAACTATTTATTTATATATTTTTTTTCTCCCCTATATATATCAATCAAAAACGTGACAGCGGGTTCGCGAATTTCCAACCACACCGACGACAACAACACTCTTCGTTCAGATCGAGTTTTTTACGAGAATCGAGCGATCCGATCGCTCGATCAGCTGAGTTTTTTTTTTTTTTTTGAGAATTTCTCATAGTGGAGGAATTCCCCTAATAATGTCATAAATGGGAGAAAAAAAAAAAACCACCGCCTCAAAACAATTGAGAGTTCTGGACCATCTGTACCAGCACAATTGCGGGTTCTGGACCGCTGGTTTAGAGTCCCCAAAACTGTTTTGATGATGGTCCAGAATTTTTTTGCTTTTGCTCGCGTTCGCCGACGATGGATCGATGGTCTGATCTGCGATGGGAACGTCGACGAAAAATTACGTACAAGATACAAGTGAACTGTACAATTTCACCCTTTTTTTAAAAACGCGCGTTCACCACGAGTATTTGAACTTTAAAAGTGCGATCTAGGAGTCACAACTGTACATGGGGGGGGGGGGGGGGGGGGGATTCAAGACCATGTACAGTTTTTGTGAACAAGCGTGTCATTTAACACTGAATTCCACGTTGGTGAACGCATCGTGTGCGTATGTTTGTACACGTACATGTACAAGTGGTCGTAAACTCTCAATTATTACCTACTGACAATGCATGTTTGTTAATTTTTGTTTTTTATGGGGTAAACTCATTTAAAACGTAATAAATAATTGCCGCTTTCATTTCACTCTTCGCGAGGCGACATGCGATAAATTTAGACAAGTTCGCATTCAGGTCGACGTCACCAAAGGTCAACTTGGATGTAGTTCCACTGTAGGTGTAAATTTTAACTCCTGAAATTCCATTACTGGCGTGTTCACCACAGTTGGTGTATAAAGCTCAAATTTATGTCATAGGCTTTTCTTATAGTAGAATAGGTAATCATGGTACAGAAGAAGAAAACAGTATGCTGACAGTCTTTTTCTATCCCCAACCTTTTCCAGTGAAAATAATATTAATGTAGCCACGCCCCCTAGGAGTTTATCGCTATCAAGGTCGATAACACTGATAGCCTAAGTATCCCCGATCCAGCGTTAAGAAATTTAAAATTATCTTTTAAGTGTTGTCTCTGCAAGTTCTGCGCGGATTTACAAAAGTTCTGATTTCAGATTTGACATTTCCTGTCAAGTAGTTTCTTATTCTTATATCAAACTGCAAACATCGAAACATCACAATGATCTACTCAAATAACCCCGAGACCTATGTTCACGTTTACAAGTGCACGGAAACGACAGTTTGGCCTACATTCTCATTGGCAATTTTTTTCTTCATTGTTTGAGTTCAGCATATAAAACTCAGACCGTGGTATCACAGTAGCTGCTTATATTGGCCAATTCTGCTTAAGGGTATCATGATTATTCGATTAATCGGCTTATAGTATGTTAAAAATGTATGTTAAAAATAATTTACATGTATATAAAGTATTTATTTCCTAAGAGCTACGAGGAACCTGCAAGACCTTTAATTATCTGTGATTATAAGAAATGTTTAAATACACAAGTAGGATATGAAAGAAATCGAGACACTCAAGACCGAACAGACTGCTGGTTCCAAAAATCTTGGGCCCAGCACTGGGGCCCAGATGGGCTAGATAGCTCAAAAAGCCCATCAATACACCCCCCCCCCCCCCCCAATAGGGCTATAATGTGTGTGTGTGTTATTTATTTATTTATTTATTTATTTATTTATTTATTTATTTATTTATTAGGGTTTAACCACACTTTAACGGCCAAGGTCATATCGTGTCGGTGACAGTTGTACGGGTGCAGTAAGCCGGAGTACCCGTAGAGAACCACCGAGCAACGACGAGCAGCTGCCAGCTCCCCAACATCGTAACTCCGCACTGCAGGACAGGCAGGGTTAGGTAGGTTGAAGGCATGCGCACCTTCGACGTGCAGTACCCCGCAGTACACGGCGTCCCCAAGATGACTATTTAACCCCACCCCCCCCCCCCCCCCACCCCCCCCCCCCCACACACACACACTCCATCTCCGTAAGAGTTCTCGGGGTTTCTTAGGTGGATTTATTCATTTATTTATTCGGATTTAACGACACTTTTGACAGACAGGGTAACCTCGTGTCGGACAGTTTTACAGACGGAGGAAGCAGGAAGGCACGGAGAAAACCACCGAGCAACTGCAGACTCCACAACGGTCCTAACTCCACACACACAGAATTAGCATTGTCTGAAGACAAGTGCACCATCGACGTGCAATATGCCTTATATAGTACACATCGCCTCCCGTGCCCCCACGCGCGTAATCGGGATTAAGTGCCTTGCCCAATGGCACAACACGGTTACTCCTGACGTGGGATCGAACCGTGGACCTTTCGGTTTGATGTCCAATTCGTAACCTCTGGGCCACCGTGAGTAGTAAAGGGAGGCACTCCGGCGTAAAAATTTAACACTGAAATCTCCGTGTACATTGGTTCGCCAGAGACAATTTTCGTCTAGAAGGAAACGGGCGTAAAAATTTAACACTGAAAATTCCCATAGACATTTTTTCGCCAGAATGCCATCGACCGATGGCATTTTGTAGAAAAAATGTCTATGGGAATTTACAGTGTTAAATTTTGACGCCCGTTTCCTTTTACGTCAATTTTTATGCCAAATTCAATACCGAATGGGAATTTTCAGTGTTAAATTTTTACGCCCGTTTCCTTCAAGACGAAATTTGTCTCTGGCGAACTAATGTCTGTAGAGCTTTCAGTGTTGATTTTTTACGCCGGAGTGCCTTCCCTTACTGCTACCGTGATTCCTATTTGTGGGTAAGAATTATTTCTTATGCGGGTCAAATAGGTGGAAATACAATTCTAGAAACTTCAATTGTAAAAGTTTTATAGTATTGGCTCCTGGTCAAATGAGATTTTAACAAAAAAACAGTGAGGCTGTTGAATTGCTTCATTTGTAGTTGAATTATGTGACGGGAGCACAGTTGTCCAGTGGACAGAGTGTCGGACTTCCAAGTGAGAGACCTACAGTTCAGTCCCGACCAGGCGTAACCGCGTCATCTTCCTTGTTAGGGCACTTAACTCTTTTGGCGGGGGAATAATCTGAGAAACAGAATTCTTAGCGCCTAATATTCATCAGGAATTTTACAAAAAGTATAGGTTGTTAGACAAAAGCGTTATTATTTTAAAAGATGTTCTAATGATCTCATTGACAGTTTTTCAAATGATTTTCTGTATATATTTAGACGGCACCTTTATACTTTCAAGGGACGATATCGTTGTTCATGGATAGGACACAATGGTGCATGAAACATAGGAATACGTATGTTTGTTCAGCCCTTTACCCAACGAATCGGTCGTAATGTGCAACTTCAGCAGTTGAAAAAATATTATTTTTCCAAAAAATTCAACAAAACCATATCATGTGACACCTCGCTGGAACTAGCTCGTCGAGGGGTCACATGATATGGTTTTGTTGAAATGTTTTGAAAAATTTGAAAAAATGATATTCAAGATAATAAATTTTGATATCGCCTGCGTTGGGTAAAGGGTTAAAAGCACTTGGAATGGACACATACAGTTGGCTACAATGACTACTGTAGTACCATTCCGCAGTCTGCCGACTTTAGTCGCCTGTCACGCCAAAAGAGTTAATCCCGATTGTACGGCGGCACTGCACCCTAAGGTATACTTCACGCCTATGGTGTACTTCCTTCCAAACAAACCTAACCCCGCTTGTGCGCAGTGAGTATCTTGTTGAGTCTGACAGTTTCCGCAGCTTGGTGCTTCACTCCGGGTACTCCAGATTTTTCCACCCGTAAACATGCCCGACACGAGGAGATTCTGGCAGTTGAAAGTGTCGTTTAATCCCACAAATTGAATTATTAATTAAACATTTAATCATTATGACGAGGCTGCTGCTGTAGATGACGAGGGAGAAGTTATGGAAAATTTCGTCTTGCAGCAACACCTCTATACCTACTGAGCCAACGCGTCCCCAATTTGTTCATCAAAATTTGTTTTATTATAAATTATTGAAGAGTGCCCATAGGCTCCCTTCAATAATTTGTGATAAAACAAATGTATGTAATCAAAATATTATCGAGAACACCGGACCGACCCTGGTTGAACTCAATGTGAGAAAAGCACATTGAGTTCAAAACTCTTTGCACTTTTGGTTGATCTGCCGAGACTGGAACAAGCAAAACAGATGAACGGTCAGAAATGCGGTGCGAAGGAGCCAAGGAGGCATTTCAACAAGCAAACTCTCACGTGTATGACAACCGTTACTTATTCCCAGTTCCTTATTTGGCATTCGTTATCAATCGATTTTCGGTTGCTAACGAATTCGAATAAGGAACTGAGAATGAGAAACGGTTGCCATGTCTCCCACACTTTTTCATATCCAACGTTTAGAATTCTCGTGTTTGGTGAGGCATCTTTTGTTTTGCTTTTGAACAAAAATATCATTTTCAAAAAATAATAGTTGAGACTTGAACGTGAAATATTATTTGAAAGGAAAGGAGACGGCTTAAAAAAAAAGCTCAGGCTTGATGCTGAATCCTGTCAATATCTCAATTTTCCATTATTCAATTATGCTTAACATGTATCGATGTTCCTATTATTAAGTGGTATATCTCCTTATTGAAAATGTTTTGCGTGTGTTTATTTTTTACTCTTTGAATAAATACTGTTTAAACTAAATATTATTTGCGTGTGGTCTGCCCAAATTGCCCACAACACTCCATATCGGTAGTGTGCTATGTACCTAGCCTACACTTTGAAATATCTCTTCGACTCTCCCTCGACAATATACCAATATTCCGGCGCGATGGCCACAATTACAAAATTACTAGGTTTTCATCCCCGATTGTTCAGGCCCGCCTCGAAGGAAAATTTTTATTTGTACTAAATATTGCACCCTTCTCTCAGCTAATTAAACAAATCCAATATTGTTGACATATTCTTTTTATTTGGCAAGCTATTGACCCTTTTAGGAGTTGCATCGTTCATCGTTTTATCAGTCAGGACTTGAATCATGCAACACAGTCGGAGCAAACCAGGTTTATAGCAACCCAACCCCAATCGCTCATCTTCAAGACGCTACTGATTCGATTCGGGGTTCGATTCTATTCGATTGCGAATAATAGAAATAATTCGATTCAAAATTCGATTCGAATCGAAAATGTGTGAATTGCAGGACCCTAATCGACAACTGGGGGCGCGGTGGCTCAGAAGGTAGAGGTGCAGGCTGCAAGCCGAGAGGTCCTCGGTTCGAATCCCACCTGCGGCAACCGCGTTGTGTCCTTGGGCAGGACACTTCACCCCCATTGCCCGCGTGGGGGCACGATGACGCCGTGTACTAAGGCGTACTGCACGTCGATGGTGCGCATGTCTTCAACCAATCTAATCCTGCCTGTGCTGCAGTGCGGAGTTACGATGTTGGGGAGCTGGCAGCTGCTCGTCGTTGTTCGGTGGTTCTCTCCGGGTCCTCCGGCTTCCTCCACCCGTAAAACTGTCACGGTCATGATTAGCCATTGTGCATAAATATGTGACCTTAAATATCAATAAATAATAAATAAATCGACAACTGACTTACACGCAGGGGAGGGCATATTTTAGGTCTAGAAAATTAAGCTTATCCCACACTGAGTTCAACCAGGGTCGGTCCGGTGTTCTCGATAATATTTTGATTACAAACATTTGTTTTATTACAAATTATTGAAGAGTGCCTATGGGCACTCTTCAATAATTTATAATAAAACAAATTTTGATGAACAAATTGCATGGGGACGCGTTGGCTCAGTAGGTATAGAGGTGTTGCCGCAAGCCGAGAGGTCCTCGGTTCGAATCCCACCTGCGGCAACCGCGTTGTGTCCGTGGACAAGACACTTCACCCTCATTGCTCAAGTGGGCACACGGTGGCCTTGTGTACTAAGGCGTACTGAACGTCGATGATGCACTTGTCTTCAACCAGTGCTAGCCCTGCTTGTGTGGAGTTAGTATGTTGGGGAGCTGACAGTTGCTCACCGTTGCTCGGTGGTTCTCTCCGGGTACTTCGGCTTCTTCCATCCGTAAAATTGTCGTGGACGTGATTAGCCATTGTGCAGAAATATGTGGCTTTAAACGCCAATAAATAAATAAATAAATAAATAAATAAATACATAATTAAATAAATAAATAAATAAATAATTAATTAACTAATAAATAAATAAATAAGTACATGAACAAATTCAGACCATCAGAAAAAATGTAGCCCTCAACCAGTTAAGGTAAGATAACAAGCACTAGCTCAAGGGACTGTAGAGATTAGACTGATACGAGTTTAGATGACTGGGGGGGGATCTCATTGAGTCTATTAACAACTTGACCGGGGCAAGAGGTCAAGACAGAGTCAGACTGTCAGAGGTAGTTGTTAGTAAGAGTGCTACAAGTCAGAAGTGGCGGTGGAAGACTCTAGCACAGGACAGATAGTGGTAGCCAAGGTACACACCATCAGTAGTTGGTGGCAATCGTTTTGGGCGAGAATGTTGATGAACATCCCCACTACGAGCACCCCAATTTTGTCACACGTCCTGTACAACTGACAAAAACATCGGCACACTTTTTTTTCGAGACGAGTCAAGTGGCGCCGGAACCATGAGCTCTGAAAAACGAGATTAAAATAGATAAATCCTAAGCTGCATTAAGCCTTTGAACCTTATGGTATCGCCTTTGTGTACACTTACAGTAAGATGGGTCAGTCTAATATCAATGTACAGGGAGGATAAAATAATAACTGCAGTCTGCAGCCGTCTGGCTGCAGACTGCGGGTATTATTTTATCACCAATGCCCCGGGTTTCAACCTCTTATAATAAGACAAAAAAATGGGACGAAATTATCCCTTGGAACAAAAAATCTTACGAATTCAAATGGTTAACCCTTTACCCAACGAATCGCCCGCATCCGCCCGCGCAATATGCAAATTCACCAGCTGAAAAAATATTATTTTTCGCAAAAATTTCAACAAAACCATATCAAGTGACCCCCTCTTTGGAACGAGCTCGTCGAGCTCGTTCCAAAGAGGGGTCACATGATATGGTTTTGTTGAAATTTTTGGAAAAAAATTAAAAAATGATATTTAAAATAATAAATTTTGAAATCGTCTGCGTTGGGTAAAGGGTTAAGGCGAAATGTACGGTTTGACATTTTAATATTTTCAACATCACTGTGCTTTAGGTTAAGACGTTGGGTTCTTTGAGCGAGGAATCGGAATTCGACTGCTAGAAGTTGACTTGGCATAGACAGGGCAGGATTAAGCTGTATGGAACATTAGTGTTAACCAGAGGCTCTAAACAGCCTGTAATCTCTCACCTGACAGAACTACATATAAAAATGTGATTTTCCTTAGGGTTTCCCTGGTCATGTTTGCACCATTACATCAGCATTCCAGGAGGATCATTGGTAGAAGGTGTCCCAGTCCTCAATCATGTGAAGTTTCAAAACATTTGACCTTGTAGTTTCAGAGGAGAAGCGTTTTCAAAATCGACCAATCAGAATCAAAGAATGCCTCTGGTAACCACGTTTTTCATCCAACAGGAATAAAATGAGAAACAGTTGTAGAGAACCTCTCATAGACCATGCCTGCTACGTTTGGTTCACATTGGCTCGGTAGTTCAAGAGAAGATGAAAATTTGATTTCCCATAGGGTTTCTATAGTAAATGTAAACCATAATTGCAGCCATGTTTGCAACCCGTTCAAGATTAAATGAGGATCATTGGTATGGGGGTGTCCCAGTCATCAAGCGAGTGAAGTTTCAAAGCATTTGGCCTTGTGGTTTTCAGAGAAGATTTTTGAAAATCCACCAACCAGAATCAAAGAATGCCTCTGGCGGACATGTTTTCCATCCCACGGGAACAAAATGATGACTGTAGAGTATCTCCTATAGACCATTCACGTAACATTTGGTTCACATCGACTCAGTAGTTCCAGAGAAGCAGATGAAAATGTTATTTCCTATAGGGTTTCTATAGTAACTATAATCCACAATTTCAGCCATGTTTGCAACCCCTCAACATTAAACAAGGATCATTGGTAGAGGGTGTCCCAGTCATCAGCCAGATGAAATCTCAAGATATTTGGCCTTCTAATTTCAAAGGAGAAGATTTGAAAATCCACACATTTATGAATTCTGTTCCAAAAGAAAATCAGTGAAAGAAGGTTAAAGAATATTTTAAAAATTACAATTTCTTTCAGACTTTAGTCTCTTTCAAACAGCTTTGTATAAGTAAAGAGTTACAGGAAATACAACATTTTATTCAAATAATTTGTCATATCTTAAATGCTTTCATAATTGACTTGTCAGCTCTCTACAAAATTAACAAAAACCCCCATGCTTTCAAAACACCTGTCATCAATCAGTATTTCTGATAAGAATCTTGAGAGAACCATTAACTAAAATTAAGTTAATTGTAGCTGCAAACATGTTAACAGTACAAGTCAAAATAAGCTGTAGGATAACCATTATAATCAATGTATCTTTCTCTTCCCACACTGATAAGACCAGAAGCTGGCATCATTTTCTCGAAAGCTCTCACTGATAACTTTCCAGAAAATGATGTCAGATTCTAATCTTATCAGTGCAGGAGCAGCAGTATACTCAGTTTATAGTAGTTATGCTACAACTTATTTTGACTTGTACTGTATACACAATATTTTTGTGGTTTTCTCCAGTTTTCAGTGGAGAAAGCAGGAACCAACCCATACCAGATTCTCAAGAAAACAAGTATTTTGCTGGCAGTACCAACCTTCATACAAACAGGAGAGGCAATGGGTTAAGCATTGGCGGCCACGTATTTCCATCCTCTCATAGACCATTCCTGTCCAGTGTTGGTTCACATCAGCTCAGTAGTTCCAGAGAAGAAGAGGAAAAGTCATTTCCCTAAGGGTTTCTGTGGTAACTATAAGCCGCAATCTGCGTTTGTACAGGACCTCCCAAAGGCCATTCCTGCAACGTTTGTTTCACATCGGCTCAGTAGTTCCAGAGAAGAAGATGAAAATGTGATTTTCCATAGGGTTTCTATAGTAATTATAAACCTCAGTTGCAGCCATGTTTGCAAACCGATCAACATTAAATGAGGATCGTTGTAGAGGGGGTCCCAGTCATCATTTATATGAAGTATCAAAACATTAGGCCTTGCAGTTTCAGAGGAGAAAATTTTTGAAAATCCACCAACCAGAATTAAAGAGTGCCTCTGGCGGCCATGTTTTTCATCCGACAGGAACAAAATGAGGATCTCCCTGCCATTCCTACCAAGTTTGGTTCATACTGACTCAGTGGTTCCAGAGAAGAAGATGAAAATGAGAAAAGTTTACGGACGACGCCAAGTGATAGCAAGAGCTAATAAAGGGGTTCTAAATTAAAACAAGTCCATATCAACAGTTTATTTCACAAACTTTAAGTAGAGGTGTCAACATGACTTGCGAGCAATGACGGGACAAACTTTTTTCCGGATACGGATCCGGAGCGGATTCGGTAATTTTTTGTGACTTTTTTCCGGATCCGGATCCGGATTCAGCTGGTCAAATCCGGATCCGGGAAAAAGTCGAAAATGAAAATTTTAATTACGTTTACACAAGTAAATGAACTTTTTAACGGCACATTTTCAGGATGAAAACAGCAAAAACTGAACAAAACATAAACAGGGAGCTTTTTGAAGTGGGACTGGAGAGTTGGAAACAGAACTGAGAGATTATTTAATTGCAGTAAAAAAAAACATTCCCAACAGGCACTCCCCCACCCCACGAAAAATTGTCTTGCGTCGCAACTAACAGGCGCACAGGCTGATGAAAATTATAATAAAGATTGATAAATGTCTATAATTTCTGGTTCTCGAATATTTTGCTTCTAACTCTTCTGATTATAATAATAATAACTCTTTGGCCAGCGGTTCTCATAAGAGAAGGCCATCATCCCCCCCCTGCACCACCCCCTCCTCCTCTCCTCCCAGCATTCCGATATAAACTGTTTAATAATCACTTCCTCGTTTTCAATTTCTTCAATAAGCACTCCTACCCTCTGCCTCATGTCCCCCTCAGCCATCTATCCTTTGTTTCCTCACCCCATTTCTTCATTATACTTCCAGTAAATTTTATTCTATGAGGTATAAACTGTGGGCATTCCAAGAGAAATGTTCCAGGGTCTCCACTACCCCAGAGTGGCACATTTGGCATCCCTGATTTACTTACAACAAATATGGGCAGGCCCTGGCTATAGTAACATCGTTACATTTCAGGCTTTAAGAAAGTTCCCACAGAAGCAAATGTACCGTTATGAAGACGTCCTAATTGCATTTATGTTCTATAACTACCGTTATAACGGGACTTAAGATTACACTTCACACTTTGTGTCACCAATACAGATGTGTGAATTGTACCGCTTTTACGACCACAAAACCCCGAATAAGATGATGACAGAAACAACACGTCTGCTTGCAAAATATGAACACTTCTTGGGACGATATTCTAATAAAAACAATATGATAATAAAGTATAGTTGCTTCGTGTCAATACTGGCGCATCAGCGTCTTTTATTCAGATACACTGCAGTCAATATACCAAAAGGGAGAGAAGTTTTTGTATTTCCTTATTATGAAAGAGAAACATCAGGTAATTACAATTTTGATAATGTTTTGTCTTTTTATTTGGAGGGTGGGGTGGGGTAGGGTGGGTGCAGGTGGGGATTATGTAACTAATTGCCCTGAATTCTAATTTGACAGAAGTTGAATACAATTTAGATTTTCGTGGGGGGAGGGGTACAGTAAAAGAAGGCGCACAATTCTTGCATCTGGGACATTCATCGGCGCCTAGCCGTACATGTTATAACGATTGATTTTTCGATAACGATTGGTTTTCGGACACCAAATCTTCACAGATGAGGAAATTGTAAAAATCATAAGCTTACAATTTGCGAACGGATTGATGGTGGCGCCCCCCCCCCCCCCCCCCCCATCCGATCCAGACCATAATGGGGGGGGGGGGGTAGCCAGATTGAATTATTTTCATTTTTTAACTCTGAGAGATATTCCCAGGGGCATCGGAAGGAAATATTATTTGTGGGGGTGGGTGTCTCAAGAGAGAGGGAGAGGGAGAGCGAGAGCGAGAGAGGGGAGAGGGAAAGGAGAGAGAGATTATCAGGGGAATCAGAAGGAAGTATTATTTGGGTGGGGTGGGAGGGGGAGAGTCTCAATGTTCAACAGTTTATAATAAAAGCACATAAATATGGATGTCAAAACACATCAGTTTGAATGGCATTCTGATAAATCTTTGAACTCCGTGAACTCTGGGAGATATTCTCAGGGGCATCGGAAGGAAATATTATTTGTATGTTGGGGGGGGGGGGGTCTCAAGAGAGAGAGAGAGAGAGATTCTCAGGGAAACCAGAAGGAAGTATTATTTTGGTGGATGGGGGGAATCTCAATGTTCAATAGTTTATAATAAAACCACACAAATATGGATGTCAAGACACAGCAGTTTGAATGGCATTCTTATAAATCTTTGAACTCCGTGATTGTAATGTTTGCGTGAGCCGTGTATAGCGGCAAAAGAAACCAACATTCGATTATTCGGTAATTTAAAAATACCAGTAATTAACATTAATTCTTGAAAATCTCGTTGGGCCGATCTCACCTTTCCCCGAGAGAGAGGGAGGGAGAGAGAGAGAGAGAGAGAGAGAGAGAGAGAGAGAGGGAGGGGGGAATTCTCATGGAAATCAGAAGGAAATATTATTTGGGTGTGGGGGGGGGGGTCTCAAAGTTCAATAATTTATAAAGGGTTCTAAACGTTGAAAAGAAGGCTATGAGTCACAGCCTTTGGGGGCTATAATAACCCGGTTTTCAATGTGAGTTCCTATAGTAAATTTTGGGACAAGCGCCATTCTCGGGTGTGGGGAATTTAATCTTGAAATTAATGGAGCTAGTCCGAATACCTCATGTTTCACATCATTTCGTTTAAACTTGCTGCATAAAAAAAAACTTGTGTTTATGACATTTGCATGCTTTTTTAATATCAAGTCTACAATAAAAATAAAAACCATCTTATTTAATCGGGACTTGCATCATTTATCTGTAACTCGAAGAAAACCGATGAAATGTGCCGAACAATGGAAAAAAATGAAAACTATTTTTGACTTTTTTTCCGGATCCGGATTTGGCCTTCGAATCCGGATCCGGATCCGGAAAAAGTTTGTCCCAGAGACAAATTTATGTGATTGCAGTGGCTATCAGCGAGATTCTAATCTCCAACACAGCTCCTAGTTTATTGTAATCCAACAACTGGCTTCTACCACGACTTCTGATATCTATCCTATATGATCTACACTCTAAAATCGGTTGGGTTAAAAATCAACCCAAATCGACTGGGTTGAGTGAATATGAACCCAAATTGGGTTCATATTCACTCAACCCAGTCGATTTGGGTTGATTTTTAACCCAACCGATTTAGAGTGTATCCTATGATCACCCCCTACTGTACTCACCAATACTGTAGTCGTTTACCATCCTTGCTGCCTGTACCATTACTACAGACTTGTGGCACTGTCAGGGGCGGACTGGACAGAACAAGGTACCGGGAAACGTATCAAAGGGCCCCCGGACCCGTACAATATTTTGATTTTCGAACTGAAAGAATGCTGCTTCCTTGCATCTGAGCAATAGCCGTCCACACAGAGCACATTTTAGAAGGCATTTTCTTATCATCTCTGTCGCTCATTTAGCAAAAAATGGTTGCACGAAAGGAGGCTCGGACTAATTAGGCCGACAATAGTTGGGCCCAATGGGAGAAAATTTTGATTTTTCGAACCAAAAAAACGCTGTTTCCTTGCATCTGGCCGATCAATGGCAGACTAGACTGATGGTATGTCGAAATGCCCTCTCTGGAGGCTGTCAATGGCAGTCCTCATAGAGGGCATTTCGATGAACAAACGGTCTATGTAATCAGATCCATTTCGCCTTTTGAGCATTTTCACGAAATGTCTTGCGCCATCATGTATTGTGGCCGTGTACATTTTGGGCGCTCCGGGAGGCTTCCAATGGGGGGGAGGGGGTGGGGGGGGGCACTGGGGAATTTCCCCGTGGACCATCCGCCTCTGGGCACTGTGACCCTGTACCTATCATTACACTATTATCGCTATGGATCCCAGTTTATACCACTATCATGCAGTATTTGTACAACTAGCAGTCGAATACAGTCTGTCTGCTCTAATGACGATTTCATACCTCTGTTATTTATTTATTTATTTATTTATTTATTGATGTTTAAGGTCACACATTTCTACACAATGGCTAATTATGGCCACAACAGTTTTACGGGTGGAAGAAGCCGGAGTACCCGGAGAGAACCACCGAGCAACGGCGATCATCTGTCAGCTCCCCAACATACTAACTCTACACAAACAGGGTAGGCGTTAGTTGAAGACAGGGGTACCATAGACGTTCAGTGCGTCTTAGTACACAACGCCACTGTGCCCCCCCCCCCCCCCCCCCCCCCCCACGTGGGCAATGGGGGTGAAGTGTCTTGCCCAAGGACACAACGCGGTTGTCGCAGACGGGATTCGAACCGGGCACTTGCAGCCTGCGCCTCTACTCACTGAGCCACCGCGCCCCTCATACCTGCTCAAAGTTCCCCTAATGAGCCATCGAGAAGTAAGTGGAAAAGTCATTGCTTGTGCGATTGGAATCTCATCGAGCAAATGCGCTATCGAGCAAATGTCCAAACGAGTGACTCCAAATACGACTCTTATCCTCATCCTGGAAAAAAACCCACAACTGATTCTATAACCACAGACGTTTCCCAAAAAGGGATTGATTCTCTTACGAAATCCCACTTGTGGAATCCCACTTACGGATTTCCACTTGTGAAATCCCGTGTACGGAATCCCACTAAGATAGCATCCTTGCAGCCTTGTCGTCGAAGAGTCATGTCGTCCCCTACGTTCCAATGTGTTCTATGTGCCAGTAGGCACATAGAACACATTGGAACTCAGGGGACGATATGTGGAGTCACTCATTCGAGTACTTGCTAGATAGCTCATTTGCACGATGAGATCCTATTCGTTCGAGCTATGTCTTTCTCGGTCATCGCTCGATCGCTAATTAAAGGGACTTGGAATAGGTCAGTGGTGTAGCCCGGGGGGGGGGGGGAATTAAAGCACCAGAGGGTCTCATATTCACTCTCAGGGTATTGAATTTCCAAAGTTTTGTCCCCTCCCGAAGTTGAGAAAATTTTTAAAACTTACTCGCGGCGGGCAAAACCCAACTGCACCCTCTCACTTCTGTAACTCTGGCGCCGCCACTGATTGCACATCAAGTTGGCAAGTGACCAGTTTGCAATAATTATGCACATATGAGACGATAGATATAGTTTTATTCTGATTGGGGGAAATGTACAGGCGATGTAGTCTACAATATGCATTATCGATTACAATAAGCCGTTTTATAAAGTCAGACATTGCCGCTTTAGAGGTTACACTCTAAAAGCTCTGGGTACTCTGTGATACCAAGAGTGGTACTCAACTTGTCCCGTGTGAGGTACCAAAATTATGGTATTCCAGGAAACCAAACATTGTTGGTACTCAAAGAAACCAAACTGTAATGGTACTTTGAGAAACCAAAACTGTCTGGTACTTCGTTTTGGTTCTCTAGAAAACTAGTTTGGTACTTTATTATGGTTCTCCAGAGAACTGAACTCAAGTACCTTATCCTATGGTGCTCCAAGAAACCAAAAAGTTTGGCACTTACCCCACCCCCATCCCTTTCATGTACACAGCATATACATGGGAGGGGTAGGCTCAAATATTGCTCCATTGAGGGACCCAAAGAACCGGACCGAAGTATGAAAAGCTGCAAAAGTACCAGCTTCCATCACGGGCCAAGATACATTTATTATGTAGATAACACACAAATCATGAAAAAAAAATGAAAGAAGAAAAAATGAGTTATGCAGTTATGCAGTTCCTTTAATAACTTTCAACAGATATTAAAGGCATACACTGCAACTAACATAAATCAAATGCAGCTTGCACCAAGTCATCCAACCCGCTTCCTATATATGAGACATTCAATCGCGTTTTCAAGGTCCCAGGCTTCGACCGAAACCGCCATTGTTGATACAGACGACGCGCGCGCTTGGCGCCCAAGTTGCTCACGTGGTGGATATGCAGGGGATGTAACTCCTGTTTATCGACAGTTTGGTATTCCACAACCATCCATTTGGTATTATACGTACAAAATATAGGGGAGGCTATCAATATTCGGTGTTTTAGGTATCTCATATACTGGTGGTATTCTAGAATACCAAAATGTATTGTTTTTTTTTTAGAGTGTAGATGTTTAGCTGGACACTTTCTAAAACGCGTTTCATACAGCCATCTTCTCTAACTTGACAGCTTGTATCCAGGACAAAAACAACGATCCTTGATGAAACGAATAAGCGTTTTACAGAAAAATCCTCTTAACCTTTGATCTCTGAAATGGCAATATCTGAAATTACGAAACCGCTTATGCAATTACCACGTTCTCGACATTTGGGCCTATATCTGACACATTGGGTAATTTGGGTAATACCCAATGTGTCAAGATATAGACCAAAATGTCGAGAACATGATAGTTGCATAAGTGGTTTCGTAATTCCAATGGGTAATGGTATGCATATTGCTAGTGACAATGACTGATGTCAGACAAGATAGCGAATTGGGAATTACTATGTCAAGTTGTCAACTAACCCTCATGGGCTCATATACATTTCAGTGTACTGAAGATAGGCTGCAAATCGCGATATATATAGTTAGCAATATCTAACTCCAAGTCACTACCTCCAATACCGAATACCGGTATGTCGGAAATTGACCAATCTATCCGGAATATGCCAGGTGTCAATGCTAAGAACAAAAGATAGATAGTGCAAATGCTCCAAGTCTTTCGGCACTAATAACATTTAGTCTGTACTTCACGCTTCCGCTATCCTCCGCATTCTATATGACATATATCACGTGCAGGATAGCGGGATACGTGAACTAGACTCCACAGTGACCGAGTGATTCAGAGTCACAAGTTGTTAGTACAGGTTATCGGACACTTAGTTCGAGGCCGCGGCAGCGGCCGAGAACTAAGGTGTCCGATAACCTATTTGTTGTTCAGCGTTTCATCTTGCCGACTGTACGTGACAAATTCACCTCCCACTATAAGTTGTGCCAGTGCATCTGTGTACGTATTGAGGGACTTGCTCAAAATTCTCAACTGTCACTGTGATGGCATAAAAGTGAAATCGACAAAGCACGTACTCAAGTTGGCAACGCGACAACTCCATCAGACACATTTCTGCGTCAGGCTATAAATCCCGGCACAACTTATAGTGGGAGGTGAATTGTCAGTACAGTCGGCAAGATGAAACGCTGAACAACAGGTAGGTTATCGGACACCTTAGTTCTCGGCCGCTGCCGCGGCCTCGAACTAAGTGTCCGATAACCTGTACTTCTTGTCTTTGCTTTCAATACAAATCATGTCCACCGTCCCGTAAGTACCGTTTCTCGATTTTTATTCCATATACCTCCTCCCAAATAAGCTGCACGTTCACCGAGACGGGTCAATGTCAGCTGAAGCCATCACAGTGATAGATGAGAACTTTGAGCGAATCCCTCGATAAGTACACATGTCTCACTGAGTTTTCATAAGGTCAATGACGGCGGTGTCTCTTTGAAATAGGAGAGTACGATAACTTATTTATCGAATGCTTGGGAGGCTGCCAATTTTTTTAACTCAAAGTCTGTTGAACAACAAGCAAGTTTATTCGCTCTCTAACTTTTCTATAATGATGGATATGAGAATATATTTAAAAAACACTACTCATTTCCACAATGTGCATACAATGTATTATATAACGTGCTAAGAGTTACCAAGCTTGCTCGTCAGATGGCAGTAACTTGATGCTTTCTTTAACACAAACGCGTATACCAATTCAATCATTATAAAATATCTTAAACAAAGCAAATGTGTTAAAGTCTTAATTTGGTATTACCAAAAGTAAGCTTTTAACACAATTCACTTCATTTAAGGTATTTTATAATGATTGGACCGGTCCGGAACCGGTCCCGGCAAGAATATCGGATCACCTAGGATTTGACCGGACCGGACTGGACTACCTCTCCCCCTGGATCGGACCACCACTGGCGGTCCGGTCCGCATCCCTATCCATTTTTATACCCAAACTATCAACAAAACAACATACGTAATTTGGAGATGGTTCAACGAAGAGCAGCGAGATATGCAATTAACCTATACCATAACACCTCGTCTGTCCAATCCATGATCGACGACCTCTAATTGAGATCCCTTGAAGATCGAAGGAAAAAAGCCAGACTCGCGATAATGTTCAAAATGGCCAACGGCTTGGTACAACTAAATACAGATAGAATTTTGATAAAACATGTCCACCTATCCAGAAATATCCATACAAATGGATCTCATGCAGAACAGAAACAAGAAAAGAATCCTTCTGTCCCAGAACGATAAAGAACTGGAATTCACTACCGAACACTTCAATATAATTTCCGCCGGGAGTCTAAACTGCAGTGTCAAAGTTAAAAAATTTAAATTAAAAAACAAACAAAATATTAAAAATTTAAAAAAAAAAAACCCAAAGTCATGAGCATCTCAATCGAAGTAGCAGAATAATCCATATGTTCATTGTTGCTACTAACCGGTAGAAGAAGAAGTGGAAGAACGACTTCGGCATTACGATCGAAAACGGGCAAATCTATTGTGCAAGATCCAATCAAAAAGTACAGAGTTATTTCCCTTATACCACGTCTATTTCAAATTCGACCAGGAAATGAGTTATTGGCGGGAAAATACGCTGATAGAGGTGCAAAACGAAAGGAATATCATTCGCCATGGATAAGCTTGTCGAATGTACGGATGCCGCAGTCTGGAATAACTATCTTGCATCGTACAGCGTCGCGCTTTTAGCAAAAGCGTCAAAAATGAACGAGAAGAAAGGCAGCGACCTGAAAAAGCTTGACGCATGGTAATTATGGGCATTTTATTTTAAATTGATGAACTGAAAAGGTTGTAGGCCATTGAAATTTGGAAATGGAGAAACTCCGGTTTGGAGCTCTGCCTGTGATCACTGTGGGGCGTGAGCGATTTTCATGTTCGCCCACAAGCCAGATGTGCGTGTAGGATATCAAAAATGAAAATAGTAAATAATATAAGTGGCATGTGAGGATTGTGTTGCCTTACGCAGGCCTGCCGATAGCGCAAATTGCCGTTTACAGCCTCCTCACAAAGAGGGTCCATTTGGGGTGGGGGTGTAGCTCTGATTTGTTTCGACTGTGATGGCTCAAGTGCCGACTGACTAATATTTTAACTACAGTAGTGGAGAGTGGATTGTGACTAAACCACCCGCGGAGTGGAGTTATCACCCTTGAAAGCTATAACTTTCAAATTTTGTACATATTGACAAACTTTCAAATTTTGTACATATGGACAAAAAACACAAGCAATGTTTCAGCCAATGGACCTCCAAGTTTAACCCGGAGGTCCATTGGCTGAAACTTTGCTGGTGCTGGTTATGCTTTGCAACAAATTTGTAACTATTGCTCGGGTGGAACCTCCACTCTGCGGGTGATTTAGTGATAATACACTCTCCACGTACTGTACACATCAACTTCAAGGCTTGCCTTTGTTGAAAGCATGCATTGGTGATGAAATATTAGTCAAAATTATAGTTAACCCCTTTTGCAACGTAACGCCAAAACTGGTCAACGCTATTCACAAAAAGGCCAATTAATTTTCATTATTTTTTCCATTTTTTGTCTCAGAAACAGGTTATGACCCCTCATTGGATTGAGCTTGTTCCAATGAGGGTTTCATAACCTATGTCTTTGAGACAAAAAATGAAAAAAATTAATACTTAAAGAATTTTGTTTGCAAGTGTCGTCTGCTGGAATGTTAGGTAAAGGGTTAAAAAAATTCACAACTCCTTGGAAATTAATTAAAATAGACCTGTAGTAGTCAAGCGGCAACTAGGGCTGAAACGGATTGCTTATTTTCGTAACTGACTAACCGAGAGCTATAACCGGATAATATCCGGTTATCTGTGGCCATTATTTCACCGAATATGGGATCAAGACTATAGAAATTGGAAAGCAGTATTCTAATGTACATGTATACATACTGTGGAATAGTTTCTGCGGTTAATCAGTACTCACGGAAATTGCTGATCATTAACGAAGTCTTGAATGCCAAAGTCGATTATTTCTCAATATATATATAGTAGGTGTAATCTATCTCAAAGAAGAAGCGACAGATTTACTATGTTTTAACCATGGAATGACAATCACTATCAATGTTTTGGATAACCAGTTGATGTTTTTTTAATCAGTTAGGTAGGTAACCGGTTTCAAACCGGTTATCTGGTTAACCATTTCAGTACTAACTTGCTATCAACCGATTGATGGTTATTTCTCTGCCGATCATGCCTATTCCGATGGTTGCAGTAGCACGTGGAGAGTGTATTATCACTAAATCACCTGCAGAGTGGAGATTCCACCCAAGCAATAATTGCAAATTCGTTGCAATGCATAACCACCACAAGCAATGTTTCAGCCAATGGACCTCCGGGTTTAACTCGGAGGTCCATTGGCTGAAACATTGCTTGTGTTTTTTTGTCGATATGTACACAATTTGAAAGTTATAGCTTGGGTGATAACTTCACTCTGCAGGTGATGTAGTTACAATCCACTCTCCACATACTGTAGATAAGCTTGTTAGTTAGTTCCTCTCCTGTGGTTGGAAGATTCCTTAGGCTATCCATGGGATCTATTTGATTAATGCTACCTTCATCTTAGGCAGGGCTCAAAATAAGTGGTGTCGCGTCGCTTTTTGCTATGCAAAACTTGCAAAAAGCTACAAAATGTTAAATTATGTATAGCATCTTGCGATACAAGATAATCAACTGCAGCCTATTAGGCTGCAGTTGATTATCTTGTATCGCAAAATGTAAATGAAAATTTGCAAACAAATTTGAAAACTAGTTCACTGATGCTTTACTTCTGATTGTGGAACATTCCAGGCATAACTCAGATTAACTCTCCATCAAGCATCATTAGCAACTTCATATGTAAGATGAGTTCTGTTGGTTTAAATACTTCCTGTTTTTACAACATTTTGCATAAAATGTCCATTAAAAATAACTACAAGCCCGTCAAATTAAAAATCCCAACTTCAATTTTGAGAACTCTATTAAATAAACAACCAAGATGCCATTTATAACAGAATACAAGTCCATGCAACCCTTAAAGGCAGTTCAGTTAAAAAAACATAGTAAATGTTTCATGTGTTGCAGATCATTTGGAAATGCCCAGAAATGGATGGAAACTATTCTATCTACTTAGAAGAATTCAATATAAAACAGCATAACATAACTCTAGTATACAAAAATAGTTATGTAATTTTTACAAAATGCTATTCATTTTTTGGAAATGCGTAGCATTTTGCTACGCAAAGAAAAAAAGTTATTTTGAGCACTGATCTTAGGAACTAACAATGTTAAGCAGGGCTTATATTTCGACGAGAATCCGAGAATCGATTCGCACAAAGATTTGCTCAATAAAACCGGCGAGAATCTATGTAGATTCTTACTGCACCTCTGCTAGGATTCGCGTGAAAAAAAATTGAGTCAATTTAACCCTTTAACTAACACAGCGGAAACAAATTAACCAATAGAAGGCTAACATGACCTGAAATATCCTGACACTTTGTCAATAAAATGTTACAAATATGGCTGTTATTGGAACCGGCTCATTGAGCCGGTTCCAACGACAGCCATATTTGTAAGATGTTGTTGGTAAAGATTGTTCATTTAATTATTTTATCATTTATTTATTTATTGTTTAAAATTATCAAATTTAGTTAACAAAAAATTAAAAAGGTGTGTTGGGTAAAAGGTTAACATGTGTTATCAGTATACAACAGTGGTTCAACCATGGTGACATCATGGGATCCTGGAACACTCATAGTAGGTATGGATTCTCGCAACCATTTTCACGAGAATCCAAATGGATTCTCACAAATTTAGACGAAATATAAGTCCTGTTAAGATATATGCACCCTATAGCCATAGCTGTTGAAAATAATATTAAACCCCATTCAAACCAGATCAGACAACTAAATGTATAGCTTAATATTCTTACAAAATAAAGTTTCTTGGCATTTACCATGCAAATGAAACTTCATTTATTCTTTTTCCAAGAAAAGTTTGATTTTAAATCAAATTTAAATAAATTTCCTAATTTTATTTCTGATATGCAGTGCTATGCACTTCAAACAGCCTAGTTTCTATAAATAATGGCATATGCAGACATATGTGAGCACTATGCCTGCTGTGCCCATAATTAATTTACTACTGCTTATACCGTAACCATGTTTATCATGTGACTCGTCCGTTTTGTTCACTTTAAAACATTTGATATTTTGTTTTCATATTAATCAGTGATAAATAAAGGCTTCCGTCAATTTCATTGGTCATTTTCAAAAATAGACAATTTGATTGGCTGAAGAAAATACAACTGGGCCACATTTTCATAATTTGCATAATTAGAGTTGGGAGCTTTCATTGGTCAATTTCAAAACTGGACAATTTGATTGGCTAACAAAAATACATCTGGGTCACATTTGCATAATTTCAGTAGGGAGAATTTACGTTATCTGTCCTATTTAGGGTGGGTTATATTGTATTAATCTTACCTAACTTAACAGCAAAAATCGTCTTGTGCAATACAAGAAAAATGCCATTCATTTTTTTTTATATTTTCACTTTTGGCTTCCAAAACATAGGTTATGACCCCTCATTGGAACTAGCACGTCACGCTCGTTCCAATGAGGGGTCATAACCTATGTTTTGGAAGCAAAAAATGAAATTTTTAGTTATACAAGGATGTTTTTTCCAAGTGACATCTGCAACTCAAGTTAGGTGATGGGTTAAAAAGTCATACTAAGTGTCTAATTTGTGCGTGTGTGTGTCATTTAAACAGAATATGAAATTAGTGTTTTTCTCATATAATATTTAGGAAACTCGTCCTAATTTTCCATTTGGGCTCGTCCAAACAGAAAATTCTTAGACACATTTCATAAATATTACAGTACGCGGAGAGTGTATTATCACTAAATCACCCGCAAAGTGGAGATTCCACCCAAGCGATAATTGCAAATTTGTTGCAAAGCATAACAAGCACAGACAAAGTTTCAACCAATGGACCTCCGGGTTAAACCCGGAGGTCCATTGGCTGAAACATTGCTTGTGTTTTTTGTCGATATGTATAAAATTGAAAGTTATAGTTTGGGTGAAAACTCCACTCTGCTGGTGATTTAGTTACAATCCACTCTCCATGTACTGTATTTGAGAAAAACACTCATTCCATATCCTCTACATATGTTACAAATATTGGTTCAGTAAATGGGAACTTGTTTTGTTCTGGCTCGAGAAGAGCAAACCTTGTGTTTTTGTTATGCAGAGCTTATACTTTGGCAAGACTCCAAGTTCTCATGCTCAGAACGATTCTTGCAAACTGTTGGATATCCCATACATGTACATGTGATAATGCATAGCAGGATTCTATGGATTTTATCCCTGCTTATGGCATCTACATAGCAGATAACTACCTGAAAGACTTTTCTGCTCTTCTTGAAATAAAAATTCTTTTTTTCTTCCATTCAATATCAGACACCCACCCCATCCTCAAGTCAGTTTTTGGTGAAAGTTTCCAATATTTTAAATATTAAGGGGGTAACTTTTGTTAATAATCCTTCTAAATTGGCTTTTATGTTCAATTGGTGAGATTTTGTTACTGTTTGGGGCACAAAAGATGCCAAGGAAAAAAATTCATTAACTGTTGATGCACATTCTTCTCTGGCATTTGACCACCCACCTACCTATGCTCACACAATTTTTTTCTGTCCCTGTTGAAAATGGAATTTTCTGTAAAAGTAATTTTGGCATATTTAAAACCCTGAAAAAGATTATTATTGTTATTATTTATTGGTGTTTAAGGTCACATACTTATGCACAATGGCTAATCGTGACCATGACTGTTTTACAGGTGGAGGAAGCCAGAGTACCCGGAGAAAACCACCGAGCAACGACGAACAGCTGTCAGCTCCCCAACATCGTAACTCTGAACTCCGCACTGCAGCACAGGCAGGGTTAGATTGGTTGAAGACATGCGCACCATCGACGTGCAGTGCGCCTCAGTACACAGCGTCATCGCGCCCCCATGTAGGCAATCGGGGTGAAGTGTCTTGCCCGAGGACACAACGCAATTGCCGCAGGTGGGATTCGAACCGAGGACCTCTCGGCTTGCAGCCTGCACCTCTACCAACTGAGCCACCGCCCCCCCCCCCCCCCCCCCATGAAAAAGATGTGCCCAAAATAAAGCAATCTACATGTAAAGGGCTGCATATTAAAATAGCACCCAAAGTGTTTGTCAATATGCATTACATGAGCTATTTACAACCCAGAGACAATGTTTGAAGCAGGTGAAGAAAAAAAATTCTTTTCCCAAATTTGTACGAATCTCCAATCTTGACCAACCAGGAATTAAAATTCATGCTCGAATCCCAATCGATTCACGCAAATGATTCACGCAAGGGAAACAATGAGAATCAACTTAGATTCGCGCAAAATGTTCATTTGATTCTTGTAGATTCTAGTAAATGTGGCTTTAACAAGCCAAGAGAATGCTCTGTCTTTGCCCCCTCATAATAAGGTTAAAAAAAAAACTACACTTAGCAGTGGTGTATAGTGAAGTCTTGGCTGCCTATATAGGCAGCCAAGACTTCACTAGAGTCCACTGCCACGATACTGTAATTTCCATCAGCCAGACCACCAAAAGCCTGTATGTTGGAACATGTGTTCTAGGTGTACATGTGTGAGAAACTCGACAAAATGGAAACTGGGACCATAAAGGGAAAACTCTCTGAAAAAAACTTAGGGGGGGGGGGGGGGAAGATTCAAGTTTGTTAAAGCCATATCCCTAGGTCCATATTTGGGCTCACTGTGGGAGCTTGAAGTGTAACTTAGTTCGAAATGAGGAATTTTCTTTAAAAATCTTCTTCTTCAGATCCAGCAATCAGAGTGTTTTGATATGTGGTGTGTAGCATCCTTAGGGGGGGTGAGATTCAAGTTTGTTAAAGCCAAGTCCCTGGGTTCATATTTGGGCTCACTGCGGGAGCCCGAATGATAACTTAGTTCAAAATGAGGAATTTTCTTTAAAAATCTTCTTCTTCAGATCCAGCAGATAAATGCTTTTGATATTTGGTATGCAGCATCCTTAGGGGGGTAAGATTCAAGTTTGTTCAAGCCATGTCCCAAGTTCCATAAAATTTGTCTCTCATGACTTTATTCCTTTGTAGTGTTGATGAACCATGTCTAACTGAATGTGACCCCATGGCCAAATACTTCTTTGAACCACTTTGTTTGAATCACTTTGCCTTGGGGCCTCTTGTTTTATAACCAATGCAAACTTAAAATAAAAATTAAATCGTTTATGTGTGATATTTTATGTTAGTAATTAAAATTGATAAATTTGTCCCTTGAGTGCAACATGGCATTGAAATTCTTTAGCATTGCGAAGCCTTTTTGCACTCAAGGGATGAAATACACCACGACCCATGTTATTCTGTAGATTATGAGGCCTAAAACATAAAGCAAAAAAAAGAATATGAACTTCTGATGGTAAAGAAAGAAATTTTACAAAAATTAAAAATAAAATAAAAAAAATGCCCACCCACATGCAAAATGACAAAAAATGACCTGAGAAACAGAAGATCTATTTTTTGTGTAGCCTTAGGTATGGATATTATTGGAGATAAGATATGCAAAGTTTGTAAGAAGGGATTTGATACAGGTGTTAATATTAAAAAATATATCAAACATTTAAAACCTGCATCTCTCTCATTGTAGTTAAAATTTTTTTGCAAAACAAGTGGTTATCCTGGTGAGATGTTCTTATTTTTGACTAGTGTACCAAATTTTGTTTCTGACTGCTTTAAGGGGAAACATACAAGGTCTGCCGGAAAAGAAAAAAAAAGATGGGGGGGGGGGGGGGGATTTGAGGAGACAATCCTGATAGGTCAATCCAACTTGAACGACTTATAATAATACTTCAGGTTCCTTACTTGGAAAAAATCTACAATAGATTGTACGACATGTCGACATCACTAAATCCTATCTGTACATGTAAGTACAGTGGAGCCCACTTAATTATATATCTCTTATCTTAATAACCCTGTTAATTGAATATAAATTCCCAACACAAAATCATTCACCATACCTCCAGATCATTCACCATACCTCCAGTACAAATTTGACCTGTTAATTGAATATAGGTTATAGAGTAAACATCTGTTGAATAAAAAAATCTTGTAACTTGTCGAGAAATTACCCTGACTTACCCGAGTTTTCCTTTGTTTATAGACCTATTTGGCCTCAGTACATCCAATACAGGCATTTAATCTATTATGTCTTGTTTGACAGAACTCATTGAGCTCAGTCAAACAAGATATAATAGAATAAATGCAAAGTTTATCTCTAGAATACAGAAAAGTGACACAATCCCTGTTAATTTAATATTCCTGTTAATTGAATAATTTTCACTGGCAAGGTGGCTATTCAATTAACAGGGTTCCACTGTATCACCATTGGGTGCAGCCCCCAACTTGCCTTTGATCATTCTCAGGAAATGTCAAATATGAAATCAGAACTTTTGTCAATCCACGCAAAACTTGCAATTGTTGTCCAGGTTGTCTGAAATGAGGAAAGAAAGAGACAACACGTAAAAGATTATTTTAAATTTCTTAACGCTAGATCGGGGATACTTCAGCGAACAGTGTTGTCGACCTTGATTGCAATAAACTTCTTACGAGATGTGGCTACATCAGTTTTATTTTCACTGGAAATTGTTTGGGATAGAAAAAACAGTCGATACACTGCTTTCTTCTTTTAATGTACCTGATACACCACCATTAGCCTTAAGTATAGAAATGGGGCTATCTCCTAAAGCAGTGCCTGTTTTCTCTGGTAAATAAGCTCTGTTTTACTGGTAAAATACAGTTAAAACTTGAAGTCCTGTCATGAAATGCGCACAAATAGGCTATAGCATGTTGATATGCGCGTTAAACTACGTGTTATGACCATAGTAAGGCAATCAAATTCTGTAAATATTTTGCCTGTGCACTAGCAATGTTTCAGCCAATGGACCTCCGGGTAATCCGGAGTTCCATTGGCAGAAACATTTCATGTGTTTGCTACAGTTAAAACTAGAAGTCCTGTCACGAAATGCGCGCTTATCTAGGCTTAATTGCGTGTATGAATTGCGCGCGATTGCCATATGAAATGACATCCCAAGCATGGCAGGTTCTCCTGGTTACTCATAGCAAACACAGGCAATGTTTCGGCCAATGGACCTCTGGGTTACCTGGAGGTCCATTGGCTGAAACATTGCTTGTGCACAGGCGATGAGTACATAATTTGATAGCCTTACTATGGTCATAACGCATAGATTAACGAGCAGATCAACGTGCTATTTGTGCGCATTTCATGACAGGACTTCTGGTTTTATCTGTATGAGTAACCGGGAGAACCTGCCGTGCTTTGGATGCCATCCGATATGGCCATTGCGCGCAATCCCTACTCATAATTAAGCCTAGATAAGCACACCATTCATGGCAGGACTTCTAGTTTTAACTAGTAGAAAAAACGGTCGCTACACTGCTTTCTTCTTTTACCTGATACACCACATTAGCCTTAAGTACAAAAATGGGGCCATCTGCCCATGGAACCTTGGGAAGTGAAGCAATGCCTGTTTTCTCTGGTAAATAAGTTCTGTTTTACTGGTAAAATAGGATCCAGTAACCAGTGTCTGGGGTGGAAGTCCTCTAAAATGGGCAGCATGGGTATAAAGGATTGGCTGGACTCTGCTTTATATCCACGTTGTCATGATTAGCCATTGTGCATAATTATGTGACGTTAAACATAAGTAGATAAATAAATTCTCAGGAATTCTAGGGGATCAGTTATATGTACATGTATAATTAGCCTATTCAGTGAGAGAAAAAACATAAATTAGGGTAACAAATGGATGAAGTTTGTCTAATCTATGTTGTGTTTTCATTGTCACTTTTTATCCCTTATTGACTTGTCTTGTGGATGAGTCCGTAAGGGAGAAAATGTGGCAATGAGTAGGCTTGTCATTTTGGGGTGAGCGATCACCCCAGGCCGCAATCGCCCGCCTGAGTTCAAAATTCTATGGATGGTAAACGTCCACCTAACCCTGATTTCTGCAGCCCATTAATACAGTCGAAGGCACCTCAAAATCGGCCGCCTCAAACGGCAGTTTTCGCAGATTGAAGGAGGTACAGTACATGGAGAGTGGATTGTAACTAATTCACCTGCAGAGTGGACTTATCACCCAAACTATAACTTTCAAATTTTATACATATGGACAAAAAAACACAAGCAATGTTTGAGCCAATGGACGTCCTGGTTTAACCCGGAGGTCCATTGGTTGAAACTTTTCCTGTACTTGTTATGCTTTGCAACAAATTTGCAATTATCGCTCAGGTGGAATCTCCACTCTGTGGGTGATTTAGTGATAATACACTCTCCACGTACTGCACATGTAACAAAAGCGCAGTTTGTGATGTTTGTAGTGTGTCGTCAATGCAGTCACCCAGAGAAGTAAGTAACTTTCCAAATATACATTACGTGATGACGTACATCATAATTACATAAACATAAATTACATAATTACATGTACAGTACGTGGAAAGTGTATTATCACTAAATCACCCGCAGAGAGGAGATTCCACCCAAGCAATAATTGCAAATTTGTTGCAAAGCATAGCAAGCACAGGCAAAGTTTCAACTAATGGACCTCCAGGTTAAACCCGGAGGTCCATTGGCTGAAACATTGCTTGTGTTTTTTCCCCATATGTATAAAATTTGAAAGTTATAGTTTGGGTGATAACTTCACTCCGTGGGTGATGTAGTTACAATCCACTCTCCACGAACTGTACTTTAAAATGATATTAGTTGTCTACCCAGCAGGCTGAAACAAAATGGCCCCCGCAAAACATAAATGACCCTCCTGGGGTCATTTTAGGTGAACCCCAAATGGCCCTTCTTCTGTGGTGATTTGAGGTAAACCATAATGGCCCTCCTGCAATTTTCAAAATGACAAGCCTGCAATGAAGGCACTGCATGTACATATATGTTATCGCCCCTTTGTTGGATAGATAAGTGACAAGAGTTCATAGCCCAGTCACATAGTTTGATTAGGTTATGTGCAAACACAGTATTTAAAACTGTTCGACCATTTTGCCGATCAGTTTTCCTGTTTGCCTCAAAAAAGAGAACCGAACCCGAAAACAAACAAAAAAATGCCCAGTTCAAACTGTGGTTGTAAAAAGCAATCGCTTGCTGTATCGGAGCGCGAATACTGGGGGAGGTCTTAACACAGCTACACAAAGGGGTTCAAAATATTGTGAAATCAATTCCAGACCTTAAAATTTGTCATGATTTGTAAAAATCTGTTTAGATTCTTGTGAATTCCTTTTTCAGTTTTTAATATAGAATTTGAGTGCACTGATATATCCTTGTCAGGATCGTGAGTGAAACCAGCTCAAAATCTAGTGAAAAGCGTACTCAAGCCAGAAAATAAGCAGATTGTCATCTGCAAAATGAGGTCCCCAGAGGGTGAATTTAGTGATGCTACCCTGCACAGCAGGGTAGCATCACTAAATTTACCCTCTGTGAACCTCGGTCTGAATCAGGGTCTCAAAACTAAACAGAAAGAGGTACCCAGAGGGTAAATTGTCCCACTGTATGGGATAACATCATCAAATTCACCCTCTGGGAACCTCATTCTGCAAATGTCAGACTGCTTATTTTCAGGCCTGAGCATACTACATTTGTAGACCCAGGATTGTTACGGTATGGAAATATTATTGATATTGGTAACAGAAAGAAATCTGAGAATCAGCAACAATAACTTTGAATTTAACTATTCTGAAATTTAATTAAAAAAAATTAATATAAAAAAAAAATGATACAAAGATCTTTTACACTAATTGGGTTACAGATAATAAAAACAATGGTACTTATCAATTATAGAATTAGTACAAAGTACAGTTTGACAGAATCCAGTAATCCAGTGGTGAAGTATCTTCTGAAGAAAGTTACCAGCTGGTAGATGTAGTATTAAATCCAACAATGTCTCTTCAGAAACAGTATACTGTAGATTGTAATAAAATTTTCACTTAGAAATTTCAGCAGTCTCCAATAAAATATAATAAAATGCTCTGCAAAATTCAAATGGAGTAAAAATCCACGAAGTACTGGTGCCACAGGTAATTTCCAAATAATCCAGTAGAATCCTGGCTTTTCACAAAATATTATTCTGTTTCACAGAAAGTATAAATTCTCTTTTTCAAGATGAACAAATTCTCTTCAAAATTCTCTTTTGGAATCAATCTTCCAAATTCACAAAGAAGCACTGCTTCTATAATAAATGCACTGTCCTAGAACAATAATAATCTCCAATGGAAACAACTGCTGTGTTTTAACTGAAGTGAGTCTTTCTGAAATGGCTTTCTAAAAATGAGTTTTTGAATTCTGTTGACAAACCTTTATATAGTAACCAGATAGAATGTCCCAGAAGAGGAAGTTTCTGCAATGTTCTATTAGTTTCTGGGGGATTCTGTTAAAGTTCAAGTAAACAAGGTCATTGACCTATTTAAACAATTAAACAATCAACAGCTATATGTACAATATATCAGTGTAACAAAGATGTAAACAAGGTCACTGAGTGCAAAAGAGTTAGACCAGTCAGAAAATGCAGAAATAAAAAAAAAATCTTTCTCACATAATTATCAACTTAAGGATATATCAATCTCAATATAATATGGGGCTATAACAAGGATTGACACCTGTCATGGGCATCTTCCAAAAACCTTAACCCGTTTTCAACTTTTCAGTCCAGTGGCTCTCTCCCAGGACAATGCCTGGTGGAATTCCTGCATACATAGGCAATATAAAGTTAAAAAATGCAAGCAGTTGCATCTTCACAGATCATCCATTAATTGAGATTCCTTTGTTGCCTTTCATTCGTGTCCATGTATACACAGATGTTCCAACAAACAGGCTTTTGGTTGTCTTGCTGATGGAAATATAGTACCTGGTAATGGTGTCTAGTGAAGTCTTAGTTGCCTGTATAGGCAGCCAAGACTTCACTAGGTACCACTGCTATATCAGTGTTACCTTATTATGAGAAAACAGACAGTAATTAGATTTATCCAGGCCTTTAAAGATACTTTTAGAATCTCTGATGAGAATCAAATGAGTATTTTGCGAGAATCAACTTTGATTCTCATTGTTTTACTTGCGAGAGTCAATTCTGATTCTCGTGAGAATCAATTCTGATTCTCGCCAGAATTTTAAGCTCTGCAATTGTGAATCATGAAAAACAAATGAAAATAATATCTGAGGCTGTCTGAGATTCAGTATTCTCTCAGTTCTTTTTCAACAGTTGAGATTCTAAAATCTTGTGGGAAGGAGGACAAAGAATTTTGACCAGTTGTAAAGTCGAAATTTTCTCTTCATTTGTAAGCACAGCGCCGTACAGTCAATTTTCTGTTTTCAACCCTTTACCTGACATTGTGGCCAAAAACAGCCAGGAAATTGACCAAAACAAGCCTACCATAGCCTAAAATGTCTTACAAATGTCTCGATAAAATCATACGAATATGGATATCATTAGATCCGGCTCATCAAGCCAATTCTAATGATATCCATATTTGTATGGCTTTATTGAAAAATCGTGAGCATTTTTTTTCTAAAAATGTGACATTTAATTTTTTTTTTTTAAAAGATGTGTTAGGTAAAGGGTTAAACACTTGAGAATATCGGAATACTCTTATTCCCTTGTGAGTTTAATCAGTACATTTCCCATGCAGTTAAAACTAGAAGTCCTGTCATGAAATGCACACAAATAGCACGTTGATCTGCACGTTAATCTACGCATTATGACCAAAGTAAGGCAATAAAATTCTCTACATATGGCCTGTGCTCAAGCAGTGTTTCAGCCAATGAACCTCCGGGTAACCTGGAGGTCCACTGGCAGAAACATTGCCTGTGGTTGCTATGAGTAACCAGGAAAACCTGTCATGCTTTGGATGCCATTCGATATGGAAATTGCGGACAATTTCTACGTGCAATTAAGCTTAGATAAGCGCACAGTTCGTGACAGGACTTCTAGTTTTAACTGTAGTTAAAAGCAAATGTCATATTTATATCTTTGCTATAGTGTAAAACTTCAAGGGCCTTGTCCCACTTTTGGTGAGTTTCTTGTCTGATACATGTATGTCCATGTAGAACACTGTTCCCACATATAGGATTTTGGTGGGCTTTGCATCTGGTACATGTAGTTACAATAGCTTGGCAGTGGTTTCTTGTGAAATTTTGGCTGCCGGCTTAGGCAGCCAATACTTCACTAGAAACAACTGCAAAGGCACAGTGTTATCTTACTATGAGAGAGCAAAACCTAACTCCTTCAGTTCTTTAACCCTTCACCCACCGCAGACGATATCAGAATTTATTATTTTAAATATCATTTTTTAAATTTAAAAAAAATTCCAACCATACCATATCATGTTACCCCTCACTGGAACGAGCTCGACGAGTTGTTCCAAGAGGGGGGTCACATGATATGGTTTTGTTGAATTTCTTGAAAAATGTATTTTTTAAGCTGCTGAATTTGCATATTATGCTGGTGGATGTGGCCGATTCATTGGGTAAAGGGTTAAGGACAATTTCAGAATTAACCCTTTACCTAACGTAACGGCCAAAACCGGCCAGCGCTATTCTCAAAAATCGCCGATTAATTTTCTTTATTGTTTTCATTTTTTGTCTCAAAAACATAGGTTATGACCCCTCGTTGGAACGAGCTCTCGCCAAGCTCGTTCCAACGAGGGGTCATAACCTATGTTTTTGAGACAAAAAATGAAAAAAATTAGTTATTTCAAGAATTATTTTTGCAAGTGTCGTCTGCTTTTCAGGTTAGGTAAAGAATTAATGATGAGAATGAAATGAACATTTTGCGAGAATCAAAGTTGATTCTCATTGTTTTTTCCACTTTTTGTGCGAGAATCATTTGTCAGAATCAATTCTGATTTGCACATGTATTTTAAGCCCTGACTTACAGGTATCATGGAACTAAATATTTTCCCATAGGCGACCATTATAACATTTTTGGCCAAAAAAAATATGATTGCATCACTTTATAATTTTGGCATTTAAATAATATCTTTGTCAAGTATAGCCCTTCAGACAACATTTTCTGACCCGAAAACAGGGGGTCATGCAACAAATAAGAGAGAAAATCTGACAGGAAGGGAAGTACTGGTCACATGCACATATTTTCAGGGAATTCCCAACAAAAACACACCAAAAGTCAACTGTATTTTTTAGGTCCAAAAACCATCAAATCTCCCTATTTATCTGGAATATCCAACAATAATGCAAGTTGTTAATAGAATGTTTCAAATGTTGATTGAAACAATATATTTTCCCAAGGCTACCTATTCTAAGAGATTGCATCATTTCCAGGTGCAACATTTCAAGGTGGGTAACTCTAATTCAAATATTTAGTTCAGTGATATCTGCAGTCATTTTATATTACAGGTATCAAGAAACTCTTCCCAAATCAATCGCCTCAAGAACTGAGAAGTATATCACACATGAAGAATTAACAAAGTTGATGAAATGGAAACTAACAGTAAGTGTTCAACAATAAAATTTACAGGGGCCGGAAATCTTTTCAAAAGCTCCTGAGATCTGGGATTTTTTTCGACAGTTTTTTCTTGGCTCAGACAGAGAGATTTCTCAAGTACTATTCGATGTTCATTCACCTGACCATTACTTGGATTTAGTAGTGCCGCACATTTTTAGTGCACCTTGACGAAGTCAAGCTGAGCTTAGCTAATCACTCTCAGTCCATCTGTCATCCTTTAACATGTTTTGGGCTTCAGGGCTTATATTTCGTCCAAATTTGTGAGAATCCATTTGGATTCTCGTGAAAATGGTTGCGAGAATCCATGCCTACTATGAGTCTCCCAGGATCCCATGATGCCACCATGGTTGAACCACTATTGTATACTGATAGCACATGTTAACATTTTACCCAACACACCTATTTAATTTTTAAACTTAAATTTGATAATTTTTAAACAATAAATAATAAATAAATGATACAATAATTAAATGATCAATATTTACCAATAAAATCTTACAAATATGGCTGTCGTTGGAATGAGCCGTTTCCAATGACTGCCATATAATGATATTTGTAAGATTTTGACAAAGTGTCAAGATATTTCAGGTCATGTTAGCCTTCTGCTGGATAATTTGTTGCTGCTGTGTTAAATAAAGGGTTAAATTGACTCAATTCTTTTCACGCGAATCCTAGCAGAGGTGCAGCAAGAATCTACATGGATTCTCGCCGGTTTTAAAGCGCGAATCTTTGTGCAAATCGATTCTCAGATTCTCATCAAAATTTTAGCCCTGGGCTTCTCCAAAACCACTGGGCCAATTCAAGTGAAAGTTTGTGTGAGTGACGGTGTTGAGGGGGTCATTGCATTTTTTGTTCAACTCACTGCACCCAGCCCCATAGAAAGGGGTGGAGGAAAATGCTCCAAAATGTTTTTTAAATCTTCTTGTCATGAACTAGCAGGTACAATGACTTGATATTTGGTATGGGCATCCTTTTGAGGTGTAGATTCAAATTTGTTCAAAGGAAGTTTGTGAAGCAATATTTGCCTTTGTAATGGGAGGGGAAAGAGTTTTGACCCTGCCCAGAATTTCTTATCTTCTGAACTGATGGTCCGATTTGAACCAAATTTTGTTTGTGATATTATTGGTCATAAATATTTGTCATGCAAAAAAAAAGTTTTCCTGAGTCCCCGTGGCAACCCCAGGATCTAAAAATAGAAATATTTTCAAACTCCAATATTTCCCAAACCCCTCGGAATAGGGAACTGTTATTTGGTATAAAGCACACTTAGGGCCCATAGAACTGAGTGGTAAAAAAAAAATGCCATCGGTTGTAACAGGGTGTTCTGTGTAGGGTGTTGACAAAATGCTGAGTCAGCATATTATCAAAAATTTTAACAAAATTTTGCTCCAGAATTGAGAACCAATTATCAGAATCTTTTGATATTTGGTATACAACATCCATAGGGAAGGGGGAAGGGGGGAGGGGGGGGGGGGGGGGGGGGGTCAGATATAAGTTTGTTTAAATGAAGCCCCTCGGTTCATATTTGGGCTCAATACAGGAGAATAATCTTTAAAAATCTTCCTCTTCAGACCAAACAGTCAGAATGCTTTGATATTTGGTATATAAAACATCTTTAGGAAGGGGGGGGTGGGGGGAGGGGGTCTGGGGGCAAATTCAAGTTTGTTCAAATCGGGCCTCTCGGTACATCAAGAAAAATTAGGAGATAACTCTATTTTTCTTGTTTGATTTATTGACATTTTGACATTTTTACTTCACTTTAAAGTTTAGACTGTTTTGGAGATGTCTCATTAAAAACTATACCTTTGTAATTCCACTACATATCAATTACAGAGCTACAAAACTAAAAGGATTTCTATTACTCCTCAATCCAAACAAATTTAACCCTTTTGCTCAATAAACTGGTCAAAGGGAAGACTACATCTGAGAAATTTAAACAAAATTTTCTGTGATATCCAGCCGTGCCTAAGAATCTCATGAGCTCCTTTTTAGTGCTTGGTAATGGAAAATTTACAATGGCATCAACTTTTGCCGCAATAAGCCTCACCTGCCCCTGCCCCACAACATGGCTTAAATAATTTACAGTTGCTTTGCCAAATTCTGATTTTACCTAGTTAATAGTTAGGTTGGCTTGGGTCACTTTGTCAAAGAAATCTTGAATATGCTTTAGATGATCAGCCCAATTTGTATCTGTGTGTATAATAACATCATCAATATAAGCTTCACTGTGATCTAGGTCTGCAATTAAGTGGTTAACCATGCCCTGGAACGTTGCCGGAGAATTTTACATACCTAAAGGGATAACTTTATATTGATACAACCCAAAAGGGTGACAAAAGCAAATATTTCTTTTGCTCTTTCTGTTAAAGGTACTTGCCAATAACCCTTTAGCAAATCAAATTTTGTCACAAATTTAGCATGGCCAAGTTTGTCAATGCACTCATTAATTCTTGGAATTGGATAATTGTATGTTTTGTTGAGGCTGTTCACTTTTTGGTAATCCGTACAAAATCAGTAACTCCCATCAGGTTTTGGGATGAGTATACAGGACGAACTCCAGTTGCTATGGCTAGGCTCAATGATATCATTGTCCAGCATATACTGTATTTCCTTTCGCATGATCTCAGCTTTGAAAGGGTTCAATCTATATGGATGCTGTTTGATGGGATCTGCCTCTTCTACATCAACATCATGAAAAATAACAGATGTCTTACTGGGCAAATTGGGAAATAAGTGTTGTTATTTGAAAATTAAATCAACTAAATCTTTTCTTTGGTCAGGCAGTAAATAATCCATTTTAATTTGTAGATTTCTCAGAACATTTGAGTTCTGTAACTTCAGAGGTGCATTTTTGCCTTCTTCATTAATATATCCACAGGATTTTCCACCTCATCCATGTGGGTGACTATTGAGACTGGTAGAGAGTTTGGTTCTCTCTCATAATATGTTTTCAACATATTTATATGGCACAGCTGAGTATTTTTGAGTCTATTTGGAGTCTCAATAACATAATCAGTATCATTGATCTTGTGCTTAACAATATAACGGCCTGAATATCTTGCTTGTAAAGCATTGCCATTTACAGGGAATAATACTAGCACCTTGTCCCCAGGTCTGAAGGTGTGAAATTTCGCCTTTTAATCATACCAGGTCTTTATGACTCTGGGCTTTCTGTAAATGTTTATTTGCCATTTTTCTGGCCTGGTGCAATTTTTCCTTAAAAGTGGACACATAGTTCAGAAGAGATATTTCACGTGGCTCTTCCTCGAGCCATTTCTCCTTCAAAGCAGTGAGTGGACCCCTCACTGAGTGTCCAAACACTAATTCAAAAGGGCTGAACCCCAGAGATTCCTGAACAGTCTCAGGGACTGCAAATAAGAGGAGATACACTCCTTCATCCCATTCCTTCTCATTATCCTCCCTATAGACTATTATCCTCCCTATAGACCTTTATCATGGTCTTCAATGTTTGGTGGAAGCATTAGAGCTCCCTGACTTTTGGGATGGTAGGCACTTGATGTGTATTGCTTAACTTTGAGCTCATGTATCACCTGCTGAAAAATGTTTGACATAAACTTTGAGCCTTCATCTGATTACACTGACCTGCAGGGTAGACCAAAAGTTGTGAAAATTTTTATCAACGCCTTAACTATAGTCGTAGTTTTAATATTTCTTAGAGGAATAGCCTCAGGAAATTGTGTAGAGCACACATGATGGTAAGCAGATATTCACTTCCAGATCTTGTTCTAGGCAATGGGCCAACACAATCAATAATAATTCTACTAAATGGCTCCGCAAAAGCAGGGATTGGTTGAAGGGGAGCAGGAGGAATCTTCTGGATGGGTTCTCTGCAATTTGACAGGTGTGGCAGGTTTTACAAAGTTCGACAACATCCTGTCGAAGCTTGGATCAGTAGAAACATTGTTGGACTCGAGAGTAGGTTTTCCTAACTTCTAAATGTCCAGCCATTGGATTTTCATGAGCCAAGCTTATTATTTCCTTCTGGTATTTAGTGGGGACAACTATTTGATAAATAACCTCCCAATCACTATTGGAGGGTGCATCTGGTGGTTGCCATTTCCTTGAGTATGCCAGATTTTCTGTAATAACAGACGGGAGTTTGGGGCTTCAGCCTCTGTTAAAGCCTTCTCACATGGCTCGGCAAGGTCACAATCACTTTCCTGTTCCTGAATTAAAGAAGTCCGGGAAATGACATTTAAGGAGGTCCCCCTATCACTCTCAGGTATAGTGGCCTCTTTACAGTTTCTGGATGAGTCATCACATTGACTCAAAAATGTCTGAGATAAATCAATGTCTTCAGAATCCGTAATTCTGTGACTGTTCTTATCCGCAGCTTTGCTGTTCAAATCATTACAATTGAGGTTGTTATCAACCTCAGCTTTCTTTGCCATGGACCGAGTCACAGCACAATCTGGAAAGGCAATAGGAAAACATTCCTTCAAATTAATAATACTTTGAATCATCTGTGCTCGGCCTTTCCACCACTTGAGGTTCTACAGTGACTTTGTCACCAGCTAATTCATTTCCCAATAATAAAGAAATACCTTTCACAGATAGAGTAGGTCTGATTCCTACTGTCACAGTCCCATTTACTAAACTACATGTACTTCTTAAATTTATTTTATGAAGTGGGACATTTAAAGAGTTTGACTTGATACCTGGTATTAGAAATTGTGCCCCTGTAGCGCTTTCTTCAGAAAATGGCAACATGCCTTCTAACATTAAAGATTGAGTAGCCCCTGTGTCTCTCAGTATTTTTATTGGTAAGGAACAGTTCTTAACCCCATCAAGGGAAACAAAGCTTTCAGAAATAAATAGCTTATAATTTTCTAAAGCATCTTGCTTTATTATTACATAATTTTCAGGGCATGGAGCACATGCTAGTGCATTCTGTGAAGAGGACTCATTTTTCCTTTTTAACAGCCAACAATCAGATAATAAATGACCTGGTTTCTTACAATAATTACAAGTTTTAGTTGAACTGTTGGGTCATAATGGTGTCAGGCTGGCATTAGAGTTTTTATTTTCACCAGGATTCCTATTAAATTTGGGTGGTGAAAAGTTTGGAGGATGGGATGGATACCTTTTCTCTGAATTTGCTCTAGGTCCACTTTGGAAAGAATTCTTGTGGGGTCAAAAATTTGAGGAGTTATGACTCATTTTATGAGTTAAGGCATAGTCATCTGCTTGTATTGCTGTTCCGTTGAAAGTGTCAGTATTTTTATACTGTACCAATGACCCAGACATAGCTGGTGCTAATTCTCAAAATCTAGGGCCAAACTCAAATTTTGCCCCCCCACTCCCCAAAATTTGCATCTAAAACCGAAAATAACATGTCCTAAATGGTCCTCCATACTTTTCCTCCACTGCGCATGCGCAGTGTCAAGGAGGTCTCGAAATTGGCGCCAATTATCATTCTTTGTTTGGCCCTTCATCAGTTCACATCTGACTGATATTTGTGCTTGTAAATCTCAGTTGAAATGATTCCAGACACATAAATATTAGAGAAATGGTGGATCTAAAGAGGAAATAGAAGGAGGAGAGGAAAAATTAGTGGCAGGAAATAATCAGGGCAGTAACTTAAAATTTTTTTATGAAATTATGTTATGTTCCCTAATTTCAAGGCATGGGGCCTGTTGTTGTCATTCTTGCTATAAAGTTACACTGCTTGATCAGTGTTTCCTCTCTCCCTTTCCTTTAGTCCCCCCTTGCTATTCTCCCATGCTTTTGGCATATTTTCTGTAATATTATTACTAAAATTTCTTGGGAGGTTTAGCTTGGTAACAGAATGAAATCTGTTTTTTCCCCATGTTTACGTCCTCACTCATGGGTGTTTAGGCATTGTGTTCTGCATCTACCATCTGATGTTCTGCAGTTTCTTCCCTGGAAGTCTCTGTTTTGCATCAGATAGTGTTGTAAGAGGTAACTGATTTCGGGCCATGTTTATCAGTGCCTGGAGTCATGTTTCCGGTTTTTATACACTTCTTGTTTACATTGACAACGGTTTCTGTTGAGAGTGATTTCTTGTCTTTGTATTAGTTTAATTATAACAAGATACATTATTATTATACGTAAGTGTTGCATTAATTTTTTTGAAATATTTTTAAAAAATTTGTCCACACTTAGGCTTTTTTGGGATCCATTGGGGCTCAACGTTACTTTCAGAAACTTGGGCTTTTCTGAAAAAATATTTTTTCCAAAAAATTTTTTTGATTTCATTTATTTTTTCTGTATGTTAATGGATCATGTTATTATGTATCTTTGTTTTCAGGGGTTGGTGCGAGTACTAGGACTGTTTGTGTTCTTTTCACAATGAAAGGATATTGTTCAAATGGTAATAAGAGGAAATCTTCATTCTTCCTCTGACTTTCATAATCATTGTATTAATTGTAGTCAGTGTACTCGCACTAACTCCTGCTCAGTGTGTGTCAATTGGGATGACAAACATTGGAAACGTGTGTCACGGTATGTTGTTAGCGGGGAAAAGGCCATACCGGTCCTTTCTCCGCAGGGTCACTCTAGTTTTTCAATCTCTTTTTCAGAGGAACAAGAACAGGGTGATGTTTCCGTGATGTCTTCCAAAAGTTTGCCTCCGTCGTCACAGTTAAATGAAGAGCTAGCGGCAAAAGTGCTCATGGAAATACGTCAATTGCCTAAGAGGTCCCTAGTAGGATCGACGGCATTGGCGTCCGCTAGCTCGCCCGGTGTAGCAACCATTCATCGAATGGCTCGGCAGCCGGATTCGTCCGTTGTGGTCCAGAAAGGAGATTTGGGTGATGCGAGCACTATAATAACACAAAGTGCACACCCAGTGACGACGGATCAGAGGATAGAACAGAGGAAGCCTATTAGTCCGGTTCCTAGCTCGTCCAGGTCCATCCAGGCTGCGAGCGAGAGAGGCCCCTCTCTCGTACAACAACATCTGGGACCAGATGTTGTGGTACAAAACGTTTCGCATTCGGAGCATACGTCCGCCACTCGGGACGCTCCGTTATATAAACAGTCCGGAGAGACTGTCAGTATGGCATCCTCTTCCTCATGGCAGCGCACACGACCGCACCTTGGCTACGTGACCACGGATATTCAGCCAGCTTCGCCGATCAGGGATTCCACGGCGACCAGGTCACGCCATCCGGTAGCCAGGGACACGAGACCTGTAGACTCCGGACGTTCGCATAAAAGAAATATGCAGGAATCAACGTCCAGGGAGCTTCCAGCGGCAAAGCAACGTAAGACCACTGCTCCACAAGCCTCAGTGACGGACGTGCTATCACAAATAGCACAACTTATCGCAGCATCCCAGCAGACGACAGAATCTTTGTCGGATCAGGAATTATCCGACGACGCTGGGTCGGTACGCACCGCTGAAGCATCAGGTACGGACGACCGAGAACTTCATATGGTCCGACAGGATGGCGAAAGGGATTCAGAGGATCTGGAGTTTTCCCTTTCTGAACAACATAAAGCTGCCGTAGATTTTATCCGGCATTATCTTCCGGAGGTTGTTCCGTCAGACCAGAATGCTGCGATGCCGGATAAGAGACTGATAGCGTCACTGGACACAGAATTTTTTGATCGGTTTAGGGACATCGTCCCTGAGTTTCCGACACAGTCCAATAATGTCATAAGAACATTTGAACTATTGAATGACGCTATATATAAGCTTGCTACCAAAACGAGCAAGTATGGTTTCTTGTCCGCAAATGCTCTACATCTGCCTTTCATCAATTCAAGGAATAAATTTGAAATGGCAGGATAGGGCATACCGAAAGTTCCTCTGCGTCTAGACGACCAGGCTGAAGACCTAGAATTGTCTATACCGTCATCTATGTCAATTCCAACCACGACTTTGGAAACGACAATAATGTCTAATAGATTTAACTTAAACGCCTTATCATACGCAGATCACCTTACTAAAGCATTATCATTACGTCTTCAAGGGAAAGAATTCCAGGATATACAATCCTCCTTAAGAGTTCTTTCGAGGGCCATAGCTTATTCCACGTATAACTCCGCCCTTTCAGTGGCAAACCTGGAGTTGGTTAGACGTGAGGCGGCCCTAGCTACATCCACGCGCATGGATGGTAAGGTGAAAAACTCTCTCAGAGTCGCTTCGGTCTCTGGAGAGCTTCTCTTCGACAGCAATCTATGATCAGATAACTAAGAAAGCTTCGGATTCTCTGCTCTAAAAGTCGGATACAGCAGAAAAGAGTAAGACAGGCAATTCTGGGACAAGTACGCCCAAGGGAAGTTCCTATAGAGGTTCCTATGCATCCTCTAGGTCTTATTCTAGAGACCGTCAAGGCGGCGACTCACATAGGGGACGTTATACTGGCCGAGATAACCGGTCAGACGTCCCTAGGTCGACGGGGCGAGGTGCGGGTCGTGGAGGATGTAGTTTCGCCTTCCGCAAGCCTCGCAGGTCCAGGAGGTGATGGTATGAACCTCTATCGTGTTCCGGTAGGCGGAAGATTGTCGAGTTTTATAAACAATTGGGCGTCAATTACGGACGACCCCTGGGTTCGAGGGGTAATTTCGGAAGGACTAAGAATATCCTTCAAACGAAAGCCTCCATTAACTCGAAGTCCAAAATGGACGTCAAATCCGCAGAAAAGAGACACTCTTCTATCAGAAGTACAGTCTCTTCTGGAGAAGAACGCGGTAGAGGTCGTAGAAGACCAGGAATCACAGGGTTTCTACAGCCATCTGTTTCTGGTTCCGAAACCAGACGGCTCGTTCCGTCCAGTCATAGATCTGAGCTGGATAAACAAGCTGATCGCCGCTCCGAAGTTTTATATGGAGACAATTAGATCAGTCAGAGCGAGTATTCGGGTGAACGACTATGCTACAAGCATAGATCTCAAGGATGCGTACTTTCACGTCATGGTACATCCGACATTCAGAAAGTATCTATGCTTCGCAGTCCTAGGAGTTGTATATCAGTTCCGAGCGATGTGCTTCGGTTTGAACCTAGCGCCCTGGGCTTTCACTCGAATAATGAACTCGGTAATGATGCATTTCTGAGCTCATTCGTCTGCGGTAACGTCGGCCTACCTGGACGACATTCTTCAGAGGTACGGCAACGAGTTAACGCTTCAGAACGACGTGCAGAATCTGCTTTTATTACTCCGACGTCTCGGTTTTATAATAAACGAGGAGAAGTCGGATCTGGTGCTGTCCAAGTCAATCACCCACTTGGGAATGCGCTTCGAGATGCACAACAATCTCATTCGTCTGCCGTTAACCAGAGCAAAATTAATCAGTTGTTACGCTCGCTATTGTCTTCACTCAGACAAAGTCACAGCGAGAGAATTCATGAGACTGATAGGTCTGTGCGGAGCCACTGCGGATCTCATTCCGATAGGGTGGTTACGCACTCGTCCTCTCGAAATTGTTTTGACTCAGAATTGGAGAGTAAAGATTCATTCGCTCGATACAGACGTTCTCTTGTCAAATCAAGTGAAACAAGAGATTCAGACTTGGGCAAACATTCATTGGTTGACTCAGGGAGTTCCACTGCAGTTGCCGGATCCAAGTTTTACTATTATGACGGATGCCAGTCAAACAGGTTGGGGTGCAACATTGATCCCAACGGATTCGAAGTGCCAGGGTCTTTGGGATCCACAGTTTCTAGGCAAGCACATAAACATCAAAGAAATGATGTCAATTTGGCTTGCACTATGTCATTGGATGAACATTATTCAGAAAGCCCATGTCCAAATCCTGTCCGACAATACGACAGTAGTAGCGTATATTCGGAACCAGGGAGGCACTCATTCCATTCCGTTATTCAATTTAACGGAAAGAATCCTTCTGTTTGTACTAGAACACCAAGTTCTACTTTCGGTCTGTCATATTCCAGGTCATCTGAATGTATTAGCAGACTCCCTTTCACGGAAGGGTCGCTTGTTGCCGTCAGAATGGACTCTCAACAAACAGGTATTCAATCAGATTTGCTACCAATGGGAGCGGCCAATGATAGACTTATTTGTGACACAGCTCAACAATCAGTTGCAGACATATGTGTCACCATGTATCGATCTTGTGGGACGGAATGATAGGATATACGTATCCTCCAGCGCTGTTGATTTAGCAGATATTGCTAAAGATAAAACAATCTCAATGCAAAATTCTGTTGGTAGCATCTCTGTCTCCACAGAGACCATGGATAAATCTACTCAGGTGTCTGCTGTGGGACATACCGCGGAAGCTTCCTCCACCTCCACGAGAGGATCTTCTTTCGCAGGGGAAATCGCATCAACTACATCACAACCTGCAAGGTCTCAACCTTCACGTATTTCCATTGTGCGGTCCTTCTTGCACGGCAAGCATTTTTCAGGACGAGCAGTGGACGCAATTTCTAACTGTAGGAGGACCTCCTCTTCGCTAAACTATGCGGCTAAGTGGAAGGTCTTTTGTCGTTGGTGTAGGGATCATTCTGTTGATATTTTTGATCCCTCCATTCCAGACATTGCAAACTTTCTGGTATACTTGTTTGATGAGATCAAACTGCAGCCTGTTACTATTAAAGGTTATAGGTCTATGTTATCTGATACCTATGCACACCATGATAGTTTACAAATTGGATCTAATGTCTCTTTATCTAAATTAGTTAGAAACTTCTCGATAAATAGACCTAGAACCCTTAGATTAATTCCTAAATGGAATTTAGCTTGGGTTCTTCTTAAACTAAAAGAAAAGCCATTTGAGTCTCTTGAGACAGTGGACTTAAATTCTTATCTTATAAGACAGCATTTCTCTTAGCTTTCTCTTCTGCTAGAAGAGTCAGTGAGCTTCAGGCACTATCTGTGGACGATTCTCACTATCGTAGTGTCGGGAACACTATTACCTTTACTACTAATGTTGGATTTTGGCTAAGAATCAGGCTCCTAATAAATATCCGGAACCTATTGTTATTAAGGCCCTTCCATCTTCAGACGGGCATAGGCCTTTACTCTGTCCGGTTAGAGCTTTACGTATTTATAAACGAAGATCTCAGTTTATCAGAAAGGGACGAAAACGCTTCTTTCTGTCTCTGATGCCTAATAGAAAGGCCATTATGGTCCATTCTATTGCTAGATGGATTCAATTAACTATCCGTACTGCTTATGATAATCTATCTTCAACTCAGCAGTCTGCGCTTAAGATTTCGGCTCATGAAGTAAGAGCTCTTTCTACATCTTGGGCTTATGCAAATAGTGTTGCTATTACAGATTTAATGAAGGCTGCATAGTGGTCTCAGCCATCCACATTCACGAATTTTTATCTCAGAAATATTGAGTCCATTTCTGGAGACCTGCATTGTTTAGGTCCGTTATCTGTTGCTCAGAATGTCGTCCCCTAAACAGTTGCAACAAAAGTTATGCAGGCTTTCTGTTCCGGCAGTGACTCTGTCCTGCTGCCCTCTTCGCTCTGCGCTATTTGACCCAGGGCAAGGGGAAGGGGGGGAGGGTGTTCCCTTAGGTCACCTGTTTTATAGTGAAAAGCAAGGGGATACCTCCTCCGGAGTCAGTAATTCTGAGTCGGTACCGGGATGGTTTTATAGTGTAAAGCTAATGTTTAAATTCATTCATGTCATATTTTTAAAGTGTAGCTCGGTGTGAAGCATTTGTATATGTCACGTGTCAAACAGGCGTTAATATACAATCCTCGGACACTTTTAATGAGTATAAAGAGCCTCAATTCTCTGGACTTACTTTATTTATTGGCTTACTTTAAAAATAATTAGTATAAAGGGTTATACTGGATGTTAATAGAGAACATGGATGTTATTATGCTCAATTACAAAGGTGTTGTGTCTTTCTAATTTGTCATAAATAAGAAAGATACATGTAAAGCCTAATCCTCCTTTTCTCCTCGAGGGGATAACTCTATTATATATATAGTTGAGCTTATTGGATTTTCCTCTATGTCCTAGGCCCTCCAGCCTTTTTTCTATTCAGCTATGTCTGGGTCATTGATACAGTATAAAAATGTTAAAAAATTTATAGTAATTTATATATTTTTTATACTTACCAATGATCCAGACGGGGATGGCCCTCCCAGGAGTTGGGAACTCGTACCTCCCCGCTGAGTACACAGCGCTGACCAGGCACTGCTTGTAAGAATGATAATTGGCGCCAATTTCGAGACCTCCTTGACACTGCGCATGCGCAGTTGAGGAAAAGTATGGAGGACCATTTAGGACATGTTATTTTCGGTTTTACATGCAAATTTTGGGGATTGGGGGGCAAAATTTGAGTTTGGCCCTAGATTTTGAGAATTAGCACCAGCTATGTCTGGGTCATTGGTAAGTATAAAAAATATATAAATTACTATAATTTTTTTAACTTTTTGTTCATCCAGGTGAGCCTTTATATCTGAATGTATGTTCCCTTTAAACTCTTCAATTAGCATCATTTCCTTTAATTTTGAGAAATCTTTTCCCATTTCTTTTGAATGGCACCACCTGTCAAATAAATTTTGCTTCCCTCTGGCAAATTCCACATGAGTTTTCGTTTTTAGTGTAATTTCTGAATTTCTTCCTATATGCCTCTGGAACAAGTTCATATGCCTTAAGTATATAGCCTCTTTACCAGTGTCATAATTATTACGTTGCTCAGAAGATAGAGCGGAATAGATTTCTTGGGTCTTCCCTTTCAAAACACTTTGCATCAGCAAAGTCCAGACATCCCTTGGCCATTCTAAACTTGTTGCCACTTTTTCAAAATGTGAAAAATATTTGTCAACTTCTTTTTCTTGAAAGGGGGGAACTAGCCTAACATGTTTAGTTGCATCAAATCTACTTGAGGAAATTACATTTGAGCCTTGATGCTGTGATTCTAATTCTTTTATTTTTATTTCCTTTTGTGCCAGAATTTCTAATTCCCTCAAATGCATTTCTTATTGAGCTTCTATTTCCCTTAATTTTGATTCCCTATCCTCTTTTTAAGCCTGAATTTGTTCTCTTTCTTTTTGAGCTTCTTATTCCTTTAATTTAATTGCATTTTCTCTTTCTTCTTTGTGGGCCTGAAGTTGTTCCCTTTCTTTTTGAGCCTGAATTTGTTCCCTTTCTTTTTGGGCCTGAATTTCAATTTCCCTCATTTTTTGTTGCATTTCTAACTTTTTTAATTCCAATTTGAATTTCTTGAGTTCAAGGGCATCAGTAGTTTGTGGTTCAGAGACAGGTGCCTGAGACTGAGGCAAAAGACCCTCCTCAGTATAATGATTAACAATGAGCTGTTTAAGTTTATGTTTGTTCAGACCAGGGGTGGTAGGTAATTATAGATACCGTACTGAACAAGTTGAAATAAATCCTTCTTCTTCAGAGATTCTAAAAGGGCCAAACTAGGAAAGCTTTCAAACTCAGAAATAAATTCTGTCACAATAAATACCATCATAAAAAGGTTTCCTGGTTCTCAGGTGATATAAATAATAATACTGAAATTTTCTAAGAAAATTTAACTGTTTTGAAAGTGAGCCAAAGTAATAATTGCAATATGCAAATAAACCTTTCTCATTATCTAATATTCAATCTCTGCAACGAGCCCCCAATTTCTGTTATGGTCTGGTAGGTGATTCTGTCTTAATTGATAAAAACAAGGTCCTTGACCTACTTAACCTCCTGCCCTCTGATGTCAAAATGGCAAAGTTTTCACTAGTAAATATTTCCCATAATGCAGCAGGGTTGAGGTATTTGTATTCAGTATTCGTATTCAGTCGTATTCGAATACAGTTTATCAAGTATTCACATGTTTTCAGTATTCACTGAATGTTATGAATACATGTATTCGTATTCATATTCAAATACATTAAAATTTGAGCTGTATTCATGAATACTTTTTGAATACTTTCTATATTTTGGAATTAAAGAACCATATACTGAATAAAAGGTATTCACAGATCAAGCCCATGGACTCTGGACAACAAATTCACACCTCATATCAATATTAAAGACTTAATAATCCCTGATATTATTTATATACAGTGGAGCCCACTTAACTGGATATCTCTTAATTGTATATTCCTGTTAATTGAATATAATTTTCAAACACAAAACCATTTATTTATCAACCTTTTTGGCCTCACTACATCCAATACAGGCATTTTTTCTATTATATCTTGTTTGACAGAGCTCTTTGAGCTCTGTCAAACAAGATATAATAGAATAAATGCTCAGTTTTCCTCCAGAACACAGGAAACTGACCAAATCCCTGTTAATTGTATACTCCTGTTAATTGAATAATTTTCACTGGCAAAATGGATATTGAATTAAGAGGATTCTACTGTACCACCAAACACCTTGTCTGAAATTTTGAACGCCGGACAAAAACCCATGGGACAATAACTCATGCGGACAAAAACCCATGGGACAAAAATCCATGCGGACATAAACCCATAATAGGCAGACAATAACCCATACTAAGCAGACATTTCCCCTTTTTTTTAATTGTGGAGTTTATTTGGTTTTTGCGGTTATTTTATTTTTATTTCACTGATTTTTTTTCACTTTGGATTAAACGTATTCCTCTTTTTCTTTTTTCCATTGTATTTTCTCTTTTTTTTTTGTTTTGTTTTCTTAATAATATTACATCTATACCCATATGGCAGGATTAAATCCACTTGTTTTGGAGCCGACTTTTTATGAATTGTTCAGTGCATTGTTCAATGCATTGTTTGTTGGTTTTTTCCCAGTGTTGATTAGAATTAGATTCTGGCACTGATCTTTTTCTCGTTGCAATTTATAGTTGTCACTTTTGTTTCTTTAACAATCACAATGTCGAAAGGTACCAGATGATTTTTAGCTCAACTTGACAAAGTCAAGCTGAGCTATTGCCATCACTTCTCGTCCGTCGGCGTACGTACGTACGTATGTTAGTATGTTAGTACGTTAGTACGTACGTCCACAATTTCCTTTGGCACACCTCACAGGTCGCATTTATGATCAGATTACTTTGAAACTTGGCATGCTTGTTTGGGGTGACCTCTAGATGGGAGCTATCGATTTTCTTCAATTTCCGTCAAAAAATGTTGCCGCGGCCAATGTTCTTAGAACTTAGTTTAGTCAAACCACAATATTTCCCTTTGGCACACCCTACAGGGCACATTTATGATTTGATTGCTTTGAAACCTGGTATGCTTATTTAGGGTGAAGTCTAGATGGGAGCTATCGATTTTCTTCAATTTCCGGCAAAAAATGTTGCCACGGCCGATGTTCGTAGAACTTAGTTTAGTCAGACCTCAATATTTCCCTTTGGCACACCCTACAGGGCACATTTATGATCAGATTGCTTTGAAACCTGGTATGCTTGTTTGGGGAGACCTCTAGATGGGTGCTATCGATTTTCTTCAATTTCTGTCAAAAAATGTTGCCGCGGCCAACGTTCTTAGAACTTAGTTTAGTCAGAAGACTCAATATTTCCCTTTGGCACACCCTACAGGGTACATTTATGATCGGATTGCTTTGAAACCTGGCATGCTTGTTTGGGGTGACCTCTAGATGGGAGCTATCGATTTTCTTCAATTTCCGTCAAAAAATGTTGCTGCGGCCAACGTTCTTAGAACTTACTTTAGTCAAACCACAATATTTCCCTTTGGCACACCCTACATGGCACATTTATGACTTGATTGCTTTGAAACCTGGTATGCTTATTTCGGGTGACCTCTAGATGGGAGCTATCGATTTTCTTCAATTCCCGGCAAAAAATGTTGCCACGGCCAACATTTTTATACTGTACCAATGACCCAGACTTAGCTGGTGCTAACTCCAACAAAACCAGGGCCAAACACAAATTTTGCCCCCCAATCCCCAAAATTTGCATCCAAAACAAAAAGAAATCATGTCCTAAAGGACCTCCATAGTACGCCTCTACTGCGCATGCGCAGTGACGCAGTCGTCCCGAAATTGGCGCCAATTATCATTCTCTGTTTGGCCCTTCATCAGTCAACATCTCACTGATCTTTGTGCTTGTAAATCTCAGTTTAAAGGATGCCAGACACGTAATTTTTGGAGAAAATGTGATTCTAAGGAGGATAGAAGGAGGAGAGGAAAAAGAAGTGGCAAAAAATTATCAGGGCTGTACTTAAAATTTTTTGATGAAATTATGTTAAGTTGCCTATTTTCGAGGCATGGGCCTCTTGTTGTCATTCTTGCTAATTGTTGCACTGCTTATTCAGTGTTTCCTCTCCCCTAGCCTTCTAAAGTCCCCCCTGGCAATTCTCCCATGCTTTTGGCATATTTTTGAGAGATTTCATTTCTAAAATTTCCTGGGAGAGTTGCTTGGTTACAGAATGTTTTCTGTTATTTTCCCCATAGTTACGTTTTCACCCATGGGTGTATAACGTTTGTGTTCTGCATCTTCCATCTGATGTTCTACAGATTCTCCCCTGGGAGTCTCTGTTTTGCATCAGATAGAGTGTAATTGATGACTGATTCCGGGCCAGTTTTTTCAGTGCCTGGAGTCATGTTTTTATAGTGTGTTTACACTGTTTGTTTTCATTGGCAACAGCCTTTTTTGAGGGGGGCTGTTTGCCTTTGTGGTAGTTTATCTCATTATAAGATACATTTATATTATCCGAAAGTGTCTCATTAATTATTTTATATAAATTTAAAATTTTTGACCACACTTTGCCATCGGATCCATCGGGGCTCAACGTTACTTTTCAGCAACTTGGGCTTCTCTGAAAAAATATTTTTTCAAAATTATTTTGTTTTGCAATTGTTTTTTCATTTATTAATGGATCATGTTATTATGTATCTTTGTGTCAGGGGTTTTTGCGAGTAACTAGGACTTATTGTTGTTCTTTCACAATGAAGGGACATTGTTCAAATTGTAATAGGAAGAAATCTTCCTCTGACTTTCATGATCATTGTATTAATTGTAGTCAGTGTTCTCGCATTAATCCCTGTCCTATATGTGAACATTGGGATGAGAAACATTGGAAACGTGTGTCACGATATGTTGTTTCTGGAGAAAGAGGGATGCCGGCTCTTTCTCCACAAGGTCACTCTACTCTCTCAGTTTCTATTTCAGAGGAACCAGAACAGGGTGATGTTTCCATGTTATCTTCTTCAAGTGTGCGTCCGTCGTCACAAATGAATTCAGAGCTAGCGGCAAAAGTGCTCATGGAGATTAGACAAATGTCGTCCGCTAGCTCGCCCGGTGTAGCGTCCATTCACCGAATGGTTCGGCAGCCGGGTTCGTCCGATGCGGTCCAAGAGGAAATTTTGGGTGATGCGAGCACTATAAACATAATAGATGCACACCCAGTGACGGCGGATAGTAAGCGAGAACGGAGGAAGCCTTTTAGTCCGGTTCCTAGCTCGTCCAGGTCCAGCCGGGCCGCGAGCGAGAGAGGTCCCTCTCTCGTACAACAACATCTGGGACCAGATGTTGTGGTACAAAATGTGTCTTTAGCAGAGCATACGTCCGTCGCTCGGGACGCTCCGTTGTATAAGCAGTCCGCAGAGACTGTTAAGGCTTCCTCTTCTCGTCAGCGCACACGACCGCACCTTGGCTGCGTGACCGCCGATATTTTACCAGCTTCGCCGATGAAGGATTCTTTGGCGACCAGGTCACACCATCCGGCAGCCAGGGATTCGAGACCGATGGACTCCGGACGTTCGCATAGGAAAAGTATGCGGGAGCCATCTGATGCGGAGCTGCCCTCGGCGAAGCAGCGAAAGACTGTGCCTCCGCAGGTCTCGACGTCGGACATTCTTGTGCAGATAGCACAGCTTATCGCAGCATCCCAGCAGCCGACAGAAACGGTGTCGGATCGAGAATTATCCGACGGCGCTGGGTCGGTACGCTCCGCCGAAGCATCGGGGGCGGACGACCGGGAACATCGGGAGGTCCGACCGGATGGTGAAAGGGATACGGATGAATTGGAGCTATCCCTTTCGGAACAACATAAAGCTGCCGTGGACTTCATCCGGCACTTTCTCCCTCAAGTTGTTCCGTCGGGCCAGACTGCTGCGCTTCCGGACAAGAGAATTATAGCGTCATTGGACTCTGAATTTTTTGAGCAGTTCAGGGACATCGCTCCCGAGTTTCCGTCGCAGTCCAATAATGTTGCAAGAACATTTGAATTATTGAACGACGCTATATTTAAACTTGCTTCCAGGACGGGGAAAGCAGGTTTCTTGTCCGCTAATACTCTTAACCTGCCTTTCATTAATGCAAGGAATAAATTCGATACGGCAGGACAGGGTATACCGAGAGTTCCTCTGCGTATGGACGACGAGGCGGAAGACTTAGAGCTATCATTACCGTCGTCAGATTCTATTCCAACCGCGGTGTTGGAAACAGCTATTGCGTCTAACAGAGCCATTTTAGATGCCTTATCTTACGCAGATCACCTTACTAAGGCGTTATCACTGCGCCTTCAAGGGGAAGAGTTTCAGGATATACAATCCTCTTTAAGACTTCTTTCAAGGGCAGTAGCTTATTCCACGTGTAACTCCGCCCTTTCAGTGGCAAATCTGGAGTTGGTTAGACGTGACGCAGCCCTAGCTACATCCACACTAGTGGATTCTAAGGTGAAGAACTCTCTTAGAGTCGCTTCGGTCTCAGGAGAACTTCTCTTTGACGGCAAGCTTTCCGCTATTTATGATAAAATTAAAAAGAAAGCTAATGATTCTCTGTTGTTCAGATCGGCTCCTAAAAAGTCGGATACAGCAGACACGAATAAGACAGGCACTTCTGGGTCTAATGCGCCCAAGAGAGGTTCCTATAGAGGTTCCGGTGCGTCCTCTTGGTCTTATTCGAGAGACCGTCAGGATAGCGACTCTCGTTTGGGACGTCCTTTAGGCCGGGACAATCGGTCGGACGCCCCAAGGTCGACGAGGCGAGGTGCGGGTCGTGGAAGACGTGGTTTCTCCTACCGCAGGCCTCGCAGGTCCAGGAGGTGATGGCTTAAACCTCTATCGCGTTCCGGTTGGCGGAAGGTTGTCGAGTTTTTCACAAGAATGGGCGTCGATTACGGACGACCCTTGGGTGAGAGGAGTGACTTCGGAAGGTCTAAAGATATCCTTCAAACGAAAGCCTCCATTAACTCGAAGTCCAAAGTGGACTCATCTTCCGTCAAATCCACAGAAAAGAGACGCTCTGTTATCAGAGGTGCAGTCTCTTTTAATGAAGAACGCGGTAGAGGTCGTAGAAAACCAGGAATCTCTGGGATTCTACAGCCATCTGTTTCTGGTTCCGAAACCAGACGGCTCGTTCCGTCCAGTCATAGATTTGAGCTGGATAAACAAGCTGATCGTTGCTCCGAAGTTTTATATGGAGACGATTCGATCGGTCAGAGCGAGTATTCGGGTGAACGATTATGCAACGAGCATAGATCTCAAAGATGCGTACTTTCACGTCATGGTACATCCGACATTCCGAAAGTATCTACGCTTCGCAGTCCTAGGAGTGGTGTATCAGTTCCGGGCCATGTGCTTCGGATTGAATCTAGCACCCTGGGCTTTCACTCGGGTAATGAACTCGGTAATGATCTAATTCCGAGCTCATTCGTCTGCGGTAACGTCGGCCTACCTGGACGACATTCTTCAGAGGTACGGCAACGAGTTAACGCTTCAGAACGATGTTCAGAATCTTCTTCTATTGCTCCGACGTCTCGGTTTTATAGTAAACGAGGAGAAGTTGGATCTGGTGCCGTCCAAGTCATTCACTCATCTGGGAATGAGCTTCGAGACGCACAACAATCTCGTTCGTCTGCCGTTAACCAGAGCGAAATTAGTCAGTTGTTACGCTCGCTATTGTCTGCACGCAGACAAAGTCACGGCGAGAGAATTTATGAGACTGATAGGTCTGTGCGGAGCCGCCGCGGATCTCATTCCGATGGGGCGGCTACGCACACGTCCTCTTCAAATTTTCCTGACTCAGAATTGGAGTGTGAAAATTCATTCGCTCGATGTAGACGTTCTCTTGTCAGATCAAGTGAAACAAGAGATTCAGACTTGGGCAAACATTCAGTGGTTAACTCAAGGAGTTCCGCTGCAGTTGCCGGATCCGAGTTTTACCGTTATGACGGATGCCAGTCAAACAGGTTGGGGTGCATCATTAATCCCAACGGATTCGAGATGCCAGGGTCTTTGGGATCCGCAATTCCTGTGCAAGCACATAAACATCAAGGAAATGATGTCAATTTGGCTTGCGTTACGTCACTGGATGGACAGGGCTCGATTTAACTGGATTAGCATAGCACTTTGCTCTCCAATTTCTGAATTTTGCTATTCAAGATTTATTAGTTTCAAGTGCTTTTGGATCAACTGCTAATCAATTTTCCAGGGTGAATAGTAAATTGCTATTCAAAATTTTCAGATTAAATCAAGCCCTGTGGATGGACATTATTCACGATGCTCATGTCCAAATCCTATCCGACAATACGACAGTAGTGGCGTATATACGGAATCAGGGAGGCACTCATTCAGTTCCGTTGTTCAATCTAATGGAAAGAATCCTTCTGTTTGCGTTAGAACATCACGTTCTTCTTTCGGTCCGTCACATACCGGGTCGTCTGAATGTGCTAGCAGACTCCCTTTCACGAAAGGGTCGCTTGTTGCCGTCGGAGTGGACTCTCAACAAACAAGTATTCAATCAGATTTGCTACCAATGGGAACGGCCAATGATAGACTTATTTGCGACACATCTCAACAATCAGTTGCAGACGTATGTGTCTCCGTGTCCGGATCCAAGAGCATTTGCAGTAGACGCTCTGTCGATCCCTTGGGACGGAATGATAGGATATGCGTATCCTCCAGCGCCGTTAATTCAACAAGTATTGCTAAAGATAAAACAATCTCAATGCAAGATTCTGTTGGTAGCATCTCTGTCGCCACAGAGACCGTGGATAAATCTACTCAGGTGTCTGTTGTGGGACCTACCGCGGAAGCTTCCTCCACGAGAGGATCTTCTTTCGCAGGGGAAATCGCGCCAACTCCATCACAACCCGCAAGGTCTCAACCTTCACGTTTTTCCGTTGTGCAGTCCTTCTTGCATGGCAAGCACTTTACAGGACGAGCAGTGGACGCGATTTCTAACTGTAGGAGGACCTCCTCTTCGCTAAACTATGCGGCTAAGTGGAAGGTTTTTCGTCGTTGGTGTAGGGATCATTCTGTAGATATATTTGATCCCTCTATACCAGACATTGCAAACTTTCTAGTATACTTGTTTGACGAAATCAAACTGCAGCCTGTTACTATAAAGGGTTATAGATCTATGTTATCTGATACCTATGCACATCATGATAGTTTACAAATTGGATCTAATGTCTCTTTATTGAAGTTGGTTAGAAACTTTTCGATAAATAGACCTAGAACTCTTAGATTAATTCCTAAGTGGAATTTAGCTTGGGTTCTCCTTAAATTGAAGGAAAAGCCATTTGAACCTCTTGGGACAGTAGATTTCAAATTCTTATCTTATAAGACAGCTTTTCTCTTAGCTTTCTCTTCTGCCAGAAGAGTCAGTGAGCGTCATGCACTATCGGTGGATGATTCTCATTATCGTAGTGTTGGGAACACTATCACCTTCACTACTAATGTGGGTTTTTTTTTTAGCTAAGAATCAGGCTCCTAATAAATATCCGGAACCTATTGTTATTAAGGCTCTTCCGTCTTCAGACGGGCGTAGGCCTTTACTCTGTCCTGTTAGAGCACTACGTATCTATAAACAGAGATCTCAGTTTATCAGAAAGGGACGAAAACGTTTCTTTCTGTCTTTGATGCCTAATAGAAAGGACATTTCAGTCCATTCTATTGCTAGATGGATTCAGTTAACTATCCGTACTGCTTATGAAGATTTATCTTCTTCTCAGCAGTCTGTGCTTAAGATTTCTGCTCATGAAGTAAGAGCTCTTTCTACTTCCTGGGCTTATGCTAATAGTGTTGCTATTACAGATTTAATGAAGGCTGCTTATTGGTCTCAGCCATCCACATTTACGAATTTTTATCTCAGAAATATTGAGTCCATTTCTGGAGACCTGCATTGTTTAGGTCCGTTATCTGTTGCTCAGAATGTCGTCCACTAAACAGTTGCAACTATAGTTATGCAGGCTTTCTGTTCCGGCAGTGACTCCGTCCGGCTGCCCTCTTCGCTCTGGGCTATTTGACCCAGGGCAAGGGGAAGGGGGGGGGGGGGCAGGTGTTCCCTTAGATCACCTGCTTTATAGTGAAAAGCAAGGGAATGCCTCCTCCAAGTCAGTATTTCTGAGTCGCTTCCGGGATGGTTTTAAAGTGTAATATTAATGTTTAAATTCATTCATGTCTTATTTTTAAAGTGTAGCTCGGTGTGAAGCATTTGTATATGTCAAGTGTCAAACGGGCTTTAATATACAATACTCGGACACTTTTAAATGATTATAAAGAGTCTCAATTCTCTGGACTACTTTATTTATTGGCTTGCTTTAAAAATAATTAGTATAAGGGTTATACTGGATGTTAATAGAGAACATGAATGTTATTGTGCTCAATTATTAAGGGTAGTGTATCTTTCTAATTTAATATTAAATAAGAAAGATACATGTAAAGCCTAATACTCCTTTTCTCCTTAAGGGGTTACCTCTTTACTATACAGTTGAGCTTATTGGATTTTCCTCTATGTCCTAGGCCCTCCAGCCTGTTTACTATTCAGCTAAGTCTGGGTCATTGGTACAGTATAAAAATGTTAAAAAATTTATAGTAATTTATATATTTTTTATACTTACCAATGACCCAGACGGGGATGGCCCTCCCTGGAGTTGGGAACTCTTGCCTCCCCGCTGAGTACATAGCGCTGACCAGGCACTGCCAGTAAGAATGATAATTGGCGCCAATTTCGGGACGACTGCGTCACTGCGCATGCGCAGTAGAGGCGTACTATGGAGGTCCTTTAGGACATGATTTCTTTTTGTTTTGGATGCAAATTTTGGAGATTGGGGGGCAAAATTTGTGTTTGGCCCTGGTTTTGTTGGAGTTAGCACCAGCTAAGTCTGGGTCATTGGTAAGTATAAAAAATATATAAATTACTATAAATTTTTTAACGTTCGTAGAACTTAGTTTAGTCAGACCTCAATATTTTCCTTTGGCACACCCTACAGGGCCCATTTATGATCAGATTGCTTTGAAACCTGGTATGCTTGTTTGGGGAGACCTCTAGATGGGAGCTATCGATTTTCTGCAATTTCTGTCAAAAAATGTTGCCGCGGCCAACATTCTTAGAACTTAGTTTAGTCAGAAGACTCAATATTTCCCTTAGGCACACCGTACAGGGTACATTTATGATCGGATTGCTTTGAAACCTGGCATGCCTGTTTGGGGTGACCTCTAGATGGGAGCTATCGATTTTCTTCAATTTCCGTCAAAAAATGTTGCCACGGCCAACGTTTTTAGAACTCAGTTTAGTCAGACCACAATATTTCCCTTTGGCACACCCTACAGGGCACATTTATGATTTGATTGCTTTGAAACCTGGTATGCTTGTTTGGGGAGACCTCTAGATGGGAGCTATATATTTTCTTCAATTTCCGTCAAAAAATGTTGCCGCAGCCAACATTCTTAGAACTTAGTTTAGTCAGACCACAATATTTCCCTTTGGCTCACCCTACAGGGCACATTTACGATTAGATTGCTTTGAAACCTGGTATGCTTATTTACAGTGACCTCTAGATGGGAGCTATCGATTTTCTTCCATTTCCGTCAAAAAATGTTGCCACGGCCAACATTCTTAGAATTTAGTCTAGTCAGACCACAATATTTCCTTTTTACACACCCTACAGGGCACATTTATGATCGGATTGCTTTGAAACCTGGCATGCTTGTTTGGGGAGGCCTCTAGATGGGAGCTATCGATTTTCTTCGGTTTCTGTCAAAAAATGTTGCCACTGGCAAAAAAAATGACATTGGTACCAATGATCTTCACTTTTGCCATTCCATTTATAACTTACCAAGTTCAAGTTTGTCAAGTTGAGCTACAGTGTCATTGACACTTTCATTTATGCTGTGATAACATTTACTCGCTTTGCGATCGCCAACATTTCTTCTCAACAGCTTGTGTGGCTTCAGCAAAAAGGTATAAGAATGGGTAAATACATGTGATATTGAACTTTTATCAAATATGGAGGTAATAGTTAACAACAAAGGTGGTTCAAAACTTTGTTTTGATGGGTATATGTATACCAAAAAGATGTTGGGCCGATCTGATCAGTGGCACATGGATGGAACCTTTTCCTTGGCCCCCCAAATTAAAAAAACAATTGTATGTGATAAGAGTGCCATTAGGGGATGCTGCTGTTTCATGTGTATATGCTTTGCTCCCTGGAAAATCCCAAGCATTGTACGAGGAAATGTTGGGAGCTGTCCAGTCACGATGTAACAACCTAGGTTTTGAGCTTGACCCCCAGACTGTTGTTACTGATTTTGAAATCTCTGCTATTCATGCGATCAAGAGTGTCTTTGGTGATCACGTCATTACCCAAGGTTGCTATTACCACTTAACACAGAGTACTTGAAGAAAGCTTCAAGACTTGGGCCTTGTGAATTTATATAAAACTAATATTGAAGTGAAAAGCTTTTGTGCTATGGTAGATGGGCTGGCATTCTTACAATTAGACAATATTCCTCTGGGGATGGAACATTTAAGGCAAGATACCCCAGAAGGTTTGGAGGACTTTCTTTCCTACTTTGATGCCACATGTGTTTCTGGTAGATACCGTACAGTGCAGGCTCCTTCTGAGGACCTAAATAATCCACTTCCAGCAATTTGCTTTCGTCGCCAAAAACCACTGTTCCCTCCACAGTATATCTCAAGTTTGTTGGCGTTAAAAAAATCCAGGCCCTTGTATTATTTCTTGGAATGCATTTGGGGAGCTCCCCAAATGCATTCCAATAAATAATACAAGGGCCTGGGTATTTTTTAACGCTATCGAACTTTAAATATATGTGGTTTTTAGTGCCGACAAAACAAATCATTCCACAGTATATATCAAGTTTGTTGGCGTTAAAAAAATTCAGGCCCTTGTATTATTTCTTGGAATGCATTTGGGGAGCTCCCCAAATGCTTCCAATAAATAATACAAGGGCCTGGGTATTTTTTAATGCCAACGAACTTGAAATATATGTGGTTTTTAGTGCTGACAAAACAAAATCTGGCATAGTATATCTCAAGTTTGTTGGACAACAAACGAGCTACGCCACCAAAGTTGTGAATTGGTATCAAAACACAACCTTTGAAAATAGGATTGGGAAAGCAATAAACTTTGTATAGTGCAAAGGATAATTAGTTTAGATGGAAACCTCGTCACATCACAATATCATAAATCATGGATTAACATAAATGGCAAAGTAATTAACTATGCGTAAATAGGATCAGCCTTTGTGTTCCAAGAGTGAAGCTTATTTATTGTTCAGATAAAAAAGGGGGAGAGTAACAATAACAATATGGAGACTGATAATGTGGCTTTCTTTATCGTTTAGACACCAATGTTGAGAATCTGAATCAATTAAATGTAAACACAATTAAATTTCTAAGGGACTGTGGCAGTTTAAAACACGTACATCAACATTACGAGTAGTCATTCCAATATATTTCAGGTTTATTGGTGCAAAAAGAGAAAAAAAAAACCGTAGCGTTGTAAGAAAAACCTTGAAATATATTGAAATGAGCACTCGTAATATATATTTGAATACATGTATATATAAATTCTGTCAATGTCTGAATTTAAATGTAATATGTGCTACTTCGAAATGCTCTTTTGTTATTGTTTTTATTTATATGACGAAGTGTTTTCTCTTGAAACTGAAAGTAAAATAAAAAAAAGATTAACATGAAAAGTGTTGTTAATTTTCCCGGAGAAGTGTCCACCCAAGTAATTCACAAAGTAAGCTGTTGAAATATTCAAAATTTTCCAAAAAATGTCAACAAAACCACGTCATTGGAACGGGCTCGTAGTCACATGATGTGGTTTTGTTGAAATGTTTTGGAAAATATTTAAAAAATTTAAATTAAAAGAATAAATTTTATTAAAATTTAAATTCATGGGGTAAAATTATAATTCATGGGTTATTGTCAGCCCAGTATGGGTTAAAGTCCGCCTCTTTATAAAATTTCAATTCATGGGTTATTGTCCGCCTAGTATGGGTTATTGTCCACCTAGTATGGGTTTTTGTCTGCATGGGTTATTGTCCCATGGGTTTTTGTCCGCATGGGTTATTGTCCCATGGGGTTTTGTCCGCGCACCAAAATTTTTGCATTGAAAGTAGACAATGGACTTAATTATCAATTAACGTGTCACAATACAACCTATTTATGCAACAATGGCCACATATCCCCATGGCTTTTTAAATTGTTGAAAACATGGACAATAAAAATAAAAAAAAAACTTGTGTTATTGGACACAATTCATTTATTCAATGATATTATATTCTAAAATTTTTGGATTTAAAGTTTTTCTATTTATCCATTATTTCACAGTGAAAACACATATTTATTTATTTATTTATTTATTTATTTATTTATTTATTTATTCCTGTTTAAGGTCACCTTTGTACAGCTCAGTATGTCTAATTATAATCAGTGAAAGCACGTAAATATTATAAAGAAAATACTACTGCTGTTAGCAGACTTTCAGCCAACAGACCTCCAGTTTTAATCATGAAATGCATTGGCTAAAACTTTACTGGTCCTTCTTTTGTGGTGTCATTGCAATTGATACTTAATGTTCAGGAGGAAACACCAGTCTGTGATTTTTTAGAGGTAATCCACTCACATTTTGTGACGTGTTGTCCATGGAGAGTAGTCTAATTACTATGACACCCATAGAGTGGATTTCCCATCAGGTAATTACTTTAGATTTCCAACAAAGCATGGTAAACACAAAGCTTCAGCTAAAGGACCTTCAGTTTAAAAATGACTTTTAACTCAACAAGTAAAGAACTTAAAGGCCTTGCTATAAATACTTCTACTTTAAAAAGTATTCAAGTATTCAAAAATGTATTCATGAATACATTGTAATGTATTTGTATTTGTATTCAAATACATTTGAAAATTTGTGTATTTGAATTTGTATTCATGAAATTTCAAAGTATTCGTATTCGTATTCGAATACATTTACAAAGTATTCGCCCCAAGCCTGTAATGCAGTTTGATATTTAACCAAATATACCTTGTTTGACAGAGCTCACTGAGCTCTGTCAAACAAGATATAATTGGTTAAATTTGTAGCTAAACAAGAATGAAACAGAGTGATTGGAGAAAATGCTCTTGCTTTACCAGTGTGCTAGGTGTTAAACAATCAACAGCTATATGTACAATGATTTAAAAATAGATTATGTGTAACAAAGATGTAAACATGGGCTTAAAGGTTACTTGGTGCAAATGAGTCACACCAGCTAGAATCTGCCTTCAGAAAAATATCAATTGTGTAGAATTATCAACTAAGGACATATCAATCTTGATATAATATGGGAGCTACATATATAACAGTCACCCCTTATCAAAACGAGTTTGTTCCAATGAGGGGCGACACAACAAGGTTTTGTTGAAATTTTATGAAAAATTTAAAAGGAAATTACAAGTTTTGATATCATGTGCATTGGGTAAAGGGATAACTTTTGAACTTAATCTGTTTATGTACTTGTCATTACAGAGGGGGAAATTTCGACCAAGATTGACAGAGCTGGTACAAACAAATTCAGAAGAAGATGTGCTTTCTGCCAGTAAGAAAGCTTTCAAGCAACTACCAGATATAAAGAAGTCTATTGCAACTTTGTCTACTTTGAAAGCTGTAGGCCCAGCAACTGCTTCAGGTTAATCTTAACAAATTTATTAACTCTTTCAGCTGAAGACCACGTGATTAGGTTCATATTTAACACTTATTATGCCCCTGCAGGGAAGATGTACATGCATAATGAAGAGCCCTGTCCACCGAAAATACTTGTTGATGCAAAATTCTGAAAAATAGTTACCTGTATAAGACAAGCCTGTAAATAGGGCTGCACAGTATATCGATAAACTGATATATACCGGTATTCAAACCAATATCGATTGAATACCAGTGTAATTACAAAAATATTGGTTTATCATTATTTTTTTTACCCTCGATTTAATTTTCAAGATGTCTTGAGTTTGTAGCTCCGAATGAATAATATTATCCCTTTATCCAGGGAATCGTCTGCTTGAGCCCTCATAATACACAAATTCAGCAGTTGAAAACATAATTTTTGAAAGTTTCAACAAAACTATACCATGCGACCCCTCATTGGAACGAGCTCGTTCCAAAGAGGGGTCACATGATATAGTTTTGTTGAAATCTTTGGTTAAAATCTGATAAACTAATTTTGAAAATAATAAATTTTGATATCATCTGCGTTGGGTAAAGGGTTTTTGAACTGCATCATCAAGGCGTGCTAATTCATTCCGACTATGATGTCTCGATTGTGGTACTTGTGTTCATATATCTGAATAGTTTTCGATATACCGGTATACTGCAGTATTTTTTTGAATACCGATACTGGTATTCAGTTTTGAATATCGTGCAGCCCTCCCTGTAAATAAAGAGCTTATATCATTACCTGTTAGCTGGTTACTCTATATAACATGGTGGTAACATATAGGAAATATAGAATATACCAACAGTAGCTTGGAGTTCCAAATGTTCACCACGAGTGATGAAGTGGTGTTAACCATGAGCCTGAGCCTTTGGCATGCAGTTAACACCACTTCACCACGAGTGGTGAACATTTGGTACACCAGGCTACTTTTTATTTATACCATGATCATCAGATTAATAAGAGTTTAAATGTTGAATAAATCAATATTCACACATGCGAATCTGTTTTTGTATACATGAGCACTGGTAGGTGGCACTTCCGCTGGCAATTTTATCGTGAAATGAAATAGAAAACTAAACGTGCAAATTCCGGAGTTTTTTTTTTAGTTTTAATAATATAATAACACTATTTCGAGTTATGGATGCTTTATTAACATAAGACAACGTATGTTTGTTCATTTTTGGTATCTTATGAGGTAAACTTATTTAAAAATGTAATAAATAACATCCATTTCAAAGATAAATAATTGTACTACGCATGCGCACAGATATGTAGTACAATTTGTTTATCTTTGAAATGGTGTTTTTTAACATGGTGAAGTCGGATATTTTTCAACATTTCTTGAATTTGATGTTGTGTTTGTGTTAAATAATGATGCAGACACGTAAATAAATGATATTTGGGCCGAGTACGACAAGTAGTATGTTGATTATGCGATTTTTGTCTTCGATATGAAGCGTCAACTGAGTCGACCCAAATGCGGCCAGTTTCTTTCAGTTTTAGTCAGATGAAATTTGAACGGGTTTCTCAAAGACTGTGAGGGCCAGGAGGGCCCCAGGTCACAGTCTTACAAAGACTATTGTGGATACTGCTTGATCCAAAGTTTTTTTGTTGAGCTTTGAGGTGCGTCCATATGTCTCTTAACCTTTTTGAACACATTATCCAATATACATTTTAAAATGTGTTGTGCGACTGTAGCCGAATTGTCAACCGATTTGGGGAATTTTGAAAAAAATCCGGTAATTTTACTCTGGTTCATGTCTGATCCAGTTACTTTCTCTGCTGCAGCGCATGTGAAAATTCTGACTCTGGCTGCGTGATAAGAGCGCCTTTAGGCATATGTTGTCACTGATTGGTTGATTTTCTGGGAGGCTTCACGTGGAATTGATCGAAACATAAACATACGTAATTTCGAACACTGAGTGGCAAGGGATTCGTTGTCATGATAGTTTACTTTTGTAGAGAATTCGAAATCGGTCTTTTTACACTGTATTTTGACTAACGACATTACACAACTTTTAAAACAAGACCGACGAATACGACAACAGAAATGATTGAAGGCGTAAAACCGAAAACATAGGCGTAATCTGTACTCCTTTAATTTCTATTTGGGTCGTATTCGCCAATTTTCGATGCGTAAAATACGCCTGTATGCCCGTTATCTGGAGCACTGACTATTGACCCTGTTAGACAATTTGCCCAAATCATTGTAAAGTTTGTGAATGACAAATTGACGAATGATTCAGACTGTAAAACCCAAGAATGTAAGGGGGTGGGGGGAGTATAAGTCCAAGGGAATCGTGTGTGTTTATTTGAATTCTTGAGTGATTTTGGGAGGAATTGCATGAAAACAAAACAGTTGGTACATTTGGATTTTTTTATTGTTTCATTTGGAATGCTGTGAATTTTATGTCTCGATACTGAAATATACTCCCACATAATGACTTTGCCGCAATTTGCGCCATTTTGTACAGCCATAATTTCCCATTTTCGAGGTAAGCTTTGCACACTGAATATTTTCCAACCTGTTTTTGGCATTGGGCAATGTTTTTGAAGTTTCGATATTTTGGGATATCTTAAGAAATAAAAAAATTGTGTCCGGAAATTTAGATGAAATAAGGTCACTGAGGCACTTAGATGCAATGAAATGGGAGGTGGGTTGAACCCAGGAATTCAAAATTTTCCTACAACAGGACGAACCATGCTCGCCCCATTGTACCGATGACCATTGGTCGCCCCATAACTTTAAACAGGTTACGACGATCAATTAGGCTTAACCTCTAAACAGATTACGAAACACATTCCTTATTTCCAGGCCTGCTGCTATTATGTAAGGTAAAGGATTAAATTGACTCAATACTTTTCACAAGAATCTTAGCAGAAGGTCGGCGAGCAGGGGTCTGCCGAGTGGGCGACTAGGGCAAAGAAGTCGCCTTGTCATTCCTCGAGTCACCTTGGCTTACATTGGAGGAGAAATTCAAGACGTCCTCCAAAACTTCCTTGGGAGACATGTCAGTTTACTGTATTTTCTTATGTTTTATTTTAAAAAAAAAACCCACTTCCACATTCACAAAAACGTAAACACAGCTGCTGTTAAAATCCGTCATACGGCTCTGTAAATAGCCTAAACTAGCCCAATCTAATATTTCTGAAAAGAATTGTAATGGCACAGCCGTTCGAACAATACGCCCCAACTGATAGCAACCAGCACAAAATGGCTATTGAAAAACAAAGTGCCAGCAAAAACAACGAATCACACAAGAGACACATCGAGTTAATTAGAATTTATTAAAGTTAACCACCGTTTCAAAACAAACAAAAAATTGTGTAGGAGACAGTTCATTCAATTCGCCCTGCAATTTGCATTGGATCAAAATGAATGTTTTTGTTGAAAACTTGTGAAGTTGTGTTGGGAGGGGGTTAAATGTAATAAGGCTATGATAGAAATCACACATATTAGGATGGATAAAAATGGCAGGCCTTCATAGAACCAATCGCACGTGTCAATGTAAGATGGTTGACAGAAATTGTCAATTTTTTTAACAGTGTGTTATCACCCAGCACAGCAGGGAAGACAACTGAAATATTTTGTCATTTACCTAAGAAATAAATTAACTCAAATTGTTAATAACGCTTAATTTACGAAGGATATTGAAAACTTTTTTAACTACGTTTTTCAATTCATTTAGGGCATTCAGAAACCATGAATGACCCAGCTTCTTATGTGAACTTGAAATTTATTTTAAACACTTTAAATATTTGTTTAAAAAGAATATACCTTCTATTACAGAGAAGAACACTCTCACCATGGGTAATGCTAAATTTCAAATCCACTGCATTGAGACAAATACAAAATCAACTGCATGGTAACCCTAGTCATCACTGTTAGGGAAGGAGTTAGGGGGTATTCAGAAACCATGAACGACACAGTTTTTAGCTCAACTTTGGCGAAGCCAAATTTGAGGTATTGCCAGGGTCTGTCTGTCTGTCCATCCATCCGTCACGCCGTACACACGGCTCAGACTAGAGGCTGTATTTATGAATCGATCTTTACGAAACTTTTTGGGTACCTTTGTTATCACAGTGAGATGAGAACAAGTGTTTTTGGGTCCAAAATTCAAGCTGGACGCTGGCAGCCAATTTGTACCAAAATTAGGTGCAATCAGATTTTTGCGCAGAACTTCCATATGAAAGCTCCGATTTGAATAATTTTTGTGTATGAATGTTCAGTACCATGGGATACATCACATATAATAAGAGGTTTTTTCTTGTGCGTAAATTATGCAAATTAGACTAACTTTGATTTATTTAGTGTTACTTTCAGCACTATAAGTGCAAATGCCAATACGGCTCGGGCTAGAGGCCGTATTTATGAACCGATCTTTACAAAACTTCATGGGTACCTTTGTTATCACCGTGGGACGAGAACAAGTGTTTTGGGGTTCGGTCTGAAATTCAAGATGGCTACTGGCGACCATTTTGTACAAAATTAGGTGCAATCAGATTTTTGCGCAGAACTTCCATATGAAAGCGCTGATTTGAATAATTTTCTGTGAGAATGTTTAGTACCATGGGATACATCACATATAATACAGGTTTTTTTCTCATGCATAAATTATGCCAATTAGATTAACTTTGATTTATTGAATGTTACTTTCAGCACTGTAACTGCAAATGCCAATACGGCTCGGGCTAGAGGCCATATTTATGAACCCATCTTCACGAAACTTCTTGGGTACCTTTGTTATCACCTTGGGACGAGAACGAGTATTTTTGGGTGCAGTCCGAAATTCAAGATGGCTGCTGGCGGCCATTTTGTACCAAAATTAGTGCAATCAATTTTTTGTACAGAACTTCTGTATGAAAGTTCTGATTTGAATAAATTTCTGTATGAATGTTTAGTAACATGGAATACATCATATATAATACAGGTTTTTTTCTCGAGCAAAAATTATGCAAATTAGATGAACTTTGATTTATTCAGTGCTACTTATACACAGTAAGTGCATGTGTCAATACGGCTTAGGCTACAGGCTGTATTTATGAACCGATCTTCACAAAACTTCTTGCGTACATCTCTTATCATCTTGGGATGAGAACGAGTGTTTCTGGGTGCGGCTCAAAATTTAAGATGGCTGCCAGTGGCCATTTTGTACCGAAATTAGGTCCAATCAGTTTTTGTACACAACTTCTATACGGCTCAGGCTTGAGGCCGTATTTATGAACCGATCTTTACGAAACTTCTTGCGTACCTTTGTTATCACTGTGGGACGAGAACAAGTGTTTTTGGGTGCGGTTCAGTATTCAAGATGGCCACCTGCAGCCTTTTTGTACCAAAATTAGTGCGATCAGTTTTTTGTACAGAACTTCTGTATGAAAGTTCTGATTTGAATAAATTTTTAGCTGCGACTAGCAGCTCTATAAGTGGCAATGTTGGTCTGTCTGTATGTCTGTCTGTCTGTCTCTGTCTGTCTGTCTGTCGGTCGGTCTGTCTGTCTGTGACCAACGAGTTTGTCTGTGACCAACGAGTTTCAAAACTCAATAACTTTTGAAATACTTAATGGAATGACTATATATATGGCATGTAAGTGTATCTTATTGCATTCTAGCCAGTGTTCAATTCATGTGTTGTTCAAAATATTTTTCTTGGAGTTATGGCCCTTGATGAACTTAGAATTTTGTGACTAATGAGTTTCTAAAAGAATAACTTTCAAACTACCTGGTGGAAAGACTTCATATTTGATATGCAAGTGTATCTCATTCATGTCTAGCCCATGTCTCATACAAATGTTGTTCCAAATATTTTTATTTTTTTTTCACCATCACCTGTAAATTGCCCCTGAGATATTTTTTGGACTTGAAGATTGCACCACCCGTCGCAGCTACGGCGTCGATGTCGCGATTTTTGTAGGAATGTTTAGTAACATGGAATACATCACATATAATACAGATTTTTTTCTCGTGCAGAAATTATGCAAATTAGATGAACTTTGATTTGTTCAGTGCTACTTATACACTGTAAGTGCACATGTCAATACGGCTCGGGCTAGAGTCTGTATTTATGAACTGATCTTCACGAATCCTCTTGGGGTACCTTTGTTATCACCTTGTGACAGGAACGAGTGTTTTTGGGTGTCTTTGTTATCACTGTGCTATGAGAACAAATATTTTTGGGTTTAGTCAGACCCACTCTGGGACTCAAAGATTTCTTTTCTAGTTTAGCATCTAACAGTCACCACACTTTTACAATACTTTACCTATATATTTGTTACAGGCTACGGTCAGCATTTATGTACAGACCGTTACAATACTTTACATGTACCTTTGTTATCAGGTCATTACCTAGATGTTTGTCATTGCTGTGTCACACACTATATATGTACATATCTTAAACAAGTTAAGCTACAGTGTCATTGACACTTTCATTTATGGATTATTGTCTCAAGCCAAATATGGATGAGGAACCAAAGTTTCTTAATTTTAATAGGGTAAGAAGTGAATGTCTAAACACTTTTTTATTCTTCAAAACAAACAGAGTAAATTAGCTTTTCAATCGAATGTCCTTATAGCGAATCATTTTGAATGAATGAAATCATAATATATTTAAACATGATATAAACACAGTTATTGGGGCCCGAATTTTAACTTAATGCAACGAACGATTACTTGGGGAAGACCAACCAATACTTTCCACATGTAGCCTTAGGTCTGCACGTTGAAAATCTTGATTGGCCTACCACACAAATTCACTGAGCAGCTATCTACTTTATTATGCCCCAACCACCTTAAGAGTCGAGATCCCCACCGTCTGTCTGTCGGTCGATACAAAAATTTTGTATTATAACTCTGGTATCGGTTGTTGAATTTTTATACCCCCAATTTCAAAGAAAATGGGGGTATACTGGATTATATACGTCCATCTGTGCATCCGTGTGTGAGTCGATCCGAGAATATTCATAACTTTCATAACTTAAGTAAATTATTATTTTCTATAATATTTGTTGGTCATAGGTACATGTATGCCCACACTAGTTATATTTTTATACTGTACCAATGACCCAGACTTAGCTGGTGCTAACTCCTTAAAATCAAGGGCCAAACACAAATTTTGCCCCCCAATCCCCAAAATTTGCTTCAAAAACCGAAATTTCAATGTTGTATGTGGTCCTTCATACCTTTTATCCACTGCGCATGCGCAGTGTCAAGGAGGTCTTGAAATTGGCGCCAATTGCCATTCTTTGTTTGGCCCTAAATTCAAAACACCTCACTGATATTTGTGCTGTAAATCTCTGTTTAAATGATGCCAGACACATAATTATGGATGAAATGGTGGATCTATGAAGGAAATAGAAGGATGAGAGGAAAAAACAGTGGCAGAATATGATCAGGGCTGTAACTTATAATTTTTTACGAAATTATTTCATGTTGCCTATTTTCGAGGCATGGCCCTGATGTTGTCATTCTTGCTATGAATGTACCATTGTTTGTTCAGTGTTTCCTCTCTCCCTTTCCTGTATTCCCCCCTTGCCATTCTCCCATGCTTTTGGCATAATTTTTGTAATTATTTTTACTAAAATATCTTGGGAGTTTTGGCTTGGTAACAGAATGTATTTTCTGTTTTTTCCCATGTTTACGTCCTCACTCTTGGGTGTTTAGGCGTTGTGATCTGCACCTACCATCCGATGTACTGCAGTTTCTTCTCAGGAAGTCTCTGTTTTACATCGGATAGTGTTTAAATTGGTGACTGATTTTGGGCCATGTTTACATTGCCTGGTATCATGTTTCCGGTTTTTGTACACTTTTGTTTATGTTGACAACGGTTACTTCTGATAGTGATTACTTGTCTTCTGTTTAGTTCTGCTCATAGCCAGATACATTAATATTGTCCGTAAGTGTTACATTAATTTTTAAAAATGTTTTAAAATTTTTGTCCACACTTAGGCTTTTTTGGGATCCATTTGGGCTCACTGTTCCCATTGGGAACTTGGCTCTTCTGAAAATTTTTCAAAATTTTTTTTTTTTTCAAATTATTTTTTCGAACTGTTATAATGGATTATATTATTATTATGTATATTTGTTTCAAGGATTAGTGCGAGTACTACTACTGTTTATATTTTTTCACGATGAAAGAATATTGTTCAAATTGTAATGCAGGAAATCTTCCTCTGATTCTCATGTTTATTGTGTCTCTTGTAGTCTATGTACTCGCACTAATTCTTGCTCAGTGTGTGCCAATTGGAGTGACAAACGTTGGAGACATGTGTCACGGTATATTGTTAGCGGTGAGGGGTCCATACCGGTCCTCTCTCCGCAGGGTCACTGTAGTTTTTCAGTCTCTTTTTCAGAGGAACAAGAACAGGGTGATGTTTCCTTGATGTCTTCAACAAGTGTGCCTTCGTCATTGCATTCTAATGAAGAGCTAGCGGCAAAAGTGCACATGGAGATACAACAATTGCCTAAGAGGTCCCTAGTAGGATCGACGGCGTTGTTGTCCGCTAGTTCGCCCGGTGTAGCGACCATTCATCGAATGGCTTGGCAGCCGGGTTCGTCCGTTGCGGTCCAGGGAAGCAGTTTGGTGATGCGAGCACTATAAACATCGAAGTGCACACCCAGCAACGACGGATCCGAGGATAGTAGGGAGGAAGCTTGTCAGTCCGGTACCAAGCTCGTCCTGGTCCACCCGGACCGCAAGCGTGAGAGCCCCCTCTCTCTTACAGCAACATCAGGGACCAGATGTTGTTGTACGTGATGCTAATCAAGTGGAGCATATGCCCACTCCATCTGCTCAGGACGTTCCGTTACATAGACAGTCCGCAGCGACTAGTCTATCGGCTTCCTCATCCTCACGGCAGCACACATGACCGCACCTTGGCTACGTGACTGCTGATATCCAGCCAGCTTCGCCGACCAGGGATTCCATGTCGACCAGGTCACGCCATCCGGTAGCCAGGGACACGAGGCCTTTACAATCAGGACGAGCGCATAAGAGAAGTATGCGAGATTCAGCATCCCAGGAGCTTCCAGCGGCTAAATCATGTAAGACCGTGGCTCCACAGGCCTTCGTAATGGACTTGCTATCACAGATAGCTCATCTTATCCCAGCAGCCGTCAGAAACCTTTTCCGATCAGGAATTGTCTGAGGAAGCTGCATCGGTTTCGTTCCGCTGCAGAGTCAGCAAGGGACGACCGAGATTCTCAAGTGGTCTAGCCGGATGAAGAAAGGGATTCAGAGGAGTTGGAATTTTACCTTTTGGAACAACATAAGGTAGCCGTAGATTTCATCCGGCAATACCTTCCTGATGTTGGACCAAAATGCTGCGGTGCCGGATAAGAGACTGATAGCGTCGCTGGACACGGACTTTTTCGGCTGGATTAGGGACACCGTCCCTGAGTTTCCAACCCAGTCCAGAAATGTCTCACGGACATTTGATCTTTTGAATGATGCTATATTCAAACTTGCCACCAAGACGGGCAAGTCCAGTTTCTTAACGGCAAATGCTATACAGCTGCCTTTCATCAATTCAAGGAATAAATTTGAAACAAAACGACATGGCATTCTGAGAGTTCCTCTGTGTCTAGACGACCAGGCTGAAGACCTAGAATTGTCCTTGCCGTCATCTATGTCTATTCCAGCCACGACGTTGGATACGACAATCTCATCTAACAGGACCAGCTTAGACTCATTATCGTATGCAGATCACCTTGCCAGAGCATTATCATTACGTCTCAAAGGAAAAGAATTCCAGGATGTTCAGACATCCTTAAGAGTTCTTTCGAGGGCCATAGCATACTCTACATATAACTCCGCCCTTTCAGTGGCAAATCTGGAGTTAAACGTGATGCTGCCCTGGCTACATCCACTTGCGTGGATCGTAAGGTGAAAAACTCTCTTCGAGTCGCTCCGGTCTCCGGAGAGCTTCTCTTCGACGGCAAGCTTTCCTTGATCTATGATCAAATTACTAAGAACGCTTCAGACGCTCTGCTGTTCAAGTCCGCTGCTAAAAAGTCGGATTCAGCGGAGAAGAGTAAGACAGGCACTTCTGGGACGAATACGTCCAAGGGAAGTTCCTATAGAGGATCTAAGCAAGCCTCTAGGTCTTACTCCAGAGACTGTCAAGGTAGCGACTCAGGTAGGGGTCGTAATACTGGCCGAGACAACCGGTCAGACGCCCCTAGGTCGACGGGGCGAGGTGCGAGTCATGGAGGACGTGGTTTCTCCTCCCGCAAGCCTCGCAAGTCCAGAAAGTGATAGTGCAAATCTCTATCGTGTTCCAGTGGGCGGAAGATTATCGAGTTGCTTAACCAGTTGGTTGTCGATTACGGACGACCCTTGGGTTCGAGGGGTGATTTCAGAAGGACTAAAACTGTCCTTCAAAAGAAAGCCTCCATCAACTCGAAGTCCAAGATGGACTCAGCTTCCGTCAAATCCTCAGAAGAGAAGTTCGCTTCTATTAGAAGTCCAATCTCTTCTGGAGAAGAACGCGATAGAGGTCGTAGAAAACCAGAAATCTCCAGGTTTCTACAGCCATCTGTTTCTGGTCCCGAAACCAGACGGCTCATTTCGTTCAGTCATAGATCTGAGCTGGATAAACAAGCTGATCATGGCTCCAAAATTTTATATGGAGACCATTCGATCAGTCAGAGCGAGCATTCGAATGAACAACTATGCTGCGAGCATAGATCTCAAGGATGCATACTTTCACGTCATGGTACATCCGGCATTCAGAAAGTACCTCTGCTTTGCTGTCCTAGGAGTTGTTTATCAGTTCTGAGCGATGTGCTTCGGTCTGAACCTAGCGCCCTGGGCTTTCACTCGAATAATGAACTCGGTAATGACTCACTTCCGAGCTCATTCATCTGTGGTAACGTCGGCCTATCTGGACAACATTCTTAAGCGGTTCGGCAACGAGTTAATGCTTCAGAACGATGTGCAGAATCTGCTTCAGTTGCTCTGACGTATCGGTTTTATAATAAACGAGAAGAAGTCGGATCTGGTGCCGTCCAAGTCATTCACCCACCTGGGAATGAGCTTCGAGACGCACAACAATCTTGTTCGTCTGCCGTTAACCAAAGTGAAATTAATCAGTTGTTACACTCACTTTTGTCTTCACTCCGACAAAGTCACAGCGAGAGAATTCATGCAACTGATATGTTTGTGCGAAGCTGCCGCGGATCACTTGGCTTGGCCACTCCAAATCTTTCTGACTCAGAATTGGAGTGTCAAGATTCATTCACTTGAAACGAACATCGTCTTGTTGAATCATCAAACAAGAGATTCAGACTTGGGCAGATATTCAGTGGTTAACTCAGGGAGTTCCACTGCAATCACCGGATCCGAGTTTTACGATTATGATGGATGCCAGTCAAACAGGTTGGGGTGCTACCTTGAGCCCAACGGATTCAAAGTGCCAGGGTCTTTGGTATCCGCAGTTCCTAAACAAGCACATAAACATCAAAGAAATGATGTCAATTTGCCTTGCGCTACGTCATTGGATTAACATAATTCGGACTGCACATGTGCAAATTCTGTCTGACAATTCGACGGTAGTAGCATATATTCGGAACCAGGGAGGCACTCATTCCATTCCGTTATTCAACTTAACGGAAAGAATCTTTCTGTTTGTCCTAGAGCATCAAGTCCATCATATTCCGGGTCGTCTGAACGTTTTGGCAGACTCCCTTTCTCAGAGGGATCGCATGTTGCCATCAGAATGGACTCTCAACAAATGAGTATTCAGTCAGATTTGCTACCAATGGGAGTGTCCGATGATAGACTTATTTGCGACGCATCTCAACAATCAGTTGCAGGCGTATGTGTCGCCTTGTCTAGATCCTCGAGCGTTTGCAGTAGACGCCCTCTCGATCTCTTGGGACGGAATGATAGGATATGCGTATCCTCCAGCGCCATTGATTCAGCAGATATTGCTCAAGATAAAGCAATCTCACTGCAAAATTCTGTTGGTAGCATCTCTGTCACCCCAGAGACAATGGATAAATCTACTCAGGTGTCTGCTGTGGGACATGCCACGGAAGCTTCCTCCACAAGAGGATCTTCTTTCGCAGGGGAAATCGCGCACACTGCATCACAACCCGCAAGTTCTCAACCTTCACGTATTTCCGTTGTGCGGTCCTTCTTGCACGGCAAGCAATTTACAGGATGAGCAGTGGACGCAATTTCTAACTGTAGGAGGACCTCCTCTTCGCTAAATTATGCTGCTAAGTGGAAGATTTTCTGTCGGTGGTGTAGGGATCATTCTGTTGATATTTATGATCCCTCCATTCCAGACATTGCTAATTTTCTAGTCTACCTGTTTGATGAGATCAAACTGCAGCCTGTTACCTTTAAGGGTTATAGGTCTATGCTATATGATACCTACGCACATCATGACAGCTTACAGATTGGATCTAATGTCTCTTTATCTAAGTTAGTGAAAAACTTTTCGATAAATAGACCTAGAACCCTTAGATTAATTCCTAAGTGGAATTTAGCTTGAGTTCTTCTTAAGCTAAAAGAAGTGCCATTTGAGCCTCTTGACACGGTGGACTTCAGATTCTTATCTTAAAAGACAGCTTTTCTCTTAGCCTTCTGTTCGGCTAGAAGAGTTAGTGAGCTTCATGCACTATCTGTTGATGATTCTCACTATCGTAGTATAGGTAATACTATTGACTACTAATGTCGGATTTTTGGCTAAGAATCAGGCTCCCAATAAGTATCCGGAACCTATTGTTATTAAGGCCCTTCCATCTTCAAACGGGCGTAGGCCTTTACTCTATCCTGCTAGAGCTATGCGCATTATTCAGACGTAGATCTGAGTTTATCAGAAAGGGATGTAAACGTTGCTTTCTGTCTCTGCTGCCTAATAAAAGGGACATTACGGTCCATTCTATTGCAAGGTGGATTCAATTAACTATCCATACTGCTTATGAAAAAATATCTTCAACTCGGCAGTCTGTGCTTAAGATTTCAGCGCATGAAGTAAGAGTGCTGTCTACATCTTGGGCTTATGCTAATAGTGTTGCTATTACCGATTTGATGAAGGCTGCATATTGGTCTCAGCCTTCAACATTCACCAGTTTTTATCTTAGAAATATTGAGTCCATTTCTGGCGACCTGCGTTGTTCAGCTCTGTTATCTATTGCTCAGAATGTCGTCCAGTAAACAGTTGCAACTATAGTTATGCAGGCTTTCTGTTCCGGCAGCGACTCTGTCCTGCTGCCCTCTTCGCTCTGGGGTATTTGACCCAGGGCAAGGGGAAGGGGGGGGGGGGGGGGGAATGGTGTTCCCTTAGGTCACCTGCTTTATAGTGAAAAGCAAGGGAATACCTCCTCTGGAGCCAGTAATTCCGAGTCTGTACTGGGATGGTTTTAAAGTGTAAAGCTTATGTTTAACTCATTCATGTAATATTTTTAAAGTGTAGCTCGGTGAGAAGCAATTGTATATGTCACGTGTCATACAGGCATTAATATACAATCCACGGACATTTTTAATGAGTATAAAGAGTCTCATTTCTCTGGACTTCCTTTATTTATTGGCTTTCCTTTTAAGATATTAGTATAACGGATTATACTGGATGTTAATAGAGATCATTGATGTTATTGTGCTCAATTACAGATGGGTATTGTGTCTTTCTTGTTTGATGCAAATAAGAAAGATACATGTAAGACCTGTTCTCCTCTTCTCCTTGAGGTGATAATTCTGTTTACATGTAATTGAGCCTATTGGATTTTCCTTTATGTTCTAGGCCCTCCAGCCTTTTTTCTATTCAGCTAAGTCTGGGTCATTGGTACAGTATAAAAATGTTAAAAAATTTATAGTAATTTATACATTTTTTATCCTTACCAATGACCCAGATGGGGATGGCCCTCCCATGAGTTGGGAACTCTTACCTCCCCGCTGATTACATAACGCTTACCAGGCACTGGTTGTAAGAATGACAATTGGCGCCAATTTCGAGACCTCCTTGACACTGTGCATGCACAGTAGATAAAAGGTATGGAGGACCACATAGGACATTGAAATTTTGGTTTTTGATGCAAATTTTGGGGATTGGGGGGGGCAAAATTTGTGTTTGGCTCTTGATTTTAAGGAGATAGCACCAGCTAAGTCTGGGTCATTGATAAGTATAAAAAATATATAAATTACTATAAATTTTTTAACTTTTTTTTTTATTACTTGTTTTTATTACTTGTTCACTTGGAAATTGTGTTCATCCGAGCCAAATTTTGTCTGTTCAGCCTGTATGTTCAGCGTGTATCCTGGGTATCGAATGTTCTGTTGGAACGAAATTTGCTGTGAACACTGCTTATGGTATAGGCTTTAAAAAAAAGATTCAGCGATATTTCTCACATTCTCCTTTTTAGAACTATCCCCCTTTTTTGACTTAGAATTTGTAGGAAATAGACATTATTTGTCTGTTCAGCCTGTATCTCAGGTATGGGTTATCGGATTTCAGTGGGAGTGCGGTGGCTCAGTAAGTAGAGGTGCAGGCTCCAAGCCGAGAGGTCCTCGGTTCAAATCCCACCTGCGGCAACCATGTTGTGTCCTTGGGCAAGACACTTCATCTCCATTGCCCGCATGGGGGCACGATGGCGTACTGCACGTCGATGGAACGCATGTCTTCAACCAATCTAACCCTGCCTGTGCTGCAGTGCGGAGTTACGATGTTGGGGAGCTGGCAGCTGCTTGTCGTTGCTCGGTGGTTCTCTCCGGGTACTCTGTCTTCCTCCACCCCTAAAACTGTCACTGTCATGATTAGCCATTGTGCATAAATATGTGACCTTAAACATCAATAAATAATAAACAAATAAATATCGGATTTCAGTGAAATATGGCATGCAGCTTGCCTATGACAAAGGCGTCTGCCTCATTGCATAAAACGTCCAAACTCCAAACAATTTACCATACCTTTTGACTTAAAAATTGTTGAAAACTTTTGAAAGAAAATGGGTGTGGGGATATACTTGATTACATGTGTCTGTCTGTGCATCCGTCTGTCTGTCCATCCGTGTGTGAGTCCATCCGGGAATATTCATAACCTTCATTATTTTCTATAATATTTGTTGGTCATAGGTATGCCCACACTAGGCAGTACACCACGTGGGGGTATGCACCGGATGACAGACCAGCTCTTGTTAGACTTGGAAAAAACTGTCTGTGTGAAGTTTTTACATTATTTTTTTGTGCATGGGAATAATTTTTGTTGAATGAAAGCAGAAAATTGGATAAATTTTGTATTGCCCATGTTGACATTGCAGGAGAGTGTTGTTAATTCAGGTCATATAATGATCCTGGACTGGAAAAGCAGCCTATCGTGTTCAAAGGTTTAATGACAATTATGGTTGTTGAATGATGTTTTTTTCTTCAATTTCAGCTGTTTTGGCAGCTGGGGCTCCTACCATTGCACCATTTATGGCAGATGAGAGCATGCTGGCAATTCCTGGTCTACAGCCTTTAGCATACACGGTGTCTTTTTATATGAATTATGTTGACAGAGTGAACAAAATTTTGAAAGTGTTAAACAAAACAGGTATGTTTCAAATGACACAGTAATCTCCCCCCACAATTGCCTTTGAAAAGTAAAATAGAGTTTAGGCCCCGCTAAGAAGAGCCTCAGTTTCACAGTCCATTTCTTGCAAAATTGCATGTGGGCAGGTGGTTTGTTTTTTATTTTATTTTTTTATTTTTGTAAATATTTCTTTGCCATCAAAAGTTCATGTTCTTGGATTGTTTTATGTTTTTATACGCCCGTTTTGAAAAAACGGGTCGTATTATGGTATACTTCTGTCCGTCTGGTCACACGTCGTGTGATAACTCAAGAACGCTTTGAGAGATTTTCATGATTTTTGGGTAGGTGGTGTATATTGATGGAGGGAAGCTCCCTTTCGTTTAGTTTCGCCGTTCGATTAGTCATTCCAGAGTTATGGGACTTTATTACTTAGAAAATTGTTGATTTTTTACACGTTGTATGATAACTCGAGAACGCTTTGAGAGATTTTCGTGATTTTTGGGGAGGTGGTGTATATTGATGGAGGGAAGCTCCCTTTCGTTTAGTGTCGCCATTCGATTAGTCATTCAGAGTTATGGGACTTTATTACTTAGAAAATTGTTGATTTTTTACACGTCGTACGATAACTCGAGAACGCTTCGAGAGATTTTCAAGATTTTTTGGTGGGTGGTTTATGTTAATGGAAGGAAGCTCCCGTTCGGTTGGTGTCGCCGTTCGCTTAGTCATTCCAGAGTTATGGGACTTTATTACTTAGAAAATCATTGATTTTTTTACACGTCGTACGATAACTCGAGAACGGTCTGAGAGATTTTCACGATTTTTTGGTAGGTGGTGTATGTTGGTGGAAGGAAGCTCCCCTTCGGTTAGTGTCGCCATTCGATTAGTCATTCCAGAGTTATGGGACTTTATTACTTAGAAAATCTTTGATTTTTTACACGTCGTACGATAACTCGAGAACGCTTTGAGAGATTTTTGTGATTTTTATACGCCTGTTTTGAAAAAACGGTCATATTATGGTATACCGCTGTCCATCTGTCCATCCATTCACACGTCGTACAATAACTCAAAAATGATTCGAGCAATTGTTGTGATTTTTTGGTGGAGAGTATATGTTGATGGAAGGAAGCTCCCTTTCGATTTGTTTATTCGTCAAAATATAAGCAATTTTCCACATATTGAACAATAACTTGAAAATACATAGAGCAATTTTCAAGATTTTTTAGTTGCAAGTATATGTTGATAGAAGGAATCTCCCTTTTGATTTGTGTCACTGTCTGATTTGTCATTCCAGAGTTATGGGACAAGTACACAGGTATACTCATATTGTGTGCTTCCCTCTTGTAATTAATAACGGGTCATAACCTACAGAATAGCATAGACAGTGGTGTATTTCTTCCCTTGAGTGCAAGAAAGCTTTGCAAAACAAAAGCATTGCAAAGCCTTGTTAACCTACATTTAAAAGTGTCAGGAGGCATACCCATAGACTAAAATTTGAAATCTGTCTGTCCCAGCTTCCCACAGAGCCCCCACTCAAATGAAAAGTCCTTGAATTTGGGATACTTCCTTGAAAAGTCCTTGAATTTGTTTCTACCCTCGACAAGTACTTAATTTTCCACCACCTCCCTTGAAAAGTGCTTGCATTCTGTTTACCAATAACTTTGGAGATGAGAAATTTCATGACAACCCACACTACAAGCATGCAATGTCACAAAAATGGTCAGGAACCACATCTCTATATCTCATGAGTGCAACAAGGTGCTCTAGCATTGCAGATGGCACCTTGTTGCACTTAAGGTACAGTATGTGGAAAGTGGATTGTAACTAAATCACCCATGGAGTGGAGGCCTGGAATTTTGTATATATCAACTAAAAAACACAAGCAATGTTTCAGCCAATGGACCTCCGGGTTTAACCCGGAGGTCCATTGGCTGAAACTTTGCTTGTGCTTGTTATGCTTTGCAACAAATTTGCAGTTATTGCTTGGGTGGAATCTCCACTCTGCAGGTGATTTATTGATAATACACTCTCCATGTACTGTACAATATATATCTAGCTAGTTGGGTTTTTCAGAAATCAGGTCCTCAAGGCAGAAATTCTTTTGTGTTGTTCATGGTATTGTATGTTCATATGAAAATTACAATAGTCCTTGAAAATCATGGTCCTAGTCCTTGAAAAGTGCTTAAATAGAGTTTAAATTTGATTATCTGATATCATTGGGAACCTTGCCGTGTGGTATATTATTACACTGACATTATGCCTATACAGTATGTGCCAAGTGTATTACGTCTCAAACACCCAACGCGGTGGTCGTTTTTTTAAAAATCACCGGCAGACACCGTGTCACACGGTGTAATTATGAATGAATAAATCACCGTGTCCATACCGCGTTCAAGGGTGAAAAAGATTAGTGACTTTTTTTTTACACTGGAAGTCTCGATTACCAATAAAACAATGTGCTCCCGTAACTCTTTTGAAGTGCCGCCGGAGATAAAACAAACTTGAAAATTAAAACATAAAATTAAAAGACACATGGAGATTGTTTCTGACACCCTTCCCTCCACCGACAGACGCCGTTGTGGCCCATTTGCAAACGCCGTGGGAAACGCATGTAAACTAGATTTCTGATCATATTGTAGGTTTCAGAAATCGGCTTTTGAGCGAGTTTGTGGGCCGGTTGAGTCTCAGTAGCATTTAAAAAAAAAAACTTTAAAAGATTTTAAAAAAGCGATATTATTCAACCTCTAACGTGTGATCAGAATGAAAATACTCAGACTGAGGCAGTGTAGGCAGCAATCTCACATGCAATTGAAACCGGAAATAAAAATAAAAAATATCGTGACTGACACAATGTTGACATTTGACACTGCGTGGATCCGAAAAGTTCTATTAATTTATCGAACGTTTGGTGACATTAAAGTTAACTTTACAGACAAAATGGAAACACAAGAACAAGGGTTAAATCCATAACCGTAATTCCAAAGAAAACACAGAGTAGGCTACATGTACTTAAAGGAACCGAATTCACCCCCCCCCCCTTTATTTATTTATTTATTGGTGTTTAAGGTCACATACTTATGCACAATGGCTAATCGTGACCGTGACAGTTTTACGGGTGGAGGAAGCCGGAGTACCCGGAGAGAACCACCGAGCAACGATGAGCAGCTGTCAGCTCCCCAACATCGTAACTCTGAACTCTGCACCGCAGCACAGGCAGGGGTAGATTGGTTGAAGACATGCGCACCATCGACGTGCAGTACGCCTCAGTACACAGCATCATCGTGCCCCCATGTAGGCAATCGGGGTGAAGTTTCTTGCCCAAGGACACAACGCGGTTGCCGCAAGTGGGAATCAAACCGAGGACCTCTCGGCTTGCAGCCTGCAACTCTTACCAACTGAGCCACCGCTCCCCCCCCCCCCTTTCCAAATCGACAAAAGTAAAAAATAAAAATTGAAACAAGTGTCTGGAGACGTAAATGGATGCGAACAGATCAACACTTGCACAAGAATAGACCTGGTCTGTGCGTGTAAATCCTCTGCGCATCAAACTGAGAACGAAAAGTATTAAAGCCTTCCGCCTTAACTCCACCCGTCTTTTATTTTATGGAAACATAGCCTATGGTATCTTGCGTTTGTGGCAGTAAAATTGACGAGCACTTTTACTCAGAAATCCCTGGTAGATAAGAGAAGCAGAGTATTTCAAAGTCTATCAATGAATGTCATGAAGGATTCAGCAGGATAAGTCCCCCCCCCCCCTCCCAACAAAATGTCCTCCAATACAGTTTGGTGTAGCCATACAGGCCTACTTTGCCCCGGGTGAAAATGAAATCATACATAGGCTTAATTTTTTTTTTCAATTCAGAAAATGATTGCCCGATCCCAAGGTAGATTCAATTATTTTTTAAAAATGATTTCCGGAAAAACATGTCTGTAGACTCTTAAATGGAACGAGCTCGGTCCAACGAGAGCTCACGACCTGAGCAATAATAATTAAGTTGATGCAAAAAAAAAAAAAGAAGATTTTTTTCAGTTGGGCTTGTTTGGGCGTATTACAGATCTATCTGTTTAACCTACCAGTGAATGCAGCCAAGGGTTAACTAATAATTAAACGATGAAAACTGCTTTCATTTTCAAAAGTGGGGGTTGGACAAAAAAAATTGTATCTGAATTGCCCCCCCCCCCCCCCCCCCTTTACTGTCAATTGGTAAAATTATTATGAAAAATAAACAAATAAAAAGGTAGCCATGTCCATCAGTGATATCCAAATTACTTCAAATTGAAGTTATTTACCCAACAGCAGAACATCAGAAATCAGTCAAAAGCCAATTTTACGGTTGGGGGTTCTCTCACCATAAAGTCGGCTGTTTGGGGTGAATCGATATTCTGATCGGACATGCATTTCTGTGTTAAATGGTTAAAGAAACGCGCATTCGAATGAAAGAAAAACAGTGATCGTATGTTTTGACTATTTATTCATCAATATCATATGAAAGAACACACCAGAAAGTGTGTTTTTTAAATACGAGGGCATTAATTTTTCACAACTTCCAAACAACACGTGTTTGAGAAATCAGCCATTTTATCGTCTGAATGCTTTTCGCTCCGCTCAGTTCGCCCCGCCGGGTTAAATTAAAGTAATATAACTTAGTATTTTGGTCTAGAGGCTTTGAAACGAATTCTTGAGGTGGTCAAACTGAAGTATGTCCCCAGTGTGCTGTAAGCTTTTTTTACTTTAACCTGAGCACACTGTGTGAGTGGAAACTTCACTGCATGAGTGTTTTTGTTGTAATCAACCAATACTTACCCCTCGTCTAATCGCAGCCATTCAGTGTGTACTATTGACAAATTATGGATAACAGCCTTGCTTTGAAAACACAGACAGATGAAATTTAGAGTCAGGCTTTTTTTTCTTCAACTCGAGAAAGAGTTCATTGAATTTGGCAGCTGACTATTGACAAATTATGGATAACAGCCTTGCTTTGAAAACACAGACAGATGAAATTTAGAATCAGGCTTTTTTTCTTCATCTGGAGAAAGAGTTCATTGAATTTGGCAGCTGATAATTTTGACACTTATTCCCAATTAATCAACTATGTAAAAATGAAGTCACACCTCAACATCCTTATAGAGTTAGCACATATAACTAGAACAAATAATTCTAGTAGTTTGTTCAGCAATTAAAACCATATATAGTGGCAATAATCTTTTTTTAATAAGACAGTTACCACAATAGGATTAATGATCAAAAGTTTAATCAAACAGCCACCGATTATTATATAAACCTTATGTTATTGCACAGTGATGACCAATGTAGAATATTGGAGGGGTAGGAATAACCCATTACGTCCAGCCATTACGAGGCGATTCACAATGGGACCACCTCATATAAAAGAATTTGCTTGTACACTTATTTGTTATCATGAGGTGTCCAGCAACCTGGCGGCTCATAGATAGCCTACCATATGGCCTGTTATCTGAAAATTCGCTTGATGTTCCAACAAGCTTTTCTTTTTGTCAAATCCCTCATTGGGTGGAAGGGGAGGGGGGGGGGGGGGCTTGTGTCAAAATCGGAAAGTGGTCGGAAAATTGACCATGGCGATGTTGAGAATGGAGGGTGGGGCTGGTGAACAAATTAATGGCCCCGATAGGGCGAGGGTAAGGTTTCCGCCAAAGAATATAATCCCCCCCCCCCCACCAGCAGCATCTGATTGAGGAAAACCTAGCTAGATGCCCTTGGCACAAAGTACAGATTAAGAATCTTAGTCGGGATGAAATTTATTTATGGCCTGCAGTGTAGACCCGAATGACTTTCCGAAAAAAGGAAGATGGTGGGGGGGTGGGGTGTGAGGGGGCGGTTAGGCCTACGCACAAAAGTTTAAATTGGCCTACCGATGAGATTTTCCTTGCCCCCCCCCCCCCCCCCCCCCCCCTCCACTGGTTTGCAGTGCATCTGGGCCAAAACAGAACAGACACCGTGATGCTTCTTATCACTGTTAGTGATAACGTGCGGCAAAACCATTAAATGATATGGTTGGAGGGGGGATGCTCAAGGGGGCAGCTCTCAAGAAATTAAGTTCTGGCATGACCTCAGAAGCTCGGCCGTATTTCCACCGGGTGGTGGGGATGAAATGTGACGTTTCAAGAAAACGTTTTACCCGAGGTTGTCAAATGTCGACGTGTCTTCGATATTACGGTCCCGTCCCCTAGATCATTTTTCTGAGCCACCTTAAATAGGGCCTATTGATTTTAGTTGACATTTTATGTTTGGACAAAGAGTTATTATTATTATTTAGGATCTAGACATGGAAATGCTCATTTACATGAAGGGTCTACCATAAAATGGCGAAAAGAAAGACAGTGGGGCAAATAGGGACACTCACAGTTTGCCGAGGGAACGGCACCGTGGTACCTACTCATCTCAACTCAGTGAACTCACCCGTCTTTTGTTTCTGTTTCTGCTTTGTAACGGCTACACATTGTTGGGATTTAAACAGAAAAAAAAATCTCCACGGTGCACTTTTCCCCCTCGCACCGCCTGAATCACATTTCAAAACTGTAGTTGAGATATGAGTCGAACCCAGAGTCCAGGTTGATTTAATAAATAAATTTTCGGTGGGTACACTTACCAACTGCATAAATAATATTTAGGTAGGCTAGTCTGGGTTAGACAAACAGAATGCGTACACGGTTTTCGTACCAGGGAAAGAAAACATCGACTCTGGGTTAGCGCTTTGTTTTATTTCAAGTATTTTCAATTTATTTATATTTTCTTCATATGACAAAATATCGAGAGAATATAACCACGTGTGAATTATTTTGTGAATTGCGAGTTGACAGAAGCACATACTCTTATTATTATTACATACTCAAAGCGTCACGGTTGAACACCGGGTCACAACAATACCCATGTATAAATCCTTTGTTTTCTCAAATTTAATTAACTACTGTTTTCACGGAACAAAGATTTGATCTTCATAATCCTTTTCATGCCACGCCACGGTGTTCAAAAATCAACACCGTGTGACACCGGCTGAAAAATGTGATTTTCACTCAGCACGGGGGCGGGTGATTGGGATGTAATACACTTGGCACGTACTGTATATGACTCATGCAAAGTTTTCAAATTGACTGTAAGGCCTAAAAAAATTAAAAATCTGTTTCTCAGGCCTTCCCGCATGGTCCTTTTGGCTGCCGCATGCTCTCTTTTTATAACCAATTTAAACTTAAAAAAAAATAAAAATTAAATGGTTTATGTCTGATATTTTACCAAAGTTAAAAAAATTGATGAATTTGTCCCTCTAAAGCATTGCAAATCCTTCTTGCACTCAAGGGATGAAATATACCACCACCCATGCTATTCTGTAGATTATGAGGCCTAAAACTTGAACCAAGAACATGAACTTTTGATGGCAAAGACGTAAGTATTGAAATAAAAAATAAAATAAAAATCTGCTCGCCCGCATGTAATTTTACAAATAATGGCCTGAGAAACTGAAGGTCTACTTTGTGTGGCCTAAAACAATTTTTTTCATTTTTATCTGTTTTTATTTCAAGTTTTTAGCATTTCTTCAAAGGAAGAAAAGGAAACTTTTCAAACATATCAGATAAAATTGTCTTCCTTGTTAAATCTTTTTTGTGTAACATGTTTAAAAGAATTGTTTACAAGTTTATTCAAATCAACCCCATGCTGTCATGTTTGGAGGTGTTGTTGAGGTGAGTTTTTGGCGCAACATTAAGAAATGTTCTCCCTCAATCCCACTAGTCTAAAGTAATTTCACTTCTAAAATATCACATCTGAGCAGTGATCATTCAAAACGTGGTAGAAATTAAACCACCTGGAATATTTTGAGGGGTTTCTGCCCCAATCTCACCTCAACCCCTCCCTCTCCACACACACACCTCACCCCATTGTAACATGGTCATATTGTAAACATTTTAACCCATTAACCCTTTCCTAACACGAAAAGCAGATGACACTTGCAAATATAATTCATGAAGCACTAATTTTTTTATTTTTTGCATCGAAAACATAGCTTATGACCCCTCATTGGAACGAGCTCTTTGAGCTCGTTCCACTGAGGTGTCATATGCTATTTTTTGTGACAAAAAAATGAAAAAGTAATAAAAATTGAATCGTGAATTTTGTGAATAGCCCTGGTCGGTTTTGGCTGTTATGTTGGGCAAAGAGTTAACTGATGCATCTGCCCACATTAGTTACAATAAGCAGTTGAAAAAAATAGTTTCAACCCATTTCAACAAAACTATATCATGTGATCCCCTCATTGGAATGAGCTCATCGAGCTCATTCCACTGAGGGCCCACTTGACATTGTATTGTTGGAATGTTGTGAAAAATTTGAAAAAAATATAATCAAAAGAATAAATTACAATATTGTGTGCCTTGAGTAAAAGGTTTGCGTACCTCATCAAACCAATAATCTTTCAAAACTTTGTACAATTTAAGTTATTGAACAATTTGAGGGGGTCTGCTGTCCTTCCCACCTCCCCTCCCACTACCACATACACACCTCACCCCACTGCAACATGGTTGTGGTGAAGAAAAACATTTAAACATTTTACCTAACAAATTGGAGGCGCGGTGGCTCCGTAGGTGGAGGTGCATGCTGCAAGGCAAGAGGTCCTCTGTTAGAATCGCACCTGCGGCAACCAACCGCGTGCAACCGCGTTGTGTCCTTGGGCAAGACACTTCACCCCCATTGCCCATGTTGGAGCATGGTAGCATTGTGTACTGAGGCATTCTGCACGTCAATGGTGCACCTGTCTTCAGCCAGTGCTAACCCTGCTTTTGGGGGTTGGTATGTTGGGGAGCTGACAGTTGCTCGCCATTGCTCGGTGGTTCTCTCTGGGTACTCTGACTTCCTCCATCCGTAAAACTGTCATGGTCAAGATTGGCCATTGTGCAGAAATATGCGACCTTAAACACCAATAAATAAATAAATACCTAACAAATTGGCTGCATCATGTAATTTACAAATTAAGCAGTTAAAAAAATTCATAAAATTTCAACAAAACGTCATCATGTGGCCCCTAATTGGAACAAGTTCATTGGGTCACACGATTTGGTTTTGTTGAATTTTTTTGAAAAATTTGGAAAAATAATAATTAAAATTATAAATTTTGATGTTGTGTGTGTTGGGTAGGTGTATGATTAACCCTTTACCCAACGTAACGGTCAAAACCGGCCAGCGCTATTCTAAAAAATCGCCAATTAATTTTCATTATTTTTTTCATTTTTTGTCTCAAAAACATAGGTTATGACCCCTCGTTGGAATGAGCTCATCGAGCTCGTTCCAACGAGGGGTCATAACCTATGTTTTTGAGATAAAAAATGAAAAAAATTAGTTATTCAAGAATTTTTTTTTGCAAGTGTCGTCTGCTTTTCATATTAGGTAAAGGGTTAAGGACTTATGATGCTACTTGTGTTCTTTTGAGCTTTAATGAACAATCATTCAATGTGTACATACAGGTCAGTGGTGGTAATTAATTCAAAATGGTTGTTTATCACCTGGTCTCCCTTTTTTCAACCATCAAAGTCATATGGTTAAAACAGTAAAGCCTGCTCATTCAATAACAGTTTGAAAGTAGGCCCCAGGTTCATAACCCAGTATCCATATTGGAGCAGGGCCACATGGATCTTTCAGGGGGGAGGGGAGTACAAGCATTTTTATGCTGCAGTCTACCACAAGGCACATCTGAACATTGATTGATGATTGGTTCCAGCTTGACTGTCCAGAAATAGTGTCTCTCTTCACACATTGTGATTCTGTGTATAACAGTACTCCCTTAACAACTTACATGTACCAGCATGGCTGTCACCGATGTCATTATAAATTCAGGGACTGGGCTAATTTACAAGGAAGTTACTCTGAAATCTGAGAAGGTGTGCTTATTTTCAATTATGGGCTTATACCTGGGTCAGTACGATGCACCCAGTAACCACAAAGTGTAACTTGCAAGTACACCCAGTTATTGTAGGTTTCGACACCTGTCCTGTTGCAGTACAAGTGATCAAAGCCACAATTAGTCTTTCAACCCATTAGGGCCAAGACAATTCCCACCTGATGACATCCTGTACACACCCACTGGCTTAGCAGTGATTTCTAGTCAAAGTACTCCCTTAACAACTTACATGTACCAGCATGGCTGTCACCGATGTCATTATAAATTCAGGGACTGGGCTAATTTACAAGGAAGTTACTCTGAAATCTGAGAAGGTGTGCTTATTTTCAATTTTGGGCTTATACCTGGGTCAGTACGATTCACCCAGTAACCACAAAGTGTAACTTGCAAGTACACCCAGTAACTGTAGGTTTCGACACCTGTCCTGTTGCAGTACAAGTGATCAAAGCCACAATTAGTCTTTCAACCCATTAGGGCCAAGACAATTCCCACCTGATGACATCCTGTACACACCCACTGGCTTAGCAGTGATTTCTAGTCAAGTCTTAGCTGCCTGTTGAGGGAGCCAAGACTTGACTAGAAACCTCTGCTTAGGTAATTGATCTGTTGTCAGAAGGACCTCCTCATCATGGCTTGTTAAGGGCACATGTTTTGATGTTATAACATGGGGAAAGGTATTAAGGTGGTGTCCCTCTAACATTGGGAAGGGGGAGGGGGGCATGGGGAGTATATTTTTCAGTAGTGCTTCATCAAGAACATCAAGCATGGTATGTCATCTGTAATTTCATTAGTTCATCCAGCCCTTGAAATAAGAAATATTTTACCACGGCAATCAATTGCTGTGGTAAATTCCATTTCCCACGGCATTGCCACAGCAATCACAGACTGTACATTATGTGGAGACGATGAGTTGTAAGCCTAGGGCTTTATGTCTAATCCATGGCCTTGTTTGTATAGTTTAAGATTTGTTCACTTGGCTTCTTGGAAATAAATATGGTTTGAACTAAAGAACATCACAAATCAAGTACTAGGAGTGCATGTAGCCTTTCCTAACTCAAGCATTGAATATCAGGACTGGCAGGTAACTGCCAGTCCTGATATTCAATACTTGAGTTATATAATTAAGAGTGTTGCACAAGGGTATGTTGGGTGGGACGTTGCTCATGATTTCTAATACACATTATTGAAATATTTTAAATTCAGCATCTGGGGAAAATATTACCACAGCATAAATGTGCTGTGGTAAAACTAATTTACTACAGCATTCACCACTGCAGTGCTGATTGCTGTGGCCAATTTCGAGGGCTGGTTGATCACACCCTATGTTGATCATAGAAGTCAGGATTTTTAGAAAGGATCAGTGGGGAGTTGAGGTGTGGTGGGGACGGGGGAGAGCAAGGCCCAGCTACACCACTGGCAGACGCAGGTGCACACAGTTGTATTCTTGTGCAAAATTTAGACCATGACCTCAGGTAACTTGAACCCTGGCAGTTCAGACCCAAAAAAGTATGACCACCATCTGTATATTTTCAGCAAACTCAGTAGTCCGAAAAAATCAGTCTTGATGAGCAAGAGACGACTAACCACAGTTATGATGAAAATAGATGCTATTTTTGGAGCAGACACTCAACACATTGCTTTTCAGCAATTCAATTTGAGGCCTTATACAGTACATGGCGAGTGTATTATCACTAAAACACACGCAGAGTGAAGATCCCACCCAACCAATAATTGCAATTTTGTTGCAAGGCATAACCAGCACAAGCAAAGTTTCAGCCAATGGACCTCCGGGTTGAACCCGGAGGTCCATTGGCTGAAACATTGCTTGTGTCTTTTGTCGATATGTACAAAATTTTAAAGTTATAGCTTGGGTGATAACTCCACTCCGTGAGTGATGTAGTTACAATCCACTCTCCACGTACTGTATATAAGAAGGGCCTTTTTTGCCTCAATTCATTTAGGTATCTTTTATAAGGGGATTTGATGATGTCGTAATAGAATCATACATCCTTTACCCAGCACATAGGATATCAAAATTTATTGTTTTAATTCTTGGGGTTTTTTTTTACAGTTTAAAAAATTTCAACAATACCATATCGTGTTCCAATGAGTGGTCAAATAATATGGTTTGGGTGAAATTTTTTGAAAAAATCTTTTTTTAACTGCTTAATTTGTAAATTACGAGGCAGATGCGGCCAATTGTTAGATACAGGTTAACTCATTCCCAGTTTAAAGTGGAATGAAACTCCTTCAGTAAATTAGAGCCAAATATAATTTACTGGACTTGTTTTGTAAAATTCATTATAAATTGGGGGTTAGTTTGGAGATTTCTGTTTTGTGACTGGAAGCACACAAATTCTCAAAAGTTTTCTTTATTTCCATGTAGAAGCTTACTGGTTCAGTTGTATTTATTTATTTATTTGGGGTTTAATGACACTTTTGACAGCCAAGGTAACCTTGTGTCAAACAGTTTTACTGGTGGAGGAAATCAGAGTACCAAGGGAGAACTGAGCAACGGCGAGCAACTGTCAGACTCCTTAACATACTAACTCCACGCAAGCAGGTTTAGCATTTGTTGAAGACAAGTGCACCATTGACATGCAGTATGCCTTAGCACACAGTGCCACTGTGCCCCCACATAGGCAATTGGTTCCTTTCGGTTTGAAGCCCAATGTCATAACCACTGAGCCCCCTCCCCTCCCTCCTGTATTGAATGGTAATCAATGGCAAATTTCTTTATTTTTCAAACCAGCTTCTAAGAAGATAACAGCCCATGAAGTAGAACTGGCATTGTGGACTTGGACTGTTGCCCAGAATTTAGGAGTTGAAATCAAAATCCAGAATGATGAGAAGATAGAAATGAAGCGAAAATCACAACTCAGTAATGGATCTTCTGGAAAAAAAAAAGCAAAAACATGAATTTTAAAAACATTTCTCAACAGTTCCATGAGATTTTCTAGTTTCGTTTTAACCCCTCTCCACACCAGTGTCAAAATACTCAAATTTTGAGCAGCAAATGTTTCCATACTGCAATTAGGAATTAAAACAAATTACTCTCAGTTGAGCTCTGTCAAACAAGATTGAATTGATTAATTTCAGAAATGCATTGTGGAAAAAATAAGTCAATTGAAATTTCGGTATTTTGACATCAGTTTGCAATGCGTTAAGGGAAGAAAGGATTGTTGTCACATACAATATATTCTGCATGTAAAGTTACCCTTTGATTCCAAGCATGGATATAATTTTTTTGGGGGGGGGGGGGGCAGACAAAATGACGGGTACAATCTGACTTCTGTCGGACATTTAGAGACCCTGCCGGACATTTTTTTTTATCATCAGTCGCAAACAGTAATTTTCAGCCTGTTCAAAGCAGTTTAATGAGAATTTACACATACCTTGAAGGATTTATATCATATCATTGATAAGTCAGTGTGACGACAGTACTTCAATTAAAAACACTGCATTCGGGTTGCTTTTGACAATTGTGAATATGGAAATTCAAATCAAGGGGAAGCACTGCATGTTTGATATGTTGCATGAGTAATCCCCTGGGAAAAGATCCATCTACAAAATTCTTGTTAGCTAAAGTCAAGATAAGCTATTGCCATCACGCGTTCGGAAGTCTGTGAGTCTGTTCACATTTTCCTTTAGCACAGGCTAAACAATGTAGTTCTTTTCCAATTGTCACGAAATTTCATATGCAGGTTTGGGGTCGAGTCTAGATGAGAACAGCCATTTTTGGTCATGATTGGTCAACCGTGATGGCTGCCCAAGCCCAAAACCCGAAAACCTTTAGCGCAGTCTACAGGTCGTATTTATGAAAGGATTTCATTGTAACTTTGTAGGATGCCTCTGTATCATATCTAGATGAGAACGTCCTCTTTTGGTCATGATCTGTCAACCGTGATGGCTGCCCAAGCCCGAAACCCAAAAACTTTTAGCACAGTCTGCAGGTCATATTTAATATGGAGGAATTTCATTGTAACTTGGTAGGATGACTCCGTATGATGTCTAGATGAGAACTTCCTCATTTGGTCGCGATCTGTAAATCATGACGACTGACAAGCCCAAAACCCATAAACCTTTAGCACAGTCTGCAGGTCATATTTATGGAGGGATTTCATTGTAGCTTGGTAGGTTGACTTCATATAATGTCTAGATGAGAACGACCCCTTTTGGTCATGATTGGTCAACTGTGACAGCTACAGGGGCCCGAAGCCCAAAAACCTTCAGCACAGTCTACAGGTCATATTTATGAAGGGATTTCAATCTAATTTGGTAGGAGTACTCCAAATTATGTCTGAAGATGACGTCCCCTTTTGGTCGCGATCATTCTGCCGTCGTGATGGCTGCCAAAACCCGAAAACCTTTAGCATAGTCTTTTGGTCGTATTTATGGAGGGATTTCATTGTAACTTGGTAGGTTGACTCCATATAATGTCTTGATGATCACATCCGCTTTTTTTGGTCGTGATTGGTCAACTGTGACGCCTTCAGGGGGCCGAAGCCCAATAAATTTTAGCACAGTCTACAGGTCGTATTTATGAAGAGATTTCATTGTAACTTCGTAGGATCACTCCAGATAATGTCCGATGAGAACGTCCCCTTTTGGTTGTGATCATTCAACCACGATGACTGCCCGAGCCCAAAACCCGAAACACTTTAGTACAGACTGCAGGTCATATTTATGAAGAGATTTCATTGTACAGTACACGCCAGGGGGATGATCCCGCGATCGCCCATCACCGGTACGAGGAAAAGAGATTAAAATGACCCGGCGGCGTCCAGTGTCGATGCGGTGTCGAATTTTACCACTGCGATCTCCAGGATAAGAGATTAATGCTCATTGGGACAGTAGCGATTCTGATGTATCAAGTGCTAATATATTTCCCGTGCATTATCGCTCGTCACCACGTTAGCATTTTCTGATGTAAATGTATTAATGCAAAGCAATGTCTGAAACACAAGTAACCAACTCAAAATTGAATATGAAGCATGTCGAGTCAATTTTATCGACATTAAATATTTTTTCTCACCACTGTCAAGACAGCAAACACACTCTACAACATTTTCAATTAAAGTACAATCTTCTTCGGAAACTCCCCGGGACGTTTCGAAATCAAACATGGGAAAAGTTTCTCTTTTGGGTAATCTGCTGCCCCGAATAAATATGTGAAGGTGATATTTTTAGACAGCAATATGTTAAGAACGATGCTCGTCTGACTGAAAACAAACAGTGGTCATTTTCCGTTATTTATTTCTACAAGTAACTCAAGTGCACTGGAAAAAACATCATTGTGATGTCAACAGCCATGTGCTTTAAACTGCGCAAATTGTTTTCAGACCCGGCGATTCCGTTCCATCAACTCGACCCGTCAGAAATTATTTTCTCCTCATATACCGCATACCGCAGCGTGCTCATGCACATCGACTGAATTATGAATAAATCTGTGTTTAGCACATGGAAATAATAATAAAAATAAATAAAATAAATAAATAGTAAATATTCATTGTTGACGTTTCGAGGGCCTGGTCGGATCCTAACATATATCAGCAAAGAGAAGAATTCCAATCTTCTCAATGTTCGCGACTTGAATATTTTACCTTCAGCGTTCACGTGGAATGCGTGAGTACTCTGTTAGCTGCATAATCTGGCATACTAAAAGAATAATCATTTGGGATACACATTAGCAATTTTAGCTTCAAAGCGTTGTTTGAGTCTACATGCCCATTGCCTTCTCAGTGATCTCCAAATAAGATCACCTGCATCACGTTCTCAAATTGGAAAAATGTTACTCTTAATTTTTAACTTAAAAAAACGCATAAAAACAGCGGGGTTTGAATTCGAGAGTGCATACTTCCTAACGACGGAAAACGGTCAATCTCATTCGCTAAATGGAACACGGAGTACAAAAAACACAGTTTCCAGACTGCGTATTTCTGCCTCACTGCATGGATCCAATTTCTTTCGCATTGAAAACGCAGTGCATAATGAAATATAATATTTCTCGTCGCAAGATTTCCTTTCGTTTTGTTTACTAGAATAAAGTGTTCCGTGAATCTTTCGTTTATACATGCGTGGGTCATTGGGCGGATGTTTTCTTGTGGAAAATGCACCCCCCCCGCACATACACCTCCCCTCTCAAGTGATGCACCCCCCCCACACACACACACACACTCACTCCCCCGCCACATCGATTCTCTGGGAACGGAGGGCTGCAGTCGTCCCGGCCTCATATGCCTATGGTTCTTGAAAAAAAAATGGACACCACCCCACCCATCATTAACGAGCTATATGCATTCCGTGGTTCTGATTAAACGTGTTTTTACGGTTCTGGTATAAGTTCACCTTTCTCACTTCATCTCAAATGTCTTTGACTGCCAGAGTCTTATTGTCCAGCGGTTCTGTTTTCAAGTAAAATTCGAACTAAACCGTCCATATCAATAGGCTACTAAGAATAACATAGGTTTATACAATAATCGGTAGCTGATTAAACTTCTGATCACTAATCCCATTGCGGTGACTGTCTAATTAAAAAGATTATTGCCAATGATTTTAATTGCTAAACAAACTCCTAGAATTATTAATTATAGTTAAATGTGCTAACTCTAAGGATGTTGAGGTGTGACTTCTCTATCCAAAGTCGATAAATTGGGAATAAGTGTCAAAATTATCAGCTGTCCGAATTCAATGAACTATTTCTTGAGTTGAAGAAAAAAACCTGATTCTAATCCTTCAACACGCCTAAGACATGAAAGTATCAGATCACAAACAGTCACTGAGGGTCGATTTGGCTCCCCCCCCCACCCCCACCCCCACAGCGTCCATGCGCGCCTTCGGCGCGCGAAACCGTTCCGCACCTCCAGCCTAATTCTAAATTTCATCTGTCTGTGTTTTCAAAGCAAGGCTGTTATCCAGAAGCGAAGCTAGGATTTCTTATATTTGGGGGTGGGGGGGGGGGGGGAGCATTGTTTGTTTTGGCGGGGGGGGGGAGGGGGTAGCCAGGTCGATACATGCCACATGCATATCCGATGGCCATAGGCCTGAGGTGGGTGTGGCCTTCCCGCTGGTGGAGCTTCGATGGAATTGTAGATCAGTCCTACTTCACTATTTTTGAAAGTGCAAAGTCTCTGACGGAATTTCCATTTATTCAACTGCAGGGGGTGTAAATATACCAGGTGCATAGTCAGGGGATGGGGGTGGGGCTCTTGCATAGAGTCAATGGTTTTTTTTGGTGGGGAACAACAACACTGAATTTTACTGGTTATCCCCCCCCCCCCCCCCCACACACACACACACGCTCCGCCGGTCTTCTTCACATGATATTGTAGACTCTAGGCATTGTTGATGCAGTGCTCGACTGTGCATGTTCATGATTCATAATTGCCATAATTTGCCTACAGTACACACTGAGTGGCTGGGATAAGAAGAGGGGTAAGTATTGGTTGATTACGACAAAAACACTCATTTAGTGGAGTTTCCACTCACACGGTGTGCTCAGGTTCTGTGAAAAAAGCTTACAACACACTGGATACAAACTTCAACTTGAACGACTCCAGAATTCGTTTCAAAGCCTCTAGACTAAAATACTAAGTTATGTTATTTTACTTTAACCCAGCGGGGGCGAACTGTGCAGAGCGAAAAGCATTCAAATGATAAAATGGCCGACTCCTTATACACGTGTTGTTTGAAAGTTGTGAAAAAATAATGCCCTCGTATTTAAAAAAACACACTTTCAGGGGCGTTCTTTTATATGATATTAGTGAATAAATAGTCAAAATGTACGATCACTGTTTTTTTCATTCGAATGTGCTTTTTTCTTTAACCATTTAACTCAGAAATGCATGTCCGATCAGAATATCGATTCACCCCAAAACAGCCAACTTTGTGGCGAGAGAACGTAACCCGTAAAATTGGCTTTTGACTGATTTCTGATGTTAGGTCAATAACTTGTGTTTGAAGTAATTTGGCTATCGCCGATGGATATGGCAGCCTTTTTATTTGTTTATTTTTCATAATAATTTTACCAATTGACAGTAATATTTCTATCGACACCCAACCGGGGGGGGGGGGGGGGGGGGATAATTGAGATACATTTTTTTTTGCCCAACCCCACTTTTGAAAATGGAAGTAGTTTTAATCATTTAATTATTTGTTAACCCTTGGCTGCATTCAATGGTAGGTTAAACAGATATTTCTGTAAAAAATTTTGTTTGCAACTTAATTATAGCTCAGGTCGTGAGCTCTCGTTGGCCCAAGCGCGTTCCAGTTTAGAGTCCACAGACATGTTTTTTCGAGAAATCATTTTTGAAAAAATAATTGAATATGCCTAGGGATCGGACCATCACTTTCTGAATTAAAAAAAAAAATAAGCCTATATAATTTCATTTTCACTCTTATCCGAAAATGGGGCAAAGTAGGCCTGTATAGCTTCACCAAACTATATTGCAGGACGTTAATTTTGTTGGGGGGGGGGGGGGGGGGGGGACTAATCCGACTGAATCCTTCAGGACAGTCATTCATGGACCTTGAAATACTCTGCTTCTTTTAGCTACCAGGGATTTTGCAAGGTACTCTGTAGGCTATATTTCCATAAAATAAAAGACGGGTGGAGTTGAGACTGTAGGCTTAATACTTTTCGTTCTCAGTTTGATGCGCTGAGGATTTACCCGCACAGACCAGGTCTCTTCTTGTGATAGTGTTGATGTGTTCACATCCATTTATATCTCCGCACACTTTTGTTTCAAATTGTTTACTTTTGTCGATTTGAAGGGGGGGGGGGGGGGGGGGTGAGACGGTGTGTGTGTGGGGGGGGGGGGGGATTTCGCTTTCTCTAAGTACATGTTGCCTACTCTGTGTTTTCTTTGGAATTATGGTTATGGATTTAACACTTGTTCTTGTGTTCCATTTCATATATAAAGTTAACTTTAATGTCGCCGAAGTTTCGATAAATTGGAACTTTTCAGATCCACGCAGCGTCAAATGTCAACATTGTGTCAGTAACGATATTTTTTAATTTATTTCCGATTTCAATTGCATGTGAGATTGCTGCCTATACTGTTTAATCTGAGTATTTTCATTCTGATCAAACGCTGCATGGAGGTTGAATAATATCGTTTTTTTAAAAATCTTTTAAAGCGTTTTTAAATGCTGACGAGACTCAACCGGCCCACAAATTCGCTCATAAGCCGATTTCTGAAACCTACAATATGATCAGAAATATAGTTTATTTGAGTTTCCCACGGCATTTGCAAATGGGCGTCAACGGCGTTTGGGCCTTTGGGTTCAAAATTCTCGCGAATAATTTATTGTTCAGCTTTCACACAAATGCGTATTTTTATTACAGAACACCAAGTACATGTGTGTCTAAAAATTTAAACTTTCATTATAAATAGCGTAGCGTTCCGAATTCGCTCGCAGCATTTTCGATACACTGTCAGTTCGGCATTCTGTGGAGAGCTTTCTTTCTTTCCAACCATGCCTGCCTCTCCCACAGTTGCCCCATTAGAACGGCTGCGATTAATAGTAGGCTAATATTCTCGGAAAGCAAACGTCTTTACTTCTGTCTTCTCCTACCACACGTACATAACGTCCTTTACAAAATACTGGGTGTAGGTTCCCACTGCAGTGTGGTTTCGGGAAATCCACTCTTGTCTTCAAAACGTATAAATTTTGCACAGGCCACAGCTGTTCGATGCTCTTACTTGTTGTTTCTTGACGAAGAGAAATGGCTCGAAACGCGACAAGCAAAAATTCCACACGTGATACAGACATCTTGTGTCAAATTCGTCACAAATAGTCGCAATACGAAACGCGGGTGGCGACGCCGGGTTTTATTCGGAAGCCGACAGTTCTCACCTACAGCAATTATCTGTACCTAATGATTAATCGGGCTAATCTTTTACGCACCAGGATGCAGGGTCGACGCCGGGATATTGTTCCAGGGTCATCCCAGGTTTCCACAGGTTTTTGGAGAGGAAAATAAAAAAATTGTCCCGGTGATGGGTGATCACTGGTTCATCCCCCTGGCGTGTACTGTAACTTGGTAGAATGACTCAGTATAATATCGAGATGAAGACGTCCCCTTTTAGTTGCAATCGGTCAACCATGTTGTCTATACAGGCCTGAAGCCCGAACACCTTGAGCACAGGCCATATTTTTGAAGGGATTTCAATGTAATTTCATAGGATGACTCGTTTTGGAATAATTTCACTGTAACTTGGTAACTTTCGTTGACATACGTTAACTGTGAGGGCCACATACATTAACTGTGAGGGCCACATTAACCCGCCCCTCAGTTCTTTAGTACAGTCTACACCTCATATTATTGTTATCAAAAAATGGCATACAGGGAACAGAAATTAACATATTCCCAATTATCACAATTCTTGTCTTATTTCATAATCCTTTCATAAACATTGAACACTATCCTTTTCATCAAACACAATACACAGACAAGTTAAGCTACAGTGTCACTGACACTTTCATTTTATGTTTTTGTTTTGCATTGAATTTTTGTAATGTGGTATACGGAATTCGTAAATGATTGTTGTGTGTTATGATGATGGGAAAATAAACTGTTACGGATTTGTACTTTCAATGAACAAAAATAGAGGTAAACAATAATTCACCCACCATTTCCATGTGTCACTGCCCACTTAACTGTGAAAATTGGCCTCTGACAGAGTGACGGGTGCAAGCCACTGTCCACCTGATAAACGCATAACTGAGTCTGACTTTTTTCTTATATCCAGGCTTGATTGGTTCAACCTTTTCATCACAGCTCTGCAAATCTCTAATTTTGAGTGAAATTGAATCAGGTAGAGTATTCGAATCATATCAAATTTGTCTGCTTCTGAAGTTGTAGATATTACACCTTACAACTGTCGAATATAGTAAATGTTGTTAGTCTCCACTAAGTATTGTATTCAATGGCGACTCGTTTGCTTGGGTGAGTCAGTCGGGAAGTGGAATATTCCAAAAATGGAATCCACATAGTTTTGCAAGCTGAACCTTCTGCTGTAAAGAGACCTAATAGTAAAAGAAGAGTTCAAAAAATGGAGTTTGTATGCAACCTTTGTTCCAAGGCTTATGCAGAACCTGCAAAGACATATGCACATAACCCATATGGAGACAGGTCGGATGTTCTGTTCAAATTGCCACAAACATTTCAAACGTAAGCAATGCCTGAAAAAACATCAGGCTTCTTGCACCATGACTGTAGTGTAGTCTCCTACCGAGAGAGCGTCCACTAGTGTCAACGATAACCCGTCAACATCATCCACGGAAGCCCTCAACAGCCGAGATTAGATCTACCAAAGAGCCTTGGGACTAACAAGGTAGGCTACTCAGTACTGGAAACATTCCTTCTTTCCCCCTCCCTCGCAATACGCATGACCCCCGACCAAAACATCTCAGTCACAAGTCCAGGTAAATGCTCACACCTCCCATGACCTCTGACAAAGAGGTCAAGGGTCACAAGTTCAACAACACAACCTCCCCAACCCCACCCCCGGGTGCTAATTTGACCTTTTGACCCAGAGGGGATGCAGCCATCCCAGATGGCTGCGGGATGGCTGCACCCACCACCTGACCTCAGGATAACCTGGTCATGCCCTCTCTTGACCGGGACATGACACCCTCTCTTGGGGCATACAAAATGGAGCAGGCAATGGTGACCTCTGGCTTTCATGCCACTGAAGAAGAACGCAACAGTTCAAAACTAGTTCAGCTCAGCAAAACTTGACTTAGCAACAGAATAACCTTTGAACTTAGGCTAACCTCTGTTATATATTATATTTTATTTAACATATTATGTTATTGGTCTGGCCATCCATCTGTAAACATGTTGGTTTCTGTACAGTAACTTGAGTATGATTAGTCTTAGAATTTTTGAATGTGGTTTGCAGCATTAATATAGGGGAAAACAGGTTGGTATTGAATTGCAGATCAGCTTGTCCATTTCCACCAGAGTTATGGCCCTTTGTACAAAATTGGGCCATTTGTTGGTTTCTGTGTAATAACTTTACTGTGATTTGACCTACTAGTTTTCAAACTTAGTTTGTAGCATCAACACATCAGAATAAAGATTGGTATCGAATTTCAGCTCAAACGGCCTATTTTTACCAGAGTTATGGCCATTTGTATGAAATTGGGCTGTTTGTTGGTTTCTGTCCTATAACTTTAGTATGATTTGATCTAAAGTTTTCAAGTTTGGGTTGTAGCATAACCATATAGGCATACACGTTGGTATTGAATATCAGCTCTGCCTGCCCATTTCCACCAGAGTTATGGCCCTTGGCTAGAGTTTTCAAACTTTGCTTGTATCTTCAACTTATGAATGTGACTGAGCATATTTGGAATGCTTGCTGTAGCTGTTATAATTATTGACAATTTTGATTTGGGGGCTTAAAAAACGTAGTCGCTGTCCTCACATTAAAAGTGGCTTCTTTACACCTTTCCAAGCTTTCGACTAATCCACAGTTGGTGAAACTGACATGCATATCTGTTGTGTTTAAAATGACAGAGCAGTCAAAGCTTAATCAGAGTTATTGTTAATTCAAAGACATTGCAGAGATGTTGCATATATGTATAGTGTCAGCTTAACCCTTTACCCAACGAATCGCCCGCATCCGCACGCGTAATATGCAAATTCAGCAGCTGAAAAAATATTTTTCGAAAAAATTCAATAAAACCATATCATGTGACCCATCTTTGGAACGAGCTCGCCGAGCTCGTTCCAAAGAGGGGTCACATGATATGGTTTTGTTGAAATTTTTGGAAAAAAATTAAAAAATGATATTTAAAATAATAAATTTTGATATCGTCTGCGTTGGGTAAAGGGTTAACAGGCAAAGCACCAGAAAGAGATCAGAACAGTCTGCTTTATTTTACAGCCATTATTAGTTTGATAAAGTTATACAACTTGATGCATTCTGTCTGCATTGTGGACAATAAACAAATGGTTTCTTTACAGTCTATTTTGCCTTGATTTTAGCTCATCTCACCAGGGTGAGCTGTACTCTTTGTCTAGGACCCTGCAAATCACATATTTTCAATTTGAATCTTGTAGATGATCTACTAGGGAAGGGGGCTGTAAAACAGACTTGCTCCAATGGTGATTGCCCTAGTCCCAACATAAAATATCCCAAGTACATCATCAAGGCATGCCTTCATCGAAGGCATGGTTTGATAATGTAGTTGGTCTATTACCTATTAAGCATTATAGTTCAAAAACAGGAATGGGTGTGAGAGAATTACCGGTACTAGGTACTGCACAATCGCTAGCAACATCTTATCATCTGCATTGTTTGGAAACTTTAAATTTGCTTTCAAGAATGGTAGTGACAAGTGAGAGTAGAATTAGCATGGTTGGTGGCACAGGTGCAGATGTTATTTATATTAATTTATTACTTTCCAAAGTGTGATTTACTGGGATTTCTGGGTTTGATTTTAAACGATAACTTCACAAGTGAATTATGCAATCAACAATTGTGTCATGTAACCGTGTGTGCAAACGAAGGCGCTTTGCCGTGGATGTAATGGGGAGTTCATACTTTTTTTTTAACCCTTTACCTAATACGAAAAGCAGACAACACTTGCAAAAAAAATTCTTGAATAGCTATTATTTTAATTTTGTGTCTCAAAAACATTTGTTATGACCCCTCATTGGAACGAACTCGATGAGCTCGTTCCATAGAGGGGTCATAACCTATGTTTTAGAGACAAAAAATTAAAAAATAATGAAAATTAATTGGCGATTTTTGAGAATAGTGCTGGCCGTAACGTTAGGTAAAGGGTTAAACAATATAATTATTCTTAATAATGAAAAGTAATAAACAGAGTAATCGCTTGACTGGACTGGTTACGTGAAATAATTCATTTGAGGCGAGGGACGATATTGTAAAACACTTGTGCGCATTCGCACACTCGTGTTTGTACAACGTCCCTCACCTCCCATGAATTATTTCACTTAACCAGCCCAATCAAGCGATTACTCTGTATATAGCAGAAATTACACTCACTCAGCTGACTGAGTCTTTATTTTCAGCATTATTAATGTAAAAATTTCCATCTTAACTTAGTTTTGTGAGTTGACATAGATGACTGACATCAAGCTATATTTCTATGAAATGATTTGATGGGAAACGAATTGGACAGCCAAATTTGGATGGAACTGAATAGCAATTTAAGATTCTAAATCGAATTGAAGTTTCGCAGGGGCCTGAGGGCCCTATCTTTTTCTTACCTTCATCCGAAAACATAATAATCATCACTTCTTCAAAACTCCCAAAACGTTGTCAATGAAATTTGAGGTGTTTGTTAGGACATTTGATTTTGAATTTGGTCAAATAAAGTTGTTCCACCCTATAGCGAGAGGTCAGTGAGGAATGCCCCCTAATTTTTAGCTTAACCCTTTACCCAACGCAGACGATATCAAAATTTATTATTTTAAATAACATTTTTTTTTAATTTTCCAAAAAACAAAAAATTTCAACAAAACCATATCATTTGACCCCTCGTTGGAACGAGCTCGACGAGCTCATTCCAACGAGGGGTCACATGATATGGTTTTGTTGAAATTTTTCGAAAAATAATATTTTTTCAACTGCTGAATTTGCATATTACGCGGGCGGATGCGGGCGATTCGTTGGGTAAAGGGTTAACTTGACAAAGTTATCACACGTGCAGAAGTCTGCCAGTCTTCACATTTTTTTAGCACAGGCTACACCACATAGTTCTTGTCCGATCATCATTAAATTTTATATGCAGATTGCGATCAGTCAACCCTGATGGCTGCATGGGTTTGAAACCCAGAAACCTTTAGCACAGTCTATAGGTCGTATTTATGAAAGGATTTCATTGTAGCTTGGTTGGATGAATCTGTATAAATTCTAGATGAGAACGTCATATCTTGGTCAGGTTCGGTCAACCGTGATGACCACAGGGGCATGTGACCTAGATTCCTTTAGCACAATCTGCAGGTTGCATTTATGAAGGGATTTCATTGTAAGTTGGGAGGATGGCTTGATATAATGCCTAGATGAGAATATCGTATTTTGGTCATGATCAGTTAACCATGACAGCCGCACAGTCATATGAGCTAAATTTGTTTAGCACAGTCTACAGTTCATATTTATGAAGCGATTTCATTGTAACTTGGTAGGATAACTCGGTATGATGTCTAGATGAGTCTATCCTATTTTGGTCACAATTGGTCAGCCGTTGCCACCATTTGCGCTTCTGACCCAGATTCCTTTACCACTTTCTACATGTCATATTTATGAAGGAATTTCATTGTAACTTGGTTGGATGACTTGGTATGATATGTAGTTATTTCAACCTGTTGTCCTGTTTTGGTGGAGATCGATCAACCATGAGGGTCGCACAAGTTTGAGTCTACATTCTTTATCACAGTCCACATCTCTTTATTCTTTTTGAGTGCATAAACTATAAGGTACAGAACTTAATGTATTGTCAGTTGTCATAATTCTTGTCTTATTTAACCCTTTACCTAACCTGAAAAGCAGACGACACTTGCAAAAATAATTTTTGAATAACTAATTTTTTTCATTTTTTGTCTCAAAAAAATAGGTTATGACCCCTCGTTGGAACAAGCTCGTTTCAACGAGGGGTCATAACCTATGTTTTTGAGACAAAAAATGAAAAAAATAATGAAAATTAATTGGCGATTTTTTAGAATAGCGCTGGCCGGTTTTGGCCGTTACGTGAGGTAAAGGGTTAATATTCCTTTCATAAACATAGAACATCCTTTCTTTTTTGTATGATGTCTGGATGAGAACATCCTAGTTCGGTTTGTCCATGTTCGAATCCTAAAATCTTTATTTACCACAGTCTATAGGTCATATTTATGAAGCAGTTTCATTGTAACTTGGAAGTATGACTTGGTCTGATGACTAGTTGAGAACATCTTACATGTATTTTGGTCCAAATTGGCCGTTTTGGTCAATGGTGAGGGCCTCAAGAGCCCTTGCTCTTAAAACCCTTGACACTGCCTACAGGCCGCGATTTCGTTGCAACTTGGTTAGGTGATTGGTGTTGTGATGTCCAGATGGATTTCTGAATGATTGCCCAGATGAATTTTCCATTTTTGTTCAGATCGATCAACCATGAGAGCCATACAGGATCACGGGCCTCAGACCTAATTCTTCTACCACACTTTACAGGTAGTTTTTTGGATTGATTTTACAGTAACTTGGTAACTTTGGTTGACATAAACTCTGAGGGACACATCAACTCAGGCCTCAATTCTTTAGTACAGTCTACACCTCAAATTATTCTTGTTGAAAACGTAGCATGCAGGGTACAGAACCTAACATATTCTCAGTTATCACAGTTCTCATCTTATTTCATAATCCTTTCATCAACATTGAACATTATCCTTTTCATCAAACACTACTCATAGCCAAGTTAAGCTGCAGTGTCTTTGACACTTTCATTTTTAAAAAGAATATCATGAACCAATTGGTACAAAGACTGGATATTTGGTACTGAGCTTTTGAGGTGTAGAATCAAGTTTGTTCAAAGAAAGTTTGTAGGCCAACATTCGTCTTTCAAATGGGAGGGGCAAGATTTTTGGCCCTGCACAAAATTTCTATTTTCTGAACCGATTGGCCATCTTGAATCAAATTTGGTATGTAGTATTATTCGGCCATAAATATTTGATTCATGTAAAAAAAAAAAAAAAACAATTTTCGGCATCTTCATGAGAACTCCAGAAGTAAAAAGTAGAAACATTGTCAACTCCTCACCAAATTCACCCTCTGTGGACCTCATTTTGAAGATGACAGTCTGCTTATTTTCAGGCTTGGTAAGGAGTTGAGTTGTGGTAACTGAACTTGAGAATGAAGTCCAAATATGGGATTCCGCAATTCAGCTATACTACTCAAAGTTTGCTAAGCACCAAATATTTGACACATCATTGTGAAATTTGCTTGTGACATATTTGCGATATTTTTGTTAGATGTGATTGAGGAATGTATTGAGATGGTCCCCAGTGTTTACATTAGCTCTCTTGACAGGCAGACTTCTCGTGAGTCATGGAAAGCATGTACTCCTTGATTTTCATGATGTTTTTGTGTACTGTCTACATGTACATGGCATGTATAGGGTATTCAATCTTCATTTCAACACAAACCCTTGTGATTTAATGATTGAATATGGCAAATGTAAGAAGACATTTGTCTAAAGCAGGAATGTGACTGGTTGTAGGGATGGCGGAGCAAGGGGCTGCCCATTGTCAGGTTGGTGAAGCCCTTGGTGTGCACCATACTGTGATCACCAGAGCCTGGGCAAGATTTTAGCAGTATGGCACACCAGTAAGACGGCATGGTGGTGGCAGAGACAGGGCAACATCTGCAGCTGAAGACCGTTTTTTGATCATTCAAGCCCGTAGGGACCGCTTTGCCACAGCAACCCAGCTTCGCAGTGACCTTCAGAATGCATCCGGGGTAAATGTTTCAATGCAGACTATCTGGGCAAGGTTGCATGAAGGTTGTCTCCGATCGAGAAGACCATGTATTCGCATTCCGCTGTCACAGAACCACCGCCAGGCACAATATGAATGGGCCATGGACCAGGTTGGATGGACCAGAGAAGATTGGCGACCTGTCCTTTTTGTCTCCCGCTTTTTTAAAAAAACGGGAGATATTAAATTCGGGGTGTCCTTCTGTGTTTTTTTGTTTTCAGCCTCTAACTTTCTTTAAAGTGACGGGATTTCGATGAAATTTGGGTAGTAGATCACTTTCATCACTTGTGGGTCCAAGTTCGAATATGGGCATTTTCCGTGCATATTTAATTAGGTTGCTGAAATTTGATTGCCTGACGGTTTCCAGACTCTAACTTTCCTTAAAATCAACAAATTTCGATGAAATTTCATATGTGGATTACTTTTATCAATACCTAGGTCAAGTTCGAATGTGGGAAATTTTGTACCGAAAATCTATCTGTCCATCCACCTATCCGTCTGCCCCGTGCATCAATGCAACCCGGACTAAAAGCTGTATTGATGAACCGATCTTCACAAAACTTCTTGGGTATCTTTGTTATCATTGTGAGACCAGAATATGTGTTTTGGGGTTTGGTCCAAAATTCAAGATGGCTGCCAGTAGCCATTTTGTTCCGAAATTGGGTGTAATCAGTTTTTTTTGTACAGAACTTCTATATGAAAGTTCGGATTTGAATAAATTTTTGTATGGATGTTTAGTAACATGCAATACATCACATATAATACGGGTTTTGTTCTCGTGCAAAAATTATGTAAATTAGGGAAACTTTGATTTGTTCAGTGCTACTATTAATACACAGTAAGTGCACACCTTCCGTGTTTTTCGTTTCCAGGCTCTAACTTTCCTTACAGTCAGTCAATTTCGATGAAATTTGGGTACTAGATCACTTTCATCAACTGTGGGTCCAAGTTCGAATAGGGGCAATTTTCATGTATATTTAATTAGGTTGCTTAAATTTGATTGGCTGACGGTTTCCAGACTCAAACTATCATTAGAGTCAACCGATTTCGATGATTCTTGGAGACTTCAACATGGATCCGTCAAATTCACATTTTACCACTTTTCTTCATCAGTATAATTTTCTGCAGATTGTGAATGAACCTACTCATTTTCATGGCAACATTTTGGACTTCATCATTACTTCTTTTGCAACTCTACAAAGTCAGACACTCCCAGTACCATATACAGACCACCATATTATCTGGACATCACTTCCAAGGTTTCATTAACTTCCAATCACAAGCTTTACAGGTTGGTTAACACTTTTCACATCAGTTTAATTTAATATGTCTTATCATATAGTCTTAATTTTTAGTGATTCTCACAGTTATACTCCACATCACTTTACTTGCTTTGACAGTGGCCTCCGTGAAAATAAATCTGATAACCACTGTATGAAGCACTGTCTGTTCTGTCTCTTCTAAATAACTTCCACTTGCAACTCAACTATATTCCAATGGATGCATTAATTCCCCTTGAAACTGCTGCCCAGCGGGAGACATGAATTCACTGAATTTGCTTGTTACAGATGAGTCAAGGTACTGCCTAGACCACACAGATAGGTGTCCTAGGGTATGGAGAAGACCAGGAGAGCGATTCCATGCAGCCAACATTGCTGAGCATGACCGCTATGGTGGAGGGTCAATCATGGTCTGGGGCGGCATCAGCTGGGATGGACGTACAGAGCTCTGTGTCCTTGAACGTGGTACATTGACTGCACAGCGGTATATTGATGAGATTCTGGATGTCCATGTCAGATTGTATGCAGGTGCAGTGGGTGATAGATTCATTTTGATGGACGATAATGCCCGTCCTCATGTTGCCCATGCTGATGGGGACTACCGACAGAGGGAGGGGATTGAGCGTATGGACTGGCCAGCAAGATCCCCTGACATCAAGCCAATCGAACATGTCTGGAATGAGTTGCAGCTTGCAATTGCAGCCCGTCCAGTCCAGCCAAGAAGTGTCCAGGAGCTTGGTGCCATGCTGGTCCAAGAATGGAACAACATCCCACAAAGGACCACTGGGAACCTGACTGGGAGCATGAGAAGGCGTTGTCAAGCTGTAATTAACAGTAATGGGTCTCATACTCAATATTGAAGCCATACCAATTCACTCCGTCAACTTTTTGGCATATTGAAAAATTTCCTCCTTTACCAAAAGTATCCATTTTCTATGGTTATCGTATTCAAAACTAAAACAATAATGTCAAACACCAATAAAATTTTAATTTCTGTACTTAAATCATTAAAGATATAATTAAATAAAAAATATATACACTTTTCATTACAATATTTCAACTAAAACGTAAAACAGGTAGTTGGATGTACTTGGTGCTTAGCAAACTTTGTTTAGTATAGTTAAAAAATTAGAAGGTTTCTTCTAAAACAAACAACTGTTAAGCAATGTCTAGTCTGATTGTAGTAGTAGAGAATCTTTATTACATAATGACTTGCTACAATAACAAAATGTTACATTTCATGAGCCGTGACCCTATGGGTCTATATATGTCGCCCACTTCAGTTATTACACAAAAACATATCTGTGTATTAGTTTTTGTGTGAGGTGTCGTGCTATCTACCACTTGAGATCTACCAAGAAACATCATTATTGGTAACACTGCAGGGCCAGGGAGAGGTTGGGGCCCACGATTGGCCAGGAGTCTAGGACTCTTGGGTCAGGCCTTGGTCCCCCAAAGTACTGATTCCTGTGCCAAGCCTATGCCCCCTGAGTGATAATCAGCAAGATAAGTAGCCTGTCATATTGGAAAACAATGTACAAGTAGTCACCCATGTAAAGAAATGGGAGTGCCCCACAGTGCCGCCGAGAGAAAATAAGGGCCCCGAGGGGATCAATTAGATGGTACCACCTGGGCCCCCTTGTTTCAAACCCAACTTACCAAGGACCTATGAAAATATTCACCCTTCCCCCGACCGATATCCATTATGACTGAATTGCCTCTCAAAGACTAGCTGGTATATGATAAAGCATGTGGACATACTCTAGTGCATACAGATGGTGGTACATCGAGGATAAAAATAACTGCAAGCTGCAGCCACACGACTGCATCTTGCAGTTATTTTTATCCTCTTTGTCTCTTTTTATGGGGCTTTTCCTATTACCTAAAACTGTATACAAAGGCGTTGCCATGTGGTAAGGATTCTCAGCATTAAGTGATTTACTGTCATGCTACATATGCTGCATGCATCATAGCAGAATGAATCTGTTGAAACTCTTTAACTCTGGGTCAACTGAGCTCCAAACCAATCAGGATGCATCATGCATGCTGATTGGTTTGGCCGCTCAGTTTACCCAGAGTTGATGTGTTTCAATGCATTTATTCTGTTCTCGGTTCAGTCACGCCCCCCCCCCCCCCCGGACTTCCAGGCCCTGGGGTTACTACCCTGGCTCCCCTCTCAACGGCCCTGGTGCCCCATGGAGATGCTCAATCTGTTAACCCTTTACTTAACATGAAAAGTAGTCGACACTTGCAAATAAAATTATTGAATATCTATTTTTCATTTTCTGTATAAAAAATGTAGCTTTTGACCCTCATTAGAATGAGCTTGTTCCGATAAGGGGTCATATGATATGTTTTTGAGGCAAAAGATGAAAAAACAATGAAAATCAAACGGCATTTTAGCTCACCTTACTGAAAGTCAGGGTGAGCTATTCTGATCACCTTTCATCCATGGTCTGTCGTGAAGGTGGTGTTTGGGCCTTTTTCTCCCAAACCACTGGCCACATTTTAATGAAATTTCACATGTGTAGTGGTTATATAAGGGCATTTTGGTTTTTCTTCAAATTGGGTTTCTGCTCATATTGACGAGGGGGTTGGGCCAAAGTGCTCCTATTTTTTAAAAATCTTCTGATGAAATAGCTGTAGCAGAGACTTGATATGTGGTATACAGTTTCCTTTTGAGGTGTAGACTCAAGTTTGTTCAAGAGAAGTTCGAGGGGCAATATTTGTCATCGTTACAGGAGGGGCAAGAATTTTTGCCCCACCCAAAATTTCTATTTTCCAAACCAAGGGGCCGATTTGAACAAAATTCGAAATAAAGTACTAATGGGTCATAAGTACTTGATTTATGCCAAAAAGTTTTTCAAAATGCACTGTGGGAACCCCAGGAGCTAAAAACAGAAATATATTCCAACGCCCATATTTTCCAAACCACACGGAACAGAGAGCTGTTATTTGGTGTGAAGCATCCTTAGGATCAGTAGAATGGCATGGTAAAAAACAATTGCCATCGGTTATGTTAGGGTGTTCTGCAGAGGGCATCTACCTCCAAAACTTTTGATATTTGCTTTATTGCATCCATAGGGGGGGGGGGGGGATTCAACTGTGTTAAAATTAAGCCCATTGGTTCATATTTGAGCTCAATACTGGAGCTCGATTTTTTTTACTTTGGGCAATACGGGGAATATTCTTTGAAAATCTTCTTCTTCAGAACCACCAGTCAGAATTTTTTAATGTTTGGAGTACATTATTATGAGGGTCAGATTCAAGTTTGTCAAACCAAGTCCCTAGGTTAATATGAAAGCCCAAATTTTAGCTCAGTGCAATATGGGGGATAATTGTTAAAAAATCTTCCTCAGATCCACCAGTCAGAATGCTTTCATATTTGGTATACAACATCTCGAGGGGGGTCAGATTCAAGTTTGTTCAATTCGGCTCCCTGTGTATATATATTTAGGCTTGCTATGGTAGTTCAAATTGTAACCAATATGGGGAGATTTCCTTAAAAATCGAATTCTTTAGATCCACCAGTCGGAATGCTTTCATATTTGGTATACAACATCTCGGGGGGGGGGGGGGAGGGGGCTACAGATTCAAGGTTGTTCAAGTCGAGTGCCTGGGTTAATAATTGGGCTCCATATGGGAACCTGAAATTTAACTTAGTACAATATGAGGGAATTTCTTCAAAAATCTTCTTCAAATTCACCTGACGGAATGCTTTCATATTTGGTATACAACATCTCTAGGTGGGGGAGGCAGATTCAAGTTTGTTGTTGTCCATAGGTTAATATTTGGGCTCGTTATGGTAGCCTGAATTTCCGTGCAAAGAGTTTAATGACATGTTGTTGTTGTTATCCACCCAACCGTATACAATTTAGCTACGGATTTCAAAATAGCACGTGCTACCCGAGAATGTCAAATTGAATGGGTGACCGACGATTTTCTTTGTGTTATGTTGTGCTAGAGAGCCCGGGGTATTGAGAAAACACGCTAGTTTTTGTCTTCCGACATTTTAAAACATGCCAAGGTTAACCGAAAATCAGAGGTTGTGTGCCATTGGTATGCAGGAGACTGGGATACTTCCAGATGAGCTCGCTGCTGAGTTCGGAGTCACTGTGGCAATAACAATAGAATCAGTGCACAAACTGTCCGCGACAGGCTCGCTGAACACAGCATCCGAAACAGCCGTCCATACCACGGACCAATCCTTACCCAGCGTCATCGTACCGTCAGAATGGAATGGGTACGTCAGCGTGTTCGCTGGACTCGGCAGCGTTGGAAGACAGTTCTGTTTAGTGATGAATCACGATTTTGTCTACGGCGCTCTGATGGTAGGGCAAGAGTGTATCGCCGACGAGGAGAACGGTTTTCTGATGCTTGCGTGCGGGAATGCGACTGTTTCGGCAGGGGGTAGTGTAATGGTTTGGGCAGGAATTTCCTTGTACCATCGAACGCAGTTGATCATCATCGATGGTAATCTGAATGGACAGCGATATAGGTACGAAATTCTTAACGCTGTTGTTGTCAGTAGTATGTCATGTACCTTTCAAGGGTAGGTTGGATGACCCCGGAAGTGACGCATGTCACGTGACGTAGCGGCGCCATGTGTTGTTATGGTAACCCGCGTGAGCGGCCATCTTGTGACGTCATCTCCATAGTGACACGTGGTGTTAGTGCGCATGCGCAGCGCGTGTTAGGGTGATACGTGTTTCCGTCGTCCATTTTGTATACTGGAGGCCGCCATCTTGGTTTCTGTAGCCGCACGTGATTGCTATGTTACCAATGGCTTCTAACAAGACAGGGGTATGTTCGGGGGTATGTTCGATTGTAGAAGAATAAATCTAATTACCACAAACAACCCGACAATCTCTCCAAATCACCAAAATCCACCCGAAATCACCGAAATTGACATTATTTCCCCAATTTATCGGCTTAGCACGTAGTGCTGTAGTACTAAGGGGGTACAAAGGGGTGCGTTCGATTAAACAGGAGTAATGTTCTGGCTTAGAATTATCCCAGAATCCCTTTTTGGATCCCTATCCCATGACGTTTTTCCCATTAAAAGACACGTTCCTTTGGTCATTACCCAGAATTCTCTGCTTCTATCTATATATGTAATAGTTATCGTTGATTGAAACGGGGGAGGCAGAAACAAAGGCATGCTTACAGGCAGTTGTGGGAGTCCGTTACATGACTTTTTGCGAAGAGAGAGTTAGGATGTCTCAAGAGCTAGTCTTGTGGCTGCATGTTTACCACTGCACGTTTAGTGCGAGACATTCGGTGAGTCAGACATAGTGTGTATGTGGGGAGGGTGGCACCCCTCCAATACTCTTAGAGTATGCGGTCACGGCTCTCTGCACGCTGAGTATATGGGCAGAGAATTGTTATAGATTGTGGTCCATGTTTTGGACACTCATATGGGTGGACTTCCACCCGTGGAGTTATATAACTTTTCACTGCTTATGAAAATGGATTGCGCTCCATCAGCTGTAGGCTGAGCTTAGGTACGGATTACTTATTTAGCGCATGATACAGCGTGTTGTTTGTGGTTTTTGAGTAACTGCTGCGTGTGAGAATACGTGTTTCACTAATTGGGTGCAGTTCGAATATACTACGAGTACACTGTTTTATTCGTGAGATCGTATCAGTATTTGGTATGCGTGAAGGTCGATGGCACTGGTGGAGGACCAAAGGTGGATGGCTTAGCTACCCGTTTCCTCCATTCACCCCTAGACCTCGCTCTAAGGCCCATCTATAATTGCATGCTATACTGCTGAATGCATGTGCTTTACATGATACGACGCCGAGGCCGTCAGTGTTTCCAATAAAATGATCTGGCCCTATTTTTAGCGTGTAAGGCCGAATCAGTGTCGGCACGCAGTATTAAATATGGCCGTACCAAAAGGCTCATCGGCATGTGTGTGCTGTAGTGTTGGAGGTAATGTGCTTTCCAACTGTTAGGCTGAGTACACTGCCTGAGTAATTAATTGTCGACATTTCAAAGGATATTGTCGATAGATTGAGAGCAAGTGTGCAGTGTGCGCTATTATTTGTCAGTTCGTGCCCTTTATTTGTACTCAATTTGTGCTGAAAAATCATGTGGGTGGATTTCCACTCATTGGGATTATATAACCCTTTATTGCCATTAAGAACAGATTAGGCTGTATCAGATGTCAGCACCCTTATTTAAGGGTTATTTATTCGACTATTGGCTGCTTTATCGAGGAGCTTGGCTGCTTTGTCGACGAGCTTGATTGCGTAAGAGTAGCGTTTGGCTGTTTTATAGAAGAGCTTCGCTTATTCATAATTTGAACAGCTCACCTATCATATTTGAAAGAGTTTGATAGGTACCGGTATGAAGTCTATCATTCATACTATTTTATCGTTGTCAGAATGTTTGACAAGATAGGCTTGTGTATGTACAGTTGTGTTTTGCTAACCGACCACTATATTTTGTATTTTCTCATTCAGTTGGTTCCGTAGAAGTCACTTGGAATCAACATGGAGATGTTGCCTTTCTCATAGTCAGTCGGATGGTTTTTGACCTAGCTCCCCTTGAGCATTTGGACTGAAGGAGTCCGGGGGAGGCATGTTTCTATGTTTGTCCATTACTGTGTGAGGTGGACTTTTGTATTTGTTTCAGTGAGTTAGAATGTAGAGCCCCATGTTGGGGGAAAGGAAATCTCGTGGTATTTGCCCGGCAGAGCCGCTGGTATAACTATAGTTTCGACCGTAAGGTCTTAACAAATAAACAAATACATAAGATTTCGTGTTTAGATTGTGTTTACATGGACCACTTGGAGTTATGTTGTGGTCAGTTATTATAGCGTGTATACGCTTGAGAAATATTTCGACTGTTCTGTTGTCTGTAGTGACAAGCAGCTTGTTGAAGCTTTACTGAAGTGCGATTTTACACTACAGAGGGTGAGTGGTACTACAGAGCGTGGATTAGGCTCACTCAGTCATTATGTTTATAGAAGAGAATAGCCTTGTGCTTTTACTCTGCTAATCAATTCAGTCTCTAAGAAGACCGTGTACACGACTGGTATCAGTGTGTTAAGAATGGTGTATTATGTAGACTTTGAGGCTACGCTACGTATATAACTGATATGATTAGATCAGCTTGTGAAATTGTCACGTACAGTGGATCGTTCAAACAGCTGTTATCAGCATGTAGAGAAGTTGGTATAAGCCGTAGGTTTTGTTTACACTACGTGCAAGGCTGATGTAGGTATGGTTTTATCAGCTATTAGTACTCGGGTGGGTACCCCGGAATTATTTTGAGGTATTGTTTTCTAAAGTTCATCTCGCACAATGGTTGTGGAGGAATCGTTTCGCACAGTAGTTGCGGAGGAATCTCAACTCGCACATTAGTTGTGGAGGAATCGTCTCACGCAATACGTGGAAGTCACCTCGTGCTAAAAGCAGAGGATTTGTCGTAGTAAAAATCCTTTAATGAGGTATAATTTACTACGACTCTTATCCTCATTTCAGAAAAAAGGGTGCCGAAGGCCATATGCTTTTCAAAAAAGGGGTGCCGAAATTGGGGTGTCTGGGAATATGGCCATTGATATAGGTTTTTATTATACAGAAGGGAGATAACTATGTACGATTAAGTACAGGTTATGGGAAATCAAGCAATCTAATTGGTTAATTATAATTTATATAAATGATCTAGATAAATGAAACAACAAGAGTACTCGGAATAAGGTAGGAACTACTGGTATTACGTACCACCTTACCAGTAACAGGATGATACAAAGCATTTGGTAGGTTAATACTATCAACGGTTATGATGGGATCTATAGGGGAATATACCAACCATACTCTGCTGCCGTTCTGTATTACCAGGCATTGACCCCCACCCAGAATACCGCTCAATAATATTAAGTACCTGGTGGATCAGTAGTACCAAGGGCCAGCAAGAGACCTACAGGGGTATGTACAGCCTATGCTATTCTACCGTTCTAAACTACCAAGCATTACCCCCCACCCCCACAAAATCACTAGGTCTACCATAACGTACTACATATACCAGCCTTATAATAAAACAAAGCAATCGGTTGGTTAATAGTACCAAGCACTAACAGGGGCCTATAGGTGTATATACCGCCCATACTATAGTACCGTTCTAAACTACCAGGCAGTACCCCTACCCACAATACGCCTATGCCTAGCATTGCATACTACCTATACCAGTCATGGGATAACATAATGCATCAGGTGGATTAATAGTACTAAGGGCCAGCAAGAGACCTATAGGGATATGTACAGCCTATATAGTATCCTCAGATAAGTATCCTATAAAGGTATCCTCGATAGATATCCTCAATAGGTATCCTCAAATAATACAATACCAGGCCATAGGTATCCTCAAATACCCGTATGTGTCTATGTGATAGGGCATATTGTGTCACATTGTGACTTTTCACATAAGCACATATGACAAAAAGGGATTCTCCAGTAGGTATCCTCGATAGGTATCCTCAAATAATACAATACCAGGTCATAGGTATCCTCAAATACCCGTATGTGTCTATGTGATAGGGCATATTGTGTCACATTGTGACTTTTCACATAAGCACATATCGGCACATAAAGCATGTGCCTATGTGATAGGGCATATTGTGTCACATTGTGCCTTTTCACATAAGCACATATGACAAAAAGGGATTCTCCAGTAGGTATCCTCGATAGGTATCCTCAAATAATACAATACCAGGCCATAGGTATCCTCAAATACCCGTATGTGCCTATGTGAAAAGTCACAATGTGTCACATTGTGCCTTGTCACATAAGCACATATCGGCACATAAAGCATGTGCCTATGTGATAGGGCATATTGTGTCACATTGTGCCTTTTCACATAAGCACATATGACAAAAATGGGATTCCATAGCCACAGGTGTTTTGCAAAAAAATGGGATTCCATGGGATATGACCATTCAGATTCAGATTCAGATTCTTTATTCACGGTACACATACATGTAAAATGGTTACAAATAAACATATTGCACAAATGTAATGTGAAGTATACCGTAGGAAGTGGCATAGCCAGATTGGCTGTCTACCTGCCACCCCCTGGAAGAAGATGGGGTGATTGCAAACAGACTGTGACTGAAAGAATGAACAGAGAGCCAATTATGTGACACATGATGGAGAATGACGATCGAATCATTACTTTTCTGATATTAGAGTATTAGTGTTTCATTTTCGCCAGCGGAAAGACGGTGATTCAAGGTAGGCAAGAAGCAACCTGCCTATAGGACTCCCTCCACTACTTATAACACATGAGGGCGGCAACAAGTCCCATCGTGAAGTTCGTATCGTTTAGACTGCGACAAGGAGGTTGGTCATGATGTTTGGGTGTGGTGTCTACGTTAGCTGCATCATCATCGTAGGATGACGAATGTTATTGATTTATTTGTGTAGACTTTTATTTGCAAGTTCATACTTATATCCATATAGTATTTTACATAGCACCACTGTAAGGAGGAAGCGCGACAGGTTGCACAAGACGAGGATTCCAGATTTAGACGCGGACCACGACTTTGACAATTTACGAAGTGCAATCAGGACAGTAGGGATTGTTGCAGCTGACATAACTGGAATATGAGGAAATGAATGTGGAAGTTAGCTTGTTCTTAAGCATGCTTCTGTCGCTAATATTACGAGTTGTGTCGTCCAGAGCATTCATAGTTTCGGGAAGGAGTATAAAGGAAATTTATCCAGAGTTTGGGTCCGTGTTTTTTCTATGTATAGGAGGCCTGACTGTCTAGTTCTCCTACCAGATGGATTGTCAGTAATTTTAAATATATCATTGAAAGACACCGGTAATCTGCCGTTCTGCCAGTCAAACACGAACAGTAGTGCATGTAGCCTAAACAAATCATCAACCTTGAGTATTTGGTTTTCTTTAAACAGGGGATCTGTATGAGAATTGTACTTTTTGTTATTAATTATTCGTATTGAACGTTTTTGCAGGACAGCTAGTTTTTTGGTAGCTCTTGAGTTGCCCCATGCCTGGATTCCGTATACCAAATGGCTATGTATGAGGGCGTAATACAAAGTTTTCATAGCTCCGTGGGGGAGGATATTTTTAACTTTGTTTAGACTATAGTTTGCGCGTGCTATTTTCGAGCATAATCGGGATATGTGAGCCTTGTAGGATAAATGTTCATCAATGCTAATTCCCAAGAATTTAACAGATTTTTCTGTTTCGGTGGCCCCAACTTTGTTAATGTTTTGGTTATTTATTTTTACCTCTTGACAAAGATTTTTGTTCCTACCTTTATTTGGATTAAGTATGATGTACGAGGTCTTCTTAGCATTCAGCATTAACTGGTTCACAGAGCACCATTCGAATAGTTTCTGGAGCTCGTCATTGAAATACGATGTAATGGGATTATTATCGGAGCCCGGGCAGTGTGCAGTGGTGTCATCGGCAAATGATAAAAGATTGAGTGATGTTGAGTTACTTATATCATTTATATATAAAAGAAAAAGAATAGGTCCTAAAATCGAGCCCTGTGGTACACCACAACTCTGTTTGGCTAAGTTCGATTTGTGCTCTCCGTACGTGACATATTGAGACCTGTTGGACAAGTAACTTCTAAACCAATTGTTGGTGACACCTCGGATGCCATATGTTTCCAGTTTACCTAATAGTATTTCGTGATTTATGGTGTCAAAAGCCTTTGACAAATCCAGGAACAGTGCTAAGGTGCTGTTTTTTTCTTCTTTATTATTTTCTATTGCAATGCTTTTAAGGAGCTGAAGAACTGGATGAATAGTACTATGTCGCTTTCGGAACCCATATTGGTGAGGGTATAAAATATTAAACCTATTGAGGAAACTCTCTAGCCTCACTTCCATGAGTTTTTCCATTACTTTTGAGAATACCGGAAGTATACTGATAGGTCTGTAATTTGTAAAGCTGTGCTCGTCACCCGCTTTAAATATGGGTATCACCTTCGCGATCTTCATCCTGTCTGGTACTTTGCCGTTTAGGAAAGAGTTGTTAATTACATGTGTTAGAGGATCCAATACTTCGGTTATCGTATGCTTAAGAAGACAGGTTGTGATGTCATCGCAGTCTTTAGATAATTTTGGCTTCATTTTATTTACTACTCGGTTGACTTCTGTGGGATTTGTGGGTATTAAATAGAGATTATTGGAGACATTGTTGTCCATGTAATCTGTGTAGGACTTATTAGTTTTCTGAATCTGTTCGGATGTGTTTTTTCCAATGTTGATGAAGAAATTGTTGAATTCTTCTGCGATGGCATGGGGCTCGTTTAACTCATGTTGTCCTGGATGAAGAACGATGGTAATCTGGCTTCAGGTTTTCCTTTATTGATGGCTTCGTTTAAAATCTACCACGTTCTTCGCATATTGTTTTTGTTTTCGTTTAGGATATCTCTATAATAGGTAGCTTTACATTGTTTTTTTACCTTGTTGAAGATTCTACAGTAGTTTTTATAGTTTTCTGAGTTCCTTTCGGTGGGAGCATGGAGTTTTTTCTTGTAGAATTTTTCTTTGTTGTTGGAGGATATTACAAGCCCCCTTGTCATCCATGGCTGTTTTTTAATAAATTTTTTGTTCTGGCTAACACGTTTGAGAGGGAATGCTCTTTCATAGGCTTCCATATAGATGTTTAGAAAGGTTTCATATGACTCATTGGGACAATTCGACTGCATTACAGGATTAAAATCACTTTGCGAGATAAGTGTTTTAAATTCAACTATTCTTTCTGCATTTATTATTCTTTTTAGTGTAAAGTGTGGTGTATCTTTTGGTTTGGGGTTTTCCTCAATATAGAAAACACCAAAATGATCTGACACGTCAGATATGACTATTCCAGGTAATGCTGCTTGTGGAACATTATTAGAGAAGATATGATCTATCAGAGTAGCAGAACGACAGGTTACTCTCGTTGGCTTGGTGATATACGGCAGAAAGCCTTGACTGAACATGAGATTAACAAATTCTTCCGTTTTTGAGTGTGTAGTTGCTTTTAAAAGGTCCAGGTTAAGATCCCCCATAATATAAACTTTTTTATTTTCGGCATTTAAAACATTCGTTATTTCATTTAATTTTGATAAGAAAAGGTTGATGTCGGCTTTAGGAGGAGTGTTGGGTCTATAAATAACGCCAATAATTCTGGGTTGGTATTTATCTTTAGTTTCAATAAACAGAGATTCGAAGACATGGGGAATAAAGAACGAAATATCATTACGAACTCTGTAGGGTATTCCTTCTTTAATATATAGACCAACCCCTCCTCGACCATCATCATTCTCGTGTCTCATACGTTTAATAATCGGGCCATAGCCATCCAGACTGAACGACATCTCTGGAGGAATTTGGAAAATTTCGGTAAGTCCTATTATGTCGAAGAAGTTCTTTCCTGTTTGTAGGCCATATAGCATTCCTGTTTGTAGGCCATATAGATAGACCATTGGATATAGTCTTTTGTTATACAGAAGGGAGATAACCCTGCATACAGGTTATGGGAAATCAAGAAATCTGATTGGTTAGTTATATAAATGAAACAACAAGAGTACTTGGAATAGGGTCAGAACTAACAAGAATAGACCAGAAATTGCTAAATATAGTAATAATAAGTAAAGCTGTTCCAATTAATAGGCTCTTCTACGCTACTGGAGTATACTCTAGAATAAAGGAACATGTCTAGGTAGACGTAAACTATTGCATATATAGATAGAAGCAGAGAATTCTGGGTAAATTTGTCCTATAGCACTACGTGCTATTCTTAATAGGGGAAAAACGTCATGGGATAAGGATCCAAAAAGGGATTCTGGGAGAATTCTAATCCAGAACATTACTCCTGTTCAATCGAATGCACCCCCTTGTACCCCTTAGTACTATAGCACTACGTGCTAAGCTGATAAATTGGGGAAATAAAGTCAATTTCGGTGATATTGGGTGGATTTTGGTGATTTGGGCGATTGTCGGGTTGTTTGTGGTAATCAGATTTACTCAGATTCAATCGAACATACCCACCGAACATACCCCTATCCTATTGTAGGCCTTAGGTAACATAGCAATCACGTGCTACCATAGAAACCAAGATGGCGGCCTCCAGTATACAAAATGGACGACGGAAACACTATCACAACACGCGCTGCGCATGCGCACTCACACCACGTATCACTATGGAGATGACGTCACAACATGGCCGCTCACGCGGGTTACCATGACAACACAACATGGCGCCACTACGTCACGTGACATGACGTCACTTCCGAGGTCATCCACCGAGGTCATCCAACCTCCACATGAAACATACGAGACATACTACTTATGTAAATCTGATAATTTGATCCGGAGATATTAACCCTTTATCCATCAAATTAGACACTCCCCCAATCCATTTCTATATCTACCCATACCATGTATGGTGTACATAATGTCGGCATCCGTGGTGGCCCTCCGTCATACAGCTTTCTGCTAGTTGCGCGTATGGGTACACATCTGACGATTTCATCGGCCTATTTTTGTAGGCTTCTTCAGCCTTCTTGTTCTTTCTTTCTTTCTTTCTTTCTTTTTTGAGGGGGGGGGGTGGGTGGGTGGGTCGAAAACTACATGTGCAGAAAAACTCGGGAGTTTATTTTATGGGCGGGGTTGGGGGGTTAAAGCTTTGTTGCTATGACATGAATATTGGTTCTCTGTAGGTGTATTGTTTAGAAAATTGCTACCAACGCGTAGGGCTGGACTAAATTAATGTATTTGTTTTCTGTGTTTTGCTGTGGTATTGGCTCGTGGTGAGGTTTTCTATATATATTTTTTTAGGTTATAGGTATTGAAAAATATAGTACCTTTCCCCGTATTAAGCACGGTGGCGTAGCCGCGATGGTGGGGGGGGGGGGGGGGGACTTGTCCGCTATACCTTTGTGCTGGCCGCCAAAACATTGACCAACGCAAGTTTCGCATTACGTAGAGCCCATAAATGATCTCCAGTATAAAGCTGGGCAATCTACAAATATCGTAGAATCGCTCTTTGAGAACAGAATTCTTAAAATTTTTCTCGAGGGAGCTCACTCAACGGCGTGCCGAATATCATGTTTGCACCCCCACTACTACCCCCCCCCCCCCCCCCCGCCAGAAAACACAAAAACTGTCTTCAACCAACCTGACTCTGCCTGTGGTGCAGTGCGGAGTTGCGATGTTGGGGAGCTGGCAGCTGCTCGTCGTTGATCGGTGGTTCTCTCCGGGTACTCCGACTTCCTCCACCCGTAAAACTGTGACGGTCATGATTAGCCATTGTGCATAAGTATATGACCTTAAACACCATTGAATAAATAAATTCAATGTGCAGTCTTGGGACTGCACGTTGAAAATATTGATTGGTCTACACCACACATTTACTGAACAGCCATCCTATTTTATGTACCTGGCCGGAAAAGCGTCGGCTCGGGTTCAAATGGTTAAAACAAAAACAGAACGCCAACTGATAAACAGAGTAAATAAGGTCCTACAACAATTTTTTTTTTTCTTGAAACGGGAAAACGTAAAATTTTCTGCTAGAACATGCAACAGAGAAATAAAAACATCTATGTAGTGAGGAAGAAAAGAACCTTCAAAACATGAATGGAAAATAGTTTGACTGGTTCTGAACCACTCTCCAATAAGTTAGCGTTGTTGTTTAACCCCCTGCACTCTGATGTCGAGAATACTCGACACCTCCCCCACTCTAAGCCCCACCACACTTCCCTGTCATCCATGGTTATCCCCCCTGTGTTGTCAGAAATTCAGCAATTTAGATTTTGGTTGACAGAGCTCAATTGGAGCTCTGTCAACCAAAATCTAAATTGCTGAATTTCTGACATCACAGGGGCGACAACCATGGATGACAAATCAGACGTTTCGTCATCAGAGTGCAGGGGGTTAAGGGTGACTTAGACGGGGACCAATTGGGGTTGAATTTTTTTCCTTCCCAGACGTCGTGTGCAATAAAAACTGAAGACCTTGTGAAATTATTCGTTTACCGTTCATGTTCTACGAGTGTCAAGTGCATGCGATTTTGCCTATTTAGAATCATTTTATGTATTAAGAACCAGCAAGCGCATACCGGCAAAACTCGATTAATAAGCAGACAGTATGCCACACAATTGACCACATCATCGCAATCAAGCACTCATCCCATTTTGGCCCAAAAATCTTAAAGAAATTCTTATTTTTACTCCTCTCACCTGCTCTCGCGTCAAGATTTAGACGCACCTGTTTCTTACCGCGAATCTGGAAAAGTTAAGAGACGTTGATTGATGCGTTCGAAAATCTGTGACATATTAACTCACGCAATCACACAGAAATGCATATTGCATGAAATAATGTGTTTTGTAAGAAGGAATAGCTACAAACTTAAAACTATTTGCGCATATTGCTAGTACATTAACATATTTGACCCCCACGAGCACACGATGATGAACACAGTGACAGTCAAAAACTGGCAATAACTGACTGGTGCGATCAAGGATGGAGACCATTTGGTCAGAGGCACTAGAGTGGAGGAGGTGAAATCAGTGTGTAGGAGGGGGGGTCAGCTGCATCAGACGCAATGGAGGGAAATGGGCACAACCTTCACAAGGGAATGTTTGCCAATGCAAATACCCGTATTTGCGCTGGTGACGGCTGAGGGCAGGGAACATAGCCCCACAGCCCCATGATTCCGCCTCTGTGGAGGGGTCTGGGTCCAAGTCCAACATAAGGGGTACTAGAAGGAACTGTTTTTATTATACGCTAAACGATAGATTATCGAAGAAACTGCGGAAGGATAGAAATCGTATCCCCCACTGTTAAGATATAGAAATTTTCACTTTCACAGCATCAATCAAAATGTCGGCTTTCAAAGCATCACTTAAATGTGAATACGAGTCAGATTATCAATGGAAATGATGCATTTGTTCTAAAAACATATAATGAAAAGTAAATCTAGTGTTTTCGAGTGTATACAGATCATTTCCAGCAATAATTCAACACATATTCACTTTGATTTGATGCATGAAACCCGCTAGTCCAAACATGGCCGGAAAGTCCGTAATGTAAGTTTTTGGTTTGGTACGTTCTTTGAAAGGACGTACCAAACCAAAAACTTTTATTACGGACTTTCAGGCCATGTTTGGACTAGAAACCCGCCAGCTGAATCAGATTGCAAGACTATCCGTTCCGAGTACCAATCAAATCACTTCCGCTTATCAATGATTCGATGTGCTGTTTACTTCCATGCATCAATTCATGGTTGAAACGAGTGGAATTATCAGATTATTATAAAAAGCATATAATAAAAAGAAAATAAATCTGGTGTTTTTAAGTGGATACCGAAAATTATCTCACTTGTGAACGAGACAAATGGCGATTTTCGCTCGCGCATGCGCTCGCGAAAAATAAACATTTGTATCGGTCACTCATGAGATAATTTTAGGAATCCAATCAAAAACACTAGATATCCTCTATTTATTTGATCAGTAACCCTTTACCTACATGAAAAGCAGACGACACTTGCAAAAAAATTTCTTGAATAACTATTTTTTTCATTTTTTGTCTCAGAAACATAGGTTATAACCCCTCATTGGAACAAGCTCGACGAGCTCGTTCCAATGAGGGGTCATAACCTATATTTTTGAGACAAAAAAAATGAAAATCAATTGGCGATTTTTGAGAATAGCGCTGGCCGGCTTTGACGTTACGTTGGGTAAAGGGTTAAACAGTGACACGTCTTGCTTGCTGCAGACTAATTATCATGTTCAGGTGTCATTTTTCTCCTGCTGTCTGAAGGATAAGTGATAAATCTCTGCTCATGCTATTTCTAGTTTGGATACCAGTGTGCCACGATATCTCTGCCCCCCCCCCCCCCCGGACACACACCCCGGGGTAACATATCACCCATCCTGGATACCCCCCTTCCACCAAAATAAAACTTCTTTTAGCATAACATTTATTTACTGAATTTTTACAGCATGTTTAGCTCCTATATTGGTGATCATTTGGGGGTTCTTTGTTGTGTGAAGTATGAATTGGGCCAATGTTTAGGGGGGGGGGTGAATATTTTAGCTCCCCCTCCCCTCGTAGCCACGCGTCAGTGGTCGTTAAATCTCAGTAAAATCGCAATACCATGGATAACATATGCCCCCCCCCCCCCCCCCACACACATACACACTCACAAAAATACACGTGTCCGTAAGCCTCTATACTCTTGTTGTGTCATCCCTTGCATGATCTTCTTTCCAAATTTTTGGCTCTACCCAACTTATTGACAACTAATATTCCAAAATGAGGTTCAGTTCAGAAATGTGCTGTGGGTATTGAAATACGATTTCCAAACAGGTGCGCATCAGAAAAGCATGCGTCGAGTTGTGGCTACTTTCTCCATGCACTCTCTATTGAAAATCAGAAATGTCATCGCGTTGAGCTCAAAATTCGTAAAAATTGACAAGGACAAAATTCGTAAAAAATGGACTAATTAAGGCCCATAACTCTGTAATGAGAAAGCGGACCGGGCCAGTTTTCGAACTCGCCTGAGATATTTGTACAAATGACTTGTATGGCAAAAAGTAGTCAAATTGGAGAACGTTTGTTCAAGTTAGAGAGCTAATGAGCTAAAAATTCATAAAAATTAACTAATTAAGGCCCATAGTTCTGTAACGAAGTGTCTGACCAGGCCAGTTTTGGGACGCCATTGAGATATTATTATGCATCAGACCTGAATAGCAAATATTAGTCAAATCGGAGAACGTTTGTTCAAGTTATTGCGCTAATGAGCTCAAAAGTCATAAAAATTAACCAATTAAAGGCCATAACTCTGTAATGAAAAATCGGGCCGGGCCAGTTTTCGAACTTGTTCGAGATATTATTGAAAAAGACGAGTATAGAAAATATTAGTTTGTTCAAGTTATTGCACTAACAATGCGAGGACGCCCGGACACACACCGACCGTCCGTCGCCAAACCATAGGTCTCGGTTGTTGACACAACTCGACCAAAAATGCACTCAATGACCCCTGTGAGTGACAGCAGTGATCTTGACCCATATTTTGGGCATCCAGTGAGTCTGGACTAAGCCTATGATACACAGTACAAACTGAATTCAACTTGTTCTTGTAAAGGGTTAAGTATTTTTAATGATGAGGCGTAAGATGCATTGAATTTAGTTTAGCTATTTGACCGGTTCCGATTTTGTACAGGTTCCGAGTCAACGAGTAAACGTCATTCTCGTGAGGCTATTTTAGTAATGGAATTTTTTTTACTTCGAAATTCCCATATTTGGTATTCCATAAATTCAAATTAAATTCAAACGAATTATACACCAAAATGAAGGTTGTGATGTACAGAACACGAAAAATATATGCAATCAAATGGAGTTGAAGACTGACATCAATGATTCCTGGAAGTCTGCTACCGTATTCTTACCAGAACTGATAATAAAGTAATATTTCAGGAGAACAATTCGTGGCCATATGTGCTTCAGATATCCGAGAACAAAGGTAGAGAATAAACATCCTTCAAAAAGCAGCGATAGATCTGCGTGGGGGTAAATTCTAAAACTCTTGGCTTTGTTTTCGTTGTCTGATTGTTTACATTTCTGTCAAGGTCATGTGGGCTGAACAAGCATCGATACGCAGTACGTGGAGAGTGGATTGTAACCAAATAACTCGCGGAGTGGAGTTATCACCCAAACTATAACTTTCAAATTTTGTACATATCGACAAAAGACACAAGCAATGTTTCAGCCAATGGACCTCCGGGTTAAACCCGGAGGTCCATTGGCTGAAACTTTGCTTCTGCTAGTAATGCCTTGCAACAAAATTGCAATTATTGGTTGGGTGGGATCTTCACTCTGCGGGTGTTTTAGTGATAATCCACTCGCCATGTACAATGCCGTCTAAAATCAAGTAATGAGGAAGATCGCCTTATTTATTTATTTATGTTTAAGGTCACATACTTATGCACAATGGCTAATCGTGACCGTGACAGTTTTACGGGTGGAGGAAGCCGGAGTACCCGGAGAGAACCACCGAGCAACGACGAGCAGCTGTCAGCTCTCCAACATCGTAACTCTGAACTCTGCACCGCAGCACAGGCAGGGTTAGATTGGTTGAAGACATGCGCACCATCGACGTGCAGTACGCCTCAGTACACAGCGTCATCGTGCCCCCATGTAGGCAATCGGGGTGAAGTGTCTTGCCCAAGGACACAACGCGGTTGCCGCAGGTGGGATTCGAACCGAGGACCTCTCGGCTTGCAGCCTGCACCTCTACCAACTGAGCCACCGCGCCCCCGGAAGATCGCCTTAATGCTGCACACTATTATTATGCGGAGACTGCACAGTTGTCATATTACTCACAAGGTATCATTGCGCCTGTTTGAATGTCTTCAATAAAAAATGCAGACAGTGCTGTCCTTTTCCCAAATGCAATCCTGTCGCTGCATTGTAAAGTGTCTTGAATGCCCAGCTTTGTGGCAGTTTTCTTCGGGGAATTGTGTTGAAATAAGGGTCAATGTGGTATGTGAGAAGCAAGTAACGTTGTTGGTTTGGAACGACCGCGAGCGTCTCTAGAGGCGGTAATTCTGCTCACAAATGCTGACAATTCTGACACCGTCAACAATAGAGATTCCAGACCTTTCGAACGATGAACAGCGACCTTCAAGAATTACGAATGGGGTACTACGTCACTGAAATTTGTGTTCTTTCTATCAGCTTTCATTTCCCCTCATCTGGGGTTACGATTTGTCATTTATTTACTTATTGGAGTTTATCGACACTTTCGACAGCTAGGGTCACCCAGTGTCGGAAACGATTCCTCATTAAGGGCCTATATAAGTAATGAAATTTTGTTTATTTTGAAAATTCTCACCTCTAATATTCTTTCAATTCAAATTAAATATACACAAAATGCACATCAAAATGAAGGCTGGGATGTATAGAACACGAAACACATGTGTAATCAACTCATAGAGTCGACTGTAGGCACCACTGGTTCCTGGAAGCCTGCTGCCGTATTCGCACCAGAACTGATAATTTAATAATATTTCACGAAAACAACTTGTGGCCAAATGTGCTTTACATATCCAAGAAGAAAGCTAGGGGATAAAAACTCTTCAAAACACGGCGACAAAGCTGCATTGGGGAAAATTCCAAAGCCTTTGCTTTTGTTTACGTATGAGTATACTTTCGATTTCCGGTAGACGTCATCGGACAGAAAAAGCATGTAATAACAACGCCGTCTAAAATCAAATAATGAAAAAGATCGCCTTCATACAGTATACTGTTATTAGATAGAGATTGCACAGTTGCCATATTCAATGCAAGGTATCATGATACCTGTTGAAATTTCTTAGAATTACGATTTTGTTTTTTGATGGAAATTCGTGGTAACGAGTGATTTGCGCATGTCTGTCGAGCATGGAAACCATCTTCAATAAAAACTACAGACAGTGTTGTCCTTTTCCAAAATGCAGACCTATCGCTGTATTCGAAAGTGTTTTGAATGCCTAGCTTTGTTCTTGGATATATGAAGCACATTTGGCCACAAGTTGTTTTCGTGAAATATTAAATTATCAGTTCTGGTGCGAATACGGTAGCAGACTTCCAGGAACCAGTGGTGCCTACAGTCGACTCTATGAGTTGATTACATATGTGTTTCGTGTTCTATACATCCCAGCCTTCATGTTGATGTATAATTGTGTATATTTAATCTGAATTTAAGGAATATGAGAGGTGAGAATTTCAAAATAAACAAAATTCCATTACTTATATAGGCCCTTAAGGGGACGTCCAACCTAACTTTGATCAAATTTTCTCCAAAGTCCAAAAATGGATTGAAAGAAATAACCCCAGTAAATTATATACCAAAATGTTTCGAAAGAAACACAGAACGAGCAAACTGAAATTTGCCATAGAACTGATGTCGTATGGCTGAGAGCACTGCTTGAAAGTCTGCTGTGGCATAAATAAGAGACCAAACCTTTGACAATAAACTACCTTAAAATGACTTAATATTATTGATAGTATATTTACACTCCTTCTAGTACAGACTATGAGAAATATTTTTGTCATTCATGAAAAGAATGAGCAGTAACACTAATTTCAGTCCATGTTGTCTGCAGTTTCCAAATGCTGCCATTTTGTTTTGTTGTTGCTTTGATGAAGAAAGTTCAGTAGGGGTCAACTCCATACAGTTCAGAGCAACAGGTATGGAGGCACAAATGACTTCATAAATGAAAACTACGCAATGTGAATATGTGAATATTTTGTAGTAATTGTACCTCTTATTCTGCTGACGATGGTTTAATATTCTTGGAAAATTCACCAAAATTATTTCATTGATAAACTAGGCAAAAAAAAAACTACCCAAATTTATTTATTTGGTATCATGCGGGTCATTTCTGGTGTTTAGTTATGACAACTGTAATTTAAATGCATACATAAAGTGAACTACGTCGGCAACAAAGATTGGAACAACCATCAATATTAAACCTTTACTTAACATGAAAAGCAGACGACACTTACAAACAAAATTCTTGAATAACTAATTTTTTTCGTTTTTTGTCTCAAAAACATAGGTTATGACCCCTCATTGGAACGAGCTCGACCAGGCAAAAAATGAAAAAAAATAATGAAAATTAACTGGCGATTTTTGTGAATAGCACCGGCCGGGTTTGGCCGTTACGTTGGGTGAAGGGTTACCAGTCCCAAATTAAAAAAAAATTGTATCGCCCAACTGATTTGGTTAAGAGCGTATGATCGTTCATTCTATGCTATACTTTGCCTAATTTGTTTTGAAACTACCGTCCTCAGTACGTTCGATGGGGAGGTGGACAGTTTTTAGAAATCACCGATTTTACAAAAATAATAGCTCATTTGTTGACTGAATCCAGTTTGCTAGACAGTCAATGAAAGGCGTCAGCAAAACCACGATTATTACCACTCAATCTGTAAGTTACTAGTCGATTAACATAAGTTTGGAGGCACGTTAAAAATCCATAATTTCAGTGACGTCATTCGACGGAGCCGGGCCGCGGGCGATAATGGTATAAATAGCCATTAGCGGCCCGGCTATTTTTAGATTCCGTGGTAATAACAGTAATAACATGATTGTTGTCAGGCATCATGATTCATTAGCGGCCCTGCAGCAATGATGAACAGCCCTTGGGCTTATTAACGGCTCTCGACTTCGTCTCTGGCCTTTAATAAACCCTCGTGCTGTTCATCATTGCTGCAGGGCCGCTAATGAACCATAATGCCCTCCAAAATCATGTTATTGTTATATTATTTATATTATATACGGAAATTGAAGACTTCTCCTGAAAATTCGGCTTTATCTCGCATTAATGAGATTGTCAATTTAACTTCCCTTCGTGAATGTATTGAACATTTTCATTTCCATCGCCTTGTTGATTTGAGAAGAGAGTCTGGAGTTCGATGTCATTTATTTGAAACCTTGTCATTGGAAATACCGATGTATTCGTGATTTTTGCATTTGTTTACGTATGCCATTGGAAACTTGTCTTTCGTCCAAATCGTAATTTTTTTTTTCTCGAGAAAAACTGAATATATTCCATTTCCCCGTGCTCAAATCATTATTTGATATTTATTACTTTACCTTACATGAAAAGCAGACGACACTTGCAAAAAAAAAATTCTTTAATTACTACTATTTTCATTTTTTGTCTTAAAAACATAGGTTATGACCCCTCATTGGAACGATTTCGTTGAGCTCGTTCCAATGAGGGGCCATAACCTATGTTTTAGAGACGAAAAATGAAAAAATAATGAAAATTAATTGGCGAGTTTTGTGAATAGCGCTCACCGTTTTTGACTGTTACATTAGTGAACGGGTTAAATAATATAATTATCGTTAATAATGAAAAGTAATAAACAGGGTAATCGCTTGACTGGACTGGTTACGTGAAATCGCACACGAGCGTTTTACAATATAGTCCCTCGCCTCGAATGAATTATTTCACGTAACCAGTCCAGTTAAGCGATTACTCTCTATGTAATGTGATTTTGTTTTATTCTTTTATCACAATTTTGGGCACGGGTGAAAATTTTTTTAAAATTCCCAAAGTTTTGTTGGACGACCTCACCTCTTAAAACACGCATATTTTTCAAATTTCAAATAAGTTTAAAAGGGTTTCTCCGCCACTTAAGGTGGAAGTTCACACTAAGATTATGTCCTTAAAGTGTAATCACCATGTGGCCTAAATTTCTGTCTTTTACTGGCAGTCAAATCATTCGTCGCCGCGCATCATGAGACAACTACGAAACACAAACGGACTCGTGGTCGTCAATTCGGCGAAAAGGTTTTATGACCACACGACAACTCGTCGCGTGAGAACCATAAGGTTCTATCTTCCCGTGGAAGATAGAACCTTATGGTTCTCACACGACGAACTGTCAACCATTCATAATTTTTATCAGTCGCCGTTCATCATGCGAAACGTGTCCAATTGTAGATCAACTTCACGATTTTTCAGTCACAGATGATACAACTAAAACAAATGTTTGACTACAAATCAATCAAGATGACAATGGGCATTTCAAAGATGTATGATTTATCACGCGAAAGAAAAATCCACGTCAAACAGTTTCTATTGTCTCTCTTCCATTGTTTCCTGTCGATATATTATTTCATTTCATCATTGTTCACCCTTTACCCAGCGCAGACAGTAACAAAATATATTATTTTAAAAATTATTTTACCAAATTTTCCCAAAAATTTCAACAAGACCATTTCATGTGACCTTTCATTGGAACGAGCTCGACAAGGGTCTGTTATGGTGGTTGGGGGGGGGGGGGTATTTCTCATGGCGTGAAAACACCTATCGTGGTCATCCAGGGCTATCTCACAGCTGTAAGATATCGGGATCAGGTCCTCATGCCTCATGTCCTTCTACTTATTCATGCGCGTAACCTTAAGTTGCAACAGGATAATGCGAAGGCGCACGTTGCTTGGGTTTGTCGTGACTTCCTGAACCAAAACAATGTCCCAGTTCTCGATTGGCCACCATACAGTCCAGATTTGTCCCCGATCGAGCATTTGAGTGACGGGCTGACAGGAGGGTCAGGAAGCGCGTCAACGTTTCAAACAACGTCCCTCGGCTCACGCAGGCCCTTCTTCGGGGGTGGAATAACATCCCACAAAGGACCATAAACAACTTGATTGGGTCATTGATAAGGAGGGTTAGAGCAGCGACTGAAGCCCGGGGTGGGCACACCCACTATTGATTTTGATCAGGAAATGGCGTAGGGTGCTCACGTTTGAACGTTATACATGCAAACTCCGTCTGTGTTAAGACAACAAAACTCGTTAGAATTTAATCAGTAATGAAGAAGTAATATCAAAATACAAACAATGAAATAATTATCCATAACATGTTTGAAATATTTACCGCAGAAAAAACCTTGCGTTTCTTTTTCAGCTAGTGTAGTAATAATTTTCGAATTGTTTTCTCATCATGCAGATGTGACATGGGTGCGACCGCGGGTGGGGGTGGCTGGGTGGGTGGGTGGGCGAGGGGAGTAATCACATGCAATCTCAGCATGTTATAACACAAATACATATTGGCAATCGAAGATCAATTATTAGTTTGTTTGTAAAATCGCACCAGAAAGTGGCATTTAAGTTCTCGCGTGAGGTATTACCGCCGCTAGGCGTTCGTCTCGGGAGCGCGGTGGCTCAGTGGTAGACTGTTGGACTTCTATGCTTGAGGTCCCGTGTTCGATCCCCGTCCGGGACGACCCGCGTCGTGTCCTTGGGCAAGGCACTTTATCCCAGTTGCCTGCATGGGGGCACGATGACGCCGTGTACAAAGGCGTACTGCACGTCGATAGTGCACATGTCTTCAACCGCTGTAACCTTGTTTGAGCGGCGCTTGAACAGAGTTAGAATGTTGAGGAGCTGTCAGTTGCTCGTCGATGCTCGGTGGTTCTCAGCGGGTACTCCGGATTCCTCCACCCGTAAAACTGTGACGGTCATGATTAGCCATCGTGCATAGGTATGTGACATTAAACACCAATAAATAAATAAATAAGGCGTCCGTCTTCTGTTCGCTTTGTATAGCAGCATTCTTTTTTACAACCACAGGATCAAACCCAACCAAACATGGAACAAATCATATTGGGAGTGCCATTTGGAGTTCGTTCGAGAGAAATTGCTAAGCCCGGTGAGCTGGACAGTGCACGAAAAACCAGGAAATTATTTTAATCTTCTGCACACTAGTGTCCAAATGGCAAAATTTTCAGCAGCAAATATTTATCATCATGTAGTTTGATATTTAACCAAATATACCTTGTTTGTCAGAGCTCGGGGAGCTCTGTCAAACAAGATATAATTGGTTAAATTTGTAGTTAAATGAGAAAGAAACATAGTTACTTGAGACAATTCTGTTGCACTACCAGAGTACCAGGGTTAACCCTTCACCCAACGAATCGCTCGCATCCGCCCGCGTGATATGCAAATTCAGGAGTTGAAAAAATATTATTTTTCAAAAAATTTCAACAAAACCATATCATGTGACCCCTCGTTGGAACGAGCTCGTTCCAACGAAGGGTCACATGATATGGTTTTGTTGAAATTTTTTGAAAAAAAATAAAAAATTTTATTTAAAATAATAAATTTTGTTATCGTCTGCGTTGAGTAAAGGGTTAAAACCTTCTTCTCCTAAACCACCAGTCACTGTTATGTGAACTTTGGCATGCAACTGCATCATGTACTGAAGATTTAAATTTGTTAGAAAAACGTTTCTCGGGCAATATTTGGGCTCGTCCTTGGGTCAAAAAGTGAACCGGGGGGGGGGGGGGGCACTGAGGGCACCTGCCACCACCCCTTAACTTTTTTTCCGCGTATAGATTAACATAATAGGCTTCAGAGATGAATTCTTCTGAACAGTATGCAGGTAAATTGAAAAAAATCACAGGTCTGTACATGTATGGATCAAAACATTCAACAGTTTCAGCATTGAATGAGTTTACTCTTTATCTAAACGGTTATATGAAAGCAACACACAAGTCCATCCTAACTTTGTCATGTATATTTTCCAACTTCACTAAATGGTTTTAGAAAACTATACAAATGTGAACGTGCTAATTTCTCAGGACATCCGTATTTGCATGATCGATTTTATTGAAACAATCATTTCCAAAAATAATAAACCTTCTGGGACAATGCTCGACAAATATGTGATGAAAGTTCCATTTGATGATATATGATATAATCAGGGCTTACAGTTAGGCGTATCCTGTAGTGTAAATTTGAACATGACCAAAAAGAGAAGTCCCCCGTCTTTCTGAAAGGCTTATGGATTATTTGTTTTTTTAATTAGGGAAGGCTCTTCAGATGTTAGCGTCATAGACATCAGTCATACGCAAATTCTGCTTGACTAGAAATGTAGAATTTGCATACTATTGGCAATTTATTGCATAATTCACGAGAGAAAATTCGAGCAGCATTTAAAAAAAATGAAAGATGCTGCTGAAAATCAACTTTTTTCTGTTAAAGAAAACAACTGGATTTTCAGAACAAAAGTCACCAGAATGCACCATCTGACGTCTCTGTTTTAAAAATTTTCTGGATGGAGAACCCCTGCCTCCATACCACCCTCAATTAGCTCGCGTTATTGGCGCTCGCGGCAGATGCCTTCGGCATCTGCTGGTTTGTGCCCCCCCCCCCCCCCCAAGACTGAAATGCTTCCTACGCCACTGGAACCAAGTAATCATAAGACCTTCATCTAAAAGTTGCTGATTGCCAGGCGGGATTGCGGCGAGTTCGATTCCTGTGTGGGGTTCACAACCCAAAATCCAAATTCCTCAGAAAAAAGTATTGTATCCTTCACAATACACACACGGGCTCTTGTCGATCGTCGGCAGAGGCCAACCCGAGAATTTCCATACTACTGTAGCTGGGGTTTTTCACACTTTCATGCAGCTGTCGAGAGGAAAGTCCACCAACCAAATAATCATGAGAACTTCATCTAAAAAGCTAGATTCCAGCTATCGTGCTTGACAGTGTGCAATGGTCTAGTAATTTTAGTGTTGGAGTCCAGATTGTCTGACGGGGAATCAAAACCCAACATTCTAAATTCCTCCCAAACATTATAAGTTATTGTGAGGAATTGACGGTAATATGGTCTGAGGTTTGCGACTCGGGGCTTATGTGCAACCGAGACGCGAAGAAAACCAACAAACTGGAACAAGTGGGCTTTTCATATGAATGGAACCTGGTCAGTAATGCAGCTACGTTCTCTTACCACCTCCACCAGCGTCGGGGCCATGTACCAAAAGCTTTTCCACGACTGTCATCTTTTTAACCCTCTACCCAACGTAACGGCAAAAACCGGGCAGCGCTATTCTCAAAAATTGACAATTAATTTTCATTATGTTTTTCATTTTTGTCTCAAAATCATAGGTTATGACCCCTCATTAGAACGAGCTCGTCGAGCTCGTTCCAATGAGGGGTCATAACCTATGTTTTTGAGACAAAAATGAAAAAGATTAGTTATTCAATATTTTTTTTTTTTTGCAGGTGTCGTCTGCTTTCATGTTAGGTAAAGGGTGAAAACACCACAAATCCCGAGCCCCGTTAGTACCCCCCCCCCCCCCCACCCCTTCGGCGCTAGTTTGTGTAGGATGCTCGTATGAAATAACCGGTTGAGTTGGAATTTTTGCCTTTCTAACGGATAGGTACCAGAGTTATTGCACTTGTGCACGTACGTCTGTCCGCCCATAAAGTTTTTGGTTTCCGGGTGATAGGATGGTAATATGAACTTACAGGATGAGTTCGAATTTCAGTGCAAGAATTCAACCATAACGATTTAAAATTTCCGACCATCCGTGGTTTAAGAACTCAGAAAAAATTATGAGTTCAACTCATAATTTTATCCTAATATTCCGCCCAGGGAACCCTTATGGTCTTAAAAACAACTGGCAGTTAAACACGCAATTCCACGGGGTCTGCGAGAGTCCGTACTTCGTAATCCATGATAAGTTTCGGACGTCCGTCCGTTTCTCTGTCACGCCGTCTTTAATATATCTTTTTTTCAAATTTGGTAATATGTTGTTGCAGAATTCGTTGTTGGTATATGTTCGTTGTGTTGGTTAATTGATTAAGGTGAGCCACTAGTCTCTACACGTCTGGATCGCTACGACCCCAGTGAAAAACTTCGCAATTCATTCTTCCCACCTCGAGATGTCAAGTCGGTCAATGTTTGTAATTCCTCCCATTCGATCGGTTGCGTTTGATCACGTGAAAGCTGTTATGTTGTGACTGGGGTTTCCAAATTCCAGCATGAAAATTAGTTTCGATGTATCAACTTTTCAATTTCTGAACTTTTTTGTCCATAATAACTACAATATGCTGGAAATAATCAATTTGCATTGCAGTAATGTATTTACACATCATTCACAAATTGTTGGGTTTTTTCTCGCAGACACCAAACTGCATGTATATTCTTTGAAAGCCATTTGACGATTGCGAGGGGTTTCAAACATAAACGCTTATGAGAAAAGGTTTTTATTTGGCATTGTCTATTTCCTGCAACAACACCCCCACCCTCAAGATGGTTAATTTCCACACAGCTTGTATGCTTTGGAATCTGCAGAGCTTCGGGGATTCTGTTCGATTTTTTTCGTCACGGGAATTGGTATGAGCAGTACAGCGACTTTTAAATTACAAATGGAAGGACGGCGATGTGTTTGTGCGTGGAAATGTCTCTGCTGGCGTGATACATCTCATACTGACGGCGAAAAAAAATATAAAAGTCTGACCTGTGGTCATCAGATATGAATTAACTATTTGAGCAGTGGATTAATTATTTATTGGTGTTTAAGGTCATATGTTTATGCACAATGGCTAATCATGACCGTGAAAGTTTTACGGATGGAAGAAGTCGGAGTACCCGGAGAGAGCCACCGAGCATCGACGAGCAGCTGCCAGCTCCCCAACATCGTAACTCGGCACTGCAGCACAGGCAGGGTTAGATTGGTTGGAGACATGCGTACCATCGACGTGCAGTACGCCCTAGTACACGGCGTCATCGTGCCCCCATATGGACAATCGGGGTTAAGTGCCTTGCCCAAGGACACAACGCTGGAGTCCGAATTGATCGCTCAGGCGGTCACCCATCCAATGACTAACCGGGCTCGACGTTGCTTAACTTCGGTGATCTGACAAGAACCGGTTATCGCAACGCCACCGCGCCCCCTGTTGAGCACTGGAAACAATTGGAAGAGTCTATATTTATTATTTGGGGGTAGGCCAATTATTATTTTCAACGCGCAGCCTTAGGGCTGCGCATTGAAAATATTTATTGGTCTACCCCACACTTTAACTTAGCGGTCATCCTATTTAATGAAAGTATGACGTAACATGTTCCTGGACTGACAAAGTGGCCTCATGGGTTCGAAGAGTTTGACTCGTGTTTTAAAAAAAAATCTACTTCGAAACAAGTATGAATTAAATATGATTTGTGCTTTAGAAAACAATACTACGAAGCAGGTAGTTTTGAAATATGCTTCAGCCAGGACAGGAAATCTCTTGGACCGATCGCAAAAACGAGAAGTTTAGGTGGTCACCCTGTTATAAATTTTTCCCCAATGTATCAACGTAATCCCCGTGTCCCCACCCCCGAAATTCTTGTTGACTATGGATAACCTAAGAACACCCAATGGTCAAGTGATACTTCAGTGTAATGTTTTTTATTGCCGCCTGTTTAACATTACCTCTAATATTCAAGAATACGAAAAGTAGTTCACATTCGAGACGAAAACAAATAAGATCGGTCGATTGGTTTTGAAGAAGGGAGTTGGTTGCCTTGTTAAATATAAATTTGTCCCTATATCCCGATAAATTCTGCCTTCTGACTGATCAGAATGCCTAGGACGAATAGCCACGGCAAAGCGCGCATCCAACACCCAAGGTATATGAGAGTGTGCAACATCCAGGGTATAAGGGCACGCAAAACATCGGGGTGTATGGTTTAAACGAAAGCTTTCCGCTTTTGTTAGCCTCGAAATAAACATCGAACCAAAAAACCCGAAAATAGTCACAAATATCATCAGATTTCCGACAATTCAATCATAAAAATAAAATAAGAGCAAATAATTCGTCCCCTGAGTACCAAAGTGTTCTATGTGCCAGAAGGCACATTGAACACATTGGAACTCAGGGGACGATATGTCATCAAAATACTGTTTACTCGTTTCCTTAACGACCCAACGATGTAACTCTAAAAAAACAAAATAATTCTCACGAATTAGGTCCAAGTGATTGTGGAGCTGAGAAATGCGTCCACAAATTTATTTCCACTATGTTTGTATTGTGTTTCAAACGGGACAAAAACGTTATCTCCGCCAGCATATATGGTATATGTAGATTTAATACCTGGATGTCTCTGGATGCCTGCGGCTCGGTGTTTAAAAACCGACATCCAGGTATTAAATCTCCATATACCACACATGTTGGCGGAGATAACTTATATTATCTCCGCCAACATGTCTGACTTATGGAGATTTAGAACCTGGATATCTTATTTAAACACCTCGCCTGAGGCTCGGTGTTTAAAAACCGACATCCAGATATTAAATCTCCATTTCCCATACACGTTGGCGGAGATAATCTATTAAAGATGGCGAAGTGGATCGACGAGAAAAAGTTTATCAAATATCATTCTTTCGAGTCCTCTGTTTCTATGTTTGCGGCTCCAGAAGCATATGCTACCGTTTGACGTTATCACACGAAATATTTGAAATGAGGTACATCCAATAACACACAACAGCGAGAAAATGCTCCAATGTCCAGCTGATGCTCAATTGCAAGTTGCAACCGTGGTTTTCCACACCCGATATCACACCCGCAAACGGCACACAGCAATACACATCATGTCAGGTGTTGTAGAAACGCTCAGATATCGCTCGCAGGATGTCTAAATTTGAAAAATCTTTCCCGCGGAGACCCCCCCCCCCCCTCCCCCCCCCTATAAACGGGAGGGAGGCACCCTTCTCCTAGTTCGTTTATCTGAATGTATTATACATACAAACATATGCATATATATTATTTCACAAAATATCAACTTTTAGGCCAACTGAAGAAGCTCGATTTTATTTGCTTTTCCTTGCACTTGTTTTCGAACACTTTATTATCTCCTCGCTCGTTTGTCACGAAAATGCGCACAAGGTTGAAATACGTCAGTGTGTGGGGAAAAAACATTTCCTCTCGATAAAATGTTCCCTCTATCATCTGTCAGTGTCCGATATGAATGTGGTCGCTAGAAAACACATTATACACAACCATATCTTAAATATGATGATATTAACCAAGAATTTGATGGTGCATGTGAATATATATAATCTGTCCCTGTTGACATGTTATTCTGGATTTAAACGTCACCATTCCAACAGATTAATTAACTGAGTGCGGTTAGCCATTAGGTTATCCTGTTTGTGTCGCTGGAACTTCACAATTGGAAAAGAGTATGGTATGCAGGCCCATAGCTATTGTTTGTCATTAAGGCGTGTTCCTCATGTTTGTCTGGCCATGACATGGATTTTATCGATGGTTCTTATGTCGTATGTACGATGGCTGATTTAGGTCACCCTCAATACTCTTTTCAAGATCTTGAGATACTTTCTCGAGATCTTGAAATAGTTTCTCGAGATCTCGAGAAGCATATCCCAAGATCTCGAGATATTATCTCGAGATCTTGAGATATTATCTCGAGATAAAAAAAGTATTGAGGGTGGCCTAAATCAGCCACCTTACGTATGTACACATACTGCTGCCTCTTGGTGAGCTTTCTGATAAAAAAATCGACACTCGCCACATCCGACAGTACAATTGCAAATTTACACGACTTGTCTGACTCACATACCACCGAACTAGCACACCCGAGACAAAGCATTCACAGCACCCCTTAACATTCACATCACCCCATGTAGCGACGTGCGGGTTGTGACCCTTAGTTGCCTGTGTGGGCGTCGGCTGCTCAAAACCGAGAAGCCCAAGGAAACAGAAAAAAGGGTTAAAACTTTGGAATTACAGATTGTAGGTTGAGGTTTGAAATAGAGTTGAAACCAGCCTGGACTTAGGTTGAGTCATACAGACACGCTGGACAATAAGTCTATATACACGGAAATTATATTGAGTGAATTATACAGTACGTGGAGAGTGGATTGTGACTAAACCACCCGCGGAGTGGAGTTATCACCCAAGCTATAACTTTCAAATTTTGTACATATAGACAAAAAAACAAGCAATGTTTCAGCCAATGGACCTCCGGGTTCAACCCGGAGGTCCATTGGCTGAAACTTTGCTGGTGCTGGTTATGCTTTGCAACAAATTTGCAACTATTGTTCGGGTGGAACCTCCATTCCGCGGGTGGTTTAATGATAATACACTCTCCACGTACTGTATGTTGTTATAAGAGTGAATTTCATCTTAATTCCAATGCACGGCGTAGCTAAACTCGGTGTTCATGTAAAATATTAATAACATTAGTGTTAATTCCTACATTGTTTTGTTTTTCTGTAACTGCAAGTTTTGTCAATTTTGAGGTGGCTTCCAGTACAGGAAGGTGAACAAAATGTCGTTAAATTCCATGATTGTTTATTATTCATGCTAAATTCTGCATATAAGCAGCGTTTCTGGCCAGTTCTGGCAGTGGTTTGATGCATTCATCATTCACACTTCTGAACTCAGAGAGCGAACAACTAATTGGACTGCAATCATGGAAACACTGGAACTACCAGCTACGCTTAAGAAGACAACTGCAGCTCTGGGCGTCTCTTGCCCTATCACCTGGACTATCCAGGCGATAGGCAAGAGCGTTCATCTGTCTCTTGAATTCAAGATAGAGGAAGATACGGAATCACCACCCTCCTCGGGGAGAGGTAGCACCTTTGCTGAGAGGACCTCCTCTCACACTGGTCCTCACCCGAGGAGGTCAGGGGGCCCTGAAAAGAGAAAGACCAGAAAGAAGAGCCCGTCCCCCAAGCAGAGGGATTCCCGACAATTGGAGGCTTTCTTGGAAAAGAAGAGAGAGAAGAGCGGGGAAAGGAAAGTGGAGGAAGCAGCCACCATTTCAACTCCAACTCCCACAGACTCACCCATCTTGCCTCCAGCCCCACAGCTAGAGAAATGGAAGGTGTCTTCTCACCACTTCCAGTTCCCCACTCGCCTCTCCCTTCAATTCCAGAGAGCCAGGATCAGGATGCCGAATCCACGCCACCAACTAAGACCAAGGAATCCATTGAAGACATCCACAAAGATGCAACAGAAGAACTCAAAAAAGCATTCAGAGAAGTACAACAGCTTCAAGAGAGACTGAAAAATCCAGAAGTCCAGAGGGTCCTAGCAGAAAACGACACCCCTCCACGTCCAACCACGTCATCCGATACAACCACAACATCACCGTCACACCATTCTCCCTCCAAGAAAAGAAGTAAAAAACATAAACGCCGCTAACCTTCCCCTTTCCCTCCTTTGACACGATCAGACATAGTGCAGGACAAAAAGTAAAAGGAATAATACCATACTGTTAACGATGGTCGAAAGGGGCTTGCCCTAAAACGTCCAAGCGCGCCTTCGGCGCGCTAAAACCATTCTTCTAGCCTAGTCTAGTTCTGGCAGTGTGCAGTGACAGCAGCACCTACCTCATCACTTGGAAGAGCACTTGATGAGCTCCACAGCCCAGAAGATTAACCCTTTTAGAGATTAAGGAAATGTAAGACAAACTCTGATGGGGTTTAAGTAGTCTGGGATGGGTCTTAGTTTGTGGCCCCTTTCTTAAGATTTCTTGAGATTTACAACTGGGCCAAATTTAGGACAGAAAACAAGAAATTGTCACTCGGAAGTGACTATGCTCCCGACGTGGCAATGGTCGATCTGTGACCTTGACCCTCATCGATACATCGCCTCCCCATAAGCAATATGTATGCCAAGTTTCAACAAAATTGAAAGAAGCATCTCAGATTTATGGAGAGCAAACGAAAATCTTCTGACGGGTAGACAGACCAGACAGGCAGACAGACGGACGGGCGGAAATGATAAACATTATATGCCCCGAAAAAAAATTTAGGATGTGTGGGACGTATTGTAGCTCAGGTACGATTCTTATATAAGATATTTTGAACCTTACAGAGGATAAAATTTAATATTTAACCCTTTGATCTCTAGTGGTATCTTCCATGTCAGTTCAATGGCAGCAATTAGAAGAGTCCATATTCCTTATTTAGGGTAGACCAATCAATATTTTCAACGTGCAGCCGCGGGCTGAACGTTGAAAATATTGATCTGTCAACCCCACACATTTACTGAACAGCCATCCCATTTAATGACGTTCTGATGTATCATGTTCCTGGCCGGAAAAGCGGCCGCTGGGGTTCAAAGGTTAATAAACGTCTTGTGATCTTATCCTGTTTGTTCTGAATCACCAAAAGTTCGCATGGCTCCAAGACATGTCTTAGGGTACAAGTGGGGGGTACAAGTCCTTCGAGTATCTAGACATCACAGCTGGTTCAAACACCAAACCCTTAACCACCTGGGCGTAGCCCTGACCCCTGGAGATTAACCACTATGCTACACCCCACACAGGACAGCTGAAATGCATTCAAATATATTAAAGATGTGATCAGTGTACCACAGTCATACATACAGATGAATGTAGATAACACGAAATTCGACTCGGCCTCAGGTACGTACCTGTAGAATAAGTTGAATTATTACATGCTAGCCTGTGAATTATCGCAAATTATTTGAAAGATATTTCTCGATATCTATCGACTTGATAGATAGCGAGAAATATTCCCCAGTAGCTTCCTAAATGGCGTCACGCTACGCTGTATAACGTCGCCTTGAAGGAACGATCAGCTGGTCTTTGTTTTTGTTTTGAAACGTACGCATTTCTCGTCGAACTGGGACGAATATTGTGCAATACAATGTTTCGTAGCATATAATAAAAAAGAAAATCTATTTTAGTCAGTGTCGGAAATTATCTCATGGATGTGGACCTGAAACTTTTATTTTTCGCGAGCGTTTGCGCGAGTGAAAAATAATACTTTCAATTGAGACCACACGATAAATTTTATCAGTAGCTTCCTAAATGACTTTACGCTTCGGTGCATGACGTCACCTTGAACGTCGCCTTGAAGGAACAATCAGCAACTTTTTGTTGTTGTCTTGAAACTGTTTGTAGACGAATTGGGCTCAATATTCGTGTGGACCTGAAAGTATTATTTTTCATTCGCGCAAGCGCTCGTGAAAAATAAAACTTTCAAGTACACACTCATGAGATAATTCTCAATATTCACTAAAACAGCGTAGATATCCTTTATTTATCCTAGCTTTTCAACGTAGATATATAGTTCAATGTGCAGGTTCCATCGCATGCGCAGTGGGATCACTTTATAAAGTCAAACAACTAAAAATAGACGTCTGAAACCCAAATGCATAGTAATGAAGTACGAAATCAAAAAAAAACACAAGGAAAGGATATGGATAATTCCCGTGCTTGGGAGGGATTGAACTATATATATATGCAGGAAGGGTAGGTTAATTGCAGCCATGATCCAGGTAAGTACTTAGTCTAATTTTGTATTATCTCATGTCTCCCTTAAAGGATATTTATAGTTTAATATGAAGACCCCAGATCGTGATACATAGCCCAAGCCAATATATGCGCACAGTGATAATGAACCGAAATTCACGAGTCCTGAAGTAAAGTCATAGGCGGATCCACGGCGTTGTTCCGACTGTAGCCGCATTTGAAATTGGAGTGGTGGGTCGTTAGATGTTCAGCATACAAGAGTCTTTTACCAGGGTCAAAAACATTTGCTTGTTGGACAGTTCAGGAGTATCTTCCAACGAAATAAATTTGAATTCGGTATCAAAGCTCTCTGGTAAGATTGTGGAATGTATTTGCATCCTCGTTTCCTGAAAACGTGTGCAAGGTGTTGGTGTAAAAATAAGAATAATAGTAACACAAAGAAATCTGAGTATCGGCAACAACATAACTATTTATTTATTTATTTATTTATTTAGTTATTTATTTATTGGTGTTTAAGGTCACATACTTCTGCACAATGGCTAATCATGACCACAACATGGAGATAAAATCGAGGTCAGTCAATCATTTATACCCCATGTTGCCTATTTTAGAGGACTTGCACCCCAAGCATTAGTGACTGGGTCCTATTTTACCAGTGAAACAGAGCTTGCTTACCACGGTAAACAAGAACAACATAACTAGAATTTAACTATTCTGAAACTTAATAAAAATAATGTGAAAAGAAAATGATACAAACATCTTTTACACTATTTGGTTTACAGAAAAAAATAAACACAGAAATACTTATCAATTAGTCCAAAATAAAGTTCAATAGAATCCACTAAACCAATGATGAAGAAACTTTCCAGCTGGTATTGTCAAAGAATGTGTCTACAGAAACAGTATCCAATAACTTGTAACGAAAAGCTCACTCCAAATTCAGCAGTGTGCAATAAATTCTCTTTTGCAAGCATAGTAACTTCTCTTCAAAATTCTCTTTGGTAACACTTTCCAAAATACAAAAAGCACAGATTCTCAAAAATATTCCCAAGAATATTGGAAAATATGGTGTCAGTTAATTTCATATTGGACGAGAGCGAAGCTCGAGTCCAATATGGAATTAACTTACACCATATATACCATATTAGGCCACCAACAAATTGTGCAACGAATATATCTTACCGACTGCTGTATCGATGCACAGAACTAATAACAACAGGGATCAAAATTAAATGAGAAAATCCTCACAACATGTTCACGTGCCTTTGCCTTGTTACAATTTATGGGAGAGTGCCCAATAAATTGTAACAAGGCAAATTCATACAGTTTCATTTCGAAGGTAACATGACACACATCCACAGAATATGAAGCTTTTTAAGTTGCCTAACCTGTACTTCAGACCAAATATGGGTTTCAACACTCAATCTTTCAACTTGAAGCGTTTATCGGCTGCCGCCATTTTGAATAATCAATAAACAAAGAGGAGATTACCCATAGCTGTCAGCCTATTTTGATGTTGACAGGCAGTATATGGTTCTATATGCAGTCTGCATGTGACGTCTTTGAACCAATGAAATTCCCAGATACCTGTAGGAGTTAAGATTCAATAAATTCTCAACTGCTTCTATAATAATGCACTGTCCTGTAATAATAATAATATCCAGTGTTCAATTAATGTTGAATGTTAACCCTTTACCTAACATGAAAAGCAGACGACACTTGCAAAAATAATTGTTGAATAACTATTTTTTTTCATTTTTTGTCTCAAAAACATAGGTTATGACCCCTCGTTGGAACGAGCTCAACGAGCTCGTTCCAACGAGGGGTCATAACCTATGTTTTTGAGACAAAAAATGAAAAAATAATGAAAATTAATTGGCGATTTTTGAGAATAGCGCTGGCCGGTTTTGGCCGTTACGTTAGGTAAAGGGTTAACAAATGACTTCTCAACGCTGTCTGTATGAAAAGAAGTCTTGATTCTGTTGACAGAGGTTATTTAGGGGCGGCGGATCCGGCGGGGGGTACAGGAGGCACGTGACCCACCCCACTTTTTTCACCAATTATGGGTACCCTAACAGGACATATTCTTACATAACGTACACAACCCCTATGGCGATATTGACTGTGGGAGATAGTAATATAGTTCTATCAAAATTAGCAACATAATACTATCGGTGTCACTGTCCATTTTATATATTGAGATATTGCACATCGCAAGTTCGCAACTAGCCATAATAAGCACAAACTACATGTATAGTAATAGTAAAACTAGTCCAAACTTGGACCCAAAGTACGTAATGTCCTTTGGACGTACCAAACAAAAAAATAATATTACGGACTTTGGGTCCAAGTTTGGACTATGGTAAAACGTGCGCATGTGTACACCCCTGCAGTTACCCAGAAAAAATTGTGCCGCCCCAATTTTTTGGCGCTTCCGCCGCCCCTGAGGTTATTTGTATAGTTTTCACATAGTTTTCACATCGAAAATTCCAAAATAAGAAATTTCTCCAATGTTCTATTTTCTATCAATCTTTGATTGATTGATTAAAGTCGCCTCATTAAGCTTCTAGATGATTTCAATGTCAAGAAAACAGGGGTGGCCTACTTAAACAAAATGTGAGCTATATGAATAGTGAACTAAAAATAGATTATGTGTAACAGTATCTGTAAACATTTTAACCCTTTACCCAACGTAACGGCCAAAACCGGCCAGCGCTATTCACGAAAATCGCCAATTAATTTTCATTATTTTTTTCATTTTTTGTCTCAAAAACATAGGTTATGACCCCTCGTCATAACCTATGTTTTTGAGTCAAAAAATGAAAAAAAATAGTTATTCAAGAATTTTTATTGCAAGTGTCGTCTGCTTTTCATGTTAGGTAAAGGGTTAATAGCTACATTGAAGGGTCACTCAGTGCAAATGAGTGTTCACACAAGTCATAGTCTACTTATTCTAAATAAAAAAAAATTCTTTTAGAAGAATATTAATTGTGTATAATTACTAACTAAGAACATATCAATTCTGATCTTATAATATGGGGCTACATGTATAACACAGTTCAAAATATCGTATCAGCAAACCTGAAGTTAATACACAGGGTCCAAGATAGACACACGGATAGACACAGATAGAACGCCCAGTTCGACTAGGTGGCCAGGGTATCCAGCGGTTCGTTTTTTTAGACCAACTGAAAATTTCCACACGATTGTGTCTTAAAATATCATAAAAATCCATTTGCTCTGAATCCACGCAAGAAATGTGTCTCAATCGCCACTTGATTTGACAGAATTTTAAATTACTTTACCAATGCTTGTTTATTAGCCCTTTACCCAACGTAACGGCAAAAACCGGCCAGCGCAAATTCACAAAAACCACTATTCAAGTTTCATTATTTTTCATTTTTTTTTGTCACAAAAGCATAGCTTATGACGCCTCATTGGAACGAGCTCGTTGAGCTCGTTCCAATGAGGGTCATACGCTATATTTTTGACGTAAAAATGATAAAAATTAGTTATTCAGGAATTTTGTTTGAATGTGTCGTCTGCTTTACGTGTTGGGTAAAGGACGAATATAGACTCATCACAGCAGTAGTTTTATGATTACGCCGCGTAAATCCACTAATTGTGTTAATATCTTGATGATTTCAATGTGAATTAATACGTATTTATTGGAATATCTATAACTGGAGCACAAATGAATATTTGTGTATCTTCGCGAGTAAAAGAACATCACATTACATCAATGGTAATCTACGTGCAAACTCCGAAAAGTGGGTAAACAAATAGCCCATAACCACGTCGAGGTCCTAACAGAAATAGAAAAGTTACCCGAGAGCTTGACAATCATCATACATGTAAACGCATACCACTTACCCCAAGCTGACCCTAAGGGTAACACTGCAGAATCACATCCAGGTGACACAGCTTCACGGTGGCGATATGCCATAAATGTAAATTCCTTCGTCCATTTGGTAGCCCTTAAGAATGTCAACTGTAGAAAGTCCTGTCTGTGTCTGGCTGCTGAAGTAGCTGCATCTCATGTAGAAGAAGCTCTAAATCCTCCAGTACCGGATTTTTACAAGATTATTGTGGTCCACCGATCCATTGTTGGTGCAGTAACGGTTTGATGTGGTTTTAAGTACACTCTACAATCAGTTGGATTAAAAATCATGAATATGAACCCAAATTGGGTTTATATTCATTCAACCCAGTTGAATTGGGTTAATTTTTAGAGTGTACGAGAAAAACAACGTTTTATGAAAAGCTGGGAAGTTCGAAATGCACCAGTATTTTGGTTTTGTTTTTTTTTTGGTTTTTTTTTCCTTTTTTCCTTGTGGATTTGGTAATATTAAAAATGACACGATTTTCCATACATGATAAAGTATTTACATCCAAACCAGCTAACTACTGACCAATTCACTGACACTGACTATCACAAAAGAGAAGCGACAGATTTACTACGTTTTAAACGTGGAATGACGATCATTATCGATATTTCGGATAATCGGTTGACGGTTTTCTAATCAGTTAGGTAGCTAACTGGTTTAAAACCGATTATCCGGTTAAACATTTCAGTACCATAAGAAATACTGTCGCGCGATCGTCTGATGAAGGTGTCTCATTGTCAGTTTGAAGAGGGATGCATATGAATTTAGGTCTGTACCCATAATGGAAAAGCATCTGTTGTCGAGGCTTTCGGGTCCGGACCCCCCCCCCCCCCCCCCCCCCCCCGCGCGCCTCCCAATAAGTTTTCCAGTCGGAATACTTTTGTCTGGTTTGGGTATCTTTAACTAGTTAGCAAAATAGATTCAACGAAGGTGAAATTGATAGATCCCTACTTAACTTGATCATGTAATAAAAACTACACTTTTATGTTAAAAGATCAGGGGTTCTCGGCGCTTTCCAACTAAGACGTACATGATTAAATGACATTAACAAAACAGAACACAAATGTGTCGTAGAAGTTAGTACATCCATCCTAAGACAATAACACCGTCATTTAAATGCATCCCAGATTTAATTAACTTCACTTCCTGGGGCAATTCATTTTCCCGAATGTAACTGGCATGCGTCATCGTGACCGTAGTGTTATCTTTGATGTCCCAGCATCAAAACGAACTGTTTGATACCATTTTGGACTTTCGTGTCTTTTTGGCGTTCCTGTGTAATTCGTATATATAGTTTCTGTCCCCACCATTAAATCGCTGGTATTGTACAAGGGCGGCGGTGGTATCTGGGGCAAGGGGCGGAGGTATCAAAAAGGGAATTCGACTCTGGGTATGATTTAAATTGGCGTGATTTGTGTTAATCCAATCCCTTGTGGCGGCTTGTCTTTTCTAAGTAAATTTCAGAGAATTCCGGGTTTTCCGTTACTGTTTTTCACCTTTTATAGTCTATGCTCAGGGACACGAATATTCTTGGCGAGTTATTTGTTCTCTGGTTTTTACTGTGTTTTTTACGGTACATCCGATGTGTTTTATTCTTTGCTATTGAATTTAGCTATGGACTGTCTGTCTGCTGCGACAGCTAAATCAGTTGTGCCACAGGTGAAACCTACATGTGTACAAGTCTTTGTAAGACTGGACCTCGCCTCAGGCCGAGCTGGGCTCGAACGAGCCCAGATTGACCTGAGTTGAGGCTCAGTCTTACAGCGACTAGTTTTGATTGCATCCGGTATGATTATTTGTTTTTTGACCTGTTTCAACTTATATTACCCCTATTATGAATATTCCGGCATTTTGCCTTGCTAGAACTTACAGCCATGGTATATCTGATCAGCCTTCATCAGTATACCACATACCCCAACCACATTGGCATTTGCATTCGTAAAATACGTTGTAAACGAAGACTCAATAGCTTCTCGGGTATAGTTCTCAGAAATTAAAGTTTTTTTCCGCTTGTGCAGATCTGGCGAAAAGGGGCACTCACTGCCCCCTTGCCTAACGCCCGGACAGGATGGGACACCGCCCCACCCCCACCCCCGTCTTCGGTAATGTACACACCCACCGAGAAGCGATCAAGTTGGTCGTTTCTCAGCACGCGTATAGTGCCAAAGAGTAGAATACCATTAAAACGAGACCTTATCAACTGGGCAAACTTCTCTGAGCGGCGTTAACCTACAGATGGGTTTCGCAAATTTCATATAGCTAAACGTTCGCTCAGTTATCCTTCTACCCAATCAAGTTTCGACTTTTTAGATCTCATATTGTTGTCTTGTTGCAATACATGAGGTTTAAACTCTAAGTGATGCGACAGGCCTTAAATATTCGCTCCGAATCGCGAGAACCAGTTTTAATTCTCGCAAACTCCTGCTGCGAGAATCAATTTTCACTTCTTATATAAATTGGAATTTGAGAGTACTGTTATACTCTTGTAAGTGCAACCAGGTGCCAATGCTATAAAATTTTTACAATTGTATTTTCTAGAATTGTATTTTCTACCTATTAATTTAACTGACTAAAATGAATCATTAGCATTTTAAAAGATATGACAATTTGTCAACTGGCAAATTTCCAGATCTTTAAAAATGCTAATGCTTCATTTTAATCCATTTAAAGTCATAACTAGAAAATACAATTCTAGACAATACAATTGTAAAAGTTTTATAGTATTGACCCCCTGTACGTATTCCATAGTGAAAACAAACCACGTATTCATATATTTACTAGAGTTTGACCCTTCAGAGTTTGACCCTTCAGGACGTTCAGGTCCCGTTCCAATTTGAGCCCATTTGGAACACATGTTGCAGCATACAGGCTTCATGTAGTCTTGTTAGTGGTACCTAGGCAGTGGTTTCTAGTGAAGTCTTGGCTGTCTATACAGGCCGCCAAGAATTCACTAGTCACCACTGCCTTATTATGATGGAGCAAAAATAAGTATTATTCTCCAGGCCCTTAAGGGCCTTTCTGAATCTTTGACAATAATCAAATTAACATTTTGCGAGAATCAACGATGATTCACTCTATTTTATTTACGAGAATCGATTTTGATTCTAGCATAAATTTTAGGCCCTGCAGGGCATACTGTGTGTATTCTAAAACTAGGGCAGCAACATGCTTAACTCTTTACCTAACGTAATGACCAAAAGCGGCTAGCACTATTCTCCAAAAACGCCAATTAATTTTCAAATTTTCATTATATTTTCATTTTTTGTCTCAAAAACATAGGTTATGACCCCTCGTTGGAACGAGGGGTCGAGCTCGTTCCAACGAGGGGTTATAACCTATGTTTTTGAGACAAAAAATGAAAAAAATGGTTATTCAAGAATTTTATTTGCAAGTGTCGTCTGCTTTCCATGTTAGGTAAAGGGTTAATTGATACTGGTCTCACTGCTTCAAAGTTATGTCGGGGGGCCGGTTTTCGTTAGATCACCGAAGTTAAATAAAATAGAGCCCGGTTAATCCTTGGATGGGTGACCATTGAGCGATTGATTCGGGTGCTTCCCGTAGCAGCGGCTGGTTGGGTGCGAGTAGGTGATAATTGAGAGTTCAACCATCAACGTACATGTACGTGTACGTGTACATGTACACCTCCATAGGATTTAGTGTTAAAATCGTGTACCTGTACACGATTTTAACGTTTTTTAGGGTGCTTTAGAATCCCCTTGAGAATTCAAACATCACTGATTGTATCCAAGAGTGACAAAAAACGCATGAAATTTTACGTACAGTACATGTACCGTTTTGAGTGAAATCGGCAAATGAGTTTCCCCCATAGGATTCAGTGTTAAATTGCGAGCAAAGAAACGTTTTGTCGTTTCTAAATCATCCTCTTGCCGATTCTAACAATCCGCGTCCGTACACGATTTTAACACTGAAACCCAATGGAGGCGTACACGAAGATCTGCTTGCAGATTTTCGGTCTGAAATCGACTCGTGTGAAGAGGTGATGTTTGAATCCGCAAACCCACTGTCGCGTTTCTCGAAGTAAGACTGGCGCACGTTATTGCGAGGTGATCTCAATGAGCACTTGATGGAAATGTTTTGAATGAAGAGTGTTGTCGGTGTGTTAGAAAATCCGCAAACCCGCTGTCACGTTTTTGATTGATATATATAGGAGAGAAAAAAAATATAAATAAATAGTTATTTAAAAAAAAATAAATATATCAAATCGAATAGATAATAAAAAAAAATACGTAAATCATGTGCGCTTCCCAGACTATTAGAGCGAGGATTCTTTTAAACATGTTGATGAGAGCATACGCAATCTGCGTGAACGAAGAACTACGTTCCATCTTGTTAGAACGATGCGTCGGATGTCGGGATCATCTAGACTTCGATCACGAGAATCATTCGTGTCTGACGATGGAAAGGGAAGATATGGTCGTCATGTATTTCGAACCGGCGTTCGAACGCGTTAGATTCAACGATGTGATCACGTTTTGGAAGAGATTAGTCTTCTGTAACAATCAAGACAAGCCTACAGTTTCGGAAGAACTGAAATTGGCGCGTAAAAGTCTGACTTTAGAAGACAAGGGATGCATCAAGAAATTATTGCTGAATGAAGCATACGTCTAAGTTTTTTTCTTTGATATAAAATAAGGGAGAATAGAAAATAAAAATAAATACACACATAAAACTTTTTATCTAATATTAGAAAGAAAAAAAATACAAAAATGTGAACCAGAAATAAATTGTATCCGACGTTAGTGGACGACGAGGATGAGAAGCCGATCGACGTTTTGTCGACGGCACCGTCGCTAGAAGAAAGAGAAAGAGGAGAGAGGTATCGCATCGATCAAATCAATAGAATCCAAGAGTATCTAACTCGAGAGAGAGATTCTCGTCGTTCTCTCAAGAAGAAGTATTCGCGTTTCGTGACATTCGTCAATGCGATCGACACGACACTCATCACGATTTCCATGGGTTTACACATGGCCAGCATCGGATTGTTGTCGACCGCGGTCGGCATTCCGATTGTGTTGACCGTAGAAGGAGTGGCTCTCGCCGCCGGATTGTTTAGCACGCTCGGAAACTTTTTGAGTAGGAAATTATATCTGAAGGCGAGGAAACACGACAAGATTCGTGTCTTGGCTGACTCCAAGATCGACACGATATCCGAAATGATCTCTATGGCGTTGAAAGACGGTAGGATATCGGACGGAGAATACTTCGCGATATTGAGCGAGAAAACGAAATACGATGCCATGAAAGAAGCCGTGAGAATCAAGACTCGTCAGATCATCAAGGAAGAGATGAAGGATTCTCTCGTGGAAAAGGGGAGGAAAGAGGCCAGGGAGGAATTCAGTAAGATGATAGAACTCAAGAGCAGCGATTGAAAAAAAATATATATATAAGAACAGAATTAATTAATTATTAAATTTATATATAAAATAAAAAAATGAAATTAATTTAAATAACTCTTAAAAAATGTATTGCGTAAAGTGTAAGAGAGTTACCGAGACGAGTAATTCTAGAGAAGTGCGAACTAAAAACGACAGACAGATGCTTCGCGGAATTTGCGACGTGTGTGGTTCTATCAAGACATGATTCGTCAAAAAAAAAGAACGCGAGCAAAGGTAAAGGCATCGTGAATAAAATGATCAATAATCTACCTTTCGAAATGCATCTGCCCGGTCACAGTTTCACTGGACCCGGAACGAAATTGAACAAGAGACTCAACGCCCATCTGACACCCAAATCTTGGAGCAAACCTGTGAATAGGGTGGATGCGGCCGCGTATGATCATGATCTGTGCTACGCCGGACATCCCGACACCAAGACTCACAACGACGTCTGCGATAAAAACATGTTGGGGAAATTGAGAGGCATATCGAATCCGACCAGGAGAGAGAAGATAGAACGTTCGCTGGTCGGCAATCTGATCGGTGCGAAACGTCAATTCGGATGGGGCGTTCAAAAAAAACGCATCTGAAAAGAAGAAGAAACAATTATTGACGAGCGAATTGGCCAAGGAGTTACACAAACCCATAGTGCGTAAATTTCGAAAGAGAAGGGTGTTCGTGAAGGGTCTGGATGATATTTGGTCTGCCGACTTGGTCGACATGAGATCGTTTTCGAGGTGGAACGAGGGCGTCAAATATCTATTGACGGTCATCGACGTGTTCTCCAAATACGGTTGGATCAGAGCTTTGAAGAATAAATTGGGACCTTGCGTCGCCGAGGCTCTGAAGAGTGTGTTCGACTCGTCTTCTCGAAAACCGAGTAAATTGTGGGTGGATAAGGGAAAGGAATTCTACAACAAGCATGTTCATCGATTGGTAGACCTCTACTCGATCGAAAATGAAGAGAAAGCCAGCGTGGTGGAACATTGGAATCGAACGATGAAGGAAAAGATGCACAGATACTTCACGGCGAATTCGACCAAGAAATACATATACGCTCTGAACGGTCTGGTCAAAGATTACAACAACACGCGACACAGATCGATCAAGATGACTCCCGCAGAAGCTAGCGATCCTCGAAACGAAAAACGGGTCTACGCGAATCTATATCCTGAGAGATCTAAGATCAGGAAGAAGTCTAGAACGCCGAAATTTGCGGTCGGTGATCGAGTGAGAATCTACGCTTATAAGAAGCACTTCGAAAAGGGTTATACTCCTCAATGGACCTCGGAAATCTTCGTGATAATCAAAATATTTCACACCGATCCGGTGACTTACGAAATCGAAGCTTTGGATGGAGAAGAGATCATCGGAAAGTTTTACAAACAACAATTACAGAAGACGAAGTTTTGATAAGGAAAACAAAATTTTTTTTATTTACTTTCTTTAACATTTTCTTGTTTACACTCATATATATAAGAGAGAAAAAAATAATAATAAAAATAATTAAAACTATTTTTAGATAAAAAAAAAGCAAGTTAATTAATAAACAAAAAACTAAAAATCCTTTAAAATGACAAATATACTAGATATAGCACAAAGCATAGTGAAAGATGAAAGTATTCAAGAATATGAGGTTCACGAATACGAACCGGTAACTGGAACGAGTTTGAACAATGCGGGAGAGGTAAGAACCAACGTTGAAACTCAAGATCTATTCGTACATCCTAGCGAGAGTTACATAGTGGTGCAGGGACGTCTCACCAAGGAAGATGGGAGCGACTACGCCGACGACGACACGGTTACTCTAGCCAATAATGGCATCATGCATCTATTCAGTAATATAAAATACATGCTATCCGGACAAGAGATAGAATCTGTGTTTCATCCCGGTCAGGCCACCACGATGTTCGGACTCTTGACGTATCCTGATGATTTTTCGAAATCCAGAGGACTTAATCAGTTGTGGATGAAAGACACCGTCGGCCCTGCTAGCGCCGGTGCCGCCTTGATATTCGACTATGTCATCAAGACGTCCAGACCTAAAGGAACGTTTTCGTTCAGGATACCTTTGAAACACATCTTCGGATTTGCGGACGATTACAACAAGATCATGTACGGATTCAAACACAATCTGACGTTGATTCGAAAAGGAAATGATGACGCAATAGTGAGACTCACTGCGACCGATGCGGGTAAGATAACTCTACAAAAGATATCGTGGTTTGTTCCGCACGTGGAGCCTTCGATCGTGGAGAAAGCGCATCTCTACAAGATCATAGAATCCAAGAGTAAATTACCCGTGGGATTTAGAATGAGACAGTGTGACACGGCAAGCATTCCTCCCTCCACGAATCACTTCCATTGGAGATTGACGGTGAAATCCGCCTCTGAGAGACCACGTTTCATCGTGGTTGCGTTTCAGACCGATAGGGACGGGTCTCAGGAAAAGAATGTGTCGCTGTTCGATCATTGTCATTTGAGAAACATGCAAGTGTTTCTGAACGCCACGAGATATCCAGCAATCGATTACAACGCGTCATTCGACAAGAACGATTTCTGCAGAATGTACGGCGATGCCGCTGATTTTAGAAAGAAGTATCACAGTCTAGACGAATTGATGAGCAACCCTAACATGTCTCCCGGCGAATACAAGTCGATGTATCCCATGTTCGTATTCGACATCAGTAAACAGAGTGAACGACTCAAGAGTAGCGTCTTAGACATTCAGATCAAGATGCAATTCGATAGGAACGTGCAGAGAAAAACCGAAGCCTTCACCCTGGTTCTGTCGTACAGAGAATTACAATTCGAATCGGACGGAAATAAGATATCGATCATTCGATGAGAGGCGAGTGTGTGAAAAAAAAATTAATAAACATTAAAAATGTGGATGTAAGATTAATTAAAAACCAAAATCTCGAAAACAAAATGGATGTTTTTGACACGAAAACAACAAATCGTCTGTTCAGAAAAGATTACTACGACGTTAAAAAAAAATACTTGGAAAAATGGATTCAAACTGAATATGAAGAACGTAACACAAAAAAAGGATGGAATAGTTGTGATTTTGACGAATATCGTTTAAAAGAAAAAGAAGAGTTTGATCTCATAAAATCTAATGAAGAAATTATAAAAAATACAATTTTAAAATGTCGCAAATGTAAGAAACATCAAATAAAAATCGAATCTCAACAAACTAGATCTGGTGATGAACCAACAACCGTATTCGCAAAGTGTATAAATTGTAATCATAAATGGATAGAAAATTAAAAAAAGGATGCAATTTTAATCATCGTTATAAGTGACAAAATTCTTTTACTAAAGAAAAAAAACATTTCAGATCGTGAAAATTGAGAAAAAAAGGAAACGTTATTATAATATATGGTAATAGTGAAGAAGAAGAAAAACAAAAAAATGAGATCTAAAGATGATCTCATTACTTTTTTTTGTTTTTTTTGTTTTTTAATAATCACACATTATTTTTTTTAATTCCTTATTTTCCACGCGTTCACTGTTTGTTCAAAGGAACTAGTTCGATCAGTAGACTCACCATGGAAGTGGCGGTTTCGGGATTATTGGTTTTCGTAACGAAATTAATCCTGTCTCCGGCGTTCACTTTGAGAGTCGTGCCGAACGTCCTAACATTCGCGTGTTGATTCTCAGTCTTTTCGACGCTGTATCTCTTATCACACTCTACACCATTCACCATGAGATTGACGACCGCTCTGTTATTCAAATCCGAGGAAGGACGAAGGATTTCACCTCCCAGCGGCATGGGATATCCCACCTGACCATGTTTCGATCCGCTACCTCCATTTCCGAAAGACCACTCAGCTTTTCCCTCATCTAAGGTGCCCACCTCTTCGGCCCATACAGTGATCAATTGTCTAGCATATTTGACTTTCTCCACCACCAAAATCAGGGTGCAGGCATCCGTCATGTTCACGGGATCCGGTAAATTCCTGAGTGCGTGTCCACTCATATCTAGTTTACCTTCCATGATGTCACCCTTTCTCCAGACCGAGTTGTCGTCCACGTACTTCCTGCTGACTGTGCTGGAATCGAATTCGGGATCGTGACTGAGTCCGAATAAATTCTTACTGTTCATGTCGATACCACCCTCCATGGTTCCGCCAGATTGTTTGTTCAGGTAGAGATCGTCCACTTGAGATTCTAGGTATTCTTGTGATCGTATCACAGCAGAATCTATGAAGCCCTTGTTGACTGCGGTTGAGTCCGCATCCGTGTCGTCGACCTTCGACAGATTCAATATCTTGTTGAATCCCGCATTCAGATCCGATTTCATTTCTCGTCTGTCAGACTTTCTTTGTTCCAGATCTACATAGTGTTTGGTCGCCATGTCCTTGGGATTCGTGGGAGTGGCCACATTCGTTATCTTGTTAGAATTGGCATTCAATTCCGAGTGCATCGTTTTCTGAACGTATCTATTTCTCAGGTGTTCGCTGAATCTCGCGTGAGAGTCGTCCGCGTATTTCTTGGTAACGGCATCGGTGGGATCTATGGGATTCGCGACGTTCACCAAACATTTGGATTTCAGATCGAGATCGTCGGTCATGGTTTTATCCACGTAATTATCTAGCAGGATTCGTTCGAAATCGGCGTTCCCCCTGTCAACGTATTTTTTAGTCACAGCATCTGCGAGATCTATTGGCTCGGGAAGATTGTAGAGCTTCTTATCGTTCATGTTCAAAGGTTCTTCTCGAGGTTCGTATCTCCAAACGTAACGTTCGTCCAAGTTGGCAACGTCATAACCAGCGTCGACTTCGAACGTCTTCCTCTTCTTTCTTAGGTTGACTTTTTCGTCGTCACTTCTACCAAATTTATCGACTGGCATGTTGTTGTGGGATTTTTTGTTTTTAGAAAAATATATTCAAACGCAGTTTATTAAAAATGAACTATGTTATTTTATTTTTCGTTTTTATTCGATTAAAATTTTTTTTAAAAGAATTTTTTATCTTTATATATACTATAAAAAAAAAATCTCTCTCTAATGTAAGTCAATGAGAATGTCTTGAAATCGATCTCCTTCAGACCATCTCTTGAGAATGTAGAGACACAGGTGACCGCAAAACACTTGATCTGGTGATTGCACTTGTTCCATGTTGTAACGAACCATCGATTTGTTGAAATAGTTCTTTATTTCTTTTGGCGGCGAGATTCCGTAGCTGTCGAAATAATAATTTTTCTTCTTCCCATTCTTGATCCACGCCACGCAGTGAGTGCCTTCACCCGATGAATCGTCTAGATTGTCGAGGTCTTCTCTTCGGCAAGGCATCTCTGGAAAACATGCCTAGAAAATCTTTGATTTTCCAATCCTTTGCCGCATTCAACAGATCGATGTTGGATAGGGGTTCGTTAGGTAAGACGACACCTTCTACGGATATCTTTATTTTCTTATTCATAATGTGTATATATTTTTTTTATTTATTTTATTATAATTCACTAAAAAATGACGTTATTTTTTTTTGTTTTTTTCTCTTTTTTTTAAACTAACATTCTCGATGTCTCTATCGTTTTCTATAATTTTGATTCCATCTAATTCCTCTTGATTTTCTGGACTCTCGATGTCACTATCGATTTCCATAATATTGAATCCGTCTAATTCCTCTTGATTTTCTGGACACTCAATGTTACTATCGATATCTATAATTTTGAATCCATCTAATTCCTCTTGATTTTCTGGAATCCAATCATCCACATTCATATCGTCTCTAATTAGATCTAAAGTCCAATGTCCGAGTGCTAAAGTGCTTATTTTATCGTCTAACACGAATCTCTTATCGTCGTCGGGCGTCAGCGAAATCTTGTTGACTATTTCGGTATACAAGTCGTGATTTTCGCTTCAAATCGATTTCATAATCTTATACACCAGACCACTTCCTAACAGACAATCTTTATACTCTTGGAAAGAGATGTTTTTCTTCACCATGCACGCTTTAACTCCTTTGCACTTTTTGATCTCTTCATCATCTTCTAGACGATAAGCATACAGTTTGGGTCTCAAGCCCACGAATTCGACGATTTGTTTACCACTGCTCTCGTCCTTAAATTTACCCAAAACCTTCTTGTTGTCGTTCGATTGAATGTTGGACGGGTGATCGACGGGATAATTGCTCGTGTCGAACAACTCGGCCACATCCTGAGATATATCTCGGTAGACGTCTTTCGACTCTGTCTCGTAAACTAAACTGTCCGTGTCGGTGAACAGTAGTTTGGCTTTATCACCAAATTTTCGTTTGACGTAATCGTAGTGAAACTCATACGTCAATCACTTGCTGACATCTAAGATGATCGGTCCGAGATAATACGGTTTGTTGAACTTTAGGTTCGTCTTTTGCATGTGAATGGCCACTAGATTTTTGTCGAATATGGTTCGGTGTTTGTAATTGGGTTTCGCCACTAATGTTTTAGCTTTTTTTTCAGACGTGACGAGTCGAACGTCGGTTCTCTTCCTGATGTTTTCCATCGATTTACCGTACACGCAGTTGTTCATGAGTTTGAAAAAATCTTTTTCGAAATCCTTCTCGGCTCGAATTCTGAGATTCGTGTTGAGATCGATGTATTTTTTCATCCAAGGCTCTTCGTTGAATCGAATGATGCGATGTATGTTGACTAATTTCATCCCGTAATTGACGTATTGTTTCAAATTCTCACTGTAGACGACGTAGTTATGTTTGTTAAATAAATTGGGAATGAGTTTTTCCTCATCTCCCTCGTTCGGTTCCATTCGTTCGGGAGCCAGCGGATAATCATTGTGTAGATCGTGTAATTCTTCCGGATAGTTCAAATCAACTTCTAAAATGCAAGGATAGTCTCTCCATTTTTGCATCTCTTCCGGTTCCTTCACCCATTCGAAATTTCCAATCGGTAAAGGATGACTCATAGCCCAACCGTACAGATTATTGGCGTCCCAATACTGTATGTATTTAGTCGACCGTTTCGAATCGAAACCTTCTTTCATGTAGGGATTGTTAGCCTCAGAATGTCTGTGGGAGATCATCGAGACACCACCTCTCGCAGCCCTTTTGAACATGAGCAACATGTCCACATCGGATAATAATTCCAATTGGACTTCGGTGGTCTTCAACAGAGCGTCCCACACCAGACCGGGTGCGGTGAAATACCAAGCGGGATCCAGATCGTAATTTCGACAACAGACGTCTCGAAAATTTTCGAACACGTCTGCCAAGAGCAGAACGTCGGTCTTCAGATAGAGATCGTGATAATCTCTCATGGTTTTCATATCGAATGATTTCCACACGTTTTTAGCGTGTTCGTAATTCTCGTTGGAAATGTTGGATTCGTATAATTTCAAATAAAAATCTTCTTTCGAAGGTAGTGAGGTGTCTTCAAAAATCTTTAGATCGTTCATGTAATCGTAAGGATAGACTCCTTTCCTCAACATGACGTCTACTCGTTCTCTGAAATGTTCGCTCATGATTTTAAATTTATCCTTGCTCATGTTATCGACTAATTTTTCCAGAGCAGTCGACATGAATTTAAAATGTCGATGAAACGTATGGCTCTACGGATGAATTTCGTTTTTTCTTCCAGCGTCTCTCCGTCAATTACTCTCTTCTCCTCCATGAGCTTCCATTTCGTGAAGGAAATGTACCTTTCTTCGCTGTTCGTGATGCAATTTAATTCTTCGTGTGAGGTGCCGAGATTTTTCACAGACAGATGACTGTCGTAACCCGAGAGATTTTGAAACATCACCGGATAGAAAACGGCGTCTCGATATTTTAAATTACACTTGCTGTGAGCCGGACCACGATACAGACCCATGTAATGATCGTGGTCTCTGACCTTCTTATTTTCCTTCGAATTCTCGTCGAACGATTGTCTGCGTATGTGACATTCGGTGGCTCTGTTATTTTCGTCCTGCTGCTCTCGCGTGATGATCATTTCTGCTGGAGTTTTGAATTTGTTGTATAACATTTGAAGTCTCCATTCCAACTCTTCCACGCACCTTTGAGCCACATCGTCATCTTCATACTGTTTTGTGTAGGTGAAGGGACCCATGTTGTGTTGCGAGTCGAAAGCGCATTTCACATAAATGCAATAGCCCGAAGGTATGTGTTTTTGATATCTTTCAACGTAACTTTGAAGAGCGTTGGGTTGACAGGAACTCATTTTCGTGGTGAAACATTCGAAATCGGCGTACACAACGAATGGTACTTTTAACCTTCTATTGTGATTTTCAAACTTCACGATGGTTTTGGGTTTGGGCATTTCGACGGCGACACCTTGATTTTCGTTGCAATATTCCTGATGTTTCGCCAACGAGTCTTCACTGTGAAACACGTTCATGCAATTGTAACATAAAGATATCTTTCCGTTATGATTATTATTTTGTTTCGACAGTAATTGGCTCAGATGTTTAACCCAACAATAATGACGATTGTCACCATTCGAAATCAATAATAAAATAATCGTCTTTTCTCTTCCGAGATACGAAGTCAGTCTGAGAGGATAGCTCTTTCGTTTTTCGTCATCGTATCCCAAGACGTTCACCGCTACGGTGGGATTTTGAGCCTCGAAACGTTCGATGTGTTTTAACTCTGTTGGAAAAGTCACTCCGGTCCAATCGAGATTTTTAGAAGTTACCTCGTAAGAAGAAACTCTTTCGATGTTCATTTCGACAGGGTATAAAGCGGAAGTGACTGCCCATTTAAAACACTGATCATCTTTATTTTTCACGTTGACCACTGCATGTTTTTTTTGCTAGGAAATACGGTAATTTCACGTAGGAAGACCCTTTCAACAAATCGTTTTCAGTTATGTGAATTTCGAGTTTCAACACCTCATCGAACGTCCAATTACTACCTTCATGTTGATAATTCACGAGAGACGTCAACATCTTGTCTTTCATCTTTTCGAAAACGTCTGATAAATCTGAACCTCGAAATACAGGTTCGACATCAGATCTGAAATATGCATTTTTCACGATGCTCTCGCCGGACTTCACGTCGATTTTATTCATCACGCAATGGAGTATCATCTTAATTTTTAGTCCCACGTTCATGTATTTGTGAAACAAATCCAATACTCTTTTCTTCACCCGTTCCATGAACAATTTCGTATCGATTTTCTTCATCGAGGGAACCACATCGAAAGTTTTAAAAATACCATTGATCGCACTCTCCCGTTCCACGGACTTCGATTGAAATAGTTCCACGGCGAGTCGCGCTAGATATTCTTCTCCTTTCCCTTCGTCTATTGCTCATCGAAGTTTGCTCGATATATCTCATTTGCCTAGAATCTGATGTGCATCACTCATTTTCGTTTTAGTTTTTCTTTTCTTTTCTTTGGAAACTTGAAGTTCTTCTTCAACAGCTTTTCGTTTAGTTGTCTTTTTATTTTTCACAATCGAAATGTTTTTGGTTTTTTTCGACATCGGCATTTCGATTCATTTTACTATCTTTTTCTTCTTCTTCTTCTCATCATTTTTCACAACCGATGCATTTTTTGACATCATTGCTATCAGCATTTCGATTCCTTTTACTATCTTTTTCTTTTCATTTTTCACAACCGATGCATTTTTTGACATCGTTGCTATCGTCATTTCGTTTGCCTTTCCATCGTTTCGCAAATGTTTCTGTATGACTTCAATCTTTTTTGATTTAGTTCTATGATTTCTGAAATGTGAAATTTTTAATAGTTTACAAATCTCGTTTAACTGAGGTATGGTTTTCTCATTTAAACTTTCCAATTTTTTTTTTATCTGTCTGTTTCATTTTGTAAGAATATATTTTTTTCCGAATTTTGTATTTAAATAATTTGTTTAAAAAGTTTTGTTTTTTTTTGCTCTTTATATAAAAAAAAAAAGATTTTTTTTAAATTCAATTTTTTCTTTAATGTGTTTTTTATTCAAAACAATTTACGATCGTACCAAAAAAAATTTTCACATTAAAGAAATTAAAATTAAAAAAACAACTTTTTTATATATATAAAGAGCAAAAAAAAAAAACCTTTTTAAACAAATTATTAAAATACAAAATTTAAAATATACATTATTTGCAATAATTCGTAAAACAAAAAAAAACTAAATAATCTATCATGTCGACAACATCCACGACGGAATCTCGACATAAACGTCAACGTTGTTTAATAAATCGTTATTCTCCAAAAAACCAAGAAGAAAAAAATCGTAATTTATATTTACGCGTTTCGAAAGAAAACGATACGATTCGCGATAGAATATCGAATCGTAATACTATTAGCAAACAAAAATTAATCGACAATGTCGTTCAAACTATTAAAAAAGAAGAAGAAGGTTAAGACAAATAGAACTCTTACGACTTTTATGCGAAGTCTCGCACGAGGTTCAAAACAAATTTCCGCGAAGCAGACGTGAAAAAACAACTTTTTTTATATATATATAAAGAGAAAAAAACTTTTACAAAAACAATTTTTCACATTAAAGAAATTAAAATTAAAAAACAACTTTTTTATATATATATATATAAGGAGCAAAAAAAAAAAAAAAACTTTTTTTAAACAAATTATTAAAATACAAAATTTAAAATATACATTATTTGCAAGAATTCGTAAAAACAAAAAAAACCAAATAATCAATCATGAGGACAACAACACCTAAAAGATGCGAATTGGAATTGAAACAAGTTGAAACGTATAAGAAATTCGGTCATAAAATCTATAGATTACAACGACACGATCCCATCGCATTGAAAGAGGTCGAGACGAAGGGCTTAGAGCACAAATACGACAAATATCGCATGCCTTTGAAATTGGATGAAGCCGCGCTCAATTTGTTTTACGAGTACCAAAGCGATCTGCAGAACATCGTCATCACCGAAGATAGAGAATTCGACAAGGATGATTTGTCGTTGCCCTATGGAAATTACATATTTCCAAACATCTCATTCGAACTCGTGAAGAAATTGGGTGGTGAGAGCGAGTTGACCGATGTAAAAAAACTTAAAAGAGTAAAGATAAACATTCAACACGTTTTCGAAAAAGGAGAAGACACGAGTGTCAACATGTTAATAACGGACTTGGAAATATAAACAATAGAGTGACTGATTTTTGCGAAGAAGAAAGAAAAAAACGTGATGAGATCATCTTGAAAACATGAGTGTCAACATGCTAATAACGAGCTTGGAAATATAAACAATAGAGAGATTGATTTTTAGTGAAGAAAAATGAAAAAAAAAAAGTAATGAGATCATCTTTAGATCTCATTTTTTTTTTGTTTTCCTTCTTCTTCACTATTACCATATATTATAATAACGTTTCCTTTTTTCTCAATTTTCAGCGTCGATTGTTCTTTTTCTTTTTTTCTTTTTTTTTGTGATATGATACGTTTATAACAACATTTTTGTTTATCCGAATCATAATTATGAACGAATGTTGTGCATCTCTTGGTAACACTCGCATCATCACCATTCTCTTCAGAAGGTAGTGGTGACGGTGGAAAGCATCTCATTCCCAACCGTCTATCCCGCACTTTATCTATCTCTTTCATCAGTTCTTTCCTCATATATCCATCATTAGCGTCTAACCATTTTTCCACTTTTTTTTTGTTTCTTCGCACTCTGTCTCGCGATATTCATCATTATCGTCTAATTGTTTCTCCACCTTTTTACCCATTTTAAATATATTATTTTATACTTTCTATGATTTATATTTTATATAATTTTATATTATAATAACATATTCAAAATCGGTATATTCTTAAACGGCGAATTCTCACCGAGCAACAAACCCTTGCCGAGTCGCTCAATGTTCTGTCCACTCTTCAGATAGAGACCGTTTCCTCTCAGAGAGTTGTCACCTCTAACGGGTTCTAGATACAATCCTTTACCGCTGTCGTCTACGTGGACGCGACATATGGCTCCTCCCTTCTTCAAAAACAGTCCGCTACCACCCATTAATTTCTCAACTGCCGAACTAGCGAGTCCCATGAGAGCTCCCACGCTGAGAGTCTTTCCGAGAAAGGGTAGTGCCTTTGCGGCGAAGGGTAATGCTTTTGCGGTGATTCCTGCCAATAGCGGTAGGAAACCACCTTTCATTCTCAAATTGTATCTCAATTGAGCGGGACTCAATCTCACCGTCAACCCTCTTCCATCGCGAATCGCTTTCTCCATCCTTTTGATTTGACTTCTGGTCCAGGCGATCGAATCCTGACCGCCTCTCGTCAGATCTTCGTGAGTGAATTTGAATCTCACCGCCTCGCCTCGAGTTGTTAATGCTCTCTTAAGTTTCTTCCTCTGTCCTGCGGATATGTTCACGTTTTTAATCACGTATTCTGTCATAATTTTGTTTTTAAAATATATTTACTTCAATTGTTTCTTGTTTAATAATAATATTAAAGTAATTTTGTACAATTATTATCGCGTTTATTTTATTTTTGTTATCTATATATATATACACAATATTTTTTTTTTGCTTTTATATTTCTCTTATGTGAAATCGTATCGTCACCCTCTCTCTGCGAAGATCTAACAGTTCACCATTTTGATCAGTCAATGTGGTTTTGAGACTACACAACGTGTCTAAAATCACTGGTAGATAAACTAAATTTCGAGTTCGCTCCATGATCTTATAACCCGGCGACATGTTTGGAAAGAAGGAATAGATCGTCGGTTGAGCGCTACCATTCACGTAGCTTCTAGCAATCACGTCCACGTTTACCAAAATGCTATTGACTGCGAGAATGTCGACCGTATTTTCAGATGCCGCATGGCCTCAATACATCTTTCGATCGAATCCCAATATCTTGCCTATAGAATCGTCCGTGTTGAAATCCACTCGAAAATTATCTTCCAAATCCAACATCGTCTGTCAGGTATTAGGATTGGGAGCGAGTCTGATCTTGTTACTTCCCTTTCCATCCGTCTTCATTCGCGTCTGAATGTAATTGTTCAAATCGTCTATGTCGTAACTCCCTTTGTGAATTCGAATCTCCAACCAATCCGCTCCGTCAGAATACTTGAACAAGTTATTCTTTTCTGTGATGTTGGGAAAGGAATAATAAGTCTCCAGATTCACCAACGCCATCTCGTATCTTTTCTCTCTATTCAATTCGATGGAAGGTTCGAATTTCGTAGCGAATCGAGTCGAATCACCACTCACCACGATTTGAATGGATTGTTTTGCAGCCGTATTCTCGGCTATCCATTCTAACAATTCTCCATGTTCGAACATTATATTTAATTTTATTTTTTTTATTCAAAACTAATTATTTGAAGATTTATTATTTTCTAAATTTTATTTTCACGCTCTATCTTATTATCATCAGAAACATAAAACTTGTCAAATCTTCACCGATATTTTCCACGATTAAATTCGCTTGTCAAATCGATCACGACGAAATTGTAAAGTCCACCATCCCAAACCCTCTTGCAGCATCTCCTGAATACCGCCGTGCTCATGTCGTTTGCGACGTGATCGCCGTAGATGTGATTGACATTCTTGAGATCTTGGCGAAAGAGACATAGAAAATTAGCGTTCTCCCTTATCGTCTGTCTGGGCAATCGAAAATAATTCTGCGACAGGTAGAAACAGTCCACGTTGCTGTGTCGACCCCTAACGTAATACGATTCGCATCAGTTCTGTCTCTCCAAAAGCAGATCGTCGAAAATCATGAGATTCTTATCTTCCGATTTCAGTTCTCTAGGATCCGGAACGTCGCTAGCGTTCTCATAAAATTGACACTCGACGTTCGAAGATGCATTTCTCTTCATCAGTTCCATCACCGCACCGTCCAAAATGGTCGAAAGTGGAGCTTCACTCTTGTCGAATTCCTCCCTACTGTCAAAGATTCTGGCTATGACGTCCTTGGGCAATCTACGATCCATGCACTCTCGAAGCAATCTGTATTCAGGTTGAAACAAGCTCTTGCCAAACACGAACAAGCTGTCGTAATCCAACCAGTCAGATCGGGACAACAGATTCATCAACAGATTGGTCTTTCCACAATTCGATTTTCCCACTATCAAACCTCTTATGCTTTTGGGAAAGAACTCGTTATTCGACCTCTTGGTCGCGGCGTCGTTCCAAGACATATCTTTAATGTTCATCTTTGTTTTATTTTTTTTTTTTTTTTTGTTATTTTAGATTCTTTTCAAACGCAAATTTTTTATGTTTTTCAAACTCAGTTTTTAATGTTATTATTTATTTATGTCACACCGTCGCGAGTTCTCTTCAATCCAGATCCACTCGTCATTTTGGCTAAATCTTGTATGGGTACCACAGCATCCTTAAAATCTTTCCAACTTTTCGCCGTTCGCTCTAACGCAGCTCGCTTCGCCGGCGGACTGATCAACTTGTCGATCAATGCGTTGGCTGCCCTCTTGCCAGCCACAGAAGCTATCCTACCACTGGCTTTGGAAGTGGCTTTCTTACCAGCATCCAAAGCCGTCTTCTTACCGACCTCAAACGCGGTCGATGCGAGTTTTCTACCCGCATCGCTCGTGAACGCTCGCATTATAGAATCGACGATGCCAGAACCGCCTTGAACGTAAGTTCTGACGTATCCCCTGCTCTTTATCACCAACATATTTTATTTTCATAATATATTTTTATTTTTCTCACTGGTAAATCGTTTTGTTGTTTTTAAATACTTTTATTATTCTAGTGTAAAAAATTACTGTTTTATTTTTGTTTGTTTGTTTGTTTCTCTCTACTTATTATATACACATCAATCCTTCAATTCGTTCATCAGCCTTTTATAGTGGTTTTTATTCAAAACCTTCTGTCTTAACAATTCGTCAGATATAGTAACTATCTGATTATCTAATCCTGTGTTACCAGCCCGTCTGCTCGCCATCAACAAACTCAATCTCTGAGACAGAGGGTCAGAATCGCTAGGAAGAAAAGTGGTTTTCACCCCTTTGCCAGTCACCGATTCGATGAACTTCTTGTTCATATCCCATATGGGTTTCACCACTTTCGTCCACTTGTAACCTCTGTTGGCTTTGGGTCTCGTCTCTCTGGCATCGTTATTTCTCTTCATGGCGTGGGTCTGAACCAGAATGTCACCGTAATTGTCGAAATCCTGATCCGTGTAATCGCTAGGCTTGTCGTAAAGAAGCAATCTGCGCAGTCCATCAGTCATTTCGTATCTGTTCGAACCCACGATCAATTCATCATCGCCAATATCTACTTCTGTGGTCCTACAAAAATTCTTCCCTCCGAATCCTTATAAAATCCATACAACAGATCTCTCTTACCGCCATCATCATCAGACGATGCGACGCTACTAGTGGTGATAGTCGAAGCTGTACCATCAGACTCGCTCTCTGTTTGAATACCCGTGGGAACGTAATCCGGTGTAGATTGAACGGAATACCGATTTCCAAAACTAAGAGGCAACGAACCCATTCTCAAAGAACTCTCCTTTATGGGTCTCAATTCTTCAACTATCTCCTTCCTGCTTCGCTCTTGACCCTCCGTCACGGGTTTAAATATTTTTGTGGCTTCGTGTTTGAGTTCCATCTCACCAAGACGTCTGCTTCTATCAGCCGACTGAATGCCCTTCTTAGCACGCTCAAACTCTTCTAAAATTCGATCTCGGTGTCTAGAATCCATCTGTAAAAACATCTTTCGTTTTTAATTGTTTTATTATTTTCAAAATTAAATGTTTAATTATATTTTTATGTTTTTAAGTAATAAAAATCTTTCCGTCTTTAATATAATAAACTAAAAATATTCACATCTCAACTCACTGTTGATTGAATTGGAGAAGTTTAAAAATACGTTTAAGCAGTACATGACAAACCGGTTTCTGATTTAACGCATTTTGACAGTAGTTTTACGTTTTGTCAAAGGATTTCCATTCACATATCAAAGAACCATTCACTCAGTGCCGAATTAAGAGAGAATCCCTTTGATGACTGTTAAAACATTTCAACACACAAAAGAAAACTGGTTTTCTAATTTTAACGCTGAAGGAACTTATTCATTTTCAAATCTCTCTGATTGCTATCTTGAATATATTAAAAATTTTACCACTCAAAACCTAATTGAGCGGAAAATGCGTTTAAACATTCCGTCAAGTGTTTGACTCTTTTGAACGATATCCCTAAACTCAATATCTCTTCTTTACATCAAGACAAAACACGAATGTCTATAATACAGACCATATTCATAATCGACTCTTTTTGAACGAAAACCTCATTCAGTCATAACGATAACATGTGTTAGTTTTTACTTCAGGAAAACGTGACAGCGGTTTTGCGGATTTTCTAACACACCGACAACACTCTTCATTCAAAATATTTCCATCAAGTGCTCATTGAGATCACCTCGCAATAACGTGCGCCAGTCTTACTTCGAGAAACGCGACAGTGGGTTTGCGAATTCAAACATCACCTCTTTACACGAGTCGATTTCAGACCTAAAATCCACAAGTGGATCTCCGTGTACGCCTCCATTGGGTTTCAGTGTTAAAATCGTGTACGGACGCGGATTGTTAGAATCGGCAAGAGGATGATTTAGAAACGACAAAACGTTTTTTTGCTCGCAATTTAACACTGAATCCTATGGGGGAAACTCATTTGACGATTTCAATCAAAACGGTACATGTACTGTACGTAAAATTTCATGCGTTTTTTGTCACTCTTGGATACAATCAGTGATGTTTGAATTCTCAAGGGGATTCTAAAGCACCCTAAAAAACGTTAAAATCGTGTACAGGTACACGATTTTAACACTAAATCCTATGGAGGTGTACATGTACACGTACACGTACATGTAAGTTGATGGTTGAACTCTCAATTATCACCTACTGGTACGATCTCTTTTTAAGGACCTCGAGATCATGGCCTTGCTTCTTGTCCAATGCACAGGACGCAAGGCCATGATATCGAGGCCCCTAAAAAGTGTGCATGCCCGTTATTCGCGTGTTTCTATGTTGAGTGAAGACACACGCGTGCTCGTGCTGCAATTATGTTCCCCTCGGCCATTTTGTTTCCGGTGGCAATATTGGATGTTGTTTGCAATGCATGGGGACAGGAAAGTATTGGAGGATAGGCCTACCTTTGGAGGATACCTTTTGGGGGATACTTATCGGAGGATGTTTGTTCGAGGGTATTTATGGTTCTAGTTCATTTGACGAAGCACAACTACTGACATTCAGTTTTTCAATATTTTTTCAGTTATCACCTCAAAATCTAGTTTATGATCCCTCATTGGAACGAGCTCGACGAGCTCGTTCCAGTGATTGGACATAAGCTAGGTTTTCGAGGCAAAAAAGAAAAGTTTTAGTTAATCAACAGTCGAGTTATTCCCACTTACCCGGCAGACCGAGTTTAACTCGTCGGCTGAGACAGGCCACATCAAAATCAAAAAGGTGTTGGTAAGTGGTCTGATGTGGTCTTGGTTTAGACCTTGAGAGGAAGTTGACTGAATGCAGCTAAGTAACAGTTTTGTTGCTTGTTTTGTTGTGGGCTTTTTTCCCGAAACGCACGCTACCGACATTATTCATTTCATAGCTCCTATATAATATCTGAGGAAAATGTGTGGACAGTTTCACAATGACAAGTGCACAGATAGATGTTAGTTATATGGTAGATGAGCCGTTATAAAATCAATAGCACTTCACCACGAGTGGTGAACATTTGGTACACCAAGCTACTTTGGGTATATTTTATTTATTCCATGATCGTCAGATTATTAAGAGTCGCTATTATTTTTTTCTAAATCGAGCACCAGATGTACATACGTGCGAATCTGTTTTTGTTTACACGGGCATCGGTGGGAGGTACTTCCGTTGTCAATTTTATCACCGAAACGAAATGGAAAATGAAACTTGGCCTTTTTGATTTTAATAGCATAATAACATACCATTTCGAGTTATAGATGCTTTATTAACATGAGACAATGCATGTTTGTTAAGTTTTGGTGTCTTATGGGGTAAACTCGTTTAAAAACGTAATAAATAATTGCCACTTTCATTTCACTCTTCAGTTCACATTCAGGTCGACGTCACCAAAGGTCAGCTTGGATGTAGTTCCACTGCATGTAAAATTTAACTATTGATATCCCATTGTTTTCGTGTGTAAAGCTAAAAATTATGTCATAGGCTTTTCATATATTGTAGAACAGGGAATCATGGTATAAATAGGGGCTGCTGTCCGAAAAAAAACCGCAGTGAAACAGGAAATACACTGAACGAAACTGTAACCGGTAATTCCCAGTTCCACATCCATGATTCAAGCATCAACAAAACCGCAGCAGATTCAGTGTCCTTGCGCAAGGTACTTAATCCTGATTGCCCACGTGGGGGCGCGGTGGCGCTGTGTACTCATACCCAGCTTTTCACTTCAAGTTATTGGTCCAAGTGGACGATTATCTCCCCTTATCGACTATCAGAACCCATCAGCAAATTGCTTCACAGATAATCGACCAAGGTGTGAGAAAAGTAATCAGATTATACAGAATCTTGGACATCGAAGGAACAAAAGGTCAAGGCTTGGGTCTGATATTTCCACCAGGCAGTAGACACGAAGTCATATTTTTAGAATTGATGCGATCCCAGTCATCTGTCAAACCAAAAAGCGTACATAGATGACCAAAAGTCAATGGAAACCCTGTTTTTAAACATTTTAGCATGATTGCACTGGGGAAAACAGTACATTTTATAAGTGACGGGGGAACAAAACTCAGATGGTAAACTGACGCCATTCAACAATCACTATAAAGAAAATATATTAAACTTCCAGATGCCACGCGCTTTCATAATGTAATTTTTGAACATTTTATTTTATCTTAGGAATTGTAAAACTTTCCCATCTCCACAATGCTAATTTTCAGTCCTCAAAACGAAATTTTTAGGAGAGATAACCAGACCGTTTGTCCACTATTTGAAGGGAAAATCTGGCCATATAGACAAAACTACATGAATGTTTCAATGAGTCGTTTTGTATTCAATGAGTCAGATGTGCGTAGGAAGAAAACGTCGAGACCGAAGGTCGAGACGTTTTCTTTCTACGCACATCTGACGAATTGAATACAAAACGACTCATTGAAACATACATGTGGTTATGTATTTATTACATGACCCAAGCACCTACTGACCTAATTTTCTTTTCTATCAACGGTGGTAAACACCATGCACTTTATGCAGTCGCATTGCATAAAAAAAGTCCCGGTTGGAACAGGTTGGTGTGCAATACGGAATTCCGTATTGCACAGCCGTATTGCACGCCGTATTGCATAAGAGAGACTGCATGGACATGTAATAAAAAGGCGTACTGCACGTCAATGGTGCACCTGTCATCATTCAATGCTAACCCTGATTGTGTGGAATTAGTTCGTTGGGAAGTCTGACAACTGCTCGCGGTTGCTCGGTGGTTCTCTCCGGGTACTGTGTCTTCCTCCACCCGTAAAACTGTTTGACACGAGGTGACCGTGGCTGTCGAAAGTGTCGTTAAACTCCAATAAATAAATAAATAGGTTACAACTTCATATAAATTAATTTCCTTCAATAATATCGTATTTGTTTGAATTTGATTGGTTAAGATGACTTTTTAAACTGGATGAACGTTTTTTTCTCCTGTTTGAATGTTTGTGCTTTGTCTACGCCCATATATCAGATACATTATGGGGCCTGTCCAAAGGTGCAATTAACGCTTTACCAACATAATGGACAAATCCGACCAGTACTATTCACAAAAATTAGCATTCAATTTTTATTTTTTGTCTCAAAAGCATAGCATATAGAATAACTAGTTTTTTCAGTTTTTGCGTAAAATATATAGCTTATGACCCTCATTGGAACGAGTTCGTAGAACTCGTTCCAATGAGGGTCATACGCTATATATTTTACGCAAAAACTGGAAAAAAATTAGTTATTCTATAATTTTGTTCCCATGTGTCGTCTGCTTTTCGTGTTTGGTAAAGGGTTAAACTGTAGGCTGTTAGTATTCGAATGGATTGTTCGCACCAGTTTTCCTCTTCAGTATTCAAGACCGCGTGTATTAGACAATATTGAAAAAAATAAAACCTTCGTCTGCACAAACGTTAATACGACTGCAGTGCGGGGCACTGCGAAGCTTCTAAATTCGATTCGATTCAGTATAGTGCCCATGATTCGATCCTATTCGAAATTTTTCGAATTGTCGAGCTGTTCCCAAAATCCTACAAAGTGTCTCCTCTTGAACTCTTCTTCTATCATCAGGTCTCATGTACAGAAGATTAGGTTCCACATCTGAAATTACATTGATTCCGTTCTGGAATATTTCACTTTTTTTTTTTTTTGCTTGATTTGCACGAGTCGCCGTTGCACACAATACATGAGTGGAAACTGACAATATTTACGATTGTAAGAAGGTGGAATATCTAAAACTTGATAAGTGGTGAGATTCGATTTAGGATTCGATTCGATTTGAAATCTAGTGCCTGATTCGATTCGAGATTCAATTCGACCCGACATTTGAGGTTCGTAAGCCCTACTGTAATGATATAAATCACGAAGATTTCGCCCTTGCAGGGGTACTTTATAATACAAACAAACACTCTAAATTATATTATCACAATTGAAATGAATTAATTATCTGACACCTTATCGGAGTGTTAATGTGGAAACTTATCATGCCCATCCCACAGTTATACACAAAAAGGCTAAATATTATTCATTTTATTTCTTATATAACTTCTTTTCTTTTGAGTATCGAAATGGACGTGATAAAATATATTTTACATAACACAGGAAGACACCAGTCATTGACATACAACACGTCATGTTACAATTGAAAGTCTGATAGTCTGGATATCGCCGTTCATTTTGTATTTATAATTTTACATCTGCAATATCTATCACATCTTTGGTAAGATTTCTATTGCTCAGTGGGTGGCCAACGAAGACATGGTCCTGTACTCATGTTTTCGATTTTGTGAGAACTTTGGTACTTTGCTATTTGATTTTAGACCCTTTACTACTTCAGTTTAAACACTATGAGAACTGTGGCATGTTGCTATTTGACTTTAGACACTTTACTACTTGAGTTTAGACACTGTGAGAACTGTGACACTTTGCTATTTGACTTTAGACACTTTACTACTTGAGTTTAGACAGTCAACTGTGAGAACTGTGGCACTTTGCTATTTGACTTTAGACACTTTACTACTTGAGTTTAGACACTGTGAGAACTGTGGCACTTTGCTATTTGACTTTAGACACTTTACTACTTGAGTTTAGACGGTCTACTGTGAGAACTGTGGTACTTTGCTATTTGACTTTAGACACTTTACTACTTGAGTTTAGACAGTCTACTGTGAGAACTGTGGCATGTTGCTATTTGACTTTAGACACGTTACTACTTGAGTTTAGACAGTCTACTGTGAGAACTGTGGCACTTTGCTATTTGACTATAGACACTTTACTGCTTGAGTTTAGACAGTCTGCTGTGAGAACTGTGGTACTTTGCTATTTGACTTTAGACACTTTACTACTTGAGTTTAGACAGTCTACTGTGAGAACTGTGGTACTTTGCTATTTGACTTTAGACACTTTACTACTTGAGTTTAGACAGTCTGTAGTGAGAACTGTGGTACTTTGCTATTTGACTTTAGACACTTTACTACTTGAGTTTAGACAGTCTACTGTGAGAACTGTGGCATGTTGCTATTTGACATTAGACACTTTACTACTTGAGTTTAGACAATGTGAGAACTGTGGTACTTTGCTATTTGACTTTAGACACTTTACTACTTGAGTTTAGACAGTCTACTGTGAGAACTGTGGCAAGTTGCTATTTGACTTTAGACACTTTACTGCTTGAGTTTAGACAGTCTACTGTGAGAACAGTGGTACTTTGCTATTTGACTTTAGACACTTTACTACTTGAGTTTAGACAGTCTACTGTGAGAACTGTGGCATGTTGCTATTTGACTTTAGACACTTTACTACTTGAGTTTAGACACTGTGAGAACTGTGGTACTTTGCTATTTGACTTTAGACACTTTACTGCTTGAGGTTAGACAGTCTACTGTGAGAACTGTGGCATGTTGCTATTTGACTTTAGACACTTTACTACTTGAGTTTAGACACTGTGAGAACTGTGGCACTTTGCTATTTGACTTTAGACACTTTACTGCTTGAGTTTAGACAGTCTACTGTGAGAACTGTGGCATGTTGCTATTTGACTCTAGACACTTTACTACTTGAGTATAGACACTGTGAGAACTGTGGTACTTTGCTATTTGACTTTAGACACTTTACTACTTGAGTGTAGACAGTCTACTGTGAGAACTGTGGCACTTTGCTATTTGACTTTAGACACTTTACTACTTGAGGTTAGACAGTCTACTGTGAGAACTGTGGTACTTTGCTATTTGACTTTAGACACTTTACTACTTGAGTTTAGACAGTCTACTGTGAGAACTGTGGTACTTTGCTATTTGACTTTAGACACTTTACTGCTTGAGTTTAGACAGTCTACTGTGAGAACTGTGGCATGTTGCTATTTGACTTTAGACACTTTACTACTTGAGTTTAGACACTGTGAGAACTGTGGTACTTTGCTATTTGACTTTAGACACTTTACTACTTGAGTTTAGACAGTCTACTGTGAGAAATGTGGCACTTTGCTATTTGAATTTAGACACTTTACTACTTGAGTTTAGACAGTCTACTGTGAGAACTGTGGCATGTTGCTGTTTGACTTTAGACACTTGACTACTTGAGTTTAGACAGTCTACTGTGAGAACTGTGGCATGTTGCTATTTGACTTTAGACACTTTACTGCTTGAGTTTAGACAGTCTGTAGTGAGAACTGTGGTACTTTGCTATTTGACTTTAGACACTTTACTACATGAGTTTAGACAGTCTAGTGTGAGAACTGTGGCACTTTGCTGTTTGACTTTAGACACTTTACTACTTGAGTTTAGACACTGTGAGAACTGTGGTACTTTGCTATTTGACTTTAGACACTTTACTGCTTGAGTTTAGACAGTCTACCGTGAGAACTGTGGTACTTTGCTATTTGACTTTAGACACTTTACTACTTGAGTTTAGACAGTCTACTGTGAGAACTGTGACACTTTGCTATTTGAATTTAGACACTTTACTACTTGAGTTTAGACAGTCTACTGTGAGAACTGTGGTACTTTGCTATTTGACTTTAGACACTTGACTACTTGAGTTTAGACAGTCTACTGTGAGAACTGTGGTACTTTGCTATTTGACTTTAGACACTTTACTACTTGAGTTTAGACAGTCTACTGTGAGAACTGTGGCATGTTGCTATTTGACTTTAGACACTTTACTGCTTGAGTTTAGACAGTCTACTGTGAGAACTGTGGTACTTTGCTATTTGACTTTAGACACTTTACTACATGAGTTTAGACAGTCTACTGTGAGAACTGTGGCACTTTGCTATTTGACTTTAGACACTTTACTACTTGAGTTTAGACACTGTGAGAACTGTGCTACTTTGCTATTTGACTTTAGACACTTTACTACTTGAATTTAGACAGTCTACTGTGAGTACTGTGGCATGTTGCTATTTGACTTTAGACACTTTACTGCTTGAGTTTAGACAGTCTACTGTGAGAACTGTGGTACTTTGCTATTTGACTTTAGACACTTTACTACTTGAGTTTAGACAGTCTACTGTGAGAACTGTGGCACTTTGCTATTTGAATTTAGACACTTTACTACTTGAGTTTAGACAGTCTACTGTGAGAACTGTGGTACTTTGCTATTTGACTTTAGACACTTTACTACATGAGTTTAGACAGTCTAGTGTGAGAACTGTGGCACTTTGCTATTTGACTTTAGACACTTTACTACTTGAGTTTAGACACTTTGAGAACTGTGGTACTTTGCTATTTGACTTTAGACACTTGACTACTTGAGTTTAGACAGTCTACTGTGAGAACTGTGGCATGTTGCTATTTGACTTTAGACACTTTACTACTTGAGTTTAGACAGTCTACTGTGAGAACTGTGAGACTTTGCAATTTGACTTTAGACACTTTACTACTTGAGTTTAGACAGTCTACTGTGAGAACTGTGGCATGTTGCTATTTGACTTTACACACTTTACTGCTTGAGTTTAGACAGTCTGTAGTGAGAACTGTGGTACTTTGCTATTTGACTTTAGACACTTTACTACATGAGTTTAGACAGTCTACTGTGAGAACTGTGGTACTTTGCTATTTGACTTTAGACACTTTACTACGTGAGTTTAGACAGTCTAGTGTGAGAACTGTGGCACTTTGCTATTTGACTTTAGACACTTTACTACTTGAGTTTAGACACTGTGAGAACTGTGGTACTTTGCTATTTGACTTTAGACACTTTACTACTTGAGTTTAGACAGTCTACTGTGAGTACTGTGGCATGTTGCTATTTGACTTTAGACACATTACTGCTTGAGTTTAGACAGTCTACTGTGAGAACTGTGGTACTTTGCTATTTGACTTTAGACACTTTACTGCTTGAGTTTAGACAGTCTACTGTGAGAACTGTGGCATGTTTCTGTGTGACTTTAGAAACTTTACTGCTTGAGTTTAGACAGTCTACTATGAGAACTGTGGTACTTTGCTATTTGACTTTAGACACTTTACTACTTGAGTTTAGACAGTCTACTGTGAGAACTATGGCACTTTGCTATTTGACTTTAGACACTTTACTGCTTGAGTTTAGACAGTCTACTGTGAGAACTATGGCACTTTGCTATTTGACTTTAGACACTTTACTACTTGAGTTAAGACAGTCTACTGTGAGAACTGTGGCATGTTGCTATTTGACTTTAGACACTTTACTGCTTGAGTTTAGACAGTCTACTGTGAGAACTGTGGTACTTTGCTATTTCACTTTAGACACTTTACTACTTGAGTTTAGACAGTCTGTAGTGAGAACTGTGGTACTTTGCTATTTGACTTTAGACACTTTACTGCTTGAGTTTAGACAGTCTACTGTGAGAACTATGGCACTTTGCTATTTGATTTTAGACACTTTACTACTTGAGTTTAGACAGTCTACTGTGAGAACTGTGGCATGTTGCTATTTGACTTTATACACTTTACTACTTGCGTTTAGACACTGTGAGAACTGTGGCACTTTCCTTTGTGACTTTAGACACTTTACTACTTGAGTTTAGACAGTCTACTGTGAGAACTGTGGCACTTTGCTATTTGACTTTAGACACTTTACTACTTGAGTTTAGACAGTCTACTGTGAGAACTGTGGCACTTTGCTATTTTACTTTAGACACTTTACTACTTGAGTTTAGACAGTCTACTGTGAGAACTGTGGCACTTTGCTATTTGACTTTAGACACTTTACTACTTGAGTTTAGACACTGTGAGAACTGTGGTACTTTGCTATTTGACTTTAGACACTTTACTACTTGAGTTTAGACAGTCTACTGTGAGAACTGTGGCATGTTGCTATTTGACTTTAGACACTTTACTACTTGAGTTTAGACACTGTGAGAACTGTGGTACTTTGCTATTTGACTTTAGACACTTTACTGCTTGAGTTTAGACAGTCTACTGTGAGAACTGTGGCATGTTGCTATTTGACTTTAGACACTTTACTACTTGAGTTTAGACACTGTGAGAACTGTGGCACTTTGCTATTTGACTTTAGACACTTTACTACTTGAGTTTAGACAGTCTACTGTGAGAACTGTGCCACTTTGCTATTTGACTTTAGACACCTTACTACTTGAGTTTAGACAGTCTACTGTGAGAACTGTGGTACTTTGCTATTTGACTTTAGACACTTTACTACTTGAGTTTAGACAGTCTACTGTGAGAACTGTGGCATGTTGCTATTTGACTTTAGACACTTTACTACTTGAGTGTAGACACTGTGAGAACTGTGGTACTTTGCTTTTTGACTTTAGACACTTTACTACTTGAGTTTAGACAGTCTACTCTGAGAACTGTGGCACTTGCTATTTGACTTTAGACACTTTACTACTTGAGTTTAGACATTCTACTGTGAAAACTGTGGTGCTTTGCTCTTTGACTTTAGACACTTTACTACTTGAGTTTAGACAGTCTGTAGTGAGAACTGTGGTACTTTGCTATTTGACTTTAGACACTTTACTACTTGAGTTTAGACAGTCTACTGTGAGAACTGTGGCATGTTGCTATTTGTCTTTAGACACTTTACTACTTGAGTTTAGACAGTCTACTGTGAGAACTGTGGCACTTTGCTATTTGACTTTAGACACTTTAATACTTGAGTTTAGACAGTCTACTGTGAGAACTGTGGCATGTTGCTATTTGACTTTAGACACTTTACTGCTTGAGTTTAGACAGTCTACTGTGAGAACTGTGGCATGTTGCTATTTGACTTTAGACGCTTTACTACTTGAGTTTAGACAGTCTACTGTGAGTACTGTGGCATGTTGCTATTTGACTTTAGACACTTTACTGCTTGAGTTTAGACAGTCTACTGTGGGAACTGTGGTACTTTGGTATTTGACTTTAGACACTTTACTGCCTGAGTTTAGACAGTCTACTGTGAGAACTGTGGCATGTTGCTCTTTGACTTTAGACACTTTACTGCTTGAGTTTAGACAGTCTACTGTGAGAACTGTGGTACTTTGCTATTTGGCTTTAGACACTTTACTACTTGAGTTTAGACAGTCTACTGTGAGAACTATGGCACTTTGCTATTTGACTTTAGACACTTTACTGCTTGAGTTTAGACAGTCTACTGTGAGAACTATGGCACTTTGCTATTTGACTTTAGACACTTTACTACTTGAGTTTAGACAGTCTACTGTGAGAACTGTGGCATGTTGCTATTTGAGTTTAGACACTTTACTGCTTGAGTTTAGACGGTCTACTGTGAGAACTGTGGTACTTTGCTATTTGTCTTTAGACACTTTACTACTTGAGTTTAGACAGTCTACTGTGAGAACTGTGGCACCTTGCTATTTGACTTTAGACACTTTACTACTTGAGTGTAGACAGTCTACTGTGAGTACTGTGGCATGTTGCTATTTGACTTTAGACACTTTACTGCTTGAGTTTAGACAGTCTACTGTGAGAACTATGGCACTTTGCTATTTGACTTTAGACACTTTACTACTTGAGTTTAGACAGTCTACTGTGAGAACTGTGGCATGTTGCTATTTGACTTTAGACACTTTACTGCTTGAGTTTAGACAGTCTACTGTGAGTACTGTGGCATGTTGCTATTTGACTATAGACACTTTACTGCTTGAGTTTAGACAGTCTACTGTGAGTACTGTTGTACTTTGCTATTTGACTTTAGACACTTTACTCCTTGAGTTTAGACAGTCTACTGTGAGAACTGTGGCATGTTGCTATTTGACTTTAGACACTTTACTGCTTGAGTTTAGACAGTCTACTGTGAGAACTGTGGCATGTTGCTATTTGACTTTAGACACTTTACTGCTTGAGTTTAGACAGTCTACTGTGAGAACTGTGGTACTTTGCTATTTGACTTTAGACACTTTACTACTTGAGTTTAGACAGTCTACTGTGAGTACTGTGGCATGTTGCTATTTGACTTTAGACACTTTACTGCTTGAGTTTAGACAGTCTACTGTGAGAACTATGGCACTTTGCTATTTGACTTTAGACACTTTACTACTTGAGTTTAGACAGTCTACTGTGAGAACTGTGGTACTTTGCTATTTGACTTTAGACACTTTACTACTTGAGTTTAGACAGTCTACAGTGAGAACTATGGCACTTTGCTATTTGACTTTAGACACTTTACTGCTTGAGTTTAGACAGTCTACTGTGAGAACTATGGCACTTTGCTATTTGACTTTAGACACTTTACTAGTTGAGTTTAGACAGTCTACTGTGAGAACTGTGGCATGTTGCTATTTGACTTTAGACACTTTACTGCTTGAGTTTAGACAGTCTACTGTGAGAACTGTGGTACTTTGCTATTTGACTTTAGACACTTTACTACTTGAGTTTAGACAGTCTGTAGTGAGAACTGTGGTACTTTGCTATTTGACTTTAGACACTTTACTACTTGAGTTTAGACAGTCTACTGTGAGAACTGTGGCATGTTGCTGTTTGACTTTAGACACTTTACTGCTTGAGTTTAGACAGTCTACTGTGAGAACTGCGGTACTTTGCTATTTGACTTTAGACACTTTACTACTTGAGTTTAGACAGTCTACTGTGAGAACTATGGCACTTTGCTATTTGACTTTAGACACTTTACTGCTTGAGTTTACACAGTCTACTGTGAGAACTATGGCACTTTGCTATTTGACTTTAGACACTTTACTGCTTGCGTTTAGACAGTCAACTGTGAGAAATGTGGCATGTCGCTATTTGACTTTAGACACTTTACTGCTTGAGTTTAAACAGTCTACTGTGAGAACTGTGGTACTTTGCTATTTGACTTTAGACACTTTACTACTTGAGTTTAGACAGGCTGAGGTGAGAACTGTGGAACTTTGCTATTTGACTTTAGACACTTTACTACTTGAGTTTAGACACTGTGAGAACTGTGGCACTTTTCTATTTGACTTTAGACACTTTACTGCTTGAGTTTAGACAGTCTACTGTGAGAACAGTGGTACGTTGCTATTTGACTTTAGACACTTTACTACTTGAGTTTAGACACTGTGAGAACTGTGGCACTTTGCTATTTGACTTTAGACACGTTACTACTTGAGTTTAGACAGTCTACTGTGAGAACTGTGGCATGTTGCTATTTGACTTTAGACACTTTACTGCTTGAGTTTAGACAGTCTACTGTGAGAAGTGTGGCACTTTTCTATTTGACTTTAGACACTTTACTACTTGAGTTTAGACAGTTCACAGTGAGAACTGTGGCACTTTGCTATTTGACTTTAGACACTTTACTACTTGAGTTTAGACACTGTGAGAACTGTGGCATGTTGCTATTTGACTATAGACACTTTACTACTTGAGTTTAGACAGTCTACCGTGAGAACTGTGGTACTTTGCTATTTGACTTTAGACACTTTACTACTTGAGTTTAGACAGTCTACTGTGAGAACTGTGGCACTTTGCTATTTGACTTTAGACACTTTTCTGCTTGAGTTTAGACAGTCTACTGTGAGAACTATGGCACTTTGCTATTTGACTTTAGACACTTTACTACTTGAGTTTAGACAGTCTAATGTGAGAACTGTGGCATGTTGCTATTTGACTTTAGACACTTTACTGCTTGAGTTTAGACAGTCTACTGTGAGAACTGTGGTACTTTGCTATTTGACTTTAGACACTTTACTACTTGAGTTTAGACAGTCTACTGTCAGAACTGTGGCACTTTGCTATTTGACTTTAGACACTTTACTGCTTGAGTTTAGACAGTCTACTGTGAGAACTATGGCACATTGCTATTTGACTTTAGACACTTTACTACTTGAGTTTAGACAGTCTACTGTGAGAACTGTGGCATGTTGCTATTTGACTTTAGACACTTTACTGCTTGAGTTTAGACAGTCTACTGTGAGAACTGTGGTACTTTGCTATTTGACTTTAGACATTTTACTACTTGAGTTTAGACAGTCTACTGCGAGAACTGTGGCATGTTGCTGTTTGACTTTAGACACTTTACTGCTTGAGTTTAGACAGTCTACTGTGAGAACTGTGGTACTTTGCTATTTGACTCTAAACACTTTGCTACTTGAGTTTAGACAGTCTACTGTGAGAACTGTGGCACTTTGCTATTTGACTTTTAAACACTTTACTGCTTGAGTTTAGACAGTCTACTGTGAGAACTATGGCACTTTGCTATTTGACTTTAGACACTTTACTACTTGAGTTTAGACAGTCTACTGTGAGAACTGTGGCACTTTGCTATTTGACTTTAGACACTTTTCTACTTGAGTTTAGACACTGTGAGAACTGTGTCACTTTGCTATTTGACTTTAGACACTTTACTACTTGAGTTTAGACACTGTGAGAACTGTGGCACTTTGCTATTTGACTTTAGACACTTTAATACTTGAGTTTAGACAGTCTACTGTGAGAACTGTGGCACTTTGCTATTTGACTTTAGACACTTTACTACTTGAGTTTAGACAGTCTACTGTGAGAACTGTGGTACTTTGCTATTTGACTTTAGACACTTTACTACTTGAGTTTAGACAGTCTACTGTGAGAACTGTGGCACTTTGCTACTTGACTTTAGACACTTTACTACTTGAGTTTAGACAGTCTACTGTGAGAATTGTGGCACTTTGCTATTTGACTTTAGACACTTTACTACTTGAGTTTAGACAGTCTACTGTGAGAACTGTGGCACTTTGCTATTTGACTTTAGACACTTTACTACTTGAGTTTAGACAGTCTACTGTGAGAACTGTGGTGCTTTGCTATTTGACTTTAGACACTTTACTACTTGAGTTTAGACAGTCTACCGTGAGAACTGTGGCACTTTGCTATTTGACTTTAGACCATTTACTACTTGAGTTTAGACACTGTGAGAACTGCGGCACTTTGCTATTTGACTTTAGACACTTTACTGCTTGAGTGAGTTTAGACAATCTACTGTGAGAACTGTGGCATGTTGCTATTTGACTTTAGACACTTTACTACTTGAGTTTAGACACTGTGAGAACTGTCGTACTTTGCTATTTGACTTTAGACACTTTACTACTTGAGTTTAGACACTGTGAGAACTGTGGTACTTTGCTATTTGACTTTAGACACTTTACTGCTTGAGTTTAGACACTGTGAGAACTGTGGCACTTTGCTATTTGACTTTAGACACTTTACTGCTTGAGTTTAGACAGTCTACTCTGAGAACTGTGGTACTTTGCTATTTGACTTTAGACACTTTACTGTTTGAGTTTAGACTGTCTACTGTGAGAACTGTGGCACTTTGCTATTTGACTTTAGACACTTTACTACTTGAGTTTAGACAGTCTACTGTGAGAACTGTGGTACTTTGCTATTTGACTTTAGACACTTTACTACTTGAGTTTAGACAGTCTACTGTGAGAACTGTGGCATGTTGCTATTTGACTTTAGACACTTTACTGCTTGAGTTTAGACAGTCTACTGTGAGAACTGTGGTACTTTGCTATTTGACTTTAGGCACTTTACTACTTGAGTTTAGACAGCCTGTAGTGAGAACTGTGGAACTTTGCTATTTGACTTTAGACACTTTACTACTTGAGTTTAGACACTGTGAGAACTGTGGCACTTTGCTATTTGACTTTAGACACTTTACTGCTTGAGTTTAGACAGTCTACTGTGAGAACTGTGGTACTTTGCTATTTGACTTTGACAATTTACTACTTGAGTTTAGACACTGTGAGAACTGTGGCACTTTGCTATTTGACTTTAAACACTTTACTACTTGAGTTTAGACAGTCTACTGTGAGAACTGTGGCACTTTGCTATTTGACTTTAGACACTTTACTGCTTGAGTTTAGACAGTCTACTGTGAGAACTGTGGCACTTTTCTATTTGACTTTAGACACTTTACTACTTGAGTTTAGACAGTCTACTGTGAGAACTGTGGCACTTTGCTATTTGACTTTAGACGCTTTACTACTTTAGTTTAGACACTGTGAGAACTGTGGCACTTTGCTATTTGACTTTAGACACTTTACTACTTGAGTTTAGACACTGTCAGAACTGTGGCATGTTGCTATTTGACTATAGACACTTTACTACTTGAGTTTAGACAGTCTACCGTGAGAACTGTGGTACTTTGCTATTTGACTTTAGACACTTTACTACTTGAGTTTAGACAGTCTACTGTGAGAACTGTGGCACTTTGCTATTTGACTTTAGACACTTTACTGCTTGAGTTTAGACAGTCTACTGTGAGAACTATGGCACTTTGCTATTTGACTTTAGACACTTTACTGCTTGAGTTTAGACACTGTGAGAACTGTGGCATGTTGCTATTTGACTATAGACACTTTACTACTTGAGTTTAGACAGTCTACCGTGAGAACTGTGGTACTTTGCTATTTGACTTTAGACACTTTACTACTTGAGTGTAGACAGTCTACTGTGAGAACTGTGGCATGTTGCTCTTTGACTTTAGAAACTTTACTGCTTGAGTTTAGACAGTCTACTGTGAGAACTGTGCCATGTTGCTGTTTGACTTTAGACACTTTACTACTTGAGTTTAGACAGTCTACTGTGAGAACTGTGGCACTTTGCTATTTGACTTTAGACACTTTACTACTTGAGTTTAGACAGTCTACTGTGAGAACTGTGCCATGTTGCTGTTTGACTTTAGACACTTTACTACTTGAGTTTAGACAGTCTACTGTGAGAACTGTGCCATGTTGCTGTTTGACTATAGACACTTTACTACTTGAGTTTAGACAGTCTACCGTGAGAACTGTGGTACTTTGCTGTTTGACTTTAGACACTTTACTACTTGAGTGTAGACAGTCTACTGTGAGAACTGTGGCATGTTGCTCTTTGACTTTAGAAACTTTACTGCTTGAGTTTAGACAGTCTACTGTGAGAACTGTGCCATGTTGCTGTTTGACTTTAGACACTTTACTACTTGAGTTTAGACAGTCTACTGTGAGAACTGTGGCACTTTGCTATTTGACTTTAGACACTTTACTACTTGAGTTTAGACAGTCTACTGTGAGAACTGTGCCATGTTGCTGTTTGACTTTAGACACTTTACTACTTGAGTTTAGACAGTCTACTGTGAGAACTGTGGCACTTTGCTATTTGACTTTAGACACTTTACTACTTGAGTTTAGACAGTCTACTGTGAGAACTGTGGCACTTTGCTATTTGACTTTAGACACTTTACTACTTGAGTTTAGACAGTCTACTGTGAGAACTGTGCCATGTTGCTGTTTGACTTTAGACACTTTACTACTTGAGTTTAGACAGTCTACTGTGAGAACTGTGCCATGTTGCTGTTTGACTATAGACACTTTACTACTTGAGTTTAGACAGTCTACCGTGAGAACTGTGGTACTTTGCTATTTGACTTTAGACACTTTACTACTTGAGTTTAGACAGTCTACTGTGAGAACTGTGCCATGTTGCTGTTTGACTTTAGACACTTTACTGCTTGAGTTTAGACAGTCTACTGTGAGAACTGTGGTACTTTGCTATTTGACTTTAGACACTTTACTACTTGAGTTTAGACAGTCTACTGTGAGAACTGTGGCATGTTGCTGTTTGACTTTAAACACTTTACTACTTGAGTTTAGACAGTCTACTGTGAGAACTGTGGTACTTTGCTATTTGACTTTAGACACTTTACTACTTGAGTTTAGACAGTCTACTGTGAGAACTGTGGCACTTTGCTATTTGACTTTAGACACTTTACTACTTGAGTTTAGACAGTCTACTGTGAGAACTGTGGCATGTTGCTATTTGACTTTAGACACTTTACTACTTGAGTTTAGACACTGTGAGAACTGTGGCACTTTCCTATTTGACTTTAGACACTTTACTACTTGAGTTTAGACAGTCTACTGTGAGAACTGTGGCATGTTGCTATTTGACTTTAGACACTTTACTACTTGAGTTTAGACACTGTGAGAACTGTGGCACTTTCCTATTTGACTTTAGACACTTTACTACTTGAGTTTAGACAGTCTACTGTGAGAACTGTGGCATGTTGCTATTTGACTTTAGACACTTTACTACTTGAGTTTAGACACTGTGAGAACTGTGGCACTTTGCTATTTGACTTTAGACACTTTACTACTTGAGTTTAGACACTGTGAGAACTGTGGTTCTTTGCTATTTGACTTTAGACACTTTACTACTTGAGTTAAGACACTGTGAGAACTGTGGTACTTTGCTATTTGACTTTAGACACTTTACTACTTGAGTTTAGACACTGTGAGAACTTTGGTACTTTGCTATTTGACTTTAGACACTTTACTACTTGAGTTTAGACAGTCTACTGTGAGAACTATGGCACTTTGCTATTTGACTTTAGACACTTTACTGCTTGAGTTTAGACAGTCTACTGTGAGAACTATGGCACTTTGCTATTTGACTTTAGACACTTTAGTACTTGAGTTTAGACAGACTACTCTGAGAACTGTGGCACGTTGCTATTTGACTTTAGACACTTTACTACTTGAGTTTAGACACTGTGAGAACTGTGGCACTTTCGTATTTGACTTTAGACACTTTACTACTTGAGTTTAGACAGTCTACTGTGAGAACTGTGGCATGTTGCTATTTGACTTTAGTCACTTTACTACTTGAGTTTAGACACTGTGAGAACTGTGGCACTTTGCTATTTGTCGTTAGACACTTGACTACTTGATTTTAGACAGTCTACTGTGAGAACTGTGGCACTTTGCTATTTGACTTTAGATACTTTACTGCTTGAGTTTAGACAGTCTACTGTGAGAACTGTGGCACTTTGCTATTTGACTTAGGCACTTGACTACTTGAGTTCAGACAGTCTACTGTGAGAACGGTGGCACTTTGCTATTTGACATTAGACACTTTACTACTTGAGTTTAGACAGTCTACTGTGAGAACTGTGGCACTTTGCTATTTGACTTTAGACACTTTACTACTTGAGTTCAGACAGTCTACTGTGAGAACTGTGGTACTTTGCTATTTGACATTAGACACTTTACTACTTGAGTTTAGACAGTCTACTGTGAGAACTGTGGCACTTTGCTATTTGACTTTAGACACTTTACTACTAGAGTTTAGACAGTCTACTGTGAGAACTGTGGCACTTTGCTATTTGACTTTAGACACTTTGCTGCTTGAGTTTAGACACTGTGAGAACTGTGGCACTTTGCTATTTGACTTTAGACACTTTACTACTTGAGTTTAGACACTGTGAGAACTGTGGCACTTTGCTATTTGACTTTACACACTTTACTACTTGAGTTTAGACACTGTGAGAACTGTGGCACTTTGCTATTTGACTTTAGACACTTTACTACTAGAGTTTAGACAGTCTACTGTGAGAACTGTGGCACTTTGCTATTTGACTTTAGACACTTTGCTGCTTGAGTTTAGACACTGTGAGAACTGTGGCACTTTGCTATTTGACTTTAGACACTTTAATACTTGAGTTTAGACACTGTGAGAACTGTGGCACTTTGCTATTTGACATTAGACACTTTTCTGCTTGAGTTTAGACAGTCTACTGTGAGAACTGTGGTACTTTGCTATTTGACTTTAGACACTTTACTGCTTGAGTTTAGACAGTCTACTGTGCGAACTGTGGCACTTTGCTATTTGACTTTAGACACTTTATTACTTGAGTTTAGACACTGTGAGAACTGTGGACCTTTGCTATTTGACTTTAGACACTTTACTCCTTGAGTTTAGACAGTTTACAGTAAGAACTGTGGTACTTTGCTATTTGACTTTAGACACTTTACTACTTGAGTTTAGACAGTCTACAGTGAGAACTGTGGTACTTTGCTATTTGACTTTAGACACTTTACTGCTTGAGTTTAGACAGTCTGCAGTGAGAACTGTGGTACTTTGCTATTTGACTTTAGACACTTTACTACTTGAGTTTAGACACTGTGAGAACTGTGGCACTTTGCTATTTGACTTTAGACACTTTACTACTTGAGTTTAGACAGTCTACTGTGAGAACTGTGGTACTTTGCTATTTGACTTTAGACACTTTACTGCTTGAGTTTAGACACTGTGAGAATTGTGGCATGTTGCTATTTGACTTTAGACACTTTACTACTTGAGTTTAGACAGTCTACTGTGAGAACTGTGGACCTTTGCTATTTTACTTTAGACACTTTACTACTTGAGTTTAGACAGTCTACTGTGAGAACTGTGGTACTTTGCTATTTGACTTTAGACACTTTACTGCTTGAATTTAAACAGTCTACTGTGAGAACTGTGGCACTTTTCTATTTGACTTTAGACACTTTACTACTTGAGTTTAGACAGTCTACAGTGAGAACTGTGGCACTTTGCTATTTGACTTTAGACACTTTACTACTTGAGTTTAGACACTGTGAGAACTGTGGCACTTTGCTATTTGACTTTAGACACTTTACTACTTGAGTTTAGACACTGTGAGAACTGTGGCATGTTGCTATTTGACTATAGACACTTTACTACTTGAGTTTAGACAGTCTACTGTGAGAACTGTGGCATGTTGCTATTTGACTTTAGACACTTTACTGCTTGAGTTTAGACAGTCTACTGTGAGAACTGTGGCACTTTGCTATTTGACTTTAGACACTTTACTACTTGAGTTTAGACAGTCTACTGTGAGAACTGTGGCACTTTGCTATTTGACTTTAGACACTTTACTGCTTGAGTTTAGACAGTCTACTGTGAGAACTTTGGCACTTTGCTATTTGACTTTAGACACTTTACTACTTCAGTTTAGACAGTCTACTGTGAGAACTGTGGGGCATGTTGCTATTTGACTTTAGACACTTTACTGCTTGAGTTTAGACAGTCTACTGTGAGAACTGTGGTACTTTGCTATTTGACTTTAGACACTTTACTACTTGAGTTTAGACAGTCAACTGTGAGAACTGTGGCATTTTGCTGTTTGACTTTAGACACTTTACTGCTTGAGTTTAGACAGTCTCCTGTGAGAACTATGGCATGTTGCTATTTGACTTTAGACACTTTACTACTTGAGTTTAGACACTGTGAGGACTGTGGCACTTTGCTATTTGACTTTAGACACTTTACTACTTGAGTTTAGACAGTCTACTGTGAGAACTGTGGCACTTTGCTATTTGACTTTAGACACTTTACTACTTGAGTTTAGACACTGTGAGAACTGTGGCACTTTGCTATTTGACATTAGACACTTTACTACTTGAGTTTAGACACTGTGAGAACTGTAGCACTTTGCCATTTGACTTTAGACACTTTACTACTTGAGTTTAGACAGTCTACTGTGAGAACTCTGGTACTTTGCTATTTGACTTTAGACACTTTACTACTTGAGTTTAGACACTGTGAGAACTGTGACACTTTGCTATTTGACATTAGACACTTTACTACTTGAGTTTAGACACTGTGAGAACTGTGGCACTTCGCTATTTGACTTTAGACACTTGACTACTTGAGTTTAGACAGTCTACTGTGAGAACTGTGGCACTTTGCTATTTTACTTTAGACACTTTACTACTTGAGTTTAGACAGTCTACTGTGAGAACTGTGAGTCTTTGCTATTTGACTTTAGACACTTTACTGCTTGAGTTTAGACACTGCGAGAACTGTGGTACTTTGCTATTTGACTTTAGACACTTTACTACTTGAGTTTAGACACTGTGAGAACTTTGGTACTTTGCTATTTGACTTTAGACACTTTACTACTTGAGTTTTGACAGTCTACTGTGAGAACTGTGGCACTCTGCCATTTGACTTTAGACACTTTACTACTTGAGTTTAGACAGTCTACTGTGAGAACTGTGGCACTTTGCTATTTGACTTTAGACACTTTGCTACTTGAGTTTAGACACTGTGAGAACTGTGGCACTTTGCTATTTGACTTTAGACACTTTACTGCTTGAGTTTAGACAGTCTACTGTGAGAACTGTGGTACTTTGCTATTTGACTTTAGACACTTTACTACTTGAGTTTAGACAGTCTACTGTGAGAACTGTGGCACTTTGCTATTTGACTTTAGACACTTTACTGCTTGAGTTTAGACAGTCTACGGTGAGAACTATGGCACATTGCTATTTGACTTTAGACACTTTACTACTTGAGTTTAGACAGTCTACTGTGAGAACTGTGGCATGTTGCTATTTGACTTTAGACACTTTACTGCTTGAGTTTAGACAGTCTACTGTGAGAACTGTGGTACTTTGCTATTTGACTTTAGACATTTTACTACTTGAATTTAGACAGTCTACTGCGAGAACTGAGGCATGTTGCTGTTTGACTTTAGACACTTTACTGCTTGAGTTTAGACAGTCTACTGTGAGAACTGTGGTACTTTGCTATTTGACTTTAGACACTTTACTACTTGAGTTTAGACAGTCCACTGTGAGAACTGTGGCACTTTGCTATTTGACTTTTAAACACTTTACTGCTTGAGTTTAGACAGTCTACTGTGAGAACTATGGCACTTTGCTATTTGACTTTAGACACTTTACTACTTGAGTTTAGACAGTCTACTGTGAGAACTGTGGCACTTTGCTATTTGACTTTAGACACTTTTCTACTTGAGTTTAGACACTGTGAGAACTGTGTCACTTTGCTATTTGACTTTAGACACTTTACTACTTGAGTTTAGACACTGTGAGAACTGTGGCACTTTGCTATTTGACTTTAGACACTTTAATACTTGAGTTTAGACAGTCTACTGTGAGAACTGTGGCACTTTGCTATTTGACTTTAGACACTTTACTACTTGAGTTTAGACAGTCTACTGTGAGAACTGTGGTACTTAGCTATTTGACTTTAGACACTTTACTACTTGAGTTTAGACAGTCTACTGTGAGAACTGTGGCACTTTGCTACTTGACTTTAGGCACTTTACTACTTGAGTTTAGGCAGTCTACTGTGAGAACTGTGGCACTTTGCTATTTGACTTTAGACACTTTACTACCTGAGTTTAGACAGTCTACTGTGAGAACTGTGGCACTTTGCTATTTGACTTTAGACACTTTACTACTTGACTTTAGACAGTCTACTGTGAGAACTGTGGTGCTTTGCTATTTGACTTTAGACACTTTACTACTTGAGTTTAGACAGTCTACCGTGAGAACTGTGGCACTTTGCTATTTGACTTTAGACCATTTACTACTTGAGTTTAGACACTGTGAGAACTGCGGCACTTTGCTATTTGACTTTAGACACTTTACTGCTTGAGTTTAGACAATCTACTGTGAGAACTGTGGCATGTTGCTATTTGATTTTAGACACTTTACTACTTGAGTTTAGACACTGTGAGAACTGTGGTACTTTGCTATTTGACTTTAGACACTTTACTGCTTGAGTTTAGACAGTCTACTCTGAGAACTGTGGTACTTTGCTATTTGACTTTAGACACTTTACTGTTTGAGTTTAGACTGTCTACTGTGAGAACTGTGGCACTTTGCTATTTGACTTTAGACACTTTACTACTTGAGTTTAGACAGTCTACTGTGAGAACTGTGGTACTTTGCTATTTGACTTTAGACACTTTACTACTTGAGTTTAGACAGTCTACTGTGAGAACTGTGGCATGTTGCTATTTGACTTTAGACATTTTACTGCTTGAGTTTAGACAGTCTACTGTGAGAACTGTGGTACTTTGCTATTTGACTTTAGACACTTTACTACTTGAGTTTAGACAGCCTGTAGTGAGAACTGTGGAACTTTGCTATTTGACTTTAGACACTTTACTACTTGAGTTTAGACACTGTGAGAACTGTGGCACTTTGCTATTTGACTTTAGACACTTTACTGCTTGAGTTTAGACAGTCTACTGTGAGAACTGTGGTACTTTGCTATTTGACTTTAGACACTTTACTACTTGAGTTTAGACACTGTGAGAACTGTGGCACTTTGCTATTTGACTTTAAACACTTTACTACTTGAGTTTAGACAGTCTACTGTGAGAACTGTGGCACTTTGCTATTTGACTTTAGACACTTTACTGCTTGAGTTTAGACAGTCTACTGTGAGAACTGTGGCACTTGTCTATTTGACTTTAGACACTTTACTACTTGAGTTTAGACACTGTGAGAACTGTGGCACTTTGCTATTTGACTTTAGACACTTTACTACTTGAGTTTAGACACTGTGAGAACTGTGGCATGTTGCTATTTGACTATAGACACTTTACTACTTGAGTTTAGACAGTCTACCGTGAGAACTGTGGTACTTTGCTATTTGACTTTAGACACTTTACTACTTGAGTTTAGACAGTCTACTGTGAGAACTGTGGCACTTTGCTATTTGACTTTAGACACTTTATTACTTGAGTTTAGACAGTCTACTGTGAGAACTGTGCCATGTTGCTGTTTGACTTTAGACACTTTACTGCTTGAGTTTAGACAGTCTACTGTGAGAACTGTGGTACTTTGCTATTTGACTTTAGACACTTTATTACTTGAGTTTAGACAGTCTACTGTGAGAACTGTGCCATGTTGCTGTTTGACTTTAGACACTTTACTGCTTGAGTTTAGACAGTCTACTGTGAGAACTGTGGTACTTTGCTATTTGACTTTAGACACTTTACTACTTGAGTTTAGACAGTCTACTGTGAGAACTGTGGCATGTTGCTGTTTGACTTTAGACACTTTACTACTTGAGTTTAGACAGTCTACTGTGAGAACTGTGGTACTTTGCTATTTGACTTTAGACACTTTACTACTTGAGTTTAGACAGTCTACTGTGAGAACTGTGGCACTTTGCTATTTGACTTCAGACACTTTACTACTTGAGTTTAGACAGTCTACTGTGAGAACTGTGGCATGTTGCTATTTGACTTTAGACACTTTACTACTTGAGTTTAGACACTGTGAGAACTGTGGCACTTTCCTATTTGACTTTAGACACTTTACTACTTGAGTTTAGACAGTCTACTGTGAGAACTGTGGCATGTTGCTATTTGACTTTAGACACTTTACTACTTGAGTTTAGACACTGTGAGAACTGTGGCACTTTCCTATTTGACTTTAGACACTTTACTACTTGAGTTTAGACAGTCTACTGTGAGAACTGTGGCATGTTGCTATTTGACTTTAGACACTTTACTACTTGAGTTTAGACACTGTGAGAACTGTGGCACTTTGCTATTTGACTTTAGATACTTTACTACTTGAGTTTAGACACTGTGAGAACTGTGGTTCTTTGCTATTTGACTTTAGACACTTTACTACTTGAGTTAAGACACTGTGAGAACTGTGGTACTTTGCTATTTGACTTTAGACACTTTACTACTTGAGTTTAGACACTGTGAGAACTTTGGTACTTTGCTATTTGACTTTAGACACTTTACTACTTGAGTTTAGACAGTCTACTGTGAGAACTATGGCACTTTGCTATTTGACTTTAGACACTTTACTGCTTGAGTTTAGACAGTCTACTGTGAGAACTATGGCACTTTGCTATTTGACTTTAGACACTTTAGTACTTGAGTTTAGACAGACTACTCTGAGAACTGTGGCACGTTGCTATTTGACTTTAGACACTTTACTACTTGAGTTTAGACACTGTGAGAACGGTGGCACTTTCCTATTTCACTTTAGACACTTTACTACTTGAGTTTAGACAGTCTACTGTGAGAACTGTGGCATGTTGCTATTTGACTTTAGTCACTTTACTACTTGAGTTTCGACACTGTGAGAACTGTGGCACTTTGCTATTTGACGTTAGACACTTGACTACTTGATTTTAGACAGTCTACTGTGAGAACTGTGGCACTTTGCTATTTGACTTTAGACACTTTACTGCTTGAGTTTAGACAGTCTACTGTGAGAACTGTGGCACTTTGCTATTTGACTTTAGACTCTTTACTACTCGAGTTTTGACAGACACTGTGAGAACTGTGGTACTTTGCTATTTGACTTTAGACACTTTACTACTTGAGTTTAGACAGTCTACTGTGAGAACTGTGGCACTTTGCTATTTGACTTTAGACACTTTACTACTAGAGTTTAGACAGTCTACTGTGAGAACTGTGGCACTTTGCTATTTGACTTTAGACACTTTGCTGCTTCAGTTTAGACACTGTGAGAACTGTGGCACTTTGCTATTTGACTTTAGACACTTTACTACTTGAGTTTAGACACTGTGAGAACTGTGGCACTTTGCTATTTGACATTAGACACTTTTCTGCTTGAGTTTAGACAGTCTACTGTGAGAACTGTGGTACTTTGCTATTTGACTTTAGACACTTTACTGCTTGAGTTTAGACAGTCTACTGTGCGAACTGTGGCACTTTGCTATTTGACTTTAGACACTTTATTACTTGAGTTTAGACACTGTGAGAACTGTGGACCTTTGCTATTTGACTTTAGACACTTTACTGCTTGAGTTTAGACAGTCTACAGTAAGAACTGTGGTACTTTGCTATTTGACTTTAGACACTTTACTACTTGAGTTTAGACAGTCTACAGTGAGAACTGTGGTACTTTGCTATTTGACTTTAGACACTTTACTGCTTGAGTTTAGACAGTCTACTGTGAGAACTGTGGCACTTTGCTATTTGACTTTAGACACTTTACTACTTGAGTTTAGACAGTCTACTGTGAGAACTGTGGCACTTTGCTATTTGACTTAGGCACTTGACTACTTGAGTTCAGACAGTCTACTGTGAGAACTGTGGCACTTTGCTATTTGACATTAGACACTTTACTACTTGAGTTTAGACAGTCTGCAGTGAGAACTGTGGTACTTTGCTATTTGACTTTAGACACTTTACTACTTGAGGTTAGACACTGTGAGAACTGTGGCACTTTGCTATTTGACTTTAGACACTTTACTACTTGAGTTTAGACAGTCTACTGTGAGAACTGTGGTACTTTGCTATTTGACTTTAGACACTTTACTGCTTGAGTTTAGACACTGTGAGAACTGTGGCATGTTGCTATTTGACTTTAGACACTTTACTACTTGAGTTTAGACAGTCTACAGTGAGAACTGTGGACCTTTGCTATTTTACTTTAGACACTTTACTACTTGAGTTTAGACAGTCTACTGTGAGAACTGTGGTACTTTGCTATTTGACTTTAGACACTTTACTGCTTGAATTTAAACAGTCTACTGTGAGAACTGTGGCACTTTTCTATTTGACTTTAGACACTTTACTACTTGAGTTTAGACAGTCTACAGTGAGAACTGTGGCACTTTGCTATTTGACTTTAGACACTTTACTACTTGAGTTTAGACACTGTGAGAACTGTGGCACTTTGCTATTTGACTTTAGACACTTTACTACTTGAGTTTAGACACTGTGAGAACTGTGGCATGTTGCTATTTGACTATAGACACTTTACTACTTGAGTTTAGACAGTCTACTGTGAGAACTGTGGCATGTTGCTATTTGACTTTAGACACTTTACTGCTTGAGTTTAGACAGTCTACTGTGAGAACTGTGGCACTTTGCTATTTGACTTTAGACACTTTACTACTTGAGTTTAGACAGTCTACTGTGAGAACTGTGGCACTTTGCTATTTGACTTTAGACACTTTACTGCTTGAGTTTAGACAGTCTACTGTGAGAACTATGACACTTTGCTATTTGACTTTAGACACTTTACTACTTCAGTTTAGACAGTCTACTGTGAGAACTGTGGGGCATGTTGCTATTTGACTTTAGACACTTTACTGCTTGAGTTTAGACAGTCTACTGTGAGAACTGTGGTACTTTGCTATTTGACTTTAGACACTTTACTACTTGAGTTTAGACAGTCAACTGTGAGAACTGTGGCATGTTGCTGTTTGACTTTAGACACTTTACTGCTTGAGGTTAGACAGTCTCCTGTGAGAACTGTGGCATGTTGCTATTTGACTTTAGACACTTTACTACTTGAGGTTAGACACTGTGAGGACTGTGGCACTTTGCTATTTGACTTTAGACACTTTACTACTTGAGTTTAGACAGTCTACTGTGAGAACTGTGGCACTTTGCTATTTGACTTTAGACACTTTACTACTTGAGTTTAGACACTGTGAGAACTGTGGCACTTTGCTATTTGACATTAGACACTTTACTACTTGAGTTTAGACACTGTGAGAACTGTAGCACTTTGCCATTTGACTTTAGACACTTTACTACTTGAGTTTAGACAGTCTACTGTGAGAACTCTGGTACTTTGCTATTTGACTTTAGACACTTTACTACTTGAGTTTAGACACTGTGAGAACTGTGACACTTTGCTATTTGACATTAGACACTTTACTACTTGAGTTTAGACACTGTGAGAACTGTGGCACTTCGCTATTTGACTTTAGACACTTGACTACTTGAGTTTAGACAGTCTACTGTGAGAACTGTGGCACTTTGCTATTTGACTTTAGACACTTTACTACTTGAGTTTAGACAGTCTACTGTGAGAACTGTGAGACTTTGCTAATTGACTTTAGACACTTTACTGCTTGAGTTTAGACACTGCGAGAACTGTGGTACTTTGCTATTTGACTTTAGACACTTTACTACTTGTGTTTAGACACTGTGAGAACTGTGGTACTTTGCTATTTGACTTTAGACACTTTACTACTTGAGTTTAGACACTGTGAGAACTTTGGTACTTTGCTATTTGACTTTAGACACTTTACTACTTGAGTTTAGACAGTCTACTGTGAGAACTGTGGCACTCTGCCATTTGACTTTAGACACTTTACTACTTGAGTTTAGACAGTCTACTGTGAGAACTGTGGCACTTTGCTATTTGACTTTAGACACTTTGCTACTTGAGTTTAGACACTGTGAGAACTGTGGCACTTTGCTATTTGACTTTAGACACTTTACTACCTGAGTTTAGACAGTCTACTGTGAGAACTGTGGCATGTTGCTGTTTGACTTTAGACACTTTACTGCTTGAGTTTAGACAGTCTACTGTGAGAACTGTGGTACTTTGCTATTTGACTTTACACACTTTACTGCTTGAGTTTAGACAGTCTACTGTGAGAACTGTGGCACTTTGCTATTTGACTTTAGACTTTACTACTTGAGTTTAGACAGTCTACTCTGAGAACTGTGGCTCTTTGCCATTTGACTTTAGACACTTTACTACTTGAGTTTAGACACTGTGAGAACTGTGGCACTTTGCTATTTGACTTTAGACACTTTACTACTTGAGTTTAGAGAGTCTACTGTGAGAACTGTGGCACTTTGCTATTTGACTTTAGACACTTTACTACTTGAGTTTAGACAGTCTACTGTGAGAACTGTGGCACTTTGCTATTTGACTTTAGACACTTTACTGCTTGAGTTTAGACAGTCTACTGTGAGAACTGTGGCACTTTGCTATTTGACTTTAGACACTATACTACTTGAGTTTAGACACTGTGAGAACTGTGGTACTTTGCTATTTGACTTTAGACACTTTACTGCTTGAGTTTAGACAGTCTACTGTAAGAACTGTGGCACTTTGCTATTTGACTTTAGACACTTTACTGCTTGAGTTTAGACAGTCTACTGTGAGAACTGTGGCACTTTGCTATTTGACTTAGGCACTTGACTATTTGAGTTTAGACAGTCTACTGTGAGAACTGTGGCACTTTGCTATTTGACATTAGACACTTTACTACTTGAGTTTAGACAGTCTACTGTGAGAACTGTGGCATGTTGCTATTTGACTTTAGACACTTTACGACTTGAGTTTAGACAGTCTACTGTGAGAACTGTGGCACTTTGCTATTTGACTTTAGACACTTTACTACTTGAGTTTAGACACTCTGAGAACTGTGGCACTTTGCTATTTGACATTAGACACTTGACTACTTGAGTTTAGACACTGTGAGAACTGTGGCACTTTGCTATTTGACTTTAGACACTTTACTACTTGAGTTTAGACAGTCAACTGTGAGAACTGTGGCATGTTGCTGTTTGACTTTAGACACTTTACTGCTTGAGTTTAGACAGTCTCCTGTGAGAACTGTGGCATGTTGCTATTTGACTTTAGACACTTTACTACTTGAGGTTAGACACTGTGAGGACTGTGGCACTTTGCTATTTGACTTTAGACACTTTACTACTTGAGTTTAGACAGTCTACTGTGAGAACTGTGGCACTTTGCTATTTGACTTTAGACACTTTACTACTTGAGTTTAGACACTGTGAGAACTGTGGCACTTTGCTATTTGACATTAGACACTTTACTACTTGAGTTTAGACACTGTGAGAACTGTAGCACTTTGCCATTTGACTTTAGACACTTTACTACTTGAGTTTAGACAGTCTACTGTGAGAACTCTGGTACTTTGCTATTTGACTTTAGACACTTTACTACTTGAGTTTAGACACTGTGAGAACTGTGACACTTTGCTATTTGACATTAGACACTTTACTACTTGAGTTTAGACACTGTGAGAACTGTGGCACTTCGCTATTTGACTTTAGACACTTGACTACTTGAGTTTAGACAGTCTACTGTGAGAACTGTGGCACTTTGCTATTTGACTTTAGACACTTTACTACTTGAGTTTAGACAGTCTACTGTGAGAACTGTGAGACTTTGCTAATTGACTTTAGACACTTTACTGCTTGAGTTTAGACACTGCGAGAACTGTGGTACTTTGCTATTTGACTTTAGACACTTTACTACTTGTGTTTAGACACTGTGAGAACTGTGGTACTTTGCTATTTGACTTTAGACACTTTACTACTTGAGTTTAGACACTGTGAGAACTTTGGTACTTTGCTATTTGACTTTAGACACTTTACTACTTGAGTTTAGACAGTCTACTGTGAGAACTGTGGCACTCTGCCATTTGACTTTAGACACTTTACTACTTGAGTTTAGACAGTCTACTGTGAGAACTGTGGCACTTTGCTATTTGACTTTAGACACTTTGCTACTTGAGTTTAGACACTGTGAGAACTGTGGCACTTTGCTATTTGACTTTAGACACTTTACTACCTGAGTTTAGACAGTCTACTGTGAGAACTGTGGCATGTTGCTGTTTGACTTTAGACACTTTACTGCTTGAGTTTAGACAGTCTACTGTGAGAACTGTGGTACTTTGCTATTTGACTTTACACACTTTACTGCTTGAGTTTAGACAGTCTACTGTGAGAACTGTGGCACTTTGCTATTTGACTTTAGACTTTACTACTTGAGTTTAGACAGTCTACTCTGAGAACTGTGGCTCTTTGCCATTTGACTTTAGACACTTTACTACTTGAGTTTAGACACTGTGAGAACTGTGGCACTTTGCTATTTGACTTTAGACACTTTACTACTTGAGTTTAGAGAGTCTACTGTGAGAACTGTGGCACTTTGCTATTTGACTTTAGACACTTTACTACTTGAGTTTAGACAGTCTACTGTGAGAACTGTGGCACTTTGCTATTTGACTTTAGACACTTTACTGCTTGAGTTTAGACAGTCTACTGTGAGAACTGTGGCACTTTGCTATTTGACTTTAGACACTATACTACTTGAGTTTAGACACTGTGAGAACTGTGGTACTTTGCTATTTGACTTTAGACACTTTACTGCTTGAGTTTAGACAGTCTACTGTAAGAACTGTGGCACTTTGCTATTTGACTTTAGACACTTTACTGCTTGAGTTTAGACAGTCTACTGTGAGAACTGTGGCACTTTGCTATTTGACTTAGGCACTTGACTATTTGAGTTTAGACAGTCTACTGTGAGAACTGTGGCACTTTGCTATTTGACATTAGACACTTTACTACTTGAGTTTAGGCAGTCTACTGTGAGAACTGTGGCATGTTGCTATTTGACTTTAGACACTTTACGACTTGAGTTTAGACAGTCTACTGTGAGAACTGTGGCACTTTGCTATTTGACTTTAGACACTTTACTACTTGAGTTTAGACACTCTGAGAACTGTGGCACTTTGCTATTTGACATTAGACACTTGACTACTTGAGTTTAGACACTGTGAGAACTGTGGCACTTTGCTATTTGACTTTAGACACTTTACTACTTGAGTTTAGACAGTCTACTGTGAGAACTGTGGCACTTTGCTATTTGACTTTAGACACTTTACTACTTGAGTTTAGACAGTCTACTCTGAGAACTGTGACTCTTTGCTATTTGACTTTAGACACTTTACTACTTGAGTTTAGACACTGTGAGAACTGTGGCACTTTGCTATTTGACTTTAGACACTTTACTACTTGAGTTTAGACAGTCTACTGTGAGAACTGTGGCACTTTGCTATTTGACTTTAGACACTTTACTACTTGAGATTAGACAGTCTACTGTGAGAACTGTGGCAGTTTGCTATTTGACTTTAGACACTTTACTGCTTGAGTTTAGACAGTCTACTGTGAGAACTGTGGCACTTTGCTATTTGACTTTAGACACTTTACTACTTGAGTTTAGACACTGTGAGAACTGTGGCACTTTGCTATTTGACTTTAGACACTTTACTGCTTGAGTTTAGACAGTCTACTGTAAGAACTGTGGCACTTTGCTATTTGACTTTAGACACTTTACTGCTTGAGTTTAGACAGTCTACTGTGAGAACTGTGGCACTTTGCTATTTGACTTAGGCACTTGACTACTTGAGTTTAGACAGTCTACTGTGAGAACTGTGGCACTTTGCTATTTGACATTAGACACTTTACTACTTGAGTTTAGACAGTCTACTGTGAGAACTGTGGCACTTAGCTATTTGACTTTAGACACTTTACTACTTGAGTTTAGACAGTCTACTGTGAGAACTGTGGCACTTTGCTATTTGACTTTACACACTTTACTACTTGAGTTTAGACACTGTGAGAACTGTGGCACTTTGCTATTTGACTTTAGACACTTTACTACTTGAGTTTAGACACTGCGAGAACTGTCGTACTTTGCTATTTGACTTTAGACACTTTACTGCTTGAGTTTAGACAGTCTACTATGAGAACTGTGGCACTTTGCTATTTGACTTTAGACACTTTACTACTTGAGTTTAGACAGTCTACTGTGAGAACTGTGGCACTTTCCTATTTGACTTTAGACCCTTTACTACTTGAGTTTAGACAGTCTACTGTGAGAACTGTGGCACTTTGCTATTTGACTTTAGACACTTTACTACTTGAGTTTAGACACTGTGAGAACTGTGGCACTTTGCTATTTGACTTTAGACACTTTACTACTTGAGTTTAGACACTGTGAAAACTGTGGCACTTTGCTATTTGACTTTAGACACTTTACTGCTTGAGTTTAGACAGTCTACTGTGAGAACTGTGGTACTTTGCTATTTGACTTTAGACACTTTACTGCTTGAGTTTAGACAGTCTACTGTGAGAACTGTGGCACTTTGCTGTTTGACTTTAGACACTTTACTACTTGAGTTTAGACACTGTGAGAACTGTGGACCTTTGCTATTTGACTTTAGACACTTTACTGCCTGAGTTTAGACAGTCTACAGTGAGAACTGTGGTACTTTGCTATTTGACTTTAGACACTTTACTACTTGAGTTTAGACAGTCTACAATGAGAACTGTGGCACTTTGCTATTTGACTTTAGACACTTTACTACTTGAGTTTAGACACTGTGAGAACTGTGGTACTTTGCTATTTGCCTTTAGACACTTTACTGCTTGAGTTTAGACAGTCCACTGTAAGAACTGTCGCACTTTGCTATTTGACTTTAGACACTTTACTGCTTGAGTTTAGACACTGTGAGAATTGTGGCATGTTGCTATTTGACTTTAGACACATTACTACTTGAGTTTAGACAGTCTACTGTGAGAACTGTGGACCTTTGCTATTTGACTTTAGACACTTTACTACTTGAGTTTAGACAGTCTACTGTGAGAACTGTGGTACTTTGCTATTTGACTTTAGACACTTTACTACTTGAGTTTAGACACTGTGAGAACTGTGGTACTTTGCTATTTGACTTTAGGCACTTTACTGCTTGAGTTTAGACAGTCTACTGTGAGAACTGTGGCATGTTGCTATTTGACTTTAGACACTTTACTGCTTGAGTTTAGACAGTCTGTAGTGAGAACTGTGGCACTTTGCTATTTGACTTTAGACACTTTACTACTTGAGTTTAGACACTGTGAGAATTGTGGCATGTTGCTATTTGACTTTAGACACATTACTACTTGAGTTTAGACAGTCTACTGTGAGAACTGTGGACCTTTGCTATTTGACTTTAGACACTTTACTACTTGAGTTTAGACAGTCTACTGTGAGAACTGTGGTACTTTGCTATTTGACTTTAGACACTTTACTACTTGAGTTTAGACACTGTGAGAACTGTGGTACTTTGCTATTTGACTTTAGGCACTTTACTGCTTGAGTTTAGACAGTCTACTGTGAGAACTGTGGCATGTTGCTATTTGACTTTAGACACTTTACTGCTTGAGTTTAGACAGTCTGTAGTGAGAACTGTGGCACTTTGCTATTTGACTTTAGACACTTTACTACTTGAGTTTAGACAGTCTACTGTGAGAACTGTGGCACTTTGCTATTTGACTTTAGACACTTTACTACTTGAGTTTAGACAGTCTACTGTGAGAACTGTGGCACTTTTCTATTTGACTTTAGACACTTTACTACTTGAGTTTAGACAGTCTACAGTGAGAACTGTGGCACTTTGCTATTTAACTTTAGACACTTTACTACTTGAGTTTAGACACTGTGAGAACTGTGGTACTTTGCTATTTGACTTTAGACACTTTACTACGTGAGTTTAGACAGTCTACTGTGAGAACTGTGGCACTTTGCTATTTGACTTTAGACACTTTACTACTTGAGTTTAGACACTGTGAGAACTGTGGCATGTTGCTATTTGACTATAGACACTTTACTACTTGAGTTTAGACAGTCTACTGTGAGAACTGTGGCATGTTGCTATTTGACTTTAGACACTTTACTGCTTGAGTTTAGACAGTCTACTGTGAGAACTGTGGCACTTTGCTATTTGACTTTAGACACTTTACTACTTGAGTTTAGACAGTCTACTGTGAGAACTGTGGCATGTTGCTATTTGACTTTAGACACTTTACTGCTTGAGTTTAGACAGTCTACTGTGAGAACTGTGGCACTTTGCCATTTGACTTTAGACACTTTACTACTTGAGTTTAGACACTGTGAGAACTGTGGCACTTTGCTATTTGACTTTAGACACTTTACTGCTTGAGTTTAGACAGTCTCCTGTGAGAACTGTGGCATGTTGCTATTTGACTTTAGACACTTTACTACTTGAGTTTAGACACTGTGAGGACTGTGGCACTTTGCTATTTGACTTTAGACACTTTACTACTTGAGTTTAGACAGTCTACTGTGAGAACTGTGGCACTTTCCTATTTGACTTTAGACACTTTACTACTTGAGTTTAGACAGTCTACTGTGAGAACTGTGGCACTTTGCTATTTGACTTTAGACTCTTTACTACTTGAGTTTAGACACTGTGAGAACTGTGGCACTTTGCTATTTGACTTTAGGCACTTTACTACTTGAGTTTAGACACTGTGAGAACTGTAGCACTTTGCCATTTGACTTTAGACACTTTACTACTTGAGTTTAGACAGTCTACCGTGAGAACTGTGGTACTTTGCTATTTGACTTTAGACACTTTACTACTTGAGTTTAGACACTGTGAGAACTGTGACACTTTGCTATTTGACATTAGACCCTTTACTACTTGAGTTTAGACACTGTGAGAACTGTGGCACTTCGCTATTTGACTTTAGACACTCGACTACTTGAGTTTAGACAGTCTACTGTGAGAACTGTGGCACTTTGCTATTTGACTTTAGACACTTTACTACTTGAGTTTAGACACTCTACTGTGAGAACTGTGAGACTTAGCTATTTGACTTTAGACACTTTACTGCTTGAGTTTAGACACTGCGAGAACTGTGGTACTTTGCTATTTGACTTTAGACACTTTACTACTTGAGTTTAGACACTGTGAGAACTGTGGTACTTTGCTATTTTACATTAGACACTTTACTACTTGAGTTTAGACACTGTGAGAACTTTGGTACTTTGCTATTTGACTTTAGACACTTTACTACTTGAGTTTAGACAGTCTACTGTGAGAACTGTGGCACTTTGCCATTTGACTTTAGACACTTTACTACTTGAGTTTAGACAGTCTACTGTGAGAACTGTGGCACTTTGCTATTTGACTTTAGACACTTTGCTACTTGAGTTTAGACACTGTGAGAACTGTGGCACTTTGCTATTTGACTTTAGACACTTTACTACCTGAGTTTAGACAGTCTACTGTGAGAACTGTGGCATGTTGCTGTTTGACTTTAGACACTTTACTGCTTGAGTTTAGACAGTCTACTGTGAGAACTGTGGTACTTTGCTATTTGACTTTACACACTTTACTGCTTGAGTTTAGACTGTCTACTGTGAGAACTGTGGCATTTTTCTATTTGACTTTAGACACTTTACTGCTTGAGTTTAGACAGTCTTCTGTGAGAACTGTGGCACTTTGCTATTTGACTTTAGACACTTCATTACTTGAGTTTGGACAGTCTACTGTGAGAACTGTGGCACTTTGCTATTTGACTTTAGACTTTACTACTTGAGTTTAGACAGTCTACTCTGTGAACTGTGGCTCTTTGCCATTTGACTTTAGACACTTTACTACTTGAGTTTAGACAGTCTACTGTGAGAACTGTGGCACTTTGCTATTTGACTTTAGACTCTTTACTACTTGAGTTTAGACAGTCTACTGTGAGAACTGTGGCACTTTGCTATTTGACTTTAGACACTTTACTACTTGAGTTTAGACAGTCTACTGTGAGAACTGTGGCACTTTGCTGTTTGACTTTAGACACTTTACTGCTTGAGTTTAGACAGTCTACTGTGAGAACTGTGGCACTTTGCTATTTGACTTTAGACACTTTACTACTTGAGTTTAGACACTGTGAGAACTGTGGTACTTTGCTATTTGCCTTTAGACACTTTACTGCTTGAGTTTAGACAGTCCACTGTAAGAACTGTCGCACTTTGCTATTTGACTTTAGACACTTTACTGCTTGAGTTTAGACAGTCTACTGTGAGAACTGTGGCACTTTGCTATTTGACTTAGGCACTTGACTATTTGAGTTTAGACAGTCTACTGTGAGAACTGTGGCACTTTGCTATTTGACATTAGACACTTTACTACTTGAGTTTAGACAGTCTACTGTAAGAACTGTGGCATGTTGCTATTTGACTTTAGACACTTTACTACTTTAGTTTAGACAGTCTACTGTGAGAACTGTGGCACTTTGCTATTTGACTTTAGACACTTTACTACTTGAGTTTAGACACTGTGAGAACTGTGACACTTTGCTATTTGACTTTAGACACTTTACTACTTGAGTTTAGACACTGTGAGAACTGTGGCACTTTGCTATTTGACTTTAGACACTTCACTACTTGAGTTTAGACAGTCTACTGTGAGAACTGTGGCACTTTGCTATTTGACTTTAGACACTTTACTACTTGAGTTTAGACAGTCTACTCTGAGAAATGTGGCTCTTTGCTATTTGACTTTAGACACTTTACTACTTGAGTTTAGACACTGTGAGAACTGTGGCACTTTGCTATTTGATTTAGACACTTTACTACTTGAGTTCAGACAGTCTACTGTGAGAACTGTGGCACTTTGCTATTTGACTTTAGACACTTTACTACTTGAGTTTAGACAGTCTACTGTGAGAACTGTGGCACTTTGCTATTTAACTTTAGACACTTTACTGCTTGAGTTTAGACAGTCTACTGTGAGAACTGTGGCACTTTGCTATTTGACTTTAGACACTTTACTACTTGAGTTTAGACACTGTGAGAACTGTGGTACTTTGCTATTTGACTTTAGACACTTTACTGCTTGAGTTTAGACAGTCTACTGTAAGAACTGTGGCACTTTGCTATTTGACTTTAGACACTTTACTGCTTGAGTTTAGACAGTCTACTGTGAGAACTGTGGCACTTTGCTATTTGACTTAGGCACTTGACTACTTGAGTTTAGACAGTCTACTGTGAGAACTGTGGCACTTTGCTATTTGACATTAGACACTTTACTACTTGAGTTAGACAGTCTACTGTGAGAACTGTGGCACTTAGCTATTTGACTTTAGACACTTTACTACTTGAGTTTAGACAGTCTACTGTGAGAACTGTGGCACTTTGCTATTTGACTTTAGACACTTTACTACTTGAGTGTAGACACTGTGAGAACTGTGGCACTTTGCTATTTGACTTTAGACACTTTACTACTTGAGTTCAGACACTGTGACAACTGTGGTACTTTGCTATTTGACTTTAGACACTTTACTGCTTGAGTTTAGACAGTCTACTGTGAGAACTGTGGCACTTTGCTATTTGACTTTAGACACTTTACTACTTGAGTTTAGACAGTCTACTGTGAGAACTGTGGCACTTTCCTATTTGACTTTACACACTTTACTACTTGAGTTTAGACAGTCTACTGTGAGAACTGTGGCACTTTGCTATTTGACTTTAGACACTTTACTACTTGAGTTTAGACACTGTGAGAACTGTGGCACTTTGCTATTTGACTTTAGACACTTTACTACTTGAGTTTAGACACTGTTAGAACTGTGGCACTTTGCTATTTGACGTTAGACACTTTACTGCTTGAGTTTAGACAGTCTACTGTGAGAACTGTGGTACTTTGCTATTTGACTTTAGACACTTTACTGCTTGAGTTTAGACAGTCTACTGTGCGAACTGTGGCACTTTGCTGTTTGACTTTAGACACTTTACTACTTGAGTTTAGACACTGTGAGAACTGTGGACCTTTGCTATTTGACTTTAGACACTTTACTGCTTGAGTTTAGACAGTCTACAGTGAGAACTGTGGTACTTTGCTATTTGACTTTAGACACTTTACTACTTGAGTTTAGACAGTCTACAGTGAGAACTGTGGTACTTTGCTATTTGACTTTAGACACTTTACTGCTTGGGTTTAGACAGTCTGCAGTGAGAACTGTGGTACTTTGCTATCTGACATTAGACACTTTACTACTTGAGTTCAGACACTGTGAGAACTGTGGCACTTTGCTATTTGACTTTAGACACTTTACTACTTGAGTTTAGACAGTCTACTGTGAGAACTGTGGTACTTTGCTATTTGACTTTAGACACTTTACTGCTTGAGTTTAGACACTGTGAGAATTGTGGCATGTTGCTATTTGACTTTAGACACTTTACTACTTGAGTTTAGACAGTCTACTGTGAGAACTGTGGACCTTTGCTATTTGACTTTAGACACTTTACTACTTGAGTTTCGACAGTCTACTGTGAGAACTGTGGTACTTTGCTATTTGACTTTAGACACTTTACTACTTGAGTTTAGACACTGTGAGAACTGTGGTACTTTGCTATTTGACTTTAGCCACTTTACTGCTTGAGTTTAGACAGTCTACTGTGAGAACTGTGGCATGTTGCTATTTGACTTTAGACACTTTACTACTTGAGTTTAGACAGTCTGTAGTGAGAACTGTGGCACTTTGCTATTTGACTTTAGACACTTTACTACTTGAGTTTAGACAGTCTACTGTGAGAACTGTGGCATGTTGCTATTTGACTTTAGACACTTTACTGCTTGGGTTTAGACAGTCTACTGTGAGAACTGTGGCACTTTGCTATTTGACTTTAGACACTTTACTACTTGAGTTTAGACAGTCTACTGTGAGAACTGTGGCACTTTTCTATTTGACTTTAGACACTTTACTACTTGAGTTTAGACAGTCTACAGTGAGAACTGTGGCACTTTGCTATTTGACTTTAGACACTTTACTACTTGAGTTTAGACACTGTGAGAACTGTGGCACTTTGCTATTTGACTTTAGACACTTTACTACTTGAGTTTAGACACTGTGAGAACTGTGGCATGTTGCTATTTGACTATAGACACTTTACTACTTCAGTTTAGACAGTCTACTGTGAGAACTGTGGCATGTTGCTATTTGACTTTAGACACTTTACTGCTTGAGTTTAGACAGTCTACTGTGAGAACTGTGGCACTTTGCTATTTGACTTTAGACACTTTACTACTTGAGTTTAGACAGTCTACTGTGAGAACTGTGGCATGTTGCTATTTGACTTTAGACACTTTACTGCTTGAGTTTAGACAGTCTACTGTGAGAACTGTGGCACTTTGCCATTTGACTTTAGACACTTTACTACTTGAGTTTAGACACTGTGAGAACTGTGGCACTTTGCTATTTGACTTTAGACACTTTACTGCTTGAGTTTAGACAGTCTCCTGTGAGAACTGTGGCATGTTGCTATTTGACTTTAGACACTTTACTACTTGAGTTTAGACACTGTGAGAACTGTGGCACTTTGCTATTTGACTTTAGACACTTTACTACTTGAGTTTAGACACTGTGAGAACTGTAGCACTTTGCCATTTGACTTTAGACACTTTACTACTTGAGTTTAGACAGTCCACCGTGAGAACTGTGGTACTTTGCTATTTGACTTTAGACACTTTACTACTTGAGTTTAGACACTGTGAGAACTGTGACACTTTGCTATTTGACATTAGACCCTTTTCTACTTGAGTTTAGACACTGTGAGAACTGTGGCACTTCGCTATTTGACTTTAGACACTTGACTACTTGAGTTTAGACAGTCTACTGTGAGAACTGTGGCACTTTGCTATTTGACTTTAGACACTTTACTACTTGAGTTTAGACACTCTACTGTGAGAACTGTGAGACTTTGCTATTTGACTTTAGACACTTTACTGCTTGAGTTTAGACACTGTGAGAACTGTGGTACTTTGCTATTTGACTTTAGACACTTTACTACTTGAGTTTAGACACTGTGAGAACTGTGGTACTTTGCTATTTGACTTTAGACACTTTACTACTTGAGTTTAGACAGTCTACTCTGAGAACTGTGGCACTTTGCCATTTGACTTTAGACACTTTACTACTTGAGTTTAGACAGTCTACTGTGAGAACTGTGGCACTTTGCTATTTGACTTTAGACACTTTGCTACTTGAGTTTAGACACTGTGAGAACTGTGGCACTTTGCTATTTGACTTTAGACACTTTACTACCTGAGTTTAGACAGTCTACTGTGAGAACTGTGGTACTTTGCTATTTGACTTTACACACTTTACTGCTTGAGTTTAGACAGCTCTGTGGCATTTTTCTCTTTGACTTTAGACACTTTACTGCTTGAGTTTAGACAGTCTACTGTGAGAACTGTGGCACTTTGCTATTTGACTTTAGACACTTCACTACTTGAGTTTAGACAGTCTACTGTGAGAACTGTGGCACTTTGCTATTTGACTTTAGACTTTACTACTTGAGTTTAGACAGTCTACTCTGAGAACTGTGGCTCTTTGCCATTTGACTTTAGACACTTTACTACTTGAGTTTAGACACTGTGAGAACTGTGGCACTTTGCTACTTGACTTTAGACACTTGACTACTTGAGTTTAGACACTGTGAGAACTGTGGCACTTTGCTATTTGACTTTAGACACTTTACTACTTGAGTTTAGACAGTCTACTGTGAGAACTGTGGCACTTTGCTATTTGACTTTAGACTTTACTACTTGAGTTTAGACAGTCTACTCTGAGAACTGTGGCTCTTTGCCATTTGACTTTAGACACTTTACTACTTGAGTTTAGACACTGTGAGAACTGTGGCACTTTGCTATTTGACTTTAGACACTTTACTACTTGAGTTTAGACAGTCTACAGTGAGAACTGTGGCACTTTACTATTTGACTTTAGACATTTTACTACTTGAGTTTAGACACTGTGAGAACTGTGGTACTTTGCTATTTGACTTTAGGCACTTTACTACTTGAGTTTAGACACTGTGAGAACTGTGGCACTTTGGTATTTGACTTTAGACTCTTTACTACTTGAGTTTAGACAGTTTACTGTGAGAACTGTGGTACTTTGCTATTTGACTTTAGACACTTTACTGCTTGAGTTTAGACACTGTGAGAACTGTGGCACTTTGCTATTTGACTTTAGACAATTTACTACTTGAGTTTAGACAGTCTACTGTGAGAACTGTGGCACTTTGCCATTTGACTTTAGACACTTTACTACTTGAGTTTAGACTGTCTACTGTGAGAACTGTGGCACTTTGCTATTTGACTTTAGACACTTTACTGCTTGAGTTTAGACAGTGTACTATGAGAATTGTGGCACTTTGCTATTTGACTTTAGACACTTTACTGCTTGAATTTAGACAGTCTACTGTGAGAACTGTGGTACTTTGCTATTTGACTTTAGACACTTTACTACTTGAGTTTAGACACTGTGAGAACTGTGGTACTTTGCTATTTGACTTTAGACACTTGACTACTTGAGTTTAGAGAGTCTACTGTGAGAACTGTGGCACTTTGCTATTTGACTTTAGACACTTTACTGCTTGAGTTTAGACAGTCTACTGTGAGAACTGTGGCATGTTGCTATTTGACTTTAGACACTTTACTGCTTGAGTTTAGGCAGTCTACTGTGAGAACTGTGGCACTTTGCCATTTGACTTTAGACACTTTACTACTTGAGTTTAGATAGTCTACTGTGAGAACTGTGGCACTTTGCTATTTGACTTTAGACACTTTACTACTTGAGTTTAGACAGTCTACTGTGAGAACTGTGGCACTTTGCTATTTGACTTTAGACACTTTACTACTTGAATTTAGACAGGCTACTGTGAGAACTGTGGCACTTTGCTATTTGACTTTAGACACTTTACTGCTTGAGTTTAGACAGTCTACTGTGAGAACTGTGGCATGTTGCTATTTGACTTTAGACACTTTACTGCTTGAGTTTAGACAGTCTACTGTGAGAACTGTGGCACTTTGCTATTTGACTTTAGACACTTTACTACTTGAGTTTAGACACTCTACTGTGAGAACTGTGAGACTTTGCTATTTGACTTTAGACACTTTACTGCTTGAGTTTAGACACTGTGAGAACTGTGGTACTTTGCTATTTGACTTTAGTCACTTTACTACTTGAGTTTAGACACTGTGAGAACTGTGGTACTTTGCTATTTGACTTTAGACACTTTACTACTTGAGTTTAGACAGTCTACTCTGAGAACTGTGGCACTTTGCCATTTGACTTTAGACACTTTACTACTTGAGTTTAGACAGTCTACTGTGAGAACTGTGGCACTTTGCTATTTGACTTTAGACACTTTGCTACTTGAGTTTAGACACTGTGAGAACTGTGGCACTTTGCTATTTGACTTTAGACACTTTACTACCTGAGTTTAGACAGTCTACTGTGAGAACTGTGGCATGCTGCTGTTTGACTTTAGACACTTTACTGCTTGAGTTTAGACAGTCTACTGTGAGAACTGTGGTACTTTGCTATTTGACTTTACACACTTTACTGCTTGAGTTTAGACAGCTCTGTGGCATTTTTCTCTTTGACTTTAGACACTTTACTGCTTGAGTTTAGACAGTCTACTGTGAGAACTGTGGCACTTTGCTATTTGACTTTAGACACTTCACTACTTGAGTTTAGACAGTCTACTGTGAGAACTGTGGCACTTTGCTATTTGACTTTAGACTTTACTACTTGAGTTTAGACAGTCTACTCTGTGAACTGTGGCTCTTTGCCATTTGGCTTTAGACACTTTTCTACTTGAGTTTAGACACTGTGAGAACTGTGGCACTTTGCTACTTGACTTTAGACACTTGACTACTTGAGTTTAGACACTGTGAGAACTGTGGCACTTTGCTATTTGACTTTAGACACTTTACTACTTGAGTTTAGACAGTCTACTGTGAGAACTGTGGCACTTTGCTATTTGACTTTAGACTTTACTACTTGAGTTTAGACAGTCTACTCTGAGAACTGTGGCTCTTTGCCAATTGACTTTAGACACTTTACTACTTGAGTTTAGACACTGTGAGAAATGTGGCACTTTGCTATTTGACTTTAGACACTTGACTACTTGAGTTTAGACACTGTGAGAACTGCGGCACTTTGCTATTTGACTTTAGACACTTTACTACTTGAGTTTAGACAGTCTACTGTGAGAACTGTGGCACTTTGCTATTTGACTTTAGACTTTACTACTTGAGTTTAGACAGTCTACTCTGAGAACTGTGGCTCTTTGCCATTTGACTTTAGACACTTTACTACTTGAGTTTAGACACTGTGAGAACTGTGGCACTTTGCTATTTGACTTTAGACACTTTACTACTTGAGTTTAGACAGTCTACAGTGAGAACTGTGGCACTTTACTATTTGACTTTAGACACTTTACTACTTGAGTTTAGACACTGTGAGAACTGTGGTACTTTGCTATTTGACTTTAGGCACTTTACTACTTGAGTTTAGACACTGTGAGAACTGTGGCACTTTGGTATTTGACTTTAGACTCTTTACTACTTGAGTTTAGACAGTTTACTGTGAGAACTGTGGTACTTTGCTATTTGACTTTAGACACTTTACTGCTTGAGTTTAGACACTGTGAGAACTGTGGCACTTTGCTATTTGACTTTAGACAATTTACTACTTGAGTTTAGACAGTCTACTGTGAGAACTGTGGCACTTTGCCATTTGACTTTAGACACTTTACTACTTGAGTTTAGACTGTCTACTGTGAGAACTGTGGCACTTTGCTATTTGACTTTAGACACTTTACTGCTTGAGTTTAGACAGTGTACTATGAGAATTGTGGCACTTTGCTATTTGACTTTAGACACTTTACTGCTTGAATTTAGACAGTCTACTGTGAGAACTGTGGTACTTTGCTATTTGACTTTAGACACTTTACTACTTGAGTTTAGACACTGTGAGAACTGTGGTACTTTGCTATTTGACTTTAGACACTTGACTACTTGAGTTTAGAGAGTCTACTGTGAGAACTGAGGGACTTTGCTATTTGACTTTAGACACTTTACTGCTTGAGTTTAGACAGTCTACTGTGAGAACTGTGGCATGTTGCTATTTGACTTTAGACACTTTACTGCTTGAGTTTAGGCAGTCTACTGTGAGAACTGTGGCACTTTGCCATTTGACTTTAGACACTTTACTACTTGAGTTTAGATAGTCTACTGTGAGAACTGTGGCACTTTGCTATTTGACTTTAGACACTTTACTACTTGAGTTTAGACAGTCTACTGTGAGAACTGTGGCACTTTGCTATTTGACTTTAGACACTTTACTACTTGAATTTAGACAGGCTACTGTGAGAACTGTGGTACTTTGCTATTTGACTTTAGACACTTTACTACTTGAGTTTAGACACTGTGAGAACTGTGGTACTTTGCTATTTGACTTTAGACACTTGACTACTTGAGTTTAGAGAGTCTACTGTGAGAACTGAGGGACTTTGCTATTTGACTTTAGACACTTTACTGCTTGAGTTTAGACAGTCTACTGTGAGAACTGTGCCATGTTGCTATTTGACTTTAGACACTTTACTGCTTGAGTTTAGGCAGTCTACTGTGAGAACTGTGGCACTTTGCCATTTGACTTTAGACACTTTACTACTTGAGTTTAGATAGTCTACTGTGAGAACTGTGGCACTTTGCTATTTGACTTTAGACACTTTACTACTTGAGTTTAGACAGTCTACTGTGAGAACTGTGGCACTTTGCTATTTGACTTTAGACACTTTACTACTTGAATTTAGACAGGCTACTGTGAGAACTGTGGTACTTTGCTATTTGACTTTAGACACTTTACTACTTGAGTTTAGACACTGTGAGAACTGTGGTACTTTGCTATTTGACTTTAGACACTTGACTACTTGAGTTTAGAGAGTCTACTGTGAGAACTGAGGGACTTTGCTATTTGACTTTAGACACTTTACTGCTTGAGTTTAGACAGTCTACTGTGAGAACTGTGCCATGTTGCTATTTGACTTTAGACACTTTACTGCTTGAGTTTAGGCAGTCTACTGTGAGAACTGTGGCACTTTGCCATTTGACTTTAGACACTTTACTACTTGAGTTTAGATAGTCTACTGTGAGAACTGTGGCACTTTGCTATTTGACTTTAGACACTTTACTACTTGAATTTAGACAGTCTACTGTGAGAACTGTGGTACTTTGCTATTTGACTTTAGACACTTTACTACTTGAGTTTAGACACTGTGAGAACTGTGGTACTTTGCTATTTGACTTTAGACACTTGACTACTTGAGTTTAGAGAGTCTACTGTGAGAACTGAGGGACTTTGCTATTTGACTTTAGACACTTTACTGCTTGAGTTTAGACAGTCTACTGTGAGAACTGTGCCATGTTGCTATTTGACTTTAGACACTTTACTGCTTGAGTTTAGGCAGTCTACTGTGAGAACTGTGGCACTTTGCCATTTGACTTTAGACACTTTACTACTTGAGTTTAGATAGTCTACTGTGAGAACTGTGGCACTTTGCTATTTGACTTTAGACACTTTACTACTTGAGTTTAGACAGTCTACTGTGAGAACTGTGGCACTTTGCTATTTGACTTTAGACACTTTACTGCTTGAGTTTAGACAGTCTACTGTGAGAACTGTGGCACTTTGCTATTTGACTTTAGACACTTTACTGCTTGAGTTTAGACAGTCTACTGTGAGAACTGTGGCATGTTGCTATTTGACTTTAGACACTTTACTACTTGAGTTTAGACAGTCTACAGTGAGAACTGTGGCACTTTGCTATTTGACTTTAGACACTTTACTGCTTGAGTTTAGACAGTCTACTGTGAGAACTGTGGCATGTTGCTATTTGACTTTAGACACTTTACTGCTTGAGTTTAGAGAGTCTACTGTGAGATCTGTGGCACTTTGCTATTTGACTTTAGACACTTTACTACTTTAGTTTAGACACTGTGAGAACTGTGGTACTTTGCTATTTGACTTTAGACACTTTACTACTTGAGTTTAGACAGTCAACTGTGAGAACTGTGGCACTTTGCTATTTGACTTTAGAAACTTTACTGCTTGAGTTTAGACAGTCTACTATGAGAATTGTGGCACTTTGCTATTTGACTTTAGACACTTTACGGCTTGAGTTTAGACAGTCTACTGTGAGAACTGTGGTACTTTGCTATTTGACTTTAGACACTTTTCTACTTGAGTTTAGACACTGTGAGAACTGTGGCACTTTGCTATTTGACTTTAGGCACTTGACTACTTGAGTTTAGACAGTCTACTGTGAGAACTGTGGTACTTTGCTATTTGACTTTAGACACTTTACTGCTTGAGTTTAGACAGTCTACTATGAGAATTGTGGCACTTTGGTATTTGACTTTAGACACTTTACTGCTTGAGTTTAGACAGCCTACTGTGAGAACTGTGGTACTTTGCTATTTGACTTTAGACACTTTTCTACTTGAGTTTAGACACTGTGAGAACTGTGGCACTTTTCTATTTGACATTAGACACTTTACTACTTGAGTTTAGACAGTCTACTGTGAGAACTGTGGTACTTTGCTATTTGACTTTAGACACTTGACTACTTGAGTTTAGACAGTCTACTGTGAGAACTGTGGCATGTTGCTATTTGACTTTAGACACTTTACTACTTGAGTTTAGACAGTCTACTGTGAGAACTGTGGCACTTTGCTATTTGACTTTAGACACTTTACTGCTTGAGTTTATAAAGTCTACTGTGAGAACTGTGGCACTTTGCTATTTGACATTAGACACTTTACTACTTGAGTTTAGACAGTCTACTGTGAGAACTGTGGCACTTTGCCATTTGACTTTAGACACTTTACTGCTTGAGTTTAGACAGTCTGTAGTGAGAACTGTGGTACTTTGCTATTTGACTTTAGACACTTTACTACTTGAGTTTCGACAGTCTACTGTGAGAACTGTGGTACTTTGCTATTTGACTTTTGACACTTTACTACTTGAGTTTAGACAGTCTACTGTGAGAACTGTGGCACTTTGCTATTTGACTTTAGACACTTTACTACTTGAGTTTCGACAGTCTACTGTGAGAACTGTGGTACTTTGCTATTTGACTTTAGACACTTTACTGCTTGAGTTTAGACAGTCTACTGTGAGAACTGTGGCACTTTGCTATTTGACATTAGACACTTTACTACTTGAGTTTAGACAGTCTACTGTGAGAACTGTGGCACTTTGCCATTTGACTTTAGACACTTTACTGCTTGAGTTTAGACAGTCTGTAGTGAGAACTGTGGTACTTTGCTATTTGACTTTAGACACTTTACTACTTGAGTTTCGACAGTCTACTGTGAGAACTGTGGTACTTTGCTATTTGACTTTAGACTCTTTACTGCTTGAGTTTAGACAGTCTACAGTGAGAACTGTGGTACTTTGCTATTTGACTTTAGACTCTTTACTGCTTGAGTTTAGACAGTCTACAGTGAGAACTGTGGTACTTTGCTATTTGACTTTAGACACTTTACTACTTGAGTTTAGACAGTCTACAGTGAGAACTGTGGTACTTTGCTATTTGACTTTAGACTCTTTACTGCTTGAGTTTAGACAGTCTACTGTGAGAACTGTGGTACTTTGCTATTTGACTTTAGACTCTTTACTGCTTGAGTTTAGACACTGTGAGAACTGTGGTACTTTGCTATTTGACTTTAGACACTTTACTACTTGAGTTTAGACAGTCTACTGTGAGAACTGTGGCACTTTGCTATTTGACTTTAGACTCTTTACTACTTGAGTTTAGACAGTCTACTGTGAGAACTGTGGCACTTTGCTATTTGACTTTAGACACTTTACTACTTGAGTTTAGACAGTCTACCGTGAGAACTGTGGTACTTTGCTATTTGACTTTAGATACTTTACTACTTGAGTTTAGGCAGTCTACTGTGAGAACTGTGGCATGTTGCTGTTTGACTTTAGACGCTTTACTACTTGAGTTTAGACAGTCTACAGTGAGAACTGTGGCACTTTGCTATTTGACTTTAGACATTTTACTGCTTGAGTTTAGACAGTCTACTGTGAGAACTGTGGCATGTTGCTATTTGACTTTAGACACTTTACTGCTTGAGTTTAGACAGTCTACAGTGAGAACTGCGGCACTTTGCCATTTGACTTTAGACACTTTACTACTTGAGTTTAGACAGTCTACTGTGAGAACTGTGGCACTTTGCTATTTGACATTAGACACTTTACTACTTGAGTTTAGACAGTCTACTGTGAGAACTGTGGCACTTTGCCATTTGACTTTAGACACTTTACTGCTTGAGTTTAGACAGTCTGTAGTGAGAACTGTGGTACTTTGCTATTTGACTTTAGACACTTTACTACTTGAGTTTCGACAGTCTACTGTGAGAACTGTGGCACTTTGCTATTTGACTTTAGACACTTTACTACTTGAGTTTAGACAGTCTACTTTGAGAACTGTGGCACTTTGCTGTTTGACTTTAGACACTTTACTACTTGAGTTTAGACAGTCTACTGTGAGAACTGTGGCACTTTGCCATTTGACTTTAGACACTTTACTACTTGAGTTTAGACAGTCTACTGTGAGAACTGTGGTACTTTGCTATTTGACTTTAGATACTTTACTACTTGAGTTTAGGCAGTCTACTGTGAGAACTGTGGCATGTTGCTGTTTGACTTTAGACACTTTACTACTTGAGTTTAGACAGTCTACAGTGAGAACTGTGGCACTTTGCTATTTGACTTTAGACATTTTACTGCTTGAGTTTAGACAGTCTACTGTGAGAACTGTGGCATGTTGCTATTTGACTTTAGACACTTTACTGCTTGAGTTTAGACAGTCTACTGTGAGAACTGTGGCACTTTGCCATTTGACTTTAGACACTTTACTACTTGAGTTTAGACAGTCTACTGTGAGAACTGTGGTACTTTGCTATTTGACTTTAGATACTTTACTACTTGAGTTTAGGCAGTCTGCTGTGAGAACTGTGGCATGTTGCTGTTTGACTTTAGACACTTTACTACTTGAGTTTAGACAGTCTACAGTGAGAACTGTGGCACTTTGCTATTTGACTTTAGACATTTTACTGCTTGAGTTTAGACAGTCTACTGTGAGAACTGTGGCATGTTGCTATTTGACTTTAGACACTTTACTGCTTGAGTTTAGACAGTCTACTGTAAGAACTGTGGCACTTTGCTATGTGACTTTAGACACTTTTCTACTTGAGTTTTGGTACTGTGAGAACTGTGGCACTTTGCTACTTCAGTTCAGAAGCTCGGGCTTTTATCAAATGTAATATTATTTGCCGTTTAGATTTAAAGATCGCCGTATGCGTGTGGCATGAGTAAAATATTATGGACGGCAATCTCTACTTGTCGTGTCGCCAGCAATGCTGTGACAATGAAGTCAATTCCTGGCCCGATTTTGCCAGTCTGACACCTTTCGTTGTCTGAATCCATGCTTGATTTGTCCCCGTATTACAAAATTTGCTACAGCTTTTCAATTTCCTGGCAACCACGTGGTATCATACCAATACACAATATGGACAACAGAAACAGGTGTCACCAAACAATACGTATTGCACATGCGCTCTAACACCACGCTTTGTCATGGTAATGCATTATGACATGTGACTGGATGACCTTTCTTGGTCGTTACCAATGTGAATAACTCTTCGGTCCAATTATCCCTTTTCAAAAGTTTTCTTTTCTTTACTGATTCTTACCCTGTCTCCGACTTTGAACTTTGGGACTTGTGTTTTATGGGGTTCCCATAATGTCTCCATAAACTCTTTCTTTCCATAAAGTCTCCATAAACCCCCTCTTGATATTCCAAGCTCGTGGCAACGGGAGCCATACCGATATTACGATGATAAGTGCGATTATAAGTGGAAACGTCAGTGTATCGTTCTTGGTAAAATATTTCCACATTTTGGTTTTCAAAGTTCTATTGAAACGTTTAGCCATGGAACATTTTGTTTCTACGGTTATGTTTTGTGAAAAATTCAACTTCGTGGTCTTTGAGAAATTTCTGAAATTTTTTGTTTAGAAATTCTTACCTTGATCAATTTATAATTTCAATGGCTTATGACCTTGTTTGAAAATTTTTTTAAAAGCTTTAACGATGGAATCACCCAGTTTGTTTTTGAGAGGTATGACCCAAGCATATTTACGGAACATATCTATACACGTCAACAAAAATGTAGTGTCATTATTAATATATGTACTTATATTTGCTAAATGTACCAGGTCAGCTTGCCATTGTGCATCAGTACCACTAACAATCACTTTCTGAGAACTTTGCGACGCACGGGTTTGTGAAGTGTGTAAGTGTCTCTAACCATTTTGCAACTTATTTGGTCTTTTCTTAGACCCTCTACGTAAAGCATCTTTATCTAACAATCATACAGATTTTGACCTGAAAACCACGAGAAACGGTACGTATCACATAATGTGTTCCGATTCCGTATCATATAGACGACTCTTTCTTAGAGCCACGAGCTATCATAACAGGCGCGTGGATACTACATTTCTATGCGCGTTTCAATGATCGACAGAACATTATGTCCCAAAAATGTTTAAAAATAATTTAACCCTTTACCTAACATGAAAAGCAGACGACACTTGCAAAAAAATTCTTGAATAACTATTCCAACGAGGGGTCATAACCTATGTTTTTGAGACTAAAAATGAAAAAATAATGAAAATTAACTGGCGATTTTTGAGAATAGCGTTGGCGGGTTTTGGCCGTTACGTTGGGTAAAAGGGTTAAGATTTAATATGTTTATGTGACAGAATTTTTAGATAAATGAATTAAAGCCGGCTCGTTGAGATCCCATTCTGGACACCACCTCGAATCTGATACAAATCACAGGACATGCACATTATCATGATAATCTGTATATACCAGCAAAACTCCTAGGGGCTTCGGGATTGGAGTACAATTCATCCATGACTGGCTTTACCAAGTATCAACTATATTTACACTACTTTTCAGTCCACTCGATCAATTTTGCTTTCATTTGGTGTTTAGTCTCAGTCTCTGACTTAGTCGGTGTCTGTCTCATAAAATCCCAACGTTCTTTATGACTGATCAACTCTTGGGGTATGTTACTGTCTCTCGAGGCTTCGGACAGCACTTCCCAACCCTTGGGCTGAAAAGATATTTTTTTTCTAAACAAATCATTTAGAAGATCCGTCACATTAGACCCTACCACCGTTTCATCTTTGTGGACCGGTTCACCATTTCCATACCAAGATATGTTTGGATCATTTTTTATCCGATTCAACAACAACTTCGCATTTCTCTTCATAGTCATAGGTACGGAATCTAAAATGGCGTCATCTGTAGTGTCTTTTTGGAGTTCGACTTTGATGGAGCGAGGTGACACCGCCTTTTGTTGAAATGTCAAGTATCTTTGTAAGACTTGATTATGGTATGTCATCTTTTCAAAGAAAGAAAGAAAGAAAAGGGGCATCGAAAATATCTCTCTCATTTCCCGATCCAAAGATGAAGCATCCATTTCATTCAGTTATCTCTGAACGTCTGGGTTCTACCAAAGCCATCTTCTTGGAGTATTACATTACCTTAATCTACCCACGGCCACACTTAGTATCACAGGAGGAAGAAGAGCACTTTCTGTAAGATTTGTCTTCTCTTTTGGTCAGAAGTGCCTTTGTTTGCCACTTCTCTCACTAACCGTTTCTGATGGACGAGTTTTGCTCTCTGAGCTTTGGTCAGAGGTACTGCGCCGTTCAAGACATTGGCGGCACAGTGTCACAGACAACTGGTCACATCTTTGTCAGTGTGTGTCAGTATGGATCTGACTGGAGCAGGTTTCGATTTAATCAAGAGCTTAAGAATCGCGTTGTTACACTTAAGACGGCCATGCATGATTCTAACTCGACAGCAGACATGCTTCCCCCTTTTATACCTTTTGCTGGTACACACACTACTGAATTTCCCCAGGAAAAAGTTTGAGTTCTTAATCTCATATGTTCAGGAGTATCTTGTTTGAGATCGATTAAAAGGTAACCATAGGGTCCGAAGTGGCCTCTTCAAAAACTCCTCAAAGACTCCTCAATTTGGAATGATCAGGATATACCCGTGCTGCCAAGTCACTGTTCTGGGAACGATCCCTAGGATTTTTAAACAAGATCATGTATTGTGTGTTGAGAGCTACTGTTCTGTAGACTTTATTTTTATCTAATGCTATATACATTACACTAATCTTACGGTGGCGTCTACCCTTTGTAACAATCTACACACTCAAACATCTGCATCGAGCATAGGTTCATCCAAAATGACTAAACTATCAGCTTTCACTTCTTGGGGAAGACCTTCTACAAATTCTACTTGAGATAAAGTATCGTATCGTGATTGTCATTCCCTATAACACCATAGTATATGATTGTGAATGGGTGTAATAAGCTTTATAATGTTTTTAATAACCCGATTTACAAAAGAAGATTTTCCTCTACCCATGGGACCACATACTAAACAAGTAAATGGATGCTTTCAGCGAGGATCCATGTTGATGTTCGAACCAACATAGTTGTGTTTCTCGCCTTTTATACGTTTCGTCCTTGGTAAAGGTAACTCATCGGGTGTCTTAGGGGCAACCATAGCTGTAGGAAGTGTCCCCTGCATTTTATACTGAAGTTGGGACAGGTCAAGCTATAGACGTCTGTCCAATGGAGATAAGTCAAATAGCTCGAGTGCATTCCCACAGTACAGTTCGTACCGGGACTCTTTTGGGGAATTTTCAATCTGATATCCTGTAAGAAGTGTCCCTCTGCATTTTGTACTGAACTTGGGACAGGTCAAGTTTATTGATCATTGGCCAGAAGATAATGAGCAAATAACTTGAGAGCATTACCACCCCCAAAAGGATTTTTTTTTTTATTATTTTATATAAAAAGTATATGATGATGCTGATGATGATAATGATGAGTTGATAACATAAAATACTCCATTGGTAAGGGTACCCTAAATATTTTGTTAACCCTTTACCTAACGTAACGGCCAAAACCGGCCAGCGCTATTCTCAAAAATCGCCAATTAATTTTCATTATTTTTCCATTTGTTGTCTCTAAAACATAGGTTATGACTCCTCATTGGAACGAGCTCGTCGAGCTCGTTCCAATGAGGGGTCATAACCTATGTTTTTGAGACAAAAAATGAAAATAATAGTTATTCAATATTTTTTTTGCAAGTGTCGTATGCTTTTCATGTTAGGTAAATAGTTAACTAAAAAATAATATTGAGTATCATGCAGTTCCAATGGCGTAACCTAAAGGATACCAGTAATCAACATTATAAACTGATCATAATTTTTGAGAATTGTGAAAATAAATATAATTGGGTATCATCCGGTTCCAATATGGGTAACCTAAAGGATACCAAGAATCAACATTGTAAACTGAACATAAGTTTAAGCATTGTGAAAATAAATATAATTGGGTATCATCCGGTTCCAGAAGGGATAACCTAAAGGATACCAGGAATCAACATTGTAAACTGAACATAAATTGCTTTGAGCATTGGTAATAAATAGGCTTAGCCTACACCTGGGGTGAACAACATGAATGTTTTTTGTTGAAGAACAAATTTTCTTCCATAAACTATTTACAAATATGTACCAAGCCAATTCCCCAATCTGAATAAAATTTGTAATAATTTAATCATTTGCCCCGCCTCTGCGTTTGATTGGTTGAAAGCATACAGCGTGAAAGTTGTCAAAATCGTATAAACCAAATCACGTCATGATTTGGAATGTCGCTACACGTTCGCACATCCGATCCAACTTTGAAGACTCTGAAAGACCCACCCACTAAATCCAATTATCACGGTGAAGGCGTGACGGCAGACTAATAGATGGATAACAAGCTTGAAAAAAAAGATCAATGATCGATTTTTCATCGCCTCCAGTCAGCGAGAATATAATGATAATTTCTCGGGAACAATTGAATTTAATAAAATATACCGAAGTGGGAGACGAATAAAATATCATACACCCAAACATGATTTTGGGGGAACTTAAAAAAAAATTGGTTAATGATATTGTTACGTGACTTGCTGAATATCTGTCGTCTGAGATCGAAAATCAAAACAACAAACAATTTGACAATGACTGACTTGACCTGTTTGTGGCACACTTTCCTGAGTTTGACTGTTGTCTTTTGCGAAAATTATTTAAGTTTTTCGTTCACGTACACATAGTTTTTATATTTTAATATTACAGCCGGATTAAATTATAAGAAATAACCCACTCCATGAGAAAAAAGAGAAAATGTTCATCTTGGATAACCGTCACTGTATGTATAATAATAATATTGATTGGAATAATTTGAATGTAAGAATTATGCTTACCTCTAAATTTCTGTAAAGATTGTGAGAGAATATTCACTGGTTGTAGAGAAAGAAATTAACTTGTCAATGGTAAAGTCGATACACCGTCATCTTGCACTAGTCGTTTTGGATAAAAGTAAGATAAACCGTCTTTCGTTTGTACGTAAGTAAAAATGTCATTTCCATTAAGTCTTTTTCATTCTTTTCTCCAGTTCCTGTCTGTTTGTCTTTGATTACTTTTAAGTACGTTTCCTTTGTTAAATCATTTTGTCTTTTATTATTTCCTTTACAACTCAGTTTGTTTGATGGGCCGAAACAGTAGTAGGTTTTGCTGCACAATCCAATAACCACCCCCCCCCCCCCCTCTCCCCAATTCAATTCTGAAAAGACCCGGGGTTCTTTTATCAAAAGATTTCCTGTCCCTGCAGCATAGAAATGGTATCCAGTTATCTCCCTTTAATTTAGTTTTTACATAATCTTCCATATGGGCATCACAGGCTTCGGAGGGTAACCGTTTATGGACTTGACGAAAGAATGATTCCTTTTTTCTGGACTGACTACGTCCTCAAGGGAGGATCCAGAAAGGACTATGTAAAGGCTGTCCCTGCCCGATTCACAAAAGTTCCACTGCCAACAAAAACATCCAAAAACCACAGTAAAACTGGATCATACTTAACTCGGCATACTGATATACGAAAAAAAACAATGTGGTAGGGCAAGTCAAGTCTGACTCTGTTCTGCTTTTATTCATTTCAATTTCATAAAGTTCTTCAGTGAGAGTATTCAATTTCCTGAAGTTCAGATTGTTGATGAGGTTCGGCACAATACACTACATTCCTATGTTTTGCCTTGTTGGTGACTGTCTTCCCATATCCAGAATTACCTAACAATTTCATCGTGTCAGCTACGATAGCTTTACTTGGGTTAGAGTTCCCCTCTCGTCGGGCTGTGATATTTGATCACCAATTTTTTGGAAGCACGCATTGGACTGGTACCGGATGACTTGATACAGCCGGCTGACTACCAGTCCGTGTCCCAAATACCATTGCAATAGTGGAGTAGCCAGCGAGATTTTTTCGCCAAAGTGGCTACCAATGAGACTACTGCGAGGTTAGTGCATAATATTGTTGGCTTCAGCATAAGCCTTCATATGTGGCCCGATATCTTCCCGAGAAATATTTGTGTTTTTACATACTGGCTTCATTTCTTCAAAATAGGGCTTCAGTTGGTCGGATACAGCAATGTCACACTCCGCAGGGCCAAAGATGCTGCCTGTGTGGATCTTCTCGAGAAGTTTGGTGGATGTCATCGAACCATCCACCGAAGTCCCAAACTTTTCCCGAAGAATGGTCTTTATGGTTGGATCGGTCGTCTTCTGCTGATGCCACTCACATTCCAAAGATTTATATAACATCATGCCCAAAGCTGTGCAGGTATTGGGTGGTTCTCTTGGTTTTTTTCCTTAAGTTCAGCCATGGACTTCCCCGGACTGCATTGTGAGTGGCCAATGTACCTTCCTTCATGTTCAGATAGCATTCATCAGCCATCTACGGACACTTTGTCGTCTACCAGTCTTCTTTTCTATATCAATGTATTCGTGTCTGATGTGGACACCGTCCCTGGCGAACGTAAATTCCAGCCACTGATGGGCTATCCTACCGTACTTATGGGAATGCTCTGGTTTAAAGCCCGTCTTTTCCTTGTGCTAATGTAGGAACCTGTGGGTATTTCCTGCATTAATGACCATAATTACAAGTCATTGGCATCAGAGTCTATAAAACTTCCACACCTTTTTGCTTATGCACCACATTTAAATCCTCTTATACTAGTAACATTCCTCTAATGATAACAATTGAATATGATAGAAGCCCCCCCCCCCCCCCCCCCCATAATGTTGTCCTTGATAAGATGATGAAGATCCTTGTTCTTCTCGTTGATGTTCTCGAAGGGTATACCTTCGTCGACGGTGCTAAACAAATATTTTAGCGTCAGTCCTGGAACGCTAATGCCATCCTCAAACATGTCGATCCCCCTTTCCAAGAAGTAAAATTGTGATTGTTTCTCAATAGCCTCTAGGAATGGCAGGACATCTCTATTATTGCACCAAATCAGGAAGTCCCTTTAAGTCCTCATTCCATACCACCCCCCCCCCCCCCCAAAAAAAAAAGAAGAAAAAAAAAAACTTTCTTGCAGTAAGTATATTCCTCATCGGTTATGGTTATGTTTTCCTCTTTCAAAGAGCTATAAAAGGAAACATGGGGAGGTAATTCGGTAGTGTCCAGTTTATCAACACAGCCAATCTATTTATAGGGAAAACATCCTTTAGTAACAGACCACCCAAAATCCTTGATAAATTTATCATAACTAAATCCAGGGACTAAATAATTGCAAATATCAAAAAATTTGAAGTGATCCGTTTTCAAAACCATAAAGCTGTCACTCTTCTTAACTATAAAAGCCAGTGGGTCAGGTGGGGTTTTTTTCAGAGAATCCATCAATTCTCGTTTAATCACGTTCACATCGTCTTTTCCAGAATTAAATTCTAAGACTTGCATTGCCTTCAAATTCTGCAGCTAACTTTTCCAATGGGTGGGGTTTAGAATCATCTGTACCTTCCTGTGCCAAAGCGTTTTGAATCATTTGCCTGAGAGATAATATAGTGGACATGTGAATCCCTTGCATGAGCGTGTAACTTTTCTGAGAAATTTCCATTAAATAATTCATCATATTTTCAACCACTGTCTGTGTGTCACCATCAGTAATTAAACAGTTCGGCCTATCAAAACTGGGGACATTACTGCATACACTATCACTGAGGGGTTTGTGTTGGTCTTCCCAGACAAGAGTGTCAGTTGATGTGGGGAGAGAAGTTTTGTCAAAATAACATTCGAAATCAAATGTAGCCCAATAGGGGTACGCCTGTACGTGTTCTGGAATAACTACACCTTCTTCGTGCAACTTTTCAAAAATGCTCTTGGGGTGTGATAGATACCACCAACGTACTCATGAGACACATCATCAGTACAAGAGAGCTCATTGCGATTCGGTCTAAACCCCGTTTCCACAATTCACCACACTTAAGACAAGCAAAGGATTTAAAATATTGATTAATGTCAGTGATGTAAAATGTTTCTCAAACAAATTGACATACATGGTATTCTCAGAATTTCCACTAGACCTATGTAGAATTTTAGCAATAACTTCATCATCTTCCAATATTAGTTCAAATACTACAATATTCACTTCAAATACTTTTTCAACTTTGGGGAGATCATCTAATTTCACACCTAGAAAGTTATTCTTGGGTTTATCTGTGTATTCACTATATAGTGCCTGAGTCATAGAATTCAAAGAATGGTAAGTAGAACCGCCCCATCACTGACAAGGGCTACAACCGACTGATTTTCCAAAATATACTTGGAAAGATTTTCAGGGACTCCGCCGATTGGATGACTTTAACCCTTTATCCAACGTAACGGGAAAAAACCATCCAGCACTATTCTCAAAAATCGCCAATTAATTTGCATTCTTTTTCCATTTTTTGTCTCAAAAACACAGGTTATGACCCTTCATTGGAACGAGCTCGTCGAGCTCGTTCCAATGAGGGGTCATAACATATGTTTTTGAGACAAAAAATGAAAAAAAATAGTTATTCAAGAATTTTTTTGCAAGCGTCGTCTGCTTTTCATGTTAGGTAAAGGGTTAAGAAAAAGTCACATTGATCAATTGATGGACAATCCATTTAGCGTTGGGGTTTTGCTGCCTAGCCCATTGAAAAATGTCTTCCTGTTCAATGTCTTCAAGAAAATTTCCAAAATCTACTGCACTTTCTGTAAGAGGTGGCCTATCAAGAACTCTGGCATTATTTTGTGAAGGATGATAAAATCTTAGTTCTTCTGTTTCATTGTTACGTAAAATGAAGATGAATTTGTAGTGTCTAGCCTATAATTAAAAATGTCCTGTATTTTCCTATTTGTTATGTGGTGGGTCCGAATGGTGTTCCAGATTCTACGATAAGTTTCCGAAATTTCTTCGTTGGTTTCTGCCAAAAGGTTCTGATCAAAATCAATGGGGTCAATGTCCAAAACAGCATAGTTTTTCAGCGCCGTTGACGACTGTTCAGAATTTCGTTTCTTGGGAAGGGTAACAGGGAGATGCCTATTAAATGTAAAAGCTGAGTAAATTCCTGTCCACATTCCAAACATGTATTTAAGCAAGTTTTTTATGGTTGTCAAATTTATCTTTTCTAGGAATTTTTTTATGGTAGTTGTTAAAGTCAAATGTCTTACCTTGTCCGTGAGCTGTCCGTTGATGTCTATTCCTGTTCCGTCGATCCGTGAATATTTTCGCACAACTCTCACATGAAAATTCAGAAGTCTCCATAATCCTTAGAATATAATGAATGCACAAAAATAGCACACATATAATACTGAATAATCTGAGATGATCCTTTTCCTTCAAGAGATGAAAATGGAATGAAGCCGACGTCACAACGTCACTGAATGTATTTACACGTGACGGACATTTTTGAAAACGTCACGACGTCTCAGCGTTTTTTATCAATATTTTGATTTTCAGTGGGCATTTGTGTTTGTTTCCTATAGGATTATAGTTTAAAGTTGGAAAAAGTAGTAAATTAACATAGAAAGTAATGGAAAAGAACCACAATAGGAATACACTAATCTGATTGATCGATAATTCTAGTATTTCATTGGTCAGTTGAGAAACATCTTGTTCCTCACATTAATTAAAAAATATAAAGTTAATGAATTTAATAAATAGTGGGGAGTGGGTCAGTTAAGGGTTTTCTAAAATAGACCATTGCACGTAGAAATTTATAAAAATATACTACCGCCCTAAATATGAAGTCATTTATGGAAATTACGAATTATAGAGAGGGCCTAAAAACTTAGTTTGGGACTAATTTAATGAAAAGTGAGGGGGTCAATTAAAGAAGTCATTAAATACAGATATTTGTAAAAAAAAATATGGTTCCATTTCAATGAAAGAGTACGAAACTATAGCCTAAGTCGGAATTTATCCGAGCCAAATAAAACAAGTGTTGGGATCTAATTGGGTAATTCTATTTGAGGTTTTGGGGATATCCGAACTAGTAAAGTACACAAAGGAATGTACCTATAGCACTACGAACTACTATTGTACAAAGGAACGCTCTTGTTATTGGGGGAGGCCCATTCTGGGCTTCGCCAAGTCAGTGTAGGTGAATTTTGGGGATTATCGGCTTGTTTGTGGTAATTCTATGAAGCAAAACTACACTTATACCAAGGAATGGTCCTATAGCATTATGTGCTACTATTACACAAAGGAATGCGCCAGTTATTGGGGGAAAGCTCATTCTGGGGGTTCATATCAAATAAAGTCGTTTTCGGTGATTTGCGGGGCTTGTCGGGTTTATTTGTGGTAATTAGATTTATCGTCTATTCAATCGAACATACCCTCCAAACATACCCCTGTCTTGTTTTAGGTCTCTCAGTTTCATAGATACCGCGTGCTACCACAGAAACCAAGATGACAGCCTCCAGTATGCAAAATGGCCAATGGAAACACGCATCACCCTATCAGCACGTGCTGCGCATGCGCACTAAGACACGTATCACTATGGGGATGACGTCACAAGATGGCCGCTCACGTGGGCTACCATGACAACTAAACATGACGTCACTGTGTCACGTGACTATGACGTCGCATCCGGGTCCCCGCCGAGGCCCCCAATGAGGGACGGTTCAGCCCTCTCCTACTACTCATTGAGCAATTACTCTCATGGCTCTATAGCTCATTCGATGAAATCACCAACCCTGTTTCTCGGCACCCCACCTACAGAATCCTTTAGGCCAAAGAATCACTTTTTCGGAATGAGTCGAAGAGCCGTATGTGGAGTCACTCGTTCGACCAATTGCTCGATTGCTCATTTGCTCGAAAAGTCGTTCGAGCAAGCAGTAGTGTAATGATAGTGATGTGAACTGGGACGCACAGCGGCACTAGTGTACTAAGAGCAGTAGTAGTGCCACACGTTAGTAATGGTTGATATCCTCTAGCCCAGGACAGAATAGTGGTAGCTTTTTGTAATGGTACAAGGCAGTGATCGTACAAGACTGTAAGGCTGATACAGTACAGCCACCGCGGACTTGTCACTTTCCACGGGTGGGCAATATTTCCACCGGCGCAATAATATTACATTCCAAATCCTAATTATAAGAATAAATATCAAAAATTTGGGTCGTTTGAAGAGCTAGCGCGTCAAGGTCCGACGGTATGTCGGTCTCAAATTTCATACGCCATTAATGGTGCAGCGTGACTTTACTTTTAGAGTATTGAGAAGATCAGCTGGTACGACGTTTTTTTCCAAAGATGGGTCGCATGATATGGTTTTGTTGAAATGTTTTGAAAAATAGTATTTTTTTCAGCTGCTGAATTTGCATATTACGCGGGTGGATGTGTCCGATTCGTTGGGTAAAGGGTTAATGAGTTTGTCAAGTCAGATACATTATTGCAGTAAATTTGGAGGCGACTGAAAATGATGATACGGTTTGTTCGAGACAGTGGATAATGAGCTGTTGTGTTTCTTGCCAACTGCATTGCAGTCTCAAAAAATGTTTGATACAAGTGGCGAATAAGGACTTAACCATTAAATGTGAATTTCACAACTTTTTTGCACGCTGTGGGCGTTACAGTCACATTCTTTTTAACGTAATAATTTTTTCTTCTTTTTTTTTGGGGGGGGGGGGGGGGGGGGTTCAATTTGATCTTAGGCACCGGAACTATACTATACGAGGCCAAGGTAATAAGTAATAATACGTTACACTGTCGCACCATGAGTGCAAAGATTTGAAAACGTGGCCCTGACAAGAATCGAATTCTAGTGTCTCATCCATCATGACCCTTCACACATTAACTTATTATGTCATCAACAGAACTTGGGTACTAATTATATCTGTAAGCTGAAACATGGACTGTGACATCCTGTCGACAAAAAAAGTCTGCTCCAAGAAAGAGTTATTGTAAGTAATATGAAGATGTCAGGAAGACAGCCATCCAGCTGTGATGTCTCCAAACAATGTGCCTACTCACAAACATTAAGCGTAATGTAATCTACTTCACCTCTATATGCTCACTTCCACAATTTTCGACTGTTCATTTTGTTATCATTAATTTTTTATGTTGTTTGTTTGTGAAATTGTTTTTTGTTGAATAAATTTCATTTCATTTCACAACAGTGGGGCGACATCATTCTTGATGTTGATAACATTTTCAGTTGAACACATGCTGATGTTATAAATCTCCATCAACAGACCACATCAGACAAATCGGTGGTTGACGACAATTTATTTATTTATTTATTTATTTATTTATTTATTTATTTATTTATTTATTTATTTATTTATTTGGAGTTTAACGACACTTTCGACAGCAAGGGTCATCTCGTGACGGTCTGTTTTACGGGTGGAGGAAGCCGGAGCATCCAGAGAGAACCACCGAGCAACGGCGGCGAGCAACTGTCAGACCCCCCAACATTCTAACCCCACTCGATCAGGGTTAGCATTAGCATGAGTATTACAGTATTCTAAGTCCATTTAAGTCCATTTTTGTCAAAATTGCGATAGGGCTTGCACTTGATAAAAAAAACTCTCTCTGCACCTCTTCAAACAAAATTTTGTTACACCTAAAGCATTTGTTTGATTTTTATTGAATTGCTGTCGGATTTAAAAATGTTTTAAATTTATTTATTTATTGGTGTTTAAGGTCACATATTTCTGCACTGCACAATGGCTAAACATGACCGTGACAGTTTTACGGGTGGAGGAAGCCGGAGTACCCGGAGAGAACCACCGAGCAACGGCGAGCAACTGTCAGCTCCCCAACATACCAACTCCACACAAGCAGGGTTAGCATTGGTTGAAGACAGGTGCACCATCGACGTGCAGTACGCCTTAGTACACAGCGTGACCGTGGGCAATGGGGGTGAAGTGTCTTGCCCAAGGACACAACGCGGTTGCCGCAGGTGGGATTCGAACCGAGGATCTCTCGGCTTGCAGCCTGCACCTCTACCAACTGAGCCACCGCGCCCCCAAATGTTTTAAGGAACTAAAGAGAATAGAAGTATAATTTATCAAGTCAGGAAACACATACACTCTAAAACTAGTTGGATTAAAAACAACCGAAGTCAAGTAAGTTTCACTAAACTTCGTAGATTTTGGTGCATTTTTAAGTTAACCGGATTTTAAGTGTGGGTCAACTTTTGTTTAAAACCTAGCACTCTGGTAGCTCAACAGAATTTTCTCCACTAACTCTGTTTTTCTCTTGTTTAACAATAAATTTAACCAATTATATCTTGTTTGACAGAGCTCATTGAGCTCTGTCAAACAAGGTATATTTGATTAAATATCAAACTGCATTATGGGAAATATTTGCTGCTGAAAACTTGCCATTTTGTCATCAGAGTGCAGAGGGTTAATGTCTCTTTTTCAAATATTAGGTCACAAATGATGTCAATATTCAAAAAAGCTTTTGCAGCTAAGGAAATTAACTCTTAGAAGCCTGAGAATCAGAATGAATTTATTGGACATGACACACAGCGACAAACTTACAGTAAGCAGGTGCTTCTAGTCAAGTGTCGTCTGCCTATTCGGGCAGACGACACTTGACTAGAAGCACCTGCTCAGTGTTTAATTCTCCTAAGCCCAACGATAGCCGAACCGTCACAGCCAGATTATCTGCCGTATTACATCACAGGCAAGAAAACTCGACTCCCGGCTTCTAACAGTTAAAACAGTAAAATTAGTTCATCTAAATTTCGAGCATCTAACACAACAAGGTGTTGTCTTTAAAATATAAAAACATGGAAGTGATAAACATTAATTTTAATGGCATTTAAAAAATTAAAATTAAATAAATTTAATAAATAAAACTATATTGATTGTTAAATATTAAACCAACGTGTTACCTTTCTCATGGCGTGAGAACTATAACACTCTGGATTACTAATTTACAAACAGTTTATTATCTTTCACATATTATTTGCTTAAAACCAGAACGCTGTGTTTGTAGCACTTCATGGAAAAAAGCATTGTGTTGGTACCACAGCGTGTCACAAATACTTCTATTACAATATGTTATATAATACGTTCGGTGGCAGCGTCATCGTTTCTATTCTTTTTGTTTACAGATAAGATGGGCAGAGATTTTAAACAGAATAACTAATATAGCAAGTATCTTTCATAATGTTACTTTTATGACTGGTGACTGGTGAGGTATTTTATGCAAGCGACGTATATAGAGGATATGGAATGAGAGTCTTTCTCATTAAATATTTATGGAACGAGTCTAAGAATTTTCCGTTTTGGCGAGCCTCTGGCGAGTTTCATAAATATTATATGAGAAAAACACTCATATCATATTCTGTTTATCATATGGCACACACACGCACAAATTAGCCACTTAGTATGACTTTTTAACCCATCACCTGACTTGAGTTGTAGACGGCACTTGAAACAAACATCCTCGTATAACTAAAAAATTTCATTTTTTGCTTCCAAAACATAGGTTATGACCCGTAAATTCTCCTTACTGAAATTATGCAAATGTGACCCAGTTGTATTTTGTTTAGCCAATCAAATTGTCCAGTTTTGAAATTGACCAATGAAATTGACGGAAGGCTGTATTTATCACTGATTAATGTGAAAACAAAATATCAAATGTTTTAAAGTGAACAAAACGGACGAGTCATATGATAAATATCCATACTATACTGAGTTAAAGAAGAAAGTATAGTAGAAACAAAATAAACATCCGTTCCGCGCACCTGTGCGGAATAAAAATTGTTGACGGTCTATTTTTAAAAAGAAGCGAAATTTCACTTGAATTTTCTACAAATGTGCACCTCAATTAAAATTTGAATCGCTAGCGATAGCTAAAAAGTAACACGGGTTCCCCTCGCAAATTTGGTTTGCGATAAAATGTGTTCTTTTTGTTGATAGTTCGTCCCGTGAGTTCCAATGTGTTTTATGTGCCTTGTGGCACATAGAACACACTGGAACTCAGGGGACGAGTTGTCAAATGAATTGCTGAGTGTCCTTCTAATAATTGCTTTATAAACGTGAAGACGTGTAATAAACACAGAACGACACACGTGTGTGAATGGGTTGATGTTAGCATCCCTAAATTTACCCTCTGTGAACCCCACGAGTTGTGAAGTGAATTGCTGAGTGTCCTTTTAATAACTGCTTTTATAGACGTGAAGGCGTGTAATAAACACAGAACGACACACGCGTGTGAATGTGTTAATCGATATGGCACATATGCCATCGCGGAAGGAACTCGACCTTTCGTTTAATCCTTCCGCGCAGATACTCGTGCCATATCGGTTAACCATTCATACGCGTGTGTCGTTCTGTGTATTTATATTTATATATATGCTATAATATAATTGAGGTTTATTATGATTTTTAAACTAAAATGTGGTCTTTTATAGCAGTATTTTTAACTCGTGATATATTTTGCAGATGCCACCTCGGAGGACTGGTGAATGCAAAACACTGAATGGTCAATTGTTAAAAAGTGCAAAAGAATGTCTGATATCCAAGCACTTTAATAAAAACGTTGTGCTAAACTTGCTAAGCAAAAGTAATATTCTTTCTGTTGGTATAAACTATAAAGTTGATGCGTTCCATTATATCTATCTATACGTTAATTTTATTAGAATATAAAGTGACTGTATAAGACGTTTGGTGTGTCACACTTTAATTTTCTACACTTCACGCTTCAGGTGTTCGAGAAAAATGTTCTATGCCGAGAAACAGTATGTTTCTAAACAAACCACAACATACTTCGTATACAGATGTTCTATCTCCAAAATCGTTATCCACGTTTGGCATCAAAAAGGTGATCAATCTTAATATTTCAGAATGACGTATAATAAGTACACATAAAATGACATAGAAAAATTTATTATTGTATGCTCTAGGTTGTGAAAATGTCATATCGTCCCCTGAGTTCCAATGTGTTCTTTGTGCCCACTGGCACATAGAACACATCGGTTATCAGGGGACGATTTTAAACTATCGCTGGCGATTTAAAATGTAATTGCGGTGCACGATTTGTAGAAAATTCCATTGAAATTTCGCTTGTGGAAAAAAGAGACCGTCAACGATTTCTGTTCCGCATATATGTGCGGAATATGTTTCCGCATGGTTTCATGTTGCTGTAGATGGGGATCACAAAGAATTCCAGCTTCATTCGTTTCTATCTATTTCTTGCACTTCAACAATCTTTCAACCAGGAGGCAAGCCTTCGGGTCGAAAGATGGTTGAAGTACAAGAAATAGATCCTACCTTACACGTATATACATGTAAATTCGCGCAGTACTTTTATTCGCGCACCCATATGTATACTGATTTGAAACTGAGCGGATTACAGTACGACATTTTCGGCTTTTTGCAACGGCAATATATGAGTTGTTGGGTGACTGCACTCTAAAATCGGTTGGGTTAAAAATCAACCCAAATCGACTGGGTTGAGTGAATATGAACCCAAATTGGGTTCATATTCACTCAACCCAGTCGATTTGGGTTGATTTTTAACCCAACCGATTTAGAGTGTGGGATTGTTCATAGGCAGAAAATATGCACTCCTCGCTGACGGATCTAGGATTTTCAAATACACACACCCTTACACGGTGATTGAGGGGGCGCTATTCCATTTGGAGGCGCGTAGTGGCGAGCGAGAAGTCAGCGCGAGAGGAGTGTCTCTCAGTCGTTATGGGGGAGGGGGTCGATAGGCTACCCGTTGGAAAACTGGCCTGTGTTTACGCTAAAAACGGTACATTTTCCTTGATTTTTGCACTTTCGCCCAGTGGCCAGAGTGCTATTTTGAGCGTTATGCAAAAATTGTACTTTTGTGTTCCCGATGCCTGTCCTTTTCATTTCATCGCGGCGATGATGGCACCCGTATGCTGCAAGAGGGGATGGGGCGCTTCCGCAAAAAATAGGGTAGGCGCCGTGTGTGCTCCATTGGATCCGCCTATGTCCCTGTAAACTCCCAACGGGGCACTGAGGCGAATTGATGGGGCACTGAGGCGAATTGATACGGATTAACATGTTAAACGATTGGTAAACAGGAATTTTCGGACAACGTGGGTACACGGATTTGAGTGTGGATGGCTCACATAAATTGAATGAAGGCATTATAGGTATCAACAAATGACATTTAAAGAGTATCAAATACAGTTTCCAATCGATATCGTCGTCGTCTTCATATACCTTACTCGCACTTGAATTAGCAGGTATCCACACTGCAAAAAATATAGGTTCTCTTAAGAACCAAAACTGGTTCAAATCAAATAAATTTATAAAGATTAACATCAAATATTAACAGAATTAAACATAAATTGAGGGGGTTTCAGCCGTAAGTTTAGAGCTTATACAAGGTTGTCTCAAATCATTATTAAGCAAAGGAGATATGAACAGTTGGCATATCGAACCAGTTCCATATCTCAACTGTTAAAATCTCCTTTGTTTCAAAATGTTTGGCGACTGCGTTGAATAAGCTCCAAGTTTACTGCTGAATCTACTTCAGTTCATGTAATATTTTGTTAAAATGGAATGCTAATCTTGGTAAATTTATTTGACTTGAAATAAATACTGTTTAAAGAGCACTGGTTCCATCTCAGGGACAAGATTAGAATCAGTTTTAGTTCTAAAGAGAACCTATATTTTTTGCAGTGCAGGGAGCAGGTATCCGTATACCGAGCAACACCTACAGCCAGGGATCAACTAGAATCTTTGTAGACCGATGAAAGGGATGGTGTCATCCATGATTCAGTGTGGTCATAGCCCGCCACACACACAAAAAATCATATGCATGGGTATTAAATACCCATGCATATGATTTTTTGTGTGTGCGGCGGGCTATGACCACGCTTAACCATGAATGACACCGTCCCTTTCATCGGTCTACAAAGATTCTAGTTCATCCCTGGCTGTAGGTGTTGCTCGGTATACCTGGATACCTGCTAATTCAAGTACGAGTTAGGGATATGGAGCGGAACTTTTTCCACGTCTACCAGAGAAAGCGAAGATGACGATGATATCGATTCATCTTTATCCCGATTGCATTTGGGAGCACGGTGGCACTGTGTATTAATGCGTACGACATGCCCACGGTACATTTCTCTTCAGTTGATGCCAGACCCCAAGGGCGCTGGAAGCATACGAGGGTATGGGGGAGCCGGGGTGTCAAAAAAGGGTACTAAATTTGGGGTATGAGTTAAGACCGGGAGTTTGGAACGTATCATATATCTGAATCTTTAGTTTGCGTTGAATTTTCTGTACAATTCTCTTCCTTCTCTTCCTACACACAATTCTCACTCATTCCGCTCCAGTGGTGGCGCCACGGGGGGGGGGGGGGGGGGGCTCGGAGGGGGCGGTGGGGGAGGGGGCACTTTTCCCTCGAGCCCACCAAAATCACACTTCAAATTACTATCTGACCGGTGTTTTCCCACCGAATATCACATCCGCAAACGGCACACAACAATACGCATCATTTCAGGTGTTGCAGAAACGCTCAGATATCGCTCCCAGCTCGTCCAAATATGAAAATTTTCCGGGGAGACCACCCAGACAGCCCCCCCCCCCCACCCCACCACAAACCCTCCTCCATAGTTCAGCGATCTGAATGTAGTAGCTATCCCCTCATAAGGGGGTAGCCACTACGTTCAGATGGCTGAACCACCTTCTCCCTATCCGCTATCTTCGGCATCTCGACCTTGTACCTCCCCCCCCCCCCCCCCCCCATATCTTACTTAGCTCTCAAATAAATTGAAATCCTGGCATCGCTACTATTCCGCTCATAGGAGTCCCACCGCGTCTGACGCTCGCTCTTCGCATGTGAAAATGCTTCAAATACAACAGTGCTATTGTTTGTTGTCAAAGAAGTATATCTCACGCCGCTGTCATTAATTATAAGGGCATGACATGTAATGGGTACACGATCTAAATGAAGGTACGTTCGGTGACGCGCCTTCCCGTCATATTGTTGTTGCTTACGAAGTCGATCTGTCATTGTCTCATCAAAACGTATGATATAAAATGAAAGAAGTGGCACCCTCAGGACAGAACTAAAATAACACCTCGAAATAGTGAAGACGTATAGGATCTCCCAAGGGAACAACACACAATATCTTTCAAGTTCAAGTGAAACAGTTCCCTTGTGACATCCGTAAATATAAAAAAAGAAGAACAGACTCTTCATACACGTCGGAAAAAGACATCGATAAACAAGACAAGAAGGTGGGTGCTTTCATTTTATTCCTTTGTCTGAAAAACTGATAAAAAATGTTGGGATGCTTTAACTTTAACGGTCTTTATTTAACATTGCTGATACCAAGAAAAAGGTTTTGTAGCCTGTTAAATGATGTTTTTCATGCCCAGGGACATCAGCGACCTTGGTCAAATGGATTTTTTTGCCGCAGTTATGACAGAACAATTATCTTAAACAGATTTTAATTTTAACCACAAAAAACAACTAGGTACAGTATGTGGAGAGTGTATTATCAATAAATCATCCGCAGAGTGGAGATTCCACCCAAGATAATACACTTTCCACGTACTGTACATGGTTTATGTAATTATGATGTACGTCATCACGTAATGTACATTTGGAAAGTTACTTACTTCTCTGGGTGACTGCGTTGACGACACACTACAAACATCACAAACTGCGCTTTTGTTACATGTACAGTACGTGGAGAGTGTATTATCATTAAATCACCCGCAGAGTGGAGATTCCACCTAAGCGATAATTGCAAATTTGTTGCAAAGCATAACAAGCACAAGCAAAGTTTCAGCCAATGGACCTCCGGGTTAAACCCGGAGGTCCATTGGCTGAAACATTGCTTGTGTTTTTTAGTATATATACAAAATTTGAAAATTATAGTTTGGGTGATAACTCCACTCCACGGGTGATTTAGTTACAATCCACTCTCCACGTACTGTACTCTGCCAGTTGATGAAAGTCTTGTAAAATTTCAGAGCCTGAAGAGTTCGTTTTTGGTAGTTTCAGATAAGACTTATAGTACGCCAACCGTGGACTGGTCACGGACGTAATATTATAAGATTCCAAACACAAATTATTGGAATAATTATCAACAATTTAATTAATGAACAACCGGGTGCTCCGTTAATTAAAATTTTGCTGATGATGATTCTTATTACCTTGTAAACGCATGCGTGGACATCTCTGCCAACGCGTGCATTACGACCGGTCCACAGCGACTGCACTGTACAATTTTTCATGGCGATCATTCAACATTGGGTATGTCAGGCCTGGAATTCTTAAAAATGCAGGCGGGCTAAAAATAGCTCTCCTCACATGGCCTAGGGGAGCGATTAGCTCTCCTCAAGCTTACAAAAGCTAAAAGTGTCAAAATGAAGTTGTACTATTAATGAATTTTGCCTTGTGGGCTTTGTACATTTTATTTGGTGCTGCTAACCAGATAGTCTCTGTGAGACGGCTATACTGCCCCTCCCACACCTTCGAGATTTGTACGGCCCAGACGTGAGGGAGGGACAGTGTGGCTACATTGCAGAGATCACTAACATAGTAGAGATCTGAAAACCTGTGGGTTTTAGGAATAGGCTGTTTGGTAATCATTATTTTCCAAGGCTAGGGGGGCTATTTTTCGCCTTCCTCAATTTTTTACGGCGAGCAGTAGGCCGGCGAACAAATCGCTCTCCTGAAAATGCCAGGCCTGATAGTATGTCATATAAATCAACAATTTCCTCTCTAATTTTGAGAGAGAAAAAATAGATTAGGTCGTTATGATGACGATATTCCTTTTTTTCCGGAGGCTGGAGGATTCTGTTTTGAGCTGTCACGAATATTCGATTAACCCTTTACCCAACGTAAGGAGAAAAACCTGTCAGTGCTATTCACAAAATTCAACATTAAATTTTTATTACTTTTTCATTTTTTGTCACAAAAACATAGCTTATGACGCCTCGTTGGAACGAGCTCAACGAGCTCGTTCCAACGAGGGGTCATGAGCTATGTTTTTGACGCAAAATATAAAAAAATGAATGCTTTAAGAATTTTATTTGCAAGTGTCGTCTGCTTTTCGTGTTCGGTAAAGTGTTAATAGATTATCGATCATTATGGCCTAATCGATTAGTGGTTTCCATAGTCAAATAATCGGTAATTTTTTACTCCCTTCAAATGCTCAGAAATTAAACGTACCTCTACACTGAGAAAAAGGCCCGTTTTGGGGCTTCCTGAGAAAACATTTGTTACATATGGAGCCCAAACTATGCATTTCTCTCGACGTTAACCCTTTGATAATGCACAGGATATCATAATTTAATAATTTAAATATCAAGTTTTCAGGGGGGGGGGGTAAAAATAATATCATGTGACCCCCCCCCCCCCCCCTCTTTGGAACGAGCTCGCCGAACTCGTTGCAGTGAGGGGTATCCTGATATATTTTTGTGGACTTTTTTGGAAAAATAATCTTTTTTTTCAGCTGCTCAAGTTTCAAATTACGCAGACGGGAGCGATCGATTCGTTTGCATAGACGTCGCCAGGGAGGGGGAGAGAGCGGCGAACGAACACCCTTTATGTTTTTTTTCAAGGACGGAGAATGTAAGTAAATCCCCAAAAGGTCACCAGACTACGGAGAACTCCATTTGATACTAGATTTAAGGTGGGGAGCATGTCCTCACCCCACCCAAATACGCTCGTGCATACTGGGGTATTCTCCCACCCTCCCGGGAGTACACCGCGGCTACACATGGCCGATGCCGATGGCATCTGCCAAGTGTTCCTCTGGTGTACCTTTTTTCATCAAAGTCGAACACTTTTTGAAAAATCCTGGCGACGCCCATGATTAAGTAAAACTATTTTTAGCTGCGACTAGCAGCTCTATAAGTGGCAATGTCGGTCTGTCGGTCTGTCGGTCGGTCGGTCGGTCGGTGACCAACGAGTTTCAAAACTCAATAACTTTTGAAATACTTGATGGAATGACTTTATATTTGGCATCTAAGTGTATCTTATTGATGTCTAACCACTGTTCAATGCATGTGTTGTTCCAAATATTTTTCTTGGAGTTATGGCCCTTGATGAACTTAGAATTTTGTGACTAACAAGTTTCTAAAAGAATAACTTTCAAACTACCTGGTGGAATGACTTCATATTTGATATGCAAGTGTATCTCATTCATGTCTAGCCCATGTCCGATGCAAATGTTGTTCCAAATATTTTTCTTGGTTTTTTTTCACCATCACCTGTAAATTGCCCCTGAGAATATTTTTTGGACCTGCAGATAGCACCACCCGTCGCAGCTGCGACGTCGATGTCGTGATTTTTCTTGGGAGCACGTGCGCCCAGGTTCAGAGTTATGAAGAGGATAAATTATGAGTTGATATTGGATCGGCGAGAGAAATCCCCCTCCCCCGTTGAGGGCCGTTAGACGGGATGCCTTCTCTCACCTATCCAGGGGGCGCGGTGGCGTCGCGGTAACCAGTTCTCGTCAGATCATCGAAGTTAAGCAACGCTGAGCCCGGTTACTCCTGGGATGGGTGACCGTCTGAGCGATCGATTCGGACTCCCGCGTTGTGTCCTTGGGCAAGGCACTTAACCACGATTGCCCACATGGGGGCATGATGACTCCGTGCACTAAGGCGTACTGCACATTGATGGTGCGCATGTCTTCAACCAATCTAACCCTGCCTGTGCTGCAATGCAGAGTTACGATGTTTGGGAGCTGGCAGCTGCTCGTCGTTGCTCGGTGGTTCTCTGTGAGTACTCCGGCTTCCCCCGTCCATAAAACTGTCACCGACACGATATGACCTTGACTGTTAAAGTGTCGTTAACCCTTTACCCAACGTAACGGCCAAAACCGGCCAGCGCTATTCTCAAAAATCGTCAATTAATTTTCAAAATCTTTTCATTTCTTGTCTCAAAAACATAGGTTATGACCCCTCGTTGGAACGAGCTCGACGAGCTCGTTCCAACGAGGGGTCATAACCTATGTTTTTGAGACAAAAAATGAAAAAAATTAGTTATTGAAGAATTTTTTTTGCAAGTGTCGTCTGCTTTTCATGTTAGGTAAAGGGTTAAACCCTAATAAATGATAAATAAATAGTTCGCCTATCCAACATCCACGTGCCACTTATTCTATTTAAAACTTTTCTGCTGTTGTTGTTGGATAGTTCAACAGAAGTATAATATCCAACAGTTAGCTAGCTGTTGGAAATACGATTATCCAACTGTAGTCAAACAATACACCAATGAATAACAATGGAAGACGTCAGTAAAAGTTCTTAAAAATAAAGAGTAGGGCATGCGGTGCGAACGGCACAAGGAGTCATTTCAACAAGCAAATCCAATGTGGACTATTCCTGATGACTGTTTTTGTTATGACTATGTTTGTTTTCTTAATACTCTTATGGGGTAACTTGGGTACGGTTAGTCAATTAAAATCGATTATTTCTATCGATTAATTGATTAGGAAAATCAATAATCGTAACACCCCAAATTCCGTTACATTAAGTAAATGATGTCTACACAGTTTAACCCAGTAAGCTGCAATTGTCAAATAATATTTACTTTTAGTTCCAACGGGCTGAATAGATAGTTTTCCAACAAAATCCTCAATGGGGAGCTATAGACTCTCTAACCCCTTTCTTAAAATACGTCACAGGGGATAAGTGAGCAGTGAAGTTTTGACTTTTTAGATTCGGTTTCGGTTTCAGGAAAACTCTCGGTTTCGAGTCGGTTTCAGTGGCGTAGGAACCAGGGGGTAAGGGGGGTATTTACCCCCCCCCCCCCCAAAAAAAAAAAGAAAAAAAATTCCAAAACTTTGTAAATCATATCTAGTATCTACACGAAAATAACCACATACATCTGCATATTCTATATCATACAGGCGCACATAAAAACTGTTTGATCTACACCATTTGCAGTGCACAGGAAAGTTGGTAGTCGATGTCATTGACTGATTTGACGCTCAACAGGTTAACATCTTCCTCTCTGACGTACATCCTCCTTTAACCCTTTACCCACCGTAAAGGACAAAACCGGCCAGCGCTATTCTCACAAATCGCCAATTAATTTTCATGATTTTTTTTCATTTTTTGTCTCTAAAACATAGGTTATGACCCCCTCATTGGAACGATATCGTCGAGCTCGTTCCAATGAGGGGGTCATAACCTATGTTTTGGAGACAAAAACTGAAAATTATTAGTTATTCAAGAATTTTTTTGCAAGTGTCGTCTGCTTTTCATGCAAGCAAAGGGTTAAACACCAAAAATTAACAGCAACGATACCTTGATTTTTTCACTTGAGAAGCGAGGAAATGAGCTCTCAGTAGTTTATATTTCACAAATTTTTCTGGTATCCCCCACCCGCACTCTCCCCCGGGTTCAGCTACGCAGAGCGGGTCGCCAAAGGCGGCCGTGCTGTCCCCTACAAGCTCCCGTTTACAATACCCCCCCCCCCCCCCCAATATTATAGGCGTCCTACGCTCCTGGTCGGTTTTTCTGTGTTGAAAGCACACAGTAAATAACTCTTCAGGCCTATATGTTTTTTTTTTTAAAAATCACGACACCACTGGCACTCACAACAAAAATCTCTGTCTGTGAATGTCTCCATTGGGTTCAGTCTTACTTCCCTATGATCAATCTTAGGAGTTCTGGGACCATTACTATAAAACTTTTACAATTGTATCTTCTAGAATTGTATTTTCTAGTTACGACTTTAAATGGGTAAAAATGAACCATTGGCATTTTCAAAGATCTGCCAATTTGCCAAATGGCTAATTGCCATATCTTTTAAAATGCTAATGATTTATTTTAGTCAGTTATATTTATAGGTAGAAAATACAATTCTAGCAAATACAGTTGTAAAAGTTTTATAGTATTGGCTCCTGGTAGGTCAGTTACTAAACCTAATTAGTCAGAAAAAAGGTCTTAATGTCGTTCGTCAAACTGGCTTTATACATGAAATATTTCCCGACCTTATTATAATATGTTTACTTTAACCCTTTACCTAAGGTAACGGCTAAAACCGACCAGCGCTATTCTCAAAAATCGCCAATTAATTTTCATTATATTTTGTCTCAAAAACATAGGTTATGACCTCTCGTTGGAACGAGCTCGGCGAGGGGTCATAACCTATGTTTTGAGACAAAAAATGAAAAAAAATAGTTATTCAAGAATTATTTTTGCAAGTGTCGTCTATGGGCCACCTCATAATTACCCAGGCCTTCGGATTTTGAATAACGTAATTAATTTGGCATGAGCGATTGTTGCCGGGGAGGGGGGGGGGGGGGGGGCTACTTTTGAAATTGGACCGCCTCCAATTAGTTGGAGTACTGGACTTCAAACCTAAAGGACGACAGTTCCGAGCCTGACCCGCGCTGTATCCTTGGGCACGATACATAATCCCGATTGCCCACGTGACGTGGCACGGTGGCTCTCTGTACGTTGATTGGGCACTTTCCTTCAACCACTGCTAATCATGCTTGCGCCGAGTTAGTAAGTTGGAGGGTCTGACAGTTACTCGTCGCTGTCCCGTGGTTCTGCCCGGGTACTTCGACTTCCTCCACCCGTAAAAGGGACTGACATTATGTAACCATTACTGTCGAAAGTATGCCTTACTACACATCGCCACCACGTGGGCAATCAGAATTAACCCTTTACCCAACGCAGACGATATCAAAATTTATTATTTTAAATATAATTTTTTGAAATCTTCAAAAACTTTCAACAAAACCATATCATGTGACCCCTCGACGAGCTCGTTCCAGTGAGGGGTCACATGATATGTTTTTGTTGAGATTTTTCGAGAAATACTATTTTTTTCAGCTGCTGAATCTGCATATTACGCGGGCGGATGCGCGCGATTCGTTGGGTAAAGGGTTAAGTGATCTACCCAAGGACACCAAGTAGTTACCTCTGGTCACTATCGAACCGTGAACCTTTTTGGTTTGAAGTCCATTGCTCTGATCCCTGTGCAATTGCGCTCCTATTCACGGCAAATGAAATATTACAGTGCAGCCGCCGTGGAGTGGTCGTAATCCACCCTTGGCCAGTGATCTCCGAGGGGTACCTCCGAACAACGGCGAGCAACTTTCAGGTTCCCCAACATACCAACTCCACGCTAGCAGGGTTATATTAGTTGAAGACAAATTCACCATCGACGTGCAGTACCCTTAATAAACGACGCCGCCGTGCCCCGGACGGACGGACAGACAGACAGAAAGACTGACGGTCGGTCGGACGGACAGACGGACGGACGGACGGACGGACGGACAGACGGACGGACAGAGATTAGGACAGCATTATCTTTACCATCCCATTATTTTGAGGAAGAGGGTGCACCGACTCTTTACTATTAATGATATGATTATATAATTATAATAATAGAATCATGCAGTGTGGCGCTGGGGGTCGGGAGGGGGGCCTAGAGAGGTCCAGCCCCCCCCCCCCCCGGATTTTTTAGTCAGTCCGTCGGAGAGTCTCGTAAACCCGACTTCACGAGAATCTCGTCTTGTCAGTCTCGAACCCGTACAGCACTGGAACTTTGATAGAGAATAGTGATTCTCACGAAATTCCTTAATGTCGTTCGTCAAACTGGCTTTATACATGAAATATTTCCCGACCTTATTATAATATGTTTACTTTAACCCTTTACCTAAGGTAACGGCCAAAACCGACCAGCGCTATTCTCAAAAATCGCCAATTAATTTTCATTATTTTTTGTCTCAAAAACATAGGTTATGACCCCTCGTTGGAACGAGCTCGTCGAGCTCGTTCCAACGAGGGGTCATAACCTATGTTTTTGAGACAAAAAATGAAAAAAATAGTTATTCAAGAATTATTTTTGCAAGTGTCGACTGCTTTTCGGGTAAGGTAAAGGGTTAAATAATCAACAAACATACTCAATTTGCTTCTATTTTGGTTCTCTAATTTATCAATTTTCACTCATTTTCTTTCGTTTGGGAGGTCAAATGTTATAGCCCCGATGTCGGAGAGGTCAGCCCCCCCTCCCCCCCCCCCCCCCCCCGTGTCGAGAAATCCCTGGCGCAACCCCTGAATAGAATATAAGTATAATTTTATAATTAATAGTAGCCTATACACAATCTTCCTCCTAATTCCCAATAGGATTGCAATAACTGGATGGTAAAGGTAATGACTAAATGATTCCTCGTGGGAACCCCAGGAATTGAAGCAATGTTTGTTTACTGTGATAGACAAACCCCGTTTTACTGGTAAAATAGGACTCGGTAACCAATGCCTGGGGTGGAAGTCCTCAAAAATGGGTAGCATCGGTATAATCGATTGGCTGCCCTTGATATTATAGCCATGTTGTGGCCATGATTAGCCAATATGCAGAAATGTGACCTTAAGCACCAGTAAATAAATTAATTTTATCATATGACTCGTCCGTTTTGTTCACTTTAAAACTTTGATATTTTCTTTTCATATTGATCAGTGATAAATAAAGCCTTCCGTCACTTTCATTGGTCACTTTCAAAACTAGACAATTTGATTGGCTAAACAAAATACAACTGGGTCACATTTGCATAATTTCAGTAGGTAGAATTTACGTTATCCGTCCTATTTAGGGTGGGTTATATTGTATCAAATAATCTTTTACCTGCAAGAAAAACGCCATTCATATTTTTTTATACTTTAACTTTTTGCTTCCAAAATATAGGTTATGACCCCTCATTGGAACGAGCTCGACGAGCTCGTTCCAATGAGGGGTCATAACCTATATTTTGAAAGCAAAAAAATGAAAATTTTTAGTTATACGAGGATGTTTTTTCCAAGTGCCGTCTGCAACTCAAGTTAGGTGATGGGTTAAAAAGTCATACTGAGCGGCTAATTTGTGCGTGTATGTGTCATATGATAAATAGAATATGAAATGAGTGTTTTTCTCATGTAATATTTATGAAACTCGTCCGAATTTTCCGTTTGGGCTCGCCAGAGGCTCGCCAAAACGGAAAATTCTTAGACTCGATTCATAAATATTATATGAGAAAAACACTCATTCCATATCCTCTATATATCATGTGATTAATAATAGTAGTAGGACAGGGTCTAGACGTGCCTCACTTGGGGGACCTAGGCTGGGGGACCTATGAAGTGGCGTCATACCGCAATGTATTATGGGTATCACGTGGTTGCCATGGTAACCCATGTGGGCGGCCATGTTGTGACGTCATTGTCATGGTGATGGGTGATGTGAGTGCGCATGCGCAGCTCGTGTTGTTAGGGTGATACGTGTTTCCGTCGTCCAGTTTGTATGAAGGGGGCCGCCATCTTTGTTTCTATGGTTGCACGTGGTTGCTATGTTACCCAAAGGCTTCTTATAGGGCCAAGAGGCCTGTGACAGGTATGTTCGATTGACTGGGAGTATTTTCTGGAACGACTTCCCTGTATAATTACCCAAATGAGCCCGAGAATGGGCGTAAATCACCGGAAACGACTTTATTTGATATGGATTCCTCGCAGAATCCTTTTTAGGACCCCCATACCATAGATTTTAATAGCAGCACGTAGTGCTATAGATTTTTAAAAGGTCGTGTTCGATTGAATGGGAGTATTTATGGCTCTACAAAATTACCCAAATAAACATGACAATCCCTATAAATCACCAAAATCCACTCCAAACTACCGAAATGGACTTGGTAAAGCCTCATTTTGTTTTATGAAGGCTCGAAATTTGTTATCCCGGGTCAAAATCCTCGGTTTACCGCTGTTACGGGTCTATCAGCACATGCAGCACATCAGCACATGCAAAATGTGCCAATATGTGCCTGTGTGCAAGTGCACAATGTGCGCACAAAACATGCAGCACATGCGCACATACGGGTATTTGAGGACCAGTAGGGACCTGTGGTTGAGGACCAGTGCTTGGGGACCAGTGTTTTGGGACTATTGGGGAACAGGCTTTGAGGACTAGTGGGTACCAATGTTTGGGGATCAGTGTCAGAAATATTGTCTAACCACCGTCTCTTAACTCAGTACTAAAGTTTCTGCTACCATCTGTGTTACTATTTGCAACCAAGATCTTGGCTATATCCACCCCAAACTACCGTGAGATGTGATTGTACACAATGTGCAAATAGCACATGTAAAATGTGCCAATATGTGCCTATGTGCAAGTACACAATGTACGCACAAAACATGCAGCACATGCGCACATACGGGTATTTGAGGAATGAATGAATTAATGAATGAATGAATGAATGAATGAATGAATGAATGAATGAATGAATGAATGAATGAATGAATGAATGAATGTTTATTTGCAATATATGTAATGCTTACATGTACAAAGTAATCGTAATACAAGATTAAATATAATTAAATGAATGTGGATGCATAAAAACAATTATTCAATTGGTTACATATATTGCGTGGAGATGGCATAGCTAGTTGGCTGTCTTCCTGCCAAATCCACCAGACAGGCTTTAACATTTATCGCAGACTGCAATTTGTATTGGTTGGTGACGTATAGAAGACCTTCGATCCAGGTTGCTGTTAAGGTTGACTTACTCGCTCTCTCGTTATTAGCATCCACAAGATGTTGATTTGATTCTTATAACTGTTGAATGTGGGTTAAATGGATAGTGGATGGCTATTGAATAAATGTCAGTTTCACTGTCGCAACTTCAATTTGGTTTTGAAACAAAATTGAATTTTAACGCATTTTTGTGATATGATATCCGCCAATGAACAGTATTCTACAGTTCATTGATAGATATCATATCACAAAATATGTCACTTTTTGTTACTCAAGAACAATACATGACACACAAACATTATCCGAAATTCCTCAATTTTTAAGAGTCTATAAGGTAATATTGAATTATAAAGCCATCTGTTCATGGTAATTCTTTAGTGAAGCGAGCAAGATGTCAAGTCAAACGAGTGTCCGGCAAGCGAGAATCAGCTAATTGACCCTTAACATGGTATGTAACGTAATGGTGGTGGGAAATAAACTTGTTATTACGTGCGGGTTAATGATGTGCGGGTTAATGATCCCCTTCCCTCTTTAAGGACTCACAAAACCATCTCTAAGTGCTGCACTGAAATAAATACTATATCCGCCACACATCCCTGTCCCAGCATTACAGTGAACTATGTTCCACTGGGACACAGCACCTTATAAAACTCGGCCAACGATGTGTGACAATTCCACTTTCACGCGCGGTATATTGTTCAATAGCCTTCCACAAATCAATTGCATTCTTGGCAATAGGGATTGTTGCAACACACTGATGGTAAATATGTACTAAGGAATTTTTCAACCAATGTTTTCCGAAACAGTGATCTATTGTATATATTACGAATATCAGCGTCCAAATCGTTCCATAGTTTTGGAAATCGATTAGATGGGAGTGTATCCAGAGATTTGTTTCTAGTTTTCCCTATCTTCAATAGTCCCGTCTGTCTAGTTGTTACGCCATCGTTACGTACGATACAAGAAAAGTAATTCTGAAAAGATGATGGTAGTCTATCGAAGTACCAATCATGAACGAATAATAGTGCATGTAATTGATACAGGTCGGGCAATTTAAGAATTTTGTCTTTCAAAAAGAAAGAGTGGATCAGTGTGACAATTATATTTTCCGTTGTTTATAATTCTAATAGCTCGTTTTTGCATCAGAAATAAACTATTCATATTTTAGGAGTGACCCCAAATCTGTAACCCATAAATAAAATGGCTATGGACAAGAGAATAATACAAGCAAAGTAGAGCGCGGCGTGGTAAGAACTTTTTGGCCATATTCACTGCATAATTGGCTCTGGCGATTTTTGAGCAAAGCATCGATACGTGACTTTTGTAAGATAGCCTTTCATCAATATTTATTCCAAGGAACTTGACTGAACTGCAGGTTTCAGAGTCGGTTACGCGGGTAATTCGAGTGTGATTGATAAGGATATGTCTGTTTGGAACATCATCTCGTTTTGGGGGTTAATTAATGCATACTTGGTTTTGTTGGCGTTTAGCAGGAGGTGGTTAGCTGAGCACCACGTGTTCATATTTTTAAGTTCTTTATTTACGGTACAGAGAGTCAATGCAACTGTCCGATTTATAAACGGTAGTATAATCGACAAACGATAATACGTTTAAATTTGTTGAATTTGCAATATCATTTATATAGATAAGAAATAAGAGTGGCCATAAAACCGATCCCTGTGGGACACCGACTGTAACTGGTACTTGAGAAGAGTGTGTGTTCTGATATACCAAATACTGGGACCTACCAGAAAGATAATTGGCAAACCATTGATTTGCTGTCCCCGTAATCCCATAAAAAGTTAGTTTGTTGAGAAGAATTGAGTGGTCAGTAGTGTCGAATGCTTTAGATAAATCTAGAATCACAGCTAGAGTACTATTTTTGGTAATTTTGTTGTTTTCGTCGGCTATATGCCGGAGGATTTGAAGGATGGGGTGAATCGTACTATGTCGCTTTCTAAAACCGTATTGGTGCAGGTATAATATATTTTTATCGACGAGGTAACTGTATAGTCGTGTTAACATTATTTTCTCCAAGATTTTGGAGAAGGTTGGGAGAATGCTAATTGGGCGATAGTTATTAAACGAGTTGCTGTTACCCGATTTAAACAGAGGTATTATTTTTGAGATTTTCATTCCATCTTGGACTATACCCTTTTCGAAGGACAAGTTGATAATGTGTGTCAGTGAGGGAACTATTTCTGTAATGGGTTGCTTGATTATATTTGTTGACAGGCCGTTGAAATCGATCGTAGTTTTAGATTTTAACTGCTTGGAGGTGTTAATGGCCTCTTCTTCAGTCGTTGGAGTAACAAAAAAAACTTTCTACAAAGTTGCCTCGTAAATAGCTTGAGAAATGAGTATTACATTCGGGAATATTATTGATCGTTGACTGCCCAATGCTCGAAAAGAACTCATTAAAACGGGTTGCTATATCTACAGGGTCGGTCAGCTCTTCGTTTTCGTACTTGAAACTGCGGGGAGGACTAATGGGGACCAGGATTTGGAGACCAAGACTTGATGGACCAGTGTTGGGGGCCAGTTGTGGATGTTGGGGGGTGGGGGGGGGGACTAGTTAACAAACAACAAAAGAATACATGATATCCAATTCATTTTATTTCACTATTCTCAGTTGCATTTTGCATATTAGCACATGACAGTTCAAATTGTACAAAGTCAATCCTCCAGGAAATCCTTATCGCCAAAGGCATCTTTAAATAGTGTGTACTTCGATGATTTTCGATCCTTTCTTCCCGAAATGGTGGATAACCATCTGCTAAATGGCGGTGTCTTGGTTTTAGGTGGTTTTGAAACATCTTTAACTTTGCTGTTTTCTTTGACTGCCAAATGAGATTTTTTCGGAGTGTGCTCTCCAGTTTTATTTGTTCGATGTTTAGTAGCAGGCTGCTTGGCCTTTGACACCGGCATTTCGACGTCGTTGGGGGCGACATGACCCATCTTGTGAGCTCCACTATCCATTTGATCTGGATTCAGAATTTCAGTCTTCGTTTGGTTCAATGTTTGAGCTGATGTTGCACTCTTTGTTTTGTCTGAAAGCTGTCCGGTACATAAGCCTTTGTCCTCTAGTGTAGCATGACCTTCGCATGGTTTGGTGGGCTTTGTGATTTGGTTCGTTGACTGGTCAGCCTGCTTAGCTGGATTTTCGTAACTGACGAGTTGGTTACGTCTCGGTCTCCTTGTTGCAACTACAGCTTCATCTGATTCAAGCGTTTTCCGTTTAACCCTTTCCACTGTTTTATGCAACAGTTCTACATCCTAGATGTGAATTTTATTCCAGCAGAATTCTTGAAAACTTGCATTTGAATGTCATTGTTATATCTGAATATGACTGCGCACAATTTGTCAGACATCTTCACTCTTCGATGGCTGGAACACAAATGATTTTTCTTTCGGTATCGGCTCTCTTATATATGTTTTGCCACACGAGCGCTACCTGTCGGTAAATGTTTTACTGCAAAATTCACACTGATGTTCACCCATGGTAAGTCAAAAGTGTAGTATTTAAGTTTTGGAAAACACCCCTTTATATACTCTCCTTCTTACGACTCGTCACTAGATTCTGTATCCATTCCAAATGTATATTGATCCAAAATGGGATCGAACAAAAACTTTCTCTTTTCCAGAGCATATTTCTGGGATTCAATAAGGTCGAAATCTTCATTCTCTTAGGTGTTTTGCTGTTTCCTGAGTTTTTTTATAAATGGGATCTCGTCGAAAATTTTTCATAAACTCGAGTGTGTCAAGATATCCGCGCCGACTGCTTCTCTAACTCTACTTCTGAGACATGCAGCTGCTTCTTCGGCCGCTTCATCTTTATCCATTCCATCTTTTATGTAACAACTAAGGAGTTTCTCGAAATCCCCCTGGTACTCATCATACGCACCTCTAACGATACACACCATCGGATCAGCGGAATCGTCAACCTCCATTAATTCTTCTTCAGATTCTTTATCTCCTTCTTCGCTTTCTGAATCTTCTGACTCTTCGCTGGAATCATCTGTTGATGGAGGGTTACGTTCGGAAGGAGCGCGGCAGTATTGCATTGTGTCTTCACCCTTCGGCGACCAGGGCACAAATGAGCACATTGTCATGTGCGCGTCCCTTTTCTAGAACTTTTGCAAGGATTGTTGATAGCCCACGGACTACTGGTTTAAGCAACTTTCCTAAAAATCCACCGTTTTGTATGATTCGTCTTGCTTTCCGTCCAGGTAATCTTTTGGCTATTTTCCTTATTTCGTGCTTGTGTGGAATGAGAAAAGCTCTCTCAGATTTAGTCATTGGCACATTATAGTTCAAAAGGTTGATTGCACAATCACATATACATCGAATCAAGTCATTACTGGCCGTCCGCATCGTAGTTTTCACTTCGTGTCTGTCAGCGTGGGCAAGATATCGCAGGATATCTTGGTTTCTTTTCAGTCTCTCACTCTTTGCGTTTTTGAATTCTTCATTCATTTCGTGTCTCTCGGGGCAATAACCACCTTCGTGTCTTTTGCGAGTGAAGCTTCTGGAAAATTGCTTCTCACAAAAACTACAGCAGTGACTAGGCATGTCTTTGCTCATTGAAGGCCGGGGATCGAATGAGAGCTGGATGATGTGCACATGTCTTTTGTACTTTTTCGAGTGATTCTTTCAGTGTTTCCTGGAGGATTGACTTTATACAATTTGAACTGTCATGTGCTAATATGCAACATGCAACTGAGAATAGTGAAATAAAATGAATTGGATATCATGTATTCTTTTGTTGTTTGTTAACTAGTCCCCCCAACATCCACAACTGGCCCCCATCACTGGTCCATCAAGTCTTGGTCTCCAAATCCTGGTACCCATTAGTCCTCAAATACCCGTATGTGCGCATGTGCTGCATGTTTTGTGCGCACATTGTGCACTTGCACATAGGCACATATTGGCACATTTTACATGTGCTATTTGCACATTGTGTACAATCACATCTCACGGTAGTTTGGGGTGGATATAGCCAAGATCTTGGTTGCAAATAGTAACACAGTTGGTAGCGGAAACTTTAGTACTGAGTTAACCCTTTACCCAACGTAACGGCCAAAACCGGCCAGCGCTATTCTCAAAAATCACCAATTAATTTTCATTGTTTTTTCATTTTTTGTCTCAAAAACATAGGTTATGACCCCTCGTTGGAACGAGCTCGTCGAGCTCGTTCCAACGAGGGGTCATAACCTATGTTTTTGAGACAAAAAATGAAAAAAATTAGTTATTCAAGAATTTTTTTTGCAAGTGTCGTCTGCTTTTCATGTTAGGTAAAGGGTTAAGAGACGGTGGTTAGACAATATTTCTGACACTGGTCCCTAAACATTGGTCCGTAAGATGAACCAACTGATTTCCGAAACGGACTGGGAAACACTTATCTGCAAACCACTAGATATAAATGAATCCGTCAACAACTTTGAAACGACTCTCAATGTTATTATTGAGGAGTGTGTACCAACCGTTGTAGCGACCATTAGAATCAATGACAAACCATGGTTCGACAGTCGGTTGCGGAGTCAAATTCGCAAAAGAGAACGAGCCAGAAAAATAGCCATAAAACGAAACTCCCCTCAGCTATGGGCCAAATATAAAAATATAAGAAATAGTGTTAATAGTGTTAACAATATGAAAAAAATTGCGAAGGAAAAATTCTTAACGACTGTTGATGAGACCCTGAACGAGAAAACCGATCCAAAGCAATTCTGGCATGTTGTTAGACTGTTTCAGAATAATTTTAGTGATGATTCCAATATTCCCCCAGCCCCCCCCCCCCCCCCCCCCCCCCCCTTTCAAAAAGACTGTAATGGTGAAATAATTGTTGCAGAAAGCGATCTAGATAAAGCAAGTATGCTTAATGAAGTCTTTCTACAAAACAGTAAGTTAGAAACAAAAAATCAGAGTTTCCCATCATTCAAACGAAAGTGCTCGAAATCAATGTCTTCTATATTTTTTACCCAAGATGATATTATAAAAATTATTAAGTCTCTACCAACAAACAAAGCGAATGGCCACAATGGAATAAGTCATAGAGTACTTAAGGAAACGAAATTCACAATTTGCAGACCGCTTTTTCTGGTATTTGACAAATCCTTGCAGATATGCACATTTCCAAGTGAATGGAAAAAGGCCGATGTAATTCCGATTTTCAAAAAAGGCGATAAGTTCGATTGTAAAAATTATCGTCCAATATCTCTTCTGTGTTGCATTGGGAAGATAATGGAACGAGTGGTTTTTAAATCTGTGCATGAGTATTTCATATCAAACAACCTTTTCTACAAACTCCAGTCAGGATTTCTCCCCCAAAACAGTATCGTTTTCCAACTTATAGAAATCTATCACAACCTATGTTTAGCAGAAGATAACAGGATGCTTACCTGTGGGATATTTTGTGATATGGAAGCTTTTTTTTAGGGTCTGGCATGATGCGATTATTTTCAAATTAAAAATGTATGGCATATCCGGCCAACTTCTCAAATGGTTTAAAAGTTACTTAAAAGATAGAAAGCAACGTGTCAGAATAAATGACAGTTACTCAAAGTATTGCTTGATTGACGCTGGGGTTCCCCAGGGATCAGTCTTGGGTCCCTTTCTCTTTCTGGTCTATATAAATGATATTGCAGAGACAATAGAGTCAATTGTGCGCCTATTTGTGGATGACACGTGCCTCACGGAAAGCGGGAATAAACCGGAAAGTATAACAAATAAGGTCAATACTGAACTCCTAAAATTAAATAGATAGGCAATTGATTGGCTTGTGAACTTCAATGCTAAGAAAACTAAATTAGTTGTATTTTCTCTTCTACGAAATACCGACAACCCGAAAATTGTCTTCAATGATGAAATATTAGAAATCAATGAACACCACAAACATCTAGGAATAGACCTGCAGCCCAGCCTCTCTTGGGATGTACACATCGACAATATTTGTAAGAGAGCGTGCTCTAGACTTTCTCAGCTGAGAAAGCTAAAATATGTGCTGAGTAGAAAAAGCTTAGGAAGAATGTATACATCATTCATTTTACCGATCTTAGAATACGCATCCCCTGTTTGGTCAGGAGCGCCCCAGTACTTGCTTAGAGACTCGAGGATATACACTGCGATGCTGCTCGAATTGTTACAGGCTTAACACGATCTGTATCGCGTGGCCGACTTCTGATAGAAATTGGCTGGAAAACACTAGAAGAACGTCGGTATGTAAGTAAAATGAGTACATTCCACAAAATAGTAAACAAAAACGCACCAGACTTCCTAGTTGAACTTCTTCCAAGGTACGTATCAGAAATGTCGTCATACCAACTCCGTAACTCCTCGAATTTTGTTTCCCCCCAAGCTTTACAAAAATTCATTCTTCCCATCCTGTACCAACATCTGGAACTCATTAAGTGACCAAATCAAAAATCTTCCCCTTAATGAATTCAAAAAAGCAATCTCCCAACAGACCCCAAGCCACCGACCTACTTTGATATAGGAAAAAGAAAATATAACGTTTTAATGAGCCGGCTTAGAGCTGGTTGTAGCGGTCTGAATAGCGACTTGTTCAACAATTACGTTAGTAGCTCACCACAATGTAGATGTGGAAATCAAAAAGAAGATTTTGAACACTTTTTCAAACACTTTCTACTCTATGTGGCGCCCCGACACGATCTGGTCTCGTCACTGGAACTCACTGACAATAATGAGATGTCGGTTGATTCACTTCTGTATGGAGACTACCGACAATCCGATAGTGATAATATTGGTATGTGCACTGCTGTACAAATGTTTATAAAGAATACCAAGAGGTTTAACGAAAGCTAAGTACATTGAAAATATGTAAATACTTCTTGTACTTATGCATATAAAGAATCCCCCCCCCCCCCCCACCCCCTTAAGCTATTGTCATGCCGCCGATTTGGAGCCTTCCTGTACGGGGTGCACTCCATAATAGAATTCACTCGGTACTGGGCCTACTGGCTGGCTCATGGACGACGGTGTGCTCAGTCCCTGAGTGTCACTCTGTGATTAGTCATAAACTTGGCCATGTCCAAATCCTGAACCACCCGATTCTGAAAGTAGAACATGCGCGCGCGGTTTGTCAATGAAGCGGTTTAACGCGACGAGGGTGATGCCTCACTGTACAGATGTGTGATGATGTTGAGCAGGAAATCGCCGAGTTCTCCCTTCTTTTTTATCTTTGTTGTTGTAAGTTCAACCTCACTAAATCATCTGTTCTTCACTCAAACTCGACAACGCATCTTCATTTCTCATTTCTATATAATGTGATTGATAGAATATGCATGTATTTTATTTGTTCTTCAAATTTTGTTGCCTTCTTCTGTATGTTTGCATATCTGTTCGAGGAACGGACGGTTATGTATGTGGAAAGCACTTGTCCGCCAATCCTCGTTTGCATGTTTAATGGCAAATAAAATATGTTTAAACTAAAACATTGGTACCCACTAGTCCTCAAAGCCTGTTCCCCAATAGTCCCAAAACACTGGTCCCCAAGCACTGGTCCTCAACCACTGGTCCCCACTGGTCCTAAAATACCCGTATGTGCGCATGTGCTGCATGTTTTGTGCGCACATTGTGCACTTGCACACAGGCACATATTGGCACATTTTGCATGTGCTGATGTGCTGCATGTGCTGATTGACCCGTAACAGCGGTAAACCGAGGATTTTGACCCGGGATAACAAATTTCGAGCCTTCATAAAACAAAATAAGGCTTTACCAAGTCCATTTTGGTACTTTGGAGTGGATTTTGGTGATTTAGAGGGATTGTCGGGTTTATTTGGGTAATTATGTAGAGCCATAAATACTCCCATTCAATCGAACACGACCTTTTAAAAATCTATAGCACTACGTGCTGCTATTAAAATCTACGGTATGGGGGTCCTAAAAAGGATTCTGCGGGGAACCCATATCAAATAAAGTCGTTTCCGGTGATTTACGCCCATTCTCAGGCTCATTTGGGTAATTATACAGGGAAGTCGTTCCAGAAAATACTCCCAGTCAATCGAACATACCTGTTACAGGCCTCTTGGCTCTATAAGAAGCCTTTGGGTAACATAGCAACCACGTGCCACCATAGAAACAAAGATGGCGGCCTCCTTCATACAAAATGGACGACTGAAACACGTATCACCCTAACAACACGAGCTGCGGATGCGCACTCACATCACCCATCACCATGACAATGACGTCACAACATGGCCGCCCACATGGGTTACCATGACAACCACGTGATACCCATAATACATTGCGGTCTGACGTCACTTCCTAGGTCCCCCAGCCAAGGTCCCCCAAATGAGGCACGTCTAGACCCTGTCCTACTACTAATAATAATTTCGTTTGGGTGTTTTTTACAGTATTTATCATTTTACCCAAAGTAACGGCTAAAACCGGCCAGCGCTATTCTAAAAAATCGCCAACTAATTTTCATTATTTATTTTCATTTTTTGTCTCAAAAATATAGGTTATGACCCCTCATTGGAATGAGCTCGTCGACCACGTTCCAATGAGGGGTCATAACCTATGTTTTTGAGACAAAAAATGAAAAAAAAATTAGTTGTTCAAGATTTTTTAAGTGTCCTCTGCTTTTCATGTTAAGTAAAGGGTTAAAGTATTATGTTCTCTGTGTTTTTCAGATAAGAAAATAAACGATGATTGTATTGTTGGTAATTGGTATATTTTTGAGTCCGTTGGTAAAATGCCAATTTCCCGGCACAAATACTGGATTACCAGGCACTCCGAATGCTGCACAACTCAGTATGCTGTCAAACCCAATGAATATTCTTAAGCCGCCTCCTACGGATCTCTCTTCTATGAAAGACATAATCTTAATGGCACATCACAAAGCGAGGGCTTCAGTGCAGCGTTTATATTCAGTTATGCCCGCCAACATGAATATGCTGGTAAGTCGTTTTTCTTCAGTGCTTTTATAACATCCCTTATTTCCAAATGCCGGAGTACCCGGAGAGAACCATCAATCATCGACGAGCAACTGTCAGCTCCTCAACATTTCAACCCCGTTCAAGCTCGGCTCAAGCAGTGTTACAGCGGATGAAGACATGTGCACCACCGATGTGCAGTACGCCTTAGTACACAGCGTCATCGTGCCCCCATGTAGGCAACAGGGATAAAGTGCCTTGTCCAATGACACAACACGGGTCTTCCCGGACGGGGATCGAACTCGGGACCTCTAGCATAGACGTCCAACAGTCTACCACTAAGCCACTGCACTCCCAAATACCGTACCGATGCCGAGGTAAAGCATTTTTGGAGACAGCTCAGTAAAAGCCTTTGGCTTTTTGCTGAATCCATTTTCATGTTTGTTACTGTTTTGTCAATTTGTGCTTGTTACTGTATAATTTACTTAAACATACTTCGGAAATATTCAAAGACATAGGGTGTGACCCCCATTTGGAACGAGCTCGTCGAGTTCGTTCTAATGAGGGATGTTAACCTATGTTTTTGAGATAAAAAATGAAAAGAAATAGTTATTCAAGAATTTTGTATCGTGTCGTCTGCTTTTCATGTTGGTTAAAGGGTTAAGAATCCTGAAGCGTTTTACTGTATGTTCATGTTCTCAACAAATAGAAGAACTGAACTGAAGAAACCGAGGTTTTTTTTCTTAAACCGAACCGAAACCGTGCCGAATCTGGAAAATCAAAACCTCTAACAACGTAAATTGGCAAAAAGTAATAATTTATAAAACCCGTTGATTTCTATGACAAAAGGAGAGATCTTTTTTATTTTTGTCGCAAAACCAGACGATTTTTATTACAAAACTCGTGACGTCAATTTATGATAAAACCTGGCGACGGTGACGAAACCTGACGATTTTTATTACAAAAGTGTGAGGTACGACAGAACTCGTCAGTTATTACAAAACTGGGCGTAACAACCGACTATTTAACCCTTTACCTAACACGAAAAGCAGACGACACTTGCAAAAAAATTCTTGAATAACTAATTTTTAGCTCAACTTTGGCGAAGCCAAATTTGAGCTTATGCCATGGCCAGTCGCCCGTCTGTCCGTCAACAATTCAATACGGCTAGGGCTAGAGGCCGTATTTATGAACCTATCTTTACGAAACTTCTTGGGTACCTTTGTTATGACCGTGGGACGAGAACGAGTGTTTTGGGGTCCAATCCGAAATTCAAGTTGGCCGCTGGCGGCCATTTTGTACAAACTTAGGTGCAATCAGATTTTTGCGCAGAACTTCCATATGAAAGCGCTGATTTGAATAATTTTTTGTATGAATGTTTAGTACCATGGGATACATCACATATAATACGGGTTTTTTTTCTCGTATGTAAATTACGCAAATTAGACTAACTTTGATGTATTTAGTGTTACTTTCAGCACTATAAGTGCAAATGCCAATACGGCTCGGGCTAGAGGCCGTATTTATAAGCCGATCTTCACGAAACTTCTTGGGTACGTTTGGTATCACCTTGGGACGAGAACGAGTGTTTTGGGGTGCGGTCTGAAATTCAAGATGGCCGATGGCAGCCATTTTGTACACAATTGGGTGCAATCAGATTTTTGCACAGAACTTCCATATGAAAGAGCTGATTTGAATAATTTTTTGTGTGAATGTTTAGTACCATGGGATACATCACATATAATACGGGTTTTTTTCTCGTGCAGAAATTATGCAAGTTAGATGAACTTTGATTTTTTCAGTGCTACATACACACAGAAAGTACACATGTCAATACGGCTCAGGCTAGAGGCTGTATTTATCAACCGATCTTCACGAAACTTCTTGCGTACCTCTGTTATCACCTTGGGACGAGAACGAGTGTTTCTGAGTGCAGTCCTAATTTCAAGATGGCTGCCAGTGGCAATTTTGTATCGAAATTAGGTCTTATCAGTTTTTTGTACACAACTTCTATACGTCTCAGGCTAGAGGCCGTATTTATGAACCGATCTTTACGAAACTTCTTGGGTACCTTTGTTATCACCGTGGGATGAGAACGAGTGTTTTGGGGTGTGGTCCGAAATTCAAGATGGCCAGTTCCAATGACATCCATATTTGTCTGGTTTTATTTAAGAAGCTTGCAAAGTACAAGTTTTTTTGTCAGTTTTTGCCCACAGTGCAGGTTAAAGTATTAAGTGCTCCAAAATTCTTGGTAATAAATCCGTTTTCCTTGTGTTTTCCAGGGTGTAGGGGAATTTAAACCGGTTTTGGAACTCATACACCCTTCGGCTTCGCCTCAGAAGACATGTGCACCACCGATGTGCAGTACGCCTTAGTACACGGCGTCATCGTGCCCCCATGTAGGCAACAGGGATAAAGTGCCTTGTCCAATGACGCAACGCTTCTCCTCAGGGTGTATGAGTTCCCAAACCGGTGTAAAATTCCATACACCTTGGAAAACACAGGGATAAAGAGTACAAAAGGAAACTTGGCTTTCTTATGGCAAGCTAATGGATCTCGGTGGCTCAGGAACAGACTTTTGTACTTCTATGCTAGAGGTCCCGAGTTCGATCACCGACCGGGACGACCCGCGTTGTGTCCTTGGGCAAGGCACTTTATCCCGGTAGCTTACATGGGGGCACGATCACGACGTGTACTAAGACGTACTGCTCATCGATGGTGCACATGTTTTTCAACTGCTGTAACCCTGCTTGGGCAGAGCTTGAGTAGAGTTAGAATGTTGAGGAACTGCTCGGTGGTTCTCTCCGGGTACTCCGGATTCATCACCCGTAAAAATGTCACGGTCACGATTAGCCATTGTGCATAAGTATGTGACCTTAAACACCAATAAATAATAATAATGTCGCCTCATAGAATATTCGTGTGGGCTCGTGTAAAAGCTTTAGCTAAAGAACACATTGAAATGTGACAGCGTGTAGTCGGAATCAATCACGGGTATGGAAACCGTTGCTTATTTCCAGTTCCTTATTCGACATTCGTTACCAACCGATTTTATCGGGTGATAATGAATGTCGCATAAGGAACTGGGAATACGTAACGGTTGCCACGTCCCCAGATCAAGCTGTGTTTCCGTTGCAAAGTGAAACTGTGAACAACCATTACCAAAGTCTACCATTCTTAATTCAATTGGGTTGAAAATGAATCCAAATCAACTGGGTTCATATTCACTCAAACCAGGTTTATTTTTAACCCAAGTGATTTTAGAGTGTATTAATACTGGTCATTTTGACGTTGTTTTTTTTTTCTTCTTTGCTGGATTATATATACGAAATACGAAACGACTGAGGATAACCGTCTTCATTATTTCTTCGTGTGAGTTATTGTTTTGTAAATAAATGTCACGTGAGGGATATACGTTATTACACGCTAAAAACTAAAGTGTTAAAAACTACACTTGAAGTGCTGTGTTTAACACTTACTAGGTGCTGAACTAGCACTTTGTTCAAGTGTAGATATCCCAGAACTTGACAGGTGTTACAATAATACCACTTGACAAGTGTAATGTCGCGACACTTAAAAGGAAACAACGCAGATGACGCGGATCAGGCTCGAACTCTCGAGCCTGATCCGCGTCATCTGCGTTGTGTCCTTTTAATTATGTACCCACCAAGCGCAAATCAAATTATGGACGATTCTGTAAGAACCACCAATGCTAGACACATGGGAAGTGCCATCCATTCAAGTTTCAGATGTCTGACGATTGTAATGTCTAAGTGCTTAAAACATTGCACTTTGAGTGTTAAAATCAAACCCTAAGAGTTAGAATGGGTTTAACACCTTGAAAGTGTCAGTTTTAACACTTTAGTTTTTAGTGTGTAATATGGAAGATGTTGATAAAATATATGCACAAACATTGCTATTCAAATATCATTAGTTTCTTCCGTGTTCGGCTTCAAAACACAGCCTGTGACCCTTTATTCCGAAAGTGTCGCCTTCCATCTGTATTTGGTAGGCCCTAAATGACGAAAGGCTCTAATTTATTAGATATGATTGTCTTTCTCATTGTAAAGCCCCGTTCAGACGAGCAAATTTAATTTGTCAATAAAATTTGGTCGTGTGGACGAGAAAATCTGTCACATTTTCTTTGAACACATTTCTCTGTTCAATATCTGGACGTCCCAGATATTGAACAAAGACATGTGCCATATTTCTGCGCACGGAGGAACTGCGCATGCATACAAATACTTAAACAAGTATTGCATCATCCACCATGCTATAATAATTCGAAGTTAGAGAAGACTTTAGTGAATAGTACCGCGGTTTTCAAAAAATGTGGTTATCTGACAATGCTGAAAATTTTTATTTTTGGTAAACATGAAGAATAGCGGACCCAACAAATTATACAAAAATTACCAACTTTTCCCAACTTTTCATGGTTTCCTTACAACTTTTGGTTAAACATTGGCTGTCACCTATTTATAAATTTACTACACTCTAAAATCGGTTGGATTGAAAATCAACCCAAATCATGCAACTGGATTGAGTTACTATGAACCTAACTGGGTTTTCATATTTATCCAACCCAGTTGATCTGGGAAGTTTTTTTAGCCCATTCAATTTCTGAGTGCAATGCTGCTCAATATTAACAGCTCATATTTTATTTTTATTTTCAGACTTATAGTCCAGCATTAGCAGCATCGGCCAAAGAATATGCCCAAAAATGTAATAATAATCTACGTGATCCTCGACTCGCGTTTAGGGGTCTGAATTCCGGATTTACAACTCTCACTGGTTTCCCCCAGATGAAGGTGTCGCGGGTGCTCGATAGATGGTATCAAGAATATCAAGACTGGAACTTCAATGACCCGACTTGTGATGACTCGTGTAAATACTTTCAGGTATTTCTTTTGTTACCAATATTACTCTCACGCGTATCATTGATTCTGCGACTTCAAAGCCATATCATCAACATACCTCTCATCCTCACTGATGTCTTCTATAAGGGATACCGCCCAAATCCCTTCTCACGACATAATCCCCACCCTTTCCCCACCTCCGGACATAATCTCTCTAACATAATCCCCCGACACTTCCATCTTCGTCAAAATCCACCTTCTACACATCTGCTGATTAGCTATCAGTTAGGGATGAAAATCACTGACACATTTTCAGTTAATGGACAACTGAGTGGCAAATATGTCCATGGTTTGTTTTACACATATTTACAAATCAATAAAGTTAAAAAAGTTTTGTTTTAATTATTTGTACACTGATCGTCCCCTGAGATCCAATGTGTTCTATGTGCCCGTAGAACACATTGGAACTCAGGGGACGTGATGTCTATAAATCAAATTTTCAAGTCACAAAGTTTTCTCATCATGCAACTAGGAAGTTACCTAATGCAATCAAAGAGAATCCAAGAGCTCCATCAAACAAGGTTAAATAGGTTGGATTCATAGTTGCATGATGGGTAAATGTTCTGTCAAACAAGACTGAATTGGTACAGTGGCGTAGCCAGCCCAAAACAAGTGGGGATGGGGGACAAACTCGCAGAGCCCGGCTTAGCTCCATTTTAATAGGTGTGGGGAGGGGGTGAGGGTGGTGTGTGCGGGAAAAGCTTTCCAGGCCTTCACATCTCAGAATTGTGCGTCCCTGAAGTTTGAGCTAGATAGCCAAGGTAACAATAATCAGGGTTTCCACTAGAGGGAAATAAATGTGTCCGATATGGGGCGGCCAAGGGTCGTCATTGGTGGTTTTTGAACCCTGGAATTCAAAAATTTTCTACCACGGGCCGACCAATTCCAAGGTTCAAAAACCCCCATTTCCTTGCAATTGAGCGGATATTTTGAGGTTGTTCATGTATTGACGACTGTCTACCTTTCACCGACACAGATGTTAGGACAAGCAATCTACAAATCTACAACCTAACCCCATGGACCTTACCCCACTACGATTTTTATGCCATTTTTGGACATATTTCAAGGACCAACTTTGAGGGAAAGTCATAACTCAAAAACAAGTTGTACGATTTCAACCAAATTTGGCAAACTTATGTATTGTCACAGAATCTGGTGACATGGGGTATCGATATATTCGTGAAAACGCGTTTTCAAAATATTCTGTCAAAATCATCAAAACTTCACCATTTTTCAAAAGTCTCAAAATTGTTTACAGTTATATAGATCAAATTTTCCAAACATTAAGAGCATAATATGATACAGGGCTCAAAATAAGTGGTGTCGCGTCGCTTTTTGCTATGCACAACTTGTAAAAAGCTAGACAATGTTCAATTATGTATAGCATTTTGCGATACAAGATAATCAACTGCAGCCTATTAGGCTGCAGTTCATTATCTTGTATCGCAAAATGTAAATGAAAATTTGCAAACAAATTTTAAAACTAGTTCACTGATGCTTTACTTCTGATTGTGGAACATTCCAGGCATAACTCAGATTAACTCTCCAACAAGCATCATTAGCAACTTCATATGTAAGATGAATTCTATTGGTTTAAATTCTTCCTGTTTTTACAACATTTTGCATAAAATGTCCATGAAAAATAACTTCAAGCCCATCAAATTAAATATCCCAACTTTCATTTTGAGAACTCTATTGAACAACCAAGACACCATTTGAAAATATCCAAGTCCTTGCAACCCTCAAAGGCAGTTCAGTTAAAACAACGTAGTACATGTTTCATGTGTTGCAGATCATTTGGAAATGCCCAGAAATGGATGGAAAGTATTCTATCCACTTAGAAGAATTCAATACAAAACAGCATAACACACCTCTTGTACATGTGTATACAAAAATAGCTACGTAATATTTACAAAATGCTATTCATTTTTTTTAAATGTGTAGCATTTTGCTACGCAAAGAAAAAAAGTTTGATATGATACACCAAAATCACCACACAGGTATTTCCAAATTATCCCCTCTTGACCAAAAATGATATGAATATAGAATTCTTGTCTTCAAAATTCAAGGGCAAATTTCTCTAATTGCAAGGTTGTTGTAACAATTACTTTGGTATGGGTAGATGCAACAATGATTACAGAAGAAAGTTACTGTTTACTTCTTAATCTCAGGTTCAACGCTCAAGCACAATGAGGGCGAGAATAAGAGCATCTTTTTTATCTCCTTTGAAATGGACATTTATTTATTTATTTATTTATTTATTTATTTATTTATTTATTTATTTATTTTATTGGTGTTTAATGTCACATTAATGATCACCCAGCCGAGGACTAACTGGGCTCGACGTTGCTTAACTTCGGTGATCTGACGAGTACCGGTTACCGCAACGCCGCCTCGCCTCCCGAAATGGACATTAAATTAACTAACTGTTTGTCGAAAATGCTTTGCACATGTAGAGGAACGTTGCTGTTCACGTTTCAGTCTCATTAAATTATGAAATTCTTTAGAGTGACATGAAATAAGTCAAAATGATAATTTTTAGAAGTTTGGTGTTAAGATATAGGCCCTTCCAAAGAGCTCGTCGTTTGATTTTCTGCAAAGTTGAGCGAATTTGGAGGGTAATTTTTTTCTGATTGCGATTCTGGTATCTATACCTGCAGACCCCCCCCCCCCCCCCCCCCCCTCTCTGGAACCCCGGGAGATGAAGCGGTGCCTTTTTACTGAAGTAAACAAGTTCTGTTTTACTGGTAAAAATCGGAACTGTTAACACCGCCGCTGAGGGGCGATCTCCCAGTAAGTGGGGAACATAAGCATAAACGATTGGCAAAGCTTGACTTTATACGTATGTTGTGTCATGATATAGCCCAGATACTGGCAATGACGTTGACCATCTATAAATAGATGCAGCAATAATTATACAATAAAGTTACTGTTAATATTTTTACTCTGATTTGGACCCTCAGAACCCTCATGGACTCCCGGGAAGTGAAGGTCTGCATGTCGACTGTAGTAGATTTATTTTCCTCCACTGGTAAATAGGACTTGATAACTAACGCCGCTAGGGTATAATCTCTCGGTAAGTGGACAACATTAGCGTAAATGACTGGTAAAACTTGACTTTATACTTATGTTGTACCATGGTACAGTTCAGATGCTGACAAGGACGTGAGACACTAATAAATAACACTTCAGAATACTGGAAACTGGAATAAGAGTGCTGTTCAAAAATACATATTTTGGTTACTGTTTCCTATCAGTTTGGAAAGGGTAAACTTGAAACACTTTGCTTCCATGTATGTACAGTAGCCTATTAACCCTTTACCCACCGTAGACGTTATAAAAAATTATTATTTTAAATATCATTTTTTTAAATTTTGCAAAAAAAAATCAACAAAACCATATCATGGGACCCCCTCATTGGAACGAGCTCGACGAGCTCGTTCCAAAGAGGGGTCACATGATATGATTTTGTTTAAATTAATTGAAAAATAATATTTTTTCAGCTGCTGAATTTGCATGTTATACGGTCGGATGTGGCCTATTCGTTGGGTAACGGGTTAAACACATTAACTTTTGTAAGTCTTGAAGTAGAGCTTAACGCAATATATGCTATGGCTGCTTCTTGAATAGTACGTCACACAAAGTTCGATTTCAAGTCAATTTTGCAGTTTTCGGTACTCGTTTTTCCAAAATAGAAAAGTTGTATCTCACATTCCAAAAAGCCCAGTTAGTGTTGTTAAGTACAGACAGCATCTGCCTGTACCTTTGCTACATGGACTGAACTGACAGTTTTTGTGAGGCAAAGGAGGGGTTAACTTGACGATTTCTCCCGAAACAATCAGGTGTAGAGGTTATCTGAAGGTTATCAAAATGATTGATAGTTTCGTGTACAATACAGTCTGCCTTTTCACTTTAAAAGGTTTGGAAAGCCCGTAATTTTTCCAACAAATTACAATTCCCCAGTTTAATTTGAAGTACGTCTTTTGTAACTATAAAACTTCCTTAAAAAAATGTCCGGACTTTGAAAAACTTGGAAGATTTAGATTTTGTTGTTTTTTTTTTTTCCATCTCTAACAGCAGTTTCGTCGAATCGAACACGTCATCTCAACACCATCAATCATGGCTTTACTCAGCCCGAAAGGCGCATTCCCTTTGCACGTGGAGTAATTATATGTATGGTAATAGTTGCGAGGGAATAATAGTTGTCATTCCCTCACATCATATTAACCGCAACAAAAGTCCATAATTGTGTAGTATCAACCTCGAAGAAATTCAATAATTGTATAATGTTGAATACAGAGAGTTATCATAGAATAATAACTTTACTTTCCACGTTAGAATAGGTTTATTTGTAGTTTACTTGATTCTATGAATAAGCAGTGGGGAAGCCGGGCGGGGGGGGGGGGGAGCAGCGGGGAGCATGACCCCCCCCCCCCTCCCCAATTTTAGTCATGCCTCCCAACCTCCATGTTCTCCCATATAGGGAAAACCAGGCAAGAAATTTCAATATCCAGCAGTTACTCGATTCCGAGTCAGGTTGTGTCCCTAAGTTAAAAATTGTGAAATGCATCAATAATTAGGCCACATTTAGATTTTGTTGGTTTTTCTACCTCTAACAGCAGTTTCGTCGAATCGAACACGTCATTTTATCAACGGACTTGCATTCTAAACACCATCCATCATGGCTTTACATAGCCCGAAAGGCGAATTCCCTTTGCACGTGGAGTAATTATATGTATGGTGATAGTTGCTAGGGAATAATAGTTGTCATCTTTATTATATCCAGATTAATGATAAATAGGTTATCTCAAAACTCGTGATTGTATTCTCTGCTGGGTCGGACTATTAAACTTGGATTAACCCTTTACCTGGGGCGCGGTGGCTCAGTTGGTGGAGGTGCAGGCTGCAAGCCGAGAGGTCCTCGGTTCGAATCCCACCTGCGGCAACCGCGTTGTGTCCTTGGGCAAGACACTTTACCCCCATTGCCCATGTGGGGGCACGATGACGCCGTGTACTAAGGCGTACTGCACGTCGATGGTACGCATGTCTTCAACCAATCTAACCCTGCCTGTGCTGCAGTGCGGAGTTACGATGTTGGGGAGCTGGCAGCTGCTCGTCGTTGCTCGGTGGTTCTCTCCGGGTACTCCGGCCACTCAATAAATAAATAAATAACATTCGACGGTCTGTTTACTTTCTTGCGTGACACTGTTTTGTTTCCAAGCATTTCATTAACGTCATAACGTCACTCAGATACGTTCTTACACGTGTGGTGGATCCAGCACATTTGTGGATGTCTCTATTTTATCTCACAATCGGGGCGTTTTTGCACTGTTACGCAACTAAAGTTTAATGTATCTGGGCCCTTGTTCCGAATCCGTATCAAGGGCCCCTGATACAAGGGCGTGATTCTGCTGTTGCCAAAACAACGGCATTAATATAATTTTTTGATCGCTTTGCGTTTTTCCCTTCAGAAAAAACAATATTAGGTGAGCCGTATATGACACTGTATCTGCCAACTAAACGCCCTGTAACGTATTTATTATGCTCGGCATCCTAAAATGTCACTGGGGAAGTTAACTCAACGAACAGTTAAATTATGCGCACTTTTCCTGAACGCTCGAGTCGAGGCTTCTCTCTTGAAGTTAAAGGATTAGCTTTCGCAATGAAATGTGGAAAACTCCACCTCAATAAACGATGAACGGCATATTTTAAAATATAATAAACCTTTACACCAATGGGGATGTTAATTCACCAGTAATTATTGCAAAAGTAACAACCAAATTCACGTTGACGAAACACACAGTTGCTCCACTTCGCAAGACAGTATTCAGTAAAGTGAATCCCAGTGACGTAATTTTCTCTGAAGTGTAACGTCATCACTGACCTCAATATGGAGATCAATGAACGCTATTCTATTTTTCAATTTGCGTCTTTCCATCGATAAGGCAAATGAAAAAGTTCCTCTTAAAATAGTTTTATAACACATTTTGTGGTCAATATTGTGAGATAAATTTATCATCAGCACAGTGTGTGTGTCTCCGGAAATTCTGATCAAGTCTCGTTGTAGGCACAGAATCGCATTTCGACTCGCCCTAACGGGCTCGTCGAAATACTATTCTGTTCCTACAACTCGACTTGATCTGAATTCCCGGAGACACACACTGTGGTGATAATCTGTATGTATCGGATAACGTTGAACACATAGTAATCCTGGAATAATAACTTTTATTGTATGAAAGAAAAAATCTGGTAATTTAATTGGCTAAACATTTGTTAGAAGAGCTGATATACTCCAGTATAGCTGATCTATTCTATTTTTATCGAAATAGAGTTGACATTTCACCGCTCTGTCATTGTTGTCTATAAATAGCGCAGGTAGGTTGAGGCAATGATTCCAAATACATGTTTGCAATAAAAAATAGAACTGGTATTTACAACTTGCTCTTTCCTTTAATTTCCCCATTCCAGTATTTAGGAACTGTTCAAATATAACAATTAATTACAACATATATGTAGAAAATAAAATGATTTTGTTGCATACGACTATATTGCGATTTTCTTCGAAAAATATGTAAAACAGCAAAGAATTAGCAAACGAGTTTTTCTGTCATAAAACAATAATTGACTTTCCTTGAGGTTGACACAAGGAATTATCAACACTAGAAAAGTAATATTCACCTAGGCCTACGGACTCGGTGAATATCAATTTCCCCGGGCTGATAATTTCTTTTATTATTTACTTTATAAATAACCACATTTCTATTGGCTGGATCCTATACACGTGACTGGTACTCAAAAATCTGTGTACACCAATTATTCAGTGAATATCAACTTTCTAAATATAGCTTTTGGAAATCCATTCTCTAGTTCTATTTCAATCGACGTAATCTCTATAATATTGTTTATTTTTATGTTATTCTGCAGATGATAACTATTTTATTGTTAAATAAAAGTATTGCTGGTTGATATAATTGAACTTTTAATTGACATATAGAAGATTCTTTTTTTTAGGATAGTGTATATAATAAAACAGTTATGGACTTTGTAATGGTAAATATGATGTGATGTGAACCTAAAACACTTTCCTTGACCTCTGCTAACGCCTCGGTCAATATACGTTTTTTAGGTTCATATTAACCACCACAAAAGTCCATAATTGTGTAGTATCAACCTCGAGGAAAGTCAATAATTGTATAATGTTGAATACAAAGAGTTATCATAGAATAATAACTTTACATTCCACGTTAGAATAGGTTTATTTGTAGTTTACTTGATTCTATGAGTAAGCAGTGGGGGAGCCGGGCGGGTGTGGAGGCAGCGGGGAGCATGACACTCCCCCCCCCCCCCCCCCAATTTCAGTCATGCCTCCCAACCTCCATGTTCTGCCATATAGGGAAAATCAGGCAAGAAATTTCAATATCCAGCAGTTACTCGATTCCGAGTCAGGTTGTGTCCATAAGTTATAAATTGTGAAATGCATCAATAATTAGGCCACATTGTGGCCTAATTATTGATGCCTTTCACAACTTGTTAGTCCACATTGTGGCCTAATTATTGATGCCTTTCACAACTTGTTATTCCACACTGTGGCCTAATTATTGATGCCTTTCACAACTTACAAATTATGGCCACAAAAGGACGCAGAGTCAAGGAAACTGTGTTTTTTGTCTCGAATTTCAAAATTTGCCCTTCAATGAGAAGGGGACACCCCTTTTCTGCTCGCCCACATCTTGCTGCTGCAGGGCTCAGATGATGCAGAGAATCATATTTTGTGTACCCCCTCCCCCTAGATATCACTGTTGCCCCCCCCCCCCCCCCCCAACGTTGATATTCTGGTTATCGCCTGGGAGTAAAGGGGGATGGTTTGTAGACACTCGCCATAGTCTGAACTGTTACTTTTTAATTTTGTGTGAGTCTGGCAGTTACCTTCCAGGCATAATTTTCTAGTTTGAAAATTGAAAGGATCATTCTAGAAGATATCGTCGACATCCATTGAGACTCAGCATAAATATGTCAGTTGACTGCTTCACCTTATGCACTCTGACGTCAAAATACCAAAGATTTTAGCAGCATTTTTATCCCACAATGCAATAGCGAATTCAAAAATCATATCTGGTTTGGTAGTTCTCATTGTGCTCTGTCAAACAAGATAAAATTCGTTGAAACTTTCCATGCTGCATGTGTGATATGGAGTCAGTGACAAAATCTGAAATAAACTCGAGCCCATTTGATTGGATATCTCTTAACTGAATAACCCTGTTAACTGAATATAATGTCCCAACACAAAACCATTTCCCATACCCCCAGTTCAAATTTGACCTGTTAATTGAATATAGGCTATAGAGGAAACTCCTGTTAATTGAATAAACAATCTTGCAACCTGTCCAGAAATTACCCAACTCACCCCAATTTTCCTTTGTTTATAGACATATTTGGTCTCAATACATCCAATACGGGCATTTAATCTATTATATCTTGTTTGACAGAGCTCACAGAGCTCTGTCAAACAAGATATAATAGAATAAATGCTAAGTTTATCTCTAGATTACAGGAAAGTGACACAATCCCTGTTACTTGAATACTCCTATTAAATGAATAACTTTCATTGGCTTAGTGGCTGTTCAATTAACAGGGTTCCATTGTACTACCAGAATGCTGTGAGTTAAGCACTGTAGTTGGTGCCCTTTTGCCGTCAAATGACAATATTTTCTGTTATTTTACAGTGCTTATATCAAAACAATTGGAATAAAAAATGTGTAGAACAGTTATTAATACTGAATATTTATTTTCACAGATGATATGGGCTCCGTCCAGTCAAGTAGGTTGTGCTGCTCAGCAGTGTCCCATTTTGTACGATGGTAGACAACGCATAAGAAACGCATTTTTCATGGCTTGTGTATACGATCAGAGAGCAATGTAAGTATATTGGTTTTTATAGTATTTTCATAAAATAAAAAATATTTATTTAGGTTACTGGTTACATTGAGAGAGCGATTTATTTATTTATTTATTTATTCATTTTTTTTTTTTTTTTTTTCGACACCTGTGACCGAAAAAAAGGATTTTGTAGAAGCTTACACTCTAAAATCAGTTGTCCCAAATTAACTGGGTTGAGTGAATGCGCGACCAATTGGGTGTGAAGCTGGGGGCTCGTGTTATTGTGCAGAACCATTTTTCCTTTCTTTTTTTTCTAGTGTGCTTTCTTAGTTCTTCAATGATTTGTGGGGCTCGTTCCAATGAGGTGTCATAACCTATGTTTTTGAGACAAAAAATGAAAAAATAATGAAAATTAATTGACGATTTATGAGAATAGCGCTGGTTGTTTTTTACGTTGGGTAAAGGGTTAACCCTTTACCCAACGAATCGGCCGCATCCGCCCGCGTAATATGAAAATTCTGCAGTTGAAAAAATATCATTTTAAAAAAAAATTCAACAAAACCATATCATGTGACCCCTCGTTTGAACGAGCTCGTAGAGCTCGTTCCAACGAGGGGTCACATGATATGGGTCTGTTGAATTTTTTTGAAAAATTTGAAAAAATGATCTTTAAAATAATAAATTTTGATATCGTCTGCGTTGTATAAAGGGTTAATAATGATAATGGATTTGTTTTCTTGAGTATGAATATACACCAGCATCATGTCGGGAATTAAAATCTCATTCTTGCTGATTCCTAGTAATTTTTAGTGATTTAGACACCCATCCAAAACCCGCCCCACCCCCTTACACACATAGAACACTGTGATCTACCAGCGGCGGCCCAAGACTGTGTGTGCCCTCCCCCCCCCCCCCACCACCCCGGATATACTTAACCCTTTACCTAACACTGGAAAGCAGACGACACTTGCAAAACAAATTCTTGAATAACTAATTTTTTCATTCATTGTCTCAAAAACATAGGTTATGACCCCTCGTTGGAACGAGCTCGTTCCAACGAGGGGTCATAACCTATGTTTTTGAGACAAAAAAAAATTAAAAAATAATGAAAATTAATTGGTAATTTGTGAGAATATCGCTAGCCTGTTTTGGCCGTTACGTTGGATAAAGGGTTAAGCAAGGAGCCACATATATGCCGAAGGCGTATCCGAAGGTCGCAGGCCTGGAGTGGTGCTGGTTATAGGAGAGGGTGTCCCTCTCGTATCGGTTGGGGTCTGTGGCAGTAGCGGAGCTGTGGGTATCTATGAGGTCCCCCAATTCAAACCCCATTTCAGCTATATTCACCTATCAATCACGTAACAACCGCGCTAGGGAAAAATCATTGATACACTGTTTGGTGATGGGAACGTTCATAATCCCTTTACCCAACGCAGACGATATCAAAATTTATTATTTTCAATATCATTTTTTCAAATTTTTCAAAAAAATTCAACAAAACCATATCATGTGACCCCTCGTTGGAACGAGCTCGACGAGCTCGTTCCAACGAGGGGTCACATGATATGGTTTTGTTGAAATTTTTTGAAAAATAATATTTTTTCAAATGCTGAATTTACATATTACGGGGGCGGATGCGGGCGATTCGTTGGGTAAAGGGTTATAGTTCGTTCGGGAATGAGGCACGAACACGACTAGCATCCATTCAAAATTAGTTTGATGATTTTGGTTTCCGAACGATAACTTGAGTAATGAACGGATCTTCTTCGCATTTGTTTTGTAATAATATAAGTTATCTCCGCCAGCATGTATGGTATATGGAGTTTTAATGCCTGGATGTCGGTTTTTAAACCCCGATCCGCAGGCTGGTTAAACTGACTGGCAATAATTGATATGTTCATTGATGGGCTCTAATTTAGTCCTTACAAGGATGTTACGCAAGCTTTTGTTTTTAGCTCACCTGAGCGAAGCTCAAGGGGAGCTTTACTAATCACTTTCTGTCCGTCGTCCGTCGTCGTCCGTCCGTCCGGCGTTAACTTTACATTATCGACTTATCCTCCTAAACCACTAGCCCAATTTTATTCAAATGTTGGCTAAATGTTTATTACCTAATGCCAATTCAGATTTGTTCAAATAAAGTTGCCCCTCCTCCTGGGTGGTGCCACGCCCCCAAGGGGCACCAAAATCTTTGTAAATCTTCTTCTCATGAACCAGCAGTAGCAGAGACTTGATATATGGTGTGCAGCTTCCTTTTGAGGTGTAGACTCAGATTTGTTCAAGAGAAGTTTGTGGGGCTATACTTGGCGTCGTTATGGGAGGAGCAAAATTTTTTGCCCCGCCCAGAATTTCTATTTTCCAAACCGAGAGGCTGATTTGAACCAAATTTTATGTGAGGGCTTATTGGGTCATGAGTACTTGATTTATGCAAAAAAAAATTTCCCGCAGCCCCGTGGGAACCGCAGGAGCTAAAAATAGAAAAAAATTAAAACGCCCATATCTCCAAAACTGCACGGCATTGAGAATTTTTATTTGGTGTGCAGCTTCCTTAGGACCAACAGAAAGGATTGGTAAAAAAAAATTGCCATCGGTTTTATCATAGGGTACAGTTTCGGGACTTTGAAAAAGTGCTGAGTTGGCACTTTTTAACACTGTAGGCAATGGGAAAAACATTAAAAAATCTTCTTCAGATCTAGCAGGCAGAATCTTTTGATATTTGGTATACAACATTGTAGGGTGGATCTGATTCAAGTTTGTTCAAATCGGCCCCCTGGGTTCATATTTGGGCTCAGTATAGGAGCCCGATTTCGAACTTAGTGCATTTCAGGCAAATTTCTTAAAAAATCTGCTTCTCCAGATCCAGCAGGCAGAATCTTTTGATATTTGGTATGCAACATTGTGGGGTGGATCTGATTCAAGTTTGTTCAAATCGGCCCCCTGGATTCATATTTGGGCTTACTATAGAAGCCCGAATTCGAACTTAGTGCATTTCAGGCAAATTTCTTAAAAAATCTTCTTCTCCAGATCCAGCAGGCAGAATCTTTTCATATTTGGTAAGCAACATTGTGGGGTGGATCTGATTCAAGTTTGTTCAAATCGGCTCCCTGGGTTAATATTTGGGCTCAGTATAGGAGCCCGATTTCGAACTTAGTGCATTTCAGGCAAATTTCTTAAAAAATCTTCTTCTCCAGATCCAGCAGGCAGAATCTTTTGATATTTGGTATGCAACATTGTAGGGTGGATCTGATTCAAGTTTGTTCAAATCGGCCCCCTGGGTTCATATTTGGGCTCAGTATAGGAGTCCGATTTCGAACTTAGTGCATTTAGGCAAATTTCTTAAAAAATCTTCTTCTCCAGATCCAGCAGGCAGAATCTTTTGATATTTGGTATGCAACATTGTGGGGTGGATCTGATTCAAGTTTGTTCAAATCGGCTTCCTAGATTCATATCTGGGCTCACTATAGAAGCTCGAATTTGAACTTAGTGCATTTCATGCAAATTTCTTAAAAAATCTTCTTCTCCAGATCCAGCAGGCAGAATCTTTTCATATTTGGTAAGCAACATTGTGGGGTGGATCTGATTCAAGTTTGTTCAAATCGGCCCCCTGGGTTTATATTTGGGCTCAGTATATGAGCCCAAATTTGAACTTAGTGCATTTCAAGCAAATTTATTAAAAAATCTTCTTCTCCAGATCCAGCAGGCAGAATCTTTTGATATTTGGTATGCAACATTGTGGGATGGATCTGATTCAAGTTTGTTCAAATCGGCTTCCTAGATTCATATTTGGGCTCACTATAGAAGCTCGAATTCGAACTTAGTGCATTTCAGGCAAATTTCTTAAAAAAATTTCTTCTCCAGATCCAGCAGGCAGAATCTTTTGATATTTGGTATGCAACATTGTGGGATGGATCTGATGCAAATTTATTCAAATCGGCTCCCTAGATTCATATTTGGGCTTACTATAGAAGCTCGAATTCGAACTTAGTGCATTTCAGGCAAATTTATTAAAAAAATCTTCTTCTCCAGATCCAGCAGGCAGAATCTTTTGATATTTGGTATGCAACATTGTGGGGTGGATCTGATTCAAGTTTGTTCAAATCGGCTTCCTAGTTTCATATTTGGGCTCACTATAGAAGCTCGAATTCGAACTTAGTGCATTTCAGGCAAATTTCTTAAAAAATCTTCTTCTCCAGATCCAGCTTCAGAATCTTTTCATATTTGGTAAGCAACATTGTGGGGTGGATCTGATTCAAGTTTGTTCAAATCGGCCCCCTGGGTTTATATTTGGGCTCATTATAGGAGCCCAAATTTGAACTTAGTGCATTTCAGGCAAATTTCTTTGAAAATCTTCTTCTCAAGATCCAGCGGGCAGAATCTTCTGATATTGGGTATGCACCATACTTAGGGGGGTGAGATTCAAGTTTGTTCAAGCCAAGTCCCTGGGGTCATATTTGGGCTCACTGTGGTAGCCCGAATTATAACTTAGTTCAAAATGAGGAATTTTCTTTAAAAATCTTCTTCAGATCCAGCAGTCGGAATGTTTTGATATTTGGTATGCAGCATCCTTAGGGGGTGAGATTCAAGTTTGTTCAAGCCATGTCCCTAGGTCCATATTTGGACTCACTGTGAGAGCTCGAATTGTAACTTAGTTCAAAATGAGGACTTTTCTTTAAAAATCTTCTTCTTCAGCCATGTCCCTAGGTCCATATTTGGACTCACTGTGGGAGCTCGAATTGTAACTTAGTTCAAAATGAGGACTTTTCTTTAAAAATCTTCTTCTTCACATCCAGCAGTCGGAATGTTTTGATATTTGGTGTGCAGCATCCTTAGGGGGGTGAGATCATGTTTGTTAAAGCCAAGTCCCTGGGTTCATATATGGGCTCCCTGTGGGAGCCTGAATTATAACTTAGTTCAATATGAGGAATATTCTTTAAAAATCTTTTTTTTTTAAATCCACTGGTCAGAATCTTTGGATATTTGGTATAAGCTTTTCTTAGGAGGAGCAGATGCAACTTGTTGAAATCAATTCTCTGGGTTGATATTTAGGCTACCATGTCAGGTGAGCGCCCTCAGGCCCCTTGGGGCCTCTTGTTTTTATAGGCGATGACAGGTCGAAGATTCACTTAATTTAGCATTGGTTAACTTCAGTTCATCTTTTAACACTTTTGCTATTTCGATATTCATTCTGTTGTATGTAAAAGTGAAAGGAATGATGGACCTCCTTTCGCATTCTCCATCTGATATGTTCATACCAAATGGCCAGAGGGTTTGAAGCGTATTGATCCAAAAAAGCTTCACGTTTTCTCTAAATTCTTCCGTTTCTTCTAATGTGGGTTTAATTGGTGGTTGTTCAATAGGTTGGATTTCGAAATCGTCCAAAAAAATAGCCAGGAAGGTTAAAATGTTGTGCTACTGGGACATCAGCATTATGTTTTATATGCTGTCTGTGTCTAGTAGCACGTTCTCGGAAAGGATTTTGACTTTGACCAACATACTGATTACGACAGCGCTTACACGTGATAAGGTAAATAATATTTGGTGAATCACAATGGAGGGGTTACGGATCTGATAATGATTTTTCGTTTGTTCGGAGGAACATTCTTCTTTCTGATCAGGCATAAAAGTATGCAATCTACAACGAGGCTTTTTGCAATTAAATACCGCGCCACTACCATTCTGCAACGGTCTGTTGTGTTCAATCTTCAATGGTTCGAAATCAGCAGTTTCAGCTGGACTTTCGAGCTTTTCCGGAATTTGAGATTTCAGGCTACGCAAAAAGCGCAAAAAGCCCCCCCCCCAAACGAAGGCTTGCCCCCCCCCAGTTGCCCCCCCCCCCCCCAGTTGCCCCCCCCCCCCCCCAGTTGCCCCCCCCCCCAACCATCTCGCATGCATTTCCATCCACCCTCACACACAAACACATTCAGTCACTCTCTCTCACACACACACACACCCCTCTCTTTTTTTATTCCCAATAATTTCCCATACACACTTAGCCCAAAGCCTCAGGCTAGCTGATGAACACATCCAGGCAGTAGAGATTTAAAGACCCGGATGCAGATACTTATAAGTTATAATTAAGTTATGAGCCAACAAAGGCATGTCTATTCATATCCCTTGTCTAAAAAAATTCATGGATTTCGCATTATGACAGACGGCATTATGAGTCTCTCTCTCTCTCTCTCTCTCTCTCTCTCTCTCTCTCTCTCTCTCTCTCTCTCTCTCTCTCTCTCTCTCACGCACAGACCCACCAGACGCGGATCCAGGATTTTTTGAAAGGAGGACCGCTAATTACCATTACATTTAGTCGAAACTTGGACCCAAAGTCCGTAATATAATTTTTTGGTTTGGTACGTCCACAGGACGTACCAAACCAAAAAAGTATATTACGGACTTTGGGTCCAAGTTTGGACTACCTCATAACAAAGTAATGATATGATCCTTTACGTATTTGCCCCCCTTCGTGGGAGTCTGCCCCCCTAGTTGCCCCCCTCCCCCCCCCCCCCCCCCCACACACACACACACAAATTTCTGGCGCCGCCACTGGTTACGTCATTTGAATTTTCTAACCGTGATCGGGATGACCACACAGGATTATCCGAACCCGTCTCCCAGTCGATTTATCATAGAAAAATTAAATTATGAGAGAGAGCCCGGCCGGACCTTTTTCACATTTTCATGTTCACCATTTTGCGAAATTTCATTCAGGTAGATAGGTCTTCAATAGAAAGCTGAGAAACCGGTTCTTTGTTTTTAGGCAAATGAACCCGGTCAGCGGTCGATATACATTACAAGTAAGGGTGTGTGGGGGTGTGTATGTGCGGGCGGGAGGGGGGTAGTAAACGCCAACGGTTCGGACATACACATACCCGACTTTGAACCTTCGAACTGGGCTTGAAAAAAAATCAAATCTAACCGGGGGGTTCTCTCACACTTCGATGTTTATACGTCAATTCGACACCGGTCCTGGTGGTCGTTACGAACGGAGTCATTCGGTCGTCGAGACTCGATAACCTCCCTCCCCGCACACACACAACACACACACACACACACATTCGCGCGCGCGGTCTCTTACACAAACGGACTGCACGTATACAGACACTTTTCCCCCAACAAATATACGTATCCACTCAAAAATACTAGATTATATTTTTAGGCTTCCCCAATCCCAGTTTGGGCAGATTTGAGACTTCCCATAAGGGTACTGTCGGAATATTTGTTATTTTCGCCAACTTCAAGAGCAATTTTTTCTAATTACAAGGTAGTTGTAATAATTATTTTGGTATGGCTAGATGCAACAATGATTGTGGAAGAAAGTTAGTGTTTACTTCTTAATCTCAGATTTAACCCTCCAGCACAATGAGGCCGAGAATAAGAGTACCGTTTGAAAATGCCAAAATTAGCCATTTTTGGTTGCCTTTTCTATCATTTTGGAAGGGGTTAATTTCAAACACTTTTCATGTAAGTATTCACAATTGACTATCGAGCATATTTGCTGTTGTTAGTTTGGTTGTAAAGTTTAACCCTATCCCATTCTGGTTGCATAAAAGTAGGTACCGTCCAAAAAAATTCCACTTGTTTCGGAATTTGGTAAATTTAGGTGGCGATTTACTCCATTTTTAATTGCTTGAACTCTGAATGTTAAAGTATTTACTCCATTTTTAATTGCTTGAACTCTGAATGTTAAAGTATGACAAATTTTGTTCTATCTGTTATTATTAAAAGTTTAACCCTTGCAGATTTGAGACTTCCCATAAGGGTACTGTCAGAATAATTGTTATATTCGCCAACGTTTACATGCACTTTCTCAGCACTGGAACCATATTGTCTCAAAACCTTTTCCATGAGAGGATTGGGCCTTCATCCAAGAACAATTTTGCTGTTATATATTTTATTCAAAGTTTTAACCTTCACTCAGTTTTCGGGCCTTGAATTTGAGTGCCCTAAAATTCTTCATAAAATTGGCTAATTTGGAGCTCACTTTTCTTCCATTTTCGAAAGGAATATCGAAAAATGATTTACATGTTCGTATTTACAATTGCCTACCGATCATATTTGCTGTTGTAAGTTTGGTTGTAAAGTTTAACCCTATGCTCGTTCTGTTTGCATAAAGATAGGGTTTCATGCATCAATTCAATGCGAATACGTGTTGAATTATTGCTGGAAATGATCAGTATCCACTCAAAAACAGTAGATTTACTTTTCATTATACATTTTTTTTTAACAAATTGATCATTTCCGGTGATAATTTGACTCGCATTCACCTTGAAGTGATGCTTTGGAAGCCGCCATTTTGATTGATATCGTGAAAGTGAAAATTTCTATATCTTCACAGTGGGGAATACGATTTCTATCTTTCCGAAATTTCTTCGATAATCTATCATTTACCATATAATAAATAGCATTATGTAATATCATCTGTAATATGATGCAACTTTTCTTCAAACAGCGGGCGTTAAAGCTTAGTCAACAATAATCGACGACTGCTCATAGTGTCTGCACTGTAAAACCGTAATTCTACGGTTAACTACTGTCAGATGACTGTCAAATACAACGGTCTCGAAGCCGTTAATTAATTTTAACAGTGTTGCCAGGGGTGTGGGGGGGGTGGGGTACCAAAAAATTTGCAAGACGTGACGTGGGGGTGGGTGGGTCTCTTGAGTGCGCCAAAAATGTGCATTTCCAGCTTGTGCAAATTTTTGAATTTTTTAAAAATATATCAATCAGCTAATATATACCATCATTTGTGTTTCAAACCTTAAAGGTGATGTTGTACATCACACTCTTCACATAAATACAACATCAGGAGGCTTTATATGTGAGAATATTGGGCTTAATCTGGGAAAATGTCACACGTTAGTAGGGTGTGGGTGTCTTGTTCGAAATGTATAGAAACTGTGCAGACAATATTTTGGGAACAATTCAAATGAAAATTTGTTCCCGTATATGTACACCTGCACTGGCCAAGCCTGATAATGAACAGCTTGTCATTTGTAGATTGGGGCCCACAGCAGCCCACAGAGGTTTAAATTGGTGTTACCAGTTTAAGAACTTTATGAAAACCCCCTAAAGACAGCTGTGCCTACTAAGTTTATAAGTTTACTTTGGATTTTAATGGGAGAGTGGGGGTGGGTGTCTGAGAACGGTAGTAGAAAATCTGCACGTAGTTGGTGGGTGGGTGTAAAAAGGAGCCGAATAAAAAATAGGACGTCACGTCTTGCAAATTTTTAGTGCCCCCCCCCCCCCCCCCCCCCCCTGGTGTTGCCGTAGAAAAGCCCTCCAATTTGATCCAATGAATGTATTTCTCCCGTCACGCTATCCAATTACGTCGCACGGCGGTAAAAATGGTGAATTGAGCATGGGACCGGCCTTGCCATATGCCACCCTGGAAGTCGCCATTTCCAAGAAGGATGTCCGATGCTTTTGAAGACGAACACCAACGTATTACTATCAATTTGTAAGTTAGTGGCCGAGTGAATCATTTTCATTCATGAAAATCAAACAACATCAATTTTTTATGCGTATATTTGTTTCAGTAATCATGCAGAATAGCATACTTTTTGTACTGCAAAACAACATCATTTTTTATGCGTATATTTGTTTCGGTAATCATGCAGAATAGCAGACTGTTTGAACTGCGTCACCGATATTCGATGGATCGTATGGCTTGTGGCCACGGATATCCGCTAAGGCCGGCAAACCCATATGCTTTTATTGGTTTAGGTAAAATTCGGTTAATGATGGTTGGAATTAAATTACGGTCAAAATGACCGGTGGCAGTGTTCCAGCCATATGGCTGGAACACTGCCACCGGTCATTTTGACCGTAATTATTTTGATGGTAATTTTAACAGGAAAATAAAGCACATAATAGTTAAAAAAAAATTTTACGGTCACATGTCCGGCAGCTAGTTTCCAGGCAAATGACCGTACAAATAACGGCAAACAGTGGGGGTGGGGGCGCGGTGGCTCAGTAGGTAGAGGTGCAGGCTGCAAGCCGAGAGGTCCTCTGTTCGAATCCCACCTGCGGCAACCGCGTTGTGTCCTTGGGCAAGACACTTCACCCCCATTGCCCGTGTGGGGGCACGATGACGCCGTGTACTAAGGCGTACTGCACGTCGATGGTACGCATGTCTTCAACCAATCTAACCCTGCCTGTGCTGCAGTGCGGAGTTACGATGTTGGGGAGCTGGCAGCTGCTCGTCGTTGCTCGGTGGTTCTCTCCGGGTACTCCGGCTTCCTCCACCCGTAAAACTGTCACGGTCATGATTAGCCATTGTGCATAAATATGTGACCTTAAACATCAATAAATAAATAAATAAACAGTGGGGGTGGGGGTGGGGGGAAATTACGGGAATATACGGCAAATGACTGTGAAGTTTTTTTACGGTTTGACGTAACGCTTACGGTCATATACCTGGAAACTAGCTGCCGGCCATATGACCGTAAAAAATTACGGTCATTTTTTACAGTGTAACGGGAATGTTTACAAAAGACATCGCTCTTATGATTACTTTTTATGTGTTATTTGTCTTATTTAATAATACTTAACTGCTGTTAACTATCCTATTTTGTTGATGCAATCTGCCTTATGTTTGGTGTATTTGCTCATTAAAGCTATTCCATTCTGTTGTATCTCAAACTTCTTGTTCTGTTTTCAGACGAATGGTAGGAGCCCAGCCGTTCCAACAGGGATTGGGGCTTTGCACTGCTTGCCCCGTCGGTAAAACTAACTGCGTAGCTGGGATGTGCGCAAGTGAGTATTCGCTGTTTGTGGAGTTTGTACTATGACAATTCATGGTTTCAATCCAGATTGCTGCAGTTCTGGGCTGTGGTATCAAATTTCTTTGAACGTCCAATCCCGGTTTGTTAAACCTTTACCCAATCCGAACAGAAGACGATACTTGCAAAAAAAATCCTGAATGACTAAATTTTTTCATTTTTGTGGTCTCAAAAAACACAGTTTACGACCCCTCATTGGAACGAGCTCGTTCCAATGAGAGGTCATAAGCTATCTTTTTGAATAACAAACGAACGAAAAGACAATAAAATTTGAATGGCATTTTTTGTGAACAGCGCTGGCTGTGTGTTTCCGTTACGTTGGGCAAGGGGTTAACTGGTTCATACAAGCATGGGAGAAGGAAGAAAGTTATTGAACATCAAAATATAAGAATTCTTTGGTGGAGGGTCCGTCATTGAAGTTCGTCTTGGAGGATACGTCATGCACAGGGGCGTAAATCCTTGAGGGCGGAGTGTTACTCCCCTCCCCCCCCCCCAAAAAAAATATTCAGATCTTCTGTTCACAGAGCAGCGAGTAGGGTAGATTATCATAGTACGCGGCTCACGCAACTACTGTCCTGCTAAGGAATTATTCGCCAGAGTGTTGCCCTGCCTGACAGAATAGAGCTGAACAGCAAGGGCACGCCGGGCACCTGATATATCATGGTCTGGTACAACTTCCATCTCAGTTCATATGCCCTGCTGCCCATGCAAAAGGAGGCCAGGGTGTCCTTGTAAATTCAACAATTGTGTTAGAATATATTCATTTATCATCCCTTGTGGTGTGGTCTGTTCTACAGGGCACCTGATATCATATGATATGTACTGTTGAAAGCACCTGAAAAGGTGAAAAGTGCAGGGCAATATGCGCCGATCTTAGGGCAGAATGATGATACCCCCCCCCCCTCCCCCCTCCAAATAGTTTTCGGTAGTTACGCCTACCGGTCTGGTCATGGACATGACAATTTGATAAAATGCTCCGGTGCGTGGCAGCGGCGATGGTGAACAGCAGATCTTTATTTTTATATAGGATGATTTTTCTCCCACATTAAGCCACACGACGTCATCGAAATTCATAATTTCAAAAGTGACGTCATCGGAATATCAGCTGTTTTAACTTGCTTCAGTATGTTAACCCTTTACCCAACGTAACAGCCAAAACCGGCCAGCGCTATTCTCAAAAATCGCCAATTAATTTTCAAAATATTTTCATTTTTTGTCTCAAAAACATAGGTTATGACCCCTCGTTGGAACGAGCTCGTCGAGCTCGTTCCAACGAGGGGTCATAACCTATGTTTTTGAGACAAAAAAATGAAAAAATTTAGTTATTCAATATTTTTTTTTGCAAGTGTCGTCTGCTTTTCATGTTAGGTAAAGGGTTAACCAATTGCTATAGTGAGTTAACGTCCGTTTCGTAGGTATATACGGAACGTTTTGACCCCCCCCCCCCTCCCCAAATATACAATTCATTTGTCTCTTAGATCAATCGAAAGAATATAAATATTCATTGCACGAACACTAGTTTGATTTTGATTACGTCATGAAGTTTGCTGGAAGAAATATTACCCTCGAGTGGTAAACAAGTCCTAAACAAGTTGATAGAATCCATTTTTTTGATTGTGACATAAAACTTCAATTTGGGATCTACACAACTGGGCCAAACCTTACTGCAGATTCAAAATAAATGGGCACAGTCTTTCGGTACATCGCGGCTTGATCAAAGAGTACATTTTTTAAAAAATAAATCTCTGGAAATTATATTTTGAGGTCGATGCGTCGCGAAGCTGACCTGTGGGGATGAAAACCTGATTTATCTCGACTATGATGGCTCAAGTCCCTACTGATAAATATACATTATCATGACCATGTGCATGTCCTGTAATTTGTATCAGATTCGAGGTCGTGTTTACAATCAGATCGCAACGAGCCCGTCAGGGCGAGTTGTGATCCGATTGTAAACACGACCGAGAATCTGATACAAATTACAGGACATGCATTTGGCCATGATAATACATTTATCTAACAATCCCATTACATGAAGCCCGTTTCCCCCGTTTCCCCCGTTTTTCAGTTTAAATTGGGTTGGAATTGGTCAAAATTTTGAATTTCATATTTTAGTGCGTAATAACAATGCTTATACCGGTAATGATATTATTTGTCATAGCGCGGTGTTTACCGGAAATTGAATCTATATGATACGGAATCAGAATGAGTCGTCTATATGATACGGAATCGGAACACATTATGTCGTGGTTTTCAGGCCAAAATCTATATGATTGCTAGATCAAATATTTTAATTACATCATCATTCGAAGGCATGCCTTGATGATGGGCCAATATTTTGAATATTCGTCAGTATGAACTAAAGTAAAGAAAATCAAAGTTCTTAGAAATTGATTTGTCAGTTGTCGCATGGACCTTCCAACTTTGTTAATTATTTTCAGTTCATTGCGCGCCTTCATGTTGATGAAAATTTACACAGCCTGTAAGGGAGAATCATAGGCCGAACCTTGAAACAAAGATTGTAAAGCATAAACGGTTGCTAATGGCTATTTTTAATCATAAGAGCCCACGGACCGCTTATCGCGCGCTGACGTTCAACGCAGGACATAATTTCGTCTTCCTGGAAATCTGTTTACAACATTTCCCTAAATATAAAGTTTTCTGCCTTAAAATAAAATGCTTAATAAATAGAGGACATCTATTCTATTTTAGTGAATATCGGAATTATCTCATGAGTGTGGATCTGAAAGTTTTATTTTTCACGAGCGCTTGCGCGAATGAAAAATAATTCAGGTCCACACGAATGAGATAATTATAGATATGCTCTAAAATGGCGTAGATTTTATTTTTATTGCGTGACATTTTACTGCGCAATATTCAGCCCAATTCGACTGCAAAACCATATGTTTCAAAATAATAACAAAGATCAGCTGATCGTTCCTTCAAGGCGACGTCATGCGCCGAAACGTAACGTCATTTAGGAAGATACTGAGAGCTATTCCTCGTTATCCATCAAGTCGATAGATATCAAGAAATATCTTTTAGATAATTTGCGATATAATTCAGAGGCTATCATATAATAAATGATGTTTCACATAGACTCTTTTCACGAAATATTATAAATCCAAAAGGGTCTAAAATCGTTCTTTTAATTTCTAAGTATTGATAATAATAATAATAATAATAATAATAATAATAATAATAATAATAATAATAATAATAATAATAATAAAAATAATAATAACATGATTTTCTCTGGACGTTTGGGTCCATTAGGTCTACTGGACCTCCATCTGTGATTAGCCGCCCACACCCATTAGCGGCCCTGGGCTATCGTTAGGCCGCCAATGACTGCTGGGCTACTAATCACAGATGGTAATCCAGTAGTTGAGCCCAGCGTCCTCGAAAATCATGTTATTGTATAATTAGCACGTATCTTACTCCAAATTCATCATGCTGGCCTTCAACAGTCTGAATGTCACAGACTTCCACATTATCTTTTCCCTCACAGTGGGGACAAATCAGGTTTACACCCTACCCCCTCCAATCCAGTCACCCCTAATGATTGCGAGTCATATTAAACACATTATTGATTCTAAACATTCTTATGTCTACAGTATTTAACGCACAGTGTCGAATTTATTGACCACACTAAAGCAGGCGAGTAGCCAGTATCCATAAATGGGGGAGGGTGCATGGATCCCTTTGAGGGAGGGAGAGGGGGTGACGATAATCGATCTTTTGGGTTTTCAAGCATTGTTATGCTGTAGGTCATTGAGACCGTAATCTTGAGTTGGAGATCAAAGTGGTGCCCCCTATCGTGTTTATGTGGTGGGAGAGTATATTTTTCAAAAAAAAATGAAAAATGTGCCCCAATTGGCGCTATTTTGGGGCTCGAAAGAACCAGTGGCGTAGGTAGCTTTTCGCTGGCGGAGGGACAAGCCCAAAATTTTTCGACAGACCGAAAATTTTCCGACAGTGTAACAACAACAAAAACCCAAACAAACAGAAAGAATCTCTTGTTTACTGCAAATGTACTGAAAATTGGTCTTTTTTACCCATAATTTACCCAAAATGGCATGATTTTATCCCCAAAGCCAGCATTTTAATGTTATTAGGCATAAATTCGCCTAAAAATGGTCCCAAAAAAATTCCGACAAAACTTCTGGTGGGGGGGGCCTCGCCCCACTCCCCCCCCCCCGCCCCTCCCTTTATCTACGCCACTGGAAAGAACATCAAGCGTAGAACGTCATTTGACATTCCCATGCAGATCGTAGAATTTATAGGAATTTGTAGGGGCAGTGGGGATTTTGGAGGGCCAAGGCTCCCCAAGACCCCCCCCCCCCCCCCCACTCCACCCCCTCCTTGGTCTCACCACTGCTGTAAAGTCTGCCTGTCGGGTTTTATCTAACAATCGTATAGATTTTGGCATGAAAACCACGAGAACGGTACGTATCACATAATGTGTTCCGATTCCGTATCATATAGACGACTCATTCTGATTCCGTATCACATAGATTCAACTTCCGGTAAACACCGCGCTATGATAAATAATAACATTATATGCATTGTTATTACGCATTAAAAAATGAAATTCAAAATTTTGACCAATTCCAACCCAATTTACACTGAAAAACTGAAAAACGGGCTTTATGTAACGGGATTGTTAGATAAATGTATCATCACGACCAAATGCATGTCCTGTAATTTGAATCAGATTCTCGGTCGTGTTTACAATCGGATCACAACTCGCCCTGACGGGCTCGTTGCTATCCGATTGTAAACACGACCTCGAATCTGATACAAATTACAGGACAGGCATGCACATGGTCATGATAATGTATATTTATCAGATGAAATTTAACTTTAAATAATCGGCAGGAGAAAATGTGATGGGTTTTTCCACTTTTATTATTTAGGATATTTAAGATATTTAGAGAACCTGTCTAAACAGCAATTTGCCTGCAAATGAATTAATGTTAAGTGTCACAGTTCTCAACGGGAGATATTTTTTTTTACAGGTGCTGCCCAAAAGGCAAAGCACGGAAGCATTAGTCAGATGATGATGCTGGGAGGTGGAAATTCAATGGGAGCCATGGCTGGTTTGTTGAGTGGTGCATTGGGTACAGGTGCTGGAAACCTGGGTCTTACTGGAAACGCGGGTGGTACTGGAAGCACAGGCGGTCTTATGCCTGGAGCCGGGGCGATGGCAGGCATGATGAACCCCGCAGGAGGCGGGCCGCTGGCAGGCATGATGAACCCCTCAGGAGGCGGGCCGCTGGCAGGCATGATGAACCCCGCAGGAGGCGGGCCGATGGCAGGTATGATGAACCCCGCAATGTCATCACTGATGGCAAATATGCTTGGAGGCCAGACAGGGGCTTCCATGATGGGAAGTTTGTTTGGTGGTTCTACACCGGGACAGAGCGCAGGGTCGATTCCAGCTACAAATTCGATCGCAGTTCCGGCTCCCGCTCCAGGTCCCGCACCAGCCCCAGCTCCAGTACCAGCTCCAGCACCAGCACCAGCACCAGCGCCAGCACCAGCACCAGTACCGATACAGACATGCACCAATAATCTACCAAATACAGTATGCGAAATGTCTTCAGCTTACTGTAGTACTCCTTCTTTCAACGAACATTGCCGGCTTACATGCAACTCGTGTCCATCTACACCACCACCAACTACTACACCTGCCGCCGCTCCCACTGGTAAGTACTTTGTGTAAATATTTTCGAAAGGTAGTCCTAAATTGACTCTTAACTTACTGAATATTTCAATCGTGCCATGCGAAACTTCGAAATTAGAGTCGATTCGAAATCGTCTCGATTTTCGATTCGATTGGGGAATTTTCGAATGATCGAGCTGTTTTCAAGATTATACCAAGCGTTTCCTCTTGAAATTTTCTTCTGTCATCGGGTCTCCTGTACAGGAGGGGGTGCCCCCACCCCTCCTGTACAGGAGACCTGGTGACAGAAGAAGAGTTCAAGGAGGTTTCGATTTGAAAATCACTTTGAATATTCCGCTTTTTTGATTAACTTACCCAAACAAACGAGTCGTCATTTAATACAATACTTTGGCTGCAAGCCGAGAGGTCCTCGATTCGAAACCTACCTGCGGCAACCGCGTTGTGTCCTTGGACAAGACACTTCACCCCATTGCCTACGTGGGGGCACTGCGGCGTTGTGTACTAAGGCGTACTGCACGTCGATGGTGCATTTGTATTCAACCAATGCTAACCCTGCTTGTGTGAAGTTAGTATGTTGGGGAGCATGACAGTTGCTCGCCGTTGCTCGGTGGTTCTCTCCGGGTTCTCAGGCTTCCTCCACCGGTAAAACTGTCCGACACTAGGTGACCCTGGCTGTCGAAAGTGTCGTTAAACCCCAACAAATAAATAAATAAATGCTTTTAGTAAAGACTGGCAAGATATACGATTATAAGATACGGCTGCAACGACATGGTTCCCTAACGATATGATATGTATCACAGCTCCATCTGTACGATACGATGTGTATCATGATATGTATCATGATCTCTCTTGCCATGCAAATACAACTATCAAATACTTTAAACTGCATGTATTCATTTCTAGTAGCTTTCTTTTGTACAAATTTTTGAATGCACTCTTTAAACAATATGCAACTTCTCAAAGTGATGACCATTGGCATTCATTTATTTCAGGTTTTGATTTTATGGCCCGTTTTCCAGTGTTTGTTCCTCTCAGAAAATATGTTCAAACAATTCAATCCCTTATATCTTGTTTGACAGAGCTCTGTGAGCTCTGTCAAACAAGATATAAGGAATAAATCAAATAAATATTCAACAAATTAGAGAGCATTTGGGGTTGTGTATGTTATGTCGGAAAATGTCGTTCGGGTACCTATAATTGGTGAAAAAAGTGGGGGACACGTGCCCTCTGTACCCACCCCGGCTCCGCCACCCCTGCTTAGAAATTGTTTAAAATTTGAATCGAAATTCGACTCGAGTCAAAACATGGTATTCGCAGGGGACAACGTGGAGAGTGTATCAACATTAAACCGCCGATGGGTGATTTATCCCATAAATGGCCGTTTATCGAACAGTAAAAGCCCTGGGAAAATGTTTTGCTTTATTCACCTGGTAGGGAGATAAATGTTCCCCGTCGGTGTAGCACTGGAAGAATTTATTCCTATAGTGGAGACGGACTTCTGGCCTCTTCGTTTGTAACGGAGCATAATTAACATTTCAATTGTTGTTTTCTTTAAACCTTTTTGAAAGTATTACACAGTAGAAATCACTACACGTTGTTCATTTAATAAGCTATTTTTGCAAGTTTAGCTCAAGTTTGTAGGGGAATTATTTTTAGACAAAAATGTATCACTGCGCCTTGTTTATTTTGTGCAATTTTGCTTGTCGATCGAATTGGACCAATGTGCCCTTCTCTTCTCGATGTGTTTTGTAGTGATTGACAGCACGATTTTGCCGCGACTACTCTGTAAAAGATTTATGGGATAATCAAAATAAATGTATAGTATTTTCAAGTAAACAAATTTATTCTACTCGTAGAATTAATAATGAAACCGACTCGTCAGGTAGGTGGTCTTTTTGTCTGATATGGGGAAGGGTACTGTCCGTACCTCCTGCCCCCCCCCCCCCCCCCCCCACCACACACACTTGCTTTTGGCCGGCTCTGCCACTGGACCGTCCATCAGCAGAAACTTTACTGGTGATTATTGCAATTTTTCATCTTGATTGAGTGGAAACTCAACTCCACAGGTGTTAAGTTTTAATTCACTCTCCGCATATTATGTTTATTTTCCAAATCATTACATAAACTATGTTCTTGAGGCAATAAATGGAACTTTTTAGTTACTCAACACATTTTTGCAAGTGTCGCCTACTACTCGGTTTGGATATAGGAATAATCAATCACCTCAGTGGCGTTGACCACGGTGGCCCACAACTGCCACGGCAAAATTAATTTTTAAATATTAATTCTGCCGTGGAAAAACTCAATGCACCACATACTTTTAAATATTAATTCTGCCGTGGAATACTCACGGCAAGACTTACTTCTAAATATTAATTCTGCCGCGGAACACTCACTTACGTCACAAATACTTTAAATATTAATTCTGCCGTGGAACACTAACGGCACAAACATTTTTAAATATTAATTTTGTCGTGGAACACTCACAGCGGAACCTGACCTGCTGCGGAAGCTGCGCTAAACAGAGAATCTCTGATTTTCCGAAAAAAGACAGATGATGAAGCGACTCCCCACTGTCAATGTAATGGACGGAACAAACAGTCTTTAAGACTGCGACCGACAATGAAAGATCTGAATATCAATAGTGAGGAGCCACGTTCCGTCGACAGTGGGATTGAATTACATATCACGTGGTACATTTGGTCCCAGTTTTGATAGTGGCATCGTCCCGCTGATCATGTTATTCGACTCTCTCCTTACATAGAGGATATCTAGTTTTCGAGTGGATACCGAAAATTATCTCATGAGTGACCGAGGCAAATGTTAATTTTTCGCGAGCGCTTACGTGAGCGAAAATAACCATTTATCTCGGTCACAAGTGAGATACTTTTCGTATCCATTCAAAGCCACTAGATTTTTTTTTATTATACGCTTTTTATAAGAATCTGATAATTCCACTCGTTTCAACCATGAACTGATGCATGAAAGTAAGCAGCGCATTGAATCAATGATACGCAAAAGTGATTTGATCGATACACGGAACAGATGGCGTCTTGCGATCTGATTCAGTTAGCAGGTTTATGGTCCAAACATGGCCTGAAATTTCGTAATACAAGTTTTTGGTATGGTACGTCCTTTTAGAGGACGTATCAAACCAAAAACTTGTATTACGGACTTTTAGGCCATGCTTGGACTAGTGGGTTTCATGCAGCAATTCAGGTCACATTCGTGTTGCATTATTGCTGGGAATAATCGGTATCCATTCAAAAACACTAGATTTACTTTTCATTATACGTCTTTGCGAATCCATCATTTCCAGTGATAATTTGTCTCGCATTCACCTTGAAGTGATAGTTTGAAAGCCGCAATTTTGAGTGATACCATGAAAGTGAAAATTTCTATATCTTCACAGTGGGGGGGGGGATAGATAGATAGATAGATAGATAGATAATTTATTCGACAGTATACATATATAGATACATCAGCAATAATTAATAACTAAGTAATTCTGTACAGAAGAAGACAACTGATATGCATACTGTCGGGGGATTGTCACAGCCAGATTGGCTGTCTACCTGACATCCCCCAGGTAACAACACCGTCTCAGACTGCTTCTTGTGATTGACGTCAGGATAGGAAATCTGTAATTTGTCATAAAATGTCTAAAATAAGCAAATGAAAAATTATTTTGCACAGCGGGAATCGGAGGTTGATCAGGTGGAAAAAGCATCTCCCCTCTCCAACTGTTAGTTTCCCAGTGAGGCCATGTAACCAACAGAAGTTCACTAAACCCTGTAGTTGATTACATCTGTGGTTCCCAGTCTAAAGTAAAATTGTGAAGGGAGTGAAGCCGGGAAACATGGAGAGAGAAGAGTTGTTTCGCGACGAGCTGGCCGAAACAGATATCTACCGCGTGATATAGGAAGATAGAACACACACACAAATACACTCACATACACTTATATGGATATACATACATACGCATGCATATACATACCCGTGTATGTAAGCGTATATGAATGGGACAATCAGGAGCTACACTCCGGACAGTATGGATTATTGCACTCAACATGGCTCGAGTAAGTACTGAATATTTTCGCTACGATAGCTTTTTTAAACGTAGTTCGGTTTTGCATGTTACGCAGACCTGGTTCCAACTCGTTCCAAAGTTTCGGAAAATAAAATTCTGGTAGGTGATCTAAAGACTTGGTTCTACTTCTGAGCTGCAGTAAGGCAGCTGTGTTTCTGGTTTGACGACGTTGGTTATTAGTGGAGAATAATGAATCAAGGGACTGGGGAAGGCGCCCGTTCTGCCAATCAAACAGGAAAAGTGGTGCATGTATTCTGAATAAGTCTGTTACTTTTAATATTTTGTCTTTCGGGAAGAGGGGGTCCGTATGGGAGTTGTGACGGCTGTTATTAATGATTCTAATGGACCGTTTTTGCATCGAAAAGAGTTTTGTAACTGCTTTTGAACTGCCCCAGGCCTGTATACCATAAACGAGATGACTGTGAATTAGGGCGTAGTAAAGCATTTTCATTGAACTGTGGGGTAATTGTGTCTTGACCTTATTTAAGGCGTAATTAGCACAAGCTATCTTTGAGCATAGTTGAGAAATATGGGACTTAAAGGAGAGACGATCGTCTATGTTAAGACCCAAGAATTTAGTATATCTGTCACATTCATGTGTTCCTACTCTATTTAATTTTACGTTGTTTATGACAATGGGTCGATTAAGAAATAGTTTTTTTCCACAACTAGGATTGATTAAAATATACTTTGTTTTTTGGGAATTTAAGAGCAGCTGGTTCGCTGAACACCAATCGGATATCTTTTCAAGTTCTTTGTTTACATATGATGATAGACGGTTTACGTCAGCGTCCGAAGCGTATGCAGTTGTATCATCTGCAAAAGACAGAAGATTAATTGTAGTAGCAGACCGGATGTCATTGATGTATATTAAAAACAATATGGGACCGAGAATGGAGCCCTGGGGCACGCCACACGTAGTATATGAAAAGTTTGATCGTTCTGTTTTATACGTAACATACTGTGTTCGATTAGAAAGATAACTTTGGAACCATTTATTTCCAATACCTCTAATTCCATAATATTCGAGTTTTCTTATCAAAATATCGTGGTTTATCGAGTCGAAAGCTTTTGAAAGATCAAGAAAGATTGCCATAGTGATATCCTTACTCAATTTGTTATTTTCAACTGCTAGGTGTTTCAAAAGATGCATTATAGGATGTATTGTGGAGTGATTTTTTCTGAAACCGTATTGAAGCGGATTTAAGATATTAAATGTGTTTAAGAAATTTTAAGAAATTTTGACCTTTTATGATATGAAGTTAGTAAGAAATTTTGTTCAAAGCAATGATATAAATGAGCACCGTGAAAGTGAAAATTTCTATATCTTCACAGTGGGGGATACGATTTCGAAATATCTTTCCGCAATTCCTTCGATAATCCATCGTTTAGCGTATAATAAAAAAAATAGTTATAAATTTAACATTGTTCCATTGCTCTGTTAAAACTATACTAACTTGTTATGTAAAATAAACAGAACTGACACTCACAAAATATTTTTCAATTCAGTAAACATTTTTATCACATGACTATTGTAAAGTTCAATGAAAAAGTCCATCTGATATTCTTCTATATGAGAACACGCGTAATATGACCTGCAAGGATTTTCATTGGCTGAATTTTAAGCCTCATCACCTAATTAATATTCATATTGTACCACTCCATTGTTTACAAACAAAACATGTCTCGTGTACTTAACTATCGAGTGAACGAAATTGTGAAAATAGATGGTAAAGGAGAAAGGGAAATTGTTAAGATCATTGATTCCACAAAAGGCTTGTTATACACTGTGAAAATACTAGGTATCGACTTTGAAGTGACTCTCTCGGCAGAACGTTTGAGCCCATTACACGATGAACGCTACCAGACGCCAGATTGCCAAGGAACTGTTGGCGTTGCTAAGCAAACGGACGCTACTCAACAGCGTCGTTTTGTTAATGTCAGCGGTACAGATATAGATGGATTTGTTGAAAAAGAAACAAATAAAAACGCTTTAAGCAAGACCTTTTATGATATGAAGTTAGTAAGAAATTTTCTTCAAAGCAATGATAAAAATGAGCACCGTGAAAGTGAAAATTTCTATAACTTCACAGTGGGGGATACGATTTCGAAATATCTTTCCGCAATTCCTTCGATAATCTATCGTTTAGCGTATAATAAAAAAAAATAGTTATAATTTTAACATTTTTCCATTGCTCTGTTAAAACTATATTAACTTGTTATGTAAAATAAACAGAATTGACACTCACAAACTATTTTTCAATTCAGTAAACATTTTTATTATACGCTAAACGATAGATTATCTAAAAAATTGCGGAAAGATAGAACTCGTATCCCCCAATGTGAAGATATAGAAATTTTCACTTTCACGGTATCATTCAAAATGGCGGCTTTAAAAGTATCCCTTCAAGGTGAATACGAGCCAACTTATCACTGGAAATGATCAATTAGTTCTAGAAACGTATCCTCCAGTGATGAGGCTATGCCGCGTTTGATGTATCATGTCCCCCCCCCCCCCCCTCCCCGCTTTTCCTTAGCAACACCTAAGCATAGTTTTAACGTTTCGAATTAAATACCCTAGGAGCCTTTTGATGAAAACTGATTTTCTAACGATAATAGTGGTTCCACTGGAACCACTTGGGGCCACATCAAAATTCCAAAACCTTTATGCACATCTAGAAATGTTACCTGAACACATTAGCATAGTTTAAACGTTTCGAATTAAATACCCTAGGAGCCCTTCGATGAAAACTGATTTATTAACGATAAAAGTAGTTCCACTGGAACCATCTGGGCCCAAATCAAAATTCCGAAACCTTCATGCACATCTGGAGATACTACCCGAACACCTTAGAATTGTTTAAACGTTTCGAATTAAATACCCTAGGAGACTTTCGATGAAAACTAATTTTCCATGGATGAAAGTGGTTCCACCCGAACCACTTGGGGCCAAATCAAAATTCCAAAACCTTCCTGCACATCTAGAGATGCTACCTGAACACATCAGCATAGTTTGAACGTTTCGAATTAAATACCGTAGGAGCCTTTCGATGAAAACAGATTTTCCAACAATAAAAGTGGTTCCACTGGAACCACTTGGGGCCAAATCAAAATTCCAAAACCTTTATGCACATCTCGATATGTTACCTGAACACCTTAGCATAGTTTTAACGTTTCGAACTAAATACCCTAGAAGCCTTTCGATGAAAACTTTCTAACGATAAAAATGGTTCCACTGGAACCACTTGGGATCAAATAAAAATTCCGAAACCTTCATGCATATCTAGTGATTCTACCTGACACCTTACCATAGTTTAAACGTTTCGAATTAAATACCGTAGGAGCCCTTCGATAAAAACTGATTTTCTAACGATAAAAGTGGTTCCCCAGGAACCACTTGGGGCCCAATCAAAATTCCAAAACCTTTATGCACATCTCGAGATGTTACCTGAACACCTTAGCATAGGTTTAACGTTTCGAACTAAATACCCTAGGAGCCTTTCGATGAAAACAGATTTTCTAATGATAAAAGTGGTTCCACTGGAATCACCTGGGGCCAAATCAAAATTATGAAACCTCCATGCACACCTAGAGATGTTACCTGAACACCTTAGCATAGTTTTAACGTTTCGAATTAAATACCCTAGGAGCCTTTCGATGAAAACTGATTTTCTAACAATAAAAGTGGTTCCACTGGAACCACTTGAGGCCAAATCAAAATTCCGAAACCTTCATGCACATTTAGAAATGTTACCTGAACACATTAGCATAGTTTAAACGTTTCGAATTAAATACCCTAGGAGCCTTTCGATGAAAACTGATTTTCTAACAATAAAAGTGGTTCCACTGGAACCACCTGGGTCCAAATCAAAATTCCAAAACCTTCATGCACATCTAGAGATGTTACCTGAACACATTAACATAGTTTAAACTTTCGAATTAAAAACACTAGGAGCCTTTCGATGAAAACTGATTTTCCAACGTTAAAAGTGGTTCCACTGGGCCAAATCAAAATTCTGAACCCCTCATGCACATCTAGTGATGCTACCTGAACACCTTAGCATAGTTTAAATGTGTCGAATTAAATACCCTAGAAGCTTTTTGACGAAAACTGATTTTCCAACGATAGAAGTGGTTCCATCGGAACTACTTGGGGCCAAATCAAAATTCCAAAACCTTTATGCTCATCTAGAGATGTTACCTGAACACCTTAGCATAGTTTTAAATTTCGAATTAAATACCCTCGGAGCCTTTCGATAAAAAACTGATTTTCCAAAGATAAAAGTGGTTCCACTGGAATCACCTGGGGCCAAATCAAAATTCCGAAACCTTCATGCACATCTAGAGATGTTACCTGAACACATTAGCATAGTTTAAACGTTTCGAATTAAATACCGTAGGAGCCTTTCGATGAAAACTGATTTTCTAACGATAAAATTGGTTCCACGGGAACCACTTGGTGCCAAATCAAAATTCCGAAACCTTCATGCACATCCTGAGTTGCGACCTGAACACCTTAGCTTAGTTTAAACGTTTCGAATTGAATACCATAGGAGCCTTTCAGGGTGTGGTGTACGGACGGACGAACGGACGGAGATCACGACTATATCCCCGCATTTTTGAAAATACGGGGATAATGAAAATGTTTACTCAAGTGAAAAGTATTTTGTTTGAGTCAGTTCTTTTTATTTTAGAAAAGGGGTTAATATAGCTTTAACAAAACAATTGAAAAATTTTAAAATTGAAATGTTTGGGTTTTTTTGATGGGTGTATTTTTGCATGGAGAGGATCATGTAACATGATCAGCGCGACGATGCCACTATCGATACTTGGGAATCCTTGACAAATTGTTCTGGTGGAAGGAAATACCCATTTTCTAACTTCAGTGCATAAAATGTATCTTGTGATATACATGTTATTCAACCCCTCTACGACTGTTTGCTCCGTCCTCACTTCGATAGTGGGGAGTCGCCTTTTCATCGGTCTTTTTGTTTTGGAAATCAGTTTTTCTGTCTAGCGCAGCTTCCACCGCAGGTCAGGTTCCGCCGCGAGTGTTCCACGGCAGAATTAATATTTAAAAGCATTTGTGCCGTGAGCAGCCGTGAGTGGGTATTCTGCGACAGAATTAATATTTAAAAGTAATTTTTGCCGTGAGTATTCTACGGCAGAATTGATATTTAAAAGTATGTTGTGTCGTGAGTTTTCACCTGCGTCGCCATCGGCGAAGCAGGTCTAGTAACCGCTCGACTCCGTCCGTCAGTCCGTCAGTCCGTCCGTCCGTCAGTCCGTCCGTCCGTCCGTCCGTCCGAAACACTTTTTCCGTCAAAGTTTTCTTGGCTTCTATGAAAGGGAATGATTTTATATTTGGTCTGCTGCTTCATAATGATGAGTTGTATCGTGTAAGCAATTTTCAGATCTGCCGTGCAGCCACTTCCTGTTTGCCGATACTTTGAAATTTTGCTGTACCCACTGAACATTGAAATTTTCCGTCAAGGGTTTCTCGGCTTCTATGCAAGAGATTGATTTTATATTTGGTCTGCTGCTTCATAATGATGAGTTGCATCGTGTAAGCAATTTTCAGATCTGCCGTGCAGCCACTTCCTGTTTGCCGATACTTTGAAATCTTACTGTACCCACTGAACATTGAAATTTTCCATAAGGTTTTCTCAGCTTCTATGCAAGGGATTGATTTTATATTTGGTCTGCTGCTTCATAATGATGAGTTGTATCGTGTAAGCAATTTTCAGATCTGCCGTGCAGCCACTTCCTGTTTGCCGATACTTTGAAGTTTTACTGTACCCACTGAACATTGAAATTTTTCGTCAAACTTTTCTCGGCTTCTATGCAAGGGATTGATTTTATATTTCATCTGGAGCCTGATAATGATCAGTTGTATCGTGTATGCAATTTTCAGATCTGCCGTGCAGCCACTTCCTGTTTGCTGATTCAATTGCATGCAGCGACGCAGGTCCAGACCCGGTATTGGTCTTGTTCTATGGAAGAATTAATATTTAAAAATTAATTTTGCCGTGGTAGTTGTGGGCCACCGTATTGACTGCACAACTAAATGAAAGATGTTTATTTGGCTTTTTAAGAAAGGTAAGGGTGTTTATAACCCCTGCGTAACCCACGAACCAGGCCCCTTCCCTTTCGAGCTGCAGATGATGAGTGATGGCGATGTGCTTGTTGTGAACCTTATAGCAGTGGAAAGTATAGCCTGTCGTTTGGGGGCACCAGAAGCGACGTCATAAGTCAGGTGTAGTATAGCATGGCGGGTTTCGACTGTGATCGTCGACATTTCGTCGCCTGAGTGGTAGAATGTCCTATGTCCCCTATGGAACATAGGCCATTCTAGCACTCAGGCGACGATTTGTCCTCCGGTAACCGCATGTTGGCATAAACTGCACTAGCATTAGCACATACTGGCACCTTCAGTATGTAGGCAGCCCAACATACGCTATCGCAGGCAGAGATCTCACTCGCGATCAAAGTCGGTGGCAATAACGTAGTTGTAGAAGCCAATCGTGGGACTGAGGGTGTTACCAGTGGAGGAAATTGGGGCAGATTGTAGGACAAAATGCCCATCGACAGAAACTCCTTAGGACATAACCCCCTCAAAATATTTTTTTTATTTATAGTAGAATAGGGAAATCATGGTATAAAATAGATGTACAGTACGTGGAGAGTGTATTATCACTAAATCACTCGCACAGTGGAGATTCCACCCTAGCAATAATTGCAAAGTTGTTGCAAAGCATAACAGGCAGAGACAAAGTTTCAACCAATGGACCTCCGGGTTAAACCCGGAGGTCCATTGGCTGAAACATTGCTTGTGTTTTTTGCCCATATGTACAAAATTTGAAAGTTATAGTTTGGGTGCTAACTCCACTCTGCGGGTGATTTAGTTACAATTCAGTCTCCACGTACTGTATATATGTACTATCTATCTTCATAATAACACAATGAAGAACTTCAGGTACAGAAGGGATAATGTTGGGAGTGAGTGAAATAGTCGAAAAAGCTAAAAAGTCTTTTAGACGTGTACACACCCGAACAATTGAAAAGTACTGCCAAGGGTTGAAAGAGAAAAAGAGAGTGGGGTTTGCGCGGGTAGAAGCGAGGACTTTTACCCAAAATAACAAAATTTGCTCGAGATAAATAGCAAAATGAAGGTCTGGAATATGTTGACAAGCTTGGATTTTGACTCTGATAGCAAATTTTGAGCTCGTAAAGTACTCCCATTGAGTAGAGGGACACGGATCGTTTTTGGTAATTATAGCCACTGTCGTTTCCAGTGAGTTGTCATACTCCCATACAATTAAACACGTCCCTAGAACACCCACCCACACTATTATAAGTCACTCGAATCCATGGAACAACGTGCCACTCTTGAAACTAAGATGGCGACCTCCATCAAACAAAATGGACGGCGGAAACACGCATTACCCTAACGCATGCGTATTCACACCATCCATCACCGTGGCCATGGCGTCACAACACGGCGTTCACATGGGCTACCCCGACACACAGCGAACACTGTGGTAAGACGTCACATGATAAAAAAAATGACAATCACGCCTAGGTACATGCTACATTATTCGGGACTTATATCACTTCCGGGGTTCTCCTCCGAGTTCCTCCAAAATCTAGATTTAACCGAACCCTGTACTACTAGAGTGCTTCTTGTCGGCTTTTACACTACTGAAAAAATATTAAGAAAAGTCCACCAATAATTCTTTTTACAGCTCCGTGTGAAGACGTTGGATATCCTGCCTACTGTGCCAAAGTAAAAGCACGACCTTTGTGTAACAACAATACCTATAGGAATGTTTGCAGAAGAACGTGCGGTGATTGTGGGACTGGAAACAATGTAACAAGTAAGTCGTTTAATTAACCATCATCCCTCTGACTGCGACTATTGTCGTGTATTGTGTTCAGACTAACAACATCACTGGATTGTTTGTCGGAAAGATTCACTGATCTGGCCATTTCCACTGGATTGAAAACGTCACAACTCGATTACCCCCCCCCCCCCCCCCCCCCCCCACTCCCGCCACACGGCACCGCGCAAATCAATGCAATAACTCCTTCCAATCAATGACGATTGATAACGTGAAAGCTGTTGTGCAGTGATGAAGTCGTGACTTAGCCCTTTACCCAACGTAACAGATAACGCCGGATCTCGTCAAGCTCGTTCCAATGAGCGGTCATAACCCATATTTTTTGAGACAAAAATGAAAAAAATAGTTATTCAAGAATTTGTTTTTGCAAGTGTCGTCTGCTTTTCATGTTAGGTAAATGGTTAACAACTTTCACTTATTAAATATCAAACGTGTTAGTGTTTACCTAGAATGAAAATTAGTAACACTGTATGAATTTACCAATCTCGGCCTTGTTCTTTATCAATAACTAAAATATTAACCCTTTACCCAACGCAGACGTTTTCAAAATTTATTATTTTAAATAACATTTTTTAATTTTTTTTCAAAAAAAAATCAACAAAACCATATCATGTGACCCCTCTTTGGAACGAGCTCGATGAGCTCGTTCCAAAGAGGGGTCACATAATACGGTTTTGTTGAAATTTTTCGAAAATTAATATTTTTTCAGCTGCTGAATTTGCATATTACGTGGGCGGATGCGGGCGATTCGTTGGGTAAAGGGTTAAATAAATATGTTGTAAATATTCAGTTAGTTTTGCCGCGAAGAAAATGCGCTATCATCAACATTTTCATTTTTCACAGACGTCAAAGTATAGAGTACAATCGCCGTGGACTGGACATAATCCACGCGTGGGAAGCAGTGATGAATTGCAGGGGGCACGCGGGGGTACACAGCACCCTCACTTTATTTGAAGCAGGGACGTCGACCACCCCCAATTTTTTTTTGGGAGTTAGGCAGATTTCGTGTTTTTGTTTTTTTTGACGCTCTTGAAAATAACCGTTTTGCCTGACGCGTTGTACTATGAGACAAGAAGTGCTAAAAATCGATCACAGGGCTCTCCAGATAATGATTTTTTTTTCAAAAAAGTACCCGGGCCCCAACATACAGTACAGTTAGTATGGATTGGCACCTTTTTACTGTGTTGGCCGTTAGTTCACGCAGGCGATGTTGCTAAAATCTGTCAAGTGTCTAAGCCAGTAGATGTTTTATTAATGGAGCACCGGTTTAAACCGGTGCTTCATAAATAAAATTCTGCTAGCTTCTGTGAAAATTATCTCAGAAAATTTCACTGGTATCAACAAAATGCCCACTCATGGAAACGTGTCCGTTCACGCTGGTTGTACTGAATTAGTGGGATTACCCCACTCGAGCTCTGCCCTCCGATCCCTTCGACGTTGGTCATCGCTTCACACTGTCTCACCGTCCACTAACTATTTTATTTAGCAATTCATCACTGGTGGCAAGTGATGTCCACCTATGTGTTTACCACGTAATAAAAATTAAAATCAGCAAAATTTTAATTAATGAAGCACCGGGTTATACCTGGTGCTTCATTAATTAATTTTCGATGATTATTCCTATAATTAGTGTTTGAAATATTAATATTATTGCAGCCGTGGAAATATTGCCCACTCGTGGAAAGTGACCAGTCCACGGCGAACGTAATGTATTCCTTAAAAGCAATCGGCGATTGTGAGGCGTCAGAAAATGAAAAAAAGGAGTTTTCAGTTGTTGAGCGTTAATTGTTTAATTATAGCTCAACTAATATGGCGGCGGATGGGACACCTTTCTGTGTGTGACCAATGGGTTCCGAAACAATCGGCGATTGTGCGGCGTCAGAAAATGAAAAAAAGGAGTCTTCTGTTGCTGAGCGTTAATTGTTTAATTATAGCTCAACTAATATGGCGGCGGGTGGGATAACTTTCTCTGTGTGACCAATGGGTTCGGAAGCCCATTTGCATTGCAAATATTTCGCATTCAACATGGCGAATCTTCACATTCAACATTGCTAATATTCGATTTCAACCCAATGGGACCACCGTGTGTTGTGGGAGCATTACGAATACAGTGGAGCCCACTTAATTGGATATCTCTTAATTGTATATCCCTGTTAATTGAATATAATTTCCAAACACAAAACCATTTACCATACCTCCAGTACAAATTTGACCTGTTAATTGAATATAGGTTATAGAGTAAACTCCTGTTAATTGAATAAAAAATCTTGTAACCTGTCGAGAAATTACCCTGACTCTCCCCAGTTTTCCTTTGTTTATAGACCTATTTGGCCTCAGTACATTCAATACAGGCATTTAATCTATTATATTTTGTTTGACAGAGCTCTAAGTTTATCTCTAGAATACAGGAAAGTGACAATCCCTGTTAAATGAATACTCCTGTTAATTGAATAATTTTCATTGGCAAAGTGGCTATTCAATTAACAGGGTTCCACTGTATTCGCAATCTGAGTGCGAATATTTGACATAAAAATATTGAATGCGAATGTTGAATGCGAATATTCGCAATGCATTGCGAATATTTGCAATGCACGCCCCCCCCCCCCCCCACCCACCCACCCTCCCCAGCCACACATGTTGACATCAATGAGCTTCACTAAATGAGCGTTCATACAAATCCAGTTGTACACAGATCGGTGGAAAGATCCCATAGAGAATTTTCCAACAACAAATCAGATGATACCGTTACAACCAAGCCTGGAAATAAGCAATCTGTCATGTGCAGTAGGGCTGCACGGTATATCGTTAAACCGATACATACCGGTATTCAAACCAATATCGATTGAATACCGGTGTAATTACAAAAATATCGGTTTATTGTCATTATTTATTTACCCACAATTAATTTTCAAGATGTCTGGAGTTTTTTTAACTGTAGCTCCGAATGAATAATATTATCCCTTTACCCAAGGAATCGTCTGCTTTTACCACGTAATATAAAATTAGCAGTTCAAAAAATAATTTTCAAAAATTTCAACAAATGTAATTTTTAAAATAATCAATTTTAATATCGCCTGCGTTGGGTAAATGTTTTCGAACCGCATCATCAAGGCATGCTTATTCGTTCCGACTGTGATTCTTCAAGTCTCGATTCTGGTACCAATGTTCGTATATTTGAGCAGTTTTCGATATACCGGAAAACAGCGGTATTTTTTGGAATACCGATACCGGTATTCAGTTTTGAATATCGTGCAGCCTCAATTTGCAGAATAAGGTCCCCAAAGGATGAACTTTCGGATGCTATCCCATACAATGGGCTACAATCCCCCGATTTACCCTTAGGTACATCTTTCTGTTTAGGCTTGAGACCTTGATTCAGATTGAGGTTCACAGACGGTAAATTTAGTAAGAAATTGCTGTGCAGGGTAGCATCCCCAAATTCACCCTCATTCTGCAGTTGGCAGACTGCTCATTTCCAGGCTTGGTTAAAAGTGAGTCATAAATTTGATTCAACTTCATCATGTACAGGCATTTATATAGGTCTTCGTATATGGTAAATTGAGAGTGGCAAGTCAAGGGATAAACCTTTACCTAACGAATCGCCCACATCCGCTCTCGTAACTTACAAATTAAGCATTTTAAAAAGGGAGCGCGTTAGCTCAGTAGGTAGTGATGCAGGCTGCAAGCCGAGAGGTCCTCGGTTAGAATCCCACTCGTGGCCATCGCGTTGTCTCCTTGGGCAAGACACTTAACCCCAATTGCCCACGTGAGGGCACGGTGGCGTTGTTTACTAAGGCGTACTGCACGTCGATGGTACACTTGTCTTCACCCAATGCTAGCCCTGCTTGTATGGAGTTAGTATGTTGGGGAGTCTGACAGTTACTCACCGTCGCCCGGTGGTTCTCTGGGTACTCCGGCTTCCTCCTCCCGTAAAACTGTCCGACACGAGGTGACCCTGGCTTTCGAAAGTATCGTTAAGCCCCAATAAATAAATAAATTAATAAGCATTTTTTTTTTTAAATTAATCTTCAAAATATTTTAACAAGACCATATCGCATGACCCCCCCCCCCCCCCCCACACACACACACACACCACCTCATTGGAACGAACTCTTCGAACTCGTTCCAATGAGGAGTCACATGATATGGTTTTGTTGCAATTCTTTTAAAACATTTGAAAAAAACAATAACTAAAATAATAAATTTCGATACCGTGTGCCACAGGCGACGAAACCAGGGGGCACAGGGGGCACGTGTCCCTCCACTTTTATCCACAGACATGTTGCGTGGTTACAAAATGAGTTAAAACGGGCGCGGGCAAAAGTGCCAATATACAGGCATTTCTGTAATATGTTATTTGCAAATCCAAACAACATTTATCCGATGAATCCCACCTTCGGCCGCTTCAGTCCGTTTCATCCACTTCGACCATCTTCCAACCCGAAGGCTAGCCTTCGGGTTGGGAGATGCTTGAAGTAGAAGACATGAACGTGACCACGCCGCGACATGCTCATCTAAACAAGACACTATAGCGTGTCACGGTGCGTTTACCGATGTGCGATTGTAACCTTTTCTCCCATTGGCCTCAGCCATGGTAGCCTTGAAAATCTGTGCCCCGCCACATTTATCGAGCTTCCACCGCCTCTGCCGTGTGCGTTGGGTAATTTGTTTATTTTACTTATTTAATGATGTTTAAGGTCACATACTTACGCACAATGGCTAATCGTGACCGTGACCGTTTTACGGGTGGAGGAAGCCGGAGTACCTGGTTAGAACCACCGAGCGTCGGCGAGCAGCTGTCAGCTCTTCAACATTCTAACTCTGTTCAAGCTCCGCTCAAGCAGGGTTACAGCGGTTGAAGACATGTGCACCATCGACGTGCAGTACGCCTTAATACGCGACGTCATCGTGCCCCCATGTAGGTAACCGGGATAAAGCGCCTTGCCCAAGGACACAACGCGGATCGTCCCGGACGGGGACCTCTAGCACAGAAGTCCAACAGTCTACCACTGAGCCACAGCGCTCCCTTGCGTTGGGTAAAGGATTAACTTAATTTAACTGTAATTAGTCTTTATTGGGAACAATCGGTACTAATAGTTTGGCAACTTGGGAAGAATATTAAGAAAATTCTTTTTCAATTGATGAAAATAATGACGTATTCTCACTTTGCCAGCAGGCTGGAGTAAGACATTTTCACACCTGTGTGTGTTGTCTAGCTGTGTTGGTCACAGATATTGACAGTCGTTGGTCCTCCGTTTGTCAGCAGTGTTTACTTCGAAAGATGGTAATGGGCTGACGATCACAAATGTGATAACTTACTTTGCCGTCATCAAATTGCCAAGCACAGATTTTATCTTACAGTCAACATGTATTGTGTCTGTATTAACTCCGCAACTGTCGTGTATCCGCCCCCCCCCCCCCCCCCCCCGGTACAGATGGTTGTATCAGGGGGTCGGATACAAGCACGTTCCTTTCGTGTGAGTTCCATTTTTGTTCTTTTTGTGCATCCGTACTAATAAATAGTTCGTTATATATTCGTCTACATTTTTTACTTATCCCCAATATATTGTAAGATAAAATGATTATTACCAGTATGTGGATGTACAAAATATGTATCCGAGTCTCGTTCCGTGTTCTAGGGGTAGATCACGACGAGTCCACGACTCGTCGTGATCTGCCCTTCGAACCCGTAGCTCGACTGGGATACATATTTTGTACATTCACATCATGGTAATAATCTCTATAGAACAATTATTACAAAATCTGTTTTTATGAGAGCTAAAATTTAGATTTTAGCAGTACAAATTCTTGCGCCGTCGGTCAAAAATGGAATGCATTAAATTCACATGAAAAAAAGTCGAAAAGTCGAGATGTTTTTTTAATTCAATGAAATATCGTCCCTTGAGTATAGCAAGGCGATCTGCAGTATCTTAGCATTGCAGATGGCGCCTTGTTGCACTCAAAGGACAATATTTATAACTAAATATAGAAATATATTAATTAGTATTTCATGTACATAAGCTCAAAAACGAATGTGAAAAACGTAATCCCCAGTGTAAGACAAATATCCCGTTCAGTACTTACGTTGTTTGTTTCCATAATAGGCTCCTAGAAATATAATACAAACTATACTTCAAATCTCTATTGTCTGAGTTATTAACGCCCTTTTTGAGAACAAACCCTGCTGGCAAAGTGAGGACACTCCAAATAATATATTGAAGGTTTGTAGGGTATTTTTTATATTCAACATTTTAATAACTTTAGTTGCACCAAATTTTCTTGTTTTAGTTTTATTTTTATTCGGTTTGTTGTAGACTTAATTTTTATTACACCACCAATGTAAGCACTTGTGAGCACGTGGCACATACAATGCATATACCGGTACGCTAATTCCATGGGCACTGGGGCCAGATCTGCTGGGGCGAGCGGGGACAGAGTCGATTTTATGTACGAGAGGAGTCTACTCAAAATACAGTTGCTGGGAAAATAGGCAGTCCACTTTACATTTATAGCGAAAATCTAAAGACACAGTGGAAGAGAGAAATCCCTTCAAAATGTTATTTCCAATGGTCAAAAGCAGTACTGGAGGATAACACATACTATAACACGAATCTCAAACAAAGATCACGATACATTCATATTATTATATACCTATCAATGATACGGCGTGTTTTTCGCCCATCGAATCCTGATCGCCGAATCACACTGAGTGGTTTTCCGATTCAGTATCAGATGCTTGGTCTCAGGAGAGAATTGGCGTTGCACAACAATGTATTATCATTGGTCATTATTACTTTGAATTTGTACATGAAGCGATTCTTGCACGCTACAAAAATATAATTCACTAGTTCTTTCAGCAAATTGCCCACCTATCCCTTGGATGACCCTCATGAATTGAATTGAATCTGGTTAGAAATATCATTGCCCAACAGAAAAAGCAAACTTGGGTGGAGTTTGATTATTTGTCATCAACATGAACAATTTCATTTCAAGTTGAAGGAATTTCTAAACTTGCTGTTGGGTTGAGAGAATTGAAAATGGGGCCCATTGTTTTGTTCAGTTGAGTTTGTTTATTTGTTTGTTAACGGCTTTTTTTTTAGAAGTCGTGGTTATGGGTTTTTGCCTACTGAAGAGTAGATAAACGTGTTGTGTACTCATTGTTCCTGTACAGAATCTTTTATCGTGACTCATCTCATTTTGGAGGATGTATACTACTCGTCACGCAAGCGCGACTCGTAGCTATACGTCCCCCAAAACGAGTTTCGTCGCGATAAAAGATTCTGTATAGGCGCAATGTGCACATAACACATATAAGGTTAAAACTAGAAAAGCCCTCCATGAAATGCGTGCAAATAGCGCGTAGATCTGCGCATTAATCTGCGCGTTATAACCATAGTGAGGCTATCATATAGTCTGCTCACAAGCAATTTGTCAGCCAATGGACCTACGGGTAACCCGAAGGTCCATTGGCAGAAACATTGCTTGTGCTTGCTATGCGTAACCACAAGAATCTGCCATGCTTTGGAAGCCATTCGATATGGAAATTGCGCGCAATTCCAACGCGCAATTAAACCTAGATAAATGCACAGTTTGTGACAGGACTTCTGGTTTTAACTATATATTGATCATCACAAGGGAATTTTTCACTGAAAACTGAGGCAACCTTTCCTTAATTAGATCAATATCTGTTTGTTGGGGAAGAGAGGACAAGACTGAGGTACGGGTTTAAATTCAGACTTAAAATGAAGTTGTTAACGATGAAATTTCTTAATGCATTTGTGACTGTTTTGCCTCGGTGAGAAGCCCTCTGAAAACAGTATGCATGATCGATGGTCGATGAACCAACAATATGAACAACAAATTGTTAAGAAGCATCAGTAATACTTTAATCGTACAGCCCTCCCCACCCCCTACAAATACAAAGCGCACTTGCGACAGTATTAATCCGTATCTCACTTTGAAATATAGGGTTCAAACCCTTAATGTACGGCAATAGGTCTATGTGGGAGAGGTGTGGTGACTGTGGTCAATGTATGGATAATCAATCGCAGAGTAAGTGTCCCGGAGACAGTAGTCTGTATGTGTAATACCGCCCTCTCTCTCTCTCTCTCTCTCTCTCTCTCTCTCTCTCTCTCTCTCTCTCTCTCTCTCTCTCTCTCTCTCTCTCTCTCTGTCTATCTCTTTCTCTCTCTGTCTCTCCTCAATAGACTGTTTGATCGAACCTAATGAGAATATGTTGGTTATTCGTCGTTTTCTCATATCTAAATGGCATAGACCCACCCCACCCCACCCCACCCCTGATAATAGTGCCCCGGCGCCGCTGGCTGTATAGTTATCAGAACTTGTTGTGAATGAAACACTTTGCATGACGCAAAAAAACGTTCATTCACAAACAGCATAAGTAACTATCTTATAGGTTATGAGTAGTATGTCAGGGGCTTTTGAGGCCTTATTGGCAGGACCCCGCAGGGGGACCTCGGAAGGGAAGCAGTAGTATGTCAGGAGCTTTTCAGGGATCATTGGCAGGATCTCATCGGGGGACCCCGCAGGGGGCCCATTGAAGAGAGAGCCAGAGGGGAAAGGAAGCAGTAGTATGTCAGGGGCTTTTGAGGCCTTATTGGTAGGACCCCGCAGGGGGACCTCGGAAGGGAAGCAGTAGTATGTTAGGGGCTTTTGAGGCCTTATTGGCAGAACCCCGCAGGGGGACCTCGGAAGGGAAGCAGTAGTATGTCAGGGGCTTTTCAGGGATCATTGGCAGGATTTCATCGGGGGACCCCGCAGGGGGACCATTGAAGAGAGAGCCAGAGGGGAAGGGAAGCAGTAGTATGTCAGGGCTTTTCAGGGATCATTGGCAGGATCTCATCGGGGGACCCCGCAGGGGGACCATTGAAGGGAAGCAGTAGTATGTCAGGGGCGGCTTTTGAGGGGTCAGTTGGGGAATCTCATCGGGGGACCCCAGTACAGGGTCGTTGAAGGCAGCCAATAAGCTATCGAGCAGTTACTGATAAGTCATTGCTCGAATGACTCGAATCCCATCGAGCAAATGAGCTTTAGAGTAATTACTCGATCGAGTGACTCGGCATATTGCTCGAACGACTCGAATCCCATCGAGCAAATGAGTCTACGAGCAATTGCTCGTTCGAGTGACTCCTCGAACGACTCTTAGACTCATTTCAGAAAAAAGGGATTCCAAAGCCACAGCCGTTTTCGAAAAAGGGATTCCACAAATGGGATTCCACAAAAGGGATTCCATAAGTGGGATTCCGTCTTACCTCGAGTGACTTGCATATATTGCTCGAGCGACTCGAATCCCATCAAGCAAATGAGCCAACGAGCAATTGCTCGTTCGAGTGACTCCTCGAACGACCCTTAGACTCATTTCAAGAAAAAGGGATTCCATAACCACAGCCGTTTTCGAAAAAGGGATTCCACAAATGGGATTCCCCAAAAGGGATTCCATAAGTGGGATTCCGTCTTACCTCGAGTGATTCGCATATATTGCTCGAACGACTCGAATCCCATCGAGCAAATGAGCTAACGAGCAATTGCTCGTTCGAGTGACTCCTCGAACGACTCTTAGACTCATTTCAGAAAAAAAGGGATTCCATAGCCACAGCCGTTTTCAAAAAAGGGATTCCACAAATGGGATTCCCCAAAAGGGATTCCATAAGTGGGATTCCGTCTTACCTCGAGTGACTCGCATATATTGCTCGAACGACTCGAATCCCATCGAGCAAATGAGCTAACGAGCAATTGCTCGTTCGAGTGACTCCTCGAACGACTCTTAGACTCATTTCAGAAAAAAGGGATTCCAAAAAGGGATTCTTAAAAAGGGATTCCGTAAGTAGGGCTTTTTTAGTCGTATGAGGCCATGAAGGCTATGTGAAAGGTATGGCGGTCCTATTGCACTACGTGCTGCAAAATATTCTTGAAGAATCCATATCACATATAGTCGGGTTTGTTTTGTTTTTGTTTTGTTTTTTTGGTTTTTTTGGTGATTTGAGGATTGGTGGGAAGTAGTGGGGTCTGGTGGGGACTATTTGGGGCTGGTGGGGACTAGAGGCTAATTGTCGTAAAAACCTGTGGTTTCTACAACCGGATCTCCACATCTCCTCCTACTTCCCTTCCCCTCTGGCTCTCTCTTCAATGGTCCCCCTGCGGGATCCCCCGATGAGATCCCCCAACTAACCCCCTGAAAAGCCCCTGACATACTACTGCTTCCCTTCCCCTCTGGCTCTCTCTTCAATGGTCCCCCTGCGGGGACCCCGATGAGATCCTGCCAATGATCCCTGAAAAGCCCATTACATACTACTGCTTCCCTTCAATGGTCCCCCTGCGGGGTCCCCCGATGAGATCCTGCCAATAAGGCCTCAAAAGCCCCTGACATACTACTATTAGGGCAGTGCATGCTCATTTGCTGGAGCATTGTGTTTCAGATCGAAAGGTCCTGATCGGCGTCATGTTGTATTCTTGGTCAACACAATTATTCCTACCTTCTCAAGTGGGAGAACGGTAGTGTATTGTGCCGGTGCTTTAGCGTTCCGCTCATGATATTATACATGCCTTCTAGGGACCCACTTCCTTTTAACCCTTTACCCAACGTAACGACCAAAACCATCCAGATCTATGTTTTTGAGACACAAAATGAAAAAAGTAGTTATTCAAAAATTTTGGTTTGCAAGTGTCGTCTGCGTTTCAAGTTAGGTAAAGGGTTAAAAGGCGCGTACGTCCTTAATATTCGACATGAATAACTTCAACTTCTAACCCGCCGAGTATTTCCAAAATATTTTTCATCAAATCCAGTCATTGCTACTGTGATGAAAAATTCAACTAAATTTAACAAAAAAAAAAAAAAACATTGGTGAAAAAAAGTCAAACCATTTGCAGGTGGAGAATTTGATTAAAGATGCTAAAATTATTCTTACCAGTGACAAGAGAAATCCTGTCCTCGGCAGGTATATCTGCCAGCAGCATGCAAGGAGTTAATACGTTCGAAATACCCGCCGCTTCCATGATAGAAAATAACGTTCACGTAATTGCTTGCTATTTCTGTTCTACAGGGGTCACTGAGGCTCAAACGGAGAACGTTCTATCGCCAAAAAAGCAACATATTACATTGTAATTTCACCATTTTCAGTTTTCACGACGATTAGCTGTGCCAGTCCACATAGAGGGCATTTCGAAAAACTGACAGTCTGTCTAATCAGATCCGATCTCATTTTGGTCATTTTCACCAAACTTCACTTTTGGAAGGCCTCCCAGTCCGTCTCTACATTTAACCCTTTACCCAACGTAACGGCCAAAAAGGCCAGCGCTATTCTCAAAAATCGCCAATTAATTTTCATTATTTTTTCATTTTTTTGTCTCAAAAACATAGGTTATGACCCCTCGTTGGAACGAGCTCAACGAACTCGTTCCAACGAGGGGTCATAACCTATGTTTTTGAGACAAAAAATGAAAAAAATTAGTTATTCAAGAATTTTTTTGGCAAGTGTCGTCTGCTTTTCATGTTAGGTAAAGGGTTAACGTTTTCTGTTTACCTGAGGTCATGCTCTGCTACATTTTACCATTTTTTCTTTTGTGTCGCGCAAGATTTCCCCTATCATTTGAAGAACACGCTCAATCGTGCATGGGTCCCGTCATTGCTTGATCGCATGAAACCTAACATGCATTATGTACGTAACACGACTTTATAAGGCTACGTCAGCAAAACGTTAGTAGTATAGCTCGCACGTTTGAGGGACAGGTTGCCGGACCTCGGTGCCGGACCTCGGAAGTGACGTCTTGTCATGTGAGGTAGTAGCGCCATGTTGTGTTGTCATGGTAACCCGCGTGAGCGGCCATGTTGTGACGTCATCTCCATAGTGATACGTGGTGTGAGTGCGCATGCGCAGCGCGTGTTGTTAGGGTGATACGTGTTTCCGTCGTCCATTTTGTAACCTGGAGGCCGCCATTTTGGTTTCTATGGTAGCACGTGATTGCTATGTTACCTAAGACCTACAATAGGACAGGGGTATGTTTTGGGGGTATGTTCGATTGAATCGGAGTATTTTCTGGAACGACTTCCCTGGATAATTACCACAAACAACCCGACAATCCCTCCAAATCACCAAAATTCACCCAAAATCACCGAAATTGACTTTATTTCCCCAATTTATCGGCTTAGCACGTAGTGCTATAGTACTAAAGGGGTACCGGGGGTGCGTTCGATTGAACAGGAGTAATGTTCTGGCTTAGAATTCTCCCAGAATCCCTTTTTGGATCTCTATCCCATGACGTTTTTTCCCTATTAAGAATAGCACGTAGTGCTATAGGACAAATTTACCCAGAATTCTCTGCTTCTATCTATATATGCAATAGTTTACGTCTATCTGGCCATGTTCCTTTGTTCTAGAGTATACTCCAGTAGCGTAGAAGAGCCTATTATTTGGAACAGTTTACCTTATTATTGCTATATTTAGCAATTTCTGGTCTATTCTTGTTAGTTCTGACCCTATTCCGTGTACTCTTGTTGTTTCATTTATCTAACTAACCAATCAGATTGCTTGATTTCCCATAATGCAGTTATCTCCGTTGTGTATAACAAAAGCCTATATCCAATGGCACCCCAATTTTAGCACCCCTTTTTGAAAAACATATGACCTTCGGCACCCCTTTTTGTCATATGTGCTTATGTGAAAAGGCACAATGTGACACAATATGCCCTATCACATAGGCACATGCTTTATGTGTCAATATGTGCTTATGTGAAAAGGCACAATGTGACACAATATGCCCTATCACATAGGCACATACGGGTATTTGAGGATACCTATGGCCTGGTATTGTATTATTCGAGGATACCTACTAGAGAATCCCTTTTTTGTCATATGTGCTTATGTGAAAAGGCACAATGTGACACAATATGCCCTATCACATAGGTACATGTTTTATGTGCTTATGTGAAAAGGCACAATGTGACACAATATGCCCTATCACATAGGCACATACGGGTATTTGAGGATACCTATAGCCTAGTATTGTATTATTTGAGGATACCTATCTAGGATACCTTCTGGAGAATCCCTTTTTTGTCATATGTGCTTATGTGAAAAAGCACAATGTGACACAATGTGACCTATCACATAAGCACATGCTTTATGTGCCGATATGTGCTTATGTGAAAAGGCACAATGTGACACAATGTGCCCTATCACATAGGCACATACGACCAAAATGGGATTCCATAGCCACAGGCGTTTTCGAAAAAGGGATTCCACAAATGGGATTCCAAAAAAGGGATTCCACAAATGGGATTCCGTTTCCATCTTGTCGTCAAAGCTCCACCGCAACTACTGGTCTATGGTCTATCTGTCCTATCATTAGCTTCAACAACAGTCTTGTTCCACTGCGGCCTTGTACCAGTACTATTGGCTAAACTACCATCAATTACTTCCTAGCTATACCTTCGCTGAAGCTTTCAAAATGTTCCATCTGATTTCCCCTGTATACATATAAGGCATTCCGTAAGTGACCCAGTCCGTAAAAACTGGATTCCGTGTTTTTACATCGACACTCGAGGGTATGGAAAGGGTTTGATAACACCCAATTCAACAATGACTACAAGACTCTGAACAGAGACAACCAACCACTACAAAACAATAAAGGTACAGATCCAACATAACCAAGATCGAAGTAAACATAACAAAGTGAAAGAATGTCAAACTAGTAGATTGATCGAACTAGTTTGACAGACTTAACAGAACAAAGTGAACAAAGATCCAACACAACTAAGATCGAAGTGATCAAAACAAAGTGACGAAAATCAAACTGATCTGATCGAATATAACTAAACTCGAACTGCATTGACCATAACAAATTGAACAAAGTTCTGAACTATAACCCCTAAATATAACCCAATGTTAACCCTTTTGAACTGTTTGAATGAACTACAACCCTAATGGAGGTATATATAATTAACCCCCTTGAACTGAATGAATTCTATTTTTTAACTATATCCCAATGTTAACACCCTTTGAACTGAATAAATTTTTAAACTTAATGAAAATATAACGAAATGTGATCTGAATTTTTAAACTACAACCCATTGAACTGAATTCTTCCAATAGGGAATGGGAATACCCTCGAGTGTCGATGTAAAAACACGGAATCCAGTTTTTACGGACTGGGCCACTTACGGAATGCCTTATATGTATACAGGGGAAATCAGATGGAACATTTTGAAAGCTTCAGCGAAGGTATAGCTAGGAAGTAATTGATGGTAGTTTAGCCAATAGTACTGGTACAAGGCCGCAATGGAACAAGACTGTTGTTGAAGCTAATGATAGGACAGATAGACCATAGACCAGTAGAGGCGGTGGAGCTTTAGCGACAAGATGGAAACGGAATCCCATTTGTGGAATCCCTTTTTTGGAATCCTATTTGTGGAATCCCTTTTTCGAAAACGCCTGTGGCTATGGAATCCCATTTTGGTCGTATGTGCCTATGTGATAGGGCACATTGTGTCACATTGTGCCTCTTCACATAAGCACATATCGGCACATAAAGCATGTGCTTATGTGATAGGTCACATTGAGTCACATTGTGCTTTTTCACATCAGCACATATGACAAAAAAGGGATTCTCCAGAAGGTATCCTAGATAGGTATCCTCAAATAATACAATACTAGAATATAGGTATCCTCAAATACCCGTATGTGCCTATGTGATAGGGCATATTGTGTCACATTGTGCCTTTTCACATAAGCACATAAAACATGTACCTATGTGATAGTGCATATTGTGTCACATTGTGCCTTTTCACATAAGCACATATGACAAAAAAGGGATTCTCTAGTAGGTATCCTCGAATAATACAATACCAGGCCATAGGTATCCTCAAATACCCGTATGTGCCTATGTGATAGGGCATATTGTGTCACATTGTGCCTTTTCACATAAGCACATATTGGCACATAAAGCATGTGCCTATGTGATAGGGCATATTGTGTCACATTGTGCCTTTTCACATAAGGTATCGCGGAACTAAATATTGAAATTAGAGTGAACCGCCTTAAAATGTTGCACTCGGAAATGAAGCAATCTCTAAAAATAAACAGCCTTGGGAAAATCCGTTGTTTCAATAAAAGTTTGAAACATTCTATTGACATCTTGCATTATTGTTGAATATTCCTGGTAAAAAAGAGGGTGATTTGATGACTTTTGGACCTAAAAAATACAATTTACTTTTTGTGTGTTTTTGTAGGGAATTCCCTGAAAAATATGTGCATGTGACCGGTACTTCCCTTTGTGTCAGTTTTTCTCTCTTATTTGTTGCATGACCCCCTGTTTTCAGATCAGAAAAAGTTGTCTGAAGGGCTATACTTGACAGAGATATTTGAATGCCAAAATTAAAGTGATGCGATCATATTTTTTTCCACCTGAACGTTATAATGGTCGCCTATGGGAAAATATTTAGTTCTGTGAGACCTATAGGAAATATGTTTTTTGGCTTCCAGACCAGATTCAGTTATTATTTTGGGGGATTATTTCACATTTAAATATTTATGTGGGGACCATACACCTTACCAAACCATTTTATTGTTTTGAGAAGTTACATTTTTGTCACAGTCAGCAATTAAAGCTATATATTTCCAAAACTAAGGCTGTTCATGCAAGAAAATTCACATCTTGAGCAAGTGTATTCCCCAGGAGCACACTATAACCTCTGGCAGCTGCTAACTAACAGCCTATCTTACCCTATTAACATATTTATTTAAACCATGGTTTCTCCTCATATTTCTAGGGGCAGGGAGGATTCCAAATCTTCCAACCCCCTCCCAAATCACCATTCAAACACAGACAGAAAACCTACACTGCCCTTCTATTCACTATTATTTAGAAGTTTTTCTCTTCTATATTATGCTCTTCAAAATGTCGGAAAACAATTCCTTCATTGAAAGAGTATCCTGGAACACAAATTTGAGGAAGGGGTGGGGCTACAGTGGAAAATAACATAATAAAATTACAAATGTGAGTGAATGGCATTTGTGCATAGCTACCAATATAGTTGTATAGTACTAGTGCTGCCATGGTTCCCCTGATAGAGCATAAATTTACAGTGACAGTTGTGAAATATTGCTCTTTCCCTGAACCAAGTCCTCTCTCCCACACATATTTAACCCTTCTGCTGATGATAAACATTTGGAAAGACTGAACAGCATGTTTTTAGAGACTGAAGTTAGTATCATACACTTTCAGTTTCTTATAATTTACTTTGAGGCTTCAGCACTCATGGTCCACTGAGTTATTTTTCAATTTAACAACCTTGCCCTGGCTCTTCCACTATATTTTTCATTGTATGCCATTCAGTACTCTCATGTAGACCTCCTACATGTGTGACTGCAAGCCTATCTGTTTGTCTGTCTGTCTGTGTGTCTGTCTCTTCATCAGACATGGTGTTTCTTTGCTTTTCACTTGCCTGGCTCTACATTTTCAATAATTGGCAGCTGACTAACTCCCCCCCCCCCCCACACACACACAAGTAATATTAAACATCAAATACCACTATATTCTTGAAGCAATGTCTGATTCATCCTCTTTGGAAACATGTTTTCAACAATTTCAATCTTTTTGCCAGAATGGGTGTCTGTGGGGATTAAAACAAAGGTTATGAAAGTGCACTTATGGGAACTTGCAGCATAAGCATAGCACTATAGAATCAATATTTGATGGTTTTAGGCATCTTACCAGTGTTATGAGATATCACAGTAGCAGGTACTGGTCATTCTTTTGGACAAAAACACTGTTTTATGTTTTGTCAGTGCCATACCAATGACTCTATGTGCCTTTACTGAGAAAACTGAGGCTTTTCCTTTACAAAAATTGCAAAATATTCATCAATACAATGTGAAATGTCTTCAGAAGCCAGACTGTGATTTAAAAACTATTACAGATGGGAAAGTTCATATCACAGTAGGTTTGTTTTGGGTCAATATCAATTAAATTATGAATTATATCCCATATTTTGATGAAAAGGGGCATACCGGGGGGTCCTATTCAGGGCAAAATTTTACTGCATCAGATGGTGGAATAAAATTTGACATCAGTTGTTAGGATAAACTGGTAGAGTCCTCTCATATTGGTGAAATATATAGCTGCATCCCCAGTTTTGAAAACAAAATTGACATCCATATTGTTCCATGGGGGTTGGGACACTGTTTTGCTTGCAGTATGGTTAAATGAGACAGATTTTTTCTAAAAATATTTTGTGCTGATGCAGATGTTAGTTTTATTTTGGGATCAGGGTAGTTTTTTAAAGAAAGTTGTAAATTCTCATCCTTCTCAGTTAATTTATAAAGTAACAGGATAGAAAAATCTTTTGGAGGCAATACCAGTTTTCAAGCCTACTTGACAAAGTTTGGACACTTTTCCTTAAAAGAACAAATTTTCCATGTTTTTGACTCAGCCAAAGCCAAAAGTTGGATTCTAATGCAGAAATGACTCTTTTATCTCATGGAAGTGGTAAAATGTCTCTTTGGTGGGGTTGGGGATGATTATAGGTATCGCGGAACTAAATATTGAAATTAGAGTGAACCGCCTTAAAATGTTGCACTCGGAAATGAAGCAATCTCTAAAAATAAACAGCCTTGGGAAAATCCGTTGTTTCAATAAAAGTTTGAAACATTCTATTGACATCTTGCATTATTGTTGAATATTCCTGGTAAAAAAGAGGGTGATTTGATGACTTTTGGACCTAAAAAATACAATTTACTTTTTGTGTGTTTTTGTAGGGAATTCCCTGAAAAATATGTGCATGTGACCGGTACTTCCCTTTGTGTCAGTTTTTCTCTCTTATTTGTTGCATGACCCCCTGTTTTCAGATCAGAAAAAGTTGTCTGAAGGGCTATACTTGACAGAGATATTTGAATGCCAAAATTAAAGTGATGCGATCATATTTTTTTCCACCTGAACGTTATAATGGTCGCCTATGGGAAAATATTTAGTTCTGTGAGACCATAAGCACATATGACAAAAGAGGGTGCCGAAGGTCATATGTTTTTCAAAAAGGGTTGCTAAAATTGGGGTGCCATTGGATATAGGCTTTTGTTATACACAACGGAGATAACTGCATTATGGGAAATCAAGCAATCTGATTGGTTAGTTAGATAAATGAAACAACAAGAGTACACGGAATAGGGTCAGAACTAACAAGAATAGACCAGAAATTGCTAAATATAGCAATAATAAGGTAAACTGTTCCAAATAATAGGCTCTTCTACGCTACTGGAGTATACTCTAGAACGAAGGAACATGGCCAGATAGACGTAAACTATTGCATATATAGATAGAAGCAGAGAATTCTGGGTAAATTTGTCCTATAGCACTACGTGCTATTCTTAATAGGGAAAAAACGTCATGGGATAGATATCCAAAAAGGGATTCTGGGAGAATTCTAAGCCAGAACATTACTCCTGTTCAATCGAACGCACCCCCGGTACCCCCTTAGTACTATAGCACTACGTGCTAAGCCGATAAATTGGGGAAATAAAGTCAATTTCGGTGATTTTGGGTGGATTTTGGTGATTTGGAGGGATTGTCGGGTTGTTTGTGGTAATTATCCAGGGAAGTCGTTCCAGAAAATACTCCGATTCAATCGAACATACCCCCAAAACATACCCCTGTCCTATTGTAGGTCTTAGGTAACATAGCAATCACGTGCTACCATAGAAACCAAGATGGCGGCCTCCAGGTTACAAAATGGACGACGGAAACACGTATCACCCTAACAATACGCGCTGCGCATGCGCACTAACACCACGTATCACTATGGAGATGACGTCACAACATGGACGCTCACGCGGGTTACGATGACAACACAACATGGCGCCAATACGTCACGTGACATGACGTCACTTCCGATGTCCGGCTCCGAGGTCCGGCAACCTGTCCCTCAAACGTGCGAGACATACTACTAACGTTATTTCGAATATTTATGCACTTTCATTTATTTCCCACCAAACCGTGGCTTATGACACCTACTTTGAAACGACCAGGACAAACTTGCAGTAGCGAATCGAAGATTGCATGGTATATACCAAATGTATCCGGCCTGCAGAGGCAGCGGAACCAGAGGGCACCGGGGACACATGCCCCTCCACTTTTTCCACGGACATGTTGCGTGGTTACACAATGAGTTAAAATGGGCGCATGCTAACGTGCCAATATTCAGGGATTCCTATAAAGTATTATTTGTGAACATTTGGCCAATGTATCCCACCTTCGGTCGTTTCAATCCGTTTCTTCTACTTCGACCACCTTCTAGCAGTGGCGGCGGCAGAGTTACAAAAGTGATGGGGGTACAGTTGGGTATTGCCCTCCGCACGTAAGTTTTAAAAATTTTCTCAACTTCGGGAGGGGACACCCCTCCCGAAGTTGAGAAAATTTTTAAAACTTACGTTGTAAATGGTGTTCTCTGGAGAATTCTCAGACAATTAAATTAAAACAGTTTTATCCTTTTGAAGCTTACTGGTTAGGTCTTTCAGTTATTAAAAACGTCGTACATGGTGACATTTTAACGGAAGAATGCTGTTGTAAAGTGCGAGCACAATGCACCAAACGACACTCAAATCGAAAATGAAAGTAGGCTGCATTCCAAACGGATGCGTTGCACGCTCTCGATTCTAGCATTCCTCCTCGAATACTCTTAAGGGGTATGTTTCAGTCCGTTTGAACTCGGCACGCCTTGTTGCAATTTGGGCCCTCGACTCTTGTTTGTTGTTTGCAGCTAATGTGTGTGTGTGTGTGTGTGGGGGGGGGGGTGTCTTACTTGCCTTACCGAGGTACAAAAGACAAAAGAAACCCTTTACCTCGGTTGTTTTCCCAGAACTGTACCGGCAAAACGAGGCAGAAACCGTTAGTCCACACAAAGGACAAACAATGGGGTACCTCGGTATGTAGGGTAGACAAGACTGTGTGTGTGGGGGGGGGGGGGGGGGGTTGTCTTACCAACTTGACGAGGTAACTAGACAAAAGAGTTTGCGTGTTTCGCCTTACCGAGGTACAAAAGACAAAAGAAACCCTTTACCTCGGTTGTTTTCCCAGAACTGTACTGGCAAAACGAGGTAGAAACCGTTAGTTCACACAAAGGACAAACAATGAGGTACCTCGGTATGTAGGGAAGACAAGACTGTGTGTGTGTGTGTGTGTGTGTGTGTGTGTGTGTGTGTGTGTGTGTGTGTGTGTGTGTGTGTGTGTGTGTGTGTGTGTGTGTGTGTGTGCGTTTGTCTTATCAACTTGACGAGGTAACTAGACAAAAGAGTTTGCGTGTTTCGCCTTACCGAGGTACAAAAGACAAAAAAAAACCTTTACCTCGGTTGTTTTCCCAGAACTGTACCGGCAAAACGAGGTTGAAACCGTTAGTCCACACAAAGGACAAACAATGGGGTACCTCGGTATGTAGGGTAGACAAGACTCTCTGTGTGTGTGTGTGTGTGTGTGTGTGTGTGTGTGTGTGTGTTTTTTTTCAAATGACACAATCATGTTTTAGAGGAATTTTGAATGTTGGTTTCTGATCCCCCGCCGGGATTCGAACCCTCGGCAACACCGCCTGGCAATCAGGAGTTCAGCTTCTAAACCACTAGACCATTGCACACCGTCAAAAACGATGGCTGGAATCTAGCATTTTAGATGAAGTCCTCATGATTACTTGGTTCATCTTCCTTTCGGCAGCAGCATGAAAGTGTGGAACGCGCTGGCTACAGTACGACGAAAGTGCTGTGGTTGGCCTCAGACGAAGACTGGCACGGGCTTGTGTGTGTTTTTTTCAAATGACACAATCATGTTTTAGAGGAATTTTGAATGTTGGTTTCTGATCCCCCGCCGGGATTCGAACCCTCGGCAACACCGCCTGGCAATCAGGAGTTCAGCGTCTAAACCACTAGACCATTGCACACCGTCAAAAACGATGGCTGGAATCTAGCATTTTAGATGAAGTCCTCATGATTACTTGGTTCATCTTCCTTTCGGCAGCAGCATGAAAGTGTGGAACGCGCTGGCTACAGTACGACGAAAGTGCTGTGGATGGCCTCAGACGAAGACTGGCACGGGCTTGTGTGTGTTTTTTTCAAATGACACAATCATGTTTTAGAGGAATTTTGAATGTTGGTTTCTGATCCCCCGCCGGGATTCGAACCCTCGGCAACACCGCCTGGCAATCAGGAGTTCAGCGTCTAAACCACTAGACCATTGCACACCGTCAAAAACGATGGCTGGAATCTAGCATTTTAGATGAAGTCCTCATGATTACTTGGTTCATCTTCCTTTCGGCAGCAGCATGAAAGTGTGGAACGCGCTGGCTACAGTACGACGAAAGTGCTGTGGATGGCCTCAGACGAAGACTGGCACGGGCTTGTGTGTGTCTTTTTCAAATGACACAATCATGTTTTAGAGGAATTTTGAATGTTGGTTTCTGATCCCCCGCCGGGATTCGAACCCTCGGCAACACCGCCTGGCAATCAGGAGTTCAGCGTCTAAACCACTAGACCATTGCACACCGTCAAAAACGATGGCTGGAATCTAGCATTTTAGATGAAGTCCTCATGATTACTTGGTTCATCTTCCTTTCGGCAGCAGCATGAAAGTGTGGAACGCGCTGGCTACAGTACGACGAAAGTGCTGTGGATGGCCTCAGACGAAGACTGGCACGGGCTTGTGTGTGTTTTTTTCAAATGACACAATCATGTTTTAGAGGAATTTTGAATGTTGGTTTCTGATCCCCCGCCGGGATTCGAACCCTCGGCAACACCGCCTGGCAATCAGGAGTTCAGCGTCTAAACCACTAGACCATTGCACACCGTCAAAAACGATGGCTGGAATCTAGCATTTTAGATGAAGTCCTCATGATTACTTGGTTCATCTTCCTTTCGGCAGCAGCATGAAAGTGTGGAACGCGCTGGCTACAGTACGACGAAAGTGCTGTGGATGGCCTCAGACGAAGACTGGCACGGGCTTGTGTGTGTTTTTTTCAAATGACACAATCATGTTTTAGAGGAATTTTGAATGTTGGTTTCTGATCCCCCGCCGGGATTCGAACCCTCGGCAACACCGCCTGGCAATCAGGAGTTCAGCGTCTAAACCACTAGACCATTGCACACCGTCAAAAACGATGGCTGGAATCTAGCATTTTAGATGAAGTCCTCATGATTACTTGGTTCATCTTCCTTTCGGCAGCAGCATGAAAGTGTGGAACGCGCTGGCTACAGTACGACGAAAGTGCTGTGGATGGCCTCAGACGATATGTAGGGTAGACAAGACTCTCTGTGTGTGTGTGTGTGTGTGTGTGTGTGTGTGTGTGTGTGTGTGTGTGTGTGTGTGTGTGTGTGTGTGTGTGTGTGTGTGTGTGTGTGTGTGTGTGTGTGTGTGTGTGTGTGTGTGTGTGTGTGTGTGTGTGTGTGGGTTTGTCTTACCAACTTGACGAGGTAACTAGACAAAAGAGTTTGCGTGTTTCGCCTTACCGAGGTACAAAAGACAAAAGAAACCCTTTACCTCGGTTGTTTTCCCAGAACTGTGCCGGCAAAACGAGGTTGAAACCGTTAGTCCACACAAAGGACAAACAATGGGGTACCTCGGTATGTAGGGTAGACAAGACTGTGTGTGTGTGTGTGTGTGTGAGGGGGGGGGGGGGTGAGGGCACACACAAACATAATTTAAAAACTTCTCTGATTTAGTGCACTAGGGAATATGGAATTAAGCGTACCCACCATTACACCGCAACGTTCAATACAAAAATTAAAATGATAGTATTTTTTTACTACGCTTGGCGAAAAAAGTGGAGGGGTAAGTACCCAAACCCACCCACCCCCACCCCCATGGCGCCGCCACTGCCTCCCAGCCTTCGGGTTAGAAGATATTGGAAGCAGAAGAAATGGACAGGACACTGACATGATAAAACCGTGGCGTGATCATCTGAACAAGACACTATAATGTGTCATGGTACATTTACCGATATACGATTGTAATTGTTCCTCCCATTGGGCTGAGACATGGTACACTCTAAAAACTAAAGTGTTAAAACTGACACGTTCGAGGTGTTAAACCCATTCTAACTCGTAGGGTTTGATTTTAACACTCAAAGTGCAATGCTTTAAGCACTTAGACATTACAATCGTCAAACATCTGAAACTTGAATGGATGGCACTTCCCATGTGTCTAGCATTGGTGGTTCGACCATAATTTGATTTGCGCTTGGTGGGTACATAATTAAAAGGACACAACGCAGATGACGCGGATCAGGCTCGAGAGTTCGAGCCTGGTCCGCGTCATCTGCGTTGTTTCCTTTTAAGTTTCGCGACATTACACTTGTCAAGTGGTATTATTGTAACACCTGTCAAGTTCTGGGATATCTACACTTGAACAAAGTGCTAGTTCAGCACTTAGTAAGTGTTAAATACAGCACTTCAAGTGTAGTTTTTAACACTTTCGTTTTTAGCGTGTAGCCTTGAAAATATGTGCCCCTCAACTTCCACCGAGCTTCCGCCGCATCTGACAGGCTGTGATGTTTCTAATCCTGACTGATGAAATATTCCAACTACACCATAGAGGCATGTCTTCGTCGAAGGAATGCCTTAATAATGTATTTGGAATATTAATTAACCCTTTACAATATGAATCGGCCTAATCCGTCAGTGTGATGTGCAATTTGAGCAGTTGAAAATAAATAACATTTCAAAAAAAATCAACAGAGCTATATCATGTGACCTCCTCATTGGAATGAGTTAGGGTCCTGCGAATATTCGAGATTCGATTCGATATCGATACCATACGTATGCTTCGAGATCGATCCCGAATCAGTCTCAGGATTCGATTTTTTCGAATCTCTCGTACTAACTTCAATTTGTTACATTTCCAACAAAAATAGGATAAAACTGTCATTAGAATATTCATTCATGTAGGCTCAATTCCTATTTATTTGAGTAATTGACAATGTTTAATTGTTAGGTAAGGTATGAATTTGGCCCAGAACATTATCCATAGTTTTGGTTTTTGAAGGCTTAACTTGTTACTATTCACGTTCTTAAGAACGTGAATAGTAACAAGTTAAGCCTTCAAAAACTAAAACTATGGGCAATAGGCCTAGCTGTTTCAGCGACGGTGCTACAGAGAATATTTAGTTATTGGTGTTTAAGGTGTTCACTCCGTCGCGTAAGGGTCATCACAGTGTTTCGTAACTTCCGTTTGATGCAATATGAAATAACTTGTCTTTTAAGATTCGATTCGGGATTCGATTCGATGTCGATATCAGAGACACGATTCGATTCGAGATTCGATTCGAAAAGAAATTTGTGATTCGCAGATCCCAAGAATGAGTTCGTTCCAATGATATGTCACATGATGTGCATGGCTTATATATTTCGATGAGAATCCGAGAATTGATTCGCGCATTGATTCGCGCAAGAAAAACAACGAGAATCCGTCTCGTTGCACCTCTGCTGGGATTCACGTGTAAAGAATAGTGAATTATAACCCTTTACCTAACATAGCGGAACAAATCAACCAATACAAGGCTAACATGACCCAAAATATCCTGACATTTTGTCAATAAAATTGTACAATATGGATGTTATTGGAACCGGTTCAATGGGCCGGTTCCAATGGTATCCATATTTGTATGGTTTTAAGGGTAAATATTGTTTATTTTTTTAAAAATTATCAAATTCAGTTGTTGTTTTAAAAATTAAAAAGCTGTGTTGGGTAAAGGGTTAACATGTGTTATCAGTATGCAACAGGGGTTCAACCATGGTGGTCTCATGGAATTGTGGGGCACTCAATACACGCGGATAACAGTAGACTAAGAACATATAGTCTCTTTAAGAGCAAGTTTGAGCCCTTGTGTATACGAATTCAAGTGATGATAGGTCTATATGCATCCGTCCCCGAATAAGTAATCATTGCCTTGCTATTGAAAAGGGACGGCATCATCAGCCTCCCATTGAAATTGAAAATAGGTTATTCTGGGTTTGTTCAATGCGAAAAACTGAAGACGAGAAACATTTCATAATGAAGTGTCCTGCATATGTCGAATTAAGAACTATATTATTTGACACCATGCAGAGATATCATACGATCTTTGGTGAATTAAATATAGATGAACAAATGAATGTAATTATATCAAATAATTGTTCAGAAATTGTGTTGAAAGTTAGAAGCATAATCCGACAGTTCTTTGATACCCGGCAATTGCTGCTAAATACTTATAATCGTTTGCTCATTGAGATTTACCTGTCACGTATTTGAATTAGAATCCATATATACGTTTATTATATACTTTATAAATAACTACATTTCTATTGGCTGGATCTAAAACACGTGACTCGCACTCAAAAATCCATGTACACTGATTTTCCAATGAATATCAACTTTCTAAATATAGCTTTTGGAAATCCCCTCTCTAGTTCTATTTCAATCGACGTAATCTCTATAATATTGTTTATTTTTATGTTATTCTGCAGATGATAACTATTTTATTGTTAAATAAAAGTATTTCTGGTTGGTATAATTGAACTTTTAATTGACAAATAGAAGATTATATTTTTGAGGATGGTGTATATAATAAAACAGTAATTGATTTTTGTGGTGGTAAATATGATGTGATATGAACCTAAAAAACTTATATTAACCTCGGCTAACGCCTTGGTCAATATAGGTTTTTTTTAGGTTCATATCACCTCATATTCACCACCAGAAAAGTCCACAATTTTATAATGTTCTTTTCTATTTGTATATGTTCAACGTTGTTATGCAATCTATCCATATGGATGTTTTATTGCTATTAAATTTATCTTCGCAGGTATGGATTCTCCCAAATTTAGATGAAATATAAGCCCTGATATGATTTTTGTTGAAATGTTATGAAAAAATGTAATTAAATAATAAATTTTGACATTGTTTGCGTTTTGTAAAGGGTTAATATACAATTATAGACTTCTGCAATGGTGCATATGATGTGGTATGAACCTAAAAAAAACTTATATTGACCGAGGCGTTAGCCGAGATCAGTATAAGTTTTTTAGGTTAATTATCTCATCATATTTACCACCTCAAAAGTCCATAACTGTTTTATTATATACACCATCCTCAAAAAACAGTCTTCTATGTGTGAATTAAAAGTTCAATTATATCAACCAGAAATACTTCTATTTAACAATAAAATAGTTATCATACGCAGAATAACATGAAACTAAGCAATGTTATAGAGATTACGTCAACTGAAATAGAACAAGAGAGAGGATTTCCAAAAGCTATATTTAGAAAGTTGATATTCACTGGAAAACCGCCGTACATTGATTTTTGAGTATCAGTCACGTGTATAAGATCCAACCAATAGAAATGTGGTTATTTATAAAGTTTATACTAATCGGGATTATGCTACAAAAACCTCAACAATTCTTTGAAATATATTTGTGGACAAATAAAATATACTTGTAGTAGTCGTGACGTCACACTTTATTCAATTAGCACGTACAGCTCACAACGGCGTCGAATTCTGTTCAGAATTAGACTGATGGGTTGAGAGCTTGGATTATCACATTAAGCAATATTCCATAAGATATTTATATGTTTTGTAAATCATGTTTTAGAGCCACCGTGTAAAGATGAGTACCCCTCGCCTTGTACTCAGATGATGCAGTTGTCGAAAAACTACTGTCGAGAACCCGCCTTCTCCTCCTTATGTAAAAAATCATGCACACTTTGTTGACAAGGTAGGCACATTTGGGAAAAATGACATAACAGCAGCTACAAGTGTCAACTATACTACTACTAGTACTGCTAATGCCAACACTACCACCACCATCACTGCCATCGCCACCAATAATACTAATGCTAATGTATTAGCAAAAGTGCAACTATTTGCTACAACTACTTCACTAACAGAGGCTGATGAACAGACTGCTATATTACTTCTGCTACTAATGATAATAAACGCTGTATTTAATGTATATAATATTTGTTTATATTTCTTTATCATGCGCAACATTGCTATAGAGGCCTACGATCGGACGCGTCGTGCTTGAGGTTTTAACTCCAAGGGCCAACTGTGGTACAATATGTCCAGGGTGCCCTGAAAAATGAGAATTTCAGATGTTGTGAAAATAGGCCCATTCACAGTGCGGGGCCTGCAATAGCCTCTTTAACCCTTTACCCAACCTAACGACAAAAAGCGCTATTCACAAAAATCGCCAATTAATTTTCATTATTTTTTCATTTCGTGTCTCAAAAACATAGGTTATGACACCTCATTGGAACGAGCTCGTCGAGCTCGTTCCAATGAGGGGTCATAACCTATGTTTTTGAGACCTACGGATGCGGAGAAGTGACATGATTGAAATAGTTTTTAGTCCGTTCGAACGAAATACTAATCCGTGCGAACGAAATAGTAATCCGTGCGAACGAAATAATATTCCGTTCGAACTAAATACTAATCCGTGCGAACGAAATAGTATTCCGTTCGAGCGGAATATTAATCCGTGCGAACAATATATTATTTCGTTCGAACAATTTAATAATTCGCGCGAACGGATTACTGATCGAGAAGTGACTAGTATGGAAATTTATTAAACTCTTCCGTGCGAACGGACAATTAATCCGTTCGCGCGAATTATTAAATCGTTCGAACGAAATAATATATTGTTCGCACGGATTAATTTTCCGCTCGAACGGAATACTATTTCGTTCTCACGGATTAGTATTTTGTTCGAACGGGCTAAAAAATATTTCAATCATGTCACTTCTCCGCTTCCGTAGAGACCAAAAAAAAATGAAAAAAATGAGTTATTCTAGAAATTTTGTTTGCAAGTGTCTTTGATGTAAGGTAAAGGGTTAAACTTGTTTATATTGTTGAGTATATATTGACCTTCTTAATACAACTTGCAAATCCGAACTGGTAGTGTGGCATTTTACTTTTCTTCTCTTCCCCTCACTCTTCTGTTCTGACTCTTTCAAAGTTGATCAGCCATCAGCCAGCCTTTTTCCGAGCATACACGACATTGTTTCCAAGTATATATGCGTTTGCTTCGCCATTACACATACATACTTGTAATTGTTAACTTGTAAGAATACTTTGTAATCTTCAACTGTATTTTAAGGAAAGGATATTATCTAAGTGCTGGACACTTGTCTTCCAATCCCTTTTGTTAATTATAACAATTAAAATAAGTTTAATCTAATCTAATCGGACGCGTCGTGCTTGAGGTTTTAACTCCCAGGGCCAACCGTGGTACAATATTTCCAGGGTGCCCTGAAAAATGAGAATTTCATCTTTTGTGAAAATAGGCCCATTCACAGTCCGGGGCCTGCAACTTATTGATATTCTTGAGTGTAATGACCCTTTTGACACAGCCGTAAAACCGCTTTCAGTTTGTCCGTTTCTGCATCTCGTCCCACGAGTTCCAGTGTGTTCTATGTGCCTACTGGCTCATAGAACACATTGGAACTGAGGGGACGGTCTGTTAACTGGAAACGATCAGTTATTTTTCCTTTCACATATTTCCGTTTACTCCGTCCGTTTGACGGATGCGAACCAGACTGTTAATTCGAATAAAAGAATAAAAAGAGTGGGACGGGGTACCTCTTCTTTTTTATAATGCAATCCTAAATGATGAAGATGATGTCCATTGAATGCAACAAGGCGCCGCCTGCAATGTTGAAGCACTGCAGACGGCGCTTTGTTGCACTCAATGGGCGATTATATTCCTATTCTTTCTCGCATTCTGTCCAACACCAGTCCTATTGGTGCATGAAATTTCGTGAAAAGGACCAAAAGGCGAAATGGATCTGATTACATTGATTACCGCCCTTTATGTGGACTGTCAACAGAGAGGGAATTTCGATACACCGGCAGCCCCGTCTGCAATTGATCGTTCAGATGCAAGAAATAACATTTATCAGTTCGAAAAGTCAAATTTTTATCCCATTGTCCAAACTATAGTCAATCCGATGGATCCGGGGCCCCTTTGTAGCAACCAGTTTTGTCAATTGAGCGGCAAAGATGAAACAAAAATGCCACCGAAATGTCCTCCATGTGGACTGCCACTGATCACTCAGATACAAGGATGCAGCGTTCTTTGAGTTAAAAAAATCAAAATTTTCTGCAGGTTCGAGGCCCCTTGGTACATTTCCGGTAACGTTTTTTCCCAGTTTGCCTTGCTTACCGCTACTTTAAAAGTAGATTGGGATTGATGAACAGGCCGGAGCACAATTAACATCTTTCCCTTATAAAGACAATTTACAAAAAAACATTTGAGCAGCGTGCAAGCGCAGGTGCATTGCTGTTTAGTTTGTGTGTTTCGGTTTTTTTTTTGCGTTTCAATTGTGCTGTCACTTTCATTATCCTAACATGGCCGTCGCCAAGATTTTTCAAAATAGGTTCGAGAAAAAGGTAGAGGAAGAGGGTCACCCCCCCCCCCCCCACAGTATGCACGAGCAAACTGCCCCTCCTCCCTCTCCCCGGGAAACATTTTAAATTTAACATCAAATGGCGTTTTCGAATGGCCATTGTGGGGATTTATTTGCATTCTTTTTTATTTGCACCTCCGAACCCCCTGGCGACGCGTATGCCTAAGGATCTCAAAGGGACTATCTCCCATCATGGGACTACTGCTGCTCCACTTCACTTCCCTGGAGTATTACAAGATACTTATTTGAAGGATTGGCTGATCAACATTGGAATAGTACTCGCTGCCGATATGTCCCGCTCACATTAACCCTTTACCTAACATGAAAAGCAGACGACACTTGCAAAAAAATTCCTGAATAACTAATTATTTTCATTTTTTGTCTAAAAACATAGGTTATGACCCCTCGTTGGAACGAGCTCGACGAGCTCGTTCCAACGAGGGGTCATAACCTATGTTTCTGAGAGAAAAAAATTGAAAAATAATGAAATTAATTGACGATTTTGGGGAATAGCGCTGACCGGTTATGGCTGCTACGTTGGGTAAAGGATTAAATTAATATGCCCCTCATGCAGCCAGATATCCTGTTTGTAACCCACTCCACAGTCAAGCACTATTCACATAAGTCAGTCGAACTGTGTAGGTTGGTATTGGACATCATTCGCGCGTACATTCACTGGGGGGTACTCTCTGTGACTACCCAGGTCGATAGCCCCGATATGAAATCAATGTCCGGTCAACCATTTCAGCAATAACGTTCACTTGACTAGAATTTTGCATGATAACCTTCCTTCCCCGTGGAAGATTGTTTGTAAGTGGTGGCTAGGAGATTAATTGTGGTTCGCGGTTTTAACTGCTCGGTGACCGGTGAGAACCAATCGCTGTGGAACAGTGTGAGTGTGCTTTGGTAAGCAAATTCTACATACCCGGGAAACTGGACCCGGTGACCAATGTCTGCGAGGTCCTCAAAAGTGAGATCATCTAGGTACAATCGATAGGCAGCTCTACCAGGGCAGTCCAATTTATTGCCTGGTCTAGCGGATGCTGCAGGTGGCTGGGGGTGGGGGGGGGGGGCGGGAAAAAATTGCAGGAACATAGGTGGGGGTGGATTGGTGGTCAATTGCCAAAATAATGTGTGAAAACAGTTAATGCATTTTTTCCCCTTTTTCACTGTTATGGCATCTTTTGTGTCCCAGACTAACAAAATGTCACCAATTGATCATAAATTCCCATTTAGAAGCATTATTAACAAAACTAAACCCTTAATATAAAACTATTGGACAATTTCGACCAAAACTGACTTATGGGTGGGGGTGGGGGGCCTGGGCCCCAATATTGAGCGGAAAAAAATTGCCCGACAATTTTCTCCTAAAGTCAACAAAAATATCTATTCACAACATAATTCATTCATATCAAGTTTTTTTTTAATGGAACATTCTTTAACCCTTTACCCAACGTAACGGCCAAAACCGGCCAGCGCTATTCTCAAAAATCGCCAATTAATTTTCAAAATATTTTCATTTTTTGTCTCAAAAACATAGGTTATGACCCCTCGTTGGAACGAGCTCGTCGAGCTCGTTCCAACGAGGGGTCATAACCTATGTTTTTGAGACAAAAAATGAAAAAAATTAATTATTCAAGAATTATTTTTGCAAGTGTCGTCTGCTTTTCATGTTAGGTAAAGGGATAAAATAAATCATAGTATATATAATATTGTCTAATGAGTCATAATAGCTGGGTGGGACTGATTTTTCAAAATAAAAAAAATTGAAAATATTAATTTTTTTTTATTTCAACAAAAATGAAAAAGTCTGATTTAACAAAAACAAGTCTTTTTGATCGCTATCCTGGTATGCAGATGCGATAACAAAAACAAAAACACAATGCTTGCCCTTCTTGAGCCAGAACAAAAACAAGTTCCCATTTACTCAACCAATATAAGCAACATGTACACGGTTACAGTATAAGCAGCAGTAAATTAATTATGAGCACAACAAGCACAGTGCTCACATATACCTGCATATGCCACGATTTACAGAAACGAGACTGTTTGAAGTGCATATAACTGCATATCAGAGACAAAATTGGGAAAAGTTTATTTAAATTTGGTTTGAAATCAAAGGTTTCTGGGAAAAAGAAACTAGATTTGTAAGAATATTAAGCTACACATTTAGTTTGTCTCAATTGTCTGATCTGGTTTGATTGGGGTTTTACATCGCTTTCAACAACTATGGCTATATGATGCCTCTATCACAGCGTTGTTAGTTCCCAAGATGAAGGTAGAATTTTTCAAACAGATCCACTGGATTGCCTAAGGAATTCACCAACCACTGGAGGAACTAACAAGCTCATCCACACAGACACCTCAGTATAAGGATAGAAAAAATTCCTTAGAATTTTCTACGAAAAATATAGTATTAAAATAGCTGTATTGTCTGTATGAACAGCCAGGCCATCGCTGCTGTGCGTTAACAACCTGGCTACCAAATGTGCACCTATTATACCCGGGCCCACACGGGGTTCAAGCTATACAGTAATGTGTCTTTGTGAACTGATGGAAATCTGGTAAGTCTTTCAAAAATGCATCTGATAGAGTAATGGAAACATGTTTGGACATATAAAAATATGCATTGGATCAGTGTGCATAACGCGTTTCAAGTTAGTGTCCGAGTGCCAAAGTTTTGTATATAAAATGTACGAGAAAGGGGTGGGTCCCCAAAATGTCGTGGAAAAAATATGCAGAAAAGGGTGGGTGGGTCAAAAAATCTGAAAAATAAAAATTTCCACCGATGTTTTCCGCCCCCCCCCCCCCCCCCCCCGGATACGGATGAAAAATACCGGGAGAGGATACACTTAAATCCTTATTCAGCCGGGTCAACTGTCACTCCCTCCTCAACCAGGGGCGGACTGTGTCAAGAAAAGTAACCAGGGAATGCACTTCGGGGAGAAAATTTTGATTTTTCGAACTGAACGAACACGGCTTTCTTACATCTGAACGATGAATGGCGGTCCGCATATAGGATATTTTGGGGTTTTTGGGTTTTTTTTTTTTTTTTTGGGGGGGGGGGGGTGGAGGGTTTTGTTTTTTTTTGTTTTTGGGATGATAATTTTGTCGCTCAACTAAAGTTTTGATACTCTATTTCTTATACAGAACAGTTGCAATGAACTGGTCGTAATTCACACCTGGGCAGTCACGTCCACACATGCGTTTTCCGGGTAACACAAATCACCATCAGCAAAATTTGTACCAGATACTTCATTAGGCCTAAAAAGTTAAAAATTTGTTTCTCAGGCCCTCCCACATGCTCCCTTTTTATAACCAATGCAACTTAAAAAAATAAAAATTAAATGATATTTTTACCCACGTTAATAAAATTGATTAATTTTACCCTTGAGTGCAAAAGCCTTCTTGCGCCCACGGGATGAAATACACCAGCCCCCGTGCTATTTTGTAGCTTATGAGGCCGAAAACAAACTAAGAACATGAACATTTGATGGCAAAGAAATAATTATAAAAATAAAATATAAAATTAAAAACCGCCTGCCTGCGTGTAATTTTACAAAAAAAAATGGCCTGAGAAACAGAATCTACTTTGTGGGGCCTTAATTAACCCTTTACCCAACGTAACGGCCAAAACCGGCCAGCGCTATTCTCAAAAATCGCGAATTAATTTTCACTATTTTTTTCATTTTTTGTCTCAAAAACATAGGTTATGACCCCTCGTTGGAACGAGCTCGACGAGCTCGTTCCAACGAGGGGTCATAACCTATGTTTTTGAGACAAAAAATGAAAAAAATTAGTTATTCAAGAATTTTTTTTGCAAGTGTCGTCTGCTTTTCACGTTAGGTAAAGGGTTAAATTGTTTATGATTATTTCTATCATTAGTGTTTGGAATCTAATATTATTACGTCTGTGGAAATATTGCCCACCCGTTGAAAATGACCAGTCCACGGCGGCCGAACTGTATGTTATTTAATATTTGCTTCATGTTTAACCTTTCAACTAACATGAGCGCCAGGTCCTCCGAGCCCCATTCACAAAAATCGCGATTCGGTTTTTTTTTCTTTTGTTTTTTATAAACTTTTGTCTCCAAAACATGGCTTATGTTCCTTAATTGTTCCAGTGAATGGTCATAAGCTATGTTTTGATGGAAAAGGTTAAAACAGTTAGTTAACCAAGTAATTTTTTGCAAGCATCTCCTACAGTTAAAACTAGAAGGCCTTCGTGAAATGCGCACAAATAGCACGTCGATCTGCTCGTTAATATAATGTCCATAGTAAGGCTATCAAATTCTGTACATATGGCCTGTGCACAAGTAATGTTTCAGCAGTGGACCTCTGGGTAACCCGGAGGTGCACTGGCAGAAACATTGCCTGTGTTTGCCATGAGTAACCAGGAGAACTTGCCGTGCTTTGGATGTCATTCGATTATGGCAATTGCGTGCAATTCATACGCGCAATTAAGCCAAGATAAGCACTAGTTCGTGACAGGACTTTTAGTCTTAACTCTAGTTGTCGTGATTAAGACTTAAAATAAAGAAAGGAGACAGTGAGTTGATCCTTGCAGTGTAATGTGAATCTGATGACAAGATGTAAGTCCCGGTATAAAGAAATGAATTCTACTTCCTCTTTCGACATGGAAAATCGATTTATAAAATCAGTATCTTAATTCAATGATGAGGGTATACAAATGGTATATCTAGTAATGGATGTTATTGCAAATAGATACAGTTCTTAAAATTAATGAGGATGAGAAATATATAACATGTATGTCAACAAGGGGCGTTGATCGAGTGATAATTCGCCGTGCCCACTCATATCTACGCACAAGACATTTGAATATCTTTTATTACGCGCACTTTGGCCAGGATCCCGTTATTTTCGATGGAGGCTCAAATCTGAAATCACCCAATCGTTGTCTGGGTATTCCGCTGTTGCGTATATTGGATTGCCGCGGCAAAATATACCCCCCCCCCCCCCCCCGGTAGTTTAGATTCAACGTACACGCTAAAAACTAAAGTGTTAAAAACTACACTTGAAGTGCTGTATTTAACACTTACTACGTGCTGAACTAGCACTTTGTTCAAGTGTAGATATCCCAGAACTTGACAGGTGTTACAATAATACCACTTGACAAGTGTAATGTCGCGACACTTAAAAGGACACAACGCAGATGACGCGGATCAGGCTCGAGAGTTCGAGCCTGATCCGCGTCATCTGCGTTGTGTCCTTTTAATTATGTACCCACCAAGCGCAAATCAAATTATGGACGATTCTGGAAGAACCACCAATGCTAGACATATGGGAAGTGCCATCCATTCAAAGTTCAGATGTCTGACGATTGTAATGTCTAAGTGCTTAAAGCATTGCACTTTGAGTGTTAAAATCAAACCCTAAGAGTTAGAATGGGTTTAAAACCTTGAAGGTGTCAGTTTTAACACTTTAGTTTTTAGAATGTATGTTCTCTGCATATGTGACAACACTTAGCAGCCCTTCCTCTCCAGGAGCATTATTGCGTCTAATTATTTTCACAAAGTCTGAATTTTCCGCTTCTCGTAGTGCAGCTACCCGAATCCGAATGTCTCGGCTTACCCTCTGAGGAAGCCATGCCGTTCGAACAGCTGAACCTCTTCTCCCACTTTGACTAATCTCCGTTTACATATCTGAATCTTAGTTTGCGTTGAATTTTCTGTATAACTCTATTCTTTCTCCTCCTCATCCACCGAATCCTTACACACTAAAAGCTAAAGTGTTAAAACTGACACGTTCAAGGTGTCAAACCCATTCTAACTCTTAGGGTTTGATTTTAACACTCAAAGTGCAATGTTTTAAGCACTTAGACATTACAATCGTCAGACATCTGAAACTTGAATGGATGGCACTTCCCATGTGGCTAGCATTGGTGGTTCTTCCAGAATCACCATAATTTGATTTGCGCTTGGTGGGTACATAATTAAAAGGAAACAACGCAGATGACGCAGATCAGGCTCGAGAGTTCGAGCCTGATCCGCGTCATCTGCGTTGTTTCCTTTTAAGTGTCGCGACATTACACTTGTCAAGTGGTATTATTGTAACACCTGTCAAGTTCTGGGATATTCACACTTGAACAAAGTGCTCGTTCAGCACTTAGAAAGTGTTGAATGCAGCACTTCAAGTGTAGTTTTTAACACTTTAGTTTTTAGCATGTACTTAACCCTTTACCCAACGCAAGACCAAAACCTTTCAGCTATTCACAAAAATCGCCAATTAATTTTCACCTGCTGCCACTCCTCATGCAATGCAGCTTCCAAATCGGCCAAATTCTGTACAAGCGGATCCCTGGCTTGCACACGACGTCCAAGAAAGTCCCAGATGTGTTCTAAGGGACTCATATCGGGGCTCATTGCAGGCCAAGGGCGTGTTGTAATACCGTTGTTCTGAAGGAATGCGCTCACAGCATGGGAACTATGTGGCATTGCATTGTCGTCCATGAATACAGTGCGAGTAGCCAACGGGTGGTTGTCAAAATGAGGCACGACAACTGGATTAAGAATGTCGCGGATGTCTCATGACCATTGATATTCCCACGTAAGTCACTATAATCAAGTTCACAATCATGAGAGATGCATCCCCAGATCAATTTGTCTCAAAAACATAGGTTATCACCCCTCTTTGGAACGAGCTTGTCGAGATCTTTCCAATGAGGGGTCATAGCCTATGATTTTGAGACCAAAAACATGAAAAAAATTAGTTATTGCAAGTGTCGTCTGCTTTTCATGTTAGGTAAAGGGTTAATATCATCATTAATTCCTCACCATACACAAACTCAGCTTCAAACTACACCATTATACCTGGCAACAATTTTGCTGATTGCGTTCGAAGAATAACAGTGATCGCTTTCCATGTTGGTTGCGTCTGGTAACGCATCAAGGGGATAACGTATCAGCCGAGATCGCCGTCATATCAACTAAGTTTAAAGTCAGCCGAGTTTGATAATTGGCAATTCTGGGAATGAAAATCAAATAAAATAAATAAAAATTGTAATTTCTTTGACAGTTTCTTTTATATTTCATTATTGTGTGTGCAGTATATAGCAAGCGCTCGTGAAAAATAAAACTTTCAGGTCCACACTCATGAAATAATTCCCGATATAAACTAAAACAGCGTAGATATTCTTTTTATTATATGCTACGTGACATTTTACTGTGCAATATTCACCCCAATTCGACTGGAAACTGTTTCAAGACAGTAGCAAAAAGCTGCTGATCGTTCTTTCAGGGCGACGTTCAAAGCGACGTCATGTCCGAAGCGTAACGTCATTTAGGAAGTTACTGAAAAGTGTATCGTGTGAACCTGAAATTAGCGAGCGCTCGTGAAAAATAAAACTTTCAGGTCCACACTCATGAGATAATTCCGGATACTGACTGAAATAGAGTAGATTTTATTTTTTCATCATATGCCACGATTCGTTCTATTGCACAATATACAGCCCAATTCGACCCCAAATGTGTGTGTACGTTTCAAAACAAAAACAAAGATCAGATGATCGTACCTTCAAGGCGACGTGATACGGCGTAGATGACCTCATTTAGGAAGCTACTGAGGGATATTTCTCGATATCCATCAAGTCGAAGATATCGAGAAATATCTTTCAGATAATTTGCAATAATTCACAGGCTCGCGTATTTATTAAAATTGCAACATCTTTCGCTGGTAAAGATTTTTATCTCACGGTATACTTCATAGAACGTGGGTGCACGGTGGCGCTGTGTACTAAGGCGTACTGCACGTCGATGGTGCACCTGTCTTCAACCAATACTAACCCTGCCTGTTCGTGTGGAGTTAGTACGTTGGGGAGTCGGACAGTTGCTCGTTGTTGCTCACTGGTTCTCTCTGGATAATCCGACTCCCTCAATCCGTAAAACTGTCCAACAAGAGTTGACACTGGCTGTTGAAAGTGTCATTAAACTCCAGTAAGTAAACAAATGTTTCATAAGTTTGTCGTATTTTATTGATGGAACTTTCTATAGGTGTAAGTATTTCAAGCTTTTTTATAAGTTACCATTGATATAGGGGTGTCGCGAAGATGAGGGATTGGGGGGGGGGGGGGCATATTTATCCCGACTGTGGTGGCACAAGTTCCGACTGACAAGTATTCCATCTACATTATTAACCCTTTGGATCTGAAAGACCGTTTTTCGGCCCGGGGTCGTGATATGATCTGAATTCATTAAGTTGATAGTTTCTCAGTGAATTTGTGTAGTTGACCAATCAATATTTTCAACGTGCAGCCCCAAGGCTGCACGTTGAAAATATCAATTGCGCTTTCCCCCACGTAACGAATATAGACTCTTGCAATCGATGACAATGAACTGGCGTGGAAGATACCATCAGATTTTAGAGGGTTAATACATGCCTTCTTGGAAATTTATTAGTGAATAAATAAAATATACGTGTAGTACTCGTGACGCAACTTCTCATTTAATTAACACTTATCGTACTACGAAGTGATCATGCCGCTGCCCTCCCCCACCCCCACCAAAAGCCCGAATGGGATATTTACAAACTTACAAACCTCTATTTGAAAGACCGACTCTGTGTGACACGAGTCCAACAAGTATCAAATATAGTCTTTCAGCTCTTTACCTAAAACGAAAGGCAGACGACACTTTCAAACTAAATTCTTGAACACCTATTTTTTACGTCAAAAACATAACTTATGACCCCCTCATTGGAACATAACTTATGACCCCCCCCCCCCCTCATAACTTATGACCCCCTCAACGTAACGATCAAAACCGTTCCAATGAACGGTTGTAATCTGTTTTTGAGACAAAAACTGAAAAAATAATGAAAATTGAATGGTGATTTTTGTTAATAGCGCTGATCGGGTTTTTCTGTGATATTGGGTAAAGGGTTAACAAAGTACATGAGTACTTGCAAGAGAGATTTGATATCTCCACAACAAATGAAGATGTTCCGATTGAAACAAAAGTATTGGAGAGGGTTATCCCTCCCCATAAACGCCCTTAGCGACGCCTCTGTTGATATAACGTAAAGATATAAAATTCAGGTTAAAACTTTACTGATCTTTATTTTTGCCTCTTATTTTCAGTTCTCTAAAATTGTTCTGAAGAAATGAAAAGAAACACCTGCAATGAAGAAATTTCTCCGAGAATCATCAACCACCGTCACACGGATAGGGACAAACCTCCGTCAAATCAACAAAAGATCGAATATGGACTTCATATATTGTGCTACTGCGAATGATAGAAGGCACTGGGAAATTCTCTTGGAAATCGAACAGAATTTGTTTCCAAAATCTGTCCTTAAATTCAATTAAAGAAATTATCTCTGTTTCTGGAATATTGAAAGCAAATTTTAGACACAATTCTGTAATACAATATGAGAAACAGGGTCGATAATGCATGTACTATCTGCGTGAATAAACATGGTGGCAGTGATGCTTTCCGAAATTAAGGAGTGAGGGAACGGTCCGCGTCGTGCATCGACACAGGTTTATTCCCAACAAGACGAATCCCAACAAGACGAATGTCGAAAATGGTCATCCCAACAAGACGAATCCCAACAAGACGAATTTAATTAAAATGACTTAAAACCCATTTTTTGGTTTTCCATCGTAAACTGTAAACACGGCTTACTTTTGGTCGAAGATATGTCAGTTCCCTGGTTGAGTGCTGGAAGCCAAATTTGGGCGTTATTCTGAAGTATGGGAACCAGAGCTAAAAGGCTTCATATTCTGTGGATGTACTTCAAGTCAATTTTTGATATGGTATTATTAATTGTAATAAGGCAATAATATATTAACAAAATTTTGACAACCCCCAAAAACTACCAATTAACAGAGGCGCCATGCTGTGTTACAAGATGCAATTTGCTACAGTTTTTTTATATCAACAAAACACCCAAACACATGCATAAAATAAAATCCTAAAATACTTCAAATAGCATACATTGTAATGTACACGTTCTTTTTAAAGTAAAGTTCCTCTATATTTGATGAGAAAATGTTTTTTCTTCTTGTTGGGATCGTCTTGGGATATTTTACCAGTTCATCTTGTTGGGATTCGTCTTGTTGGGACGACACCTCGACATAACCAGGCGTTGAGCACCCCATGGTAGTAGGGGGTTCGAGGTTATACCTCCGGGCAAATTTTCAAATTTGGTGTACAAAACTCTTCAAAAGAAGTGTGCATTGTCGTCTGGGCGAAGCTGTGTGAGTTACACACAGCTGCACAGCTGTGTTGGATATTCGTAAAGATCAAGCCGTTCCAGATCGTGAAACAGTTGAGGAACAGCATTCCAGCCCCGACAAGTGTAGAGAAATGGCACCCCCCCCCCCCCTCCCCTCGTTTCCTCAGAAAAGCACCCCTGCCAGGTGGGCGTCCACGATTCTTTTTTTCTTATGTTTTCAAAAAAGCTCTAAGTGGTTCAGTCTCGAAAGCTGAGTTATGACTTCTGAAACTCTGGGTTCTCTTAATGATGGAAACACATTACATCCTAAACTCAATATCTATATATGTAACGTAATGGCAGTAAGCGACTGGTCAGCGCTATTTCACAATCAAATGACCTTCTTTTTTTTTCATGTTTTGCCTACAAATAGCTTGTGACCAAAAGCCGACCATAAGCTATATTTTTTAGGCAAAAATTGAAGAGAATTAGTTATTCAAGCATTTTTCTTTTTTAAAAATGTCGTCCCTATTCGGTTTTGGTGGAGGGTTAACCCTTTACCCAACGTAACGACCAAAACGGCCACGGTATTCACAAAAAAATCGTCAATTAATTTTCATTATTTTTTCATTTTTTGTCTCAAAAACCTAGATTATAACCCCTCTTTGGAACGAGCTCGTCGAGCTCGTTCCAATGAGGGGTCATAACCTATGTTTTGAGAAAAAAAAAGAAAAATATTTGTTATTCAAGAGTTTAGTGTGCAAGTGTCGTCTGCTTTTCATGTTAGGTAGAGGGTTAATTTATTCGGCGCTAACTCCAACAAACATTGCTTCTATCAATGAAAAATATATTTTACTTATAATTTACTGGAGTGTTTCTGTTGCGGGACAAAGTGCAAGAAAATAGTTTTGTACACAAAATATATTTTGACAAAACGTTAAGCGCCTCAATGAACATGCTTTGAAAAGTGTGTGAGAGTTTAACTATCATTCTAAATTTATTCACGAAAGAGGTTTTTTTAATCCACTTTGAGATAAGAGAAATAGTAAAATAGAGAAAAATACATACTACATATGTGAAAGAGACCAACTTGTTAAAGAAAGAAGTCATTAGTACTTTATATTATACATCGTGTTTATTATGTCTTCTTATTAGTTATGTTTGTATTGTGCAATTGCCATTCTGGCGTAATGCATTAAACTATTGAAACTATGACACTAGATTTTAGTGTGACGTAATGCAACAAAAAAGTAGGATGTACCCTTAACCTTTTGAACCAGAGAGCAGTGATGAATTGCTAAATAAAATAGTGAGTGGACGGTGAGACAGTGTGAAGCGATGACCAACGTCGAAGGGATCAGAGGGCAGAGCTCGAGTGGGGTAATCCCACTAATTCAGTACAACCAGCGTGAACGGACACGTTTCCATGAGTGGGCATTTTGTTGATACCAGTGAAATTTTCTGAGATAATTTTCACAAGAAGCTAGCAGAATTTTATTTATGAAGCACCGGTTTAAACCGGTGTAAAAGGAATGGAAGTCCGTAGGAACGTTAGTCCCTCTGGACTATTATTCCGCGGAATTATAGTCCTAGGTCTAACATTTCTAGGAATAGTAGTCCGCCGGACTACTATTCCTAGAAATGTTAGACCTAGGACTATAATTCCGCGGAATAATAGTCCAGAGGGACTAATTTTCCTACGGACTTCCATTCCTGTTACACCGGTGCTTCATTAATAAAACATCTGCTGGCTTAGACACTTGACAGATTTTAGCAACATCGCCTGCGTGAACTAACGGCCAACACAGTGAAAAGGTGCCAATCCATACTAACTGTACTGTATGTTGGGGCCCGGGTACTTTTTTGAAAAAAAAATCATTATCTGGAGAGCTCTGTGATCGATTTTCAGCACTTCTTGTCTCATAGTACAACGCGTTAGGCAAAACGGTTATTTTCAAGAGCGTCAAAAAAACAAAAACACGAAATCTGCCTAACTCCAAAAAAAAAAATTGAGGGTTGTCGACGTCCCTGCTTCAAATAAAGTGAGGGGACTGCGTACCCCCGCGTGCCCCCTGCAATTCATCACTGCCAGAGAGGCCGCTTTTCCGGCTTAGGAACACGACACGTCATAATTAGATTAACTAGTTGAGTGCCAGAAGCCACTATCAGGGCTTCCAAAAAAGATGAAGGTACCAGAGCAAAAGCCAAATTTTTCCTTGCTCATGTTTCATATTCAGTCAAATGAAAAATAACATTTTGTTTAATTAAATTTGTAATATTGAAAAATATTGGAGAGTGACTATGGGCACTCTCCAATAATTTTTAATTAAACAAATTTCGAATAACAAATTCATACCACCAAAAATAATCTAGTCCTCAACCAGTTAAGTTGGATAAGTAAATAAGTAGGTAGGTCAATTAATATGTTCAACGTGCATCCCCAAGGTTGCGCGTTGAAAATACTAATTGGTCTAGCCCAAATAATAAGTATGGACTCTTCCAATTACTGTGATTGAACTGACATTGAAGATACCATCAAGGTTCAAAGGGTTAAAAATCTGTCCCTTACCCCAGGCCTGTACAAAGTGGAAAATAATTTAACTTGAAAAGGAGCAGCCTGAACTTTTTCTGGGAACTCTTTTTCATGCAATCTTTTTTCTTTAAGGAAGAGAAAAGCGGACTAATGTTGCTTTAACTTATATTAGAAAAAGAATTTTAAAAAACTATTAAACATGGTGATTGCCGAAAATATCTTCACGTCAGTGTTAGAAAAAGACAATTGTCTTTTATGGTTATGGGGAATGAGTGTGGTTGAATAATTAGTTATTTTGATTTGAGCCATTTTTGAATAAAGTTGTGAACCTGGTCATAGTGTTATATATTTCTTTCATTTGGGCCCTTTGAACAGGGAACCGGAGGCACACTCGGAGGCGTGCCAACTGGGGGTGGAGTCAGGGGATTGCTGCCTCGGGACCGAGATTTTTGGTGTTTTCAAAAGCTGAAAGTCGTGGGAAGGCTTTTAGTACGGGCCTCCCAGCACTAATATAAAACATTTTCTAACCCCCACTCCCGCTTATCACTTGGCACCATCGGCGCTCGTAGGGCCAGTGGCGACAAACATTCTACACATTGGCCCAGGGCTTGTCCTCACTCTCCTTGGCCCGGGGCAAGCCCCCAACCTTTTCTGGAAATGGTTGAAAAAATAGGGAGAGAGTTTAGGCCAGCATTGTCTTTACCTTCCTTTGGAGTGAGGTGGCATGGCGTGTTGGAGCTCACTACTCAAATGCAGTCATCCTAAACTAAACTTGTATCATTTTCTGTGTGTGTTTAGTGGGGGAGGGGTGGGATTAGCAGGAAGGGGATGCACAGACTTTACTCTTAAGATGTTACCGACGATTCCCTACTCTGATTTGTCTCTCATACCACTTTTAACGTCACGAAAAGTGCTCATTTGGAGCTCCATATTCAACAAATTTACCCGCTAGACCAAAACAACAGTTCAGCCCAGTGAGAGAATTTGTTACATATGGAGCCCAAGATATGCACTTTTCTCCACTAAAGAGGTGTGTTAATCTCACCCATACCTTTGTGTTTTGTATTTAGAGGTAGGCATTATACCAAAAACCTGAACCGATACCATTATCATGGGGATACCGAAAAATCGAATCAAACCAGTCATTGAATATCGATACTGTATGATTTTTCGAATTTTTCTACATTCACTATTTATAAATCTCTGTTGAGGCTTGATAACAGTTGAAAGGTTCATTTTCATAAAAGAAGCGAATGATTTTCTTATCAGTTTTGTTAACCTTGAATAGACTGGACAACTGTCCCAAATTCCCACTAGACTACAACCTTACATGTCCAATTGCTTAACAGTTATTTCTAGTCAAGTCAGCAGCCAAGACCTGTCTAGAAATTTCTGTCCACCAGGTGTTCTGCATATTGTCAGTAGGACCTCCTAAAGATGACATGATCAGTGCAAATGCTCTGAGATCGCAAAAGCCTAAAATAGGTCTTTAAACATTAAGGTGTGTTTAGAACAAGTCACAAAATTACTGTGGATATCATTTGTGTTCGTACAAGAATGCCATCGGTGAGCTCATTGGCAGTGGCATTTTTAGCATTGTGGTAAAATGACACAACTTATTCTGTTTTTCCTGATGTGAATTCCTTTTTGGTACTATAAGCAAATCCCAGTCAAGACAGATGCTGAATACTGAACCAATACTGAGGTATAATTCCAATACTGCCCATCTCCAATTAATTGTATCCCTACTATACCACAGAGACACAACAGAGTGTGAACGTATTCCTGTGATCATGCCCAACTCCTCCAAGATCCAAATACTTCCTATGCACCTGCATTTGAAAAACAATGATGGCAACTTTTGGCCTGAAGTCCAGATCATATACATAAAGTTTCTGACAATTACAGTTGTACAGCATTGATACTGATTAGCGGCATGTGGCAATACAAAGCATCGCCAATTTTTATCGCCAATCACATAGTTTCAACCACCCCACTCCATTACAAGAATGTTTGGATACCCTCTCCTAACAGACCAGTAACTGTTATTATGACCTCAACCCCCAGAGGAGGTTTCAGTAGACGTAGAGTCGAGGTCCCCATTCGTTCTTCGATATCCACATGTTGCAGGTTTTGTCCATGCATGTTGATCAAAGTTATGGCCTTTTGTCAGACTTAGAAAACTGTCTGTATGAACGTTTCTCATTATTAGCCAATCATCAGTTGCTGCATTTGATGTATTTTGGTATGTTGAGAGACCATCATGGAGAACAAATATCAATGTAGTGTGGGTATTGTGCACGTATTCTTACCAGAGTTGTGGCCATTGTCAGAATTCAAAAACTGTATTACGAGCATTTTGCATTATAACTCCACCATCGGTTGTCTGATTTTAATGTTATTTGGTATGGTGAGAGACAAACGTGGGAAAAGGCTAGATACGCCCATACATACTACCAGAGTTGTGGCCAGAAGCCGCAAAAGCTCGATAAAAGTGGAGGGGCACAACTTTTCGAGGCTACCATGGAAAATAGAAGGCTACTGGATTTTAAGACTTTATCCAATGGTAAAACAACATATCTGGCATATAAAAGGTAATAGGGCGAGAACCCCAAGGATTCACTCCTATTAAACCTGACAGCTGCCAGCAATTGATTTAAAAACAAATCCGAAGTCTCCAGCTCTTTATGAAACATCTTAGCCAAAATTTCATTCAAAGTTTTATGAAATCTTTCTACTTTATCATTTGACTGAGGGTGAAAGTAAGAAGTTGTTACATGATGTATTTTCAAATACTCAGTCAGAGACTTCATTATCTCATTACAATTCTCAGAACCATTGTCAGTCAACAGTTCTAGTGGACATCCAAATCTCAGAAAGATTTGATCAATTAACAAGTTTGCAACTGTTCCTGCCTTTTTATCTGGTACTGAAAAAGCATCAGGCTAACCAGAATATAAATTAATAAAAGTAACTATGTATTTATTCCCAGACAGGGTAGTTGAAAATAGTCCACTCATATCCAAAGCAATCTTAGCAAAAGGATATGGTGACCTTCCTGCTTCTTGCATAGTAAAGTAACCTTTTTGGTACTTCTTGCCCTATAGGTAAGACATTTTTCGACATAATGGTAGATATTTTATATATGTCAGGCCAATAATATTTTCTACTGATGTTCCAGTACACTTTATCTTTTCCTAAATATCCTAAGTTGTCATGGTATTGTCCAAGTACTTTACTCTGTTAATGTTCAGGTATATATAACCCCACTTTTAGGTAATCATCTGCAGCACCTATATAATATAATACCCCCTCAGTCATCAACTATCTACTCTGAGGTATTAGCACTCAAATATTTCTTCTGAATTTCCATCAATTTACTATCTTTTTCTTGTTCCCTTTTCATCTAAGTTCTTATATTTTATACTCTGTAGTTCCATAGATGAACCTTCTTTCTCAATAGTTACATGTGCATACTGTTGTGGATTTATTCTATCACTATTTATTTATCCTACACTTAATATTTTATCGGTTTCTACATTATCCATTTGATAATCTGGATTGGAAATATATTCAGGTAATCTAGAAAGTAGGTCAGCACAGGGGTTTCTCTTCCAAGTAAATATGCAGTTTTACAGTTATAACTGGAAACTTTCAATGCCCACCTTGAACTTATGCATTGCTTTGTGGTCATTTCAACAGGTATTGTAATGGAGCATGGTCTGTTTTAATAACAAACTCAGCTCCATGCAAATAATTGTCAAACTTATCCAAAGCAAAAGATATCGCAATACCTTCTTTTTCAAATGTTGACCATTTTTGTTGTGTTTCACCTAATTTATGTGACAAAAACACAATAGTTTTTTTATTAGGTATACCTGGTATTTGACCTGTCTCACCTTCACAAGTTTGAGTTAATACTGCTCCCACACACGCATGTGGATGGCTGTGCAATTTCACTAAAATTTGGGATTTATCTTCTATAATAGAAAACCATTCCCAGGAAACATCTAACTTCTGTTATAGTTTTAGGAGGTATCAGTTTTCTTATGACCTTGACCTTTGTGGGTTCTGGTTTGATACCATCTTGACTAATCACAAAGCCAAGATAGGCAGTTTCACTTTGAAAGAAGGTACACTTTTAGCCTTTAATTTTAACTTGTGTTGCCTTAGTCATTTAAATACCAGAAGAATATGTTCAATATGTGATTTTATATCTTTACTAAAAATTAAGACACTGTCTAAGTAGGCAAGCGAAAAGTTTTCTTGTCCTTGTAATACAATCTTATTAGTTGCTGATATGCAGGCAAAATGTTTACCAATCCAAAGGCCATGACATTAAATTCATATAACCTGTTTATGACAAGTGAAAGCTGTCTTAGGTCTATCGACTTCATCCATCTTGACTTCCAAATGGTCTGACTTCATATCAAGAGTACTAAAGTATATACATCCATCAAGAAGTGTAAAAATATCATCAATCAATGGAAGCGGCCAACTGGTGACTTTTACGACCTGATTCAGCTTGCGGAAATTGACACATAAGCCATCCTTCTTATCTACTACGAGACAAGGGAAGCTCCAGGAACTGTTTGATCATTGAATTATTCCTGCCCAAGCATTTCGTCCATAATTTTTTTTTGTTTAGGGTCATCAGGTTTTGTCATAAACTGTTTTACATCAACTAAGTTTTCATCCTGTGTTGCAGCTTCTAATTTTCCAACAATATAGCCTCTCTTTAATATATAAAGTGTTTTAGTGCTATTCACTAACATTATAGGAATGTGCCCATCATTGTTGCTAATTGCACTATTATTAACAAGTAAACCAGGTTGTTCTGCTATGTAACACCTTGTTTTAAACCATGATGTTCTAAAATGTTAGAATCTAAAGGTGATCGGCTCCTATAGCCTTGACTGTATGAACACAAGTGGTCTGAGGTTTAAGTTCAATTTGATTTACTAATCTAGTCAAACAACTAACATGTAAGTCTTTCACAATAGTTATAAACTGTCACTGTAATTTTAATTTCCTAAGATCAAAGTAAAGATTCACGCCATTGTCATTGACCCAATCTAAACCAAGCAATACACTTGATTAAGTTCATCTAAGACTAAGAACTCATGCATCTGGAAAATTCTATTAAATGAAAAATAAAGTCTAACTAAACCTCTAGGCCTGACATCATTTCCTGTTACTCCCTCAATTCGAGGTAAAGTATTTCTATCCCCCAATAGCTTTTACCTATTTTTTCCAAAATTATGTACTAATGCAAGAAGTTTGGGCTCCAGAATCCAATAAAGCCCTCACTCATTCCTTACAAACATCAATTCTGACACTGCCCAATGATGCAGGCTTATAATTAACATTGACTGTTCTTGGATGACGTGGTTTGGGGTATTTAGTCTGTTGTTCTTTAATGACTTTTGGTTTCATTTCTTATTTACATTTCTCAGTTACTTCCTGTTTCACTTTCAGATTCCCCAGATTATTCCCATGAAATTTTAATTGCTTTCCTTGTTTCTGTTTCCCTATACTTTTCTTATTTGATTTTCTGTTCAAAAATGTGTTTCTTTATTTAGTGGGTGACCCCTGGGATATCTTTCATATCTATAACCAGTTTTCTCCATATTTTCAAGTTCTTGTGTAGTGAATTTCCTCTCCGGTAAATTTGTGAGCAATCTTTGGTGAAATGCCCCATTTTGGGGCACCTGTCACACTGCTTAATACATTCACAGTATTGAGTATAGAAGTTTGAACTTCCACATTTTTCACAGACTTGGTTGTCATAGCATGGGTTAATTTCTTTGGGTTCATCAACTTATTTATCTGGTTTTGAGTTTGGTTTTGTCTTGTTCTACAACTTGGTTCATTATTGAAATTGACTTTGTTTTACAGCTCAGTTTAGGTTTGCTTTTAAGCTTGTTATTGTTTTGTCGATTAGTTAAAGGAGAAGTTCTCCATTTGGATTTAGAAGTTCTGGTATTATGTCCCTCTATATTACATTTCTTATAGTAATTCACTTGTTGTGGTCCTTGTCCTTGTCCTCGTTTTACAAGTTGTCTCTCATTTAATGTTTGTTTATGTCTATGTCCCTGTTTTACATTATATCTCTCACCAACTTTCTGTTTATTGCAGAATTCAGATTTTACATGTTTTACATTCTACCTCTCATTATAACTGTTTTGTTTACCAGCCAAAACCGGTCAGTGCTCTTCTCAAAAATTAACAATTAATTTTCAATATATTTTCATTTTTTGGCTCAAATACATGGGTTATGATCCCTCATTGGAACGAGCTCATTGAGCTTGTTCCAACAAGGGGTCATAACCTATGTTTTTGAGACAATAAAAGAAAAAAAAATTAGTTTTTCAAGATTTTTGTTTGCAAGTGTCGTCTGCTTTTCATGTTAGGTAGAGGGTTAATTTATTTGGTGCTAACTCCAACAAACATTGCTTCTATCAATGAAAAATATATTTTACTTATAATTTACAGGAGTGTTTCTTTTGGGGGACAAAGTGCAAGAAAATAGTTTTGTACGCAAAATATATTTTGACAAAACGTTAAGCGCCTCAATGAAAATGCTTTGAAAAGTTGTGAGAGTTTAACTATCCTTTTAAATTTATTCATGAAAGAGTTTTTTTAATCCACTTTGAGATAAGACAAAACAATTATTGCTGAACAAAATCTTGCCAAACTAAGCTCCCTTGCTTGCAGCATTGTATCTTTGAAAGAAAATACTCATGCTGTATGAATCATCTTTGAAAAATAATTAAGAACTCTACCAGTTAATCAAATTGGTTGCCTTCAAACCAGACATGTTAACTCTCCCAGAATGCCTGGGAAAATCCAAAAATTCTAGTGTAGTTCCCGGCCTCCCAGTTTTGGACCAAAAATTCCGGAGAAGTATTTACCTCCCGATTTCTATATGTATATTAATCACTGGTTTAAACATTTTCCCCATACTTCTGTTTTGTGATTTATTCAATAATTTATTCAGTGATTTATTCCCTGGATTATTTTCTGGATTATTTGCTGAACTGCTATATGGATTATACATCACAATTGGATAATGGTTTGTATATTGTCTTTTACAATTATGAATTTCATACTGTATTACCTCCTTACAATTTTTACATCTCTTGAGTGTGACTGCGTTGACAGTGACGCAACCCTTTACCCACCATGATACAGTTTTGCTCGTTTAAATGGTTCATTTAAACCATGCACGGGGCTGCAAAATGCACAAATTGTCCACATCTGAAGCAAGCACCTGAACTGAATCTCGTTTGTCCTACACCATTTGATTGTGGCTGCTGTTGTTAGGGCCTGAGCTACAGCTCAATTGCCCATAGTTGCTTCACAATCTTAACCCAACAATCCAATTTGTAGTGCCCTGGCATCAACAGAGATGGCATATGGGCCTTGGGTATCTGATAACCCTTTGCTTCACAGCCCTTTTATTCTGATTGTGATACCTCAGATGACCCTGCCAGTACTGTTCTTTATATTGTAGAGTCTGCCTACCAGTCATCACTAAATATCCCGCATTTCAACATTACATTGTGTTTACCTCCATGGGAACTTCTTCCACTCCAAATTGCCTGGACTTTCATCCCTCCTTGGGGAGTCATAATAGTGATTTTTACCAGCTTCTTTCCTGGCCTTATGTTTGTATTTTACACCTGCCTCAGAAAGTGTTATCACTAGTTACAGGTACTGATTTTTGCATATCCTATTCACGGCACCAATACAATTTATGTGTGTTGTGGAGTTGGAGTTAATCTTCCTAGTTGCTCTATAGTGGTAGAATAGGACTAACTTCATTGTGTTAACAGGTAGAATCATGAAATCCTATCAGTCCTCCAGTAACTTCATGAACTTGTCATGTAGCAATAATGGAAGTGGTGTAACGAATACTTATAAAAGATTTCCTACATTTAATTAACTACCAATCTTTAACTGTCATCTCCAGCTATTATTCTATTATTTACAAATAATAATAAAAAGTTCAATATACCTTATAACAGTTGGTGGCAACCACTTAGACAGGTTTAGGCAGGAAGCAGAGATTCTTCATATGCCAGTGATGAGCTGAAACAATTGGCCCAACACTCAGAAAATGATGCTTATATGCACAATTTTCTGATGCAATCTCATCATTTTCTGATGCAATCCACAGTCACAGGACATTCCACTCACAGGGAAGTCCCATGATGTGGCAGTTGCCAATGTTGGACTCTTATAAGGCCAATGCAGGCAGTCTGCATGTAGTTTCAGTTTTTCCACTTCTAAAATGTACTCTGCCAGGTTCTGTTAACTAGCAGAATTGTGAGGCAGAATTTACATTTCTGCAATGCAGCATCATGATGTTCTACTTAGTGCATATTATGATTTGGTGAGAGCAAAAACAATAAAAATCTGGAAACTCCTTCCAATTGTTATAATATCTATAAACAAATCTTGGACTATCATTGTTAGTTGACAATAATGTTCTACAAGAGAATGCCTGGTATTGTCAACATAACTTCTGGCTTCCACTCGAGTGTGTGAATCCTAGTACACTTGGACTCTCATCAGCAATTCCCCTAATTTCATATAATTTTCTACTAACATAAAACTGTGCATAAAATATGATATTCCTATCCTGAGGAGAATTTGTCTGGTTAATATTTTATTGCCATATAACTGGCGTGGTTAAAATGCTTGAGAGCTACAGTTCTTGTTCCAAGCTTGATTAACCCCCTGTAAGCATGCTTCACAACACCATCTCTAAATGCTTCTGAACAAATTATATATATATATTGGAGTCTGGAATTGACATGACTGGTCACGAAATTATTCATTCCTAGGGCCAACCTAGAATTCGGATCGAGCATCATCAACAAAGAACACATGGACAGCACTAAAATCTGCCCAACTGGGGATAAGATGGAAAATTTGTTAGACATGGGAGGTCGTTGAATGATGAATCTACCAAATCCATATACACAACAGATGCCTCAACTCTGATTTTGATATGGAAATAGACAGAATGTGTGTTTGAATCAATGGGGGTTTTACATAAAGAGTTGGAATGGCATAGTCATATTTCACGAAATAATTTAATTTATTTAAATAAACATATTTTAATCACGATGTTTAAACCCAGAGGTGAAAAGCCCATTTATTTTTGTTTGAAGCAGTACTGAGCAAATGGATCGATAAAAAATCAAAACAACCTGTAGAAACCAGTCTAAATTACATTTGTTATCTTTCTGTTGGGCGTGTTTGTTGTTGTAAAATATTGTTTTTAATATTATCTTATTTTTGGTTAACTTATTTTTTTTGTGAACCGACTTTATTTTGCTTTGGACATTTTTAATTTCACTTCCAGCTTGTACATCACCAGTTAAATACAGAAACATTTATGTTATAGCGGCGATGATTCGGTTAAATATAAGGGTTTAAAGTTTAATGGATTGGTAATAAATAGAGGATATGGAATGAGTGTTTTTCTCATATAATATTTATGAAATGAGTCTAAGAATTTTCCGTTTTGGTGAGCCTCTGATGAGCCCAAACGAGACATTTGGATGAGTTTCATAAATATTATATGAGAAAAACACTCATTTCATATTCTATTTATCATATGACACACACACGCACAAATTAGCCACTTAGTATGCTTTTTAACCCATCACCTAACTTGAGTTGCAGACCGCACTTGGAAAACACATCCTTGTATAACTAAAAATTTTCATTTTTTGCTTCCAAAACATAGGTTATGACCCCTCATTGGAACGAGCTTGTCGATCTCGTTCTAATGAGGGGCCATAACCTATGTTTTGGAAGCAAAAGGTGAAAATATAAAAAAATGAATGGCGTTTGTTCTTGTAGGTAAAAGATTAATACAATATAATTCACCCCAAATAGGACAGATAACGTAAATTCTCCCTGCTGAAATTATGCAATGTGACCCAGTTGTATTTTGTTTAGCCCATCAAATTGTCCAGTTTTGAAATTGAACTACTGAAATTATGCAAATGTAACACAGTTGTATTTTGTATGGCCAATCAAATTGTCCAGTTTTGAAATTGACCAATGAAAGCTCACAACTCTAATTATGCAAATTATGAAAATAAAATATGTGAGAGAATTGATAATATGGGTCGAAGAAAGTGGTTCATTAGATTCCGGTAAATTGCAATGGGCCTTGGAAAATGGAGGGAATGGATCTCTACATGGCCAGGTTTTCCCATGCTCACAGGAGGAGAAATCCTTTGAATGAGTTTGACTTCTAATGACACGACAAACAAATTAGTCATTAATATCATAATGAACTGTGTAAAAACGAAGTTTGTAACATCGAGAAGCCAGAGTATGAATCCTCTAGTTCGGAAATATTCACCACACCACTGTGAGTCATTTGTGTTTTGTCAGTGTTTTGACTAATCTTGAAGTGGTTAGTTTTGTAGCGTCTCTGACACTCTCTGTTGATAAAGTGAAGTCCTTTGAATAAGTAAATAGAACTATTTAAAAAAGAGAAAACTTCTTGCATTTTCGTAGACATGAAATCGAATTTCAGAGATAAACTATAAAATATCAGTTGGTTAAAAATCAACCCAAATCAAATGGGTTAAGTGAATATGAATCCAATTATATTCACTGAACCTAGTTGCTTTTGGGTTGATTTTAACCCAGCTAAATTTAGAGTGTATAGTGGATGATGAAATCGATTACAAGAAATATAAAAATTATATAACAGATTGGGATAGTATGGCATACAGTGGCTAATGAGCGCCACGTAAGTTTTAGTTCTTAAACTGCAGCTGCAATTCAGTAAATTGTACCTGCAATTTAGCTAAATTGTAGCTACCATTTAGTAAACTGTACCTGCAATTTAGCTAAATTGTAGCTACCATTTAGTAAACTGTACCTGCAATTTAGCTAAATTGCAACTGCAATTTATTAAATTGTACCTGTCATTTACTAAATTGCATCTACATTTAGCTAAATTGTAGCTACAATTTACTAAATTGCAGCTACAATTTAGCTAAATTGCAGGTACAATTTACTAAATTGTAGCTACACTTTGGGGTTAGGGTCTCCATTAAAAAAAACTAGGAAAACTACCCCAACCCTCCACACAAAATAAGCAAAGCAGAATGCTTAAATGTAGTCTACAGGCATATTGCAAATTGGAAGAAACAATGCATGCAGACATCTCGTCTAATATAATCGAGAGTGGATGTATCACTACAAAATTTGGAGGTGGCATAACACAGCATGAATATTGTAGATACAATTTAGTAAATTGCACCTACAATTTATTAAACTGTAGCTACAATTTAGCTTAGTTGCAGGTGTAATTTAGCTAAATTGCAGTTACAAGTTAGTAAATTGTAGGTGCAACTTAGGTAAATTGCAGGTGCAATTTATTAAATTGTAGCTACAATTTAACTAAATTGTAGGTACAATTTACTAAACTAAATTGCAGCTACAATTTAATAGCTAAAAATAACGTGGTGCTAAATTGAGCCGCTGAACTAATCCAATGGGGAATTTTGAAGAATTATAAGAAGTGGCGAGGTGGGGGGGAGGGGGGGGGGGGGGGGGTCTCCTTTTTCGTAAAGTCAAGAAATCTTCGAGATATTGCGATTTTTGGGGGTAGTGAAAATATTAGCTGTTTTTTTTTCTTCTATATTTAAATGGAAAAAAAATTTAAAATATTTTTTAAAAAAATTAAAAAGTTAAAGCATGTCATTTTTTTCAATTTAAAGATCAAAAGAGCCTAATTTGAAAGATGATACACTTCGTAGATTTCTAGAATTCAAGCGGAATATTCGAGAGAGCAATATGGCTGAACGAATGGGCGACATCGAGATGAAACAAGAGACAACCAAGTTGTTCAAACCCGTGACAGAATCTTCGGAAGAGATAAAAAAAAAAGGAGAACGCCAAAGAATTGAAACCCTTGAGAGAAAGCAGGCATCTGCATCTATTTATGAAACTTCTTATGATCCGATCTATGGTTACAGACTTTCTGGTCAACCTCGTTATACACCATCATCTCCAGCATACACTCCGACCGGAAGTCTTCCTTCTCTTCAGTATCAGTACTTTCCACCAAGCCCTTCTGAGATAGACAGAATTTAGACTGATTCGGAGATTGAAATATCGACAGTTACTGTGAGCATGATCGGCGGCATGATGGTAGATGCCAGCAATATTAACCCTTTACATAACCCGAAAAGCAGACGACACTTGCAAAAATAATTCTTGAATAACTAATTTTTTTCATTTTTTGTCTCAAAAACATAGGTTATGACCCCTCGTTGGAACGAGCTCGTTCCAACGAGGGGTTATAACCTATGTTTTTGAGACAAAAAATGAAAAACATAATGAAGATTAATTTGCGATTTTTGAGAATAGCGCTGACCGGTTGTGGCCGTTACGTTAGGTAAAGGGTTAAATCTGAAGATTACGCAAATTTATACAAGACAAATCCGCTGAGTGCGGTTTCTGTCTTCGGCGATGGCAACCTCCCTGTAGGTGACAAATGAGTGGAAATAACCAATGACTATAATCTGATCATTGAAGATCGAGAATACGAAGGTGCTAACGGATTGCGGAATGTGTTCGTGCTGGCTAAAACTAATGATTAGGATGAAGAGGATTACAAAAACTAACAGCGATCTCCTGGTTCAGACGAATGTCATGAGAGAAAACAAAGATTCCAGTGAGATGAGAAATTTTAGAGAGTTTCAGAAAGCGGGCAGAAGTTCAAAGTGGAAGAACACTGTGAAACTCATTTGGGATGCAAATAACGTGTTTGTTTGTCAAATTGGTCACTGGACAGGGACCTGGACTATTCAATGAAATACAGCTTCGACCAAATGGACAGTTCGACGACAAGACAATTCGACGATATACAATTTCAACGGAAATTTTTTGAAAAAGGTAATTTCGACGGAACAAATATACACATTTACCCTTGTTTGTTGTCTCTTTTTGTCTTTGTTGAAGTTTTTTAACACGAATGAATAATGAATGGACCATTTGACCGTGCCGAAAGAGAACGTCTGCTACTTTGCACATAACAAGGTTGGTGGGTTTGTTCATGTTACCGACAGACAATCTCGCCACCGACTTGTGTGAGCATTTGTTTTGATAACAATGTTCAAAATAGTATATATCTGGGGAAAGTTAGAGATCTTCATCATTCAATCATGGAAACTGATAGCGGTGATACAGATTGTCTTACTTGCAAGAAAGTGGTGAACGCAAGATACAATGCAATATCTTGTGACAAGTACCATAGTTAAAGTGTAAAGTAACTGAACTGCAAAATGCTCAGCTAAGTGCACATGTTCGGAAAGAGGCAAAATTGCAGCCATTTTGGTCTGCATCTGCAATAGTGACTTCGGCAGTCCGTCAACACTTACCTGTGGATGCCCCTGTAGCAACATTGCCAAAACCTTCCTCATATACTAGGATGGCCAATAGGGTCAGACAAACCAATAGACCTACAAACCCATCTGAACTAGAATTTGTCTTTCAAAGTGATCACATTTCTGATGGTTTTATGCAGGGTCACTGATATCACAGTTGGAGCTAGGCGCCATATCATTTTCTAAACTATGTATATGGCCACTTTATTAATGAATGTAAATACTTGGTTTGTGGACGCATCTTTTCGGGCTATAAGTTTACTCTTTAAACAACACTGGCTTATCCATGGGTTTCTGAAGCAATACACAGCAATAAAACAGGTACCTCTTGCCTTTATATTTATGTCCGGAAAACGGAAGGGGGACTATACTGCCGTATTACAAAAGTTGAAGGACAACCTTAACGATATGTCTTGCAATAAGGTCGTGATGGACTTTGAGTCTGCAGAGTGGGCAGCTTTCATGGAAGTGTTTCCAAACGTCGTCTTGCGGGGTTGCGTATTTCACTGGACGCAGGCAGTCTGGAGAAAGGTTCAACAGTGTGGTCTTGCAGAAATACACAGAAAACGAACCAACACGTACAAATACATCCGTCGTCTACTGTGTCTTCCATTTTTACCGGCCACACAAAGAGCAAGTACTTTCAATTCTATGAGAGAACTTTGCCATGATTCACCGACCAGTCCACTAAGTAAGCTTCTGGACTACATGAAACGTATTGGGTTAACAATCCACTGTTTCCTGTTACTACCTGGTCTGTTTTGACCAAGCTGTCAGATCTAATAATGACACTGAGGCTTGGAATCGTCGTCTGAATAGTGAGATCTCCAAACCTGGTATAAACTTTTACTTCCTTCTGAACCTACTTTGGGAAGGGGGGGGGGGGGGGTTCTTAATTCCTACACAAGAGTTGTTTCAAAGAGACCAGAAATTAAGTGCCAGAAAACGCGAAAAACATATACACAGGGCTCAAAATAAGTGGTGTCGCGTCGCTTTTTGCTATGCAAAACTTGCAAAAAGCTACACAATGTTCAATTATGTATAGCATTTTGCGATACAAGATAATCAACTGCAGCCTATTAGGCTGCAGTTGATTATCTTGTATCGCAAAATGTGGGAGCGCGGTGGCTCAGTAGGTAGAGGTGCAGGCTGCAAGCCGAGAGGTCCTCGGTTCGAATCCCACCTGCGGTAACCGCGTTGTGTCCTTGGGCAAGACACTTCATCTCCATTGCCCGCGTGGGGGGCACGATGACGCCGTGTACTAAGGCGTACTGTACGTCGATGGTACGCATGTCTTCAACCAATCTAACCCTGCCTGTGCCGCAGTGCGGAGTTACGATGTTGGGGAGCTGGCAGCTGCTCGTCGTTGCTCGGTGGTTCTCTCCGGGTACTCCGGCTTCCTCCACCCGTAAAACTGTTACGGTCATGATTAGCCATTGTGCATAAATATGTGACCTTAAACATCAATAAATAAATAAATAAATCGCAAAATGTAAATGAAAATTTGCAAACAAATTTGAAAACTAGTTCACTGATGCTTTACTTCTGATTGTGGAACATTCCAGGCATAACTCAGATTAACTCTCCATCAACATCATTAGCAACTTCATATGTAAGATGAATTCTACTGGTTTAACTTCTTCCTGTTTTTACAACATTTTGCATAAAATGTCCATGAAAAATAACTTCAGGCCCATCAATTAAAAATCCCAACTTCCATTTTGAGAACTCTATTGAACAACCAAGACACCATTTGAAAATATCCAAGTCCTTGCAACCCCCAAAGGCAGTTCAGTTAAAAAAAACGTAGTAAATGTTTCATGTGTTGCAGATCATTTGGAAATGCCCAGAAATGGATGGAAAGTATTCTATCTACTTAGAAGAATTCAATACAAAACAGCATAACACAACTCTTGTACATGTGTATACAAAAATAGCTATGTAATGTTTACAAAATGCTATTCATTTTTTGGAAATGTATAGCATTTTGCTACGCAAAGAAAAAAAGTTATTTTGAGCACTGCCTATACAAACAATCCGAGGTGACACCCAGGGAATTTATGGCATCCATGTCTTTGATTCACGGTCCTAAAGAAAAGTAGAATAGTATTTCTTTACTTCTTACAATGTATATATATTTATATTATGTTTAGCCCTTTATCTAACCTGAAAAGCAGACGACACTTGCAAAAATAATTCTTGAATAACTAATGACCCCTCGTTCCAACGAGGGGTCATAACCTATGTTTTTGAGACAAAAAATGGAAAAAATAATGAAAATTAATTGGCAGTTTTTGAGAATAGCGCTGGCCGGTTTTGGCCGTTACGTTAGGTAAAGGGCTAATGCTGAACTTGTTTACTTACTGAAGTCGAGGAGCTTGTTCCAGTAGCATTAGTTTTGTGAGTGAGATATGGGGCTGAGATTCTTTGTTTGTTTGCCAATAACATTATATAAATATGGGTGAGATTGCACAAGCTCGGGGAGCTTGCTCCAATAACATACACATTTCTATAATTTTATTCACAAAAGTTTAAAGTATTAGTTTTGCGGGGGAAATATGGGGCCGAGGTTCTTTGTTTGTTTACCAATAACATTATATAAATGTGGGTGGGATTGGCACAAACTAGAATTTTATTGACACGAGTTTCATCTAGTAATTTTGTTGGGAACAGTATTTGTACTTTTCGAAAGCTCTTTTCATTACACTTTTTAAATTCACAGTTCACATATTGTTACCAAAATATAATGATCGTGTCAAAAACAGTTTTCATTTATATTATTCATATTTCACGGGTTGTTACCTGAACATGATACTTGTTGTTGTACTAATTAAACCAACTATCAACTTCACTGAAATAAAAACATTACGATTAATTGTTTGTTATTCTTTTATTATCAAAGAGATTAACTGTTTCCTGATCTACTAACTGACCCTTATTTTTAACACCTTAAATGATCCTACAAACAGACCAATTGAATTGAAAACAATGCAGTGATGTCTACGGCAAGACTGTATTGTTTTCAATTTGTTTGACTTGTTATCTACCTTTCTGTCCAAACTCCTTTAATATACCCTACTTTGTCCTGCACAAGGCCTTTGAAACCCCCAATCTGAATCTCCCCGTCTCTTTTGTTTCCGTCCGAAAAAACACCTATTTCGTCGAAGTGTCTCCCGTCGAATGTGTACTAAAGTGTCGTCGAACTGTCCAAACTTTCGTCGAATCGTCCAAAATCTCGTCGAATCGTAGAACTTACACACATTTTCCCGCGATTCGTCCAAAGTTTCGTCGAACAGTCCAAAGAAAAATCCGTCGAAGTTGTCTCTCGTCGAAGAGTGCATGACCCACCGGACAGGGAATGACAACCACCATGATCCTTCCTTGCAATCCTAATGTGCTGCTGGTGAGATTGGATCTCTTGAGTCGAGAAGCCAGTGATACAGGACTGAGAAATGAATTGATGAGCATATGCGATGAATTGTTGCGAAAGAAGGTTTTGTGACAGAAGTGTCGATTAAATTCAGAAGTTAATAACACCGGCGTCTAAACGATCGAATTTGTCGAAATCGGAAGAGATTCTAGCGAACATAAAACTTGGAAATTTCAAGGGTTCTGGCATCATGCCGATACAGGAACTCGCAAAAGACACTGGACAACAGTGGGTCGGGATTAAAATGGTTTAAAGTAAGAAATATTGAAAAACAAATTCATTATATATAATAAAAAGTAAAAATTTAAAAAAAATGGTTACCAAAAAACGCCATAAAAAACTTTTAAAAAAAACCATGAGAATGGAAAACAAAGATTTATCGTGGAATCAAATCACAAACTCTTTCCACAAAAGCATAAGAGGACTGATAGTGGGAAAATCCAATTGCGGGAAGATGAATCAGTTGATGAATCTGTTGTTGCAACCAGAGTGATTGGATTACGATAGATTGTTCATGTTTTGGCAAGAGTCTCTTTCAACCCAAATACGAATTATTGTGAAAAGCTCTGAGTATAAACTTACCGAAGGGTGTTATTATTCGAATCTTCGATCACCAATATAGGAGCGATAACATAAGAGATTTTGTAAATGGGTGTGGGATTATAAACCCTATAAGTCCATGGCCATCGATCTGATGATTAGTAAATACCATAGACAATGTAGGAAGGGATTTGACAATTTTTATATTCTGGACAATTGCAATTAATAATGAACAGAGAGAGAGAAATAATCATATTAAGTAGAAGTGAAAAAAATAAATAGAAAATATAAAAAAATACAATTATAAAATATAAAAAAAATATTGTGAGAATGTGAAACTCAATTATTAAAAAGGTTTCAGAGAACACACATGGAAACAACAAATCGTCGCCTGAGTGATAGAATGTTCTATGTCCCCTATGGGACATAGAACATTCTAGCACTCAGCCGACGAAATGACAAGACAACAGCAAAAGATTCTTTTTTGATAGTGGTGAGCGACAACAAGACTCAGTTAATGACCAAATTCAATCCACCAATCAAATTGAAGAGGGATAAGAAGTACGGGATGGCACTGGTAAATCTAGAGACGCACTATTCATTTCCCAACATCACAGAGGAATATAATACATTCCGATATTTGAATGGAATGGATAGGTTCACAATTCGCATTCCCAAAGTCAGTTAAGACATAGTCGATCTGAATGAACTCATTCAAACTAGAAGGAAGATCGATGGTCACGACGGAACCACTATCAACATACCTGCCAAAGTCAACACTCTGCAAATGATCCTGGACATGAGCGGGGGTTATCGAGTGGGTTTTAGGGGAGACGCCAGTTTTGGAATGTTGTTAGGATTTGATTAAAACATGTACGAAGGACACGTGACATCAGAAAACGTGGTGGAATTCTCTCTATCAATAGCATTTTGGTGAACATGGACGTGATCTCTGGAATTTACGTGAATGGTGGCACAAAACCCACGATCTACTATTTCTTTCTGTCCACATCTTCATGCTACAAGATCTAGAGAGACCACGAAATCTAGTCTATCCGCCTGTAATAACGCATACATTTTATAGTATTACCACCGGATCAAAATGAAGAGTTGTTAGACCTTTGTGGCGAACGTGCGATGATACGATTTTACATTAGTGATTTTTTTTTAAATCTGTTACATGTATTTATCTGATAACCATAGAGTATAACAACCGTTGTATATACTTGAAGTATATACAACGGGTGTTGTATATAATTATAATTTATGCGAACGACCTCTGACCTCTTTCAATTCCATTTTCATTCATTCATTCATGAAACATCGTTATATCACAGGGCAGGTTTTAATTGTACGCTTATTGCACTTTGTCAAAATCCTCTGATGGTGTCATTTCTTATTTATTTTGCTTCAATAAAGGCAACCTAAAATTTTGCTTCAAAACATTGTAGAAATTACTTGAATGTTAATAGTAATTAGTATGCGGCGACTGCGAACTATTTATAGTCACGGCCTCGATCAAAAGTACTCGCGGAACTGCGCTAATTAAAAGTTCGTCTGCTCTACCTGAAAAAAAAACACTTCGTAAAAATTGTAAACAAACGCAAAATTATTTGTTATATTGGGACTACAGCATAAAACACGGAAGAAAACTGGAACTATGTCAAAAAAGAATAACTCTACTGAAACACCGTTTTGTTACTGTTAATAAAATAGTTGAAATTTATTTTGTTCCAGCGCAGTTACATGATGCAAGAAGTGCAATCGCACTTTACAATCGCCGTCATCGATTTTGTAATGTAAGGGACACAACTCTATGCGTCTTGTCCTATTTCTTTTGTCTCGTAGACTGGTTTTCTTTGGAGGCCCGTGGGAAGCATATATAAGTCGGGTAGACGCACGAGACGGGTGTCTGTTTGTTATCAGATAAAAACAATAAACATATAGTGTGTTTTTATATCTGTGTTATACAACTCGTTGAAATATGGTTTATTTTTTCTCGGCGAAGCCTCGAAAAAATAAACCATATTTCAACTCGTTGTATAACACAGATATAAAAACACACTATATGTTTATTGTCTATATATATTTTATTAATTAGAAAAAAAAATTTAAAAACACAAAAAATAAAAATTTTATTACATATTTTTTTTGCATAATAGGAAATTAAATAAAAAAATTAAAATTTCTTTTTTTTTTAATTCATATCAATAACAGGAAATAAAAAAATTAAAAAAAAAAAATAAAAACTAAAGACGAGATACATAATACAAACGAAAACATATCTGAAGGTCAGAAAGAAAAACTTCGTAGAGTATTAGAATATCGAGGCAAAGCGGTGAGATTGAAATTAAGTCATCGAGACTTGAGCAACAGATGCGACAAAATCACGTGGACAAACATGCAAATTAAAAGAATAGCCAAGGCACATTGTAATCGAAGATGATTGGCCGTGAGACTGAGTCCCGCCCAACTGAGATATAATTTGAAAATGAAAGGTGGTTTCTTAGGATTCTTTGCAGGTTTGGCCGCAAGGCAATTACCCACTCTTATCAAAACCATGTTGCCGGCTTTGGGTATACGAGCTCTGCCGAGATTGGCCAGTTTTGATGCACAGAAAATGATGGGAAATGGATTGCTTCTGAAGAGAGGAGGAGCTGTGTGTCGAATTGAAATGGATGGTAAATGACTGTATCTATTTATTATTCATTTATTAAGGTTTAACGACACATTAACAGCCAAGGTCATATCGTGTCGGTGACAGTTGTACGGGTGGAGGAAGCCGGAGTATCCGGAGAGAACCACCGAGCAAAGACGAGCAGCTGCCAGCTTCCCAACATCGTAACGCCGCACTGCAGCACAGGCAGGGTTAGATTATTTGAAGACACCATCGACGTGCAGTGCGTCTTAGCACGCGGGGTCATCGTGCTCCCATGTGGACAATCGGGGGTAAGTGCCTTGCCCAAGGACACAACGCGGAATTCCGAATCGATCGCTCATACGGTCACCCATCCAAGGACAAACCGGGTTCGACGTTGCTTAACTCCGGTGATCTGACGAGAAACGGTTACCGCAACGCCCCCACCGCGCCCCCACCGCGCTCCCAATTATTGTATCTAAAATGCGTGGAAGGTACTGATGCATTCCACACTCACGGTGATGGTCGGTCTCTCTCAGAAGAGAGGAAAGAATTTGAGTGATGGTCGAGGACTGTTATTGGGGTAGATTGGCCTTTTAACCCTTTACCTAACCTGAAAAGCAGACGACACTTGCAAAAATAATTCTTGAATAACTAATTTTTTTCATTTGTTGTCTCAAAATCATAGGTTATGACCCCTCGTTGGAACGAGCTCGACGAGTTCGTTCCAACGAGGGGTCATAACCTATGTTTTTGATACAAAAAAATGAAAAAAATAATGAAAATTAATTGGCGATTTTTGAGAATAGCGCTGGCCGGTTTTGGCCGTTACGTTAGGCAAAGGGTTAAAAACGTGCCCATTCTCTGTTTGTTGTTATGAGACTTTGTTTTTTTAAAAAAAGAAGGGAAATAACTTACACACAATAACAGTATTATATTTTTTTATATATTAAATAAGAACGAAGAAGAAAAAAATAAAAAAATAAATAAATTTTAAAAAAAATGAAAACGGGAAATAATGTATATCCCGACTTACCGCAAGTGGAAATAATATGTATTCCGACTGTACTACTGACAGCATCTCTTTTGTAAGACAGACGCTATGCATTTCGCATCGATCAGATCTATAAAATTCAAAATTATTTGACGACGAAAAGAGATAGACATCTTTCGCTCAACAATAAGGGGCGAATGACAATATAGGGTGACGGACTTGATCTGACTCTCATCGCTGTATCCATGGGATTGGGTGCTCCTGGAATTGGTCTCCTATCGACCGTGGCCACCAGTTCAGTTTTGTTGTCGATAGAGGTCGTTGCTCTCGCGACTGGATTCGTGAGCATGGTCGGAAAATTTGTGAGTAAAAAATTATCGTCGAAGGCCGAGAAACACGAAAATATTAAAGTGTTGCCCAACGCAAAAATCAATTGACATGATATCTGCTTTTCTGAATGATGGAAGGATAAATTTGATATGTTGAAAAAGGTATTAGAATAAAGTATCGTCAGAGTCTCAAAGAGGAGATGAAACATATAATCTGATAGAAAAAGGCCGAGAAGCCAGGGAATATTTTCGTAAACTCTTGGGGAAAAAAGAAAACCAGTGGCATAGCCTAAGTTTCACGTAGCATAAAGCCCCCAAATGATCTCCAATATAGGGCTACAGATGCTACAAAATCCCCAGATTCGCTGGTAGAGCATAGAATTTTCGAATATTTTCTCGTGGGAGGCCTGTTTCTAACTAGAACCCTCCGATCCTTACCCCGCCTCCCATTTCCATAAAGGGAAGTGGGAGGAGGGGTAACGGCCGGGGGTTCCTAGTTGGACCGAGGGTGGGAGGGGGGTCTGAATCTTCCACAAGGCATTCGGAATATCACGTCTCCCCTCTCCCCCCCCCCCCCAAAAAAACGGCGTGGGCACTCCTATTATAGAATCCCGGCTACGCGCGTGATTTCAACAAGATGTTTACAACAGAGAAGGACAACAATTTTGATAATGTATTCAAGAAGACATAAATTACTTTCAAGTTGTCACGCGCTCCATGTTTTTCAAATCTTGTAAATACATATTCTGAATTTTTTTAAGATAAAAATAGCCCCATTGACCAAGTTAATTTATTCGAGTGATTAATATGTGGATGTCAGTATGATGGATATGGATGGGAGCCAAGACAGTTTTTTATTATCGTCTTCTACCGCTATAAACACTCTATCAAACCGCTTGAACTTGGTTGTGCACTCTATAGACTGGTTAAAACAAAAGCTTTTTCTTCTACAGTTAAAACTAGAAGTTCTGTCATGAACTGTGCGCTTATCTAGGCTTAATTGGGCGTAGGAATTGCGCGCAATTGCGATATCGAATGGCATCCAAAGCACGGCAGGTTCTCCTGGTTATTCATGGCAAACACAGTCAATGTTTCTCCCAATGGACGTCCGGGTTACCCGGAGGTCCATTGGCTGAAACATTGCTTGTGCACAGGCCATATGCACAGAATTTGATATCCTTACTATGGTCCTAACGCGTAGATTAACGCACAGATCGACGTGCTATTTGAGCTCATTTCATAACATGACTTCTAGTTTTAACTGTACTGTGAGTTTCCTATTCTTCTCCCCACAATCTCAGGGCATCATAGAGCGTGGGGTCTGGTGGCTCAACCTGCGCACCTTTTCAGAAGGTGTCAGTACGAAAGTGTCCTAGCGCCAACGAGAAAAAAAAATTAAATCGCAATTACAATTTACTAAACCGTAATTACGATTTATTAAACCATAATTACGATTTAATAAACCGTAATTACGATTTAATAAATCGTAATTACGACTTAGATAAATCGTAATTACGATTTAATAAACCGTAATTACGGTTTAATAAACCGTAATTACGATTTAGATAAACCGTATTTACGAATTAATAAACCGTAATTACGATTTACTAAACCGTAATTACGACTTACTAAACCGTAATTACAATTTAATAAACCGTAATTACGGTTTAGCTAAACCGTAATTACGATTTAATAAATCGTAATTACGGTTTACGTAAACCTTAATTACGATTTACCAATATGATTACGATTTCATATGAACATTATTACGACATAGATAACTACGAATAGTACTTTTAATAAGGACCCACATCCCTTGTAAACACCCATAACTCAGACTAGAAAGTTAAGGTCATTATTTTTTTTGGTTTTAGTACCGTTTTACTCCCATTAAAAATATCTTTCGCACGTATTAAAATTATGATAACTGGAGTCGGTCATGCTGGAACCTATGAAGAATTGGCCTGTGAAGACTTCTATATCCTCAGACACTGATTCCACTAATTCATAACGAACATGACAATGGGAGTGTATATAGCATACAAATCGAATGTAGGGGAAAGTGGTCTAAAACGGGCCCCTTAAGGAAATCTTTAAAAAATAGAAGAAAAAAGACTGAAAAATATAAAAGTTTAAGTGTAATACACTGGTTCATTTCCAATATGTAACATACCAGTTAAAGTAGAACTCGCTATAAATTATGACACGTGACTCTATCTGCCCCCCCCCCCCCCCCGCCGCCCCCGCCCGGGCTCGTTTTACCCCACGGATATGGATAAAGCGGGCCACTGGGGTTAGCAAGTCACATAGGTCTTTTTGTTGCAGTCACTTTCAGGATTGCATACATTTTATTTCAGTCATCTTATTCCACATAAAAACGCACTCGCGACATGTAAATAAAAATATATCCGGGGTGGGGGGCATCCCATCGGTGAATGTGTGTGTGTGTGGGGGGGGGGGGGGGGGGGGTAAGGGGGTTCTCACCCGTATGTGGTACTTTATACATGTTGGGACTCTATTCAGTACCACATCACCATTACACACAGAAGTAATTGCTCTCACACATCTGTCACATCCCTGTGTTGGTTTTACGGAGGTATTTTTTTTTCGGGGCCCGTTTTACTCGGAACACCCCACTTCCAGTGAACCACCAGGTTTAAAACTTTCAATAAACCCAAAGGCCTATTATTTTATTTCGAAAGTAAGCAGCTTAATTTGGTTTTGTAGTGACACAATTTCTAGAACAATAGATTACAAAATGAGCTTTGAGTTGTCGGTGGAACAAATAAGAAAAATGCTATAAGAATTAAATGTTTCTAAATTTCTAAATAACTGCGCTCCAAAACTTCATGGTGATACGCATGGGTGTTTTTCTTTCAAAACAATAAGAGTTGCTCCCCCTGCATTGTCCGCACAGCAGTTTGCTCGGTTGCTCGTTTTATCTTGGGGGGCCGTTTTTGACCACTTTCCCCTACATATTTTTCTTCAAACTAACTTTTATTAACCATTAACATTAGAATGATATTTATTGAATGATAGTTCAATAAATCATCGTAGAGCATAATAAATCGAAAAAAGACGCGCTTTGGAGTAATAGCCGGCTTTATTGCAATATAGGCGAACTTTTGTAACAGCGAACTTTCGCAAAACCAAACCTTCGCAATACGGTACCTATCGAACTTTCGGAATAGCGAACCTTCGGAATAGCAAACCCTGTCCGTATTGTCCGTATTGTGGTGACAGGGCTGTCGCCCGCCTCCTTGTCCTTGCCAACGAGGGTGAGTAAGGGGTGGGGGGGGGGGGGGCGAAAGTGCTGATCATCCGCTAACCCGTAATCATAGAACAAAGAAGGTGCTGCCAGTTAGGCTAAACGCTACAAGAATACATCATTCCAGTGCTGAAAATCGTTGCGAGGGTGGTGAGAAAAAACCCGGACCCCCTGTTATGCCTCCTGTCTTCAGTAGTCGAACCAAAAGCCATCTGTTGCTACACCATCCGTGTTACTTCATAGAAAATTAACTCGTACTTTGATAATCTCGCCTGCCCTGGATCGGTGCGTCGAATTACCAAAACGGACCGAAACACGACTGAAATGTACCGAAACATGTGATCAAGCTACCGAAACGGGCGACCAACCTACCGGAAGTCATCGGCCATCCTAAAGGCTGAAACGGTTGATAAAAAGGTCTTTTCCACTGTACGTGTGCGCCCATTCCCCCACCCCCTTTCGTAACAAACATGGTGAGTTAATATCTCGCAGATATCTCTCAGGTGACTTTTGATAAGTGAATCACAGCAGTGACAGCACAGGCAGATGAATGTGCATATCATTGGAAGGGGGCACTAAAAAGTGTATATCGACACAAGCACTTGGGTCTACCAAAACTATTTTATTGTTTTACGAGTAAACGGGATGTCTGGGATGTAGGCCTACTAATTAGTTGGAATTTGGTATCAACGGGTATTTTCAAGAACGAAACCAAATAACTATCAAGAAATAAATATTTTTTTATGTTTTTTTGGATTAAGAAAACCGATGCGCAACTCACTAAAAACTGTATATCGATCGATAAGTTTCTACATAACCTAGCCCAAATGACTGGACTCTGAGGTGTGAAAAACGGAGGTTGGACCGAAAAATAGTTGACGCGTTAGGCTTATCGGACGGGAGGGGGGGGGGGGGGGTGGGGTGTCACGGTGTTTACAACTGTTTTACGGTGTCATCCAGGCTCATGTGTCCAGACATCCATGTTAGTGTGGTTTTGTTACAAATGATTAAACACTGGTGTCTATCTGTAGTGTCTGTGCATAACCCTCCTAACTCGCGTTGTGTAAGTGGGTGGGGCTGTGGGAGGTGTGGGCGCAGTTACCACGTTAAAAATTTGTAAAGGCGCCATCCAAACTGATGTTCTGTTATAAATTGTTAAACACTGGCGTCTATCCTTAGTGTATAGCCCCCCCCCCCCCCCACTCCATCGTAATTACGGTTTAGTAAATCGTATTTTTACGGTTCAGTAAATCGTAATTACGATTTAATTTTTTTTCTTCTCGTTGGCGCTAGGACGCTTCTGTAGATTTAATACATGGATATCGGTTTTTAAACATTGAGCTGCAGGCGAGGTGTTTAAATGAGACATCCAGGTATTAAATCTCCATATATACCATACCTGTCGGTGGAGATAACGTTTTTGTCCCGTTTGAAACACAACACAAACATAGCGGAAATAAATTTGTGGACGCATTTCCCACACGCCGCAATCACTTGGACCAAATTCGTGAATAAGTGTTTTGTTTTTACAAACAAAGACAGCAGATAGAGTTAGATCCCTTGGGTCGTTAAGAAAACGAGTAAACAGTATTTTGTTGACATATCGTCCCCTGAGTTCCAATGTGTTTTACGTACCTACTGACACAAAGAACACATTGAAACTCCGGGGATGATATTTGCTCTTTTTTATTCGTTTCAAGTTGTTTCATTTAATTACTCGACTATTAATTTAGAACAGCAAAATATAATCGATTTGTCGGAAATTTGATGATATTTATGACTATTTTCAGAGGGGGGGGGGGGGGGTTGTTGTTGTTCGTTTTATACCGAGGCGAGCGAATGCGAAAAGCTTTCATTTAAACCATATACCCCCGATGTTCGTGTGCCCATATACCCTGGAAGTTGCGCGCTCTCATGTATCTTGGATGTTGGGTGCAGCATTTGCCATGGCTATTTGTCCAAGACATTCTGACTATCCAAAAGACAGAATTTATCGGGATTGGTACAAGAGGATTTGGAACTTTATTTTCCCAGGAAGACAAATTTTAGAGTTCTAATCTGGTGGTTGTCCTAAAGCTGAGAGTAAAAAAATATTGTTTGCATAAAAGGTGGATGGTGGTTCCCGAAATAGTCCGGTGCAAATTTTTGGCAATTCCTTCCTGCATTTTAACAGTGGGGTTGTCATAATATAGCTGAACTAGACCAAACCATCACTACAGTGGGATAGCCACGGCGTTCTGATGGCCGAACGAGTTTCGGTCTTTTTCTTCTATTGATTTATTTATTTATTGAGGTTTGACGACATTTTCGACAACCAGAGCCAACTCGTATCAGATTGTTTTATGGGTGGAGATTACCAACGAGCAGCAACGAACAAATGTCAGACTTCCCAACGTACTAACTCCACACAAGCAGGGTCACCATTGGTTGAAGACAAGTGCTCCATCGACTTGCAGTGCGTCTTAGTACATAACGTCACTGTGCCCCCACATTGGCAACCGTGATTAAGGCCTTGCCCACAAGGACACAACGCAGTTACCCCTGGCGGGGATCGAACCGTGGACCTTTCGGTTTGAAGTCCAATGCCGCGTTCCCGCTTTTTCTTTTACTTTCAAATAAATTAGCAAACCAACAAAACATGAAAGAAATAATCCAATGATATTTTCAACTTCTTTTATTCAATTTTGATTTATTTTTCACTTCCGTTGATTTTGTCTTGGTGGAGTCAACTTTCTTATTTTCGTATGTAGAAACATACAGTCGAACAGGTCCCAACGAAGAACCGTGGTAACAGTGGTAACAGTTCTGGGTACACGGTAATGATACCTTCGACACAACTCTGGGTCGTGGTGCCTTTTGAGTCTGGGCTTGTGTATCGATTCTTTTGAGATCGTGACGTGGTTGTCTTTGCTTCAATTGAAACGATGAACGTAAGGAATATGTCCTAGGAAAGGCTTGTAAAGTCTTCCGCTTGATTTCGGTGGATGAATTTCTTGATTTCTTTGGAACACTAACAGTCCTTGTTAAAGTAGTCCGCGCAACTGGACTTGATTGACTCATGGTCTGTACAGACAAAACAGCTTGATTCAGTCAGAAAGTAACTTTCTTAAACCCTCTACCACCTGGAATGTCTTGACTGTTTTTATTTATTTGTTTATTTTCTCTCAGTTAAACTTTTTGTCTTTCTTCTTTCTCATAAATGAGGATTACCATCGAATTTCTACTAAAGGTAAACCTCCCAGACGTTACCAGTGATGTGGACCTGTCACCTATAAGAATGGAAAAATGTATGATCAGTACAAAAAAGATGTTTTGCCTTTCCATTAAATAAAGTCAGGGGCGTAGGAAGCTTATAATATTGGGAGGGGGTATTGTAAACGGGAGCTTGTAGGGGACAGCACTGCCGCCTTTGGCGGCCCGCTCTGCGTAGCCAAACCCGAGGGAGAGTGTGCGAGGGGGGAGACCAGGAAAATTTGTGAAATATGAACTACTGAGAGCTCATTTCCTCGCTTCTCAAGTGAAAAAATCAAGGTATCGTTGCTGTTAATTTTTGGTGTTTATCCCTTTACCTAGCATGAAAAGCAGACGACACTTGCAAAACAAATTCTTGATTAACTATTTTTTTTCATGTTTTGTCTCCAAAACAAAGGTTAGGACCCCTCATTGGAACGAGCACGACGAGCTCGTTCCAATGAGGGGTCATAACCTATGTTTTTTAGACAAAAAAAATGAAAAAATCTTGAAAATTAATTGGCGATTTTTGAGAACAGCGCTGGCTGTGTTTGCCGTTACGTTGGGTAAAGGGTTAAATGAGAATGTATGCCTGAGAGGAAGATGTTAACCTGTTGAGCGTCAAATCAGTCCGTGACATCGGCTACCAACATTTCTATGCACTGCAAATGGTGCCTAGTAGATCATACAGTTTTTATGTGCGCCTTGTATGATGTAGAATATGCAGATGTTTGTGGTTATTTTCGTGTAGATACTAGATAATATGATTTACAAAGTTTTGGAAATGGGGGGTGGGGGTGGGGTAAATACCCCCTTATCCCCCCCCCCCCCCCCCAGGTACTTACGCCACTGAATCATGTATGGTGTCCTCCCTTTTCGTCAATTCCTTTTTCATCAATTCCAGTTTCGCCACTTGATAACACCCGAATTCTCTTTTCGTCAACCAGTTTATTACAAGTTAAAAAGGGTGATTATTTAATAAAAAATAGTTACTTTTGCCCCAAATTAAGATGTTTTTTTGTAAACATATTCTACATATATTTTTCAATCTTAATCTACTTCTGTGCAGGTTATCTTGTATGCGTGTGTTTTTACATAAATAAAGGTCGCTGAACATTATTTTCACCCTGCAAATTTTAAACAGGCAAGCCTGGAAATAAGCAGAGTGTCATCTGCGGAATGAGGTCCACAGGGGAGGGGGGTTAGTGATGCTACCCTGCAGGGTAGAATTACTAAATTTACCCTCTATGAACCTCAATTTAAATCAAGATATCAGGCCTAAACAGGAAGAGGTAACCAGAGGATAAATTGGGGAATTCTAGCCCACTGCAAATTCACCCTTTGGGGACATCATTCTGCAAATGACAGATTGCTTATCTCCGGGCTTGTTAACCCTTTACCTAACGTAACGGCCAAATCTGGCCAGCGCTATTCTCAAAAATCGCCAATTAATTTTCATTATTTTTTTCATTTTTGTCTCAAAAACATAGGTTATGACCCCTCGTTGGAACGAGCTCGTCGAGTTCGTTCCAACGAGGGGTCATAACCTATGTTTTTGAAACAAAAAATGAAAAAAATTAGTTATTCAAGAATTATTTTTGCAAGTGTCGTCTGCTTTTCAGATTAGGTAAAAGGTTAATATGGACGATTATTCATTAGATATGATTTCATTTCCCAGAAATGACCAGTATCGAGTTGGGCTAATATGACTTTAAATCGGCTGATATGACACCGATCTCGGCCGATATGAATCCAATTAGAGCCCCCCCCCCCCCCCCCCGCCCTTGATGCATCACCATGAACCCCAAAAAACAAAGGCCAACCCCCCCCCCCCCCTTCCTTGATGCATTACCTTGAACCCCCATAAACAAAGGCCAAACATAGTCTAAATAGACAGAAACCACGATCATTCTTTATAATTAAGCGTGAGAGGCAATAAATTTAAACACTCTCTACTTTGTGGAGTTAACCCTTTACCTAACACGAAAAGCAGACGACACTTGCAAAAAAAATTATTGAATAACTAATTTTTTTCATTTTTTGTCCCCCCTCCCAACATACTAACTCAACACAAGCAGGGTTAGCATTGGTTGAAGACAAGTGCACCATCGACGTGCAGTACGCCTTAGTACACAACACCACCGTGCCCCCACGCGGTAATGGAGATGAAGTGTCTTGCCTAAGGACACAACGCGGTTGCCGCAGGTGGGATTCGAACCGAGGACCTCTCGGTTTGCAGCCTGTACCTCTACCTAATGAACCACCGCGCCCCCTATACATGACACAAATAGAGATGATACATACAGTAGTAAAGAGTGTTTTAATGATACAAAAAATATGTAAATTAACACTACTCAAGCATGACGGTATCAATGTATACTGCAGGGAGACAGTATAGCCAGACTGGCTGTCTACCTTTTGTATCCCAATCTGTGCTTTACGCAACCTTAAACCAGACTGTTTTACAAGTATGTGTTTTTACCTAACGTGGCTTACTCTCGTGCATGACAAACAGGGAAACAACTGGATAAGATGAGATAAGATGACCCAGCAGTCAGCTGAAACAATGGCACACCTCCTGGTACAAGTATTTATTTTTTTTATTAAAATACACACTAGGAAGAAATTACTACAGAGACCAAGAGGTGCACGAGGGGTGATCCGGACCAGTACTAGGAATATGTTGGATACTAATTTAGAAGATCAAACAATTGCATTAGAAGTAACGTATTCTTACCTCAGGTTTCTCATAACGTATTGCAACTATACGAGTAAGGCTTTCCATACAAGTAGTCCACTACATGGAGGGTCAGTAATTTTGTACGCAATGAGAAAAGAACTGGGGACCCAAAGACACCTAACAACAAATGTCCTTAGTCTATTAGACGGCGAAAAAGCATTGTGTCTGTATCAGGGACTACAGTCGGGGCAAAATGGATTGTTGCAATCAACACTGTAGGGGTATGATGACAGAAAAAAGGCCGTTAGTTCTTTTTTCGGAAGAACTACTGATAGCTAGTCTGTGTGAGACCCCTACGCCAGGCCTCCGGCTTGAGCCGGAGGCCAGGTGTAGGGGCCTGACAGAGACTAACTGATAGCCATTTTCTTTACTCATCGGATACTGACTATAATTGTCGGACTACATACATACTTCAGGTAGAAATCCTGACATGTTCTACAAGAAATTATTGCATTTTTTCAAACCAGCATTAGACAATAAGATGGAAAGACATAGTAAAATTACCAATCTCAAGAACAGATCCCAGTGGCTTTCCTTGTGTCAAATTAAGGTGGGCCAAAAATGCCCCTTTAAGTCCATTTAAAGAGAGCCGTCATTGCCCTTCTCCCATTTTGAAAATGACAGGCCTGGCTCAGCCTCGGCCTCCAGATTGCCCGAATCAGGTACAGCAGATCTACATTTGTGTGGTCTACTGTATGTGTGGCATACGTCCAAGTCTATAGTCATGTAAAAGAGTATACATGATTAACAGCAAGAACGAATCGATATCCATGACTCCAAATCCAGTCGAAAATGTCCCAACAGTAAAAGGTAATGGTTAGGGGACACTCAAATCGTACCCAAGTCCCTCCCCTCGCTATACCCGTGTCGAGGACTTGTGTACTACTTTCTACACTCTGAGGTTGACTTTCGATACAAACGACTAATTTAATTCCAATTGTTTCAAACTTAGCATTTTTCTTCATTCGTAGCAGTTATTAGGGGGCGCGGGGACGTTGCGGTAACCGGCTCTCGTCAGATCACCGAAGTTTAGCAACGTCGAGCCCGGTTAATCCTTGGACGGATGACCGTCTGAGCGATCGATTCGGACTCCCTCGTCGTGTCCTTGGGCAAGGCACTTAACCCCGATTGTCCACATGGGGGCACGATGACGCCGTGTACTAAGGCGTACTGCACTTCGATGGTGCGCATGTCTTCAACCAATCTAACCCTGCCTGTGCTGCAGTGTGGAGTTACGATGTTGGGGAGCTGGCAGTTTCTCGTCGTTACTCGGTGGTTCTCTCCGGGTACTCCGGCTTCCGACACCCGTAAAACTGTTACGGTCATGATTAGCCATTGTGCATAAGTATGTGACCTTAAACACCACATAAGTATGTGACCTTGAACACCAATAAATGAATAAATAAATAAATAGCAGTTATTAACAAATTACCTCTATTCGGTGTTCCCCCATTTGTTGTTTAAGCTGTATTTAGTGAGCTAATAAGGCATCTGATTAATACACAGAGAAAGCTTACTCTAATCTTTTTACCGAGCAAACAGTGACATGTCTCATTTATTGTGTTATATATTGTATAACATTGATCGTAAGTAAGAATTTGGTTGTAGTTTGGATTTCCAAACGTTACTCTGCTTCATATTATTGGGAAATCCCATGAGCTATTGCTGTAATATTGTTCGGATATCTAACAAGTTCAGTTGTTAAATATTTATTGCCGTTAGATGTTTGGAATACCAGATTCGCTAACTGTTATCATCTTTAATTTCTCTCCGAGTCATCAGTTGAACACCGGACTTTAGATTCCGACAGTTTTCCCCCTTGCACGGTTATAATATGAACGCAATTGGGCTCATATTCACTCAACACAATTGATTTGGGTTGATTTTAAATCCAACTGATTCTATAGTGTAATGATTTACCTTTTAAGGGTACTTTCCACGGGTGGGAAATATTTCCACGAACGCAATAATATTAGACCCCGAACGCTAATTATAGGAATAATCATCAAAAATTTAATTAATGGAGCACTCCGAACACTAATTACAGGAATAATCATCAAAAATTTAATTAATGAAGCACCGGGTATAACCCGGTGCTTCATTAATTAAAATTTTGCTGATGATACTTTTTGTATTACCTGGTAAACTCATGTGTCGACATCACTCCACGGCGACTTATTGTGTAGTCTAGGACCCACCTGTAGATGTAATTTTGGTGTGTTTTTTTCATTGTTGTTTATTTAGAGTCGAACGACTCCTTAAACAGCCAAAGTCTTGTCTAGTCGGATAGTTTTGCATCCAAGTGATTAACATCATCTGATGGACAGAATCAGAGAATCGCACATTCAGAAAATATATGCACGCATAATGCATAATGCCTGAACTCGAAAATCTCGACATTCCAAGTGACCGATCCTGCGTGAACTTGCAGGTAATGCAACCGCATCCCACCAGAAGAAACTTTCTTCGTGTGAAAAAAATATGAATAAAAATGCTTTGTAAATCAGCTAAGCCGATTTAACTGAGTAATGTTTTACAGAAGTTATTGTTGTGTATTTTGTAAACTCTCACTCCGCACATGAAAGCATGGGAAGAGGAGTGGTCGCTCTCCTACCAAAGAAAACTGCAGGCGGGTCGGGGATGGTCGGATGTTTTTATTTACACGATAGGCCATTCACACTAAACATATTTGCGAATTATTAGTTGTGAATTTTAGACATCCAATTTCAAAACAATGTTCCAAGTTGATCTTTTGAACACGAGAGGCGCTTTTCCCATCTAGGAACATGATACGTCATGATGTCATTAATTTAATTTGGATAACTGCTAAGTGAATGTGTGGGGTAGACTAATCAATATTTTCAACGAGCAGCACCAAGGCTGCACGTTGAAAATATTAATTGGTATACCCCCAAATGAATATGAACTCTTCTAACTGCTGCCATGGAACTGACATGGAAGATGCCACCAGTGTTCAAAGGGTTAAGAGGAGAAAGAACTTTCACAATGGCGTGTCGAGACAATAACTGTATGGGGGTGGGGGGGGGGGTGGGGGGGTAAAGGCAATAATATTTCCGATAGCAACTGGCTATGCGGAGTATTGTAGTGTGCCACAAGTACGCGACAGAGCTCTGCGTTGCTAAATTGTTATCGGAAATATCGTTTCGACCCTGCATATTAAACATTTTAGGACCTCATTGACCAACTTTTTGCTTTGAAAAAGTTGCCTCCAAGTGTATTCATTTTTGAGAACTCTACCGATAGGCTGCTTTTATCTTGACAATGTTTCACATCATTGTTGATTGCCTGTGCAGGCAGCCAACAATGATGTAGAAGCACTGTTAAGTCATCTGCAGCAGAGTACACGAACATTCGGTAGTTAATATCGTAAAATTTATCTGAATCTTTAAGGGTTAAAAGAGTGTCACATGTGGCAGGCGATGATACAATGCATCGTCAGTTTCTGTGACACCCGGTAATTATTTTGCATCGCTACATTATCAAAAATACATCTCGACTCTTCATATTAAATGAGGTGTCACATATGGTTGGCGGCGATACATTGCATCATTAGTTTCCGTGACGCGGCGATATTTTGCATTGCTATCATAAATATTATTGGCTCTGCGCACTAGACTAAAAGTTAGTGTCACAAGTAACACACGATTTTGACACCCTCAACCTAACCATTATCATAGAAAAAAAGTTGCCCACACCACGCAAGGGTGGCTCACTAAATGAGAGAGGGTGGAATAAGTCCGAAGAGACAGTGGGCTCAGGCCGCCTGAAAATTTCATGAGAATTTTTTATTACATCAAGAGATGAGAAAGAGAGGGAGGGGTCGTGTGGCAAAAAAAAGAGAGAAGAGGAGAGAGCACCCAACCCCCTGTCGCCACGTGCCTAAGTTTGGAAGACAGACTTCTGCAGTGCCGCCACTGCAGTCATGCTGACCAAAACGGCGTGGATATCCAAGAACAATATTTTTTAATTTTTCTAAGAATTTGTTCGAATGTTAGTATTGCCGTTTTCAGTTACGAATTATACTTTTTTGTATTAAGATAATGCTCACCTTATGAAATGACTGGCGTCATGCTCCTTACCACGTATTCCAATGAGCCAATTCAACACAACACCAACTCAAAAAAGACCAGGCAATGTCAATGCTTCCATTCAGTGTTCTACAAAGCAGCACTTGATCTGAATATTGTTTACAGAACTAAAACAGATCGATCATAAATCAAAGGCATTCAACGATTATTTAATGGAAAAAAAGAAACGATGGAAATCGTAATTTCAGTAGATTTATTTAGCCTTTGATAAGTACGCCTTTTAAAATCAAGAATCAATAATAGATAATGAATGTATTATTGAATACAACTGCTTATATACTAAGGTTCATACCGAGTCGCTTTGGCAATGAAAATATGGTACATGCAAAAATTAGCTGGGTTAAAAATCAACCCAAATCAACTGGGTTGAGTGAATATGAACCCAGTGGGGTTCATATTCACTCAATCCAGTCGATTTGGGTTGATTTTTTACCCAAGTGATTTTTTTTTTATTAGGGTTTAACGACACATTAACAGCCAGGGTCATATCATGTCGGTGACAGTTTTACGGGCGGAGGAAGCCGGAGTACCCGGAAAGAACCACCGAGCAACGACGAGCAGCTGTCAGCTCTCCAACATCATAACTCCGAACTCTGCACCGCGGCGCCGGCAGGGTTAGATTGGTTGAAGACAAGCGCACCGTCGACGTGCAGTACGCCTTAGTACATAGCGTCATCGTGCCCCCATGTAGGCAATCGGGGTTAAAGTTAAGTGCCTTGCCCAAGGAAACAACGCGGGAGCGCGAATCAGTCGCTGAAATGGTCACCCATCCAACTACTAACCGCGCTCGACGTTGCTTAACTTCGATGATCTGACGAGAATCGGTTACCGCGACGCCACCGCGCCACCACCCAAGTGATATCCGAGTGTATGAGTATTTTATTGTAAATATATTTTCTCCAGTTTTTAGGCGATGAATCCAATAAGGGTGGGGGAGGGGGGGGGGGGTTACCCAGGGTACTTGAGGCTGGGTATCTTACCCCTACTTGAGAAAACTTTACCATGAAATTTCAATTAAAATCCAATTTAATTTCATCATGAGAGCGAAAAATGGAAATTATTTTGAAAATTATTTTAGTCGTAGATGAGGGATATCTAGGGTAGGGAAGATACCGGTGGGATACTGTATCACCTCGGAAGTAAAAGGAAAGTGTGGTGTGTGGTAGGGGGCGTGTTAATATAATAATTTTCTTCACTTCATCCACCCCCCCCCCCCCCCCCACAGTTATTTCAGAATTTCTTCTATAAGTATCGCTTGGTAATCGTGTCAGATAAATGGTTATTATTCATTTATTGGTGATTAATGAGACATAGCGGGGTGTCCTCCGGTGATCGTCTCGTGGTGTTCATACGACTTCACAGTTCGTACAGTACCACAAACTCTCTGTACATCTGGTCAGGTTCTTAGGAGGTGGGCCAAGTTATCCGCGCTTCAGCTGTTGTCTCGTCTGTCGGGAAGTTTAAGCTAATGGACCATTCAGCAGTCAAAACCCAGCTAACCTTTTCTCTTCTCATTTATTCTACGCATCAGAACTAATTGTTCATCAACAATTAATTACGAGAACATCGACAGCGTAAAACTATCTGGAATGACGATAGTTCATTTGAGGCAGTAACAAATCTGCCCGGCCACAAATTTCAACAAAGCTTTGACAAAGTACACGCTCGCCCGCTTGGTGAGTTGACCTGAGAGCGCCTTATCTAATCAAATGTTTTTTGCGCGACGTAGGCGCGCAGGGACGGTTTGGAGCAAGCGCCTTTCGACCCACTATTAATGTATATGAGTTGGTACTTGTCTGAGCGTGGTAAAGGAGGAAAAGGAAGGAGGAGGTTTAGCCGCGTTTGTTCTTTTTTCGGTGCTTTTTCCTTGGAGGTGGCTGTGATGGCGATGTAGCTTTGATTTCCTGGGCCGCTGTGGTGAGATTCTCTTTAGGACAGTATTTGTAGCTCTCTTTTAACACTGCTCTGGACCTCCTCAATCTCCACAGGACGTTCCGCATCCAACTGAGCCGGCTGAGCAGCCGGTGGTCGGTTGAGTGTGCCTGTGGGGCTGAGAGGGGAACTGGCGGCTGCCCCCAGAACCTTCATCACCTCACTCACCTCTTTCTTCCTATTCCGGAAGGCCTCCAAGCGCCGGGACTCCCTGCGCATGGTCGATGGACTTTTCTTCTTTTTCTCCTTCTCTCTCTTTTCAGGGCCTCCGTGCCCCTTCGGGTGAGGACCAGTGGGAGAGGGGATCCTCTCGCCAAGGGTACTACCCCTCCCCGAAGATGGTGGTGTTTTGGTTTTCTCCACTTCAAATTCCAGTTTCAGATAGACGCTCAAGCCTATTTTCTGGATAGTCCAGGAGATAGGGCATGAGACGCCCAGAGCTGATATGGCTTTCTCTAGTCTAGCAGGTAATTCCATGATAGTCGAGGTGTGCACACTTTGAAGTCAGAAGTGTGAATCGTGTCTTATCCGGGCTTCGACTGGCTCTTTTATACACAGTGGCACATGACTGGTCTTGAACATGATTGCGTAATTCTTGCTAAGTGGACATGATGCACCCTTTGCCAATGAAGCCAAATGAGTGACTCTGCCAGTCAGTTCCCGGCATACCTCAAACAGGAATCTCCAAGATTCAATAGTTGTCGACCCGGGGATGTCTTGTTAGAGGAGTGTTTGATAGCTTAGCCGGTTCTGGGAAAACCGGTCAGAACTTGACTAAGCATCACCTGATTGTTCCAATTCTGCAAATCTGATTGACATGACAGAACAATGGAAAAGTTTGACAGTTGAATGATAAGTCAACATACCTGCACGTCAGCATAGTAACAATATTTATCAAAACTTGACAACTTAAAATTCCAAAACGTCCAAGAACCATCATTTCTTCTATTTTTAAAAAACTGACAGTGAAGTGCCCACAAATGGAAAAACATCTGATGCTCGACTTAAAACAATGGGTACTGTGATTGACAAGTATAATAACAAGGTTTGATTCTCAATAATTCTCTCCAAACCTGTTATTCAGCGTGCATGCGCGCGTAATATTTGGAACCATTTTTGACACAGTTCATGGTGACTTCAATTGACTGGAGATGGACATTTGCAAAAATCTGAAACGAATATTTGTAATTCTCCCTATATTTGGTTTTGCTTTGTATTTATTTCTGTGCATTGTTTTTATAATATTCAAGCAATGCAATCCGTAATACATATACAGTACGTGGAGAGTGGATTGTAACTAAATCACCCACGGAGTGGAGTTATCACCCAAGCTATAACTCTCAAATTTTGTATATATCGGCAAAAAACACAAGCAATGTTTCAGACAATGGACCTCCGGGTTAAACCCGGAGGTCCATTGGCTGAAACTTTGCTTGTGCTAGTTATGCTTTGCAACACATTTGCCATTATTGTTTTAGTGATAATACACTCTCCACGTACTGTATATGCTTTTTATGCCGTCTGCTGGAGTGTTTTTGTAACAGTTTTTTGTAACAATCCGATCAGAAAGTTCGACCCAATTTCTATTTGCACGTGACATTGAATACCTAATCGTACTATTTATTTATTGGGATTTAAAGTCACATACTTATGCACAATGGCTAATCGTGACCGTGACAGTTTTACGAGTGGAGGAAGCTGGTGTACCCGGAGAGAACCTTCGAGCAACAACGAGCAACTGTCAGCTCTTCAACATTCTAACTGTTCAAGCTCCGCTCAAGCAGGGTTACAGCGGTTGGAGACATGTGCACCATCGACGCGCAGTACGCCTTAGTAGGCAACCGGGATAAAGTGCCTTGCCCAAGGACACACGCGGGTCGTCGCGTACGGGGATACCACCGCGCTCCCACACAATCGTACTAAAACGAGAGACATTGAATACTCGGTCATACTAAAATGGGACCTTAGGTAGAAAATGAGACCACAAGAGACCGCACGCAATGTACAGGAGTTATAGACCCCAAATGAACGTTATCTGTTACATTGGATATACCAAATATACATCCGCTGTTTGGTACTGATATTTTATCTTTAACCCCTAAAACTTCACTTTTAGTGTATAGCGCGATATAAGTAAACTACTGGTCCTAAAAACACCAAGTAAATGCTGTCTGGTGATTTTGGGTATATTCAATATATACATATATATATATCCGAACTTTGATATCGACGTTGGGGGCGTGGTGGCGTCGCGGTAACCGGCTCTCGTCAGATCACCGAAGTTAAGCAACGTCGAGAGCGGTTAGTAGTTGGATGGGTGACCATTTCAGCGACTGATTCGTGCTCCCGCGCTGTGTCCTTGGGCAAGGCACTTAACCCCTATTGCCTACATGGGGGCACGATGACGCTGTGTACTAAGGCGTACTGCACGTCGATGGTGCGCATGTCTTCAACCAATCTAATCCTGCCTGTGCCGCGGTGCAGAGTTCAGAGTTACGATGTTGGAGAGCTGGCAGCTGCTCGTCGTTGCTCGGTGGTTCTCTCCGGGTACTCCGGCTTCCTCCACCCGTAAAACTGTCACCGACATGACATAACCCTGGCTATTAATGTGTCGTTAAACCCTAATAAAAAAAAATAATAATAAAAAAACAAATTATCGACGTTTTAATTTTAACTTAAAAAATTCCACTTTTAATGTATAGCGCGAATTCCGATTTGCGGTCTCAATCTTTGCAAGCAGGAACAAAGAGACCTGCAAGTAAACTTTTAATCATGAAAACATCATCAATTCTTGAATTTATACCCTCATCACGTCAGTTGTAATAATCCATCTTGTTCTGACTGTATGTCTTAGCTCTGTTATCTCAACACCTGACCCAAAGGAGTTCTTTTCTAAAAACGATGATCAATATTTTACTTATATGGAATAATTCAAAATCTTCATTCAAAATTTTCTTTTTGCAACTACAAATATGCTGTTGTAGGGATTGTATCACTTTTCACATATAATTTTTTTGTTTTGTTTGTTGTTTTTTTTTTTGTTCTGTTCTATTTTTTTTTTAGGGGGGGGGGGGGGGCGGGAAGACAGCCCTGGTGGCTACGCCATCTCCCGTTAGTGCAACCATGTATTTGAGATTAATGTATGTTGCTGACCTTGTTTGTATTTGTAGCATGTTGTACTACGAAATAAATCATTCATATATTCATATATTCATATATTCAAATAAACGCGAAAATATATGCTATATCACATTTAAAATTTATTCCAAAGATGGTGGTAATATCTTTAGTTCAACCCCTTCTATTTTATGTTTAACTCTTTACCCAAAGAATCGCCCGTATCCATCCGCGTAATATGCAAATTCAGCAACTGAAAAATTATTATATTTCGAAAAAATTTCAACAAAACCATATCATGTGACCCCTCTTTGGAACGAGCTCGTCGAGCTCGTTCCAAAGAGGGGTCACATGATATGGTTTTGTTGAAATTTTGGGAAAAAATTTAAAAAATAATATTTAAAATAATAAATTTTGAAATCGTCTGCGTTAGGTAAAGGGTTAAATTCTGATAGAAAATCACATTTGCCTTCTCCTTTTCTACCAGGCATAGAGACACAGATTATGCGGATATTCTTCCCTGAAATGAGCCAATTAAGTGGATTTGCCTATTGTTATTAGGTGTGAATAACAATAAAAACGCCACGTATCCTTTCTCGCGGCTTCAAGAAGAAAATTTTAAAGATTTTGAGCTTGACTTGAAATAAATAGCCTATAATCAACACTCCTCATCTTGTACCTGGGCTTAAAGATCGACAACTTTTATAGTTGGCAGATTTCGAGGTTTTTCTACAGTGAATTGTGGTACAGTTTTCTTTTTTAACCCTTTACCCAACGTAACGGCCAAAACCGGCCAGCGCTATTCTCAAAAATCGCCAATTAATTTTCATTATTTATTTTTTGTCTCAAAAACATAGGTTATGACCCCTCGTTGGAACGAGCTCGTCGAGCTCGTTCCAACGAGGGGTCATAACCTATGTTTTTGAGACAAAAAATGAAAAAAATTAGTTATTCAAGAATTATTTTTGCAAGTGTCGTCTGCTTTTCAGGTTAGGTAAAGGGTTAAATTATCAACTCCCCTCATCCTTTACCCGGGCTTGGGACCGGCAATTATGAAACTTGGCAGATTTATATATAGGTCTCACAGAACTAAATATTTTCCCATAGGCGACCATTATAACACTTATGTGGAAAAAATATGATCGCATAACTTTAAATTAAATATTTAAATACCTACATAAAGTACAGACCTTCACCCAACTTTCTCTAGCCAGAAAACATGGGGTCATGCAACAAATAAGAGAGAAAATGCACCTGGAAGTGAAGTACCGTCCTTGAACTCATTTTTTTCTGGGAATTCCCAACAAAAATACACAAATAGTTAACTGAATTTTATAGACCAAGAAAATACTTAGAAAATCTCTTTTTTCTTGTGAAATATTCAGTATTGTTGTAAAAACCTAATAAAATGCTTTAACAGTTTTCTCAAGCAATAAGTTTTTTTCTAGGAGTCTTATTTTAGACTATGATGCAATATCGGCAATCACTCTAAACTAAATATTTTGTTCTGCGATACCTATAGTTTGGGTTTTATCAACAGTGAAATTTGCTACTGTTTTTTCGTTTTTCAATTGATCAGTTCCCCACATCTTTTACCCGGGCTTGCGACTGGCAAGTATAAAATTTGGTAGATTTAGCGGTTTTTTCACAGTGTATTTCGCTACTGTTTTTCTTCTCTATGCCTCTTTGGGCTTTTATAGTACATTTCACTACTGTTTTTTCTCAGCCTCACATAAAACTCGATATGTCTGTAGCCTACCTTTAAGAATTCTGCTTTGTTTATTTTGTGTGGATGGGGTGGGGTAGTTTTCCAAGTTTTTTTTTTTTCGAATGGAGATCTTTACCGTAAAAATGTAGCCACCCTCCCCTTTGTCCAATAAGCTTGAAATTCTTTAAAAAGAATTTTCAAGACCGACAACTGACAATGCTTGGAGATGGTGCAGTGGCAGTTCCTCTCAAAATCACCCCGGCGTTTTGTTCCAAGTCGAATTTCGCACAGAGACGATTCGTCAAAAAGACCGTTTTTTGTTGTAGGGTGGGGTGGGGGGGGGGGTGGGGGTTATGAGGTAGGGGTGCCATTTCAAGTGAATTCGAAGGAAGATGTCAACCCCCAAAGTCTGAAACCTTGTCCAAAAAAACTTGAAATTATTTTAAACTAATTTTTTGTGAATTACCAGTCACAGTGCTTTGAGATGTTGTATTCACCTTCTTTTAGTGAGAGAGATTCAACTTTGTTCACTGAATGTTTCTTGTTTATGTTTTAATCCGAAGAGATTACATGATATACGCACAAAATAAGAGTGTTTCATGGGTATTTTCTCTCGCGCTTGCACAAAACGTTTTCTTGTGTATATTGGTGCAACAAAATTCTGTCCAACGAGTAATTCCAACCATTCTCTTAATCTGTATTATAATTTACTAGGGGTTCTAATGAACCTGTTGGGGGGCGCGGTGGCGTTGCGGTAACCGGTTCACGCCAGATCACCGAAGTTAAGCAACGTCGAGCCCGGTTAATCCTCGGATGGGTGACCGTCTGAGCGATCGATTCTGACTCCCGCGTTGTGTCCTTGGGCAAGGCACTTAACCCCGATTGTCCACATGGGGGCACGATGACGCCGTGTACTAAGGTGTACTGCTCGTCGATGGTGGGCATGTCTTCAACCAATCTAAGCCTGCCTGTAAAGCACTGCGGAGTTACGATGTTGGGGAGCTGGCAGCTGCTCGTCGCTGCTCGGTGGTTCTCTCCGGGTACTCCGGCTTCCTCCACCCGTAAAAAACGTCACGGTCATGATTAGCCATTGTGCATAAATATGTGACTTTAAACACCAATAAATAAATAAATAATAAATACAATATAATGAACCTCTTAACACTTTTCCCACACACTGTTCTTAACACTTTCAACAGCCAGGATCATAACGGCCGTGTGGGACATTTTTACGGAGGGAGGATGCTGGAGTTCACCGAGAGAACCAACTAGCAGCGCCGAGTAACTGTCGGACTTTCCAAATTATTAACACAGTAGCACCAGGGGTCCGCACCATAATTATTTTTTTAGTTAGTGCTAGGAGAATGCAACTACGTACGCTTTTCACCTGAGTAGTATGTCATACACGTTTCGACCCTCATTTGGATGACCCCGGAAGTGACTTCTTGTTACGTGACCTAGTAACGTCATGTTTTGTTGTTATAGTGGTCTGCGTGAGCGGTCATGTTGTGACGTCATTCACATAGTGATACGTGGTGTTTGTGCGCATGCGCAGCGCGTGTTGTTAAGGTGATACGTGTTTCCGTCATCCATTTTGTATACTGGAGGCCGCCATCTCAGTTTCAAATGGTAGCACGTGGTTGCTATGGTCCTGAAAAGTCTACAATAAAACAGTGGTTTGTTCGGAGGGTATGTTCGATTGAATTAGAGTAAATCTAATTACCTCAAACAACCCGACAATTTTCCAAAATCCGCCCAAAACTGTCTAAAATCGCCGAAACGGACATGATGAAGCCCCATTCTGGGGCATATAAGAATAGCACGTAGTGCTATAAGGCGCGTTTGATTCAATGAGAGTATATCTAATTGTCCAAATAGACCCGACAAGTTGTACTATTTCGAATTCTTTCAGAATCCTCGGCTTCTTTCTGTTACTCGGATTCATTCAGAATCTTCTTCTGCTATAGTTTTTGGCTATTCAACCCTGTTCGTTTGTTCTAGAGTATACGCCAGTAGAATAAAAGAGCCTATCAGATGGAATTGTTTTGCTTCTTGTTATTATATTTAGCTTTTCTGGCCTCTTCAGGCCAGTTGTAACCCTATTCTAAGTATTTTTGTTCTTGTTTTCTTTATCCAGATCATCAAATCAGTTCACTTTACTGCAGCTAGCTAACTAAGCAGATTGCTTGTTTTTCCATAATCTGTACATACCCATGCGGAGTTATTTTCCTTGTGTACAACGAAAGCCTCTGTGATTCCCAAACCCAAAAGGCAATCGAGCAGTTACTGAAGAGTCATTGCTCGAACGACTGGAATCCCATCGAGCAAATGAGCTATAGAGAAATTGCTCGATCGAGTCACTCCACAAACTGCACTGCGACTCATTCCGGAAAAAAGCGGCGCCGAAGGCCAGTCGCGATCAAAAAGGGATTCCTTTAGATGGATACATAGAAACAGGGTTGATGATTTCCCCTAATAAGCTATCAAGCAATTACGGAAGAGTCATTACTCGAGCGACTCGAATCCCATCAAGCAAATGAGCTATAGAGCAATTGCTCAATCGAGTGACTCCACATACTACTCTACAACCCATTTCGAAAATAGGGTGCCGAAGGCCAGTCGTTTTCAAAAAGGGATTCCATAAGTGGGATACCTAGAAACTGGATTGATGATTTCCCCTAATATGTTATCGGATAATTACTGAAAAGGCATAGTTCGAACCACTTGAATCCCATTCAGCAAATGAGATATAGAGCAATTGCTCGATCGAGTGACTCCTCATACTGCTCGATCCACTCCAATTCCGTCGAGCAAATGAGCCATAGAGCATTTACTCGACCGAGTAACTCCACATACTGCTCTACGACTCATCTGAGTTTTGAGGATATATGTGACATGGTATTGCACTATTTGCGTATATCTTTTGAGGACACCTTTTGGGGATACAGTGGAGCCCACTTAAATGGATATCTCTTAATTGTATATCCCTGTTAATTGAATATAATTTTCAAACACAAAACCATTTACCATACCTTCAGTACAAATTTGATCTGTTACTTGCATATGGGTTGTAGAGTAAACTCCTGTTAATTGTATATAATTTTTTGTAATTTGTCGAAAAAATTACTGTGACACGCACCAAATTCTCCTTATTTATCAACTTTTTGGCCTCACTACATCCAATACAGGCATTTATTCTATTATATCTTGTTTGATAGAGCTCTATGAGCTCTGTCAAACAAGATATAATAGAATAAATGCTCAGTTTACCTCCAGAACACAGGAAACTGACCAAATCCCTGTTAATTGTATACTCCTGTTAATTGAATAATTTTCACTGGCAAAATGGATATTCAATTAAGAGGATTCTACTGTACCTTTTGGAGATACTTATCTGAGGACACTTGCCGAACAGGTTCTTACATCTGGATACTTCACGCTATATCCGGGTACTTCTGTTAGATAGTTGTTAATCCGTTCACAGTTTACAATTCATTTTAATCCGTTCACAGTTTACAATTCAATTTCCCAATGCATCTTCTTTGTAGAATATATCTTTTGAAAAAAATGACTCCCATAGGTGGCCCTCTGACTTCACACTGGCTGGGGACAGTTCACGTTTGTTTGATCTTTGTTCGGAAGATTTTTTTTTCTTCTTTTTTTTATAAAAACATCTATTTACAACGTCTGTAAACATCTTCATTTAGATTTTCGAACATATCTTCTTACTCTTTCTGTTATTCTCACTGGGATTTTCTTCTTCTTCAAAGGTGGTTCTTGAGCTGGTTTCTTGAAATCTTCAGTGTGACAAGGTTTAGTGTCTTCACATTTAGTAGGATTAGTGTCTTCGGTCAGAGCTTCGGTTACAGCTGTTTGTATGATTTGTGTGTTGATAGCTACAACGTCTATTTGGGTAATTAGATGTACTCCCATTGAACCACCCGCCTTATAGCACCACGTGCTATTTTTATATGCCCCCAAATGGGGCTTCGCCAAGTCCGTTTCGGTGATTTTAGACAGTTTTGGGTGGATTCTGGAAAATTGTCGGGTTGTTTGTGGTAATTAGATTTACTCCTATTCAGTCGAACATACTCTCCGAACAAACCCCTGTTCTATTGTAGGTCTTTCAGGCCCATAGCAGCCAAGTGCTACCATAGAAATTAAGATGGCGACCTCCAGTATACAAAATGGATCACGGAAACACGTATCACCCCAACAACATGCGCTGCGCATGCACACCAACACAAGGTATCACTATGAGGATGGCATCAGTACATTGCCGCTAAGCCGGGCTACCATAACAATCCAACATGACATAACTAGGTTATGTGACATGACGTCCTTTTGGGGTCATCGGTGGGGTCATCCAAATGAGGGTCGAAACGTGCCTGATATACTACTCACCTCCGCCATCGGCTATCGTCGGATGTCCGCACCAAAAGCCTCCCAGCGACTTTCAACTCAGACGTATCGATAGGTCAACCCCTAATTTACTAAAAAAAACAAAAATCCCGGGGCAGTTGGCCCCCTTACCCCTCCCTCTCTGCGCTAGTGAGTAGAATCGGTTGAAAGTACACGTATCATACGCCTTAACACACTACGGTATCGTGCACCCACTTAGGCAACTGAAGTACCTTGTCCAAGGACGTAACGCAGATAACCTGGGTTATGATTCAAATTACTACTATAGGCCTACTTGCTTTCGATCTGAAGTCCAATGCATTAAACAATGAACCAATGCGTTACATAGGCAAATAGTTAAATAATAATAATGAAATGTTAATTAATATGACCACGGCCACCGTGGACTGGTCACTTTCCACGGGTGGACAATATTTCCACAGACGCAATAATAATAGATTTCAAACACTAATTATAGGAATAATCATCAAAAATGTAATTAATGAAGCACCGGGTACAACCCGGTGCTTCATTAATTAAAATTTTGCTGATGATGATTATCTGGTATCAGGTTATGTTTTTACTTCATTGGAGACGGGGTAAATACAGAAAGGGTGGAGCACCATAAACACACCTTCACTCCTCCCACCCCAGTTTCCGCCGCCACTGCTAGTACAACAGATTTTCGCTGCGCTATGGTCGAGTTGGCCCACCGAATAGAACTAAACATGCACTACACGCTTGGAATTGCGTCTGTGTGATTACGCCGCCAAGAAATGAGCCAGTCAGAATATTGAAAGACCGCTGCCACGGAAGTGTCTGGACTGGACGCAGTCATCAATATTACCTCTATAATGGCACTCGCCGTTAATAAACGTATTTGATGAAGGATCTATCTAATGTTTATTCTTGCAAATACCAATAAAAGCCTATTTGCTTCGCACTCGAGGGGAAACAGGAACAAAATCAGTGGGAGTGAGTAAACTTAACCCTTTACCCAACGTAACGGCCAAAACCGGCCAGCGCTATTCTCAAAAATCGTCAGTTAATTTTCATTATTTTTTCATTTTTTGTCTCAAAAACATAGGTTATGACCCCTCATTGGAACGAGCTCGTCGAGCTCGTTCCAATGAGGGGTCATAACCTATGTTTTTGAGACAAAAAATGAAAAAAATTAGTTGTTCAAGAATTTTTTTTGCAAGTGTCGTCTGCTTTTCATGTTAGGTAAAGGGTTAACTACTTCCTGTCAGAAATCAAATCCCATTTTTATCATATTCATTACCGCCTTGAATGATAAATTGAACATGTCCAAGTATAGATTGCTGGAATCCATAACGGTTTACCATTTAGCTTGATAAACAGTCTGTACCATCAAGTTTGGAAAGAAACTTTAGTTCTTCTGCCACTGGCTGGGGATGCGGAATAAATGGTTTGAGATTGGGCGAAGGACCAACCGGAAATGGAATGAGGAACGCCATTTTAAAACTTCAAAATTAGTCAAATCGGAGGACTGGTGCCCAAAACGATTTTGATAATCCAGATGGAGATGGTGCTAAATTTTAAATTCATTTTTTAGACACTTTTTGGAAACTCTATCTCCAATTGACTAAAACTTATCCATACGCTGTTATCAGTTTAGTGATCATGGTAGCCCTTATTTCAATTTTGCTCAGTGAAGAGCGTTTCGCAAATGGGTCAGTATAAAAAAAAGATCGCCAATAAAAGCATATTTAAGAAGCGTTGTCGATCTGGAAAAGCCGAATAATGGTTAAGGCCGAACTGACCCGTGACGTCATAGGTCAATGTCCAAAAAAATAAAATGCGTCCGGTCTTCATATATAAACCCGTTATTTTTATTTTTCAATTTATCGCCCTGAAAAACCGAAAGGTACCCGGTTCGATTCCCGCCAGAGGAAACTGTGTTGTATCCTTGAGCAAGGCACTCAATCTCGATTGCCCACATGGGGGGGCACGGTGGCGCTGTGTACTAAGGCGCACAGCACGTCGTTGGTTCACTTGTCTTCAACCAATGCTACACGCTAATAACTAAAGTGTTAAAAACTACACTTGAAGTGCTGAATTTAACACTTAACTAAGTGCTGAACTGGCACTTTGTTCAAGTGTAGATATCCTAGAACTTGACAGGTGTTACAATAAAACCACTTGATAAGTGTAATGTCGCGACACTTAAAAGGAAACAACGCAGATGACGCGGATCAGGCTCGAACTCTCGAGCCTGATCCGCGTCATCTGCGTTGTGTCCTTTTAATTATGTACCCACCAAGCGCAAATCAAATTATGGACGATTCTGGAAGAACCACCAATGCTAGACACATGGGAAGTGCCATCCATTCAAGTTTCAGATGTCTGACGATTGTAATGTCTAAGTGCTTAAAGCATTGCACTTTGAGTGTTAAAATCAAACCCTAAGAGTTAGAATGGGTTTAACACCTTGAAAGTGTCAGTTTTAACACTTTAGTTTTTAGTGTGTACCTCTGTTGTGTAGAGTTGGTATGTTGGGGAGTCTATCAGCTGCTCGTCGTTGCTTGGTGGTTCACTCCGGGTACTCCGGCACCCTCCACTCGTAAAATTGTCCCACACGAGGTGATCCTGTCTGTCGAAAGTGTTGTTAAACCCCAATAAATAAATAAATTCACATTGACATATTATATTCAACGTTATGACTTTAAGCCCGTTCGAGCGCTGGAAAACGTCAATAATGAATTTCATTGTATAGAGTTGAAATTAAGTGACATTTTGTCTACATGATTAAGAGCCCCCACCCACCCACACACCTTAGAGGAGAACAAATGTATCCAGTTTCGTTTATTGAGTATATGCTGCCCTGGAAATAAAGGCCTTAGATCGTAACCTGTTGGAAGGTTACGCTATATAGCATAGTGGTAACCCATAGGGAAAAGGGGGTTGTGATGCGTCTCTGCCCTCTCTGTTTTACATGCCCTTTTGTCGGGGGCGCGGTGGCTCAGTTGGTAGAGGTGCAGGCTGCAAGCGCAGAGATCCTCGGTTCGAATCCCACCTGCGGCAACTGCGTTGTGTCCTTGGGCAAGACACTTCACCTCCATTGCCCACGTGGGGGCAAGGTGACGTTGTGTACTAAGGCGTACGGCACGTCGATGGTGCACCTGTCTTCAACCAATGCTAAGCCTGCTTGTGTGGAGTTGGTATGTTGGGGAACTGACAGTTGCTCGCCGTTGCTCGGTGGTTCTCTCCGGGTACTCCGGCTTCCTCCACTCGTAAAACTGTCACGGTCATGGTTAGCCATTGTGCAGAAATATGTGACCTTAAAAACACCAATAAATAAATAAATAAATATACATGCTCCGTCTTAACGGGATTTCCTCCCCTATAAATATCAAGAACTAACGCGCGATCTCGGCGAAGCGAGATCACGCGTTAGTTGTTGTTATTTTGGTGGAAATTATTTTCAGATGGAAACAGCATGTCATCCTGTTGATATGTGGATGCCATACTCAACATTTGGGATATTAGGGCAGGCAATCTACAAATCTACAATCTAACCCCATGGACTTAACCCCCCTATGATTTTTATGCCAATTTTGGACATATTTCAAGGACCAACTTTAAGGGAAAGTGGGGGGACGCGTGTCCACCCCCCCCCCCCCCCGTTGCCAAGCCACTGGGGTAGGGATAGTTCCCAAAGACTGTCAAGTCTTTCTGATAAAACATGCGAGATTCAGTAATTTAATAGAGTATTATTGTATCCCTTTGTCGTAATCTGCAGTTCGCTCGCGTCTTTCACAGTTTACATAATTCACACGTATCCTAAACGGTTGTTCGCGAGTTGTACACGGGTATCAAGTGGAATTTATTCCTTTGATTATAATTATTTTTCCCTTCTTAGTGGACACTCACCCCATGCAAAGGTTACAGGGTAATTGATAACAAAGACCCTGCATTTATAGCATGATTACCTATTCTACTATATATGAAAAGCCTGACATAAATTTTAGCTTTATGAACACACTAGCAATTGGATTTCAGTAGTTAAAATTTACACCTACAGTGCATGGAACTACATCCAAGATGACCTTTGGTGACGTCGACCTGAATGCGAACTTGTCTAAATTTATCGCATGTCGCCTCGCGAAGAGTGAAATGAAAGTGACAATTATTTATTACGTTTTTAAATGAGTTTACCCCATAAGACGCCAAAACTTAACAAACATGCACTGTCTCATGTTAATAAAGCATCCATAACTCAAAATGGTATGTTATTATGCTATTAAAATGAAAAAGGACCCGTTTCATTTTCCATTTCGTTTCGGCGATAAAATTGACAGCGGAAGTACCGCCCACCAATGCTCGTGTAAACAAAAACAGATTCGCACGTATGCACGTCTGGTGCTCAGTAAAATCGAGAAAAAATAATAGCGACTCATAATAATCTGACAATCATGGTATAAATAAAATATACCCAAAGTAGCTTGGTGTACCAAATGTTCACCACGAGTGGTGAAGGGGTGTTAACCGCGCGCCAAAGGCTCGCGGTTAACACCACTTTACACTCGTGGTGAACATTTGGTACACCAAGCTACTATGGGTATATTCTATATGTCTACCACAGTAAGGGAGCACTTCTCCCCTTTTAGAGGCCAACAATGACACAGAAATGACCAAATCACAGTGATCAACAAATCAAGCAAACTAAATCAGTGTTTGATTGTACACTGACATAACTTAACTGGTAGAGTGCTAAATTATTTTTGGTCACCGTCGAAGTTTGTCGACATCATTTTGCCTTGTTAGGATTTATGGGAGAGTGCTCATTGGCACTCTCCCATAAACTGCAACAAGGCAAATCCTTAAAGACAGAACAATTTCAATTCAAAGATAATATGAAATACATTACCTGAATATGAAGTCTTTAAGTTACGGTACGTGCACTCCGGATTAACCCTTTACCCAGCGAATAGCCCGCATCCGCCCGCGTACTATACAATTTCAGCAGTTGAAAAAATATTATTTTTTTTTAAATTTCAACAAAACCATATCATGTGACCCCTCGTTTAAACGATCTCGTCGAGCTCGTTCCAACGCGGGGTCACATGACATGGTTTTGTTGAAATGTTTTGAAAAAAATGATATTTAAAATAATAAATTTTGATATCGTCTGCGGTGGATAAAGGGTTAAAGTCCAAATATGGGCTTCGAGCTCTCTTCCAGTTAAATGGCAGAAGTCGACCTTGCACACGACTTAATTGCCCTTCCATGTGTCGGGAAACCCACACTGCACAACGATAAACAATAAAAGGGTAATCCCATTATTAATGATTTATTTAGGTTTGCGATATACGTTTCCACCCAAGCCATAGCTTATACCCCTCACCGAAATTAGCTTTATATCGTATCCATGATAAGCCAAAAGCCATGGCTTTGGGACAGCCGTTATTTTACTTTCTTTTTTTTTTTGTTTCTTTTTTTATCTGGAAAAAAAGTATTGTCACTGGCATCGGTTACCTGGTGGGTGGGTGGTTAGCTCTACACTGTGCCCCGTACCGACCATCAGATGCGATGTTCAGGAATCTGGTATTTCGGTGGGTGGGGACATGGTGGAGGGATGCTGACATCACAGCTACTCATTTTCTTCCACTTGGGCACCTACATCCCTATACCTAATTTATTCAGTTAGGAATAAACTCAACGCGGTGGTGAATATGAAAGGCAAATGGGGGATTTTTGCGGACTTGGGCGTAGAGCATAACCTTGATTTTCTATGGGAGACAGCTGAATTCCAGAAACATTTTTATTTTATTTTCATTCGTGTTTCCCCCCCCCCCCCCCAAAAAAAAAAAAAAAAAAAAAAATCGTACTCCCGCTCCCACTCGTGTGGTATTCCACTCTCGCCATCGTATTCCACTCAGACGCGTAGCTAGGAAACAATTTCCGGGAGTGTGTGTGTGGGTGGGGGGGGGGGGGGGGGGGGGGCGACCGATAACTGGTGGCGCGAGCATCTTGAGGGGGGTCTGGGAAAATTTCAAAATCTAAGTCTCAAATGTTGCATTCTGGTGGGTTTTGGGGTGAAAATTGTCTTCTTTTTCACGGTAGCAAAACTTGATATTTATTTATATGTTTTATTGTAAATATTAGTAATATTCTATTGTATTTTGAATTATAAACTGGCAGCTTGTTCTTAATGTGGCGTTATTATTGTGAACTTGCTCTCTCTCTATCTTTGTCTGTCTCTCCTCTGTTTCTGTCTGTCTCTCTGTGTCTCTGCCTCTGTCTCTTGTTCTCATTGAAACAGCTATTGGCGGAAACATTTGGGGGCACAGCTAGATTGGGGGGCATGCCCCCCTAGCCGCCCCCCCCCCCCCCCCCCCCCCCTGGCTACGCCATTGATTCCACTCTCAGCGATGACGGACTTGACTTTTTTATTGTTTACAAATCGGTTGAGTTGAATCAATTATAAAGGGATGTTTTGGGAAAACAAATAAGGAGAAAATACAATAAATACAAACGTTCACTGCTCGGATTCGAGTACGATGTCATCCGCTCGTGGGCCGCGCGGATAATTTCACATGGGTAACGCCTCGTGAAATAATCCTCCACTGGCCTAATTGGAGGATAAAAATCGGACTCAAATCAGAGAATGAACTATAATTGTCTATTAGTTCGGCACAGGCTGGACTTAACCTGGACATTTTGGTGTGGACGCAACGTTTTTGACGTTTCTGTGGTACCTTTTTGTGCTGAATTCGAATCCGTTTGATGCCAGTCTGTAAACTTTGGGGAATTGCGTTATTTGCATTTTTTTCAAAATGGCCAACAAAATGGTGGCAAATTTTTCGAAAATTAAGAATGACCAGTTTTGTGAAATTTTGTCGCCCTTTCTGAATAATATGATTGTGGTAAGTTCATATTTACCTGCCCAACTCCTGTTAAACAAAAACTAAACTGACCTGGCCGATCGAAATAAAATACGGACAGCCTACATCACATGCATGCCACCAACAGACAACGATGAGCATCCCGAACAAATTGTGAACATTTTTATGGCAAACTATCCAGAGATTCTGTGTATGCCGACCGGGCCTATGAAATAGGATTAAAACAATACGAAGACTTTCAATCCATTCTTCCAAATGGTTTTTACCATCCACAGAGTAACTTGAGAAAGTAATTACAATGGCTGCCAACAAACCTTCAGTCAAAGTTGGAGAGACATCACTTGTTGGCACTTCTCTCATATATTCAAGAATCATTGACCTCCAGTCCTCTGGCCAAACTTTGTCAATGAAGGATATACTAAAATACGAGCTTGCACCTTTCCCCTTATCTATGTTCCCCGTGTCAGGTGACTTGCATATTGCCAAATCCAAATCTGATCTGAAGAATAAGCTTGCATGTGTAGTAACCTCACAAAAGTTACCTGTATCGCAGTGCACTGTGATCGATGGTTGTGCAATCATGTGGGTACTGCACTGGCCTACAAACGGTACTGTCGCAGACTTTGTGTCAACATTCTCTAATTTTATCACCACACACCTCATGAAGTCGAATGTATATATTGTCTTTGACAGGTATTTTGGACTTTAGCATAAAGTCGTCTACCCGCACAGAACACTGCAAATGCATGTCCAGAAAGCACAAGCTGGCACCTAACTTCCCACTGCCACCAAACTGAGTAGTTCTGTAGAATTCCACAAACAAAAAGCAACTCATGAGTCTCACATGTTCACACATCACCGAATGCGTCGCGAATGGTGGTCACTCGAATACACTGGTCAAAACAGGTGAATTCTCACACCAACACTCATTAGGTCAGGCGACGTGCAAGAATTTGGCGAGTGAGACACCGAGCACAAAGAGGCTGATGCTATAATTTGCCAACAAGTCAATTACATCCAGAGATCATGCAAAGACATTTGCCGCATTAATGTCATATCAGACGACACGGACGTGTTTGTCCTCCTAACTTTCTTCTTTTTGGAAGAACAAAATGGGCTGCTCATTGGCAATGGAAGCTACAAGTGGGGAGAGAAAGGTCATTGACATAGGTGAAACATGCAAGAAAAATGCTACAATTGCCCGAAAACTCCTCGCAGCACATGCACTATCGGGCTGTGAAATAGTCGCACAACTGCACAGTGTGGGCAAAGTAGGTATGCTGAAGAGACTGCAGGGTTATTCATAGGGCGGGATTGGTGATCGTCGTGCAGACATGCGCGCTGTGTTTGTCCAAAGTACCCTCCTTGGTGCTTGTTATAGTTATTCGGTTACAGAAATGACCGAAGCCAAGGTCAATGTCTGGACATCCAAAACAGCAAAGGCGCGATTATCTGCCCCCAAGGACCCAAGCCTTCCCCCAACAACTGAGTCGTTCCACGAGAATGTTAAAAGGGTCCACCTTCAAGCGATGCACTGGTACTCTTGTGACTCGGGCATTCCACAAAACTCAATCCATCTGATTTTGGATAGACCACTGATGACAAATCTAAGACTTTGACGCCAATAGGTATTCCCAAGTCTGTACATGCTGCTCCAGAACAGGTATTGAAATTTGTCAAGTGTGGTTGAATTTCGTCCAAGGCATGTTCATCCAATAGATGCACTTGAGTCTCCGCAAACATCCCATGCACCATTTTATGTCATTGCAAAGGTGATTCAAACACGTGTCATAGTGAGCTAACTCTGGGGAATGTCGACTCACACGACAGCTCAGATGATGAAGCTGATGACGAACACTTGAAATGAACTCGGTGCAAGATGGGTGGATTTTCGTGAAAGTAGTGGACATGTTAGGCGCCATGTCTGAACTCAGTGGACTGGAATAAGTTGACGTTTTGCGCACAATCTATACCAGGAACGTGTTGCTCCATTGTCTGACTTGATCTCCTAATTAAGTCTCCAAAATATCTCACAGCTGGCTATGAAAATTGTTTCCTCGACAAATTGGATGATTTTCCAGCTATTTTGGCGACCATCTTCATACCTACAAAGGTCAAATATCTTGAATTTCTTGGATTTAGTGTAATCTGTAGGTTAATTTCATTTTAGCACAATGATATACCTTATAAATAACGGTGCAATACAATAGAAATGGTTCATTCTTAAGGTTCCGAAAATTCGGCTGCCATTTTGTCGAACATTTTGAAAAAATACAAATAACTCAAATTCCCCAAAGTTTACAGACTGGCATCAAACGGATTTGAATTCAACCCCAAAAGTTCCCCACCAAAAACATTGCGTCCACACCAACATTTCCAGGTTCCACTAATCTGTGTCGGACAATATGAATCAACCAGCAGCGAATCAATGCATCACATCCGCGTATGAACCTCGAGAGACGGTTAATCCTTTACCCAACGCAGACGATATCAAAATTTATTATTTTAAATATAATTTTTGCAAATTTTTCATGATATGGTTTTGTTGAAATGTTTTGAAAAATTATATTTTTTCAACTGCTGAATTTGCATATTACGCGGGCGGATGCGGCCGATTCGTTGGGTAAAGGGTTACGCGGCAAAATGAATGTGTCTACATCAGGGCTCAAAATAAGCGGTGTCGCGTCGCTTTTTGCTATCCAAAACTTGCAAAAAGCTACACAATGTTAAATTATGTATAGCATTTTGCGATACAAGATAATCAACTGCAGCCTATTAGGCTGCAGTTGTTATCTTGTATCGCAAAATGTAAATGAAAATTTGCAAACAAATTTGAAATCCAGTTCACTGATGCTTTACTTCTGATTGTGGAACATTCCAGGCATAACTCAGATTAACTCTCCATCAAGCATCATTAGCAACTTCATATGTAAGATGAGTTCTGTTGGTTTAAATACTTCCTGTTTTTACAACATTTTGCATAAAATGTCCATTAAAAATAACTACAAGCCCATCAAATTAAAAATCCCAACTTCCATTTTGAGAACTCTATTAAACAACCAAGACGCCATTTAACAGTATACAAGTCCATGCAACCCTTAAAGGCAGTTCAGTTAAAAAAAACATAGTAAATGTTTCATGTGTTGCAGATCATTTGGAAATGCCCAGAAATGGATGGAAACTATTCTATCTACTTAGAAGAATTCAATATAAAACAGCATAACATAACTCTGGTATACAAAAATACCTATGGAATTTTTACAAAATGCTGTTCATTTTTTGGAGAATGCGTAGCATTTTGCTACGCAAAGAAAAAAAAAGTTATTTTGAGCACTGGTCTACATGTTGATAACTTGATATAATTCGCTTACGAGCAGTTATGAGTCTGTATGCTCGCAATAGTTAAGTGGTTAAATTCATTCCAAAGTCTCTATTGTTTGGTTATTTCCAAGGTACAAGAAAATAGAATTATGCTACAGGAAGTGAACGTTTCAAGCGATCGGCATTCCTTCCCCAAATATCGATTTTACGTTAATGAACATTGATTTGTGTTGGAAGTTTTATTGATTATCAAAAAGTGTTAGACGAAACTGTAATGGAATAATGAAACATCATTGTCATTTGAACATTGGGGTTGTCTAAACTTTGTTAGTATAACATTGAAATATTAGCGTTTTAATGTTGATTGTACTTCACTGTATCGTTGCTTTGGTCTTATTAGAGCTGCTAGATCCCATATTGTAATCTCAAAAGCGGACATCCGTGGGAGAAAGGACTGGGTCCCCGTACTAAATTTCACGCTTGTCCAACAAAACGACAAGTGTAAATTGATAATTAAAATTAACCAGCACAGAAATACCTCGCTCGTGGCGGCCATCTTGGATTTTGTCCGAGTGACACATTGGGCAGAAATGATGAGTACTGTAATATGGGGTCACATACTAAATTTCACACTTGTGTCAGAAAGTGAACGATTTTGCCTTATTTTTACATTTATCCGCTCTACTATTATAAACGAATAACATTTCCCCTACCTCGTCAGTGACTGGATCTAAGGGCAAGGGTACAAATAGAGAGTAATCGCTTGACTGGTCTGATCACGTGAAATAATTCATGAGAGGTGAAGGACGTTGTACAAACACGAGTGCGTGAATGCGCACGGGTGTTTTACAATATAGTCCCTCGCCTCGAATGAATTATTTCACGTAACCAGTCCAGTCAAGCGATTACTCTGTTTATTACTTTTCATTATTAACGATAATTATAATATTTAACCCTTTACCTAACGTAACGGCAAAAAACCCGGCCAGAACCCTTCTCAAAAATCGCCACTTAAATTTCATTATATTTTCATTTTTTGTCTCTAAAACACAGGTTATGACCCCTCGTTGGAACAAGCTCGTCCAACTCGCTCCAATCAGGGGTCATAACCTATGTCTTGGGGACAATAAATGAAAATAATAGTTATTCAAGAATTCTTTTGCAAGTGTCGTCTGCTTTTCATGTTAGGTAAAGAGTTAAAAAAGCAACAAAAAAAACACAATGAAGTCCCCATTACACCCACGGCAAAGCGTCTTCGTTTGCGCGCACGGAAACGTGACACAATTGTTGATTGCAAAATTCACTTGTGAAGTTATCGTTTATAAGCAAACCCGGAAATTCCAGTAAATCACACCCTGGAAAGTAATAAACAACAATTTCTGCCTCACACTCACGACTTATTATGCTCGTGGGAATGATTATGTCAACTGCCGGAAGATACGAGGAAACAATGAGCTCTCGGAGTCCAGTCCTTAAGATCCATAGAACTGGATCGACCCCTTACAAACACAGATAACACGGTCCCATTTTTTCACCAATCACTTCTCGTTCAACATTCGGACCAACAGGGACAATAACTCTTGAAGCAGTGCTTGGACACCGCTGGTTCGCAATCCCATTCATGATGTAATCACCAAAAGACTGTACAATAATTTTTTAAACGAAAAACTTGAATTGTTTTGTTTGAAATGTGATGAAAAAAATAAAATGATAATTTGATTACAAAAAGTTCAACAAGGGCCATGACCTTTGGCGAAATACTTGAAAGCGGCTGGTTTGCAATTCCAGTCATAATATTATCAAATTAAGGAAAACAATTTTGACGATTTTCTTTAAAATGTGATGACATGAATTGGGGAAGGATGGCTGGACAGACGAGCGAGCGGCCAGACGGAACTTATGCCTATACCCCCCCCCCCCCCCTCCAACTGGCGGGGAATAAAAACTCGAACGCTTTGGCAAATTCGTCACCGCTAGAAATTACAGGGATGCGACGCCACCGTTATTAACAAAAACTCGAAATGCATTATGATAACTTCATGGGTAACAGGTGAGATGTAGTTTTCGAAATCTGGAAAATAAAAACGCATGTCGGGAATGCAGGAATATCGGAAAACTTACTTCGCAGTTTGTGAACATACTTTGCTACCATCTGGGTTAACATCTACCTATACGCCTGAAACTTAATTAAACACCCCCTGTTTTTTACGGAGTAGTGTTAATAGAAACAGTTTTTACTTTCATGCTATCTTTCAGATGGCCAAAAGTGATTGTTTGCGGAAAGAATGTTCTGTTGACAAATGAAAGACAACACAATGATGAAAATATAGAGTATTTTAATGACACTAATTACACATATCTGTCACTAATGTTTTTGATGAAAAAATGTTCTCTCGACAGGTATGGTGCTGGAACGGTCCATGATGAAGCAATGCCGGTAATTACTTACAAAAAATGTAATTTGTGATTTCCTGAACACAATAGCAGTGTCTGACGTCAATTGCGAGTGTATCCACCACGTGCCCGGATGACAGTCTGAACCCTTCTCTTAATGCTAGTGAGCCTTCTGATACGGTCTCGAGGCAACTGATGCACTCTTCATGCAAATCTGCCAAATTCTGTACAGGCGCATTCCTTGCTTGCACACGGCGTCCCAGTTGTGTTCTAAGGGATTCAAATCGGGGCTCATTGCATGCCAAGGTAGAGTTGTAATAGCGTTGTTCTGAAGGAATGCTCTCACAGCATGGGAACGATGTGTTCTTGCATTGTCGTCGATGAATACAGGGCGAATAGCCAACGGTGGTTGTCAAATGAGGCACGACAACCGGATTGAGAATCTCCCGGATGTACTGGTGACCAGTGAGGGTCCCATATACAGTCACCATATCAGGTTTACGATCATGAGAGAAGCATCCCCAGATCATTACTGATCCTCCACCATAAGAAGCAGAAGGTCTGATGTTTCTGGCCATGTAAGCGGTATTTCTATGCCTCCACACTCTCATGCAACCATCAGTGACATGAAGTTGGAACCTACTCTCGTCTGACCAATGGACTTTCCTCCACGTCCTGAGATTCCAATGTTGACGTGCCATATGCCACTCCAAAACGTCGTCTTTGATCGGACAGAGCTGGACGCTTGGTGATCCGTATGGACCTCATACCCAGTAATTTGAGACGGTTTCGGACAGTTCCGTTTCACGAACGTCTGTTGGGGAGCCGAAGGCGTTTCAAAACCCCACTTGAAGCAAAGGGTTCACGCCTAACGAGGCATGCCAGACTCCGATCTTCCCGAGGAGAGGTCTTTAAGGGTTGTCCAGGCCTTGGTCGGTCCTTAACATCGTTGGTTTGTTGATGTTTTCAGACAAGTCTGCTGATAACAGAATGACTATAGCCAAGCTACCTCCCAATAGATTGAATGACATGTATGTTGCACGCATGCCAACACGAAGTGCCATCCTACAGTCTCCTCCTTGCATGACAACATTTATCGATAAAAGGAGTGACAAATTTTCTTGTTTTATACCAAGATATTGCATGTGGATGATAGTAGGTTTTGTGATATTCGCGGGAAGCATGCATCACGTGTACGATGGAGTGTGTTTTGGGTACTCTGTCAACCAGAAACATCGTTTCACCAGATGAAATGCACTGCAAAGCATAGCAACCATTAAAACCTAATAATCAGTAACAACAACTTCAGTATTTATTTATTTATTGGTGTTTAAGGTCACAGACTTATGCCCAATGGCTAATCGTGACCGTGAGTTTTACGGGTGGAGGAAGCCGGGGTGCCCGGAGAGAACCACCGAGCATCGACAAGCAACTGTCAGCTCATCAACATTATCTGTTCAAGCTCCGCTCAAGCAGGGTTACAGTGGTTGAAGACATATGCACCATCGACGTGCAGTACGCCTCAGTGCACGGCGTCATCGCGTCCCCATGTAGGCAACCGGGATAAAGTGCAGCAACTTCAGTGTCATGAAACATTTCAGGGGGTGTTTAATACATACCAACTTCCCAGTTTAGTGGAAGCTTGAGAACCGAACAAGGAAACTGTGGTTCATTTATTTTTATACCACGATTACCTATTCCACCATATATAACAAGAGCACCGCGTAGCGGGGCAACATACGCCCGTCAAAACTGGAACATGCACAAGTTTCTCTGGGGTAAAGTTTGAAATTTTTGTTGACTCGACTATGTCTGCACCCCCCCCCCCCCCCCCCCCCCCCCCCCCCACACACTAATCATTGCCCATTCCTCTGCCCTGTCTGGGGTAAATGGTAATTCACCTGTTTTCACATTTTCATATTAAGCGATCTGAGGTCTTCAAAAAATTTAAAAAATGGTAGCATCATTTTATTCATAAGATAACTTCTAAAGGGCTGAAAGGCTGCTGTAGAAGATTCTCGTCGCCGTTTACAATGGTTGCGTCCAATCATTGACAGGTTTAAAATCATTAATAACGATTGACGATAGGTGGCACCAAGGCAAAGGACATTTTGAGGATTATAACATCTATAAACGGTGAGGATTCTCGTCGTTTAAACATAAAATGGAGTTATCTGCTCCTGCCACATGCACAACGACAATTGATGATCAACATGGGTGCAAAGTTTGAACAATGAAGCAAGTAAAATGTTGGAGTAGGCGACACAATACTGTAATGTTTCAAGTACTAAAAGGAGCATAACTCTGGAAATACGAAACAGAGTTACCTGCTCTTGTCACATGCACAACGGCAATTGGTGATCAACACGTGTGCAAAGTTTGAACAATATAGCATGTAAAATGTTGAAGGAGTAGGCGACAAAATACTGTAATGTTTAAGTATAAAAGAGGGCATAACTCGGGAAATACAAAACAGAGTTACCTGCATTTGTCACATGCACAACGACAATTGGTGATCAACATGTGTGCAAAGTTTGAACAATATAGCATGTAAAATGTTGAAGGAGTAGGCGACACAATACTGTAAAGTTTTAAGTACTAAAAGGGAGCATAACTCTGGAAATACAAAACAGTTACCCGCACTTGTCACATGCACAACGGCAATTACTGATCAACATGGGTGCAAAGTTTGAACAAGTAGCATGTAAACCATCGGGGGAGTAGTCGACACAAAAATTGTTTACGGACAGACAGACAGACATCAAAGTTGACCTATGTTGACCGCGACCTGAATGCAAACTTGTCTAAGTTTATCGCTCGTCGCCTCGCGAAGAGTGAAATGAAAGCGGCAATTATTTGTTACGTTTTAAATGAGTTTACCTCAGAAGATACCAAAAATTGACAAACATGCGTTGTCTCATGTTAATAAAGCATCCATAACTCGAAATAGTATGTTATGTTATTAAAATGAAAAAGGCCCCGTGATTTGAGCGTTTGTTTGCCCATTTCGTTTCTGCGATAAAATTGACCGCCCACCGGTGCTCATGTAAACAAAAACAGATTCGCACGTATGTACGTCTGATGCTTAGTAAAATCGAGAAAAAATAATAGCGACTCTTAATAATCTGACGATCTGTTTAGGTTTATTGACACTTTCAAAAGCTACGGACACGTCGTGTCGGACAATTTTACGTGTAGAGGAAGCCAGAGTACCCGGAGAGAACCATCAATTATCGGCGCGCAACTCCAGGACTCTTCAACTAACTAACTTTGCACAAGCAGAGTAAGCAGATGTTGAAGGCAAGTGCACCATCGACGTGCAGTACGCCTTAATGCACGGCGCCATCATGCCTCCACAAGGGAAACTGGGATTAAGTCTCTTGCCCAAGGACACAACGCAGTCATCGCTAGTCAGGATCGAACAAGCAGTCAAGTATAGTCAGTCGTTTGAACCTAGGCTCCTGCGAAAATTCGATTCGAAAGTCAATATTCGATTCGAAATCGGAAATTCGAATATTTTTTTAAAAACTTCGGCCACAATAGTGAATGTTTACAAATTGTAATTGATCACATTATTTTATACTGAGTATTGTTCAGAGTAGAAACCTAACTGACTTGTAGCGGTAACCGTGTTTGTAGCGATGTGGAGGAGCGTGGTGGCTCAGAGATAGACTGTTGGACTTCTATGCTAGAGGCCCCGAGTTCGATCCCCATCCGGGACGACCCGCGGTGTGTCGTTGGGCAAGGCACTTTATCCCGGTCGCCTACACGGGGGCACGATGACGCCGTGTACTAAGGCGTACTGCACGTCGATGGTGCACGTCTTCAACCGCTGTAACCCTGCTTGAGCGGAGCTTGAACAGAGTTAGAATGTTGAGGAGCTGACAATTGCTCGTCGATGCTCAGTGGTTCTCCACAAAACTGCCACGTTCACGATTAGCCATTGTGCATAAGTATGTGACCTTAAAAACACCAATAAAAATGCCGATAAAATCACCGATCCAATGTCGAGTTGTGACAGCACAAAAGTGGGTTTAATCATTATCAACTTTTCGACCGGAAACAAATTGTTTACAATTTACTATGTGAAGGGCACTGCGACCTTGACCTTTGACCTAGTGATTCCGAAATAAATAGGGCTCGTTCTTGCACCAATGCCAACCAACCTATGAAGTTTCATGGAACCATTGTCAAATAATCATCTGGAAACCAATTGTTTACGATTTATTATGTTCAAGGTCATTGTGACCTTGGCCTTTGACCTAGTGAGTCCAAAATAAATTAGGGTCTTCCACTCACCTAGGCCAACCTACCTATGAAGTTTCATGAATGTGGGTCAAACCATCAAGTTATCGTCCGGAAACCAATTGTTTACGATTTACTATGTTGAAGGTCACTGTGACCTTGACCTTTCACCTAGCAAGTCCAAAATTAATATGGTTCTTCCTCTCACTAATGCCAACCTACCTATGAAGTTTCAGGAACGTATGTCGAAACATTATCAAGTTATCATTTGGAAAACAACTGTTTACGATTTACTATGTTGAAGGTCACTGTGACGTTGATCTTTCATCTAGCAAGTCCAAAATTAATAGGGTTCTTCCTCTCACTGACGCCAACCTACCTATGAAGTTTCATGAACGTGGGTCGAAACGTTATCAAGTTATCATTTGGAAAACAACTGTTTACGATTTACTATGCAGAAGGTCACTGTGACCTTGAACTTCCACCGAGCGAGTCCAAAATAAATAGTGTTCTTCCTCTCACTGATGCCAACATAACTCTGAAGTTTCATGAACATGGGTCGAACCATTATCAAGTTATCATCCGGAAACCAATTGTTTTGATTTACTATGTTCAGGTCCACTGTGACTTAGACCTAGTGAGTCCAAAATAATAGGGTTCTTCCTCTCACAAAGGCCAACCAACATATGAAGTTTCAGGAATGTGGGTTGAACCGTAGTCAAGTTATCATCCGGAAACCAATTGTTTACAATTTACTATATTCAAGGTCACTGTGACCTTGACCTTTGACCAAGCAAGTCCAAAATTTCTTCCTCCCGCCGATACCAACCTACCTATGAAGTTTCATGAACATGGGTTGAACCAATTATCAAGTTATCATCCGAAAACCAATTGTTTGCGCCGACCCGCTCGACCAACCGCCCGCCATTCATCAAACTATAAGTTTAGTTTGACTTCGTCACACCTCGACTAATAACAATAAATGTAGCGATGTCAAACTCAAATGACTATATGATGGACTGAAATTTGCTGTTCACCTCTGTGAACCACGATCTGAGTTCTTGTCGCTTTTCGATCGAATACCCTTTTAACATTTAAAGGCCGAAGTTGAGCCGAAGAGCATTATCATGGACGTTTTAGGGAACAGTGAACAGAAAATATTGTATACCATCAGCCGTTCTTTCTAGTGATCTGTCCCACGTCAGTACCCACCCCGGGAAATGGGACAGTGCTTGCTTATTGTGGTAAACAAGTTCTGCCTTACTGGTAAAATAGGACCCAGAACCAACGCCTGAAGTCCTCTACCCTGAAGGTATAAACAATTGGCTGAACTTTACTTCATACCTATGTTACGATCGTGATAAAGACATATATGCTGATAATGACCGTAAACACCAGTAAATAAACGGTGAAGTGTCGCATGCCTCAATAAGGGAGACGTCACTCGACTGGACACACCACCACGTCACAGGTCCTCAAAATATGTTGTTCAGTGACTTCACTCTTCCAGACTTATTCCAGTTAAGTTCGGTGAAACTGAGCACCTTTTGTGAATTTATCTACAATGCAAACACAGGGATTTATATTTCTGTTACCTGGAAGTCCGTGGGCGTGATATATATTGTTTTATCAACAACACAAAGGGTCATTAGGGACATGGCCACCCACCTGGTGGACATCGATGCATCTGGCCGCGCTAGTGGCAGTAAACGAGTTTTGGTTACTCATAGCAAGTTCTACTGGTAGAATAGTATCCGATCATCAGTGCCCGGGTGGAAATCATCTGAAGTGAGCAGCACAAATTAACCATTTACCCAACGGACAGGATCTCAAAATTTATTAATTTAAATATTATTTTTAAAAAAATATATACTTCTCAATTTGTAAATCACGCGTGGGGAAGCGGTCGATTTGTTTGGTAAAGGGTTAACCCTTTACCCAACGTAACGGCCAAAACCGGCCAGCGCTATTCTCAAAAATCGCCAATTAATTTCCAAAATATTTTCATTTTTTGTCTCAAAAACATAGGTTATGACCCCTCGTTGGAACGAGCTCGTCGAGCTCGTTCCAACGAGGGGTCATAACCTATGTTTTTGAGACAAAAAATGAAAAAAATTATTTATTCAATAATTTTTTTTTGCAAGTGTCGTCTGCTTTTCATGTTAGGTAAGGGTTAAAATAGGTAAAAAAGTATATTCGAATTTCCGATTTCGAATCGAATCGAATATTGACTTTCGAAACGAATTTTCGCTGGAGCCTAATTGACTGTTATCATGGTGTGATTCCTTTATTTATTCACTGGTTCCTTTCAGCATCTGTGGCTATATCATGTCCGTAACACAAGAATAATCTCTAGTTTATGCAATCGTTAATACCCATGCTGCCCACTTTAGCCTGGGGATTTCCTGTCAGACATTGGTTACCGTGTCCTATCTTACCAGTATTTATTTATTTATTGGGGTTTAATGACAGCCTTGACAGCCAGGGTCACCTTGCGTCGGACAATTTTACGGGTGGAGGAAGCCGGATTACCCGGAAAGATCACCTAGCAATGGCGAGCACCTGTCAGACACTCCAATGTACTAACTCCTTACACGCAGGGTTAGCATTGGCTGAAGACAAATGCACCATCGACGTACGCCTTAGTAAACAGTGACACCGTGACCTCAAGAGTGCAGTCGGGATGAAGTACCTTGCCCAACGACACAACGCAGTTACCCCTGACGGGGATCGAACCCTCAACCTTTCGATTTGAAGTCCAATGCTGTACAACTGAGCCACCGCGCTCCCTATTTGACCGGTACAAAGAAAAGTTGTTTCAAACAATAAAGGGGCACTGCTCAGCTTCCCTTGGCAGATACAGTTAAAACTAGAAGTCCTGTCACGAATAGTGCGCTTATCTAGGCTTAATTGCGCGTTGGAATTGCGCGCAATTGCCACATCGAATGGCATCCAAAGCACAGCAGGTTCTCCTGGTTACTCATAGCAAACACATGCAATGTTTCTGCCAATGGACCGCCGGGTCACCCGGAGGTCCATTGGCTGAAACATTGCTTGTGCACAGGCCATATGTACAGAATTTGATGGCTTTATTTGGGCCATAACGCGTATATTAACGCGCATATCAACGTGCTATTTGTGCGCATTTCATGACAGGACTTATAGTTTTAACAGTACAGTACAGTCGCCTTGTACTGACCAAAGATCCACGAGTGGGCAGTGATGTTCACGCACGTGTTTTTTGCCACGGTGCTTCATTAATTAAACTTTTGAGAATTATTTCTATAGTTAGTGTTCGGAATCTCATATTATTGCATCCGTAAGGAATATTGCCCATCCACTGTAAAGTGACCAGTCCACGGCGGCCGTACTGTAGGGCTACATTCAGCAATTCACACAAATGCAAAGGTTAACAGGTAACATTTTATTCCATTGTTTTAGTAGAACTGTTAGTAAATGTGACTTCTAACTTCACTAATACCATGTTTTACATAACTGTACAGTCTATCAATGCACATGGCTCACAATATAAAAGTGAACACAACCACAGGCTGTAAGCAAAAACCAAGATAACACATTCTGTCAAGGAGTACATGTGCAACCCACGATTCTATCGTTGCTTCATCCGTAGTGGATATATGAATGCCAGAGTTCAAACTGCTGTGATCACCCTGCGAAAGGGACCAATATTACAAAACTTTTACAACTGTATTTTTTTTAGAATTGAATTTTCTAGTTATGACTTTCAAAGATGCAGCAATTTGCCATATCTTTTAAAATGCTAATGATTCATTTTAGTCAGTTATATTAATAGATAGAAAACACAATATCAGAAAATACAGTTGTAAATGTTTTATAATATTGGCTCCAGATTTGAAATGTTGAAAAATTCACACGCATCCTTGAATCTCGCAAACCCTTTCGATAACCCGTTATGTATATTGTTTTGCGTAAAGGAAATAGATGTATTCAAAGACAACAAGAGTCAATACACGACAAATCGAAAAGGACGACGAGTAATAATTCAATCCCACAGTTCTTTAGGGATGAATGGTTAAATTATTACTGAATTTGGGGCCAAAACTTTTTAACTTTTCCAATTGTATTTTCTAGAATTGTATTTTCTAATTATAACTTTAAATGGGTTAAAAAGAACCATTAGCATTCCAGAGATGTTTAAATTTGCCAGTTGGCTAATTGTCATACCTTTTAAAATGCCCACAAGAGCAACGCGAAGTCGAAAGAGTGAAAAATGGCCATAACTCTGGAAAAATTATTGAAAGGACCCCGATCCTTGTGCATATCCGATTCCCCATACGAGTCTATCAGCACACCAAGGAGATAAGGAGATCCAAATTCGAACGATGACTTTGAAATTATAATCCAAAACGTTTATTTGTTCGGACGGACGGACGTTCCAACATTTCGGGTTTATGGGCTACAAAAAAAAAACATTTTGTAAGTCCAAAACCTTATTGTACCCAGAACCCCACCCCCTCCACCCTAGAACTTATATTTAACCCTAACCCCACCCCTCCACCCCAAAACCACACCCTAACCCTACCCCACCCTGACCCTAACCCCCACTCCCCGGGACCTAACCCCCAACCTTAAACCCCTACCCCACCTTAGCCAGACCAATAGGATTAGGGGCTATTTTCCGGTTTAGGGGCTACTAAAACTAAAACCCCATCCCTGACCCCCCTTCGCCCCCGGGACCTACCCCCACACCTTAAGCCCTACTCTGGGGCTACCTCTAACCCTACCCCACCCCACTCCTAACCCTAACACTACCTTATTTTGGAGGTAGCCCCTAATAATAATAGTCCCTAAACCTCCAATGTTCGCCCGGACGGACGGACGGAGGTCTCCACTAGATACCCCCAAATCGTCCTTCGGAGGTCGGGGGCATAATAATTTATTTTAGTCAGTTATATTAATAGGTAGCAAATACAATTCTAGAAAATATAATTGTAAAAATTTTGTAGTATTTGCTCCAGTACATATTCAATAGAAAAAAACCCACCTCGTATTTATATATTTACTAGAGTTTAACCCTTAACCCTTTACCTAACATGAAAAGAAGGCGACACTTGCAAACAAAATTCTTGAATAACTAATTTTTATCAATTTTTGTCCCAAGAACATAGGTTATGACAATTCATTGGAACGAGCTGCACGAGCTCGTTCAAAAAGAGGGGTCATAATCTATATTTTTGAGACAAAAAATAAAAAATAATGAAAATTAATTGGCGATTGCTGTGAATAGTGCTGACGGTTTTTGCATTTACGTTGATAAAGGGTTAAGACCCTAAATCCAATTTTTGTGAGTTTCTTCTCTTACATGCACAATCAAACACGCGTTACAATATACAGGCTTATGGTGATCTTGCTGGTGGAAGCTACAGTTTCTTAGTGGTGTTTCTCGTGAAATCTTGGTTGCCTGTCCAGGCAACCAAGACTTTATTGGACACCACTGCTTTATTATGAGAGAGCAAAAAATTAGTACAATCTTTCAAGCCTTTAGGATCAAAAGAAATGATTGGGGTTTCTATGTGATAGTTTTACTTGTTTGATGGTCCGGTAACCTTTTTACATAACAAAGGGCACTTGAGAGAAAAAGTCTTGATTAACTAACAAAAATTAAGTTTACGTTACGATAACTTAGCGTGTGGCATCTAGTTGGAACAAGCTCGTCCCAATGGGGGATCATAAGCTATGTTGAGAAACAACAGTTGAAACAAATGTAATTTAAATGGTCTTTTCTTTTTTTTGTAAAATAACGCAGGTCGGGTATGGCCGTACAGTGTGGAAAAGAGGAACAAGACAGAACACAGCGCGGGTAGAGTACGGGGGGAGGGGAAGAGAGAGGCTGGAATCAATTTAATTTAATCTTATTTGTTTTACAAGGATAGGCTAACAAGTTATGCAACTTATTTTAACGCCTTTCCTTGGCTCAATGGTGTAGGTGTGTGGGATGACCTTCGCAGCGGCAACTTCGTGGCCTTGCTCTTTTCGAATACTACGAAGGGATCTTTAGCCTGCACGGAGTGTGCCTCTCTCCGCACAGAGGACAGCCATTTTACGAGCCCACCCGATAAGACGGTATGCGGTGACGGCATCAACCCCACAATTGATGCTGACAGAGAGTGTTCGGACACCTCGAGAACTTTCCACGACCGGGGATCGATCCCGGGACCTCTGGCACGAGAGACCAACGCACTTATCCACCACTCTCTAGAATCAACGACCCAAGGTAGAGTTTTTTTTCCAGTGAAATACAGGAAAAACTTCACCAAGGGTAGTTGGTCCTGTCGCCTGTACTCTACCTGACTTGTTCTATACTTATACCACGATTTAACTAAGTGAATGAAGCTGATATTTGTTTTATAAGAAAAACATCATCTTCGGCGGTCTGATTTGTGTCGCAGCATTTCATAAATACGCAGAACGACACGCGTGCGTGAATGGGTTAATCGATATGGCACGAGTGCCAGCGTAGAAGGATAAAACGAGAGGCCGCAGGCCTCAAGTTTTATTCTTCCGCCATATCGATTAACCATATCGCGTCTATAAAAACATTATTAGAAGGACACTCCACAATTCATTTCACAACTATCAACAAAAAGAACACATTTTTATCGCCAACCAAATTTGCGAGGGGAACCAGTGTTACTATTTCGTCCACTGAGTTCCAATGTGTTCTATGTGCCTACTGGCAGCCTACTGGCACATAGAACACATTGGAAGTCAAGGGACGATTTTCAGCTATCGCTAGCGATTCAAATTGTAATTGCGTTGCAGGATTTGTAGAAAATTCCAGTGAAATTTCGCTTCTTCATAAAAAATAGTCCGCCAACGATTTCCGTTCAACACATGTGCGGAACAGATTTTCATTTTCCGCATGATTTAGTGTTGTTGTAGATGGGGATTACATAGAACAGGCGTGTAATAAAAAAGAACAGGCGTGTAATAAAAAAATAATAGAATAAATAATAATACAGTGGGAAGGTGTGAAACCACACGATGCTCTCCGGGTTGAAAAATAAAAGGCCCACTTTTGAGTTTTTGCCCAGCGCTGCGAACGTGCATGCTCGTGTGCGTCGACGACAAAAACACAAGGGGGGGGTGGGGGGGGGGGGGGGGGGGGGGGGGGGGCTGGGGTTGTAATTGACAAGCTGTGAAATTACTAGTATCAAAAACTGGACTGAAAAGATGGCTTTAGGCGAGGTCTTAAAAGAGTTGATCCAAGCTCTGTGGCACCTTGAAATGATCAAGTATGCTGTTGTTATCAGGTGTCCAGGTATGTGGGCAAGATTGTTTGCAGTGACTGATTTATAACACCTTACGGGTGCATAACGTTTAAACAAGTGAAAATCCTGCAAACCTGGAGTGATGTGGCAAAATTTCTAGCGGAGAGTAACAAATCTTTTGGCACAGATTTGTATGGCCGGGGAGGTCTATTCATCAAATTCTGCATTATCCAAACATCAATCAAACGCAGTAATCTAAGCGATCTGTTGTCATAAACGCATGGACATGCCACTGTGCTGAGCCGGTGTCGACTGCGCCTCACACCTTGCCGATATTTCTAAGACGGCAATAGGACGTCTTCTATGCCAAACAGATTTTCGTCCATGAGATATCTCTGATTTTGAACCGAGATAAACGGGAAAACTACACTTCTTCCGACATAAAGATGGGAGTTTTATGAGTTTCCATTCATGTAATAAGGGGGTGCGGTGGCTCAGTAGGTAGAGGTGCAGGCTGCAAGCCGAGAGGTCCTCGGTTCGAATCCCACCAGCGGCAACCGCGTTGTGTCCTTGGGCAAGACACTTAACCCCCATTTCCCACGTGGGGGCACGGTGACGTTGTGTACTAAGGCGTACTGCACGTCGATGGTGCACCTGTCTTCAACCAATGCTAACCCTGCCTGTGTGGAGTTGGTATGTTGGGGAGCTGACAGTTGCTCGCCGTTGCTCGGTGGTTCTCTCCGGGTATTCCGGCTTTCTCCACCCGTAAAACTGTCGAGTTCGAGCCATTGTGCAGAACTATGTGACCTTAAACACCAATAAATAAATAAATAAACTCATGTAATAATGTCACACAGATACGTAACGACCAATCAGATGTGTCCTTTCATGACACACCAACCTAATATGCAAGAGGGGCAGGGCTATTGAATATTCGATGGGGTTTAGCTGTGCAAACATTACTGTTTGCTTCTTCTGTCGTGTGACAAGTAGCAATGCTTGATAAAGCCAGTTTCTATCGGAAATGGAAATGTTATGGTCTCGGTCGCCACACCCCCCCCCCCCCCCCCCCCACACACACGCACTTCAAGACAAAATGCTGTCTACCAAACTGGCGATCCATTGTGCTGATAAATATCTGCTTGTGTGTGGTGGATATCCGTTATGTCATGTATTAGGCCTAGTAGCAATCCCGGATATGCCAACAAATTGTTTGTTCCTTCGCGTTTAGGTCACTTGATGACCTCACTCATGTTTGCATCACAATAAAATAGTCTCGATACATTGGAGAAACCCGACGGAATTTCAGTTTGACGTGTTGACAGACTTTAGCTAGATGCTTGCAAGGATCATTATTCACAAGGGGGGGGGGGGAGTGGGGGGGGGAGGGGGGGGGGGGGTAAAACTTCTACACGTGGATATTCTGTCAATTATTAAAACTTGAATTCTGAGAAAAGTCATACGCACAAGCAAAGGTTTAGCAAATGGGCAGAGATTGAACCCCGAGTCCATTAACAGAAACTTCATATGTTTTTCTTTTTTTTTTATCTCGTGGAATGTTGACTTATGAACTCTTGCCAGTGTGCACTGTCATTGATGTATCATTAGCACTGTGGTAAGTTATATTTGGATGTTCATATGTGGAAGTTTTGTTGCATGCATGCAGATACTCCAAAATATTCATTTCCTCCTATATTTTATGAATTGTTCGTGCCTGACGAACACTAATTCAGATATATATCACCGGAGCGTGTACAGGCCATGATAAACTTTCGAATCAAAAAGACAAATTTACTATTATTATACTGCATTCACAATCTACTGTTCGCATTTTGTTCAATTCAATTTCATTTATTTCAAACTTGGCATATTTCTTCATCGTCGTGTGACAGCAAGCCTCTCTTATAGAAGTTGTTAACAAGTTGCCTCTATTCATTGTTTTCCTCCATTGTTTATTTAAGCTCTATTCACTAAGTTAAGAAGGCATATCATTAAGACCCAGTGAAAGCTTACTTTAATCTTTATATCAAGTAAACTTGTTATGACATGACGCATTTATTATATTGTATATATAGCCTTGATCACAAGTAAGAATTCAGTTATAGTTTGGATTTCCAAACGTTACTCTGCTTCATTTTATTGGGAAATCCCATAAGCTATTGCTGTAAAATTGTTCGGATATCCAACAAGACTAGTTGTTAAATGTTGATTACTGTTAGACATTTGGATTACCAGATTCAATATTAAATTGTTATCATCTTTAATTTGTCTCCGAGTCATCAGTTGAACACCATTGTTTCAAAGCAGATATCGACGGCCGTTCCCCACGGTTATAATTGGTGAGAGAATCCGCGACTGGACATCTTTTTAGCTTGTCCAAACGATCCAGGTACCACGTTCCAACTGATACTATAAATTTAAAGATGTTCAACAAATTACCCGACAATATGCAGACAATCCTTGATAATCTTCATCTGGATAAAATGAAGATGCAATGGACTCTCCAGACTAGTGAAGATTCCACCACGTTGGTATTGTCATGGAAAAAACAACCACCGCAAAAATCCACTGCAAATAAACTACGAGATGAGCGGCGTATGACGGACTACAACAAAAGGAAAAACACCGAACAGCTACAACAACAGACTTACCGGCATCAGAACATTCAGTTTCCACAGAGTTCCAATAAATCACCAGAAGTTAGTGTATGTGCTTCAGGTGTTTTTACAGAAACAGACAAACACATCCACAAAAACTCAGTGAGTACTCAAACTTATATTAACTCTCCATTAAAAGTCGACGTCAGTGTCAACGCAGCACCAACTTCCACCGACACGCCTGTTCAATGTTCCCCCCAGATGAAAAACATTTCAATTCAGACGCCGCGGGAGGAGTGCTCAGCTCTATCCGTCCACAACCGTCCGAAAAACACTGTCCAGCCAAAAAGAGTTACTGAGACTGTGATCAGATATTGTAGGTCCGTGCAATTTGGCCTTCAATATCTGATTAAATGGAGAGACCATCCAGATGCTGATAACTCATGGGTTAAAGACTGTGAGTTGGACGAGGCAGCTCGAGAGTACATCCGGGACAATCAGAGTAGAATCCCGGGCCTTCGTCCAACTTTGTCAAGACCGGGAACTCCTGAACATAAGAGACACCGGCGGTACAAGCGACCATAATTTTTTTGTATTTCGGAATTTTGGGACGTTACTATTTTAATGGCTTAAATGTGTTGCTGCGGGTCGCATCAATTGGAGCGGCAGAGATTACATCACCGGAGCGTGTACAGGCCATGATAAACTTTCGAATCAAAAAGACAAATTTACTATTATTATACTGCATTCACAATCTACTGTTCGCATTTTGTTCAATTCAATTTCATTTGTTTCAAACTTGGCATATTTCTTCATCGTCGTGTGACAGCAAGCCTCTCTTATAGAAGTTGTTAACAAGTTGCCTCTATTCATTGTTTTCCTCCATTGTTTATTTAAGCTCTATTCACTAAGTTAAGAAGGCATATCATTAAGACCCAGTGAAAGCTTACTTTAATCTTTATATCAAGTAAACTTGTTATGACATGACGCATTTATTATATTGTATATATAGCCTTGATCACAAGTAAGAATTCAGTTATAGTTTGGATTTCCAAACGTTACTCTGCTTCATTTTATTGGGAAATCCCATAAGCTATTGCTGTAAAATTGTTCGGATATCCAACAAGACTAGTTGTTAAATGTTGATTACTGTTAGACATTTGGATTACCAGATTCAATATTAAATTGTTATCATCTTTAATTTGTCTCCGAGTCATCAGTTGAACACCATTGTTTCAAAGCAGATATCGACGGCCGTTCCCCACGGTTATATATAAGTGACTGTAGACCAACCGACGAGCTAAAATTTATGTACGACATGCAGATCTGAGGGCCGGGATCGGTCAAGCTACCATAAATTTGAAAGTTGTCCAAAGAGATCTGGATTTTGGAAGGACAACTCTATCGATGTGATTGAAATAAGAACGCCCTCAAAAGACGCCCTTCGGCGACAGGGATGTTATGCTGAACTCCCGAACAGCAATCGGACGTGTTTCACATATGCTCGAGAGTTGTAGATTTGGACTATTCTGTGGGGAAGTGATTGCAAGGGGCTTCAATTGAATGGGTACTGGATGCAGCGGGATAACTATATGTGGGGTTGTAGGTGGAGTGCCCCCACCCCACCCAGTTTTCCAGTAAAGACATTTTCGTCAGGTCTGCAGTCGAAGATATCAATTCTCCCTTGCTAATGATCGGGCATTTTCTCAAAAGACTAGATCTGAAAATTGGACTCGCCGGGGTCACAAACAGTCGGTCAAAATGAAAGTGTCAATGACACTGTAGCTTAACTTGTCGGTGTCTTGTGTTTGATGAAAAAGATAGTGTTCAATGTTTATGAAAGGATTATGAAATAAGACAAGAATTGTGTTAATTGGGAATATGTTAATTTCTGTTCCCTGTATGCTATGTTTTCAATAAAAATAATTTGAGCTGTTGACTGTACCAAAGAGTTGAGGGGTGGGTTAATGTGGCCCTCACAGTTAATGAATGTGGCCCTCACAGTTAATGTATGTCAACCAAAGTTAACAAGTTACAGTGAAATTATTCCAAAACGAGTCATCCTATCAAGTTACAATGAAATCCCTTCATAAATACGGCCTGTAGACTGTGCTAAAGGTTTTTGGGCTTTGGGCCTGTGTAGCCATCATGATTGACCGATCGCAACCAAAAGGGGACGTCCTCATCTCGACATTATACTGAGTCATCCATCCAAGTTACAATGAAATCCCTTCATAAATACGACCTGTAGTCTGTGCTAATGGTTTTCGAGTTTTGGGCTCGGCCAACCATCATGGTTGAATGATCGCGACCAAAGGGGGACAATCTCATCTGGGCATTATCTGGAGTGATCCTTCAAAATTACAATTACATCCCGTCATAAATATGACCTGTAGACTGTGCTAAAGGTTTTCGGGCTTCGGGCCCCTGTAGCCGTCACAGCTGACCAATCATGACCAAAAGGGGACGCTATCATCTAAACATTATATGGAGTCAACCTACCAACCGACCAAGTTACAATGAAATCCCTCCATAAATACGACCTATAGACAAGGCTAAAGGTTTTCGGGTTTTGGGCTTGGGCAGCCATCATGGCTGAATGATCGCGACCAAAAGGGGGCGTTCTCATCTAGACATTATTTGGAGTCATCTTACCAAGCAACAATGAAATCCCTTCATAAATATGACCTGTAGACTGTGCTAAATGTTTTTGGGCTTCGGGCTCCTGCAGCCGTCGCAGTTGACCAATCGCGACCAAAAGGGGACATTCTCATCTAGACGTTACATGAAGTCAACCTGCCAATTAACTATGAAATCCCTCCATAAATACGACCTGTAGAATGTGCTAAAGGTTTTTGTGTTTTGGGCTTGGGCAGTCGTCACGGTTGATAGATCACGACCAAATGGGGAAGTTCTCACCTAGACATCATACGGAGTCATCCTACCAAGTTACAATGAAATCCCTCCATATGAAATATGACCTACATGCTGTGCTAAAGGTTTTGGGGTTTCGGGCTTGGGCAGCCGTCATGGTTGACAGATCATGACCAAAAGAGGACTTTCTCATCTAGATATTATACAGAGGCAGCCTACCAAGTTACAATGAAATCCCTTCATAAATACGACCTGGAGACTGTTCTAAAGATTTTCGGGTTTTGGGCTCGGGCAGCCATCACGGTTGACTTATCGCGACCAAAAGGGGATGTTCTCATCTAGACATGACCCCAAACCTGGATATGAAATTTCGGGACGATCGGACAAGAACTACGGGGTGTAGCCTGTGCTAAAGGAAAATGTGAACAGACTCACAGACTAACAGACTTCCGCATGCGTGATGGCAATAGCTTATCTTGACTTTGTCAAGTTAAGCTAAAAATGGAGGTCTGCACAGTACGGCCGCCGTGGACTGGTCACGTTCCACGGGTGGTCATTATTTCCACGCACGCAATAATATCATATTCCAAACACTAATTACAGGAATAATCTTCAAAAATTTAATTAATGAAGCACCGGGTACAACCCGGTGCTTCATTAAAATTTTGCTGATGATTTTTATTACTTGGTGAACGCATACGTGGACATCACTGCCCACGCGTGGATTACCACCAGTCCATGGTGACTGTACGGCAGTACTCGATTCGGACTGTTAGTGGGGGAGGGGGCGGCATAACCAATTTAGACTACCGGTACAGTACGTGTTAACTAAATGGAGTTGCATCATGACTACAACTTGCATATCTTATATCTATTTATTTATTGGTGCTTAAGGTCACATACTTATGCACAATGGCTAATCATGACTGTGACAGTTTTACGGGTGGAGGAAGCCGGAGAACCTGGAGAGAACCACCGAGCAACGACGAACAGCTGCCAGCTCCCCAACATCGTAACTCCGCACTGCAGTACAGGCAGGGTTAGATTGGTTGAAGACATGCGCATCATCGACGTGCAGTACGCCTTAGTACACGGCGTCACCGTGCCCACATGTGTACAATCAGGGTTAAGTGCCTTGCCCAAGGACATAACGCGGGCGTCCGAATCGATCGCTCAGATGGTTACCCATCCGAGGACTTAACCGGGCTCGACGTTGCTTAACGTCGGTGATCTGACGAGAACCGGTTACAGCAACGCCACCGCGCCCCGTGTATATCTTATGTATTTACTAATAAATTTCCAAAAGAAGGCTGGAGATTTTTTTAACAATAATCCCAGCTGGCTAACATTCCAACTACATCATCAAGGCTTGACATAGCATGCACTGATGATGTAGATAGGATATTACTCATTCAGGACTCGTGCCATCACAGTCGGGACAACAAAAATGTACATCCCTGCCCCAATTCGGTAATCTTCACGATGCTCCTGACCGGGTGTCCCATCCCCACCCATCCTATATTTATACCTAAGCTGGCTCCTTCAGAGGATTTCCACCTCGGGCATTGGCTCCAGGTCCTATTTTACCAGTTTTTATTTATTTATCGATGCTCAAGGTCACACATTTCTGCACAATAGCTAATCATGACCACAACATCGATATAAACTAAAGTCCAGCCAATCGTTTATACTCAAGTTGCCCATTTTAGAGGACTTTCACCCCAGGCATTGGTTACCGGGTCCTATTTTACCAGTAAAATGCTTCCACGGGAATATTTTACCAGTAAAGCAGAACTTGTATACTACAGTAAACAAGCACTGCTCCACTTCCCATTGTGGGTGCTCTGTGTAGAAAGGGTCAAATTAAACAAATAGAACTAGAGGACTATTGCAAATGAATGTAATGCCCTGCAAAAAAAAAATACAATGTGAAACAATCATTCAAAATAAATCACCAGATCAACTGTTAACTCTTTACACAACGTGAGAGGAAAATCCTAAATAACTGAAATTTTCAATTGTTGCTTTCAAAAGATTATGACTAATTCTTGGAACAAGCTTGATGACTTCGTTTTAATGAGGGTCTCATAGCTACATTTTGGAAGCAAAAATTGAAAACAATAACAAAAATTATAGGTCAATTTTTGAGTACAAAATTCTCTCGATGGCATTTGTACTCAAGTCAAGGAAGCATGGTGGCTCAGTAAGTAGAGGTTGCAGGCCGCAAACTGAGAGGTCCTCGGTTCGAATCCCACCTGCGGTAACTGTATTGTGTCCTTGGACAAGAGACTTAACCCAAACTGCCCAAGTGGGGGCACGGTGACGGTAAGTGCTAAGGCGTACTGCACGTCGAAGGTGCACTTGTCTTCCAGAAATGCTAACCCAGCTTGTGAGGAGTTACTGCGTTGGGGAGACTTACAGTTGCTCACCGTTGCTTGGTGATTCTCTCCGGGTACTCCGGCTTCCTCCACCAGTAAAACTGTCAGACACGAGGTTACCCTGGCTGTCGAAAGTGTCGTTAAATCCCAATAAATAAATACAGTGGAACCCTGTTAATTCAATAGCCACTTTGCCAAAGAAAATTATTCAATTAATAGGAGTATTCAATTAACAGGGATGTGTTACTTTCTTGTATTCTGGAGATAAACTTAACATTTATTCTATTATAATCTTGTTTGACAGAGCTCTCTTGTTTGACAGAGCTCCATGAGCTCTGTCAAACAAGATATAATAGATTAAATGCCTATACTGGATATACCGCGGCAAAATAGGTCTATAAACAAATGAAAACTGAGGAGAGTCAGGGTAAATTCTAGACAGGTTACAAGATTTCTTATTCAATTAACAGGAGTTTACTCTATAACCTATATTCAATTAACAGGTCAAATTTGTACTGGAGGTAAGGTAAATGGTTTTGTGTTGGGAAATTATATTCAATTAACAGGGTTATTCAGTTAAGATGTATCCAATTAAGTGGGCCCCACTGTACTCAGTAAAGGCTTAACTATTTCCATATTTCTGAAAAATTTTGATTTCACCCCTGTACTCTAATGTCAAAGTTATAAAATTTCAAGCACCACATTTTTCCCATAATGAGTCTAGGAATTCAACAAATTCAATCTTGGCTGACAAAGATCAATGAGGTCCGTCCAACAAGATTGAATTGGTCAAATTCCTGATTGTATAATGGCAAAAAAAATTGCAGATTAAAATTTTTTGTATTTTTACATCAGTGTGTGGAGAGGTTTAACTGGTTGAGTGCTAGAAGCACTATCAGGGTTTCAAAAAAAGAGAGGGTACCATTTATTTATTTATTTATTATTGGCTTTTAGCGACACTTTCAACAGCCATGGTCACAGTTCTGGACAGTTTCATGGGTGGAGGAAGCCGGGAATACCCGGAGAGAATCACCAAGCAACGATGAGCAACTGTCAGACTCCACAACATCCAAACTCCAAACAAGCAGGGTTAGCATTGGTTGAAGACAGGTGCACCATCGACGTACCGTACACCTAAGTGCAGAGCACCACCGTGCCCCCATGTGGGCAATCAGGATTAAGTGCCTTACCTGAGGACACAACGCAGTTACTCTTTTCAGGGATCAAACCGTGGGCCTCTCGGTTTGAGAGAGGGTACCAGATCAAAAGCCAACATTTTCCTTGCTCATATTCCATATTCAGTCAAATGCAAATAGTATTTTGTTTGTATAAATTTGTTTTATTACACATTATTGGAGAGTGCCTGTGAACACTCTCCAATAATTTGTAATAAAACAAATTTAGTGAACAAATTCAGACCACCAAAAATAATCTGGCCCTCAACAAGTTAATAATAATTCAGCAGACTGGGTACGATAAGAACATTAACATGGAGCGATGTCTACAGATGTTTACATACTTGCAGCACAGTTTTTTTTTTTGTATTTCAAGATATACTTTCAGTAACTATGACAATATCATGACAAGCAATGATGAACTGGTCTACCACTGTAAATAAACAAGTACTGCTCAACGCTAAACTTTTTTTTACAGCTTTACTGGTGTTTGATTCCACTTTTCACAGCCAGGGTCACCTTGTGTTGGACGGTTTTAGGGGTGGAGGCAGCCAGTACCGGAAGAGAACCACTGAGCAGTGACAAGCAACTGTCTGACTCCCCAAAGTAATAACTCTGCACAAGTATGGTTAGCATTGGTTGAAGGCAAGTGTACCATCAACATGCAGTATACCTTAGTACACAGCGCCACCATGTCCCAACATAGGCAATCAGGATTAAGGCCCTTGCCCAAGGACACAACACAGTTACCACTGGTTGGGACTGAACTATGGACTTTTTGGTTTGAAGTATAATGCCCTATCCACTTAAGACACTGTGCCCCCCCCCCCCCCCTTTTTTATAGATACCAATTGTCAAGTTAAAGCCTGGTGGTTGAAGAAAAGAAGGGGAAGGCATATTCTGCCTTCTGTTAGATAAGCCAAAATTATCCAGCAGCATCAATCAGCCAGCACCAGTGGCGTAGCCAGCCCAAAGCAAGTGAGGGGGACAAATTCATACACATACAGGAACGTAGCTAGAACCGTTTTAATAAGTGTGGGGGGGGGGGATGCAGGAAAAGTATTCCAGGCTGGTGCGTCCCCTACCACCTCCCCCCCCCCCCCCCCCAATCCTCACAAAACACAGATACAGATGTAATGTTTTTTGTCATGATAATGAGAGTATCCGGGAAATAAATAGATCAGTTATTGAGCAGCCATAGGTCGTTGCTACCACGGGTCGACCATGGTTCGGCCCGTGGTAGAAAATTTTTTAATTCCAAGGTCCGAAAACCTCCATTTCCTTGCATCTGAGCAGATATTTTTAAGTTTTTCATGGATATACATTCGTAAGATTTAACAAATCTACAAACTACCCCACTCCCAGATACAGGAAAAGTTTTGTAGGGTTTCACATTTTTAAAATTTTGCGTTCCCCAGACCCTCTCTTCCCCCTCCTCCTCCCAGATGTAATGTGTTTTTCACAATAATGAAGCTTTCTGCCAGGGACAATAAATGAGTCAGTTATCGGGTAGTAAAGGATCGTCGCTACCACGGGCCGACCATGGTTTGGCCCGTGATAGAAAATTTTGGAATTCCAGGGTCCCAAAATCTTCATTTCCTTGTATCTGAGCAGACATTTTTGGGTTTTTCAAGGAAATACAATCGCAAGATTTAACAAATATACAACCTAACCCCCCTGGACCTAACCCCCCTACGATTTTTATGCCAGTTTTGGACATATTTCGAGGACCAACTTTGGGCAAAAGTGGGGGGGGGACGTGTCCCCCCCCAATCCCCCCCTGTGGCCACGCCACTGGCCAGCACTTCTTCATAAAGGTGGTTCTAGAATAAAATGTGTGGGAGCAAGAGAGTTATGACTTGTGGTGTACCCTGTGGGTTTGGCAACTTCAGTTTAACAAACTTGAATTGATATAAGATCAGGAACGTGCATCTTAAATTTGGTTCAATTCGGTCCAGTTTGGATGGACAAAAGATGGAGAATGATAAGCAAAGGACCCCCCTGAGCTTTGCTCAGGTGAGCTAAAACTCAATTCTGTCATTCAGAGTTCATAACTTTCTCATTATAGCATAGTGTATGACCATTCAATGGAAGCATGGTGGCTCACTGTTTATAGCACTGGACGTCAACTCTTAACCCGCTGAGTATTTTCAAGATATTTTTCATTAAATCTAGTCATGGCTGCTGTGATGCAGCCATGACTAGATTTGATGAAAAATTCATCCACATTTATAACCCTTTACCCAATGTAACAGCCAAAACTGGCCAGCGCTATTCTCAAATATCGTCAATTAATTTTCATTAATTTTTCATTTTTTGTCTCAAAAACATAGGTTATGACCATCGTTGGAACCAGCTCGTCATAACCTATGTTTTTGAGACGAAAAATTAAAATGAAAGTGTCAATGACACTTTAGCTCAACTTGACAAACTTGCACTTGGTAAGTTGTAAGTGAACTGGCAAAATTGAAGATCATTGGTACCAATGATTTTTGGCGAAATTTCAACATAACAGCATTGTGTGTGCACAACATCAGAGTAATCCATGCATTTTAAAATGTAAACTGTAAGAATGGCTAAAGGAAGAATACTGAAACACAAATGCAGTAAGTTCAGAGGTTATTGTAAATGGCAACTCTTTTCACAGAAATGAATGCTAATCAATAGCTCTTATCTAAAGGTCTTGCCTAATGAGCATACCAAGTTCAAAAACAATCCCCTGATAAATGTTGCCTGTAGGCCATGTCAAAGAAGAATGTTGATGCACAAATGCAATAAATTCAAAGATTGTTGCTAACAGCAACAGTTTTTGATGGAAATGAAAAGAAAATCGATAGCTCCTATATTTGTCACCCTTCATAAGCATACAAAGTTTCCAAACAACCCGATAATGAATGCTCCCTCTGAGGCATGGCAAAGGAAGATGTTAATGCACAAATGCACTAAGTTTGAAGGTCATTGCTTGTGGCAATGTTTTTTTCTCTCTTTTTTATGGAAATTCATAAATATACCCTGCAGAGAGTGCAAAAAGGATAAGTTGCTGCACAAATGCAGTAAGTTCAAAGGCTGGTGATAACGACAATAATTTTTTACGAAAATGACAAAAAATCAATAGCTCATATTTAGAGGTCACCCCGAACACACATACCAAGTTTCAAAGTGATCTGATCATAAATGTGCCCTGAAGGGTGTGCCAAAGGGAAATACTGAAGTCTGACTGAACTAAGTTCAAAGGTCATTGCCAGTGGCAACATTTTTTGTTTTGACAGAAATGGAAGAAAATCGATAACTCCCATATAGATATCACCCCACACAAGCACAACAGTTTCCAAGCGATCCGGTCAAAAATGTGCACGGCAGGGTGCGCCAAAAGGATATATTGATGCATAACTGTACGAAGTTCATCGAAGGTCGATGCCAGCAGCAACATTTTTTGACAGAAATTAAAGAAAATCAATAGCTCCCATCTAGAGGTAACCCCAAACAAACATATCAAGTTTCAAACCATTCTGATCATAAATGTGTCCTGTGGGGCATGCCAAAGGAATATATTGATGCCTGACTAAACTAAGTTCAAAGGCCGTTGCCAGCGTCAAAATTTTTTGATGGAAATGGAAGAAAATCGATAGCTCCCATCTAGAGGGCACCCCAAACAAGCATGCCAGGTTTCAAAATAATTTGATCATAAATGTGCCCTGTAGGGTGTGTCAAAGGGAAATATTGAGGTCTGACTAAACTAAGTTCTAAGAACGTTACCAGCGGCAACATTTTTTGACGGAAATTGAAGAAAATCGATAGCTCCCATCTAGAGGTCACCCCAAACAAGCATACCAAGTTTCAAAGCAATCTGATCATAAATGCGACCTGTAGGGTGTGCCAAACGGAAATATTGAGGTCTGACTAAACTAAGTTCTAAGAACGCTGCCAGCGGCAACATTTTTTGACAGAAATTGAAGAAAATCGATAGCTCCTATCTAGAGGTCACCCCAAACAAGCATACCAAGTTTCAAAGCAATCTGATCATAAATGCGACCTGTGAGGTGTGCCAAAGGAAATTGTGGACGTACATACGTATGTACGTACGCCCGGATGTACGTAGATGGACGAGAAGTGATGGCAATAGCTTAGCTTGACTTTCCAAGCGATCCAATCATAAATGTGCCCTGCAGGGTGTGTCAAAAGGAAATATTGATGCATACCTGCACTAAGTTTTTACTAAGTTCATCAGAGGCATTGCCAATGGCAACTATTTTTGACGGAAATTGAAGAATATCGATAGCTCCCATCTAGAGGTCACTCCAAACAAGCATACCAAGTTTCAAAGCAATCTGATCATAAATGCGACCTGTGAGGTGTGCCAAAGGAAATTGTGGATGTACGAAAGCCGATGGACGAGAAGTGATGGCAATAGCTCAGCTTGATTTAGTCAAGTTGAGCTAAAAATAGTTATTCAAGTAATTTTTTTGCAAGTGTCATAAGTTTTTCATGTTAGGTAAAGGGTTTACACAAGAAATAACTGGTGAAAAAATCCTTTTAATTTAAACGGAGATAATTTGATTAAATGTGTCAATGCTGCCCATTTTAGAGGACTTTCACCCCAGATAAAGGTGCCTAGATCCTATTTTACAAGTAGTGCAGAGCTGGTTTACCACAGTATACAAGCATTGCTTCATTTCATGGGGTTCTCATGGAAAAGCATCCTACCTTCTGTAGGTTTGCAACTGTTTGTAGGCAAGAGTAGCTGCTATATAGGTAGCCAAGACTTTCCTACAAAGAGCCACCAATGTACTTGTAATGTATCTGGTAGCAGCATGCAAGAATTTAAACTGAAAGGTTGACAGTTTAGTCCTGACCTGTGCAATCTACACTGTGCCCTTGGGCAAGGCACTTAATAGTTATACCCACATGGGGACACAATGGTGCTGTGTACTAGTGTGTACTGCATGTTGACAGTAATAATATTCATTTCAAACACTTATTATGCAGTGGTATAAATAGCCTTTTCTGGGAATAGGGCTGCATGGTATATCGATAAACCGATATATACCGGTATTCAAACCAATATCGATTGAATACCAGTGTAACTGCAAAAATATCGGTTTATCGTCATTATTTATTTACCCGCAATTTAATGTTCAAGATGTTTTGAGTTTTTTAACTTTAGCCCCGAATGAATAATATTATCCCTTTATGCAAGGAGTCTGCTTGTGCCCTCGTAAATATACAAATTCCGCAGTTGAAAAAATAATTTTTAAAAATTTCAACAAAACTATATCATGTGACCCCCTCATTGGAACGAGCTCGTTGAGCCCGTTCCAATGAGGGGTCACATGATATAGTTTTGTTGAAATCTTTGGGGAAAATCTGATAAATTAATTTTGAAAATAATAAATTTTGATATCGTCTGTGTTGGGTAAAGGTTTTTCGAACCGCATCATCAAGGCAAGCAAATTCGCTCCGACTGTGATGCCTCGAGTCAAGATTGCGGTACTTGTGTTCACATATCTGAACAGTTGTATTCTTTTGAATACTGATACCGGTATTCAGTTTTGAATATCAAGCAGCCCAATCTGGGAAGGTGAGGCCATAAAATTTCTGACAAATATTTAGCAATGAACAGCTGCCTCGACACACTGCACCACTGATTACGTTGGCAATTTCATGGCCTTGATACCCATATTAACTGGTTGAGTGCAAGAAGCCACTATCAGTGTTTGCAAAAACAAGACAGTACCAGAGCAAAAGCCAATATTTTCTTTGCTTATATTTCATACTCAGTCAAATGCAAATAATATCTTGTTTATAAAAAAATGTTTTATTACAAATTATTGGAGAGTGCCTGTGGGCACTGTCCAATAATTTGTTGCAAAATAAATTTTGAATACCAACTTCAGACCACAAAAAATAATCTAGCCCTCAAATTCAGACCACCAAAAATAATCTAGCCCTCAACCAGTAAAGTGGGCGTGCATATTCAGTGTTAGAAGATACAATACACACATTGGGAAATGTTCTAGATACACCAAGTGTGGAATCTGGATTATGCTTAAGAACACCATGTAAAATTGCAGCTGAATGGCTGTTAGCATCTGAGTGATATTATGACGTGAATGAAATGCTTCAACACAAAACAGTGTCAAACAATAAAGTTATTAGATTGCCAAAGGTGATCATTTTCTTTAAAATATTAGCTTCATTCACTTAATTAAAGTTTAATCATGGTATAAATACAGGAAACAACACAGAAAGAGGTTTGGGGAACAGGAATCAATCATCCTTGGAGCCTTGGAGCTTGTGAAATACAGGAGAAACTCCACCTTGTGTCATTGATTCCAGTCCCCCATACTCCACCCTATCTGTATTCTGTTTTAGTATCTCACTTACCATGGTAAACATTCCCATTTAACCCTTTACCCAACACAGACGATTTTAAAATTTATTATTTTAAATATCATTTTTTAAATTTTTTCAAACAATTTCAACAAAACCATATCACATGACCCCCCCTCTTTGGAATGAGCTCGATGAGCTCATTCCAAAGAGGGGGTCACATGATATGGTTTTGCTGACATTTTTCGAAAAACAATATTTTTTCAGCTGCTGAATTTGCATATTACACGGGTGGATGCCGGCGGTTCGTTGGGAAAAGGGTTAAGTGGCAGAGTGCTGGAAGCCCATATTTGGGTTTTACTCTTAAGTGCAGGTACCATATTGTAATGGCTTCATATTCTTTGAGGTGAAATTATTTAGTCTCTGCAGATTTACCTTGTAACTATTTATGGGAGAGTGCCTATAGGCACTCTCCCATAAATTGCAACAAGGCAAAGACATATGAACAAATTTCGGTGATCAAAAATAATTTAGAACTCTACAAGTTAACTGGTTGAGTGCTAGAAGCCACTATCAGGGCTTTCAGAAAAAATGTGGATACCTGAACAAAAGTCAACATTTTCCTTGCTCATGTTTCATACTTAGTCAAATGCAAATGATATTTTGTTTATATAAATTTGTTTTATTATACGCTAAACTGTGAAGATATAGAAATTTTCACTTTCAAGGTCTCAATCAAAATGAATATGAGTCAAATTATCACTGGAAATGATCAATTTGTTCTAAAAACATATAATGAAAAGATAATCTACTTTTTTTGAGTGGATACTGATCATTTCCAGCAATAATTCAACACGTATTCACCTTCAATTGATGCATGAAACCCGCCAGCTGAATCAGATCACAAGACATTCCTGTTCCGAGTATCGATCAAATTACTTCTGCGTATCAATGTGCATCAGCTGTTTACTTTCACGCATCAATTCAAGGTTAAACGAGAGGAATTATCAATAGGAATGATCAGATTCTTATAAAAAGCGTATAATAAAAGAAAATCTAGTGTTTTTGAGTGGATACTGAAAATTATTGCACTTGTGACTGAGACAAATGGTTATTTTAACGTGTGCGAGCGCTCGCGAAAAATAAACATTTGTCTCGGTCACTCATGTGATAATTTTTGGTATCCACTCAAAAACACTAGATATCCTCTATTTATTATAAATTACTGGAGAGTGCCTACAGGCACTCTCCAATAATTTGTAATAAAACAAATTTTGCATAACAAATTTCATCATTAAAAATAATCTACCCCTCAACCAGTTATTTATTTATTGGTGTTAAGGTCACATACTTATGCACAATGGCTAATCTTGATCGTGACAGTTTTACGGGTGAAGGAAGTACCTGGAGAGAACCACCGAGCACTGCGCAGCTGCCAGCTCCCCAACATCGTAACTCCGCACTACAGCACAGGCAGGGTTAGATTGGTTGAAGACATGTGCACCATCGATGTGGAGTATGCCTTAGTACATGGCGTCATCGTGCCCCCATGTGGACAATCAGGCTTAAGTGCCTTGCCCAAGGACACAACGCGGGAGTCTGAATCGATCGCTCAGATGGTCACACATCCGAGGATTAACCAGGCTTGACATTGCTTAACTTTGATAATCTGACGAGAACCGGTTACTGCAACGCCACCGCACCGCCCTCAACCAGTTAAATAAACTAAAGTACCCTGTGTAGATTAAAAAAAAAATAAAAATAAAAAAAAATAGTGGAGTTAGTTTAAGAGTTTAAGAGAGACGACAAAACAATTACAAGTTCAAAACATGCATGAAGGATATCTTGAAATGTGAAAGGTGCATTAATTAATCCAATAACATGTTAAAAAATACTATTAATTCAACTCAAATTGAGAAACATGTTAAAACTTACAAAATACATTCAAATTGTTCCTCTAATTTGAAATAATCAACTGAAATGTAATTTCTTTGTATAAAAAGTTAATACTGCAATAAACCATACATCATCCCAACAAAGCTATCAATAAAATTTACAACTATAAGTGTAGAGAACACATAAATTTAACTGATAGAGTGCTGGAAGCTCATATCTGGACTTAATTCCGAAGGGCAGGTACCACAACTGAAAGGATTCATTATCTGTGGCTATAGTTTATATTACCTTTGGAGTGAAATTATTTCGACTTTAAGGATTTGCTTTGTTACAATTTATCGGAGAGTGCCAAAAGGCACTCTCCCATAAATTATAACAAGACAAAGACTTGTGGATAAATTTTGATGATTAAAAATAATTTGGCACTCAACCAGTTAATAACTACTGCTTAACTCTTAACTTTCTATATTTATTTCTTTATTGGTGTTTAAGGTCAGATATTTCAAAACAATGGCTAACGATGACTGCAACATAGATATAAATTCAAGTTCAGCCCTTCATTTATACCTATGCTGCCCATTTCAGAGGACTTTCACACCAGGTAATGGTGACCAGGTCCTATTTTTCTAGTAATGCAGAGCTTATTTACCACAGTATACAAGCACTGCTCCACTTCTCGGGGTTCTCATGGAAAGGCATCCTACATTCTGAGGGTTTGCAGCTGTTTGTAGGAAAGAGTAGCTGCTGTATAGGCAGCCAAGACTTTCCTAGAAAGAACCATCAAGGTACTTGGAATGTATCTTGGACATTTACCAAAAGCTGTATTTTAGGACACCTGTTATGTCACAGTAAATGTCATCAAAATGAGAATTAGGTTAGGGATTAAACTAATAAAATGTAGTGGATCACAGTTAATTGAATATATTTTAACTGTATAACCCTGTTAACTGTGTATAACCTTCAAACACGAAACCATGTACCATACCTTCAGTACAAATTTTATCAGTTGACTGCATAAAGATTATAGTCAAATCTTGCTAATTTGGGTTTAATCCCGATCCGCCCACATTCTGAATTTCACACCTTCTAATTAACCCTTTACCCAACGAAGTGGCCACATCTGCCAGCAAAATATGCAAATTCAGCAGCGGAAAAAATATTATTTTTCAAAACAATTCAACAAAACCATAACATGTGACCTCTCTTTGGAACGAGCTCGTTGAGACAGTTTTATGGGTGGGGGAAGCCAGAGTGCATGGAAAGAACCACTGAGTAGTGGCAAGCAACTGTCAGACTCCCCAACTAACTCTGCACAAGCAGGGTTAGCATTGGTTGAAGACAAGTGCACCATCATATACCTTAGTACACAGTGCCACCGTGCCCCTTGTGGGCAATTGAGACAATGCAGTTACCCCTGGTAGGAATGGAATCATGCAGACTAATGCGTAACCACTGAGTCATCATGCTCCCAACAGGTTAAATTTGTGCTAAAAGTAAGGTAAGTTGCTTGGTATTGAGAAGTTATATGCAATTAATAGGTTTATTATGTTAATAAATATATAATTAAGTGGGTCTCACAGTATTTTTAATGTCAATAACAGTTTCAAGGGACGATCATCTCTCAACTTCAGATAAATATTGAAGTATGCATTACATTATTAGTGGGGATTTTGAGGGGATCCTTTAAAAAAAAAAGTGGTACTTATGACAGGTGCAGCAAAATGTAATGGCAAGAAAATCTAGAAGTAGAACAGTGGCAGTGGTTTCTAGTCAGGTCATGGCTATCAACAACTACCCAATCATTAGATGTATAGGGTTTAATCCATGAAAATTAGGAAGAGGTATTTTTCTGTGGTGATGATATACTAGGGTCATCAAAACCTGTCAAGTTCAAGCAAACTATGTCATAATTCTAGGAACACCAAAAGATCAGTGGTGTCTGACCACTGATCAATTGCAGTCTCTGGAATTGAGGAATTTAAACCAGCCCTGAAGCAACCATCTGAAAACAATAGTACCTACATCTATGCATGTAATGTGTTCAGGATTTATTTATTGGTGTTTAGGGTCACTTTCAGCAAATTTAGTTATCTCATAACTGTGACATAGGGGCAAAGTCAAGTTTAGTCAATTGTTTATACATATGCAGCACATTATAGGGGAATTTCACCTCAGGAATTGGTTGCAGGTACTATTTTACCAGTAAAGCTGAACTTGTTTACCATGGTCAAAAAGCACTGCTCTACTTCCTGGGGATGGGGATGATCGGGACTTGCACTCAGTACTAACTGGTACTGATAGATGGTAGGTCAGGGCAAAAATGGTCAGTTCAATCAGGAACATTACTGCCTATTTCACATTCGTGGGGCGGCGACACAAAAATTTCAACAATACCGTATCATGTGACCCCTCTTTGGAATGAGCTTGTTCCAGTGAGGGGGTCACATGATATGGTTTTGTCAAAATTACTGGAAATTTTTTTAAAATATTAAAATAATAAAATTTTGATATCGTCTGTGTTGGGTAAAGGGTTTAAAAAAAAAAAGAAAAAAAAAGGAGAATACCACAGCAAAAACCACCATTTTACTTGCTGACGGTTCACGTTCAGCTGAATGCAAATGTTTTATTTATATAAATGTTTCACATGATATGGTTTTGTCAAAATTACTGGAAATTTTTTTAAAATATTAAAATAATAAAATTTTGATATCGTCTGTGTTGGGTAAAGGGTTTAAAAAAAAAAAAGAAAAAAAAGGAGAATACCACAGCAAAAACCACCATTTTACTTGCTGACGGTTCACGTTCAGCTGAATGCAAATGTTTTATTTATATAAATGTTTTATTACAATTTATTGGAGAGTGCCAGTGGGCAGTAATTTATAATAAAATAACTACTGAATAACAAATTCAGAAAAAAACAAAAATAATCTAGCCCTCAAGCACTTAACAGTTTTCATATACAGTAGAACCTGTCTTGAGAGACCGCCCTTTGGGCCACACAAAAGTGGTCTCTCAAGACAGGTGGTCTCTCATAACAGGTTTCAGGTTTTCTCAAGTCAGTGAATAACCAACCACAAAATTCAGAAATGGAGAAGAATAGATTTTTGTAATTACTTTGTAGTTGTTCTTTTTTATGGAGTTTTTGTAACAAATTGAAATGGACTGTTATAAAAATTATAAAAATAAATTAGTGTTGAAAATCTTCATTGAAGATTTTCAACACTAATTTATTTTTATAATTTTTATAACAGTCCATTTCAGTTTGTTACAAAAAGATTTTCAACACAAATTTATTTTTATTCCTATCTGTCACATTTCAGGTATGTATGAAATTGTTTATTCAGCAATAATCCTAATCTTTTCACAGGGCTCTTATAAGAACATCTCAATCTTTAATGAGTTAGCAATTGACACCCAATTGAGAGCTTTTAATATTTTAATTATGCTAATATAACCACAATGGATTTTCCAATTCCAGAACAGGTAAAAAGTTTTTGTCATGGTTTCAGTCTTCAAAGGGGCGGTCTCTCAAGACAGGTCCATTATGGCATAAAAATACAAGTTGGTACCAGGTCACAGTGGTCTCTCAAGACAGGTGGTCTCTCAAGACAGGTAGTCTCCCATAGCAGGTCCATTATAGAGTAAAACCAAGCGGTGCCTGGTAGATGTGGTCTCTCAAGACAGGTGGTCTCTCAAGACAGTGGTCTCTCAAGACAGGTTTTACTGTATGAATTTATAGCTCAAAACATGTATATTGTAACTCTTCTAACTGAACAGTCACTTTGCCAGAGCAAAAATGAAATCCTTATAAGTTATTACTTGATTAGTTTCATATCGCGCAAGATATTTATTTTATATTTATTTATTGGTGTTTAAGGTCACATACTTATGCACAATGGCTAATCGTGACCGTGACAGTTTTATGGGTGGAGAAAGCCAGGATACAGGGAGGGAACCACCGAGCATCGACGAGCAACTGCCAGCTCCTCAACATTCTCTGTTCAAGCTCCACTCAAGCAGGGTTACAGCAGTTGAATACATGTGTACCATCGACGTGCAGTATGCCTTAGTATACAGTATCATTCTGCCACAATGAATTGTCTTTTATTTGCACGAAAATAGGTGAAAACTTGAGGTGGAAAAATCAATTTGGGAAAAAATGGTGCCCAGCAGAGGGGGTGTATGGACTCCATCCCTATGGACAGTCTGCTTATTTCCTGGCTTGTTTTGCAGTATACACTATACAGTTTATGTATACATATTAAATTAAAATCATGTGAAAGTAGAAGTATACTACAGGGAGATTTTTATTAAGGTTTAATGACACTTTAGGAGCCAAGGTCAGATCATGTCGGTGACAGTTTTATGGATGGAGGGAGCCGGAGTACCCAGAGAGAACCACCGAGCAGCTGCCAGCTCCCCAACATCATAACTCCACACTGCAGCACAGGCAGGGTTAGACTGGTTGAAGACATGCACACCATTGACGTGCAGTATGCCTTAGTACAAGGCGTCATCATGCCCCCATGTGGACAATTGGGGTTAAGTGTCTTGCCCAAGGACACAATGTGAGAGTCCGAATCGATCGCTCAGATGGTCACCCATCCAAGGACTAACCGGGATCGACGTTGCTTAACTTCGATGACCTGACGAGAACCAGTTACCATAACACCACTGCACCCCCTAAAGGGAGATGACATAGCCAGATTGGCTGCCTTCCTGTTATCCAAGATGATTTGTAATGAGAGTAAATTTTTTCAAGGTTATCAAGCTACAAGCAAAAGGAGCACCAGTTTACTAAGAATTTGTTCCCAAACATTTGTCTTATTACAATATATTGTAGAGTGCCTCCTATAAATTGTAATAAAACAATTTTGTTTAAACATTTTTGGGGGTTTCAACTATTGAGCAAATGATGTAATGAATACAATATAAAGCCACCATAGTGGCTTTCAGCACATTTCTGTTGAACCCTGATAGTGGCTTCTAGCACTCAATCAGTTAATCAATCACTATACTTTTCATCCAATTAACCCTTTACCCAACAAATCGCCTGCATCCGCTTGCGTAATATGCAAATTCAGCAGTTGAAAAAATATTATTTTTCAAAAACTTTCAACAAAACCATATCATGTGACCCTCGTTGGAACGAGCTTGTCGAGCTCATTCGAACGAGGTGTCACATGATATTGTTTTGTTGAAATTTTTTTAAAAATTGGAAAAAATTATATTTAAATTAATAATTTTTGATATCGTCTGCGTTGGGTAAAGGGTTAATCTCTTTTCATTCAATTAACAGAGATTAATCAGAAAGCTGTTTGAATCTAACAGGTCAAGTCTGTTTCACTCATATAATAAATATCTTGGTGACTTATCTAAGATGACTAGCAGACGACACTGGCCAAAAACTTTTGAATAATTAAAATTTTTAATTTTTGCATCCAAAACATGTGAGTGAACTGAAAAGCTTGTTCCAACGAGCAGTGATAAGATATAATGCGGATGTGGAAATTAAAAACGAAATAAAAAAAATATTAATTGCAACTTTATGTGAATTTTGTTAGTCGGGATATGGCTGTTACGTCAGGTAAAGGGTTAAATGCAATGGATGAACACATAAAAATTTTTAATCGCACAATGTGAACCAAATTTCAGTGATTGGATCGCACATGGGAAATCTTGCTTCGCAAACTGCGATGCGATCCCGACAAAAAATAACCTGCTTGTTGATGATCATGTTTAAGATGTTTCATCAAAAGTAGTTCCTCATCCAAGAAGTTGTGTGCACAAGAATTTCATACAAAAATTAATAAATCTAGGTTCAAGAAGAGATAATTCACTTGAAACATTTTCGTAACCTGAAATTTTGGAAGTTTGTTTCTTTATTGGAGTTTAACAGCACTCAACAGCCAGGATAACATCATGCCAGACAGTTTTATGCGTCGAGGATGCCGGAGTACTCAGAGAGAACCACTGAGCACTGCTGAGCAACTGTCAAACTCTGCAGCTTTCTAACTCTGGACAAGTAGGCCAGAGTTAGGAGCAGTCGAAGGCAAGTCCACCATCGATGTGCAGAACGCTTTATTACACAGTGCCACTGTGCCCACACATGGGGATTAAGTGTTTTGCTGAAGGACACATACACAGAATGACTTGCGCATGTGAATGGGTTAATCGATATGGCACGAGTGCCAACCCGGAGGGATACAACAAGAGGCCGCCTTCATGCCAAAAAAAATTATTAGAAGGACACCCAGCAATTCATCTGACAACTATCGACAAAAAGAATACATTTTATTGCCAACAAAATTTGCTATGGGAACCTGTGTTACTATTTCATCTCCTGAGTTCCAATGTGTTCTATGTGCCTATGTTCCTACCTACACATTGGAACTCAAGAGATGATTTTTAGCTATCGCAAGCGATTCAAATTGTAATAGTGGTGCACGATTGTACACAAATTAAGTGAAATTTCGCTTCTTTATAAACATAGTTTGTTAATGATTTCTGTTCCGCACATATGTGCGGAACGGATTTTCATTTTCCGAATGGTTTAGTCTTGCTGCAGATGGGGATTTCACAGAACAGGCATGTAATAAATTGCAGTTTCTGCTGGTCAGGATCGAAGAGTGAACCTTCCGGTCTAAGTCCAATGTCTAACAGCCGACCAACCTGAAAGTTGGAGAAGCATGTGCATGTCTACTTGCTAGTAATCAGACATGTCAGGTTCAGGAAAAACAGTCCATAAACCTTGAAGGGGTTGTACACATACAAGTTTCATATAGAAATCTATAATAAATTAATCTTCAAGAGGAGATAATTCAGTTAAAAACTGTTGCACTTTGAAAATTTGGGAGTATGCATATCCATGAATGCAAATAATCGTACTTGAGAAGTTTCATCAAAATTGTTTCATAATGCACACAAGCACAAAATGAAGTGGATGGGACAGGACAGCCGAATGGGAAAATGGGACAGATATTCAGGTGAATGCTATTTGGACCCCACTTCAGAAGATGATTTGTAGTCAAACAACTGTAATAAAAATTGTTCTAATTTCTTTCTACTGAAAAATTTATTATGTGGAATCACTTTTTGGAAAGCTCTCTGTCAACAAAACATAGGTGTGGTACCTTAAAACATAGAAATAGATGAGAAATTTCACTGCTATTATTTCCATATCTTAAGAGTATAAGGCTCTGTAATTTGGTTAAAAAAACACGGGCAACATTCTTGTTCACAATATATATATTTTTTGTTGTTGTACATTTGACTACACTTTTACTGTCCACCTTCTGTGGTTTTGAAGACGTTTCTAGATAAGTCTTGGCTGCCTATATTGGCAGCCAAGACTTGCTTGAAACAAATGGCAAAGTACCTGGAGTCCAGGCCAGAAAATAAGCAGTCTGACATTTGCAGAATGAGGTCCCCAGAGGGTGAATTTGATGATGCTATCCCACACAGTTGGCCAATTTATCCTCTGGGTACCACTTTCTCTTTAGTTTTGAGACTCTGATTCAGACTGAGGTTCACAGAGGGTAAATTTAGTGATGCTACCCTGCTGTGCAGGATAGCATCACTAAATTCACCCTCCGGGGACCTCATTTTGCAGATGTCAATCTGCTTATTTTCTGGCTTGCTGGAGTCTTACTTGAACATTTACACAAAGGCTACATGTTGGGGCACCTATTCTGTTGGAGGAGTCAGAAGTGATCAAAGTCAGAATTAGGCCTTCAAGGGTAAAGTGACATTTTTTTCCTGTATACAGTGCACGGAGGGTGGATTGTTACCAAATCACCCATGGAGTGGTAGTATCACCCAAGGTACTACTCCAAACTTTTGTACAGAAACTCAAGAAGCACAAGCAAAGTTTAAATTTATTTATTTATTTATTTAGTGGTGTTTAAGGTCACATACTTATGCACAATGGCTAATCGTGACCGTGACAGTTTGACGGGTGGAGGAAGCCGGAGTACCCGGAGAGAACCACCGAGCAACGATGAGCAGCTGTCAGCTCTCCAACATCGTAACTCTGAACTCTCCACCACAGCACAGGCAGGGTTAGATTGGTTGAAGACATGCGCACCATCGACGTGCAGTACACCTCAGTACACAGCGTCATCGTGCCCCCGTGTAGGCAATCGGGGTGAAGTGTCTTGCCCAAGGACACAATGCGGTTGCCGCAGGTGGGATTCGAAGCAAAGTTTCAACCAAGCCAAGTTTCAATGAGGGGTAGCACTGGCTGAAACTTTGCTTATGCTAATTACACTTTGCAACAAATTAGCATTTACAGCTTGAGAGAAAACATCTAACTGTTCATACTTTTACTGCTCGATTAGAGGATTTCCACACTAGATAGTCAATGGGCCCTCTTATATCAGTAAAGCAGAATGCCCGAGGGAAACCCAGGACATAAAGCAATAATTAAACTTTTTTTCGGTTCATGCGTTTTCAGATAAAACGATTGGCTCACACGATTCTGTTTTTTCTTTTCATAACTCAATGAACCGAAAAAAACACAATCAGGTCCGCCCTCAGCCACGCCCCTAAAATACCAGTCTTCGGAGTTGCAACATGGTGTCAAATCAGTAGAAGTTACAACACTGGCACGTTCTAAAGTGAAAAAGAAAAATAAATTTATATTACTAATTTATCACCATGAAATTATTTATAAAATATTGAAATGAACGTGGTGGGTCAATTTTTCTTTTTCTTGACAACTGTATTTATTTGACATTTCAATTTTTACGCACACTGGGTGATCGTCTGCGTTCATCGTTTTACCCAAATCGATTGTAAACAATGGCTGGTCATGACGAATAAGGCAATTTTAACATTGAATTCAACTAATTTCATGTCATCTGGCTTTATATCTAACTCTACTTTTACAAACTGTGTTTTTCAGTTCTCAGGAAACGGTCAAATCCAAAATACAATGTAATACTGATGGCCTACTTCCACCTACCACGGAACGTAACTTTTACGTGAAGTGAACAGTTGAATGAAATTTGAGGGAGGCGTGGCTTATGATGTTTTCTTTGCATTACGTAATTCATTGGTCAATAAAAAATTTAATGACATAAGTTCATTTGACTTGGAAAGTGTGTCATTTGCTACCTGCATTTCAATAATATGCGCCCTCTTTTATGCCAGAAAAATAATATGTCTACCAGTTTTAGTTTTTAAGTGTTTGTTCGCTAAAGTAGAGGATGACTAACACTATTTATTTATTTGGGTCACGAACGTTTAATTATAAGGAATGATCGTTTCTTTTTGTCTATTTCTTGAGTTATGAACCCCAAAAAACAAAGTCCAAACTGTGTAAATGGTAGCCCATTTACACAGTTTGGACTTTGTTTTTTGGGGTTCATAACTCAAGAAATAGACAAAAAGAAACGATGATTCCTTAAGTGTTTGTTTACTGTGGTAACAGGTTATGTCTTCACAAGTATTATCATAGGGCCTGGGACTGAAACTAGGGGTGCCATCTAAAATGGGTATTGGAATTATAAACTATTGGCTCAACTTCACTTTATACCTGTATTGGGGCCATGATACAACCATAGAAGCATTAAGTCACCATAATACCCAATAAATAATAACAGTACAGTAAAACTTTTCTACACCTGTACACAGGCCTTAAGCTGCTTCTTGGGGCTCCCACAGGGAAACTACCAAAATTATATATGAAGTTAATGTTACTTTCAGGTAATGAAACTCCAACTACCGGTAGATGTATATACAAAGTGAAGCAGTATCAACTATTTATATTTATACTGGCCACATGAGACGGGTAGCACCCAGAATTGGTGACTGGTGTACTACTCTATAATGCATTTACAAGGACTTCTGTAACAATGTACATAAAACACTTTATTTAAAAAAATATGTTTAGCAAATTAACCCTGTGCCTGTGGCAGGCAATATACCTTACCATTACAAAATACTGTGGTTCTTCGTGGTGGTATAATACTTGTTTTAACCTTTCACTCAAAATGAATAATAGATAATATTTGCTGAACACTATTTAATTAACTAAGAATTTTCATTATTTACCTCAAAAACAAAGCTTTTGTCCTCTCACTGGACTGTGCTGAACAAGCTTGTTTCAATGAGGGGTCAAAAGCTATGTTTTTTAGACAAAAATAAAAAAAAATAATACAATTTTAATAACGATTTTTGTGCATAGGGCTGCTTATGGTCATTACGTTAGGATACTGGTTAACAGAAACCAGTAGTTCTCTTATCTATGAGTACCTGATGCTAGACTCGACTGAATTTTCCATCAAATCAAGTCATGGCTGCTTCACATAAGCCATGACTTCATTTTATGAGAAATTCAAGAAAAATATTCCTAAGGTTTAGAGTTGGTGGATACATCTATAAACGTTTCTTATTACTACTGTTAATAAAATATGGTTTCCATTTTTTACCTGTATCCAATGTAAGACGAATTCCAGCGAGCACAAAAAACAAAATTATAATACAAACACAAAAACAATTTTAACTTCTTCATAACATCTCCCAATATAATAGCCATCCTCTTTCACTTTCTGCCATATGAAATCAAATTATAAGAGTCAAAGGTGAATAAATTGTCCTCATCTCAAGAGACTATTACTCAAGTGGAAAAGATTATTCTATCAGCAGCAACATGAAATAATAAAAATAATTTACAAAAAAAAACAGTTTTAGCACTTCTCACCCCTCAACAATTTTCTGGAAATATTCATGAGCCCTTCTGAACCAACTACTAAACAATAGAGCTGTAGGTTAACCGAAACCGAACCGAGGTTTTTAGTTTTTTCAAAAAACCGAAACCGTCGACATCCCGTAATCTGAGGTTTTTCGTTTTTTATTAAATACTCTCTTGCTGCACAAATTCACAGAATGTAGCCATCCCAGAGTAGTGAGAGTACCCAGACACTGCCAATGGCAGTGTCTGGGTACTCTCACTACTCTGGGAAGGCTACATTCTGTGAATTTCTGACATTTCAGTTTAGCTGTGTTTGCAGCTTTCCTCAAGTTGCGTGTAGGTGTCAGACCTCGAAAAATGGCCAAGCACAATAGAAGTTCCGTATATTTAGGTAATTATTATATTGGCCTTCCTGATTCTTCATGTATTATAGCTTATTTCTGGCATTCATTGAGTTTCACTCATTTTCACTACCGTTCAGTTATGACTCCGGACATAAGAATGAGTTTTATTGAATTTTACTTGGCCTCATGAACAAACCGAAAACCGAACCGAACCGAGGTTTTACTCCACCTGAAAAACCAAAACCGAAACCGAACAAGAAATTTAAAAACCTACAGCTCTACTAAACAAACTGTCAAAAAGATTGAAAGTTTGTCTTATCTATTTTTTCAGCAAGTTTATCTTATGACCCCCTTATTGGACTAAGTTTGTCATGTCTAAGGCCAAAGAAAAAAAAGTTTTGGTTTGGGTTACCCAACCGACCCTATTTTAAGCATGTGACTCCAGAAATTTTATCAGCCTTTCAAAAATCGCGATCTTTATGTAGCACCATAAACCCGAAAACGTTGCTAAATTGGTATGGATTTTACAGAGTATGTTTCTCCACTGAAATGGAGCCTGCGCATTTCGCAATTTTAATTTGTCATATTGCCGACTTTCGTCTGAAAGATGTCAACAATCTTGGCTTTAACAAAAAAGAAATGCCCTCATTAGGGCGAAATAAAGAAATTCCAATCTGTTCCCTACGATAAGACTTTTGGGAAGATTTTACAGATTTGCATGGGGAGTCCAGTCCCACCTCTGCTAACTTTGATAACATTTATCGTCAGACAATATTATCCAAGTTAGGCACCTTATTCCCTGGGCCTGATTTGGTGGCCGTGAATGTTGCCCAAAATAAAATGAGACTGATGAGTGCTTGGCTATTCAAGTTTAATAACAGCACACCTGTTATTCTTACATGTGTAAGATATTGTATTCAATAATTAAAAGAAGTAAACGCTCTTTCCGGTAGAGGAATGGAAAGAGCGGTTACTTCTTTTAACCCTTTACCCAACGAATCGGCGGCATCCGCCCGTGTAATATGCAAATTCAGCAGTTAAAAAAATATTATTTTTTCAAAAAATATCAACAAAACCATATCATGTGACCCCTCGTTGGAACGAGCTCATCGAGCTCGTTCCAACGAGGGGTCACATGATATCGTTTTGTTGAAATGTTTTGAAAAATTTGAAAAAATGATATTAAAATAATAAATTTTTATATCCTCTGCGTTGGGTAAAGTGTTAATTATTGAAAAATATGGAGTCCCTTTTCTTTGGACTTTTACTTTGTGCTACTATTGCATTCAAGGTCGTCCAGTGCTATCTGTATCCAAAAGGAACAGTTTGCTGAAGTTCTCGGAATGAAACATTTGCATAATTCATGGGAAGGATGTATGCCAGTATCTTTAAAAATTTGCAATATGCTGATAAAAAAGACAAATTTTTCTATTAAAAAAACCAAGACGATTTTCACCCCAAAAGCCACCAGAATGAACAAACTAGTGCCTGTGGTGCATGGGGAAGATGCCTTCATCTGTCACTGACGACAATTGTTCCTCTCGAGTTTATTGGGATAAATAAACAGAAAATAGGTTATCTAAAAGTTTCAATTTTATGCCCTGCCTCATACTTGCTTTAATATATGTCCTGTTTCTATAATTAGCTGGCTTGTTAAGCAGAATAATACCCATTGTTCTGCTTTTCTCATATTGGGTATGTTGCATTTCGCCCAAATGAGGATAATCCAGCTTAATTATTCATCTCAAAGTAAAAATAATTTTTAAAAAACCCCTACCTACCGATCCTATTTTTTTCAAGCATGTAACCCAAACCACAACAATTTTTTTTTTTTTTTTTTTTTGGGGGGGGGGGGGGGGGGGAGGAGGGTAATGACTCCATTTTATATAAGCTGAAGAATAGAGTTGGATCAATTACTAATAATATGCCATCATACAGTCATGATACGTTTCTTACAATTCAATTTGTATCATGACATGTTATGTAATGTGAAATACAAGGGCAGACTGGACCAAGAAAAGTAACCGGGAAATGCATCATGGTGGGCCCCATAGAAAATTTTAAACTCAACGAACATTGCTTCCTCGCATCTGAGCAATCACACAGAGGACATTTCGATGGCATTATTTTCTTCATTACTCATTTATTAAGTGCAAACCAATCATGCTGACCATAGTTCGGCCTAACTGGAGAAAATTTAGATTTTTCAAATTAAAAGAATGTTTCTTGCATCTGAGTGACCAGTGGTAGACAAGACAGCTGGTATATATCGAAATGTTCTCTATGTGGATTGACATTGGCAGTCCACATAGGGAACATTTCAATATACCGGCATTCTGTGCAATGGGATTCATTTCGCATGTTGGGCGTTTTCACAAAATTTCAAGCACCAACAGATGTTGGGCTGCATCAGTTTTGGGGCCCCAGGGACCACTTAATAGGGGGCCCACTGGAACTTTTCCTAGTAGACCATATGGCCAGTCCACCTCTGGTAAAAGGATAGAAATAATGTCAGGCAAAACAACTTTTGGATTTTAAAAGCTACTGTAGTGAATTTATTGGTGTTTAATGACACTTTTGAGTCAGGGTCACCTTGAGTCAGACAGTTTTATGGGTGGAGGAACCCTGAGTACCTGAAGAGATGGAGAAATACACCAAGAAACTGTGAGCAACAGTCAAACTCCCCAATGCACTAACTCTGCAGAAGCTGGGTAAGCACTGGTTGAAAACAAGTGCACCATCAATGTGCAGTACGACCTAGTCCACAGTGCCACCATGCCATCACGTGGGTAATCAGGATTAAGTGCCTTTCCCAAGGACATAATGCAGTCACTCCTAGTGGGGATCGAATCGTGGATCTTTCGGTTTGAAGTTCAATGCCATAACCACTGAGCCACCATGCTCCCAGGTGCAGTGAAACCCTGTTATTTGCATACCAACACTGACAGTGATAAATACGTGACTAAAAGGATTATTCAATTAACCAAATAGTAGCAAATTGCCTCTATTCTGCAAAATATTTATTTGATTAATCCTTTATATCTTGTTTGACATCATAGAGCTCTGTCAAACAAAATATATGGCATTAACTCCTAGCACTCTGGTAGTATTTCAGATTTTTGGGCACCGACTCCATATTGCCCATACGGCATGAAAAATGTAACAAATTATATCTTGTTTGACAGAGCTCATTGAGCTCTGTCAAACAAGATATAATTTTTTTAAATTCTCATTTGCATTGTGGAAAAAATTTCTGCTGAAAACTTTGGTATTTTGACATCAGAGTGTAGAGGATTAAATGGTCACAACATATTTTATGTGCAAAAAAATACACTGGAAGATAGGACATCAAATCAAATACTAAAATTACTGAATGCAAGTGGTCATCACATGGAGAAGTTACATACTGTTTAAAGTGTGCATTCAAATTTTTTAATTAAATTGAAGCAACTAGAAATGAATACATGTAAAGCCCCACAAAGTAGTTCTGTTTCTCAGGCCATTTTTACATTTTTTTGTAAAATTGCATGTGGGCGGGTGGTTTTTTGGATATTATTTTGTAATTATTTATTTATTGGGGTTTAATGACACTTTTGACAGCCAGGGTCATCTTGTGTCAGAGAGTTTTATGGGTGGAGGAAGCCAGAGTACCTGGAGAGAACCACCGAGCAATGGCAAGCAACTGTCAGGCTCCCCAACATACTAACTCCACACAAGCAGGGCTAGCATTGGCTGAAGACAAGAGCAGAATCGATGCACAGTGCGCCTTAGTATGCAACGTCACCGTGCCCTCATATGGGCAATGGGGTTGAAGTGTCTTGCTCAAGGACACAACACAGTTGCCACAGGTGGGATTCAAACGGAGGGCCTCTCAGCTTGCAGAATGCACTTCTACCTACTGAGCCACCGCTGCCCCCATTGTTTATAATTATTTCTTTGCTTTATCTTTTGGGCCTCATAACCTACAGAATAGCATGGGTGGTGGTGTATTCCGTCCCTTGAGTGCAAGAAGGCTTTGCAATGCTAAAATGTTGCACTCATGGGACAAATTTATCAATTTTATTAACTTGGGTAAAATATCAGACATAAACCTTTTAATTTTTATTTTGTTTTTAAGTTTGCATTGGTTACAAAAAGAGAGCATGCGGCAGCCAAAAGGACCATGTGGGAGGGCCTGAGAAACAGATTTTTAACTTTTTAAGGCCCAATGCAAAGTATATGATAGATGTAGTTGCATGCCATGAGAGATAACAAATATCTGATACATATTGTATCGTGGATATTGAATTGTGATGAAAATCATATCATGAGGAAAGCATATCACTGCAGCCCAAGTCGAGGCGGATGAAATCTACAATCCTGAAAAATAATATTAGCACTGTTATTAGTACCATTTGTCACACTGCCAAGGAAAATATTGTGTTGTACTGGTCACCTTGTCAAGATACTTGTAGCAATGTTCGGCTTTTTGTTGACATACATAAATGCAGAGGAGATAAATTCCCTTAAAAAATTATACTTAGAATATGATTAGGTTTAAAAATAAAATTGTTTGCTTTGAAATGTAAACAGGAAAAGATTTGTGAACCATACAGACAATGAAATAGAAGCCAAGTGGATAAAATTAGTTCCAGCTGAAACAAAAAATAACATGAACTCGGCAGCTAGAAGTTTTCATAAATATATGAGTGACAAAAAATGGATACCATCTTTATATTTTATTAATGAGAGTGACCTGAAGAATTATTTTTTCATTTTCTGCAGGAAGGAAGGACAAAGAAGGCTCCCATCACAATCTTGACACTCAAATATTCTGAAATATTGTTTGGATCCCACAAAGTAGATCTTCTGTTTCTCAGGCTATTTTTTGGTAAAATTGCATGTGGGCAGGCATTTTATTATTTTATTTTTATAATTATTTCTTTGTCATCAAAAGTTCTTGTTCTTGGTTTTTTTGTATGTTTTAGGCCTCATAATCTACAGACTGGCATGGGTGGTGGTGTATTTTGTCCCCTGAGTGCAAGAAGGCGCAAAGCCTTGCTGCACTCAAGGGACAAATTAATCAATTTTATTAACTTTGGTAAAATATCAGAAATAAACCATTGAATTTTTATTTTTTTAAGTTTACATTGGTTATAAAAACAGAAAAGACGGAAGTCAAAAGGACCATGTAGGTGGGCCTGAGAAACAGATTTTTAACTTTTTTTGGCCTTGCCTTTATTAAGTATTCTATGTGTAAAGGTAACCTGAGAGTATGACAAATTCATTACATGGGTCCTTGGCAGGGTACACAACCCCCATGTACCCTATTATAATTCTATGTACTCTGAGCCACAGGTGAAGGGTGTATAAAATTCTGACATGGCAGATGGGCTGCACACCTTGCCAAAGATCTGGATAACTTATAGTATTAGGTACAGTACAGAGAGAATATTTCACTGTAAAAATCTGCGGAGTTAGAGGGATGTTCAAATTATAGATATTAACAATTTCTAAGGACAAATGTGCAAACTGAAGTAAAATATTTTCATATTATATGCATGAGCTAAAGGCCTGTAGGTTTGCACCTAGTGGTTCAAGAGTAGAAAGATTGCTTGAGCAGTTTCATTTTCTTTTTTCTTGCATTTTCTTAGAAATGTAAATACCTGGCATGAGTAAAAGTACCTCCCCCAATGTTTCAACTGTCATCTACCATCCCCATAACATAAAATTGGAAAAGCTGAAGGATAGAGGACTCTGCAATGTATTTTCAACTTTTTTTCATTTTTCACTACTCTCTGTCATATTCTTAATACATTTAGTGAAATAAAAATAGATTTAACACTCTTGTGTGATTTTTATACGCCTACTTTGTGGGCTGTATGATAATGATGCGTACTTTCCTTAGGGAACTGTGAATCACAATTATTTTTTTTCGAAACGAATCTCGAATCAAATCGTGTCTCTGATATCGATATCGAATCTCAGATCGAATCTTAAAAGACAAGTTATTTCATATTGCACCAAACAGAAGTTATAGAACACAGTGATGACCCTTGCAAGACTGAGTGAACACCTTAAACACCAATAAATAAATATTCCCTGCCGCACGTCCCTGAAACAGGCCTATTATCCATAGTTTTAGTTTCTGAAGGTTTAACTTGTTACTATTCACATTCTTAATAACATGAATAGTAACAAGTTAAGCTTTCAAAAACTAAAACTATGGATAATGTTCTGGGCAAAATTCGCTACTTACCTAACAATTAAACACTGTCAATTACTCAATTAAATATGAAATTGAATTGGGCCTACATGAATGAATTGTTTAATGACAATTTTATAAAATTTTTGTTGGAAATGTAACAAATTGAAGTTAGTACGAGAGATTCTAAATGAAAGTGTCAATGACACTGTAGCTCAACTTGTTTAAGACATGTACATGTATAGTATGTGACACAGCAATAACAAACATCTAGGTAATGACCTGATAACAAAGGTACATGTAAAGTATTGTAACGGTCTGTACATAAATGCTGACCGCAGCCTGTAACAAATATATAGGTTAAGTATTGTAAAAGTTGGGTGACAGTTAGATGCTAAACAAGAAAAGAAATCTTTGAGTCCCAGAGTGGGTCTGACTGAACATAAAAATATTTGTTCTCATAGCACAGTGATTACAAAGGCACCCAAAAACACTTGCTCCTGTCACAAGGTGATAACAAAGGTACCCAAGAAGTTTTGTGATGATCAGTTCATAAATACAGACTCTAGCCCGAGCCGTATTGACATGTGCACTTTCTGTGTATAAGTAGCACTGAACAAATCAAAGTTCATCTAATTTGCATAATTTCTGCACGGGAAAAAAACCTGTATTATATGTGATGTATTCCATTTTACTAAACATTCCTACAAAAATTTATTCAAATCAGAACTTTCATACAGAAGTTCTGTACAAAAAACTGATTGCACTAATTTTGGTACAAAAAGGTTTCTGGCTGCCATCTTGAATTTTGGACCGCACCCAAAATACTCGTTCTCGTCCCAAGGTCATAACAAAGGTACCCAAGAAGTTTAGTAAAAATCGGTTCATAAATATGGCCTCTAACCTGAGCCGTATAGAAGCCGTGTACAAAAAACTGATTGGACCTAATTTCGGTACAAAATGGCCACTGGCAGCCATCTTGAATTTTGGACCGCACACAGAAACACTCGTTCTCATCCCAAGGTGATAACAAAGGCACCCAAGAAGTTTTGTGAAGATCGATTCATAAATACAGCCTCTAGCCCAAGCCGTATTGACACATGCCCTTACTGTGTATAAGTAGCACTGAATAAATCAAAGTTCATCTAATTTGCATAATTTCTGCTCAAGAAAAAAACCTGTGTTATATGTGATGTATTCCATGTTACTAAACATTCATACAGAAATTTATTCAAATCAGAACTTTCATACATAAGTTCTGTTCAAAAAACTGATTGCACTAATTTTGGTACAAAATGGCTGCCGACAGCCATCTTGAATTTCGGAACGCATCCAAAACCACTCGTTCTCTTCCCACAGTAATAACAAAGGTACCCAAGAAGTTTCTTAAAGATCGGTTCATAAATACGGCCTCTAGCCCAAGCCGTATTGGCATTTGCAGTAACAGTTCTGAAAGTGGGGGTTGTAGGGGGGCACCAAAAGTTAGAACCAAATTTTTTTTACCGATATATGTCTTCAAAGGGGTCTACTAGGGGTACGTTTTTATCAGGAATCTAATGGTGAGGTTTAAAAAAGTATCGGGGTGTAGGTGGGCGTGTAGAGGGGCACCAAAAGTTATGACCAAAATTTTTCTCACTGATTTTGTTCTTCAAAGGGGTCTACTAGGGGTAATTTTTTACCAGGAATCTAATGGTGAGGTATAAAAAAGTGCCGGGGTGGGGTGGGGTGGGGTGGGGGTGGGGGTGGGTGTGTAGAGGGGCACCAACAGTTATAATACTCTCCTCATCCTGTGCAACGCCGGGTAACCCTGCTAGTAAGTAATAAATATGACACTGCTGGACCTTCAACAGTTATTATTTGTTGGGAACATGATACGGAATGAAAATAAACACAGAAAATTGGAAGAGACCTGGTATTTTTAAAATAAATTGCAGAGTACCCTATTCTTCATTTGCCATAAACTCCCCCTTCAGTGTTCCAGTATCAATATACCACTCCATACACCACCCCAATCTACCTTCATACTGTAATGGGCTAGACATGATCAGATTTCACTTCACTTGAAATCTCTATCTATGCAACGAAGAAAAGTTGGTGAACAAAATTCATAGTCTGTGACCTTTAACCTTTTACCCAACGTAACGGCCAAAACCGGTCAGCGCTATTCTCAAATATCGTCAGTTAATCTTCATTATTTTTTCATTTTTTGTCTCAAAAACATAGGTTATGACCCCTCATTGGAACGAGCTCATCGAGCTCGTTCCAATGAGGGGTCATAACCAATGTTTTTGAGACAAAAAATGAAAAAAATTAGTTGTTCAAGAATTTTTTTTGCAAGTGTCGTCTGCTTTTCATGTTAGGTAAAGGGTTAAATGTCAAAGACTTCTGCCGAAAAAAAAGTCTCAAATATACCGAGAAGAAATATACTGAAACACTTCCTCCAAAAATGTGAAGCTGTTACTAATTAATGAACAAAACCTTTTGTCGATAGTCATAAAATGCATCAATAAGGCCTCACAAAGTAGATCTTCTGTTTCTCAGGCCATTTTTTGTAAAATTACATGCAGATGGGCAGTTTTTTATTTTATATTTTATTTTTATAATTATTTCTTTGCCATCAAAAGTTCATGTTCTTAGTTTGTTTTAGGCCTCATAAGCAACAAAATAGCATGGGGGCTGGTATATTTCATCCCTTGGGCACAAGAAGGCTTTGCAATGCTAAAGCATTGCAAAGCCTTCTTGCACTCAAGGGACAAATTTATCGATTTTATTACTGTGGGTAAAATATCTGACATAAACCATTTAATAATTATTTTTTTAAGTTGTATTGGTTATAAAAAGAGAGCATGCGGCAGCCAAAAGGACCATGCGGGAGGACCTGATTTTTAGGCCTAAATATTTCTCCTTTAATTCTGAGGTGGAATAAAACCTTTGTTCCAACAAGAGAAAGATAACTGTAAACTGGAAGTTCTAGAAAATTGCAAAAGAAGATGCCTTTCCAATCGATTCAAATTTAACATAACTTATTAATTAAAATCAAAGACAACAACAAACTTCTTCAATCAAATCTGGACATCAAAGGCACTTTGCATTTACATGAGCAGGCCAACAAATGGTGGCAACGTGAGCTGTTTGTGCAAGCCTAAGCTGACAGCTTTATCGCAAAGCATGTTTGGTTCTGTTTGATAAACAGTTGATTGTAACAGAGAAATCAGACTAGCATGCACACATCAAAGTAGTGGAATGAAATGGTCCAATTTAGATCTTTCTTGTGTGTTGGCCGTAGTATTCTCAAGATACACCAATAGCTACTGAAGAATTGGTGTCATTGACAATTAATGGACGTAAATGGTCATTGATCAGCTGGGCAATTTTCTCTCTGTCACCCTGAAAGATAAAAATAATAATAGGAATGTTATATATGTCTTTCATTCATACCAGGGCTTAAAATTCCTGTGTGAATCAGATTTGATTCTCGCAAATGATTCTTGTAAATTCAAGTGAAATGCCAAGTGCGGCTATGCCCCCACCCTCCACTGCAAAGTATGAGTTTCAATACATTTATCTTAGTTGATATTGAATTAATAAACATCTTATCTCCATTAAACCATAACACCAATACAGCAGGCCACCAAATGTGTCCATGGGACACTAATGCCCCGGCTTTATGATAAACTATATTTAGTGGGAACAAAGTTCTAAAGGGGCTATAACTTAGATAAAAATGATCGCACCATACTCAAAATCAAACCTGTCTGGTATATTGTCTGCAGTAAGCTATATTCCAAGTTTGATTGAAATCGAATAGCTATAACTCAACTTACCATCCAGAAACCAATATCAACATGCCTTCTGTGTTGGAAAAGGCCCTAACTCTACCAAAAAATATTGAACCACGCCCATTATCAATCCCAACCTGTATTAAGTTGTTACAAAACTATAAACTATGTACAAAAGTTTGTTTCATTCACTCAGTCAACCTAAAGTTATCGTCCGGAAACCAATATCAACATGTCTTCGAAGTTAAAAAGTGTCATAACTTTGCCAAAAAATATCGGACCAAGCCCTCTATCAATCCTAACATGTATTATGTGGTTATAAACCTATGTATAAAATTTTGTTTCATTTCATTCAGTCAAACTAAAGTTATCCAGAAACCATTTTTGGGATGGACGGACCGACGTACAGACCTAAGAACAGATGGACAAGAGTAATACTTAACGCCTCTCACCAAATTGGCAGGGGCATATTAAAAATGAGAATCAACTTTGATTCTTGCAAAATATTCATTTGATTTTTGTCACAGATTCTGAAATTGTCCTTAAAGGCCTAGAGAATTCTCCTTATCTGTTGCTCCTTCATAATAAGGTAACACTGTACCTTAGCAGTGGTGTCTTGTGAAGTCTTGGCTGCCTAAATAGGCAGCCAAGATTTCACTAGAAACCACTGCCAAGGTACTGTAACTACCTACCACCAGTATTGATTTATTTATTTATTGGTGTTTAAGGTCACATACTTTTACACAATGGCTATTCAAGACCGTGACAGTTTTATGGGTGGAGGAAACCGGAGTACCCGGAGAGAACCACCGAGCAATGGCGAGCAGCTGCCAGCTCCGCACTGCAGCACACGCAGGGTTAGATTGGTTGAAGACATGCACACCATCGACGTGCAGTATGCCTTAGAACACAGCGTCATCGTGCCCCCATGTGGACAAGAGGGGTTAAGTGCCTTGTCCAAGGACGCAACGCAGGAGTCCGAATCGATCACTCAAACAGTCACCCATCAGAGGCATAACCAGGCTCGACGTTGCTTAACTTCGGTGATCTGACGAGAACCGGTTACCGCAACGCCACCGCCCTCCCACCTGCCACCAGTAAGATCATCAAAACCCTGTATGTAGGAACAGTGTCCTACATGGACAATATAAGACAAGAAACTTACCAAAAGTGAAACGAGATCCTCAAGGGTTTACACTCTAGCAAATATAGAAATATGAGGTTTGATTTTAGCTATGGAAAAATGTACTGCTTACACTCAGAAGAGTATAAGTGTATTCTCTTATTCTAAATTATTTTTTGTTTAAAACTGAAAATTGATTCTCACAGTAGGAGATTGCGCAAATCAAAACCAATTCTCGTGAACTGAGACAGATTTTAAGGCCTGCATACCTTTTCAGTTGTTTCCATTATTGCTGTGCAGTTTCCACTCCCTAGTCATCAATATTCCTCCATCCAAAACATGTATTAGTCATAGAAATGGGAAGTTAACCACAAACATGGGTCAGTGTCGCTGTGTTAAACTACTGAAAACTACAACAGCAGCTGCCTATATAGAACCACATTTTTTATTTTTGAATTAAATGAAAGTATTGAAACCACAATAACAAACTTCTTTATTTATCAATGAACTATAATTATTGTTTCTATTATGAAATCGACAGGAAATGCTGTCGTAAATGCTGTCAGCTAGTAACTTTGAACTTGTTTATTTATCAATGAAACGTAATTATTGTTTGTTATGAAATTGGCAGGCAATGCCACCATAAATGCTGTCACTTAGTAATTTAATGGCGGCATGTTTCTGTCTTTGCAAGCTGCAGCCACAATAATTTTTGGACTTTTTACAGATACTTTATTTCGACAACTGTTATCATTTAAGCCTGCATAAAATATACTTTCAGATCATAAATGATACATAAAATGGATCTGAGACCAACACAAGATGACAGGGTTTCCTCTGATATCAGAAAATCAAATTTAAGCACTATTTGATCACTATTTAAGCCCTTTTTAAGGACTCTGACCATGATTTTCAAAGACTGTTATAATTTTGATATGAACTTACAACACCATAGCAACACAAAGAATTTTAGTCTCGAGGACCTGATCTCTGGAAAACCTAGATATATACTGTTCCTTGAGTTCAACATGGAGCCATCTGCAATGCTTAATGCCTTGTTGCACTCAAGGGACCAGTGACGCATGGGAAAGGCGCGCGATCGCTCTCGCGCACCATCGCTCACGCAAAAATTGTCCAAGGAGCGCGAATAATTCGTGCGCCTGTATTCTTGGGTGTGTTTTCATCCTTTTGCGTTGTGTCAACAGAAACATTCAATTAAGTTTTGATGTTGGGAATTTTTAATAATCACTCACAATTTGAAGCGTTCAAAGTATAATTCCAAACAATTTCCTTTTCTGTTGTTATGAACATGACACAGTAGTTTGCTTATACATCCACACACGACACGCTAACAGTAAGAGGGTTGTACATTAACAACTCGCTCAGAGCTTACTCCCGCCACAAAACGAACACGCATGTTCAGATAAAAAAACGGTGGCCATTCTGAGATCTGAGAAACGTTTTAATACTTCCGTATTTTTTTTTTATCAAAGACATGCAGAATGTTGCTCCGTTCCTTGTTTTCTTTTATACACATGACACCTGTCACTCCAATTCACCAGTGACACGAATTAATGTGCCCGTTTAGGAATTTACGCATCCATTTTCCACGATTTTAATAATCTGCCATTTAAAATCCCGAACTAATTTTAGTGGGTTACATATATTTTCACAGTCAAAATTTCCATCCATGTTCAGTTGTATTCATACATTCGTTTTGAAGGACACTTGTCAGTTGAAGTTAAACATTGAGATCAACACTCAATCAAATTCACTCTCCTCACAGTTTTCACTCTCGCAAACTTTATTTGAGGTGAGCGATTTTCCACTCGCCTCCATTTTGCTCCCATTCATCACTGAGGGACAATATAGAGACCAAATAAATGTGATTCCTGATTGATTTTGTGACATTGTATGTATGTGAGGAGGGTTATCCCAAGACGTATTTTCTCTGAGGTTATAGGTAAACTGAATTTAAGTACTTTTCAAGGGGAGCGATGGAAAATGAAGTACTTTTCAAGGCTAGAAACAATTTCAAGCACTTTCCAAAGAAGGGGCCAAAATTCAAGGACTTATCATTTGAGTGGGAACCCTGAAATAAGTCTCAAGAGGATGGAGATTCAAAATAGAGGTCACGATCACTGCTGTCACATTTTTCATAATTACTGGAAATCACATTTTGTGACTCCCTTAACCCATTGAGACTTTAATTATCCTGACGTTGAAAAGTCACTGGGAATTCAGTTTCTTCAACGTTCTTCAAAATGCGACGTCAAACATTGGAAAGTACAAATAAGATATTTTTCACATTAGTGATTATCTGGTTGAGGGCTAGATTATTTTTGGTGGTATGAATTTGTTATTCAAAACTTGTTTTATTACAAATTATTGGAGAGTGCCCACAGGCACTCACCAATAATTTGTAATAAAACAAATTTATATAAACAAAATATTATTTGTGTTTGACTGAATATAAAATATAAGTAAGGAAAGTGTTGGTTTCTGCTTTGGTATCCAATTTTTTTGAAAGCCCTGATAGTGGCTTCTTGCATTGAACCAGTTAAGAAGTCTTGACAGTAGGATTATATTAGTATTTTAAGCTGCGATAACATTTGGCTCAATGGTTGTCACTGAGCACTATTCAGGAAAAAATAGAAATTGAGGTTAAAACTTTAAAAAATCGAAAAATAATAAGTGCAATGCCAATCACCAGTGATCAGACAATCGTCCCCCACAGTAGGTGGATTACTATGAAATATATTGATATTTCCTCAATAAAACCCCAACAAATATGGATATCAAAGGAACAACTTTACAAACTAGTCCCAAAGTTACCCATATTTCTGTGGTAAATTTTACTGGAACAAAAATGGCTGCCAGTCGGTCATCTTGAATTTCTTTCAAAAAAAAATTTACACGCATCAATTTTATATTAATGTCCCATCAAATGTGAAAATTTGAAACAAAAGCGCGAAAGCATCTCTGAGATACAGGTGGTAACAGTACACATCATAATATGCACAAAAATATTACCTCCAAAAAGGTTAAGTAAGGCTAATTTGCATAATTCATGAACGAGAAAAAACCTATATGATATGTTATTTATCTAGTGCAGCTAGACATGCATACCAAAAATTATTGAAATCGGAAATGTCGATCAGAAGTTCTGAGTGTATAACGAATCACATGCAATTTCCAACAAAAATGGCCACCAGTTGGCCATCTTGTATTTTTTCTGAAAAAGAATTTACGTGCATCAATTTTACATAATGTCCCATCAAATCTGAAAATTTGAAACAAAAGCGTGAAAGCATCTCAGAGATACAGGTGGTAACAATACACAATATGCATAAAAATATCACTCAAAAAAAAGGTTAAGGCTAATTTGAATAATTTATGCACGAGAAAAAAACCTGTATATGTTATGTTTTTTATCATATGCTGCTAGATCTCCATACCAAAAATTATTGAAATCAGAAATATCGTTCCAGAAGTTCTGAGCATATAACGAATTACACGCAATTTCCAACAAAAATGGCCACCAGTCAGCCATCTTGATTTTATTTTCCTAATGTCTCATCTAATCTGAAAATTTGAAACAAAAGTGTCACAGCATCTCAGAGATTCAGGTGATAACAGTACACAACATAATATGCAGAAAAATATTACCCCAAAAAAAGGTTAAGGCTAATTTGCATAATTTATGTACAAGAAAAAAACCTGTATGATAAGTTATTTATCTTATGCTGCTAGACCATCATACAAAAAATTACTGAAATCGGAAATGTCATTCAGAAGTTCTGAGCATATAATGAATTATACACAGTTTCCAACAAAAATGGCCACCAGTCGGCCAGCTTGAATTTTTTTCGGAAAAAATTTTACGTGAATCAATTTTTCCTAATGGTATATCAAATCTGAAAATTTGAAACAAAATGCCAAAGTATCTCTGAGATACAGGTGGTAACAGGACAGAGGGATGGACGGAAGGACAGATGGACAGATGGAGTGCAATCCAATAGTTCCCTTCCCGGAGAAACCATGGGGGACTAATAACAAAAACATATGACCACGAAGTATCAACGCGCTGTTTGATTTCATATGTCATAAGATGTACAAAAGTATTAAAGGGTTAATGCATTCCTGAACTTAATTGTATTTCTACACTCAGAAAAAATGGGCGAAGTCAAAACTTTTGCAAGTAGGTCATGCATATATCTCAAGCATGGTATGACCCATGGACCTAGAACTAATTCCAAATGAGTTAAAAATTGCTGGAGATTCAAAATATGGGTCGATGGTCACTGGGGTTAGCCACTGAGTTCATTTTTTGCCATACATTTTTCAGAATTCCTGTGTATTGTATTTTATGACCCTGCAATGCATTCCTGATGTTCATATAAGAATATTAACACTGAAAAAAGTGTCATAGCTAAAAATTGGGGGCATGCTAATATCTGAAGTATGGAATGGCCTATAGACCTAAGACCAACACCAAGTGTATCGAAACATATTGGAGCTTCAAAACATGGGCCAAGATTACTGTGATCACCATCACTGAGTGATTTTTCAACAAGATGCTCGTAGGGGGCTAAAGTGCTCCCCAGACTAAGGCCAACTGATTTCCAATGACTGGGGCAGTGGTTTGAGAGAACAAGCACTGCCAAATATCTCTGAGTTCCCATAAGGAAACTGCATTTACAAATACTTCATAAAAACAGAAAATTACATTTTCACAGATTGCTGAGTAACAAGACAGTCTAGCAACTACCATATCTTCTGCTGAATTTTCTGACTATAATATGCATAAAATGGGCATTTCTTGACTAACAGTGTAATTTTGAATAATCAAATTGTTGCTCAATTTTCCCGTTATAAATACTGTATAATATAACATGTGTTATATAATGTAGTATATTATATTACATGTGTTACATTATATAGTATTTATAACAAATATTATATTTTTTTTTATTATCTTTGTTTGTAACAAGCCCCTGTGGACCAGGTTATTTTTGTAGAGCCGATTGTCTAATATTATTATATTATTAACCCTTTACCCAACGTAACGGCCAAAACCGGCCAGTGCTATTTTAAAAAATCTCCAATTAATTTTCATTTTTTGTCTCGAAAACATAGGTTATGACCCCTCATTGGAACGAGCTTGTTGAGCTCGTTCCAATGAGGGGTAATAACCTATGTTTTTGAGACAAAAATGAAAAAAAATACAGGAAGAGGATCACAGATCCAGAAGTCGAGTTTTGACATTAAATTCTGAAGAAATAAGCTATTTATAGTAACAGTGACCTTGACCAAGGAGTCCCAGACTCCGAAATCAATAGGTGTCTTCTCTTCCTATAAGGTAACCTCTGGTATAAGTTTGGTAAAGGTGCGTCAAATAGAACTAAAGTTATTCCCCGGAAACCAATTTGTCACAAAATATTCTATTGATTGTAACAGTGACCTTGGGGCCCCAGACTCCGAAATTGATAGGTGTCTTCCCTTCCTATAGGGTAACCTGTGGTATAAGTTTGGTGAAGATACACGGAATAGAACTAAAGTTATTGCCCGGAAACCAATTTGTCACAAAATATTCTATTTATAGTAACAGTGACCTTGACCTTGGAGTATAAGTTTGGTAAAGGTGCGTCAAATAGAACTAAAGTTATTGCCCGGAAACCAATTTGTCATAAAATATTCTATTTATAGTAACAGTGACCTTGACCTTGGGGTGCAAGACTCTGAAATCGATAGGTGTCTTCCTTTCCTATAGGGTAACCTCTGATATAATTTTGATAAAGGTTCATCAAACAGAACTAAAGTTATTGCCCGGGAACCAATTGTTTATGCCCACCACCCTCCGCCCGCCCGCCACTTCATCAAACTATAAGTCGAGTTTGACTTTGTCAAAACTCAACTAAAAATAGTTATTCAAGAAATTTTTTTGCAAGTGTCGTCTGCTTTTCATGTTAGGTAAAGGGTTAAATCACTGTTTGTAACTTCACATCTTCTAAGTAGCCATCTTAATATATACCAACCAAAGTGAGGCAAGCCATAATCTTAAAAAAATTTCAAGGACCTTCCATGATTGAAAATCAGTTAAAAAAATACAAATACTTTGGAACACTTTCAAAGGCCAATATGAAATCTGCTTTTAACTAAGTAACCAAACTGATTTTTACAATACTGAAATGTCCCTTCCCAGTCATCCCTCACATGAAATTTTACAGGAATCAGACTAGCAGTTTGGAAGAAGACTCAAACATCACCTTCATGGCAAGCAAAAAGTGATCATTACAGCTCACTCTGACTTTCAATCATATGAGCTGATGAACATTTAAACACAATGATCTTTTAGACACACCTCATTAATGAATCCATTGTGAACCAGCTCATCTGCAAGGGAAACTGAATTTTCAGAAGGATGGATTTCACACTGTAACTGACGATTCATTTTTTCATCCATTTTTAGCAACAAAGTCAGCTGAATATGTGCTCCCTCTAAATGCTTCACTTGGCAAGACATGTTCTTTATTATTCTATTCTCAACATCAACTGGCTCAGGAGTTTCGGACTTGATAGATTCAGCAAGTTCTGGAGTGACAGCTCTTGGTCTGGGTGGAGGAGGTTCTGGTAAGGCAAATGCTGTGAGAGGATATATGCCATTTCTGTGGACGAATGAAAAGTATGATGTGAGCCATTAAAAAGACAGGATGAATGAAGTAGTATGAGGGGTATAAAGTAAATCCTAAGTGTTCTTTCTTCTCCCTGGTCTCATTTTTTGGAAAAGAATATTCATTCAGGCCTAAAAAAGGTAAAAATCTGTTTCTCAGGCCCTCCTTCATGGTCTTTTTGGCTGCTGCATGTTCTCTTTTTATAACCAATGCAAACTTAAGAAAACTAAAAATTAAATGGTTTATGTCCAATATTTTACTCAAGTTATTAAAATTGATAAATTTGTCCCCTGAGTGCAACAAGGTTTTGCAATGCTTGCACTTGAAGGATGAAATGCACCACCACCCATGCTAGTCTGTAGATTATGAGGCCTAAAACATAAAACAAACCCAAAATATGAACTTGGCAAAGAAAAAATTACAAAAATAAAAATAAAATGACTCTGGCAATAAAATCTCGAACGACACCTGCATTTCACTATGGGAACATAGCAACAGGATACACTTGCATACCAAATATCAAGTCACTCAACCAAGTACTTTACAAGTTATTCATGACTGAATTTCGGGATGGATAGACGGACAGATGGATGGACAAGGCGATTTCTATATACCCCGGTGGGGGTATAAAAACTGACCACCCACCTGCAATTTTACAAAAAATGGCCTGAGAAACAGAAGCTCTACTTTGTGGGGCCTAAAATTCACAGTGTTTTACTGATTTATTAGTGGTGGTAATCTGGATATTTGATGTGGCATTTTGAACTCCACTTTGCAATGAAACTGATTTCTCTCTACCTTCCAATTAGGAGAGACTGAGTTTTACAACTTGAACATTTTCACGAAATACATTTAGGGCTGAGTACGTAATAAAAATGAAAGTGTCAATGACACTGTAGCTTATCTTATGTGTTGTGTTTGATGAAAAGGATAATGTTCAATGTTTATGAAAGGATTATGAAATAAGACAAGAATTGTGATAATTGGGAATATGTTCATTTCTGTTCCCTGTATGCTATGTTTATGATAAAAATAATATGAGGTGTACACTGTACTAAAGAGCTGAGGGGTGGGTTAATATGACCTCACAGTAATGTATGTGGCCCTCACAGTTAACGGCTATCAACAAAAGTTACCAAGTGACAGCGAAATTATTCCAAAATAAGTCATCCTATCAAGTTACCTTAAAATCCCTTCATAAATATGGCCTGTAGACTGTGCTAAAGGTTTTCGTGCTAAAGGTTTTCAGGCTTCGGGCCCCTGTAGCCGTCAGTTTCCCAACTGCGTCCAAAGGGGACGTTCTCATCTAGACATTATATGAAGTCAACCTACCAAGTTACAATGAAATCCCTTAATAAATATGACCTGTAGACTGTGCTAAAGGTTTTTGGGCTTTGGGCTCTGACAGCCATCATGGTTGAATGATCGCAACCAAAAGGGGACATTCTCATCTGGGCATCATCTGGAGTGGTCCTACAAAGTTACAATGAAATCCCTTCATAAATATGACCTGTAGACTGTGCTTAAGGTTTTTGGGTTTCGGGTCCCTGAAGCCGTCACAGCTGACCAATCACGACATAAGGGGATGTCATCATCTAGGCATTATATGGAGTCAAACTTACGGGTTACTATGAAGTCCTTCCATAAATATGACCAATAGACTATGCTAAAGGTTTTGGGGTTTTGGGTTCGGGCAAGCCATCAAGACTGATTGATCGCGACCAAAAGGGGACGTTCTCATCTAGACATTATTTAGAGTCATCCTACCACGGTACAATGAAATCCCTTCATAAATATCACCTGTAGACTGTGCTAAAGATTTTCGGGCTTTGGGCCCCTGTAGCCAACACAGTTGCCTAATGGTGTCCAAAAGGGGCCGTTCTCATCTAGACATTACATGAAGTCAACCTACCAAGTTACAGTGAAATCCCTTCATAAATATGATCTGAAGACTGTGCTAAAGGTTTTCGGGCTTTAGGCTTGGGCAGCCATCATAGTTGAATGATCGCAACCAAAAGGGAACATTCTCATCTGGACATCATCTGGAGTGATCCTATGAAGTTACAATGAAATCCCTTCATAAATATGACCTGTAGACTGTGGTCAAGATTTTCGGGCTTCAGGCACCTGTAGCCATCACAGTTGACCAACCACGACCAAAAGGGGATGTCATCATCTAGGCATTATATGGAGTCAACCTAACAAGTTACAATGAAATCCTTCCATAAATACGACCTACAGACACGCTAAAGTTTTTTGGGCTCGGGCAGCCATCAAGGCTGAATGATCGTGACCAAAAGGGGACGTTCTCATCTGGACACTATTTGGAGTCATCCTACCAAGCTACAATAAAATCCCTTCATAATTATGACCTGTAGACTTTTCTAAAGGTTTTCGGGCTTTGGGCCCCTGAAGCCGTCACAGTTGCCCAATCGTGTCCAAAAGGGGACGTTCTCATCTAGACATTATATGAAGTCAACCTACCACGTTACAATGAAATCCCTTCATAAATGTGACCTGTAGACTGTGCTAAAGGTTTTTAGGCTTCGGGCTTGGGCAGCCATCATGGTTGAATGATCGCAACCAAAGGGGACAATCTCATCTGGGCATCATCTGGAGTGATCCTGCAAAGTTACAATGAAATCCCTTCATAAATATGACCTGTAGACTGTGCTCAAGGTTTTCGGGCTTCGGGCACCTGTAGCCATCACAGTTGACCAATCACGACCAAAAGGGGATGTCATCATCTAGGCATTATATGGAGTCAACCTAACAATGTTACAATGAAATCCTTCTATAAATATAACCTTTTGCCTAAGCTAAAGGTTTTTGGGCTCGGGCACCCATCAAGGCTGAATGATCACGGCAAAAATGGGACGTTCTCATCTAGACATTATATGGAGTCAACCTACCAAGTTACAATGAAATCCCTTTATAAATATGACCTGTAGACAGTGCTAAAGGTTTTCGGCTTCGGCACTTTTAGGCGTCAAAGTTGCCCAATCGTGTCCAAAAGGGGACGTTCTCATCTAGACATTATATGAAGTCGACCTACCAAGTTACAATGAAATCCCTTCATAAATATGACCTGTAGACTGTGCTTAAGATTTTCGGGCTTCGGGTTCGGGCAGCCATCATGGTTGAATGATGACAACCAAAGGGGGCAATCTCATCTGGGCATCATCTGGAGTGATCCTAAGAAGTTACAATGAAATCCCTTCATAAATATGACATGTAGACAGTGCTCAAGGTTTTCGGGCTTCGGGCACTTGTAGCCATCACAACTGACCAATCACGACCGAAAGGGGATGTCATCATCTAGGTATTATATGGAGTCAACCTAATAGGTTACAATGAAATCCTTCCATAAATATGACCTTTTGCCTATGCTAAAAGGTTTTTGGGCTCGGGCACCCATCAAGGCTGCATGATCGCGATCAAAATGGGACGTTCTCATCTAGACATTATTTGGAGTCATCCTGCCAAGTTACAATGAAATCCCTTCATAAATATGACCTCTAGACCATGCTAAAGGTTTTCGGGCTTCGGGCTCCTGTAGCCGTCACAGTTGCCCAATCACGTCCAAAAGGGGACTTTCTCATCTAGACATTATATGAAGTCAACCTACCAAGTTACAATGAAATCCCTTCATAAATATGACCTGTAGACTGTGCTTAAGGTTTTCGGGCTTCGGGCTCGGGCAGCCATCATGGTTGAATGATCGCAACCAAAGGGGACAATCGCATCTGGGCATCATCTGGAGTGATCCTATGAAGTTACAATGAAATCCCTTCATAAATATGACCTGTAGACTGTGCTCAAGGTTTTTGGGCTTCAGGCACTTGTAGCCATCACAACTGACCAATCACGACCGAAAGGGGATGTCATCATCTAGGTATTATATGGAGTCAACCTAACAGGTTACAATGAAATCCTTCCATAAATATGACCTTTTGCCTATGCTAAAAGGTTTTTGGGCTCGGGCACCCATCAAGGCTGCATGATCGCGATCAAAATGGGACGTTCTCATCTAGACATTATTTGGAGTCATCCTGCCAAGTTACAATGAAATCCCTTCATAAATGTGACCTCTAGACTGTGCTAAAGGTTTTCGGGCTTCGGGCTCCTGTAGCCGTCACAGTTGCCCAATCACGTCCAAAAGGGGACTTTTTCATCTAGACATTGTATGAAGTCAACCCACCAAGTTACAATGAAATTCCTCAATAAATATGACCTTTAGACTGTGCTAAAGGTTTTCCAGTTTTGGGTTCGGGCAGTCGTCACGGTTGGCAGATCATGCCCAAATGGGGAAATTCTCATCTAGACATCATAAGGAGTCATCCACCCAAGTTACAATGAAATCCCTCCACATTAAACATGACCTGCAGACTGTGCAAAAAGTTTTTGGGTTTTGGGCTTGGGCAGCCATCACGGTTGATAGATCATGCCCAAAAGGGGACGTTCTCATCTAGGCATTATACAGAGGCATCCTATCAAGTTACAATGAAATCCCTTCATAAATACGACCTGTAGACTGTGCTAATGGATTTTGGGTTTTGGGCTCGGGCAGCCATACTGGTTGCCCGATCGCGACCAAAAGGGGACGTTCTCATCTAGACATGACCCCAAACCTGCATATGAAATTTTGTAACGATCAGACAAGAACTGCAGGGTGTAGCCCGTGCTAAAGGAAAATGTGAACAAACGTCACACACAGACTAACAGACTTCCGTACGCATGATGGCAATAGCTTATCTTGACTATGTCAAGTTAAGCTAATGATGTGGACACAGCTCTTTTGTTGAGCAAGACCCCACAAAGTAGATCTATTTCTCGGGTCATTTCTTGTTATTTATTTATTTATTGGTGTTTAATGTCACATACTTATGCCCAATGGCTAGTCATGACCGTGATACTACCCGGAAAGAACCACCGAGCATCAACTTGCAACTGTCAGCTACTCAACATTCTAACTCTGTTCAAGCTCCGCTCAAGCAGGGTTACAGCAGTTGATGACATGTGCACTATCGACGTGCAGTATGCCTTAGTACACGGCATCATCATGCTGCCATGTAGGCAACCGGGATAAAGTGCCCTGTCCAAGGACACAATGCAGGTCATCCCAGACGGGGATCGAACTCAGGACCTCTAGCACAGAAGTCCAACAATCTACCACTGAGGGCAATTTCTTGTAAAATTGTATGCGGGAGGGCGGTTTTTTATTTTTGCAATTATTTCTTTGCTATCAAAAGTTCATAGTTTGTTTTGTGTTTTGCATTGCAAAGCCTTCTTGCACTCAAGGGACAAATTTTATCAATTTTATTAACTTGGGTAAAATATTTCAATTTTTTAAAGTTTGCACTGGTTTTAAAAAGAGCATGGGGCAGCCAAAAGGACCATGTGGGAGGGCCTGGGAAACAGATTTTTAACTTTTTTTAGGCCTAATTGATGTAACTATTTTGAAACCAATTACAAAGCTACTCATCACAAACCAATACACAACTACAAGCGAAATAGATATTAGTAAACATGGATGCTGTCATGTAGTATTGCTTAGAAAAATTCAAAATAAGTAACATGTTACCGAAATATCTTTTTCATTATGTAAAATAAGACATTTTAACAAAGTGAATGTCAGATAAAAAGGAACAAGAGGCCCCAAGAGATCGGAAATGCTAACATGAGAAAGGTCGATGGGATTTTTCACAAAGGGATATGATTTTGAAAATAGCCAGACCCTTCGCTTATTATTTACCTGATATAAGATTCAAAAGGGGACAAACAGATGGACATGCAGACCAGTCTATCAAAGAGGAGGAATATAATTTTTAAGGACATGGAGAGATTTTTCTTCTTTTTGACAGAAATTAGTAATGCAAAGAAATTTAAGGGTCCCCCCAAACCCTAAAGAGCCTGGACAAGTGTGTGGAATAACCACATCCCTCTGCCTCTAAACATCCAATGGCTTAGCAGTAAATTCTAGTCAAGTCTAGGCTGCCTGTTAAGGCAGCCAAGACTAGACAAGATAGCACTGCCTAGGTAACTTGTTTTATCATTAGGACCTCCTCATGATGGCATGTTAAGGGCAGCTGTTCTGAGGTCATAAAAGTTGGAAATAGACCTATACGGATTAACCCTTTACTTAATGTTAATGACCATAACCGGCCAGTGTTATTCACAAAAATCGCCATGCAAATTCTATTATTTTTCAAATTTCTGTCTCAAAAACATTGCTTATGACCCATGAATTTTTTTTATTTTGTTTTCGACATTATTTTTTGCAAGTCAGTCCTCTTGTCATGTTAGGATGTTCAGAGAACAATACACTTCAAACAAATTCCTGGTGCAGGCGTTCCCCCCCCCCCCCCCACCTCCCAATATGTCGATGCAACTTTAAATTATTTGTAAAACAATAATTAAAACTGGCTGATAATCTTTAACCACCTGCACTAACTTCAAAAGCAATTTATAAGAAGTCTGACCGGTTGAGAGGCCAGGATTGAAATGAGAAGCCATTACTAATTTCAGTGTTCCTCACCTAACATCTTCCAAAAACTTTTCAAGTTCCAGCGTTTGACATGATGATACTCTGGAATAGAAATAAAAACAGTATGTGAAAGTTATATACCGTAAGATAGAAATTTATTTATTTACTGTGGGTTAAAGACACGTTCAACAGCAAAGTCACCTCATGTTGAACAGTTTTATGGGTGGAGGATGCCGGAGTACCCAGAGAGAAGCACCAAGCAACTGTGAGACTCATCAACGTACCAACTCTGCACAAGCAAGATTACACTATTTGTAGACATGTGCACTATCAATGTGCAGTATGCCTTAGTACATGGCACCACCATGCCCACACATGGACATCAGGATTAAGAGCCTTTCCAAGGACACAACACAGTTACACCTGGACCTCTCGGTTTGAAGTCCAATGCTGTAACCACTGAGTAACTGCACTCCCTGAAAGATAGAAAGAAACTGCACATCATAAGCATAGTGAGAAGTAAAACAAGAGCACCGTTGGGCATTGCATCATACGCCCGTGAACTGTTCAAATTGTACCATTTTAACACATTTGCAATTTTTTTAGAGTGCGAGAAATTTATACTGGCATATATATATATGTTACGGTCAGACTTTGAAATCAGTGATTTTGTGAAATGACTAAATTTTTCAGTCATTTGAGAAAAAGACTAACAAGTTTGAAGCCAATCGAAAAACAAATACTAAAGTTATCATCCGGAAACCAAATATTTGACGAAGAATTCTAAGTCCAACAGGGGCCATAATTCAGGCAAAAATTGTTCAGACCGACCCCATATTCGAACTTGACCTGTATTTTGTTGTGATTAAACCACATACCAAATTTGGAGCCGATCGGAAAACAAATACTAAAGTTATCATCCGGAAACCAAATATTTGACGAATTCTAAGTCCAACAGGGGCCATAATTCAGGCGAAAAATGTTCGGACCGACCCATATTCGAACTTGATCTGTATTTTGTTGTGATTAAACCACATACCAAATTTGGAGCCGATCGGAAAACAAATACTAAAGTTATCATCCGGAAACCAAATATTTGACGAATTCTAAGTCCAACTGGGGCCATAATTCAGGCGAAAAATGTTCGGACCGACCCCATATTTGAACTTGACCTGTATTTTGTTGTGATTAAACCACATACCACATTTGGAGCTGATCGGAAAACAAATACTAAAGTTATCATCCGGAAACCAAATATTTGACGAATTCTAAGTCCAACTGGGGCCATAATTCAGGCGAAAAATGTTCGGACCGACCCCATATTCGAACTTGACCTGTATTTTGTTGTGATTAAACCACATACCACATTTGGAGCCGATCGGAAAACAAATACTAAAGTTATTGTTCAGAAACCAAATGGACGGACGGACAGACGGATGGACAACGCCATGCTATAATACGTCCCGTTTTTTAAACGGGCGTATAAAAAGAAGAGAAATTATCCAATTGACAAATAAAAGAAAACAAAGACAGAATGACAGATGAACAAGTAAAAATTAAGATTAATCCTTTACCAAACGTAACAGCCAAAACCGGCCAGCGCTATTCTAAAAAATCGCCAATTAATTTTCAAAATATTTTCATTTTTTGTCTCAAAAACATAGGTTATGATCCCTCGTTGGAACGAGCTCGCCGAGGTCGTTCCAATGAGGGGTCATAACCTATGTTTTTGAGACAAAAAATGAAAAAAATTATTTATTCAAGAATTTTTTTTCAAGTGTCGTCTGCTTTTCATGTTAGGTAAAGGGTTAAATAAATGCTATGACATACTTGAAATGGATAGGGTCTCTTCCATCTATAAATTTTATATCAGCCAATATTCGACCTGGATCTGTTTTAGATTTATAGGCTTCTTCTCTACAACTTTCTGGTAATGTCGCTAAAACAAGATAAAACAATAGCAATTAAATGATACAAGAGGCCCCATGGGGCCTGAGGCACTCACCTGACAAAGTTGTTTAACCCTTTCGTGCCTCGTCGGTGCGTGGCGCTCCGGCGGTAAACTGACACTACAGTGTAAATGACACTACAGTGTAATTATTTCTTTTCCATCAAAAGTTCATGTTCTTGGTTTGTTTTATGTTTTAGGCCTTATAATCTACAGAATAGCATGGGTGGCGGTGTATTTCATCCCTTGAGTGCAAGGAGGCTTTGCAATGCTAATGCATTGCAAAGCCTTCTTGCACTCAAGGGACAAATTTATCAATTTTATTAACTTGGGTAAAATATCAGACATAAACCATTTAATTTTTATTTTTATAAGTTTGTATTGGTTATAAAAAGAATGCATGTGGAAGCCAAAAGGACCATGCAGATTTTTAATTTGTCTAGTAAGATGCCTTTTCAGTATAGAGATGCCATCACGCAAATAATGCCCAGATTTCCAGTAATGGAAAATAGGGAGTCCAAATTTCAACCTGGGGACTTAAATTGAACTGACTAAGCACTGCCATGTCTGCACCATGCCAATCCCACCCCAACCCTCCCTCTCCCCAATCAGGATTCTGACCATTGGATCGGAAGAAGCACATTTGCAAAGATTACTTCTCATATTGGACTACCAGTAAGTTAAAGAGCACAAATATTAAGCCAGGGACTTGATTTTTATAATTTGTATCTGATTCCCTTACGGATGGAGTATACCATTTATCAAAACTATTCTGATTGTAAGGATGCTGTATATCAAACATCAAAAGATTCTAACGGGTGAATCTGAAGAAGAAGATTTTTAAAGATAATTCGCCTTATTGCACTAATTTAAAATTCAGCTCTCATGCAGAGCCCTATTATTAACCAATAGGCTTGTTTAGAACTAACTTGAATCTGCCATCTGTGAGGATTCTGTATACCATACATAAAACAAGGGTTCGCATTGCCGATGCAGGGTAGATTTTTCATGGCTACCACAATGGTAGCTATGAACTAAAAAGCATCCGAGTACCGTTTCTAAATAACTAATTCACCAAAAATGACTTACTCAACCCAATAATTCTACTGCTGTATTTCCGACCGAGCCCATTTTCGAAATTGAAGGAGACAATTTTACTGGAAACTCATATAATAAAAAAGAATCAAATAGGTTAACATTTGTTCAAAAAATGACAAAGTCCGCCAAATAATTTCATGGCTGTACATTTCAGACCGAGCCCATTTTCGAACTCAATCAAGAAAATGTTCCCGGAAATCCACATAACAAAAATGAACTGGATCGTTTGACATTTGTTCAAGTTATTGTGCTATCGAGCACAAAATTTGCAACAAATGACGAAGACAGCCCAATAATTTTGCAGTCGCATATATTGGGCTGAGCCCATTTTCGTACATGATTGAGATAATCTTCTTAGAAAACAATATCACAAAAATGAATCAAATGGGTTGATGTTTGTTTAAGTTATCGTGCTATCAAACACACAATTTGCAAAAAATGACCAAGTCAGCCCAATCGGACGAGCCCATTTTCTAACTCGATCAAGACATTGTTCCTTGAAACTCATGTGCCAAATATCAGTCAAATCGGTTGACGTTTGTTGAAGTTATTGCGCCATGAAGCTCAAAATTAGTCGATTTTAACTAAGGGCCATAACAATTTTTAAAGATTAGTCCCCATATTGCACTAAGTTAAAATTCAGTCTCCCATAGAAAGCCCAAATATTAACCAAGGGACTTGATTTGAACAAAATTGAACCTGACTCCTGTAAGGATTTTGAATACTATATATCAAAAGATTCTGACTAGTGGTTCTGGAGAAGATTTTGGAGAAGATCATTCCTCATACTGGACTGAGTTAAAATTCAGGCTCCAATAGAGAGCCTAAATATTAAGCAAGGGACATGATTTTTACAAACTTGATTCTGATTCCACTGAGGATGGTGTGTGCAATATATCAAAAGATTCTGATTGGGGGTTCATGAGAAAAAGATCTTTTTAAAGGATATTCCTCATATTAATTTATTTATTTATTTATTGGAGTTTATTGACACTTTCGACAGCCAGGGTCACTTCGTGTCAGACGGTTTTACGGGTGGAGGAAGCTGGAGTGCCCAGCGAGAACAACCGAGCAATGGCGAGCAGCTGTCAGACTCCCAAATGTACAAACCCACACAATCAAGGTTAACATTGTTTGAAGACAGGTGCATCACCGACGAGCAGTACGCCTTAGTACACAGAACCACCGTGCCCCCACACAGGCAATCAGGATTAAGTGACTTGCCCAAGGACACAAAGCAGTTACCCCTGGAAGGGATTGAACTCTGGACCTCTTGGTTTGAAGTTCAATGCCAGAAACACTGAGCCGTGCTCCCATTTCTCATAGTGCACAAAGTTAAAATTTGAGCCCCAATATGGAGCCCAAATATTAATCAAGGGACTTCATCTGAACAAACTTGATTCTGATCCCTGTAAGGATGCTGTTTTCCAAACATCAAATGAATCTAACTGGTGGATTTGAAGAATAAGATTTTCATGGATTAGTTATGAGTTGCACCCCTGCAAGGATTCTCTATACCATATATTAAAAGATGCTGACTAGCAGTTCTGGAAAAAAGAGTTTTAAAGATTATTTATCTCATAAATGGACGCTTATTTGAACAATAAAGGCCTTGGATAAATTTTTGCTTTATTCACCTGGTAGGGTGCTAAATTTTCCCTGTAGGTTTAACACTGAAATAATTTATTCACCTAGTAGCGATGGACTTGTTGACCTCTACCACATTTGTCTAGCATAATTAATAGTTCGATTGTTGATTTCTTTAAATCTCTTTGAGAATATTACACAATGCCAGCAGAAAACAACACACACTGCTCATATAATAAAGTACTTTTCCAAGTTTAGCTCAAGTTTGTGGAGGAATTATTTTAGACAAAAATGTATTACTGCACCTTGTATATTTTTGCCAATTTTGCTGGTCGATCTAATTGGACCAATGTGCTCCTCACTTCTTGCTGTGTTTTGTAGCGAATTATAAAACAATTTTGTCGCGATTGCCCTGTAGAAGATTTATGGGATAAACAAAATAAATGTATACAGTACTGTGATCACAAAAGCAGTTTTTCAGTCGATCGGCTCTCGATCCGGCTTCAGTTCTGTCGCGATTAGAGAATCGCGGTTCTGTCGATAAAACGCGGCAGAATGGAGAAAGAATCGAGACAAAATTTAGGTAGAATCGAGAGAAAATCGCAACTGAAACACCAATACATTGTGAAATGATTTGTTACAAGTATTCCTCGACTGTGAAAACTTCGAAGTTTGGCGTGAACGGATCGTAGATTCTAAGATTCGTTCGATGTATTCGTATGTCGCAATTAAAAAACAACAAAATCCAGTCGAGTTACAAACCTGAAGATATTTTCCGACTAGGAGGGATGACTAAAATCAGTGACAGTCTGATATTGCCGAGTGGCACCATCAGGAAAATAAAACTCTGCTTCAAATATTTCCTCAATGTAGTTCTTGAGTCGGAAAAAAATATGCTTCTTAGTTGATTATACTGTACATTCAGTAGTTTTTAAATTTCTAACTGTTGATATTTTTTCCCTTCCGAATTTCCAACTATTGGGGCTTTGACAAATATATATTAGGAGAGGAGGCGAAGGCCCCCCCCCCCCCACCTCCTTTCCGCAATGCACATGGCACAGGGAATGCTCAGTCCTGAGATGTTTCTAAGCAGAGAGGTAACAGAGGGGTCGGTGGGGTTTTTTTGACACAAGAACAATAGGTCATCATCCCAGCTGGAATCCTTAATTTACATTCGTGTCGTTCACAAAACAGATCCACACATTGTTATTGCGACAGCCCTTAATATTCCTGCACACCAGTGGTGGACGAAGGCCTTTTTTTTAAGGGGCGGGGGGGGGGGGGGGGGGGGGGGGGGGTATCTTTATTCATTTATTGGTCAATGTCAGCATCAGGGGCTATATTATGACACAACATAAGTATAAAGTCAAGTTTTGTCAATCGTTTATGTTCATGTTTCCCACTTACAGAGGGAAATCTTGCACCTCAGCCGCATTGGTTGGCCTACCAGGTTCTATTTTACAAGTAAAACAGAACTTGTTTACCCCAAGTAAGCAAGCACTGCTTCACTTCCCAAGGTTCACGAGAAGGGAGAGGCATGTATTTATAAAACATGTTGCTGAACAGCCGTCGGGGATCATGTGGTCTCGGTGTTTAACTTCACTCCCTGTAGGCTGTGGTTGTTCTGGGTGAATTGATATTTTTATGCTGCGTATTTCTTAATCCGAGCTCAAGTAACAAATAAAAGGAAGTATGGACAAATGACTAGGAACAAAAGTAAGTGTGTTTCAACTATTTATTCACAAAAAAACATTCGAAAGAATGCCTTAGAATTCTTAGTTTCACGCTAAAACAAAGGTTTTTCAGAAATTTCTCTGTGACATAATTGCACATGGCATGAGGAGCCAAACACACCAAGGCATTTCCATTCTTTACGTGGTTCGACCCGTGGTTCAACTGAATTGAACATTGTCATTCACATTGGACTACCGTGATTTTAATTGCGGGTGCCACGTACCCTAACATTATCCCTGCCACGGACTCCAATGCCACAGCTGAATAATAAATGAATTATTGAATTATACCGCCAATCGCTACATCAAAAATGTCATCAGTCTTTTCACTGTGTCTGTACGTAGCAGCGTCTAATTATGGCTTTTATGTGATGAGTGAGAGGCCGTGCTGGTTAAGTTACTGGCGCCGACCGTCAAGGGCAGTGGTAGTGGAGACTGGCACCTGGGATACCACGATTTTACACTGAATTTGCCCGTGTGCCAGGACTGGCACTTGGGGTACCAGATTCAAGTCTACGGGAGTTCCTATAGCAAATTTCCGGTACCCCAGTTCACAGTCTCAGATTTTGGCCCCCAAGGACTGGCCCTTGGGGTACCAGACCCTATGGAGATTCAACCAGCCCCCTCCCCTAAAATGGATTGAACTGACTTGGATGAATATTTTGCGGATCAATATTCATAACCAAACTGACTACGAATTGACTTGATAACGAAATGGCACTTTCGCTATTAAAAACTGCCATGTACCAGAACTTGACTAAAAATATTCTGCACTTGGGGATGCGACGTGCATCCCATAAGTGGTTGAGTATTGGTCTTCTTTTGCACGAACGTGTACTGCCCGTAGTGGACTGGTGGCTACTCGGCTGGTCTTGATTTTACTACCTCTTTTGCTTCTTCCGTTTCTGGTGGAGGTGGGAATTCCTTAACTTTTGAAGGTGAGGACCGTGGAACCATGTTTTGATTTTGGCTGTGATTGGCGAGTTTGGAGTGCAGCTCATCAGTGTGTTTTACTAGGTCTGTCACTTCGTTATCAAGGTAATCTTTGGTTTCTTGGAGCTGTCTTTCTAATCTATGCATATTTTCTTCCTGGAGTGTGATTACCTCGTCGGCCGTTGGAGAGCTGTCTGATGACTCTTCTGTGTCCACGATCTGTTGTTCCAGTTCGTGGGCAAGCTTACTTAGTTCTTCGTCATGTTCCACCTCAGCGTGGGGGTCCACGCTTGAGATGGAACTGGAGGTGGAGGCATCTGATGACTGGGTGAAGTCTGGTGCTGCTTTCTGCGTCTGGATGGGGGAGTGGACTTCCATCTCCTCTTCCTTCTCTTTGCGGCTTTCTTCAGATTTTCTTCTCCAGGCCTCTAGGCACTTGGCGTCCCGGTGCTTAGTGGATGGGCTTTTCTTCTTCCTCTTGCACTTGGCCTTTTCAGGGTCCTCTGGGTGTGGACCAGAGCCTGATTGGGATAAGGGAGGCCGATGGTCTGGCTGCTGGCTTCTTTTTTCTTTTTACTCCTTGTTGGAGCCATTCCAGGTGGTATTGGAAAGTCCAATATCACCTGGCAGGTATCACCAGAAACATGGATGGTCCATTCAGATATGTTAACATGTCAGATAGCTTCTGCGGTAGAATCATTCTGGCTGTAATTAGTGGTGCTAATGGAGAGTCCAGTAAGCGTCCGAGCTGATCAACAGACGAATGTGATGATGAATGCAGTGTGTAGAACTTGCTATTCCTCCTTTATTTAACGTTTCATTACAAATTTAAAATCCAAGTTTACAAAATAAACAGAACAATGGACCCCATTATACTAGAATTTCCTTATTCAAAATGTCATTAGCTAACGAGCCATTTGCTTCAGTCATTATCCCATATCAAGTTAACTAATTAAAGTACTGTTTGCATTTACATACGAGTTACATAAGAAAAACAGAACAATCAGTTTGTCATTATCTTTGTATTTTTAAGATCCTTTCTGCTTTCACATTTCCCATTGATTTGTGCACTAACATAAGAAGCCCGAGGCGCTTGTGACACATCTCAACATTTATCCATCCCTCAATTTAAGAACTGTGAAAACTTAAGTAATCTTTTACAGTGCTAAAGGCTCAGTACCTGCTGACATCTGTGTTTTTAAACAACTCAACTCGTTTTGAAATAGTGTTTGTTTAAGATAATACTGGTTAGTAATACATGTAAATGAGCTGTTTCCTATAATAAGCAAAAAATGGCAACATTCTCTTGTTTTCTTCGCCACTTCATTCATCGCTCTCATTCGTTTCATTCACACTTCTGACTTCAGAGCGGGAGCATGGGAATACCTGCTAGATTAGAGAAAGCCATATCAGCTCTGGGCGTCTCTTGTCCTATCTCCTGGACTATCCAGGAAAAAGGCAAGAACTTCATCATCGAAGAGAATACACCACCCTCTTCGGGGAGAGGTAGTACCCTTCGTGAGAGGATCCCCTCTCCCATTGGTCCTCACCCAAAGAGGCACGGAGGCCCTGAGAAGAGTGAGAGGAAGAAAAAGAAGAGCCCTTCGACCAAGCGCAGGAGCGTCCTGCGCCTGGAGGCCTTCCGGATCTGGAGGCAGCCGCCAGTTCCCCTCCCAGTCCCACTGGCACACCCAACCAACTGCCGGCTCCTGAGCCGATACAGTTGGATGTGGAACGTCCAGTGGAGATTGAGGAAGAACTGGAAGTTGCATTTTCACCACCTCCCACCCCTCACTCCCCTCTTCCTTCACTAGCGGATAGCCCGGGAGTGGAAGTCACAGCAGAACAGCCATCGGAGTCCACTGAATAACGCGAAGAGAAGATCCTGTGGAATTGCGACGAAACCATGGCTGAGACCGAGGAATTCAAAAAACAATCCACTGAAGTATCCAGAATGGCGCAGGAATGGATAGAAAACATGAGAAAACAAAACCATGAAACAGCCTCTCCATCTCCATCACAGCCACCTCCAAAAAAGAAGTCTCGCAAAAAAAGAGGATAAGCTGCTTCCTTCTCCATTTCTCCTTTGCCACGCCCAGATAATAAAAAAAAAAACATCTAAAAACATCTAAAGCCAAAGAGGGTCGAAAGGGGCTTGTTCCCCAAATTGTCCCTGCGCGCCTTCGGCGTGCGAAACCATTTGATTTGATTTTGATCGTTTGACATTCACACATCTGACTTCAGAGCGTGAACACCTGGACAGTTATGGAACTACCGGACAGACTAGTGAAAGCCACCTCAGCTCTGGGCATCTCATGCCCTATCTCCTGGACTATCCAGGAAATAGGCTTGAGCGTTCATCTGAAGCTGGAATTTGAAGTTGAGAAGACCACAACACCACCCTCTTCGGGGAGAGGTAGCAGCTTTGGTGAGAGGATCCCTTCTCACATTGGTCATCACCCGAAGGGGCACGGAGAAAGAGAGAGAAGAAAAAGAAGAAGAGCCCATCGACAAAGCACAGGGATGCCAGGTGCTTGGAGGCCTTCCGGAATAGGAAGAAAGAGTTGAGTAAGGGGGTGCAGGTTCTGGAGGCAGCCGCCAGTTCCCCTCCTAGTCCCACTGGCACACCCAACCAACTGCCGGCTCCTGAGCTGGTACAGTTGGATGAGGAACGTCTGGTGGAGACTGAGGAGGAACCGGAAGTTGCATTTTCACCATCTCCCAACCCTCACTCCCCCACCCCCCCCCTTCCTTCACTACCGGAGAGCCCAGGAGTGGGAGTCACAGCAGAACAGCCACCTCAGTCCTCAGTCACCATCGACACCAACTACATAGACAGCATCATGCGAACAATAGAGAGAGGAAACCAAATCGCCACCGAGACCGAAGTATTCATGAATAACTCCAAGGAAATATCCAAAATGGCATTAGAGTTAACTCAACGTCTGAACTCAACAACATCGCCATCCATATCACCATCCCAACCACCTCCTAAGAAAAAGAGCCGTAAGAAACACAGACGGGGATAAGTTGCCTCCTTCATTCTCTTTCCTTCCTTTACCACGCTCTGACATGACACATCACTATACAGTCACTAAGGGTCGAAAGGGGCTTGCTCCCCCAACCTGTCCCTGCGCACCTTTGGCGCGCAAAAACCATTTCATTTCGGGCAGGCCATTATGTGCATCCTCAATCACAAAGAGGCAGGTCACAACCCAATATATTGTTCGGGACAGGACATATTTACCTTGGCAATGGATAATTTGTACATTGATAAAAGAGTACAAGCTTTAGACACAGATATTTATTGCTTGTGCAATGATAAAATCGTGAGGTGTGGTGAAGATGGAATGTTTGAAGTTTTGTTTGATGGATGGAGCAGCAAATACAACTGTATTCTTGAAAAAGGTAAGGAATCATAGGTAAAATAGTTTTAACGACGATAAAATGGAAAACAGCTCTTTTAATATTAGTGAATTTCCACATTGCCGTTATAATATTGTAGCATATTTTCCACAAACGTTTCATATATATTCTACAGTCAGCTTTACAATAAAAATTATATTTTCCATTGGAAATCCTGGGAATTCATCATCATTGGCAAACGAGTTCTGTCTTGGCAATGAAATAGGTAACTTGAGCTGGGGCTGGGAGTGCTCAGAAGTGAACAGCAAGCCATATACATGTCAACGATAAACTTGGCTCTAACTGTTTGAGTGTTGGGCGCCACTGTAAACAATGCCCCTCCAAAAATGGTAAACAGATACTTTTTTATGAATTCAAAAATTGATCTGGATAGCATTTTGACGTCAAGATTATTCGAAATGACTATATACTGTGGTCTACTTACTATTTATTTATTTATTGGTGTTTAAGGTCACATATTTCTGCACAATGGCTAATCGTGACCGCGACATGGATACAAAGTGAAGTCTAGCCAATCGTTTATACCCATGTTGCCCATTTTAGAGGACTTCCACCTCAGGCATTGGTGACCGGGTCCTATTTTACCAGTAAAACAGAACTTGTTTACCTCAATAAACAAGGGCTGCTTCACTTCCCGGGGTTCCCACGGGGGCTTCTGCGTTCTGATTGATTGTGAATTGATTTGACAAACGTACATGCCTACCCTCACCTCGACACCACGTGCCTTGATGATGCCAGCAGCATTACTTTTAGGGCAAAATCTTCCAACCCCCTAGCAAATTTGGCCCTTATTTGCCTATACTGAAAATAACCACAATGCAAATGAAATAGAGTACATCAGGGACCGACCTGGACAAGCGCCAGTGCACATTTGACTCCCAAACACCATAATCTGGCTCTTAAATCTCAAATGTAGGCTTTTTAATTGGCTCTGAACTTCTAAAACTGCATTTCCATTTTTAACGTTTCTTTCTATGGATATGGTTGCTCTTATAGTATATGGTTATCATTTACTGTTATTTAGGTGTGTCTTAGTACTTCAAGTCCTGGTTAAGTTAATCTTCACATTGGTTTCTGATCAAGTCTTGGCAGCCTAAATAGGCAGCCAAGACATGATCAGAAACCAATGTGAAGATTAATGTTTGCTGTGGTGTACCAAATTTAGCCCATGGGTCAAAATTTGATGTGTAAATTTTCATAATAGGCTCCAAGGCTGGTGTGTATTTTAAACAGTTCTGGTCGGTCCCTGGTACATGTATGTAGGAACTGTCTATACATGCTAAAAACTAGTGTTAAAACCTTACACTTTCAAAGTGTTAAACACATTGAAAGTGTAATGTTTTAAGCACTTGTCCAGAGATTACAATCAGTAGACATATGAAACTTGATTGGATGGCAATTCCCATGTATCTAACATTGGTGGTTCTTCCAGAATCTGACATATTTCTATAGCGGACAGACAGACATTCTAAAATATAGTATAGAGATATCTACTTATGACTGTAAGAATAGATGTGTGTGGGGAGAGAGGGGGGAATATGACCCTTGACTTATCGAATGAATGGCTGTCGTCCATGCAGCTGAATGTTTACACCCCCCCCCCCCCACACACATGCCCCCCCCCCCCCCCCCCCCCCATATTCCCATGTAAAGTAAGATTTGCCCTTTAATCTACATGGTTTTAACGTGTCTTGAAAGCTGTACAAGGCTACAGCTACAGTTGAGCAACCCGGAACAAAGCATCAAAGAAAGACATCTTACCCATTTGGAGTCAATCCCAGTCACAGACACAGTGCAAGTCTACATAGAATTTGTCTAGACAGTTTTATGACATGCAAATATATAATTGACACAAATATAATATTTCTATGAAAATGATCATATTGAGTGTTCTTCGCCTAAATTGAGAATGTCTCGTCCAAAAAGAAAACCGCACGCGAAATCGGTATAGAGATTTATTACGAAAAATACAGTGAATAATCGAGAGAATATAAAAAACACAGCCCTGTATGTCTGGATAGTGAAGAAACAGCTATGAATCCACATATCAGAACAGGAAACATAGTTAACATGGAGTTAACAGGTATCACTGATGAAGAGCGAGACGATCCGCATCCTTGTAAGATGGTAGAAAAAAATAGAATGATACGTTGGTTATACATCTGCGCGCTGGTTCCGGAAGCCATGGATTAGTACAAGGAGAAGAGTTCCCCTATTGGGTGTGCGCCAGTCTTATTTGTAAAAATGAATAATTGGAAAGAATTTACAAAAATCTGGAATAAAATGTGGGGTTGAGATTCAAGTCGGACTGTTAAGCTAGAAGTCAAGAGACAAAGTGGACAAGCCAAGAGAGTCAAGGATGCATTACTTAATGAAATAAACTCTCTCTCAAGCTGTTGGATTAAATTATTATCGAGCCTCACTTCAGATTCTTTGCTCTTTATATTGTCTGTTGGTCCACTACTAATTTTTTCTTCGCATAAAAACTTTATGCACACCATGTTGAAAGGGTTAATATTAAAAGCATATATTTGAAATATCCCCTACTGGCCTCAGGATTGATAAATACAGTTGTGGCATAACTGATTTAAATAAACTTCATATTCATTAATAAACAGTACATTATTTACTAAGTTATGAAATAATTTTTATTCAAAAATTGTAACATATATAAGTTGGCAGTTTGATTTGGGGCGAAATGGATTCTTTCATCTGGGATGCAGAAATGTGCAAGTCTGCAGTTTGGTCATGATTCAATTCCTCAAATCAACAATGTAAGTGCTAATGACCTACAGTGAAAAAAGAAATAAACAATAATAAATTGAGGCTCGTCTATAGCATTATTCCTAAACTGGTAATTAACACAAAATGCCCCCATCTCACCTTCCCTCCCACAACACCCCCTCTCCGACGACAAATTTTATGCCTTTTTACACTGCTCTTGAAACTGACCCAAATTAGGATTTCTGGACCAGTCCACATAAATTCGACCCCTGATGTAGAATGTTTTGAGGCTCAGGGTGACTTTTATTGCTCTCTATAGAACACAGGGAGATGTTCAAGTGGAGGAGGCAAATAAACACATAAAGAATTTTTTTTTTTGCATTAGCGGACATGGTTTACTTGAATCACAGAATGGTGTTCCGTCCTCTCCTCTCCAGTTTCTACCTGCATCTGTAACTGGAGATGTGACAGAGGTCCAGGAGACCAGAAAACGAAAGGAACGAAGATCTCCTGGACGTTTTTTGGAGAGCAAAAAGTGCATCACCTTTATCATTTATTCTTTGTCCATTCTGCTATCCAGGACTTAAAATTCCTGCGAGAATCAGAATCGATTCTCGCAAATGATTCTCACAAGGACAACAATGAGAATCAACTTTGATTCTCGCAGAATGTTCATTTGATCCTCATCATAGATTCTAAAAGTGTCCTTAAACGCATGGAGGATTTTACTTATTTTAATGCCTCCTCTGATAAGGTGACACTTTGACTTAACAGTGGTATCTGGTGAAGTCTTGGCTGCCTATACAGGCAGCCAAGACTTCACCAGAAACCACTGCCAAGGTACTGTAACTTCTATAAGCAAGACCACTATCTGTGTGCTGGAACACGTGTTCCACAGTACACACAAGGGGCAAGAGTCATACAAAAATTGGAAATGGGTCGTTTAGGGTTAAACTGTAGTAAATATTTTTATATTTGAATATGAGGTTTGCTATTTATTAGGAAATATGGACTGGCTGTACTCACAAGAACAAGATTATAAAAGTACTATCAAATTCTGAATTGAGAACTGAAAATTGATTCTCGCACAAGAGTTTGCGATAATCCAAACTGATTTGCGCAAATTGGGACGAATTTTAAGGCCTGCTATCAGAGTATATACTTACAATCACTTTTAGTGAATGTATGAGCAGCTAATAATTTCAATGAGTGGACTTCAAACAAAATAGAATGGAATAATAGTTCTCTGGCTGGAAGTCTTTTGGCAGGATCTTTCTGTATACACCTTGAAATAAAGTCCTGAAAATGAAAGAAAACATTACTACACCCCTGTTCTATGAAAATCCCCATCTACATCAAAACTAAACCATGTGGAAAATGAATATGTGTGGAACCGAAATTGTTGATAGACTATTTTTATAAAGAAGCAAAATTTCACTGAATTTTTTACAAATAGTGCACCACAATTACAATTTGAATTGTCAGTGATAGCTATAAATCGTCCCCTGAGTTCCAGTGTGTATGTGCCAGTAGAACACATTGGAACTCGGGGGAAGCAATAGAAACACTGGTTCACCTTGCAAATTTGGTTGGTGATAAAATGTGTTCTTTTTCTTGATAGTTGTCAAAAGAATTGCTGAGTGTCCTAATAATTGTTTTTATAGACGTGAAGGTGTGTAATAAACACAAACAGAATGACACGCATGTGTGAATGGGTTAATCGCTATGGCACTTGTCCCATCGTGGAAGGATAAAACTCGAGGCCACAGTGTCGTTCTGTGTATGTAACAGCTTAAAAAAAACTTGTTTAACCCTTAAGGGCCTGGACAAGTGTCTTCAATTCCTACTATTCCACAGTCTCTACACGTCTAATGGCTTAGCATGCTTTTTACTTAAGTCTTGACTGCCTGTTAAGGTAGCCAAAATCTGACTAGAAACCACTGCTTAGGTGATTTATGTATTGTCAGCAGGACCTTCTAATGATGGCATGTTAAGAGAACCCACTCTGAGGTCGGAAAAGACAGAAATATCCTTCAAGGGTTAACCCTTTACCTACCACAAATAGTAGACACGATTTGCCAAACAATTTCGTGAATAACTATAAACTCTAATTTTTAGCCTCAAAAAACAGCATCTGAACCCTCACTGAATGAGTACATCAAGCTCGATTTAATAAGGGGTTCAAAGTTATGTTTTTGAAGAAAAAAGGTAAAAAATAATAAAATCTGAATGGAGATTTGTTGTGAACAGAATTGGCTGGTCAATGATAATTACAGGGTAAAGAGTTTATATTATCATCAACAGGTCCATTGCCACATGGTATCAGACTCATAGTAAAAAGCCGAGAAGTTTTACTTTACCGCCTCATTCCATCATAAGCAAATATTAATATTAAAAGTCCTCAAATATTATAAGCTATTGTGATGAAATGTTGGTAACATGATCTGAGGTTTGCAGCTCAGAGCTTATTTATTTATTTATTAAGGTTGAACGACACTTTAATAGCCACATGTCGGTGACAGTTTTACAGGTGGAGGAAGCCAGAGTACCCGGAGAGAACCATCGAGCAATGACAAGCAGCTGCCAGCTCCACAACATCATAACTCTGCACTGCAGCACAGGCAGGGTTAGATTGGTTGAAGTCATGCACACCATCGACGTGCAGTACACCTTAGTACATGGCATCATCGTGCCCCCATACGGACAATCAGGGTTAAGTGCCTTGCCCAAGGATACAACACGGGAGTCTGAATCCAAGGACTAACTTGGCTTGACGTTGCTTAACTTCGGTGATGTGACGAGAACCAGTTACCGCAATGCCACCGCACTCCCAGTTCAGAGCTTATGTTCAACCGAGACACAGAGCTGCAAATCTCAGACCACATTAACATCCATTCATCACAAATATGTATAGCTTCCAATGTCCATAGCCCAAACCCCACATGGTGAAATGAAGAATGTAACTTTTAACTAGAATTACTGGGAGCACTGCTCACTAAAGATACCACCCACTCCAACCAAGAAACATTTCACAACAGTAAAAAAGTATTTAATATACACAGCACATCTGTATGTTCTCCGAAAACATGAGAGCAATTTTCAATATGAGAAAGGGTAAATATTACAAAGAGCATGCAAGATGAAAAAATAAAAATACCTGAAAGCAGAATAGAAGGTGCACATCTATAATGTATATAAAAGAATGTCTGAGAGTTTCAATGAAATTCGCCCACTGGTATAAGAGGAGTAGCGGATAGCAGGAGTGTACCCCCCTAAAGCATCACAACAATTTGGCTAAGTTCATTTCGCCCTTTGGGAAAGAGTAAAAAATAAAAATACCTGAAAGCAAAATAGGAGGTGCACATCTATAATGTATAGAAAAGAATGCCTGTAAGTTTCAATGAAATCCACCCACTGGTTTAAGAGGAGTAGCGGATAGCAGATGTGTACCCCCAAAGCGTCACGGACGTACGGACGTACGGAAGTACAGAAGTACGGAAGTACGGACACCATGAATGCTATATACCGCCCACTTTTCAAGTGGGTGGTATAATGATAACAACTTTAGTAAATAAACGTCTTGTGTACCATACTGCATCACTGGACAAATAATCAATAAATCAGATATGGATCGAGGTCACTCCATGTTAGTTCAAATAATAAACCGATTTGTAATTTCTACAACACTCATTTGGAACATCATCTGCTGCACATATGAATGAAAGTGTCAATGACACTGTAGCTCAACTTGTCAAGACAAAGACATGCACATGTATAGTATGTGACACAGCAATGACAAACATCTAGGTAATGACCTGATAACAAAGGTACATATAAAGTATTGTAATGGTCTGTACATAAATACTGACCGTTGCCTGTAACAAATGTATAGGTAAAGTATTGTAAAGGTGGGTGACAGTCAGATGCTAAACTAGAAAAGAAAACTTTGAGTCCCAGAGTGGGTCTGACTGCACCCCAAAATATTTGTTCTCATAGCACAGTGATAACAAAGGCACCCCAAAACACACTCGTTCCTGTCCCAAGGTGAAAACAAAGGTACCCAAGAAGTTTTATGAAGATTAATTCATAAATACAAGCTGTATAGAACTTGTGACAAAAAACTGATTGGACCTAATTTTGGTATAAAATGGCCACTGGCAGCCATCTTGAATTTTGGACCGTACCCAGAAACACTCATTCTCATCCCAAGGTGATAACAAAGGTACCCAAGAAGTTTTGTGAAGATCGGTTCATAAATACAGCCTCTACCCTGAGCTGTATTGACATGTGTGCTCACATTGTGCAAGTAGCACTGAATAAGTCAAAGTTCATCTAATTTGCATAATTTCTGCACGAAAAAAAACCCCTTAGAATATGTGATGTATTCCATGTTACTAAACATTCATACAAAAATTTATTCAAATCAGAACTTTCATACAGAAGTTCTGTACAAAAGACTGATTGCACTAATTTTGGTACAAAATGGCTGCTGGTGGCCATCTTGAATTTCGGACCACACCCAAAAACACTTGCTCTCATCCCACGGTGATAACAAAGGTACCCAACAAGGTTCGTAAAGATTGGTTCATAAATATGGCCTCTAGTCTGAGCTGTATAGAAGTTGTGTACAAAAAACTGATTAGACCTAATTTCGGTACAAAATGGCCACTGGCAGCCACCTTGAATTTTAGACCGCACCCAGAAACACTCGTTCTCGTCCCAAGGTGATAACAAAGGTACCCAAGACATTTCGTGAAGATCAGTTCATAAATACAGACTCAAGTCTGAGCCGTATTGACATGTGTACTTAATGTGTGTAAGTCGCACTGAAATATCAAAGTTCATCTAATTTGCATAATTTCTGAACGAGAAAAAAACCCGTATTATATGTGATGTATCCCATGGTACTAAACATTCACACAAAAAATTATTCAAATCAGCGCTTTCATATGGAAGTTCTGTGCAAAAATCTGATTGCACCTAATTTTGTACAAAATGGCTGCCATCGGCCATCTTGAATTTCGGACTTGACCCAAAAACACCCGTTCTCGTCCCACGGTGGTACCAAAGGTACCCAAGAAGTTTCGTAAAGATCGGTTCATAAATACGGCCTCTAGCCCGAGCCGTATTGGCATTTGTACTTACAGTGCTGAAATTAACACCAAAAAACATCAAAATTAGTCTAATTTGCACAATTTACACACGAGAAAAAACCCTGTATTATATGTGATGTACCCCATGGTACTAAACATTCATACAAAAAATTATTCAAATCAGAGCTTTCATATGGAAGTTCTGTACAAAAAACAGATTTCTGCATCATCGGTACAAAATGGCGGCTGGCAGCCATCTTGAATTTCGGACCACACCCAAAAACACTCGTTCTCGTCCCACGGTCATAACAAAGGTACCGAAGAAACTTGTAAAGATCGGTTCATAAATACGACCTCTAGCCCAAGCCATAGCCAATTGTTGACGTACGGACAGACAGACAGACGGATGACGGACGACGGGTCATGACAATAGCTCAAATTTGACTTTGTCAAAGTTGAGCTAAAAATGAAGTGGTTCACAAGTCACTGCATTGCTGAAATAATTGCGAAACAGACATCATTTCAAATATTTTGTGTGATGACAACAAATGGTAACATATGCTACTTGAGCCGCAAACATAGAATAAAATATGCGAGCTTTTATCCAATCAGAGCACAAGGATTTCAGTCTTATGGAAACAATTATTTGGGGTTTCTATAACTGCACGAGACGACACATCAGGATGTCTCACTTGTGGGATTGCTTCCTTCCGGTGACGAGGAGAGCAGCAATTACTTCTGGTAGAACTAACAATAGAATCAGTGCACAAACTGTCTGCAACAGACTCGCTGAACACGGCATCTGCAGTAGGCGCCCATACCACGGACCAATCCTTACCCAACGTCTTCACACTGTCAGAATGGAATGGGTACATCAGCATGTACGCTGGACTCCGCAGCATTGGAGCACAGTTCTTTTTAGTGATGAATCACGATTTTGTCTATGGTGTGCTGATGGTAGAGCAAGAGTGTATCACCGACGAGGCGAACAGTTTTCTGATGCTTGCCTGCGGGAATGCGACCGTTTCGGCAGGGGTAGTGTAATGGTTTGGGCAGGAACTTCCTTGCACCATCGAACGCAGTTGATCTTCATCGATGGTAATCTGAATGGACAGCGATATAGGGACGAAATTCTTAATGCTGTTGTTGTCCCCTTGTTCAATGCTAACATCAGATTGCAGTTATTCCAGCAAGACAATGCCCAATGTCACATGGCGCGTATCTGTCATGACTTTCTTGAGGAGCAGAGCATCAAACTTCTTTCCTGACCCTCACTTTCGCCAGATTTGTTGCCAATCGAGCATCTTTGGGATCAATTGGACCGATGGGTACAAATTCATGATCTTCAGACGTTAGGTGATTTACGTAATGTTCTAAGGCAGGAGTGGAATGCAATACCAGAGGGTGACATCCAGAGACTTATCAGGTCCATGCGCCGACGATGTCTTGCCATCCAAGAGGCAAGCGGTGGACATACACACTATTGACTGCATATGTGAACTTTTCATTTCACCCCATGTCTGAATTGCGACGTCCTGATGTGATGCTGACAACAGTAAGAACATGAAATTATTTAAATTCATACAGCTACACTCGAAATATGAATTTACAATAATTTGTTTGGGATTAAAGTCAATAATACTAAAAAAATTGCTCCTCAAAGTTTATTAAACTTTCCTTTTGGACTCAGTATATGTGGTACAAGTTAAAACCATAATGGCTGATAGTGAAGCTCTTGCTCAATATGGAATTAACTAACATTGTACATACTATATTTAGTCACAAACAAACAATGTAATGACTATACCTTACTGACTATTTTTCCTACAAACTGAACTGGTAATTGTGATAACAAAAATTAGAATTCAAACTTGTCAATGTGAAGCTGTTATCTTCTGCAACCATTTTGATAGATGGATAAACAAAGGATGAGATAAGGCCACACAGAGTAGATCTTCTGTTTCTCAGGCCATTATTTGTAAAATTTCATGCGGGCGAGCGGGTTTTTATTTTATTTTTTATTTCTGTAATTATTTCTTTGCCACCAAAAGTTCATGTCCTTGGTATGTTTTAGGCCTCATAATCTATGGATAGCATGGGTGGTGGTGTATTTCATCCCTTGAGAGCAAGAAGGCTTTGCAATGCTAAAGCATTGCAAAGCCTTCTTGCATTCAAGGGACAAATTTATCAATTTTTTTTAACTTTGATAAAATATCAGACATAAACTATTTAATTTTTATTTTTTTTAAGTTTGCATTGGTTATAAAAAGAGAGCATGCGGCAGCCAAAAGACCATGCGAGAGGGCCTGAGAAACAGATTTTTAATTTTTTTAGGCCTAACTCTGACTGTTAACTGTGTGCGCATTTTAACTGGTAAAGTGCTGGGAGCCTATATTTGGGCTTTATTCTGAAGTATGAGTATTGCAGTTTAAAGGCTCCATTGATGGTGGAGTTAAATTATTTTGTCTAAGGATCTGCCTTGTTACAATTCATGGGAGAGTGCCAATAGGTACTCTCCCATAAAATGTAATAATGCAAAGATATAAGAACAAATTTTGATGATTAAAAATAACTTAGCACTTTACCAGTTAACTGGTTGAGTGCTAAATTTTTTTTCAAAGTTGATTTGAAACTTGGGTATTTTTTTTTCACAGATACCACACTACCAGCAAGAGTAACCTTAGTTTAGTGAGATTTTGTTCATAAATAATTGTTTTGTTCATATTTATTGGTGAGTGCCAATGGGCACTCTCTAATAAAATGCAACCAAACAATGTTATATAAACAAAATTCTTCTTCTGTGGAGCAAACATCAAGGTAATGCATACAGTGTCAAGCCACTAAAGTGGCTTCCAGCACTTTTCAATAGAGCCATGACAGTGGCTTCTAGCACTCAACCAGTTACAAGATTGATGTCTTATGTCCAATAAAATTCTGAGAAGTTTATTGGAGGTAAATATTTATTTATTTATTTATTGGTGTTTAACTCTTTGCATTCTGCTGGCGGATATTCCTGCCCAGCACAGGGTTTCTCTTGTTACTGAAATAAGTATATGTTGGGCACATTTAATCATATTTGCCCCAAGTCAATTGAATGGATTTTTTTCTCCAATGATTTCTTGTGTTACATTTATATTAATTTTTCATCAAATCTAGTCATGGCTGCTTTAAAGCTGCCATGACTAGATTTGATGAAAAATATCCAGAAAATACTCAGCAGGTTAAGAGTTAAGGTCACACATTTATGCACAATGGCCTTGCCCTAGGACACAACACGGGTCGTCCTGGACGGGGATCAAACTCGGGACCTCTAGCATAGAAGTCCAACAGTCTGCCATTGAGCAACCGCGCTCCCTATTGGAGGTAAAACATATGATAATATGACACTTGGATCATGAATAATATCCAACATTAGAGTGTTTACAAACTGAAAGAAAAGGCTGAATATGTCTTCCAAAATTTCAGAATAAAACAATGTTAATTATTTATATATACAAACCCTTTGTAATTCACTTTCCAGGGAATCCAAGGTGCTCTTTATTGCTTCCTCAGAAATATGATTACCACCATTTCCAGTTTGAATTCCCATAGCGGCAATCTGAAATAGATGGTATCCCTCATTTATTGAAAATTAATTTTTTTGTATTCTAATTATACAATTTCACTATCAAACAATCATCATATTAGATTTAAACATTGTCCTGAATAAAATAAGGAAAAAACAAAAATGTAAAATACCAAAGACCCATTCTATTTTTATCGCATCAGTGCAATAAAAATAATATTAAGTGTGTTCATATGTTCTGGTAGGATCTCTAGATGTGCATAAAGGTTTAAGATTTTTTATTCAGTCCCAGGTGAACCTGTTGCGCCACTTTTGTCGTCAGAGAATCTGTTTCCGCCGAAAGACTCCTAGGGGTTTTAATTCGAAATGTTGAAAGTGTGTTCATATGTTCCGGCAGGGTCTCTAGATGTGCATAAAGGTTTCAGATTTTTTTTTTGGCCCATGTGGAACTCATTGGGCCACTTTTGTTGTTAGAGAATCAGTTTCCAGCGAAAGGTCCCTTGAGGTTTTAATTTGAAATGTTGAAAGTGTGATCATATGTTCACGTAGGGTCTCTATATGTGCATAAAACGTTATAGATTTTTGATGCAGCCCTATGTGGTGCCAGTAGTGCCAATTTTGTCTTCAGAGAATATGAATTGATTTGTGACCATCGTGATGGCCTACTGAAAATGCAGAGATACACTTGAGTGTGCTTTACACACAAATGACAACATTCTAGTTTTTATATTGCCATGCCACGCATAGGGCAAAATAAAAAATTCTCAGACTTGCGACATAAATATCAGTTGAATGAACATTCATTTCATAACCTCCATGTCGTAAGCAATGTACCTACAGTACGTGGAGAGTGTATTATCACTAAATCACGTGCAGAGTGGAGATTCCACCCAAGCAGTAATTGCAAATTTGTTGCAAAGCACAACAAGCAGAAGTAAAGTTTCAGCCAATGGACCTCCGGGTTAAACCCGGAGGTCATTGGCTGAAACATTGCTTACGTTTTTAGTAGATATATACAAAATTTGAAAGTTATAGTTTGGGTGATAACTCCACTCTGCAGGTGATTTAGTTACAATCCAATTCCACTCTCCACGTACTTTATGTTCACTTTAACCCACTCCACAGTGAATTCGAAATATTAAGAAATTTCAAATTTTCAAACTACAATACCTCCCATAAGGCAACTACAAATTTAACTAATTCAATCCCAAACAAAAATGAGATGAATTTCCTGTTGTGTTGTGGGAAAAATTTACTGCTTGAAATTTCTCTGGACATCTGTGTGCTGGGTGTTAAAATAAAGAATGGCTTGTTGAAAACAATCCTGTGAATTGTAATGTAGACTTCTGGCTAGAATACAGAGAGTGGTGGCCGAGTGGATAAGTGCACTGGTCTCTCATGCCAGAGGTCCCGGGATCGATCCTCAGTCAGGGAAAGTTCTCGAGGTGTCCGAACACTCTCTGTCAGCATCAATTGTGGGGTTGATGCTGTCACAGTGTACCGTTCTATCGGGTGGGGGACGTAAAATGGCTGTCCTCTGTGCGGAGAGAGACACACTCCATGCAGGCTCAAGATCCTTTCATAGTATTCGAGAAGAGCAAGGCCACGAAGTTGCCGCTGCGAAGGTCATCCCACACACCAGCGCCATTGGGCCAAGGAGAGGAGTTAATATAAGTTGTATAACTTGTTCGCCAATCCTTGCAAAAACAAATAAGATTAAATAACAGAGCTAGCATACATTTCACAATATAAAATATTTGTTTATTGGTGTTTACGCTGAATTTCTGCATCATTGGCTGTAATTATCATGACTGCAACATAGTATGAAGGCAACTTTAACAGTGCCCTGAAGAATCTTTACAGGAACAAACAGTACAGGAAAAAAAGGTACAGAAAAAAAACGGTACATGAATAAATGGTACAGAGGGGTAGTAAAAAATGGTACAGGAACAAATGGTATAGAGGGGAAGAATATATAACTTTCTTAGTTTTATAATTTGGAAAAAATTGGAGGAATTAAATTATACAAATCTTGATAATCAACATGTACAGTACCACTTGAAATAAATTGGGATATATGTATACACCTTTGTATATATGTACCTTTGTGTACATATTATAAGTTATCTCTGTCAACATGCATTATATGTGGAGATTTAATACCTGGTTGTCAGCTTTTAAACACCAAGCTGCAGGTGTTTAAAAATGTATTTGTCCCATTTGAAACACAATACAAACATAGTGGAAATAAATTTGTGGATGCATTTCTCGCGCTCCGCAATCACTTGGACCAAATTCGTAAATAATTGTTTTGTTTTTATAAATGCTGAAGACAACAGATAGAGTTACATCCCTTGGTTCGTTAAGGAAATGAGTAAACATTTAAATTTTATAGTAAATTTCCTTTCTTATTATACCTACCACAATTGTTTACTACAGACTTGCACTACAGTGGAAGACCCTAACTCGGAAAATATACTCTCTCTTTTGATCTTTTCCAAGTGATTTGGGAAAGAAAAGTGGTGCAAAAGCACCAAGAAAAAATAAGCCAAAACCGGGTCGAGCACCACCGGAGCACACCTAGTAGGGGACACTCTTCTCTTAGTACAAATCCACGGCTTCTGGCATCCAGTGCGCAGGCAATAACTAATGAATCATTCTTTTGAATCCGCCAACATTGGAGTTATGTGATCAGTGGGGAGGAAGGATTCTTACCCGAATAAGAAGACGGGAGGGCCTCCATGTAAACAATTGTGGTAGGTATAATAAGAAAGGAAATTTACTATAAAATTTTAATTTCTTATCAACCTACCTTACAATTGTTTACTACAGGATGAATAGACAATAGGATGGGGAGAATCACATAACCATTTCTCCAGTAGGCTGCCTTCATAACATCCGACAACATGACGGAGTTACTATAAGCCCAAGAGAGAGACAATGCACGCACCTTGTGGTATAGAGAAATACGATTGGTAATTCAATCAATTGGTAAGTCAGTCGCTAGACGAGCGTATGCCACGCGAATAGAGAAATGGATTGAGAAGAGATCTTGTGTCGACCAGGAAAAAGAGACAGAAAAAATTGTTTCCTGCCTTTCCTAATGAACTGCATCCAATTGAGATAAATGCAAATTGCACGAACTGGACAGAGCAAACGGCGGTTAGCCTCAGCAGAAGGAAGAGCTCTGATACAGATAGGAGGTGGAGTAGTTTCTGGTATCTGATTCTTGGATAGAAAGGAGCAATCAGTGGTAAACGTAACACTGTTGGGAGAGCTCCTGAAAAAGGCCGGGTCAACCGAGAGGGCGTGAAGCTCATTAACCCGTCTGGCTGAGGCAAAGGCCATCAGAAAAGCAGTCTTGTATGTGAGAAAATGCATATCCACCTGGGATAAAGGTTCGAATGGCGCCTCATCCACCCCCTCCCCCCCCCCCCCACCCCAAGCAAAGCAGCACCCAAGAAAGATTCCATCTTGGGGTAAGCTGCAAAGTCCTAGGCCTTTTCAAGGAAAAGTGACGAACAAGCTTAGAGAGGTACAGATTAGTGCCGATACGACACTGTCCCACATACGAAAAGGTCTCCGAAAGCATGGGCCTGTACCCTTTGACGATAACAGGCTGGAGAATCAAACAGATATACCAGAAACTCCACAATCTGTGAAATTGAAGGATTTGCATAATTAACAGAGTGACTGGCACACCATCAACAGAAGACCTTCCACTTAGCTGCATAGGCTAAACCAGTGGAGTGCCGCCTTGAAGAAGAAATGCACTCCACTGCTTGTCTCGAAAAAACCTCTACAGAGGAGACAGGACCTGACAAAAGATATGCGTGAAGGCACAAAGAAGTCGAGTTGACGTGAAACCTCCTCGGGTGACCTTGGCAAAGAAGGTCACGATGTGGAGGGAGACGTGCCAGAACCGCCGCCAAAAGAGAGCGGAGCTGATTGATCCACACCCACTGCGGCGACAGGGGAGCGATCAGAATGATTCGACAACTGCAGGTTCATATCTTGGTTAGAACCTGAGGCAGAATCGGAAACCGGTGGGAAGGTGTGGCCGACAAGACCGTTCCAATCGAGTGACAGAGCGTCAACAGAGAAAGCCAGAGGATCTGGACACAGGGACACAAAAGTGTCCAGCTGATGGTTCCAACGAGTCGCAAAGAGATCGATGTGAGGAAGACCCCAGGAATCGCAAAGCGACTGGAACACTGCCCTGTGGAGCATCCACTCGGTGGAAATTACCCTGCCCCGTTGGGACAGGGAATCGGCTAGGACGTTCAGATGACCGGAAATGTGACGAACCACCACTCCGGCGCTGACATCCTAAGCGAACAGCAGAAGATCCCAAGCCAATTTGTACATGGGAACCGAGTGCGTGCCGTCCTGGTTCCAAATGGAATCAACCACTCTTGAACTGTCGGACAACAGAAGGACCTGGTGATTCGAAAGGTGGGGGATCCACTGCCGGAAACTCAGAAGAGCAAGAAGCTCCCTCTGGTTGATGTGAAGAGCTGCTTGATCCTGGTCTCATGCCCCATGAAGGGTAAGACGTAGTAGACATAGTAGATCCAATGTCGCACCCCATCTGAGAACGCTGGCATCTGCCGTCAGAACACGATCGGACAGGGGTAAGTCCAACGGAACTCCCTGCATAATCCACTGAACATCCATCCAGGGGAGAAGGTTATGATGAAGAGACTCTGGTAACTGAAGCACCAGATCCAGATGATTGACATTCGGCCTCCAATGACTGAGCAGAAAGTGTTGGAGAGGTCGGACATGCAGCCAACCTAGAGGAAAGAGATCCGTCACCGAACTGAAGAGACCAAGCAGCCGGAGAAGACTCCAAGCTGTCGCGGACGTGGACTGGGACAGAGTCAGGGCAAAAGCTGAGAGAATCACAGCCCTTGACCGGGGAACCGCCACCGTATTCAGCTGAGTACGGAAGGCCATCCCCAGATGTCAAAATAACTGAGAAGGGACCAGGTCCGACTTCTCCTCATTGACTTTGAACCCTAGCGACTTAAGCAGGCTCAACAGTGTGTCGACATCTGACTTCAGAAAGGCAGCATTGGAATGCCTCTGGAGGATACCATCTGGATATGGCAAAGTAGTCTCCCAGGACTGTTTGCGATATAAGGTCAATCGGGTGAAGGCCCAAGGAGCCAGGTTGAGGCCGAAGTGCATGGCCTTGAACTGGTAAACTCACCACAGAAAAGCAAACCTGAGATACTTTTGTGATGTCCAATGAATCGGAACGTGAAAGTAAGCATATCGCAGGTCGATGCTGGAAGCAAAAACTCCCTGGTGAATGGAGCAGTGGCGAACCGACCTGAAAGTCTCCATGCTGAACTTAGGAGCAATGATAGACTGGTTCAGGATACTCAGGTCGATAACCGGTCAGAGTCGGCAGTCCTCCTTCGGAACCAAGAACAGGCAGGAATAAAAACCCACTGAATGAATGTTCTTGACGACCTCGATGACAGGAGATCGTCTATCTCCGTGATCAAAAGTTCCCAACGTGTAACGTCTAAAGGAACTTATGTTGGAAGGGGCACTCTCGACAGAGTTTGATGCCTCAACCTGGGACGAATCGAGGTGAGGACCTTCATTTCGAGCCTCGGCGAGAGGAGAAACCACCTCCTCTACTATATGAAGAATCCCGAGTCCTCCCTCTAGCCTGCTGATGCTTACCCTTACCCCATGAACAAGTAGAAGCGGCGGCAGGAGGATCAGCCCTTGGCTTTGCAGAGGAAGCAGAAGAGCACTTGTTTGGCTTTGGACGGCACCTGCCTCCAAGAGAAGGCTGATCAAGCTGACGAAGCACCAGCTGATCTATGGAATGACATAGGACGTCATCCCAGACTGTCGCCACGGAACCATGGAATAGTTGCAGACCTGCCAAAGAAGCAGATCGAAGAGCAGCGCTCTGCCCTTCATGAAGGGAACAGCATGTGTTCAACACAGCGCCCCTGCAAACTAATTATAAGTTAGCCATGTTACAGGCATGCGTGAGCATGAGCACCTTGGAAAGCATATGCAAAGGAGCCTGTATATCATCAAATTTATCTGGAGGCAGATAAGCAGCTAAAGCAGAGACGACGTGATCCGAGAGAGAAAGCATGCCCAGCAACTATCTCAATAAGCCCAACAGGGACTCCAGAGTCGCCATAGGAATAACGGCCGACTTGGGCTTGGAAAACCAGAGGGAGGTGGAGTCCTGATCCAAGACCGTCAAAGTCTGGCAGACGGACAGATTGGCAGAATCGTAGGAATGATAACACACTGGAAGCAAGTAAGAAGACTGTTGGCTCTCGATGTCAGGTATGTCGGACTCATCCTCTGAGTCGAAAAACACATAGCCCATCATGGGCAAACCAGTCGATGCCTCCTATGGTGTAGACACACCTGAGGGAACAGAAAGTGGCCTGCTTCCGATCCCGGGAGGCGGCATCACAGGGGATGCCTGGAAACCCCTAGTAGCCTCGCTGGAAGCAACGGGAAGGCTCTTGGAAAGATCCTGAGTGAGCAAGGACTTCACCACCCGGGTTGGCCGGTTCGTCATGTGAACGAACCGGCAAAAGTGGCTTCACTCCGGACCCTTTTAACCAGTGACGGGTCACGAACCTCAAATACACCAGACGCGGGGCGACGGGTGGCAGCCAAAACATCTGAAGGCAGATGTGTACAGGGGTATGACATACCCCGAGGATCTACATAGCGGCAACTCAGGAGAGTCGCCACGGACCTCTGAGGGACAGAAGGTCCAGGCTGCACAAAAGGCGTTGATCCCACAAAACTGGCCATGGGATCAGAGTGCGTTGTGGGAAACGCCACAGAGTTCATGGTGGCCCCACCATGAACATCCAAATCCAGTGAGAGACCACAGCAGAGGGTTCAGCTGGCAGCCCCTTCTGACTTTGCCGAGCTGAAGTCAGGGAAGGCTGAGGCCGATACCCCACATCTACACTACCAGACATCTCTGCAGACCCCTGCAGGGATAAAACAGCTGTGCTCAACGGCTGAGAGGCCACAGCAGAGGGTTCGGTCGGCAGCCCCTTCCGACTTCGCCGAGTTGAAGTCAGGGAAGGCTGAGGCCTATACCCCCACATCCACACTACCAGAGATGCATCTCTGCAGACCCCTGCAGGGATAAGCCGAGGCCGGCTGAAATGGTGACCAATGACATTGCAGGCGGAACAGCAGTAGCAGCAGATACGACGGGAGCTGTTGAAACTGGTGGAAAAGGGGAGAGAGCAACCTAGCTCGGCTCCAAAGGAGGAGTCACAACCCTGGTGACAGCCTCAGATGTCAACTGGAGAGGGACCACAGTCCTGGAACAGCTCCCGCAGTATCCACCACAGAAAAAAAACTACACATCCCCCAAGGAGGGGGTATAACTCTCACCAGACGTGGTCATGTCGGGAGGTCCCGAACGACAGCGTTCCTACCCGTGGGTGCGGGAGGAACAGCCACGAAAAAGCACCACTTGCTTGGGCAAAAGGCATTGCCCTCAAGGAACAGTTCTGGGCATAACAGATGTGAGAGCAGTATAAGAAAAAGGTGAACTCAACAGATGTAGAAAGTAGAACACCCCCAACTACAAGAGAAAGGTGGCAGAAAAAAGGACCGGTGGGAACACAACTGATCCCAGACGGTCGACAGGGACCAAAAAACAGAAATTCAGAGAGGAGAAATCCTGTCCATACAGCCCCCCATTGACACTTAACTTCAATAATAATAATAATAATATCCACAAGGATAACATAAATTTATCAACCGAAAAATTTTATGTCCGAACCACACAGTACGCGAAAGAACGGAGAATATATAAAATATAATGAAAATGTGGTTGAAAATAATAATGAGAATATATAAAACGCAGTCCTGTTATTATACGATCCTCAGATCCATAATTCCAGTCACAGGTAACCATTATCGACGAGTTGAATTATCACTGTTTCAGAATACCAATGGACGTACTGCCACATGGGCGGATGAAAAAAAAAGAATGATTCATTAGTTACTGCCTGCGCACTGGATGCCTGAAGCCATGGATTTGTACTAAGAGAAGAGCGTCCCCTACTGGGTGTGCGCCAAAACCCAGTTTTGGTTTATTTTTTCTTGGTGCTTTTGCACCACTTTTCTTTCCCAAATTGCTTGGGAAAGATCAAAATAGAGAGTATATTTTCCAAGTTAGGGTCTTCCACTGTAGTGAAAAGCCTGTAGTAAACAATTGTAAGGTAGGTTGATACGAAAGTATTTTGTTGACATATTGTCCCCTGAGTTCCAATGTGTTCGATGTGCCTACTGGCACAAAGAACACATTGGTACTGAGGGGACGATATTTGCTCGTTTTATTTTTCTCAAGTTGTTTCATTTAATTATTCGACTATTTAATTTATAACTGCAAAACATGATCGAATTGTCGGAAATCTGATAATATTTGTGACTATTTTCAGGTTTTTTTGTTCAATTGTTATACCGAGGCGAGTGAAAGTGAAAAGCTTTCATTTAAACCATATACCCCCGATGTTTCACGTACCCATATACCCTAGATGTTGCAGTCTCTCATATACCTTGGATGTTGGGTACACCCTTTGCCATGGCTATTTGTTCAAGGGACTCTGACCAATCAAAACATAGAATTTATCGAGATGTAGGGACAAAGCCATTTAGACATATCTTTTTCCCTCTTTTCTGTGTTTTCATGATCAAATTGTAAGACCAAATGACAATGAATGAAAAGTTTCAGAGTGCCAAAAAAAACCCACCAACATATGTTTTTGAAAGCTGGGAGTCATCCATCAGCCTATAAAAGCAAGTGGATGCTGAGCCTTGACCATCTGGTCTGTCTTCAGGGGGACTAGATGATGGGGTGATTGGAGGGAAAAACACCCCCAAAAAACAAAGACACACTCCCAGACATACACCCAAAAGCCCTTAAAAGGGATGTTATATCTTTATTCGTATGTTTATTTATTTAAAATGTACACTGGTCCCAGCCAGGCAAGCTATTTTCAATCTTTGCTTGGTGTTTGGTTTTCTGTGTATGTTAACAAAAAGCTTGTATCAATCCCTTCTGCGCTTCATCTACTTTTTCCTGGTGACATCTTGGTTTGAGTGGTTCAAGAAAATTTGAGAGTTTTCAGTCAGAAAAGTTATAGGTTGAGAAAGATAGAAATCTGCTATTGTATATTGTGACAGTTGTGAGATTGTTGCTATTGGTGGGGAACTCCCCACATGCAGAGTTTCGAGGCAGTCCTCACAGACTCAATCCTAAGGTTCTCAATGAGTAGCGAGGCAATCCTCACTGATCCCACTCCCCCATATCTTTATTGGAGAGAGATAGAAATCTGCCATTGTATATTGTCACTGTTGTGTGTTTTTTGCTATTGATATGGTGAGTGCTGTGTTTCTTCGTAGCCCACGCCCCAAATGCAGAGTTGTGAGGCAGTACTCAGACTCATTCCTAAGGTTCTCAATGAGTAGCGAGTCAATCCTCACTGACTCCACGCACTTTAATTCTATTGTCTGATTTTAATTTTCTGTGACTTATTTTGTTTTTCTGTTAAGGGTTTGATGCTCGTTTAGCTTTACCATCAATTCACTATCTTGGAGTCTGTTGAGGGTTTTGTTTTGTAGGTCTTTTAACTGAATTTCAAAAGTTTCTATTTTTGCTAGCTCATGAAGTTCCTTTATCGGTGTCCACATGGCTTGCATAGAGCCACGTGCAGGGCATGATTTTCAATAATCTGTAGCTTCTGAATGTTGTTTTAGCTCAGGTCACTTGTTATTATGGCACCATATTCTAGTACCAGGCATATAAATGACTTGTAAAGCTTGAGAAGCATGTCTTTGTTTGCTCCCCAATTTTGACCTCTGATCATCTTCAGAAAAATAGATACGTTTAGTAGCTCTAACTGTAGTGGAATTTTCGGGACTGTTTAGATTGAGGTTGCTATCCAGTATGAATCCCCAAAATTTGGCCTTGTTGCTTACTTCTAATTTGTGATCGTACAACTGGAGATCAATACTGGGGACTGTTTTTTTTTTTGTTTGCTTCTTAAAGAACATAATTGAGTTTTGGCGGCATTGAGCTTGATGCGCCATAGGGTGCACCAGCTCTCAAGATTGCGAATAGGATCCTGCAGGCGATTTTCAATTATGTTTCGGGACTTACATGCCATCCACATGCCTTTGTCGTCTTGTGAACTGCGATAGTTCAACATAGTTTTTCCCTACTTTTTCTATGTAATTCACATATATTATGAAAAGAAGCGGGCTTAGAACCAATCCCTGTGGTGTGCCCGCTTTGAGTGTTACTTCCTCTGACACCTCACGGTTAACCCTCACCTTGATTTTTCGGTCAGTTAGAAATGATGATATGATCCTCAGAATTTTAGTGGGTAATTCCATTTTTGCTAGTTTATATCTTATGCCATTGTGTCCTACCGAGTCGAACACTTTTTCTACATCCAAGAAAAGTGCTGTTCCTATTTCGTTTTGACTAATCACTGTTTTCATATAATCGACCAGACTATATACGTGTTCGATTCCCTATTTCTGATTCCTATAAGGTCTTTGCAATTTTTTGAAAAAGTTGATTGATTGAGATAGCTGCAGAGTCTCACAATTAGAATCCACTCAAATATTTTTCCAGCACAGCTAAGCAAGCTAACTAGATGGTAATTAGAAGGGTTGATAAGGTCTGTGTCGGGTTTAGGTATCATGACTCCTGTGGCAACTTTCCAGCATTTTGGAAAGTACCCACAGGAGAGACAGCAGTTTAGGAGTTGGGTAAGTTTACAGCAGATGTTGGGACACTGTTTCATTACTTTGCAAGAGACTTCGTCGGAAGATGACTTGTATTTTCTGATTATACCCGTGACCTCTTCTACACTTATTGGTTCGGTTAATTCGTGATCGTCCCCATCTTTGGACCTTTGGTTGAAGGTGGGTTCTTTGAAAATTGAGTTGTAATCTTGGACATATTTATTTACTTTTACCTTGAAATCATTGTCAAATCTGTTCCCTTCTTGTGGACAATGGACTTTCTTTAGAAGTTTGGCAAAAGTGCTGGCTTTTGCCTTGTGGCCCAGGGCCATAGTTCCATCACTAATCTTCAGCCCATTATTATTGGCACTTTTGCTCTTTTGGCCAGGAAGAGTTTTAAATGTATCCCAGAACCTCTTAGGTTCACTCAGCCCATTTAGGTTTTCTGCTGCTTTTTCCCCCATCTCACGCGATTGTAGTTAGCTATGGCCTTTTTTAACTTCTCCATTTAGGTGATTATACACGGTTTTAACCCTTTACCCAACCTAACGGCCAAAACCGCACAGCACTATTCTAAAAAATCGCCAATTAATTTTCATTATTTTTTCATTTTTTGTCTCTAAAACATAGGTTATGACCCCTCGTTGGAACGAGCTCGTTCCAACGAGGGGTCATAACCTATGTTTTGGAGACAAAAAATGAAAAAAAATTAGTTATTCAAGTTTTGCAAGTGTCGTCTGCTTTTCATGTTAGGTAAAGGGTTAAGTTCTGCTTTTTTTGATTTGATTATTCTCTGATTGGTAAGCCTGGAAAGCTTTTCTTTTTTGTTTAATTATTTGAAGTGTTGTTTGGGTTATTCTGTTTATCCAGGGCTTTACTGTTTGCTTGGGACAGATTTCATCTACTGTACTGTTGATAACCTTCTTAAGGTGGGTGCAGGCTTTTTCTAGCTCATGAGCATTTAAGGGGTCATTTGCATTTATTTTTACTTCGATAATGTTTCTGAAGAGGTTCCAGTCAATTTTGGATAGGTTCCTCCTGTTCATGGGAGGTCACCTTGTGGGACCTGCATTACATTTCAGAGTGGTATGAACTGGTAGGCGATCACTGCCTAAATCATCATCCCCTACAAATATGTCTTGCATGTCTTAAATGAAAAGAGGCTCATAAATTACTCAGGAACGCATAACAAAATGTGGAATAAGGGAGAAAAATATTTTGAAAGAATTTTAGAAACAGTTCATCTTCCTCCTCACCCTGACAAAATCTTAAAAAAAAAGTTACAAAGGTTCTGAGATAGGCTATTTCTAATTCATTAGTGTACAAATATTAGCTTAAAAAAGTTACAAAGGTTCTGAGATAGGCTATTTCTAATTCATTAGTGTACAAATATTAGCTTAAAAAAGTTACAAAGGTTCTAAGATAGGCTGTTTCTAATTCATTAGTGTACAAATATTAGTACAGCATTCCCAAATGTGTTTTCACAGTTGATAAATATTTTGACAAAGTGAGGGGGAAGATATCCAGACGTGGACAACTTCCTCCTCACTCTGTCAAAATCTGAAAAACTGTTACAAAGATTGTAAGATTGGCAGATTCTAATTCAGTAGATAAGATTTAATAGTATCTCATTAAGGCCTAAAAAAATAAAAAATCTGTTTCTCAGGCCCTCCTGCATGGTCCTTTTGGCTGCCACATGCTCTCTTTTTATAACCAATTTAAACTTAAAAAAAATAAAAATTAAATGGTTTATGTCTGATATTTTACCCAAGTTAAAAAATTTGATGAATTTGACCCTTGAGTGCAAGAAGGCTTTGCAATGCTTTAGCATTGCAAAGCCTTCTTGCACTCAAGGGATGAAATACACCACCACCAGTGCTATTCTGTAGATTATGAGGCCTAAAACTTGAACCAGGAACATGAACTTTTGATGGCAAAGAAGTAATTACTGAAATAAAAAATAAAATAAAAAACCGCTTGCCCACATGCAATTTTATAAATAATGGCCTGAGAAACAGAAGATCTACTTTGTGTGGCCTAAAATAAATACATATCTTCCTTTTTTCTTGACTGTGATATATTTTGACAATGAAGGGGGTGAGGGGGGGGGGGGGGGGGTGGGGGGAGATAATCAGGCCAGGGCAAAGAAAATTTACAAAGATTCTAAGATTGGCAGTTTAGTCCACAAAATATTCGTACAGCATTCCAAAATTTTCATTTTTTAAATTTCCAAGTAATAAAGTGACTCTGTTTTTACTTCTTTTATCTTTGTGGGTAACACAATGCAGTGATGATGTTTACTTCATATCAATTCTGTGCTTAATTAGAATAAGTGGTGATACATGTATTGATAAAGTAGGCAACATGAAGAAGGTCTTCACATTAATTGGGGATTAACACTCCTGTTCACTTATATTCTTACCTCAAGTGCACTGATACCAAAGGAATATATATCAACCGCAGGTCCTACTGGTCCTTTTCCTGGAAAATATTTATAGGAAAAATGTATTAAAATGTAAATATAAGTGTAACTGCACAAAGCAACATGCCATCATTTGTTTTAACTTAAATTCAATTTGAAACCAGAAAGTGAATATTGAGAAGAAATGAAAAACATCTGACTTGGATAACATGATTGAAAATATCACTTTGCTATCAGAGGCACATAAGTCATGAATCTAGATTGAATTGGGGAACAAGCATAGCCAATTTTTTTTTTTTAGTTTATTTTTTTTTTAATGATTATTATTATTATTATTATTATTTTTTTATTATTATTTTTTTTTTTTTTTTTTTTTTGGGGGAGGGAGGCAAGGTTGGAGGGTTAAAATGTGATGAGCCAGATGTATAACAAAGACTAAAGCCCTGAGTGGAGTAGGGCATGGGAAGGGTTTGGTTTTTTTTCCTTTTATTGAGGTTTAATGACTCTTTTGACAGCCAGGGTCACCTTGTGTCACAGTTTTACGGGTAGAGGAAGCCGAAGAACCCAGAGAGAACCACCGAACAATGTAAAGGAACTGTCAGGCTCCCCAACTACTAACTCTGCACAAGTTGTGATAGAAGTACGTTTTAGGACACAACACAGTGCACACAACATGGGCAATGGGGGTGAAGTGTCTTGCACAAGGACACACTGCAGTTGCCACAGGTGGGATTCGAACCAAGAACCTCTCGGCTTGCAGGCTGCACCTCTACCTACTGAGCCACCATGCCCCTAATGGGAAGGTTTGTCCTCTTTTCATTATTTGGGGGTGGTTCTCTCTCTCCAAAGAAAATCAAATTTTTGAAAAATACACTCTGAATGGCACTCTGGGAAATTATGAACCCTTATACAGTGGAGTCCACTTAATTGGATATCTCTTTACTGAATAACCCTGTAAATTGAATATAATTTCCCAACACAAAACCATTTACCATACCTCCATTACAAATTTCACCTCTTAATTGAATATAGGTTATAGATTAAACTCCTGTTAATTGAATAAAAAATCTTGAAACCTGTCAAGAAATTACCCTGACTCGCCCCAGTTTTCCTTTGTTTATAGACCTATTTAGCCTCGGTACATTCAATACAGGCATTTAATTTATTATATCTTGTTTGACAGAGCTCATGGAGATCTGTCAAACAAGATATAATAGAATAAATGCTAAGTTTATCTCTAGAATACAGGAAAATGACACAATCCCTGTTAACTGAATACTCCTGTTAATTGAATAATTTTCACTGGCAAAGTGACTATTCAATTAACAGGGTTCCACTGTACCACCAAGCTCATGCCTAAGGTACAAAAATGCATTGATCCAGCCCGGCATTCAGGGACAAGGCCAGACCAAATGAAGTAAGGGAGGGACAAAGACAATATAATTTTCGAATAGCAACAGAAAAGTTAAAAAATTTATAGTAATTTATATATTTTTTATACTTACCAATGACCCAGACATAGCTGCTGGTGCTAACTCTTAAAATATAGGGCCAAACACAAATTTTGCCCCCCAATCCCCAAAATTTGCATCTAAAACTAAAGAAAACATGTCCTGAGAGGCCCTCCACACTTCGCCCCTACTGCGCATGCGCAGTGTCAAGGACGTTCCGAAATTGGCGCCATTTATCATTCTAATAACCAGTGCCTGGTAAGCGCTATGTACTCAGCGGGGAGGCAAGAGTTCCCAACTCCTGGGAGGGCCATCCCCGTCTGGGTCATTGGTAAGTATAAAAAATATATAAATTACTATAAATTTTTTAACATTTTTATACTGTACCAATGACCCAGACATAGCTGAATAGTAAAAAGGCTGGAGGGCCAAGGACATAGAGCAAAATGGAATACGCTCAATAAAATAAAATAGAGTCATCCCCTGTAGGGAAAAAGAAGTAATAGGCCTTACATGTATCTTTCTTATTTATGATAAATTAGAAAGATACAACACCTTCCAAAAATTGAGCTTCATACATCCATGTACTCTATTAATATCCAATAATCCTTATACTAATAATTTTTAAAGTAAGCCAATAATAAAGTAAGTCTAGAGAATAGAGACTCTTATACTCCTAAAAGTGTGTGAGAATTGCATAATCATGTCCGTTGACATATGCAATATTCAAAAGCTATACTTTAAAAACTAAGACTTGAATGAATTTTATAAACTTAAACTTCTCACTAAACAACCATCCCAATAACAGCTCAGAATTACTAACTCCGGAGGAGGTATCCCCTTGTTTTCATAGTAAAAACAGGTGACCCAAGGGAACACCCTCCCCCCCCCCCCCCCCCCCTTTTTCTTGCCCTGGGTCAAATAGCCCAGAGCGAAGAGGGCAGCCGAACGGAGCCACTGCCGAAACAGACAGCCTACCTAGCTATAGTAGCAACTGTTAAGTGAATGACATTCTGAGCAGTAGATAATAGACCTAACAATAGAGGCCTCCAGAAATGGACTCGATATTTCTGAGATAAAATTCATGAATGTGGATGGCTGAGCGCAATGAGCAGCCTTCAAAAATCTATAATAGCAACACTATTAATGTAAGCCCAAGAAGTAGAAGAACTCTTACTTCATGAGCCGAAATCTTAAGCACAACTGCTAAGCCAATGATATACCATAAGCAGTACGCTAGTTAATAGAATCCATTAACAATAAAATGGAGCGTAACGTCCTTCTACTAGACATCAAAGACAGAAGAAGCTTACGCCCTTGTAATAAACAGATATCTGTTTATAAACTGTACCCGGAAAGAGTAAAGGCCTATGCCCATACGAAGACGGAAGGACCTTAAAATAATAGGTTCCGGATAATAGGAGCCTAACTCTTATGCAACAATCCAACCTAAATAGTAACGGAAGTATTGATTCCGAAACTATGAAAGTGAAAATCATCCATTGATAGTGCATGAAACTCACTGACTCTACAGTAAAAGAGAACCAACAGAATTACTGTCTAAAAGGTCAGAATTTGAAAACTACTGTTTCCAGAGGTTCAAATGATTACTTAGCTAAATAAGAACCGAAGTTAAAATCCGTATAGGAATTTAATCTAAAGATTCTAAGTCTATTTATCAAAAAGTTACTAACTGACTTAGATAAAGAGACAAAAGACTCAATTGTAAACTATCGTAGAGTGCATAGGTATGAGGTAACATAAACCTATAACCTAAATAACAACAGGCTGCAGTAGATCTTGTGAAACAAGTATACTAAAAAATAGCAATGAGTAGTATGGAGGGATCAACCATATGAACATAATGATCCCTACACCACGACGGAAGAGCCTCCACTTTAGTCGCATAGAATAGCGAAGAAGAGGATCTCCTATAGTAAGAAATCGCGTCCAAAGCTCGTCCAGTACAGTGCTTACAATGCAATACGGACCACACAACGGAATACATGAAGGTTGCGACCTTGCTGGTTGTGATAAAGATGACACGATTTACCCAGTGAAAAAAGATCCTCACATAGAGGAAGATTTCACGTTAAGATCCACTGTAGACAAGAGAGTAAATTACTCATGATCTCTGTGAAGATAGAGATGCTATCAACAGAAATGTATTGTGGTTGTTTATCTTAGCAATACCTGCTAAAACAACAGCGCCGGAGGATACGCGTATCCTATCATTCCGTCCTATAGATCAATAGAGCGTTAACAGTATTAGCTCAGAGATCTGGACAAGCCAACACATACGTCTGCAATTGATTAGCAAGCTGTGTCATAAATAAAACATCATTGGGCGCTCCCATAGATAGCAAATCTGATTGAATACTTGTTTGTTGAGAGTCCATTCTGACAGCAACAAGCGACCCGTAAGAGAACGGGAGTCCGATAAAACAATCAGACGACCCGGAATATGACGGACCAAAACTGAACTTGGTGTACTATAACCAACAGACGGATTCTTTCCATTAAATTGAATAACGGAAACGAAAGAGTGCCTCCCTGGTTCCGGAGATACGCCACTACTGTCGAATTAAAGGACAGGAATTTGGGCATGCGTTTCTGAATAATGTTCATGCAATGACATAAAGCAAGCCTAAAAAACATTATTCCGCGGAAGTTAAACTGATAGCTAAAAGACTGCGGAACCCAAAGACCCTGGCACTTCGAATCCGTAGGGATCAGTATATATCCCAATCTGTTTGACTGGCAACCGTCATAACAGCCACACTCGGGTCCGGCAACTGCGGCGGCACTCTCTGAGTCAACCACCGAATGTTTGCCCCAGTCTGAATCTCTTGTAACACTAGATAGACAAGAGAATGTATAAATCAAGCAATTCATGGATTGCCGGAAAGTTGCCGTCGAAGAGAAGCTCCTCCGAGAACGAAGCGACTCTGAGAGAGTTCTTAACCTACTATCCACGCGTGGATGTAGCTAGGGCTGCATCACGTCTAACCAACTCCAATCAGCCACTGAAGGGCGGAGTTATACGTGAACAAACTACTGCCCTCAAAAGAAATTACATTGAGAATAATATCCCGTAAATCTTTTCTTGAAGACGTAATGATAACGCCTCAGTAAGGCGGATTACGTATAATAAAGTGTCTAAGTTAAGTCTACTATACATAATGTCGTTCCCAACATTGAAATTGGAAAAGACATAAACGGCGAAAAAGAATATATGCAGTCTTTAATCACACCGTCTAGACGCATATGAACTCTCGGTATGCCCTGCTCTGCCAAAATAAACTATATGTAAAAAAGATAAAATGGCAGAAATGAGCCACGCGGACAAGAAACTAAACTATCATGCTTAGTAGCAGGCTTGTATATATATAAATATATAGCGTCGAAAATTAAAACACATGTTGTAATGACAATATTGGACTGCGTCGGTAAGTCAGGGACAAAGTCCCTGTACCGATCGAAAATTCCGAGTCCAATGACGCTATAAGTCTCTTATCCAAGATCGCAGCAATGAAGTCCGAAAAATAATCACTGGAAGAAATGCCAGAAGATATGAAAGGCATCTTCCGATACTACTAAAGGGAAAACTCGAAATCTTTCGAATCCCTTTCGCCATCCTGTCGGACCCTATAAAGCGTTCGGTCGTGCGTAGCTTGATGCAACCGCGGACCGCACCGACCCAGCGCCGTCGGATAATTCCTGATTCAAACGAGAAACCGTCAATTGCTGGGATGCTGCGAAACAACTGTGCTAACTCGGATAGCACGTCCGTCACTGAGGCCTGAGGAGCAGCGGTCTTACGATGCATTGCCGCAGGAAGCTCCGAGATCGTTACCCCGTGCATACTTCCAATATGCGAGCGAACGGAGTGTATAGGCCTCGTGTCCCTTGGCTACCGGATGGCGCGACCTATTCGCTGTGGAATCACTGAATGCCGAAACTGATCGGATACTCGAGGTCACGTAGCCAATGTGCGGTCGTGTGCCCTGCTGTGAGGATGAGGAAGCATTAAAGACAGTCTCTCGGACTGTCAATATAACGGAGCGTCCCGAGCAACGGACATATGCTCCGAATGTAAAATATCTGAACCACAACATGCGGTCCCCTATGTTGTTGGCTTCCTCCGATCTGTCCTCAATCTGCCGTCACTGGGTGAGTACTAAAGTAATTAAAGTGCTCGCATCACCCAAATCTCCTTCCTAGACCGCAACGGACGAACCCGGCAGCCGAACCATTCGATGAATGTACGCTACACCGGGTGAGCTAGCGAATGTCACTCCGTAAGCGATAGACATATTCCATGAGCACTTATTGCCGCTAACTCTTCATTAACTATGACGACAGAGGCACACTTTTGAAAGACATCTCCATAACTCTTCGAACAAGAAACCAGAAATGCTTGGATAGCAAGCATAAAATAATAATATATATAGCGTCGTTCAATAATTCAAAAGTTTGTGTGACATTATTGGACTATGTCGGAACTGAGGGACGATGTCCCTGAACCGAACCAAAAATTTCTAAGTCCACCGACGCTATCAGTTTCTTATCCGGCATCGCAGCATATGTTGTTCCGAAAGGGAAAGCTTGAAATCCACCGAATCCCTTTCGGTATCCCGTCGGACCGGATGAAACTTTCGGACGTCCGTACCCGCTTCCGCGGAGCGTCCCGACCCAGCATCGTCGGATAAAATATATGCGACAGATTCAGTTGATGCTGGGATGCTGCGATAAACTGTGCTATTAAGGAAAGCACGTCCGTTCCCGAGGCCTGTGCAGTAGCGGACTTACGATGCATTGCCGCTGGAAGCTCCGTGTACGTTGACTCCCGCACACTTCCTATGCGAACGTCCGGAGTCTGCAGGCCTCGAGTCCCCGGCTATCAACCCAGCGCTGTCGGATAATTCTCGATCCGACACCGTTTCTGTCGGCTGCTGGGATGCTGCGATAAGCTGTGCTATGTGCACAAGAATGTCCGGCGTCGAGACCTGCGGAGGCGCAGTCTATCGCTGCTTCGCCGAGGGCAGCTCCGCATCAGATGGCTCCCGCATACTTTTCCTATAGGAACGTCCGGAGTCCATCGGTCTCGAATCCCTGGCTGCCGGATGGTGTGACCTGGTCGCTGAAGAATCCTTGATCGGCGAAGCTGGTAAAATATCGGCGGTCACGCAGCCAAGGTGCGGTCGTGTGCGCTGACGAGAAGAGGAAGCCTTAGCAGTCACAGCGGACTGCCTATACAACGGAGCGTCCCGAGCGACGGACGTATGCTCCGCTAACGACACATTTGTACCACAACATCTGGGGCCAGATGTTGTTGAACGAGAGAGGGGCCTCTCTCGCTTGCCGTCCGGATGGACCGGAACGAGCTATGAACCGGACTAAAAGGCTTCCTCCGTTCTCCCTCCGATCCGCCGTCACTGGGTGTGCATTAAGTTAATTTTATAGTGCTCGCATCACCCCAAAATTCCTTCTAGACCGCAACGGACGAACCCGGCTGCCGAACCATTCGGTGAATGGACGCTACACCGGGCGAGCTAGCGGACGTCAAAGGCCGTCGAACCTACTAGGGTCCTCTTAGGCAATTGGCGTATTACATGAGCACTTTTCCGCTAGCCCTTCATTAATTGTGACGACGGAGGCACACTGTTGGAAGACATCACAGATACATCACCCTAATCTTGATCGTCTGAAATAGAAATTGATAAAGTAGAGTGACCCTGCGGGGAAAGGACCGGAGTGTCCAAATCCCCAACAACATACCGTGACATACGCTTCCCATATTGTCATCGAAATCATACGATACAGAACAGGAGTTAATGCGAGTACACTGACCACATATAGAATGATAATAAGGTCAGAGGAAGACTTCCTCTTAAAACAATTGATCAATATCCTTTCAATGTGAAAAGAAAACAAGTCCTGGTACTCGCACTAACCCCTGGCAATCAAAATACATAATAATAATATGATCCATTAATATAGAAAAAATAATTGAAATCAAAATATTTTGAAAAAATATTTTTTCAGAACAGCCCAAGTTTCTGAAAAGTAACGTTGAGCCCCAATGGATCCCAAGCCTAAGTGTGGACAAAAATTTTAAAAATATTTTAAACAATTTATTCAACACTTACGAACAATAATAATGTATCTAGTTATGATTAAAATAACATAAAGATATTATTATTTAGAAATCCCCCCCTCACACAGAGGGCTGTTGTAAATGTAAACAATGAGTGTAAAAACACTAAAATAAGACTCCAGGCACCCAGGCCCGAAATCAGTTACCAAAAATACACCATCTGATGCAAAACAGAGACTTCCAGGGAAGAAACTGCAGAACATCAGATGGTAGATGCAGAACACAACGCCTAACCACCCGTAGGTGAAGACGTAAACATGGGGAAAGAACAGAATTCATTCTGTTATTCAGCTAAAACTCCCAAGAAATTTTAGTAATAATAATTACAGAAATTATGCCAAAAGCATGGGAGAATAGCAAGGGGGAACTTAAAGGACAGGGAGAGAGGAAAAACACTTGAAAAAACAGTGTAACTAAATAATCAGAATGACAACAAAATGGCTGCTGCCTTGAAAATAGGTAACTTAACATAATTTCATTAAAAAATTTTAAGTTACAGCCCTGATAATATTCTGTCACACATTCTTTTCCTCTCCTCCTTTTCTATCCTCCTTAGAATCACCATTTCACTAATATTTATGTGTCTGGCATCATTTAAACTGAGATTTAAAAGCACAAAGATCAGTCAGATGTTAACTGATGAAGGGCCAAACTTAGAATGATAAATGGCGCCAATTTCGGAACGTCCTTGACACTGCGCATGCGCAGTAGGGGCGAAGTGTGGAGGGCCTCTCAGGACATGTTTTCTTTAGTTTTAGATGCAAATTTTGGGGATTGGGGGGCAAAATTTGTGTTTGGCCCTATATTTTAAGAGTTAGCACCAGCAGCTATGTCTGGGTCATTGGTACAGTATAAAAATATATTTTATCCGTCCACTTAATTTCACCTTGTGATCTGTTAAGATTGTATATTCCCCAAGTGATGGTCTTCAATGAAAGTGTCAATGACACTGCAGGTTAACATGACTGTGTGTAGTGTTTGATGAAAAGGATACTGTTCAATGTTTATGAAAGGATTATGAAATAAGACAAGAATTGTGATAATTGAGAATATGTTCATTTCTGTTCCCTACATGCTATGTTTTTAATAAGAATAATTTGAGATGCAGGCTGTACTAAAGAATTGAAGTCTGGGTTAATGTGGCCCTCACAGTTAATGTATGTCAACCAAAGTTGTCAAGTTACAGTAAAATCATTCCAAAACGAGTCACCCTACCACGTTACAATGAAATCCCTTCATAAATATAACTCGCAGACTTCGCTAAAGGAACCTAGGTCACATGATGGTCTGGAGGTCACACTTAACCGATCATGACCACTGATGAAAATAGGATAGTCTCATTATCATACCAAGTTATCCTACCAAGTAACAATGAAATCCCTTCATAAAAACAACCTGTAGACAGTGCTAAAGGAATCTAGGTCACATGACCGGGCGGCGGAAATAGCTCACCGATCATGACCAAAATATAATGTTCTCATCTAGACAATATACCGAGTCATCCTACTAATTTACAATGAAATCCCTTCATAAATGCAAGCTGTAAACTGTGCTAAAGGAATCTCGGTAACGTGCCCCTGTGGCCGTCACGGTTGACTGAACCTGACCAAAATATGACGTTCTCATCTAGACATTATACAGAGTCATCCTACCACGTTACAATGAAATCCCTTCATAAATACAACCTGTACACTGTGCTAAAAAGGTTTTCGGGTTTTGGGGCCACGTAGCCGTCAGGGTTGACGGATCGCAACAAAAAAGGGACATTCTCATCTAGACATTATACAGAGTCATCCTACCAAATTACAATGAAATCCTTTCACGAATACGACCTGTAGACTGTGCGGACTGTTTTGGGGTTTTGGACCCTGCGCAGCCACCGTGGTTGACCGCTCGTGACCAAAAGGGAATGTTCTCATCTAGACATGACCCCGAACCTGCATATGAAATTTTGTGATGATCGGACAAGAACTGGGGTGTAGCCTGTGCTAAAGAAAATGTGAACAGACTTCTGCATGCATGATGGCAATTGCTTATCTTGACTTTGTCAAGTTAAGCTAACAATGAATAAAAATGATTTCTTGTGTCAATTGGAGCACCCTGGATACTTTTGGAATGCTCAAGTACTCAAGACAAAAGAGTGTTTCGGGAACAGAGTGGCTCAGCGGTTTTAGCATTGGACTTCAAAATGAAAGGTCCATGGTTTGTTCCCCGCCAGGGATAACTGTGTTGTGTCCTTGTGCAAGGTGTGTCCTTGTGCAAGGTGTGCCCTTGTGCAAGGTACTTAATCTTGATTGAAACATGTGGGGGCACAGTGGTGCTCAGTACTAAGGCATACTGTACATCAATCGTGCACTTGTCTTAAACCAATGCTAACCGTGCTTGTGTGGAATTAGTACGTTAAGGAGACTGACAGTTGCTCGCCATTGCTTGGTGACTCTTTCTGGGTACTCCAGCTTCCTCCACCCCTAAAACTGTCTGACACAAGGTGATCCTGGCTGTCAAAAGTGTTGTTAAACCCAAATAAACAAATAAAAATAAATAAATAAATAACTTTCATGAATGAATGAATATAAGGTTGACATTTCATCGGAAAGGTGAGGGACAACAATGCCTGTAGCTCTGCTGATGCATGCAGAGATGTTATTTGGAAAGAAAAGTAAGCACAAAATACATGAATCATAACAATTTGATAATTTTCAACCATTCACTACAGAAAAAACATCTGATATACCAGCTGCCATTTGTGTAAGACTAATTTTTTTGTGAATGACTGCAATAGCTGACCCTGGCTTTCTGTCAGGTGAGCTAAATGACAGAGATTCACCTGCAGTTTTTTTGTATCAATCCCACTGTGGCTTGGAGACAAGTCTGCATACAATATACAGATACCAACAGTTTGGTGCCTGTCATCCTAAACTTGCTACCTATCACAGAGACTAGGACTCTATAGTGTCACACCCCATTTCTTTGATAAATGTTTTACATTTCTGTGTATGTATATGAAACAGCATTGCCCTATTGGGCAGTTCAACATGTAGATGGTAGGTTTTGATTAACCCATTACCCAACGCAGAAGATATCAAAATTTATTTTTTTTATTTTTTTAATTTTTTTTTTAATTTTTAACAAAACTATCTCATATGGCCCCTTTGTGAGAGGGTCACATGATATAGTTTTGTTGAATGTTTTTGAAAAATACAGTAGAATCCTCTTAATTGAATATCCATTTTGCCACTGAAATTATTCAATTAACAGGAGTATACAATTAACAGGGATGAGGTCAGTTTCCTGTGTTCTGGAGGTAAACTGAGCATTTATTCTATTATATCTTGTTTGACAGAGCTCATAGAGCTCTGTCAAACAAGATATAATAGAATAAATGCCTGTATTGGATGTAGTGAGGCCAAAAAGGTTGATAAATGAGGGGTATTTGGTGCGTGTCACAGTAGTGTTTTCGACATATTACAGAAATTTTTTTACAATTAACAGGAGTTTACTCTACAACCCATATGCAATTAACAGATCAAATTTGTACTGAAGGTATGGTAAATGGCTTTGTGTTTGAAAATTATGTTCAATTGACACGGATATACAATTAAGAAATATCCAATTAAGTGGGCTCCACTGTACATATATTTCCAACTGTTTAATTTGTAAACAAGAGCGCACATATCGCTGAAGCAATACAATGTCCCCTACCGGACTAATGAGCATTAATAATTATACAAATGTTATAACCTAGATGTGATCAGCATAAATTCCGTTGAAGCATTTAAAAAAAAAGTCCAGAAAACTGATATTTTGGCGCTTTTCCATATTTCCAAGAGCCATAACTCACACAAGAATAATGCAATCAGCATGAAACTCAAACATGATCTGTAAGTCATTGTTCTATAGTAGGTTACCAAGAATGAAATCATTCGGTTGAAGCATTTCCAAAAAAAAGTCCGGAAAACTAAAGTATGATTGACAGACTGACTGACAGACTGACGGATGGACAGAGTACAAATGAAACTTGATCTGTAAGTCATCGTTCTATAGTAGGTTATCAAAAATGAAATCATTCCGTTGAAGCGTTTCCAAAAAAAGTCTGGAAAACTAAAGTATGACCGACAGATTGACTGACAGACTGACGGATGGATGGATGAACAGAGAGTAAATGAAACTTGATCTGTAAGTCATCGTTCTATAGTGGGTTACCAAAAATGAAATCATTCCGTTGAAGCGTTTCCAAAAGAAGCCCGGAAAACTGAAGTATGACAGACAGACTGACTGACAGACTGACGGATGGATGGATGGACAGAGTGTAAATGAAACGTGATCTGTAAGTCATCGTTCTATAGTAGGTTACCAAAAATGAAATCATTTCGTTGAAGCGTTTCCAGAAAAAGTCTGGAAAACTGATATTTTGGCGCTTTTCCATATTTCCAAGGGCAATAACTCACACAAGAATAAGGCAATCATCAGCATGAAACTCAAACTTGATCTGTAAGTTATCGTTCTATAGTAGGTTACCAAAAATGAAATCATTCTGTTGAAGCGTTTCCAAAAAAAGTCCGGAAAACTGATATTTTGGCGCTTTTCCATATTTCCAAGGGCCATAACTCACACATGAATAATGCAATCAGCATGAAACTCAAACTTGATCTGTAAGTCATCATTCTATAGTAGTTTACCAAAATGAAATCATTCCGTTGAAGTGTTTCTAAAAAACTCTGGAAAACTGATATTTTGGTGCTTTTCCATATTTCCAAGGGCCATAACTCACAATAGAATAATGCAATGAAACTCAAACTTGATATGTAAGTCATCGTTCTATAGTAGTTTACCAAAAATGAAATCATTCCGTTGAAGCGTTTCCAAAAAAACTCCGGAAAACCGATATTTTGGTGCTTTTCCATATTTCCAAGGGCCGTAACTCACACAAGAATAATGCAATCAGTATGAAACTCAAACCTGATCTGTAAGTCATCGTTCTATAGTAGTTTACCAAAAATGAAATCATTCCGTCGAAGCGTTTCCAAAAGAATTCCGGAAAACTGATATTTTGGTGCTTTTTCCCATATTTCCAAGGGCCGTAACTCACACAAGAATAATGCAATCAGCATGAAACTCAAACTTGATCTGTAAGTCATTGTTCTATAGTAGTTTACCAAAAATGAAATCATTCCGTTGAAGCGTTTCCAAAAAAACTCCGGAAAACTAAAGTGTGACTGACAGACAGACAGACTGATGGATGGACGGAGTGCAAACCTATAGTCCCCTCCGGCGATGCCAGTAGGAGACTAATTATGAAGGTGGATGCAGTTAATTCGTTGTTTATTTATTTATTTATTTATTTATTTATTTAAAGCAACTGCTTGACTCCCCAATGTACTCACTCCACACAAGCAGGGTTAGCATTATTGAAGACAAGTGTACCATTGACGTGCAGTACGCCTTAGTATTTAATGCAACCGTGCCCCCATGTGGGCAATCAGGATTAAGTGCCTGGCCCAAGGTCACAATACAGATAATCTTTTGGTTTGAAGTCCAATGCCATAACCACTGAGCCACTTCGCTCCCAATTCGTTTGGTAAAGGGTTAATTCATTCAAGCCTACAAATATTTTTTTATCGTCTATATTTATATTTAATCTTATTTGTTTTACAAGGATTGGCGAACAAGTTATATGGTCTATATCCTGGTCTATCTATCACAATCAGGGACAATGAATAGTTTATGTCTGTGAAATTTAGCTTAATGCTTTTTCTTCTTAAATTGTAAGGGTGAATTCAATAGCATGTTATATACAAATAATACATGAATGTTAATTGTATATGCAGAACTCACAACATTTTCGACTTTACATTTATTGGGAAGCTCTCTTTAACCCTTTGAAAACTGATGGTGTCTTTCAAGTCAGTTCAATGACAGCAATTGGAAGAATCCATATTCATAACCTATGTGTAGACCATTTAATATTTTCAATGCGCAGCCTTCAGGCACATTCACTGGGCAGTCCTCCTACTTGGTGAAATTATGACGTATCATTTTCCTGGACCGGAAAAGTGGTCTTTAGGTTTCAAAGGGTTAAGAGAGTTTTTCAATAAGTTATAAGTCAAGACTTGATCATTGGTAAAGCCTAATAAAATTTGACATGTTTTAAGTTACTGGCTCCTATTCAATTCCAAGAAAAAAGTTAATTGGTGCCTGTCAAACATGCAAATAGTGCCCAAGACAGGCTGCTTACTTGCAGGGTTGCTTAGAGGTAGGATATATATTTACCAGGCCTTTAAATTCCTTTATTCAGGGCACACCATTTTGCCCTAATTTGGGCACATTAAAACCAGAAATAACAGCCTTATCCTGTTATTTTCTGTTGCCATGACTTTCTTTGTGTTTCTATGGCCATATTATTATGCAAGTTATTCTCAAATGTAGAAGAGGCAGAGAGAATTATATATTTTTCTTGCACACCTTCTCTAATTTGGTAACACCTGTAAACTGTGTGAAATTGGGGTAATTTAAAGGCCTGATTTTACTTAACAGGTAGAGTGCTGGAAGCCCACATTTGGGCTTTATTCTGAAGTGCTGGTGCCTCAATTTTAAGGCTTCATGTTATGTGGAAGTGCTAGGTATTATTTTTGAAGTAGAATTATTTAGTCTGTATGGATTTGCCATGTTACAATTAATGGGAGAGTGCCTATAGGCACTCTCCCATAAATTGTAACATGGCAAAGACAAGTGAAGAAATTCTGAAAAATAATTCAGCACTCTACCAGTTAAACTTTGAATTTATGCAGTAACTTCCTGTTGCAGTCTGTTGCATAGTTTTTAATAAATGTAAGATGTTTCGTTCCTCAGTTACTGAAAAGCTACCTTTTGTGTAATCAATGGACACAGAAGAGCGAGATGACAGATGTGTTAAAATTAGCAAGGAAAGAAAACTGGGGCAGGCAGGCTGGTTATTTGAAGGTTTGCTTAGAGACGTATTATATTTTATACTTGGTATTTAAAAATGAAAGTGCCAATGACACTGTAGCTCAACTTGTTTAAGACATGTACATGTATAGTATATGACACAGCAATGACAAACATCTAGGTAATGACCTGATAACAAAGGTACATGTAAAGTATTGTAAAGATCAGTCCATAAATACAATCTCTAGCCTGAGCCGTATAGAAGTTGTGTACAAAAAACTGATTGGACCTAATTTCAGTACAAAATGGCCATTGGCAGCCATCTTGAATTTTGGACTGCACCCAGAAACACTCGTTCTTGTCCCAAGGTGATAACAAAGGTACCCAAGAAGTTTCGTGAAGATCGGTTCATAAATACAGACTCTAGCCCGAGCCGTATTGACATGTGCACTTACTGTGTATAAGTAGCACTGAATAAATCAAAGTTCATCTAATTTTCACAATTTCTGCTCGAGAAAAAAACCTGTATTATATGTGATGCATTCCATGTTACTAAACATTCATACAAAAATTTATTCAAATCAGAGCTTTCATACAGAAGTTCTGTACAAAAAACTGATTGCACTAATTTTGGTACAAAATTGCTGCTGGCAGCCATCTTGAACTTTGGACTGCACCCAAAAACACTTGGTCTCGTCCCACGGTGATAACAAAGGTACCCAAGAAGTTTTGTTACAGTAAAGTTCGGTTCATAAATACAGCCTCTAGCTTGAGCCGTATAGAAGTTGTGTACAAAAAACTGATTGGACCTAATTTCGGTAAAAAATGGCCACTGACAGCCATCTTGAATTTTTGGACCGCACCCAGAAACACTCATTCTCGTCCGAAGGTGATAACAAAGGTATCCAAGAAGTTTCGTGAAGATCGGTTCATAAATACAGACTCTAGCCCGAGCCATATTGACAGGTGCACTTACTGTGTATAAGTAGCATTGAATAAATCAAAGTTCATCTAATTTGCATAATTTTTGAACGAGAAAAAAAAACGTATTATATGTGATGTATTCCATGTTACTAAACATTCATACAAAAATTTATTCAAATCAGAACTTTCATACAGAAGTTCTGTACAAAAAACTGATTGCACTAACTAAAGTACAAAATGGCTGCTGGTGGCCATCTTGAATTACGGATCGCACCTAAAAACCACTCATTCTCGTCCCACGGTGATAACAAAGGTACCCAAGAAGTTTCTTAAAGATTGGTTCATAAATACGGCCTCTAGCCCGAGCCGTATTGGCATTTGCAGTTACAATGCTGAAAGTAACATTAAAAAGATCAAAATTAGTCTAATTAGCATAATTTATGCACAAGGACAAAAAACCTGTATTATATGTGGTGTATCCCATGGTACTAAACATTCACACACAAAATTATTCAAATCAGTGCTTTCATATGGAAGTTCTGCGCAAAAATCTGATTGCACCTGATTTTGTACAAAATGGCTGCCAGCGGCCACCTTGAATTTCAGACTGGACCCTAAAATACTTGTTCTCGTCCCACGGTGATAACAAAGGTACCCAATAAGTTTCGTAAAGATCGGTTCATAAATACGGTCTCTAGCCCGAGCCGTATTGGCATTTGCACTTATAGTGCTGAAAGTAACACTAAATAAATCAAAGTTAGTCTAATTTGCATAATTTACACACGAGAAAAAAGCTGTATTATATGTGATGTATCCCATGACACTAAGCATTCATACATAAAATTATTCAAATCAGAGCTTTCATATGGAAGTTCTGCGAAAAATCTGATTACACCTAATTTTTGCCAAAGTTGAGCTAAAAATTATAACATTCTAGTGATTTGTATGAATAATGCAGTAACTTCTTGTAGCAGTTTATTATCTTTTTTTTTTAATAAAAGTTACGTTTCATTCCTTAGTTATGGAGAAAGCTACCTTTGGTCTAATCAACTGTTACTGAAGACAGATGTGTTGAAATTAAAAATAAAATTGGGAGAAAAATAATAAAACAAAGTGAATGACTCCATCTACATTTTTTAAATTAAAGGTTAGGCCTAAGAAGGTTAAGAATCGGATTCTCAGGCCCTCTCACATGATCATTTTGGCTGCCGCATACTCAGTCATCAATCATGTGACATTTCAAAACATTTGGCCTTGTATTTTCAGAGGTGATTTATGAAAATACACCAATCAGAATCAAAGAATGCCTCTGGTGACCATGTTTTTTATCCGACATGAACAAAATTAGGATCATTTGTAGAGGACCTCCCATAGACCATTCCTGCCAAGTTTGGTTCACATTGGCACAGCAGATCCAGAGAAAAGATCATGAGAGTGTCAATGACACTGTAGCTCAACTTGACAAACTTGAACTTTGTAAGTTATTAGTGAAATGGTAAAATTGAAGATCATTGGTATCAATGTTATTTGGTGAAAACTCAACATAACAGCATTGTGTGTGCACAACATCAGAGCAATCCATGCATTTTTAAATGTAAACTGTAAGGCTGGCTACAGAAAGAATGTTGATACACAAATGCAGTAAGTTCAGAGGTTATTGTAAATGGCAACTTTTTTCACAGAAATGAATGCTAATCAATAGCTCTTATCTAGAGGTCTCGCCTTATGAGCACACCAAGTTCAAAAACAATCCTACGATGATGATGATGATTCTTTATTTCCTCCATATTTGAAGAGTACATCAGATCAAATAATATATATAACAAAGTTGAAGCAAAAGAGACCGACAATCGTAAACTGTATTTTTTGTGCATATGTACATGACAGGGGCGAAAAAGGATACAGGTGGAATAAAGAAAGGCATTTATTCAGCAACAGACCGATTGAGGATCTGATGCACTGGTAAAAAAAGCAGTCAACCGCTACTGCAGGGAGCATGTCATGCGCTGCGACATAGGTTACAGAAGAAAGAAATACAGTCTGCCAATAATTGGTCCTCGAGCCCGTCAGTGGCCAGGGACCGGTGAATTATTGTAACATCTCCCATAACAAACAAGAGGAAATCGTCGTCTGAAAGTCCGTCTAGAAACAGGAAAGTACCTGGGCCATATACATCCATGATGTATGTCCAAAAGTCGTTTCTTGTATCTAGCCTGGACTGGGTATTGCAGACAAAAAGAACATGTTGAATTTGGTTCTGATAAACTCTTAAGCAGTCGAGACACTGGGTATTATTGTCATAGGTGGTTTCAACAAGAAGATTTGCCATAACGATACATTTTTGCAGCTCGCTTGGCTATTCCCAAAGGAGCGACTGGGACAGGGTTTACTTTAACAACAGTCGCAAGGCAGAGTTCATCATGTGATCTTTGTAGAGTGTCAGTAAGGTGGGAAAATTGGGTTTCAGTCTTCACAAAGTTTTTCCATTGATATTTGGATGGAAATCAATAGCTCTTATCTAGAAGTCTCGCCTTATGAGCACACCAAGTTCAAAAACAATCCTACGATAAATGTGCCCTGTAGGCCATGTCAAAGAAGAATGTTGATGCACAAATGCAATAAATTCAAAGATTGTTGCCAACAGCAACAATTTTTGATGAAAATGAAAAGAAAATCGATAGCTCCCATCTTTGTCACCCTGAATAAGCATACAAAGTTTCAAAACAAACCCATAATGAATGTGCCCTCTGAGGCATGTCAAAGGAAAATGCACAAATGCATTAAGTTTGAAGGTCATTGCTTGTGGCAATGTTTTTTTTTTCTTTTTTATGGAAATTTGTAAATATACCCGGCAGAGAGTGTAAAAGGGATAAGTTGCTACACAAATGCACTAAGTTCAAAGGCTGGTGATAACGACAATACTTTTTTATGGAAATGAAAAAAAAATCAATAGCTCATATCTAGAGGTCACCACGAACACACATAAAGTTTCAAAGTGATACGATCATAAACGTGTCCTGAAGGGTGTGCCAAAGGGAAATATTGAGGTCTGACTAAACTAGGTTCAAAGGTCATTGTCAATGGTAACATTTGATGGTAACATTTGTTGACGGAAATCACGGATTGGTGGTTCTGAAGAAAAAGAGTTTTGAAGAAAGTCCCTCATATTGCACTAAGTTAAAATTCAGACTCCCATCGGGAGCACAAATATTAACCCAGGGACTTGATTGAATCTGCCCATCCCACCTCCCCCACACACACTAAAGATGTTGTATATCAAATAAGAATGGATTCTGACAGTTGGCTCTGAAGAAGAAAACTTTTAACGAAATTTCTTATATTTATTATTTATTTCTTGGTGTTTGAGGTCACATATTTTTGCACAATGGCTAATCATGACAACATGAGTACCAGCTCAAGACCAGGGGTGAGCATTAATAAGCGATGTTGCCCATTTTAGAGAGGGTTTGCACCTCCCAAGCATTGGTGACTGGGTCCTATTTTACCAGTAAAACAGAGCCTGTTTACCGCGGGGAATTGCACTAAGTTAAACTTTGGGCGCCAATAGAGAGCCCAAATATTAACCCAGGGACCCGATTTGAACAAGTTTGAATCTGAGCCCCCTAAAGATGTTGCATACCAAATACGAAAGCATTCTGACTGGTGGAGCTGAAAAAAAAAGATAATCTAAAGAAATTTCCTCATATTGCAATAAGGAAATATTCGGTCTCCCATAGTGAGCCAAAATATTAACCTAGGAACTCGATTTGAACAAACTTGAATCTGACCTCCCTAGAGATGTTGTATACCAAATATCAAAAGATTCTAGTATTTGGTTCTGGAGAAGAAGATTTTTAAAGAAATTCCCTTATATTGCACTAAGTTAAACTTTGGGCTCCGACAGAGAGTGCAAATATTAACCCAGGGGCCCGATATGAACAAAAGTGAATCTGACCCTCCTAGAGACATTATATACCAAATATGAAAGGATTCTGACTGGTGGCTCTGCAGAAGAAGATTTTTTAAAGAAATCTCTCCATATTGCACTAAGGTAAAATTCGGGCCCCCACAGAGAGCCCAAATATAAACCCAGGAAACCGGTTTGAACAAACTTGAATCTGACCCGCCTTGAGATGCTGTATACCAAATATGAAAGGATTCTGACTGGTGGATCTGAAGAAGATTTTTAAATAAATTTCCTCATATTGTACTAAATTAAAATTCGGGCGCCCCATAGGAAGCCCAAATATTAACTGAGAGACTTGATTTGAACAAATTTGAATCTGACTCTCGTAACAATGATGTTTATCAAATATTAAAACATTCTGACCAGCGATTCTGAAGAAGATTTTTAAAGCTTATTTCCCATATTGCCCTAAGTTAAGATTTGAGACCAAATACGAACAGAGGAGGCTCAAATTGGACACACTTGTATATGACCTCCTATGGATGCTGATGCCAAATATCAGATTCTGATCTGTGGTTCTAGAGAAGACAATTTTTGTAATATTTGCAAATATGCTGACTCAGCATTTTTTCGATGCCCCCCCCCCCCCCCCCCCCCCCCCTACAGAACACACTAACAAAACCAATATCAATTTTTTTTTTATCATTTGCTTCTACTGGTCCTAAGGATGCTTCATACCAAATAACAGTTCTCTGTTCCATGTGGTTTGGGAAATATGGGCGTTTGAAAATATTTTCTATTTTTATTCCTAGGGTTCCCAAGGGGAACATGGAAAACCCTTTTAGCATGAATCAAATACTTATGACCTAATAATACCACATACCGAATTTCGTTCAAATCGGACCAGCGGTTCAGAAAACATAAATTTTGGGCAGGGCCCAAAATCTTGCCCCACCCATTACGAATTACCTAACATGCAAAGCAGACGACACTTGCAAACCAACTTCTTGAATAACTATTTATTTTTTTTTTCTGGCCTCAAAAACATAGGTTATGACCCCTCACTGGAATGAGCTCATTCCAAAGAGGGGTCATAACATATGTTTTTGAGACAAAAAATGAAAAAATAATGAAAATTAATTGACCACTTTTGTGAATAGCGCTGGCCGGTTTTGGCCGTTACTTTGGGTAAAGGGTTAACTGGCAGAGTGCTATATTATTTTTGGATATCAAACTCTGCTCAAATGACTTTGCCTTGTTTCAATTTATGGGTGAGTGCCAAAAGGCACTCTCCCATAAATTGCAACAAGGCAAATCCATAAGAAGAGATAATTTCACTTCAAAGATAACACGAAGAACATCCACAGAATCAGGGATGTTTTACCTGTAGCACCTGCACTTCTGAATAGAGCCCAAATGTGGGCTTCCAGCACTCTGGCAGATGAAAAAGGTTTTTTAACGCTTATTTGTTTTACAAGGATTGGCGAAGAAGTTATGCAACTTATATTAATGCCTCTCAATGGCACAGGTGTGACCTTTGTAGCGGCAACTTCGTGGCCTCACTCTTCTCGAGTACTATGAAGGGATCTTTAAGCCTACATGAAGAGTGTCTCTTTCTGCACAGAAGACAGCCATTTTACGTCCCAACCCGATAGGAGAGTATGCTGTGACTAGAGCTGTAGGTTAACCGAAACCGAACCGAGGTTTTTAGTTTTTTTAAAAAACCGAACCGAAACCGTCGACATCCCGTAATCTAAGGTTTTTCGTTTTTTATTAAATACTCTCTTGCAGCAGAAATTCACAGAATGTAGCCATCCCAGAGTAGAAAGAGTACCCAGACACTGCCAATGGCAGTGTCTGGGTACTCTCACTACTCTGGGAAGGCTACATTCTGTGAATTTCTGACATTTCAGTTTAGTTGTGTTTGAAGCTTTCCTCAAGTTGCGTGTAGGTGTCAGACCTCGAAAAATGGCCAAGCACAATAAAAGTTCTGTATATTTAGGTAATTATTATATTGGCCTTCCTGATTCTTCATGTAGTATAGCTTATTTCGGGCATTCATTGAGTTTCACTCAATTTCACTACCATTGAATTTTACTTGACCTCATGAACAAACCGAAAACCGAACCGAACCGAGGTTTTACTCCACCTGAAAAACCAAAACCGAAACCGAACAAGAAATTTAAAAACCTACAGCTCTAGCTGTGACAGCAACAATCCCACAACTGATGAAGAAGTAATAACGAATATAAACAAACCTGCATATTCTGGGGCAATGCAATGCATATTTGTAAGATCCTCTGTGTATGTTTTCACATGCAGATGAATTGCATCTGGAGCAACTGAAAAAGGCAAAAAACCATACTCATATATCTCATCATATGAATTGCATAATTACAGTCTGTTTTCTTAACTCTTCACAAACATCCTACCAAATCTTCCTATTTATAAAAAATTGTTTAGGAGGATAATTATGATGTATTTCTAATTATTTACATAAAGGAACACAATGAAACCATCTAAATGAATTTTATTTGCAAAAATGTAATTTCTTCAGACTCATGTGTCAAAGCAAAACTGCCGGTTTAGGTAGTCGAAGACTGATAAAATACTTGAAATGTAAAGGGCTTTTTTCATATTTCAAAAGATTTAACCATCCTTACATTGATGTCAACATAAGAAAATTTGTCAAACAGGACTGAATGAGTTAAATTCCTTGTTGCATTGTGGGGAAACTTGCAGGTATGTCATGTGTCAAAGCAAAACTGCCGGTTCAGGTAGTCGTAGACTGATAAATTACTAGAAATGTAAAGGGCTTTTTTCATATTTTCAAAGATTTAACCATCCTTACATTGATGTCAACATAAGAAAATTTGTCAAACAGGACTGAATGAGTTAAATTCCTTGTTGCATTGTGGGGAAACTTGCAGGTATGTCATGTGTCAAAGCAAAACTGCCGGTTCAGGGAGTCGAAGACTGATAAATTACTTGAAATGTAAAGGGCTTTTTTTCATATTTCAAAAGATTAAGCCCTTTTCCAGACTGACACAAATTTCATACTACTTCAGGAATTTAAAAACGTCATTGGAAACCTGTACATAGAAACTATGAACATTTATGTGTTTCAATGTCATGAGTTAAGCCTTTACCCAATGTAATGGCCAAAACAGGCCAGCGCTATTCTAAAAAATCGCCAATTTATTTTCATTATTTTGTCTCAAAAACATAGGTTATGACCCCTCTTTGGAACGAGCTCGTCAAGCTCATTCCAATGAATAGGTCATAACCTATGTTTTTCAGACAAAAAATGAAAAAAATTAGTTACTCAAGAAATTTTTTTGCAATTTGCAAGTGTTGTCTGCCTTCATGTTAGGTAAAGGGTTAACAGAAAAAGAATGTTTTGCAGTTGTCCTTCAAGTTATTGTTATTACAGGGACAACTGTTCTATGCATAATCATTATTAGTTTGTTTTGTGATATTATCAATAAGGTTCAGTTTCTTAATTTTTTATTATTTTTCATACACGATGTCTGCATGATGTACCCATTTTTCTGTGAAATGCTTACTGCGTAAATCTTCACATTGAATGTCCTACAAAGAGAAGTTGTTGAATTATTCCGAGCAATGTCACTCAAAAAGTACCCAAAAATTTTCAGCCCCATTGCCTTTATGAAATGGAAAAAAAAGCTTTAATGATCAAAAAAGATCTAAAAGCTACCTACAGTAGTTGCCGTGGACTGGTCACTTTCCACGTGTGGGCAATATTTCCACGGACGCAATAATATTCGATTCCAAACACAAATTACAGGAGTAATCATAAAAAATTTAATTAATGAAGCACCGGGTACAACCCAGTGCTTCATTAATTAAAATTTTGCTGATGATGATTTTTACTACTTGGTAAACACATGCGTGGACATAATTGCCCACGTGTGGATTACGGCCAATCCACGGCAACTGTACTATAGTTTAATACGTAATAACTTTGAAATTTTAATTATTTCTTGGAGTGAACTCACTTATTTATAGATAACTCAGTGAAAAAAGTTTAAGAAAAACTCATGCAAAGAAGATGTATTACCAAAAAACATCAAGACAATACAGAAATTACGGTAATATTTTTTATTTATAATACATGCAGAGCTTACAGAAAATTGTACTATTGAAATGAACTCAATAATGAACTGACAAGGATTGTCAAGGAGGTGAATCTAGATAAGCGAGAAATGTTGAAATGCTTGATTGGATTCATTGAAAAGTTAACATACAACATTATAAATTATTGTGATGAATTGACGATAACATGGACTGAGGTTTGCGGCTCCGAGTTCATGTTCAACCGAGCCATGAAGCATCGAGGTTGAACGTACACTCCGAGCCGCAAACCTCGGACCATGTTACTGTCAACTCATCACAATAACATATATGTTCCAATAAGACACTACCCATAGCCCAAAACCTACATCGTGAAACACGAGAGGCTTATTTACTAAACTTGTGATCGTCAAAGACAACTTTTAACAATCACAGGTTTAGTAAATAAACCTCCCGTGTACCCACGACGGCACTGGATAAATAATCATTTTTTTATTATTAATCGATAAACCAGATAAACTCATTCCATCTTAGTTCTAATCGTAAATCGATTTGTAATTTAAAAAACTCTTTATCCGGAACACTGTCTGTTGCACATCTGAAAAATCCAGAAAAATTAAGTGACTTGCTTGTCACTCCGTTGATGAAGTAATTACGAAACGGGTGACGTCATTTCAAATATTTCGTGTGGTGACGTCAGATGGTAACATTTGCTACTGGAGCAGTAAACATAAAAGAAACTAAGCCAGCTCTCATCAAATCAGAGGGCGAGGATTTTACTCTTATTGGAACATATGCTGATCTCCCTATTTATCTCCAGACCAAAGGCTTCAGGAGGCATGGTGAAGAGCCTGGAATTTCTACAGTTAAAACTAAAAGTCCTGTCATGAAAGGCACGTTTATCTAGGCTTAATTGCACGTAGGAATTGCGCGCAATTGCCATATCAAATGGCATCCAAAGCATGGCAGGTTCTCCTGGTTACTCATAGCAAATACAGGCAATGTTTCGGCCAATGGACCTCCGGGTTACCCGGAGGTCCATTGGCTGAAACATTGCTTGTGCACAGGCGATATGTACATAATTTGATAGCTTTACTATGGTCAAAACGCATAGATTAACGCGCAAATCAACATGCTATTTGTGCGCATTTCGTGACATGACTTCTAGTTTTAAATGTACATCTGACTGTAGACCGTTCTTTTAATCCTTTACCCAATGAAGTGACTGCAACCACCCACAATTTTACAAAAAAAAAATGCCCGCAAAACAGAAGATCTACTTTGTGGGGGCTTTATTTAATTAACCCTTTACATAACACAGTATTTTTAAAAAAGAAATTAAATTTCATCTTTTTCGAAAACAAACTTCACAATTTTTCAATCAAACTATACACATATGGATATCATTAGAACAAGCTCGATGAGCTTATTCTAATGACATCCATATTTGTATGGTTTTACTGAGAAACTTCGGAGATATTTTAGGCTGTGGTAGGCTTATTCTGGTTAATTTTCTGGATGTTTTTGGCCGCTATGTTAGGTAAAGGGTTAACATGTACAATACAAATTTTAAGCCCCAGAGCACCTTATGACTGCTCATTGAAACCAGCTCATTATCTCAAATATTATCTTGTTTCAGAGATAGGGTAGAGTCTACAGTTTTGGTGTAAAGTAGAGCTGCACGATATTTGAAACTGAATACCGGTATCAGTATTAAAAACAAGAGGCCTCAGGGGGCCTGAGGCTCTCACCTGACATGGGAGACTAAATATTAACCCAGAGAATTGATTTCAACAAGTTGTATCTGCTCCTCCTAAGAAAAGCTCATACCAAATATCCAAAGATTCTGACCAGTGGATCTAAAAAAAAAGACTTTTAAAGAATATTCCTCATATTGAACTAAGTTATAATTTGGGCTATATATGAACCCAAGGACTTGGCTTTAACAAACTTGAATCTCCCCCCCCCCCCCCCTCCTCCCCAAGGATGCTGCACACCAAATATCAAAACATTCCGACTGCTGGATCTGAAGAAGAAGATTTTTAAAGAAAATTCCTCATTTTGAACTAAGTTACAATTCGAGCTCCCACAGTAAGCCCAAATATGGACCTAGTGACATGGCTTGAACAAACTTGAACCTTACCCCCCTAAGGATGTTGCATAAAAAATATCAAAAGCATTCATCTGCTGGATCTGAAGAAGATTTTTAAAGAAAATTCATCATTTTGAACTAAGTTGTCATTCGGGCTCCCATAGTGAGCCCAAATATGAACCAAGGGACTTGGCTTGAACAAACTTGAATCTCACCCCCCCCCCTAAGGTTGCTGCATGCCAAATATCATAACATTCTGGCTGCTGAATCTGAAGAAGATTTTTAAAGAAAAATTCCTCATATTGACTAAGTTATAATTCGGGTTCCCACAGGGAGCCCAAATATGGACCCAGGGACTTGGCATTAGCAAACTTGAATCTCCCCCCCCCCCAAGGATGCTACACACCACATATCAAAACATTCTGACTGCTGGATCTGAAGAAGAAATTTTTTTAAGAAAATTCCTCATTTCGAACTAAGTTACAATTCGAGCTTCCACAGTGAGCCCAAATATGGACCTAGGGACATGGCTTGAACAAACTTGAATCTCACCCCCCTAAGGATGCTGCATACCAAATATCAAAACATTCTGACTGCTGGATCTGAAGAAGATTTTTAAAGAAAATTCCTCACTTTGAACTAAGTTATCATTCGGGTTCCCACAGTGAGCCCAAATATGGACCTAGGGACATGGCCTGAACAAACTTGAATCCCCCCCCCCCCCCACACCCCCTAAGGATGCTGCATACCAAATATCAAAACATTCCAACTGCTGGATCTGCAGAAGAAGATTTTTAAAGAAAATTCCTCATTTTGAACTAAGCTATAATTCGAGCTACCACAGTGAGCCCAAATATGAACCCAGGGATTTGGCTTGAACAAACTTGAATTCCCCCCCCCCCCCCCCCCCCCCCCCCCCCCCCAAGCATGCTGCATACCCAATATCAAAAGTTTCTGCCTGCTGGATCTTGAGACGAAGATTTTCAAAGAAATTTGCCTGAAATGCACTAAGTTCGAATTCGGACTTCTATAGTGATCCCAAATATGATTCCAGGGGGCCGATTTGAACAAACTTGAATCAGATCCACCCCACAATGTAGCATACCAAATATCAAAAGATTCTGCCTGCTGGATCTGGAGAAGAAGATTTTTAAAGAAATTTGCCTGAAATGCACTAAGTTCGAATTCGGGCTCCTATACTGAGCCCAAATATAAACCCAGGGGGCCGATTTGAACAAACTTGAATCAGATCCACCCTACAATGTTGCATACCAAATATCAAAAGATTATGCCTGCTAGATCTGGAGAAGAAGATTTTTTAATGTTTTTCCCATTGCCTACAGTGTTAAAAAGTGCCGACTCTACACTTTTCCAATGTCCCGAAACTGTACCCTATGATAAAACCGATGGCAATTTTTTTTTTACCAATCCTTTCTGTTGGTCCTAAGGAAGCTTCACACCAAATAAAAATTCTCAGTGCTGTGCAGTTTTGGAGATATGGGCATTTTCATTTTTTTCTATTTTTAGCTCCTACAGGAAAAAACAATTCGGCATAAATTAGGTACTTATGACCCAATAAGCCCTCACATAAAATTTGGTTCAAATCAGCCTTTCGGTTCGGAAAATAGAAATTTTGGGTGGGGCCTAAAATTTTGCCCCTCCCATAACGACACCAAATATAGCCCATCAAACTTCTCTTGAATAAATCTGAGTCTACACCTCAAAAGGAAGCTGCATACCACATATCACGTCTCTGCTACTGCTGGTTCATTAGAAGAAGATTTTCAAAAAATTTGGCCATTTTTTCCCCACCCCTCTGTTCAATATGAACCAAAACCTAATTTGCATAAAAATCAAAATGCCCCTATATAACCACTACTTATATGAAATTTAATTAAAATGTGGCCAGTGGTTTAGGAGAAAGAGGCTCAAACACCACCTTCACGTAGGACGATGGACAGACGGACGACGGATGAAGAGTGATCAGAAAAGCTCACCCTGACTTTCAGTCAGGTGAGCTAAAAATAGCGCGGTATACCGATATATCGAAAAACTGTTTAGATATCTATATACACACGTACCAAATCGGAACTTGCACCATCACAGTGAGAACGAATCGGCATGCCTTGATGATGCAGTTTGAATAAAACTCAACGCAGACGATATCAAAATTTATTATTTTAAATATTAATTTATCAAATTTTTCCAAAAAATTCAACACAACCATATCATGTGACCCCTCAATGGAGGGGTCACATGATATGGTTTTGTTGAATTTTTTGAAAAATAATATTTTTTCAACTGAACAATTTATATATTACCTGGGTGGATGCGGACAATTCGTTAGGTATCATGAAAATTAATTCCTGTGTAAATAAATAATAGTGATAAACCAATTATTTTTGCAATTACACCGGTATTCAATCGATACTGGTTTGAATACCGGTATATATCGGTTTATCGATATATCGTACAGCCATAGTGTAAAGTTGGGGATTTATTTGTTTTGTTTTTTTATGATGATGATGATGATTTATTTTGCAGTGAATGTGCATACATGTCATACAGAATAATAATGTGGTACAAAATATACAAAAAACATACAGGCATAATTGAAAAGTACCCAGCAGGGAGGTGTCATAGCCAGATTGGCTGTCTACCCCAAATGATGATGATTGCAGAAGTCTGTGACAGTTAATCAGAATATGTATTATTGGGTATTATGTTTATAAGGTATTTTGCAATATGGATATATTTTTTACTCCAATATTGAGAAATGAAAGTGTCAATGACACTGTAGCTTAACTTGACTGTGTGTTGTGTTTGATAAAAAGGATAATGTTCATGTTTATGAAAGGATAATGCAATAAGACAAGAATTGTGATAATTGAGAATATGTTAATTTCTGTTCCCTGTTTGCTGTGTTTTCAATAAAAATAATTTGAGGTGTAGACTGTACTGAAAAATTGAGGGGTGAGTTAATGTGGCCCTCACAGTTAATGTATGTCAACCAAAGTTACCAAGTTACATTGAAATTATTCCAAAACGAGTCATCTTATCAAGTTATAATGATAAATATAAATTGTAGGCTCGGCAGTCACGGTTGACCAATCATGACCAAAATAGGAGAGTCTCATCTAGATATCATACTAAGTTATACTACCAAGTTACAATTAAATCCCTTTATAAAAAGAACCTGTAGACAGTACCAAATGAATTCAGGTCGCGTGACCAGGTGGCAGCAATGGCTGACTGATCGTGACCAAAGTAGGAAAGTCTCGTCTTGTCATCATTTTGAGTTATGCTTCCATAAATACGACCTGTAGACTTTGCTAAAGGTTTTAGAGTTTTGGGTTCGGGCAGCCATCACGGTTGACAGATCGTTTCAAAGAGGGAAATTCTCATTTTGACATCATATGGAGCCGTCCTAACAATTTACAATGAAATCCCTCCATATTAAATACGACCTGTAGAATGTGCTAAAAAATTTCAGGTTTCGGGCTTGGGTAGCCGTCAGAGCTGACAGATCATGACCAAAAGGGGACGTGTGTTGCATTTTGATGAAGAGGATAATGTTCAATGTATCTTTATTGTTTATTATACATAGTGATCATTTCTGCATTAATGACGAGTCTATCCATTGCTTTTGAGTCACCTCAAACATGTACTCCGTAAATCAGATATCAGGGCATAATAAAGCAATTTCAAGACATTACGAGGGAGGATAGATTTCACTTTGTTTAGGGCAATATTTGCTCATGCTATCTTTGAGCATAGCTGGGCAATGTGAAGTTTATAGGAAAGGTTTTCATCTATGTTAATCCCTAAAAATTTAGTTGCTTTCTCTTGCTCCCCGATGCCCAGCCTGCTTATTTCTTTATTATTAATCTGGATATGTTCACGCACAGGTATTTTTCTTTTGTGGGAAGGATCGAATATAACGTATTTTGTTTTATTTGTATTAAGTGCCAGTTTGTTTGCCAGACACCAATCGAATATTTGGACAAATGGCTTTTGAAACAGTTATTAGCTATTCCTATAACTCCATACCATTCTAGTTTGCTTACTAATATATCGTGGTTTATCGTGTCAAAAGCTTTCGAAAAATCTAGAAAGATTGCCAATGTTTTATCTTTTCTTATTTTGTTGTTTTCTCCCGCAACGTGTTTTAGACATTGCAGAATGGAATTAACAGTGGAGTGTTGTTTTCTAAACCCATATTGGTGGGGATATCAAATTTCAAATTGGTTTTGGAAACCATTTATTCTTGTCGACATGACATTTTCTAACACCTTGGAAAAGATTGGTGACATGCTTATAGGTTTATAATTAGTGAATTGGTGTTCATCTCCTGTTTTATATAGCGGGATTATGTTTGCTATTTTCAAGTTATTGGGCACTATGCCTTGGGTGAATGAGTTATTTATTATGTGTGCTAGAGGAGTTGCATTGAGATTTGTCTCTGAGGAGGTTTGTAGTGATGTTAACAAAATCCTTGCTTAATTTTGATTTCATTGAGTTAACTACACTTATAACTTCCTGAGGGCACATCAGGATAATGAAGAAATTGTTAGGAAAATCTCTGTTCATGCAGTCAGAGAATTGTTTGGAAGACGTTCTTATGGACTCACAAGTATGCTTTCCAATGGTAGAGAAGAAAATGTTGAAATCTTTTGCTATTTCCTGTGAATTATTTATTTCATTACCATTCAGCATAAAGGATGGGAGTTTGATTTATTTTTTAGCTTTATGTATGCATTCATTTAGAATTTTCCATGTTCTACGCATATTGTGTTTGTTTTCCAGTAAGACGTTTCTGTAGTAAATTGCCTTGCTTTGTATTTTCACCCTTTTAAATATCCTACAAGAGTTTTTGATGTTTTGTTCATTGGGGAATTAGAGTTTTTCATAATAAAATTTATTTTTATAGTTGGAAGATATTAGGAGCCCTTTTGACATCCAAGGTTGTCATTCTATAAATTTTTTATTGTGGCATACTTCAGTTAACGGAAATGCTGTTTCAAAAGAATGGGGAAAGTTTTGATGAGTACATTATAAGCCGAGTTTGGGAAATTTAGCTCCATAACCTCAGCAAAGTAACTTCGAGATAGCAGAGGTTTAAAGTGGGCTATTGTTTCTTGGTTTATTTTTCGTTTGAATGTAATTGTTGGGTTGTCCCTCTTCATGAATTTAGTTTCTGTGTGAAATATACCAAAGTGGTCAGATACATCAGTTAGGATTTATTATTTATTGGTGTTTAAGGTCACATACTTATGCACAATGGCTAATTGTGACCGTGAAAGTTTTATGGGTGGAGGAAGCCTGCGTACCCTGAGAGAACCACGGAGCATCGACGAGCAAATGTCAGCTCCTCAACTTTCTGTGTTCAAGCTCTGCTCAAGCAGGGTTACAGCGGTTGAAGACATGTGCACCATCGACGTGCAGTTCGACTTACTACACGGCATCATCTTGCCCCCATGTAGGCAACCAGGATAAAGTGCCTTGCCCATGGACACAACGCAGGTCATCCCAGATGGTGATCGAACTTGGAACCTCGAGCATAGAAGTCCAACAGTCTACCACTGAGCCCCTGCACTCCCCTCGGTTAGGATTATACCAGAGGTTGAATCAGACAAGAAGTTGTTTGAAAATATGTGGTCGATGAGTGTGACTGAGTTTTTATGCAACTACCATTTGCTTTTGTATAAGGTAAAAAATTGATGGAAGAAATCTTAAGAAAGACCTGTGAGATATTCTGAGCTAATCAGATGAGCTTTCGAATGAATACTGTTCAAAAAGCATATCCATTCCTTTATTCATCCTACATGTCACAGTTCGCCTAAACTGTGTAAAAACACTTTATACCACGATTGCTGGGTGTATTCAGTATTACTCGATACAATACAGTTATTGGGAATGTTCTAGATATATCATAAATGGAATCTGTCCGATAACTTTCTTGCTTGATAGTGTTTTCAGGGTTCCTGCAGTTTGTGGAGGAACAAATTCAAGACTTTTTAACCCTTTACCTAACATAGCAAAGGCCAGGAAACAGACCAAATAAGCCTACCACAGCCTAAAATATCTTACAAATGTCTCAATAAAACCATACAAATATGGATATCATTAAAACCGACTCCCCATGCCGGTTCTAATAATACTCATATTTTTTTGGTTTTATTGAAAAATTGTGAGAATTTTTTTCGAAAAATGTGAAATTTATTTTTAAAAACAGCTGTGTTAGGTAAAGGGTTAAGACTCTTTTCAATGTGAATTCAAGACTTTTCAAGACAAGAAAAAAGGAGAATTCAAGACTTTTCATTCTAAAAGACAGGCATTGCAAAACACTGATTCCAGACAGCCAATTTTCACAATACACAGTACATGTACCTCTGATGTATTTCCCGACTTCTGTCAAATTAAGACTTTTCAAGACTGGAACTTTGAATTCAAAACTTTTCAAGGGTCTTAAATTTTATTTTTCAAATTCAAGACTTTTCAAGCTTTTTAAGACCCCGCGGGAACCCTGTGTTTTGTGTTGAAGCATTTAATTCACATCATCATGTCACTCAGATGTTTAACCCTTTATCCAACACACATGATATCACAATTTATTTTATCTTAATTATTGTTTTTTCAAAAAATTCTAACAAAACCATATCATTTGACCCTTCATTGGAACAACCTCATTCCAATGAGGGCACACATTGTACGGTTTTGTTGAAATTCAAAAAAAAAAAAAAATTTTTTCAACTGCTCAATTTGTAATTTCCACAGGTGTATGTGGCCATAATAAACAGCACTTCTCCCCTTCTTGAGGTTCTCCCATTTCAGGATTAAGTTGATGTTATGCTGGTGGAAAAAAGTATACTGTTGCAAAGGGTGTGATGGGCTCCTTCCAACAGTATCCTATATAACATCATTTCCTGTTCAAAAACACACACAAAACTTCCGTACTGATTCTTGAATGTGTCACAACACTAAAACAGGGATTGACTTGACATCCCAGGTCACCGGTGGTCACAAAAGCCTCTCAGTTTTATGTAAAAAGACTTCAGTTTCCTTTGTTTCCACATATTTTTAATATATATATATATATATATAATTCAGCCCGTTTCCCCCAAATTCTTATGTTATCTCTTAAGTCCCCATTTTTCATCCACAAACTGCTCCTTTTATATTACTCTGAAAAAGTTGTCCCAAGTATATTCTTCCTTGTGAACTCTACATGTAGGATGCACTTAACTTGACAGTGTTTTTACACCATTGTTGGCTGCCAAAACAGGCAGCCAACAATAATCTAGAAAGACTGTCATCTGCAGCTATGTGCATGTATATACGGTAATTATCAACGAAAAATTAATCTGAGGATTTAAGGGTTAAATATATTTAATTATTTATTGGTATTTAAGGTCACATATTTGTACACAATGGCTAATCGTGACTGCAACATACACAGAATGACACATGCGTGTGAATGGATTAATCGATATGGCACGAGTGCCAGTGTGGAAGGATAAAACGAGAGGCCACAGGCCTGGAGTTTTATCTTTCCGCAATGACACAAGTGCCATATATCGATTAACCCATTCACACGCATGTGTCATTCTGTGTTTATTACATGCCTTCACGTCTATAAAAAAAAACAATTATTAGAAGGACATCTGGCAATTCATTTGACAACTATCAACAGAAACAACACATTTTATCGCCAACCAAATTTGCGAGGGGAACCCGTGTTACTATTTCGTCCCCTGAGTTCCAATGTGTTCTATGTGCCTACTAGCACATAGAACACATTGGAACTCAGGGGACGATTTCCAGATGTCACTTGAGATTCAAATTGTAATTGTATTGCATGTTTTCTAGAAAATTCCAGTGAAATTTCGCTTCCATTTAAAAATAGTTTGTCAACAAATTGCAGAACAGATTTTCATTTTCCGCATGGTTTAGTTTTTCTGCAGATGGGGATTACATAGAACAGGCATGTAATAAATGGAGATAGAGCCCAGTTTAGTCAATCGTTTGCACCCATGTTGTCTATTTTAGAGGACTTTCTCCAAAACATTGGAGACTAAAGTGTAGTTAGCAAGCACTACTTCACTTCCTGAAGAGGGGTAAATATATAAATAATGTAATAATACTCTCCACTATCTGACAGAATGGCTCATTTGGCAAAAAATTAAAACTCTTTATGCCTCAAGTATGACAATGAACATGAGGGTTTCAGGGACTTACGATAAAGGAGAGTGATTGCTCTCACTCGCCATCACTGTCCTAAACATTTCATTGGAGGAGAAATTAATCACTCGCCTTCATGATATGTGTAGAAATTATGTCTGAACATCAAGTTATATATTGCATTTCAATCACCCATTACTTGACCTAACTAGGAGACAATACTTGCAAAATATTATCTTGCATAAATAAAATCTTTCATTTTTTGCTTAAAACATAGCTTTTGACACCTTACTGGAACCAGCTTAATGAGCTCGTTCCAATGAGAGGCCATAAGCTATGTTTTTAGAGCAAAAATGAAAAAATAAAAAAATTTGTATGGTCATTTTCATGTATTGTGCTGGCCTGTTTGGGTTGTCATGTCTCGTAAGGGGGTTCAAATCACTCTCCTGAATTTTCTGCTCTCGCAAAATCAAAATGAGGAGAGTGATTATTCACTCGCCTGTATATTCTTCACGGCAGTCAGTGAGGTTTACATAAGAGTATTGGCATGTTTTTATTTATTTACGAGTATGGTTTGATGTTTATGAAGTATGTAGATTTATTTATTCATTCGTGTTTAAGGTCACATATTTTTGCACAATGGCTGATCTTAGAGTGCATAATGGAGATAAAGTCAAGTTTTGTCAATCGTTTATATCCATGCTGCCCATTTTAGAGGACTTCCACCCCAAGCATTGGTGACTGGGTCCTATTAAGTATCTCAAATATGCGAAAGAAAAGAAACTGAAGAGTTTTAACGTTCAGTACAGCTGCCGAGGACTGGTGACTTTCCATGGGTGGGCAATATTTTCACGGACGCAATAATATTTGATTCCAAATGCTAATTATAGGAATAATCATCAAAAATTAAATTAATGAAGCACCTGGTTCGACCCAGTGCTTCATTAATTAAAATTTTGCTGATGATGATTTTTATTACCTGGTAAATGCATGCGCGAACATCACTGCCCACATATGGATTACGACCAGTCCACGGCGACTGTACTGTAAAAGTAAGGGTCTCCTGGCTATCTTCCATGACAACCAGTGACTACATTAAGTGAAACTGCCAAAACAAGTGAAAAAAAGGATATAAAACAGAAATAAACAAAACATTCAAAAGAAGTGATTTTGATATGGCTAAGATATTAACTAAACGTTATTCTGGAAATATAAACATGTGTCTTGATAATAATCATTACAGCTAAAGTTCATAAGATGTGATAACTAAACAAAGATGCACATGGACAATGCAGAACTATTTTACAAACCCTAAAGCACTGAATATAATTTCTGACAAATGTTTGAAAAAGTCTTTCCAGAGATGATGTGATACATGTAAGCTGATAAGAAAATCAATAGATCCGATATTTTCAGGATATTTTGTCCTTCATTCACTAGAGATGGGCATTATTGGAATTTTGAGTTCAGTATCGGATTTGGTATTTTCAAGGGAGTATACCTTGATATTGGTTCAGTATTCAGTATCAGACTTGACCGAAATTTGCTGATAGTACCAAAGATGAATTAACATCAGGAAAAACAGAATAGGTTATATAGAGAGTAATCACATAACTGGACTGGTTATGTGAAATAATTCATGAGAGGTGAGGGATGTTGTACAAAGACAAGTGCACGGATGCACACAAGTGTTTTACAATATAGTCCCTCGCCTCAAATGAATTATTTCATATAACCAGCCCAGTCAAGTGATTACCCTGTTTATTACTTTTCATTATTAACGATAATATATTATTTAACCCTTTACCTAACTTAACGGCCAAAAACGGCCAGTGCTATTCTCAAAAATCGGCAATTAATTTTCATTATTTTTTCATTTTTTGTCTCTAAAACATAGGTTATGACCCCTCATTGGAACGAGCTCATTCCAATGAGAAGGGGTCATAACCTATGTTTTGGAGACAAAAAAAAAAAGAAGTTATTCAAGAATTTATTTTGCAAGTGTCATCTGCTTTTCATGTTAGGTACAGGGTTAAAAAAAAAAAACCAAAAAACAATGAAGTCCCCATTACCCCCACGGCAAAGCGTCTTCGTTTGTGCGCATGGATACATGACACAATTGTTGATTGCATAATTCACTTGTGAAGTTATCGTTTATAATCAAACCTGGAAATCCCAGTAAATAACACTTTGGAAATTAATAATGTAGTATCATTCTACCATAGGACCATTCTTTTATGACCACAAATCATATCTACAGTAATTTTGTGACTTGTTCTGAATGCACCTTATTGTTTAAAGACCTATTTAAGGCTTCTGCGATCTCAGAACATGTAACCTGACTATGCCATCTTTAGGAGGTCCGGCTGACAATAGACAAAACACTTGGGCAGTGATGTCTAGTCAGGGCTTGGCTGCCTTAACCCTTTACCCAACGTAACGGCCAAAACCGGCCAGCGATTTTCTCAAAAATCGCCAATTAATTTTCAAAATATTTTCATTTTTTGTCTCAAAAACATAGGTTATGACCCCTCGTTGGAACGAGCTCGTCGAGCTCGTTCCAACGAGGGGTCATAACCTATGTTTTTGAGACAAAAAATGAAAAAAATTAGTTATTCAAGAATTTTTTTTGGAAGTGTCGTCTGCTTTTCATGTTAGGTAAAGGGTTAACAGACTTGACCAGAAATCACTACTAAGCAACTGGACATGTACAGGTTGTAGTCTGGTGAGAATTCAGGATAGTTGCCCAGGTCCATTAGGGGTTAACAAAAGTGAAAAGAAAATCTGTCACTTCTATCATGAAAATGAACCTTTCAACTTTTATCAAACCTCAACAGGGACATATAAATAGCGAAAGTAGAAAAAATTTGAAAATTCATTGGTTTAAATCTGATTACCTACCCTAGTATCTATTATTTATTGGTGTTTATGGTTGCATATTTTTGCACCATGGCTAATTATGACCACAACATGAGTATCAACTCAAAACCAGGGGTGAGCGTTAATAAGCCGATGTTGCCCATTTTAGAGAGGGTTTGCACCTCCCAAGCATTGGTGACTGGGTCCTATTTTACCGCAGTGAACAGGCACTGCTTCACTTCCGGGGTTCACGCAGGGAGTTAGTATCTATTTGTTTTATTTATACCATGCTCTTTATAAATAATCGACTTTATCACTTAAAACGGAGAAAAAACTATACTTTCTAGCGCAAACACATGAGCTTGTTTTGTTTACATCTGCACTGGTGGGCAGTACCTCAGGCTGCATGTGAATGCTTGATTGACAACTAGACACATCGTTAAAGTTGATTGAATTTACCTTGCTTTTTCAATCAAATTATTATTAACAATTCTTAAATTTTATTTTAAATATTTAATTGTAGGTATTTTAAACTTAATAAGTCATTGCACATAGTAGATAGTACTGCAAAACGTTGTATATTTGAATGAAACATCGCAAAGTGTACTACTATAGGTGTAAATTTTTGTAATGGAATTCCCATTGAAAACGTTTTAACCGCAGCAGCAGCTTTACACTGGTAGTGGGGTTAAAAGCTAAAATTTAACATACAGGCTTTTTCACAGGTAGTAACATTGGTGAGCATGATATAAAATTTGATTAACACTTTGTCTGTTGAATATTCAAAGATCCCCATAGTGCTCAACTGGGTTGATTTCAGCAGCTGATTTAAATAATTCAACAACAACATATGCATATTTTAATTGGTGTTTTCTTTATTGAGTTTAGGCCTTGTGTCAAGTGAGGACGACTGTCAAACTGAGGAACAACTCCCATGTCTAAGATATCACATATCAATCAACAACCAGGTCAAAGATATTTCTTTGATGTGCATGTCCATTAAGAATACCCGACACCATGAAAGTCAGCTTACAGTTAAGGGACCTACATTCCCAGGTAATTTTTTTTTCCTGGTATACAATCACTCAAACTACTTCAAAATGCATTTTAAAACAAAAGAATGAAGAAGAAATTCATCCAATGGACACCAGGAATTGTTTCCCCATACCATCACTCAAAATCATTCGAGACTCATTTTGAAGCAAAAAAAAAAAAGTATCCCAACTCCTCTCCTCTCCCCTCACACCACACCCACCACCACACCCCATGGCATGAGCAAATGAAAATGTCAATGACACTGTAGTTTAACTTGATTGTGTGTAGTGTTTGATGAAAAGGACAATGTTTAATGTTTATGAAAGGATTATGAAATAAGACAAGAATTGTGATAATTGAGAATACATTCATTTCTGTTCCCTACATGCTACAGTACGTGGAGAGTGGATTGTAACTAAAACACCCGTGGAGTGGAGTTACCATCCAAAGTATCCCTTTCAAATTCTGTACATATGGACAAAAAACACAAGCAATGTTTCCTCAAATGGACCTCCGGGTTTACCCGGAGGTCCATTGGCTGAAACTTTACTTGTGATGGTTATGCTTTGCAACAAATTTGCAATTATTGCTTGGGTGGAATCTCCACTCTATGGGTGATTTAATGATAATACACTCTCCACATACTGTATGTTTTCAATAAGAATAATTTGAGGTGTAGACTGTACTAAAGAATTGAGGCCTGGGTTAATATGGCCCTCACAGTTAATGTCTGTCAAAGTTACCAAGTTACAGTAAAATTATTCCAAAATGAGTCATCCTACCAAGATACAACGAAATCCCTTCATAAATATAACTTGTAGATTTTGCTTAAGGAATCTAGGTCATGTGATGGTCCGGCGGTCACAGTTGATCAATCATGACCAAAATAGGACAGTGTCATCTTGATATCATACCAGGTTATCCTACCAAGTTACAATGAAATCCCTTCATAAAAACGTGTAGACAGTGCTAAAGGAATCTAGGTCACATGACCTGGTGGTGGTAACGGCTGACCAATCGTGACCAAAACAGGAAGTCTCATCTAGACATCAAACCGAGTTATCCTTCCAAGTTACAATGAAATCGCTTCATAAATATGAACTGTAGACTGTGCTAAACAAATCTAGGTCATGTGCCTGTGCGGCTATCACGGTTGACCGATCACAGCCAAAATAAGACATTCTCATCTGGACAATATAGCGAGTCATCCTATCAATTTACAATGATATTCTTTCATAAATGCAAGCTGTAGACTGTGCTAAAGGACTCTAGGTAACATGCCCCTGTGGCATAGGACGTTCTCATCTAGACATTATACAGAGTCATCCTACCAATTTACAATGAAATCTCTTCATACATACAACCTGTAGACTGTGCTAAAAGGTTTTCAGGTTTCGGGTCTGTGCAGCCATCACGGTTGACCTGTCGCGACCAAAAGGCGACGTTCTCATCTAGACATTATTATGTAGTCATTCTACCAAGTTATAATGAAATCCCTTCATAAATATGACCTGTAGACTGTGCTAAAGGTTTAGGGGTTTCGGGGTCATGTAGCCATCACGATTAACTGATCGTGACCAAAAGGGGACATTCTCATCTAGACATTACACAGAGTCATCCTGCCAAGTTACAATGAACTCCCTTCATAAATACGACCTGTGAACTGTGCTAAAGGTTTTTGGGTTCCAGGCTTGCCTAGCCATCACGGTTGACCGATCACAACCAAAAGGGGACATTCTCATCTAGACATGACCTCAAACCTGAATATGAAATTTTGTGATGATCGGGCAAGAACTACGGGGTGTAACCTTGCTAAAGAAAATGTGAACAGACTGACAGACTAACAGATTCACAGACTTACACACGTGTGATGGCAATAGCTTATCTTAACTTTTCTAGTTAAGCTGAAAAAATATCCCTCAAAACTAAAAATGAAAGTGTCAATGACACTGTAGCTCAACTTGTCAAGACAAAGACATGTACATGTATAGTATGTGACACAGCAATGACAAACATCTAGGTAATGACCTGATAACAAAGGTACATATAAAGTATTGTAACAGTCTGTACATAAATACTGACTGTTGCCTGTAACAAATGTATAGGTAAAGTATTGTAAAGGTGGGTGACAGTCAGATGCTAAACTAGAAAAGAAATCTTTGAGTCCCAGAGTGGGTCTGACTGAACCCCAAAATATTTGTTCACATAGCACAGTGATAACAAAGGCACCCCAAAACACACTCATTCCTGTCCCAAGGTGAAAACAAAGGTACCCAAGAAGTTTCGTGAAGATCAGTTCACAAATATGAGCTGTGTAGAAGTTGTGACAAAAAACTGATTGGACCTAATTTCGGTACAAAATGGCCACTGGCAGCCATCTTGAATTTTGGACTGCACCCAGAAACACTCGTTCTCGTCCCAAGGTGATAACAAAGGTACCCAAGAAGTTTTGTGAAGATCGGTTCATAAATACAGACTCTAGCCCGAGCCGTATTGACATGTGTACTTACTGTGTGTAAGTAGCACTGAAAAAATCAAAGTTCATCTAATTTGCATAATTTCTGCACGAGAAAAAAACCCGTATTATATGTGATGTATCCCATGGTACTAAACATTCACACAAAAAATTATTCAAATCAGCACTTTCATTTGGAAGTTCTGTGCAAAAATCTGATTGCACCAAATTTTGTACAAATGGCTGCCATCGGCCATCTTGAATTTTGGACTGGAATCAAAAACACTCGTTCTCGTCCCACGGTGATAACAAAGGTACCCAAGGAGTTTCATAAAGATCGGTTCATAAATACGGCCTCTAGCCCGAGCCGTATTGGCATTTGCACTTACAGTGCTGAAAGTAACACCAAAAAACATCAAAGTTAGTCTAATTTGCATAATTTCTGCACGAGAAAAAAACCTGTACTATATGTGATGTATTCCATGTTACTAAACATTCATACAAAAATTTATTCAAATCAGAACTTTCATACAGAAGTTCTGTACAAAAGACTGATTGCACTAATTTTGGTACAAAATGGCTGCTGGTGGCCATCTTGAATTTCGGACCACACCCAAAAACACTCGTTCTCATCCCACAGTGATAACAAAGATACCCAAGAAGTTTCGTAAAGATCGATTCATAAATACAGCCTCTAGCCCGAGCCGTATAGAAGTTGTGTACAAAAAACTGATTAGACCTAATTTCGGTACAAAATGGCCACTGGCAGCCATCTTGAATTTTGGACCGCACCCAGAAACACTCGTTCTCGTCCCAAGGTGATAACAAAGGTACCCAAGACGTTTCGTGAAGATCGGTTCATAAATACAGACTCTAGCCCGAGCCGTATTGACATGTGTACTTACTGTGTGTAAGTAGCACTGAAAAAATCAAAGTTCATCTGCACGAGAAAAAAACCTGTATTATATATGATGTATCCCATGGTACTAAACATTCACACAAAAAATTATTCAAATCAGCGCTTTCATATGGAAGTTCTGTGCAAAAATCTGATTGCACCAAATTTTGTACAAAATGGCTGACATCGGCCATCTTGAATTTTGGACCGGACCCAAAAACACTCGTTCTCGTCCCACGGTGATAACAAAGGTACCCAAGGAGTTTCGTAAAGATCGGTTCATAAATACGGCCTCTAGCCCGAGCCGTATTGGCATTTGCACTTACAGTGCTGAAAGTAACACCAAAAAACATCAAAGTTAGTCTAATTTGCATAATTTACGCACGAGAAAAAAACCCGTATTATATGTGATATATCCCATGGTACTAAACATTCATACAAAAAATTATTCAAATCAGAGCTTTCATATGGAAGTTCTGTACAAAAAAAAAATTTCTGCATCGTCGGTACAAAATGGCTGCTGGCAGCCATCTTGAATTTCGGACTGCACCCAAAAACACTCGTTCTCATCCCACGGTCATAACAAAGGTACCCAAGAAGTTTCGTAAAGATTGGTTCATAAATATGGCCTCTAGCCCGAGCCATAGCAGCTTGGCACTTACAGCTCTGAAAGTAACACTAAATAAATCAAAGTCAGTCTAATTTGCATAATTTACGCACGAGAAAAAAACCCATATTATATGTGATGTATCCCATGGTACTAAACATTTATACAAAACTTTATTCAAATTAGAACTTTCATACAGAAGTTCTGTACAAAAAACTGATTTTTGCATCATCGGTACAAAATGGCCGCTGGCAGCCATCTTGAATTTCGGACCACACCTAAAAACACTCGTTCCCGTCCCAGGGTCATAACAAAGGTACACAAGAAGTTTCGTAAAGATCGGTTCATAAATACGACCTCTAGCCCGAGCCATAGCCAATTGTTGACGTACAGACAGACGGACACACGGACGGACGGACAGACGGGCGACGGGCCATGACAATAGCTCAAATCTGACTTCGTCAAAGTTGAGCTAAAAATCGATAGCTCCCATCTGGAGGTCACCGTAAATAAGCATACCAGGTTTCAAAGCAATCTAATCATAAATGTGTAGGGTGAGCCAAAGGGAAATATTGTGATCTGACTAAACTAAGTTCTAAGAATGTTGGCTGCGGCAACATTTTTTGATGGAAATTGAAGAAAATCGATAGCTCCCATCTAGAGGTCACCCCAAACAAGCATGAAGGGTTTCAAAGCAATCCGATCATAAATGTGCCCTGTAGGGTGTGCCAAAGGGAAATATTGAGTCTTCTGACTAAACTAAGTTCTAAGAACGTTGGCTGCGGCAACATTTTTTGACGGAATTTGAAGAAAATCGATAGCTCCCATCTAGAGGTCTGCCCAAACAAGCATACCAGGTTTCAAAGCAATCAAATCATAAATGTGCCCTGTAGGGTGTGCCAAAGGAAAATATTGTGGTCTGACTAAACTGAGCTCTAAAAACGTTGGCCGCGGCAACATCTTTTGACGGAAATTGAAGAAAATCAATAGCTCCCATCTAGAGGTCACCCCAAACAAGCATGCCAGGTTTCAAAGCAATCCGATCGTAAATGTACCCTGTAGGGTGTGCCAAAGGGACATATTGAGTCTTCTGACTAAACTAAGTTCTAAGAACATTGGCCGCGGCAACATTTTTTGACAGAAATTGCAGAAAATCGATAGCTCCCATCTAGAGGTCTCCCCAAACAAGCATACCAGGTTTCAAAGCAATCTGATCATAAATGGGCCCTGTAGGGTGTGCCAAAGGAAAATATTGAGGTCTGACTAAACTAAGTTCTACGAACGTTGGCCGTGGCAACAGTTTTTGCCAGAAATTGAAAAAAATCGATAGCTCCCATCTAGAGGTCACCCTAAATAAGCATACCAGGTTTCAAAGCAATCAAATCATAAATGGGCCCTGTAGGGTGTGCCAAAGGGAAATATTGTGGTTTGACTAAACTAAGTTCTAAGAACGTTGGCCGCGGCAACATTTTTTGACGGAAATTGAAGAAAATCGATAGCTCCCATCTAGAGGTCACCCCAAACAAGCATGCCAGGTTTCAAAGCAATCCGATCATAAATGTACCCTGTAGGGTGTGCTAAAGGGAAATAATGAGTCTTCTGACTAATCTAAGTTCTAAGAACGTTGGCTGCGGTAACATTTTTTGACAGAAATTGAAGAAAATAGATAGCACCCATCTAGAGGTCTCCCCAAACAAGCATACCAGGTTTCAAAGCAATCTGATCATAAATGTGCCCTGTAGGGTGTGCCAAAGGGAAATATTGAGGTCTGACTAAACTAAGTTCTACGAACGTTGGCCGTGGCAATATTTTTTGCCGGAAATTGAAGAAAATCGATAGCTCCCATCTAGAGGTCACCCTAAATAAGCATACCAGGTTTCAAAGCAATCAAATCATAAATGTGCCCTGTAGGGTGTGCCAAAGGGAAATATTGTGGTTTGACTAAACTAAGTTCTAAGAACGTTGGCCGCGGCAACATTTTTTGACAGAAATTGGAGAAAATCGATAGCTCCCATCTAGAGGTCACCCCAAACAAGCATGCCAAGTTTCAAAGTAATCTGATCATAAATGCGACCTGTGAGGTGTGCCAAAGGAAATTGTGAACGTACGTACTAACGTACTAACATACTAACGTACGTACGTACATACGTATGCCGACGGATGAGAAGTGATGGCAATAGCTCAGCTTGACTTTGCCAAGTTGAGCTAAAAATCACTGAGTGGTCTAACACCAACCTCTATTCATCAATATTAAAATATGACTGGTGGCTTTGGAATAAGAAGGCAAAATGTCTGTATGGAAGGATGAACAGATGATCTAAGTTGATCAAAGGCCATACCCCTTGTAAAAATGAGAGTATGAAGCACTGTGCAGATGCATATACAGTGGAACCCTGTTAATTGAATAGCCATTTTGCAAATGAAAATTATTCAATTATCAGGAGTATTCAATTAACAGGGATTGTGTCACTTTCCTGTATTCTGGAAATAAAATTAGCATTTATTCTATTATATCTTGTTTGACAGAGCTCCATGAGCTCTGTCAAACCAGATATAATAGATTAAGTGCTTGTATTGGATGTACTGAGAAAGAAAAACTGGGGAGAGTCAGGGTAATTTCTCGATAGGTTACAAGATTTTTTTCTTCAATTAACAGGAGTTTACTCTATGACCTATATTCAATTAACAGGTCATATTTGTACTGGAGGTTTGGTAAATGGTTTTGTGTTGGAAAATTATATTCAATTAACAGGGTTATTCAGTTAAGAGATATCCAATTAAGAGGGCTCCACTGTACTTTATAACATGGTTGCTGTGCATATTCAATGTTATGTTATGCAATACAGACATTGGGAAATGTGCTGGATACACCACACATGGAATCTGAATTATGCATAAGAACGCATCTGATTGGATGTTATGCGTCTGAGTGATGTTCTGACATGAATGAAATGCTTCAATTCAAAACAGTGTCAAGCAAGAAAGTTATCTGACTGCTGAAGGTGATATTTTTCTTTAAAAGTATCAGATTTGTTCACTGAATTCATGCCTTCAACACACGTGAAATACCAGAAAAACTCCCCCTTGAGACGTTGATTCCAGTCCCCCGTACTCCACCCTTGTTGGGTTCTGTCTCGTCTCGGTGCTCAAGCAACACAGTAAAAGCTGCACCTTGGCTCGTTGATTCCCATCTCCATACTTCAACCTCCTGGTGTTCTATCTCCCCATCGGTACCCATAAAATACAGGAAAAACTCCTCCTCAGGTCATTGATTCCAGATACCCGTATGCCACCCTTGTTTTGTTCTGTCTTGCCTTCAGGCCTTGTGAAATACAGTAAAAACTCCACCCAAGGTCATTGATTCCAGTCCCTGTCCTCAAACTCATTGTATTCTGTATTATTCCATATTCCCATTCCCCTGTGCTGCTGTATCTAATACCAAAAGAAATACATATACAGTGACAGCCGGGAAGAGAATACAGGCGAGTGAATAATCACTCTCCTCATTTTGATTTTGCAAGAGTGAATTGAAAAATGACTGGGGAGCACTATACACGAAAATGACCATACAATTTTTTTTTTTTTTCATTTTTACTCTAAAAACATAGTTGATGACCCCTCATCGGAAAAAGCTCATTGAGCTCATTCCAGTGAGGTGTCATCAGCTATGGTATTAGCAAATAATGAAAGAATTCAGTTATGCGAGATAATGTTTTGCAAGTATCTTCTATTTGGGTCATGTAATGGAAGACTGAAATACAATATATAACTTAATGTTCAGACATAATTTCTATATACATCATGAAGGCGAGTGATTAATTGCTCCCCTAGTGAAAAGTTTAGGAGAGTGATGGCGAGTGAGAGAGACCACTCTCCTTTCCCGTCAGTCCCTGCATATAAGGTTTGAGAATAAAAAATGTTTGTATGAACAGACTAATGAACAAACAGACAAACAACAAACAGATGAACAAACAGATGCTCAGATGGCTGAACTGATGAATGGAGAGACTGATGTAATCCATGTGAAAACTCCAAACCCACCAGTGAGAGATAGTATTGACTGAGCTTAGTACACATGATAAGTTAGTGTTGTTTCAATGGACAATGCAGGAGCAGTAGCATAGTCAATGGAGGGGGGATCCCAACAGGCACCCTAAAAATCCTGAATACTTCTATCTGCATGGGATGTCAACCAATGAAATTACAGATTACATACCATACTGGTGAAAACTGATGTTTTTTCTCGAGCCTCAAAATGTTTCAAAATAGTGCCCTTTAGTAAAAGTGTTTTAAAAATATACCCCCTGGCACCGCCAACTTAATAGCTTTCCTCAAGATCTTCGTGTGCAATCACAGAAATTGCATCTGCATATCATCAGAGAGCAACCACCAAGAAGGACTTGTTCAAAGATGTTCTGAGTGCATTTTGTGTTTCCAATACCTCCAAACATGGGATCATCCATCCTTCAGTGCTGCCACCAAGTAGCCTAAAGATCACATTTTGCTATTGCAGTCACAATAATTTTTGGACTTGTTCAAAATACTGCATTAAAAACGAATATTCACCCCTGCATAAAATATACTTGGAAGTACATTAAATATATTTTAAATTATTTAAAGTTGTAAATGGTATATGAAATCAATATTGTGCAGGATTACCTCAAAGTAGTTTGAAAATCAGTACGTTTTAGAATGAAAAATATTTGATATTTGACTCCATCATTACTGTATTTATTTGTAACATTATTCTTTGTAAACTCCCCACTGACCGTTATGAAGACTTCATCAAATGACAGGAAATATTCTTGGCGTCACACTTTTAACATCATCAAGCTCATAAATAGAAGCAACCAAAATCTTCAGTAAAATGAAAGTGTCAATGACACTGTAGCTGAACTTGACAAACTTGAACTTGGTTAGTTATATTTATTTATTTATTTATTGGTGTTTAAGGTCACATATTTTTGCACAATGGCTAATCATGACCACAACATGAGTATCAACTCAAGACCGGGGTGAGCATTAATAAGCCATGTTGCCCATTTTAGAGAGGGTTGGTTTGCACCTCCCAAGCATATTGGTGACTGGGTCCTATTTTACCAGTAAAACAGAGCCTGTTTACCACAGTGAACAGGCACTGCTTCACTTCCCGGGGTAAGTTATAAGTGAAATGGCAAAATTGAAGATCACTGGTTCCAATGTTATTTGGTGAAACTTCTTCATAACAGCATTGTGTGTGCACGACATCAGAGCAATCCATGCATTTTTAAATGTAATCTGTAGGGCTGGCTGAGGGAAAATGTTGATACACAAATGCAGTAAGTTTAAAGGTCATGTAAACGGCAACTTTTTTCACAGAAATGATAGCTCTCGATAGATAGAGGTCTCGCCTAATGAGCACACCAACTTCTAAAACAATCCTATGATAAATGCAGGCCATGTCAAAGAAGAATATTGAAGCATAAATGCACTCAATTCCAAGCTCTTTGCAAAGAGGAACAGTTTTTGACGGAAATGAAAGAAAATCAAAAGCTCCCATCTAGAGGTCACCCCGTACACACATACCAAGTTTCAAAGGAATCTGATGCTAAATGCTCTCTGTGCTGTAGGAAATTGTTGACATACAAAATGGATAAGTTGATCATCATTGCTAACAGCAAAGTTTCTAGAAAGAAATGAAAGAAAATCGAGAGCTCCCATCTAGAGGTCACCACAAACAAGCACACCAAGGTTCAAAGCAATTCAATCATAAATGTGCCAAAGGAATATACTGATGCACAAATGCACTAAGTTCAAAGGTTGTTGCTAACAGCGTTTTTTGTTGGAAATGAAAGAAAGAAAATCAATAGCTCCATCCAGACATCACCCTGAACACACATACCAGGTTTCAAAGCGATCTGATGCTAAATGCGACCTGTGAAGTGTACCAAAGGAAATTGTTGATGTACAAAACTGGAAAGTTTCTGGATGGAAATGAAAGAAAATCGAGAGCTCCCATCTAGAGGTCATCCCAAACAAGCATACAAAGTTTCAATAAATGTGCCCTGTAGGGTGTACCAAAGGAATATATTGATGCACAAATGCACAAAGTTCAAAGGTTGTTGCTAACGGCATTTTATGGCAGAAATGGAAGAAAATCGAAAGCTCCCATCTAGAGGTCACCGCAAACAAGCATACCTAGTTTCAAATGGAAGAGAGAGAAATAGGTCAGCTTGACTTTGTCAAGTTGAGCTGAAAAATACAGGGAATACCATGCCAAATTTGTTTCACTGGCACATACTACAGCTCAACTGTCACGAACCCAGACTGAGTGTGTGCACAAGCTCTCTTTAATATTTCATTTCCCAAAATTGCTGCATCAGTAAATTAACTGGTAGAGTGCTAAATTTTTTTGGGACACTCAAATTTGTTCATTTGTCTTTGCATTGTTACAATTTATGTGAGAGTGCCTGCAGGCACTCTCACATAAATTGTAACATGGCAAATCTATACATACTAAATAATTTCACTTTAAAGATAATGTGAATTATATCAACTGCATATGAAGCCTTTACGTTACGGTACCTGCACTTCAGTGTAAAGCCAATATGGGGGCTTCCAGCACTCTACCAGTTAACAAATGTAACTGAATAACCATCATTTGGCATTATTTTGTTCAGTCAATATAAATGCATCAAATCTATCTTTGATCCATGCAAATAAAGCTTATTCTAGGGACAGAAGTTATGTCAGCATGTTTTAGTAACATTGTAAAAAGCTGTCATATCCACATACAGAATAAAACCTGTCTTGAGAGACCACTGTCTTGAGAGACCACCTGTCTTGAGAGACCACATCTGCCAGGCACCGATTGTTTTTTACTCTATAATGGACCTGGTATGGGAGACCACCTGTCTTGAGAGACCACCTGTCTTGAGAGAGCACTGTGACCTGGTACCAACTTGTATTTTAATGCCATAATAGACCTATCTTGAGAGACCACCCCCTTGAAGACTGAAACCATGACAAAAACTTTTTACCTGTTCTGGAGTTGGAAAATTTGTTGTGGTTTATACTAACATAATTAAAAGTAATAAAGGCTCTTAATTGGGTTTCAATTGCTAACTCATTAAAGATTGAGATGTTTTTATAAGACCCCTGTGAAAAGATTAGGATTATTGCTGAATCAACAATTTCATACAAACCTGAAATGTGACAGATAGGAATAAAAATAAATTTGTGTTGAAAATCTTTTTGTAACAAACTGAAATGGACTGTTATAAAAATTATAAAAATTGATTAGTGTTGAAAATCTTCAATGAAGATTTTCAACGCTAATTTATTTTTATAATTTTTATAACAGTCCATTTCAATTTGTTACAAAAACTTCATTAAAAAGAACTACAAAGTAATTACAAAAACCCATTCTTCTCCATTTCTGAATTTTGTGGTTGGTTATTCACTGACTTGAGAAAACCTGAAACCTGTTATGAGAGACCACCTGTCTTGAGAGACCACTATTGTGTGGCCCAAAGGGTGGTCTCTCAAGACAGGTTCTACTGTACTGTATTTCCAAGGATAAACAGCATTATTACCACTTTGCAGGGCGTTCCCTAGTGTATTAACGCTGTTATGCCGAGCGTTCAAAGTAAATAATGCATGGCAATCTCCTAAGTTCTGGGCCGCGGGCCGATAATGAAAATAATCGCCCTCTGGCATCATTGTTACATCACGAGATCACCGCTTGTTCTCGATCGGCAAGGAGCTGAATCGAAACGACGATACCAGGGAAATGATTCATAAACGACCGAACTTTTCTTACCAATGGCTAGATTGTTGTTATTAGGTAAGTAATCCAGATTATTTTTATTATGAAGCAATTGTAAGAAGCCGTCATTGCCGAAAAATTACATCACTTTCCTAATTTCGACGTTCATGCACTCAATTTGTGACACGGGAATTCCCCCAAATTGTCGCCCCTGATCTCTCCGATGCGCATTTGTAAACAAACAAATGGTAATAATAGTAATAACATTATTTTTGCGAGCATTATGGTATATTAGCAGCCCTGCAGAAATTATTAACAGCCCTCGGGCCAATTAGCGGCCCTCGACTTCGTCTCGGGCCGCTAATAAGCCCTTGGGCTGTTAATAATTTCTGCAGGGCCGCTTATATACCATAATGCCCTCAAAAATCATGTTATTGTTATATTACAATGAAGTAAGATAACTCAATAGATTGGGATATCATTATCATACACTGTAGTTTGAACATATATTCAACATGAATCATTCACCCTACCATAGTCATGGTGAATGATTACTCATAAAAATTCATTTTATTTTTGGTTATTATATGGACCAGACACAAGTCATCAAATTGTACAACTCAGACAAGAACGGAATTCAAGAATCCACCATTTGTGATCTTGACCTTGATTATATGACACTGGGTCAATATCATGACACAACATTAGGTTATGGGTAACAATTGTGTGACGGATAAACTAAATCTGTCACAAAGATTCAATTATTCAGACCAGACAGGGGCTGTATAACAATATTCAAAGTTTTCTTGTATGTGACCTTGACCTTGATGATATGACCTTGGATCAAAGTTGCGACACACCTCTGAATCATGAGCAACTAGAGGTGTGACTTCCCCAAATCGGCCTGTCGATACCCCCCGCCACCCACACTGCATTGATTATTCTAGGATGAAGAGGGGCACAACTCTGGTAAAAAAAAAGTCTGATCAAAACTATAATCGCAGGTGCACAGATCCCCATGGTAGTGAACATCAATACCAAGTTTCAAAGGAATCGGCCCATAAACAAGTGAGAAAATCTCTGGACAAAATTCAGGCATTCTAAGACGAAAAGGGAGATAACGTTGGCAAAAAAAAGTCTGATCAAAATTATAATCGCTGCTGCACAGGTTCCTATGATAGTGAACATCCATACCAAGTTTCAAAGGAACTGACCCATAAGCAACCTAGAAAAGGGGCATAACTCTGGCAAAACAAAGTCCGGTGAAACCTATAATTGCTGGTGCACAGATTCCCTTGGTAGTGAACATCCATATCAAGTTTCAACGGAATCGAACAAAAAACATCCGAGAAAATCTCCAGACAAAATTCAGGCATTCTAAGACGAAAAGGGTCATAACTCTGCCAAAAAAATTCCGATCAAAACTAGAAACACTGGTGCACAGGTTCCATGGTAGTGAACATCCATATCAAGTTACAACAGAATCAAACAATAAACATCTGAGAAAATCTCTGGACAAAATTCAGGAATTCTAAGATGAAAAGGGGCATAGCTCTGGCAAAAACAGTCCGACCGGAACTATAATCGCAGGTGCACAGTTTCCCATGGTGGTGAACATTCATACCAAATTTTGATGATAATGGTTTATCAAAAAAATTTCAATCAAAACTATAATCGTTGGTGCACAGGTTCCCATGGTAGTAAACATCCGTACCCAGTTTTAAAGGAATCGACCCATAAACATCTGAAAAAATCTCCAGACAAAATTTTAGCATTCTAAGACATGTGAAGAAGGGGCATAACTCTGGCAAAAATAGTCCAACTGGAACGATAATCACAGGTACACAGGTTCCCATGGTGGTGAACATTCATACCAAATTTTGATGACAATGATCCATTAACGTTTGAAAAAATCTCCGGACAAAATTATGTCTTACGTTCAGAAAGATGGACGGGTTGATGGATGGACGGATAGACAAGGTAATTCCAGTATAACTCCCCCCCCCCCCACAACTTGTTGGGGGGGGGGGGGGGGGGTGGGGGGGTATAAAAGATTGTACCAAGTATGAATAAGATCTGTCAATCATATCAAGTTATATGGACCAGACAAAATTGACAGTGAAATGTTAACATTTTTCTTTTCTATCACCTTATGATAGGGCTTGTGACTTGACCTTTGAGGGGCACATACCATATTATAATTCAGAACACACATTCTTTTGATAATACATATTTTGTCAAAAAATATTCAGTGGTTAAGAAGTTATGGCCCAGACAAACAAAATGTTGATGATAGACGGATGACAGATAGACGGACGGACAGACAAGAGACTATTCATTATCAGAAAAGCTCTGCAGACACCAGTCAGGCAGAGCTAAAAATGTATTTTCATGCCATAAACCAATATTGTTGGGGTAATATAATGTTAGTTTGAAAAAACAGTTGGGGTAAAAATGAAATCATAATTTCTGAGGAGTTCATGAATAGAATGAAACTGTTCAGGTTAAAAATAAAAATACTAAGGTCTCCTTAAAAAGCTCTCCTTTTCAAACAAGCATGACCATCACATCAGAGTATCAAATACCTTGGGGAGAAGCTCTTGAATAAATTATCAATAATTTTAACTATTGTACTTTCACCACTCCCATTTGGAATATGGCGACAAACACAACAGCTGGAAGAACAAGGAGCAACCAGTAATAACAGTAATTCAAAATTACTATCATAGACAATTGGCAGAGTAAACACCAGAGAACCATCTAGAAACAGTCCTCATCACAGAGCAGTACATACACCTCTATAAAGATATCTGTATCATGGCATCAAAACAGATACAGTACGACTTCCATGGACTGGTCCGTTTCTAAGGGTGGACAATATTTCCGCGGACCCAATAATGTTTCAAACACTAATTATAGGGATAATCATCAAATATTTAATTAATGAAGCACCGGGTAGAACCTGGTGCTTCATTAATTAAAATTTTGCTGCTGATGATTTTTATTACCTGGTAAATGAATGCGTGAACAACACTGCAACTGCACTGTAATACTATAACAGTGGAACCCTGTTATCAGATTAGCCACTTTGCAATTGAGATTTATTCAGTTAACAGGAGGATTTAATTAACAGGGATCTGGTCACTTTCCTGTATTTTAGAGAATAAACTGAGCATTTAGTCGATCACATTTTGTTTGACAGAGCCCCTTTAGCTCTGTCCAATAACATATAACACCTTAAATGCCTATATTGAATGTATTGAGGTTAAAAATATCTTTAAGTGTGGGTAATTTATTTAGCCATTGTCAAGAGTAATGCTTCAACAGATTTCAATATTTTTTATTCAATTGCCAGGAGTTTACTCTATAGCATATATGCAATTAACAGGTCAAATGTGTATTGATAGTATGGGAAATAGTTTTGTGTTTGGAAATTATATTCAAGTAACAGGATTGTTCAAATAAGAGATATCCAATAAATTGGGTTCCACTGTACAAAGGTGATGAAATCCATCTTTCAAAGATTGCCTTGTAAGAATCAAACTAGACTACTCAAAGTTTGCTAAGCACCAAGTATATCCAACTACCTGTTTTACATTTTATTTGAAATATTGTTATGAAAAGTGTATATATTTTATATTTAATTATATCTTTAATGATTTAAGCACAGAAATTGAGATTTTGTTTGTTTTTGACATTATTTTTTATCTTTTGAATATGATAACCATGGAAAATGGATATTATTGGTAAAAGAGGAAATTTTTCAAATTTGTCAAAAAATTGACGGAGAGAACTGATATGGGTTCAATATGGAGTATGAGACCCATTATTGTTAACTGCAGCTTGACAACACCTTCTCATGCTCCCAATCAGGTTCAAGATGGCCTTTTGTGGGATGTTGTTCCATTCTTGGACCAGCATGGCACCAAGCACCTGGACACTTCTTGGTTGGACTGGACGGACTGAAATTGCAAGCTGCAACTCATTCCAGACATGTTCGATTGGACTGAGGTCAGGGGATCTTGCTGGCCAGTCCATAAGCTCAATCCCCTCCCTCTGTCGGTATTCCCGGACAGCATGGTCAACATGAGGACGGGCTTTATCGTCCATCAGAATGAATCTATCACCCACTGCACCTGCATACAATCTGATGTGGGCATCCAGGATCTCCTCAATATACTGCTGTGCAGTCAATGTACCACAGTCAAGGACACAAAGCTGTGTACGTCCATCCCAGCTGATGCCGCCACAGACCATTATTGACCCTCCATCATAGCGGTGATGCTCAGCAATGTTGGCTGCATGGAATCGCTCTCCTGGTTTTCTCCATACCCTAGAATGCCTATCTGTGTGGTCTAGGCAGTACCTTGACTCATCTGTAAAAAGGACAGGTCGTCAATCTTCTCTGATCCATCCAACGTGCTCTATGGCCCATTCATATCGGGCCTGGTGCTGGTTCTGAATTCGCATACATGGTCTTCTCGATCGGAGACCACCTTCGTGCAACCTTGCCCGGATAGTCTGCGTTGAAACATTTGCCCCGGATGCATTCTGAAGGTCACTGCGAAGCTGGGTTGCTGTGTCAAAGCGTTTCCTACGGGCCTGATGATCAAAAACCTGTCTTCAGCTGCTGATGATGCCCTGTCTCTGCCCTGTCATCTGACTGGTGTGCCTAACTGCTGAAATCTTGCCAAGGCTCTGGTGATCACCACATGGTGCACACCAAGGGCTTCATCAACCTGACGATGGGTAGCCCCTTATTCCACCATCCCTACAGCCCACCACATTTCTGCTTCAGATAAATGTCTTCTTACATTTGCATTCACCATAGTCAATCATTAAATCGCAAGGGCTTGTGTTGAAATGAAGATTGAATACCCTACACATGTCATGTACATGTAGACAGTACACAAAAACATCATGAAAATCAAGGGGTACATGCTTTCCATGACTGTCACGAAAAGTCTGCCTGTCAAGAGAGCTAATGTAAACACTTAGGACCATCTCAATACATTCCTCAATCATATCCACCAAAAATATCGCAAATGTGTCACAAGAAAATTTCACAATGATGTGTCAAATATGTGGTGCTTAGCCAATTTTGAGTAGTATATAAAGAGTCAAGTGTATACACAATATCCAACCCTCACACAATCTGCAAAAACAGCAACTCAAGTTCATCGGCATGGACTGGTCATAAGCCACGTGTGGGCAGTGATGTCCAAGCATGCATTTACCACGTGATAAAAATCATAATCGGCAAAATTTTAATTAATGAAGCAACAGGTTGTACCTGGTGCTTCACTGATTAAATTTTTATGATTATTCCTATAAATAGTGTTTGGAATGTAATTTTATTGCATCTGTGGAAATATTGCCCACCCGCGCAAAGTGACCAGTCCACGGCAACCGTAGTGTACAAGGATCCCACAGCATGAATTGTATGATCCGTAATTGCATTTATCCACTAACTTGCCACTGGTGAAGATAACAGTATTTGGGTGAAACAAAAGATAAATTTTGGAACTTGCCAATGTGAATGTCTTGCCAATATTAACTTACTGCACACAAAAACATCAAAGTTTCAACCTGAAAATTTAGTCCATGATACAACTAGAAATTTAACCAATTTAATCTGGTTTGATTAAAGCTCACTGAACTGTCAGATGAGATGGATTTTCAGGCCTGAAAATAAGCAATCTGACATTTGCAGAATGAGGCCCCCAGAGGATGAATTTGATGATGCTATCCCATACAGTGGGCCAATTTATCCTCTGGTTACCTCTTTCTGTTTAGTTTTGAGATCCTGATTCAGATTGAGGTTCACAGAGGGTAAATTTATTGATGTTACCCTGCTGTGCTGGGTAGCATCACAACAGTCACACTCTGGGGACCTCATTTTGCAGATGACAGTCTGCTTATTTTCTGGATTGCGGATTTTGTTAAATTCCTGGTTGCATTTCGAGAAACATTTTCTGCTTGAAATTTTATCTGAGTGCAGAGGGGTAAACATTCAAGGCAAACACCAGTTGTGAAGGTCACATTCCCCTCAAATACGATGATCACACTTCAACTGATGTACTTTATTGCATTATTCAAGTTCTTGGTTCAGACTCAGAATGCACCCACTCAGAAACTCAGAGACGTACCAATGAAGTCCAATGGATCTACAAGTAAAAAACACTAATCCCATTTGCCTGAACAGTAAGAATGGACTTTTAAATTTATTTAATAATTTAATCAAAGATGACACTTGCCTATAAATCCTTGAACAATTAAATATTTTCATTTTTTGACTCAAAAGCCTAGCTAACAATCTCTCATTGAGAAAACCTTAATAAGCCATTCTAAGCTATACTTTTGAGTCAAAAATTGAAAATATAGAATTTGAATGACGATTGTTTTGTAGCTATTGCTGTTTGTTTGAAAAAGAGTTGAAACAAGTAAAAAGTTGGCACAGCAAAGAGATGCTCCCCAAAATGCAAACTGTTAGAAATAAGGCCACACAAAATAGATCTTCTGTTTCTCAGGCCATTATTTGTAAAATTGCATGCGGATGAGCGGTTTTTTATTTTATTTTTTATTTCAGTAATTACTTCTTTGCAATCAAAAGTTCATGTTCTTGGTTCAAGTTTTAGGCCTCATAATCTACTGAATAGCATGGGTGGTGGTGTATTTCATCCCTTGAGTGCAAGAAGGCTTTGCACTCAAGAAACAAATTCATCAATTTTTTAACTTGCTTAAAATATCAGACATAAACCATTTAATTTTTATTTTTTTTAAGTTTAAACTGGTTATAAAAAGAGAGCATGCGGCAGCCAAAAGGACCATGCGAGAGGGCCTGAGAAACAGATTTTTAATTTTTTTAGGCCTAATATATCGATTTTTTTCAAATGCACAACTGTGGAATGGTTTTAGCCATATAAAAAAAAAAATACAAAAACATGTAGAAGGACAAGGGTAATAGTACACAGAAAATCTATATTAAAAGCTCCTTGGAAAGGAGATTAAATTGGCCTTTGAAGACAGACCACTGCTTAATGAGGGTGAATGTATAAGCAGGTTTGATTATACATGCCCTGGGCATTTAATAAGATACCACAAGAAATGTTTTATCACTTTACCATTTTGCCACATTTCAAGGGGCATAACTCTGGAATGGTAACTGCCATAATGGTTAAATTCGAACTTGACCTACATTTCATGGCAGGTAGTAATGTTGCAAAATTCTAAGGTCGTACATCAAAGTGAACTAGAGTTATCATCCAGAAACCATTGATTCTACCCATCTGGCAACTTTCAAGGGGCATAACTCTGGAATGATAAGTGCCATAACAATTACAATTGAACTTGACCTGCATTTCATGGTATATAGTAATGCTGCAAAATTAGAAGGTCGTACATCGAGGCGAACTGATGTTATCATCTGGGAACCATGATTTTACCATTTTGTGATGTTTCAAGGTGCATAACTCTGGAAAAGTAAATGCTAAAAATCGAACTTGACCTGCATTTCACGGTAAGTAGTAAGGTTGCAAAACTATAAGGTCTTACATCAAAGCAAACTGGAGTTATCATATGGAAACCACTGATTTTACCATTTAGCAACTTCTCACGGGACATAACTCTGGAACATTACTTGCCATAATGGTGAAAATCAAAATTGACCTGCATTTTATGGTAGGTAGTAAGGTTGCAAAATTAAAGGTCATATAGCAAAGTAAACTAGAGTTATCTGGAAACCATTTGTTTCAGACAGACGGACAGACAGACTGACAGGGCAGCGACTTTATGTTCACCCGAAAAAATTTCGGGGAGCATAATATATATCAAATCTCAAGCAAGTGCAAAATTTGAGTCACTTTGGCGATACTTCCATTCCTTCCACTTCTTAATGCTTTATCTAATGAATCATTTGCATCTGCCCATGTAATATGCAAATTTAGCAGATGAAAGAATATTACTTTTTTTTTTAAATTCAATAAACCATATTATGTGACCTCTCATAGGAATGAGCTTGACAAGCTTGTTCCAATGAGGGGTCACATGATATGGCTTTGGTGAAATCTTTGGAAAAATATTTAAATTAATAAATTTTGAGATCATCTGCATTGGGTAAAGGGTTAAAGAACACAGTTAAATTCACATCAAGCTTCTGTGGAAATGAAGTTTGTGTTTCAAAGAAGTTGCAAGTGCCACGTTCGCAATGGAAGATGTAAAAGGGAATGATGAAAGTATGATGGTAAAGAACAACTTACAAATGTCACAGGAGGGCAAATCCCCTCACCACCCACACCAACCAATATATATGTAGAAGATTTTAGACAATGAATATACAAAAACACATACATGTACAGATATATTTATATATCAAAGGTATATATGACTGTGTGAAGACACATTAAGACAGTTTAAAAGAAATAGAGTTTTTGTGGAAGGAATAACTAGGAGGGGATGATTTACTATCCCACTGTTGTCATGGAAAAGCTGTGTATGAAATTGAAGAATGATTTGTGGAATGATTCTCCCTAAGGTGTGGTCACAAGTACAGAGTACAGATTTCAGGCATCTGACATAATACCAAAGGGGAATAACAACTCTGAAATAAATGACTCTGTGAAGCTAATTTCCAAACCCATTCAAGATGTTGTCATAAAGAGGTTGCATATGAAATTTTAAAATGATTTGTTCAATGGATGTGATGTTTGTGAGCTATGCACATACAGATAGAAAGCTTTGACAATGTATTTTCTCTATCCCTCACCATTCTAAATGTAATGTGTTTGACTGAAGGTTACACTGATACTAAGAAATGGTACTGCATATGATGGTCAAAGCAGGGCATTACTCTCATAAAAGGATACACTTATAGTGAACATCACTTCCCCATGAATAATGATTTCTATGACAAAATCCTTCCACAACGATATCCCACCTCCTCCACCCAGCCCACCCCCAACAAAATCCATTTCAATAAGTGCAAAATATGACAAAAGTCCTTTCACTGAAAAAAATACCTATTAACCCTTTACCCAATGAAACGTCAGCATCCGCCCGCGTAATATGTAAATTCAACAGTTGAAAAAATATTATTTTTCAAAAAATTTCAACAAAACTCGTTCCAACGAGGGGTCACATGATATGGTTTTGTTGAAATTTTTTGAAAAATTTCAATAAATGATACTTAAAATAATAAATGTTGATATCGTCTGTGTTGGGTAAAGGGTTAAAGTTATTTACCGATTTCTACACAAAAAATATATTGTGTCATCAACATACATGTATTTAACCTTCAGCGCACTGATGTTGAAAAAATTAAATTTTCAGGTCATAAATTTTTCCAATAATGCCACTAGGAAATCATAACCAATTTAGTCTTGGTTGACAAAGCATTTTTCCCCGTCATGTATCTAGTGTCATGATGGGAAAAATATGATTTGAAAATTTTGATTTTTGGACATCAGTGTGCAGATAGATGGTTAACCCTTTACCCAACGGATCGGCCACATCTGCCCACGTAATATGTAAATTCAGCAGCTGAAAACAAAATTATTTTTTTCAACAAAACCATATCATGTGACTCCTCTTTGGAACGAGCTTGTCTATGAGGTCACATGATATGGTTTTGTTAAAAATTTTTGAAAAACTTTAAAAAATTATATTTAAAATAATAAATTTTGATATCATCTGCATTGGGTAAAGGGTTAAAGCTATACTTTTTTAACTTGATTATTAATTTGTGAATATATTTATATTTTCTTCATCATCAATGTGCTGGTGTTTTTTGTCCCAGGCAAAGTGTTAATTAGCAGATGTGCAGTACAGAACGGCCGCCGTTGACTGGTCATTTACCACAGGTGAGCAATATTTCCATGGATGCAATATTAGATTTCAAACACTAATTATAGGAATAATCATTAAAAATTTGATTAAAGCTTCATTAATTAAAATTTTGCTCATGATGATTTTTATTACCTGGTAAACGCATGCGTGGACACCACAGCCCACACGTGGATCACAACCACTCCCTGGCGACTGCACTGTAGAAAGAGGACTTTGCCAGGGAGAGATTTTGTCCAGTGGGATTTTGTCAAGGAGGGATTATGTCAGAGGGATTATGTGATGGGCGATTTTGACAGTATCCCAAATAATGTTTGAAAGGACTGGAATTTTCCTACCACAAACACCAATCATGTTATCACAGAATTAGTACAAACAACAACTAATTTTATTTACATAATCTGCAATGAGAAAATGTCATGCTCTTAAAACTCATTTGCTGTTTTTAGCTTTCACCATTGGGAAGGGAGGAGACAAGTCTATTTGCAGTACAAAAGTTATGTAACCTCTAAAAAGACCAGCAGGCAATCTTACATCTAGTATTTTTGTTTGAGATTGTCTGAAATGTTCTCAACAACATGCATTTTCTAACAAACTTCTGCACCTGACAAATGCAATTGCCAAATGAATAAATCATTTGGATCAGCCAGAAATATTCTCAAACATGCAACCATCATAACCACAACTTATTAAAACTGCTAATGTGCTTTCACTGTATGTTTTGAATAGCTGATTGGAAAAGCCACACTGGCATAGTTCACCTACAAAAAAAACTGGTTCTCTCCTCATTTCATTTTTTGCCTCAAAAACAAACCAAAAGCCAAAACATAGCTTATGACCCCTCATTGGAACACACTCATCAAGGTCATTCCAATGGGAGGGGTCATATAGTATGTTCTTAGGCAAAAAGTGAAAAAATAATAAACATTTGTATGGGTATTGTTATGAAAAGTGCCTGCCAGTAATGATTATCACATTAATTAAAGGTTGAAGCTGGTTAAAGTGAGATGTACAGTATGTGAAGATTACATTGTCAATGAAACTCATTCAATAGTTTTTAAACCTGAAAGTCCAAAAAGAACAAGAAAGATTCAGCCAATGGATTTCCAGGCTGAACTGGAAGATCCACAGTCTGACCCTTTAACCCTTTACGCAATGTAGAAGATATCAAAATTTATTATTTTAAATATCATTTTTCACAATTTTACAAAAAATTTCAACAAAAGCATATCAGGTGACCCCTCATTGGAACGATCTTGAAAAGCTCGTTTCAAAGAGGGGTCACATGATATGGTTTTGTTGAAATGTTTTGAAAAATATTTTTCCAACTGCTGAATTTGCATATTACGCGGTCTGATGTGGCTGATTTGTTGGGTAAAGGGTTAACACAGGTTGTTTGAATTTCAAGGAACTCAGAATTACAGCACTGATGGATACTCCACTTCATGGGTGTTTTAGAAGCAACCCACACTTGATGTATTGTTCTGAACACTTAGTGATTTGGGTTTTTGTCAGCTCAAAGGTAAAATTCCACCCATACTCTCGCTTTTCAGTCAGTAAGAGACTCAGAGAACAAAAACAAATCTGCAGCTTATGGAACCTTTGAGTTATCTAACTTTAGACTCATGAAATACAATTTAAGTTTTTCGAATCTACAGGATTAGCAGTTAATGGTGTGGGTTGATGCCCAGATTCTGAGTGACTTCAACAAAACCGTATCACGTTTCACGTTATCCTTCAACTGAACAAGCTCGTTCCATTGGGGGGGGGGGGGGGGGGGGGGGGGGGAAGGGGGGAGAGGGGGGGGTCAATATGGTTTTGCTGAAATGTTTGATAAGTTTGAAAATGAAATAATTAAAATAATAAAATTTGATATTGTGTGTGTTGGGTAAAAGGGTTAAATCCTGACAATTTTGTAACAATTAACGTTGTGTTTCACACCAGTCAGACTTGGTAATTTCACTGAACAGAGGTTTAGATCATCAGGAAAATGACTCGGTGCTGACACTATTGATGTGGCTCATACAGGTATAGATGCTCTGAATAGACTAAATCAATAATAATTGTTCAGAATCCACGTCATTCTGGTAATATTGGGAATTCAGTGCTGAAGGAGTAAAAATAAATAGAAATTTAACCTGAACTCATATCAGATGTGTTTTTTGATCCATCCACTGAACAAGTTGTATCCAACTCATCCCATATAATCTTTAAACCACCTATATTAAGTACAAACAATAGACAACATGCAGTCTAAATAATTTCAGAACAGTGGAATAGGGCTGCACGGTATATCGATAAACCGATATATACCGGTATTCAAACCAATATCGATTGAATACAGGCCGGTGTAATTGCAAAAATATCGGTTTATCGTCATTATTTATTTACCCACAATTTAATTTTCAAGATGTTTTGAGTTTTTAACTGTAACCCTGAATGAATAATATTATCCCTTTATCCAAGAAATCGTCTGCTTGTGCCCTCGTAAATATACAAATTCAGCAGTTGAAAAAATAATTTTCAAACATTTCAACAAAACTATATCATGTGATGACCCCTCATTGGAACGAGCTCGTTGAGCTCATTCCAATGATGGGTCACATGATATAGTTTTGTTGAAATCTTTGGGGAAAATCTGATAAATTATTTTTGAAAATAATAAATTTTGATATAGACTGCGTTGGGTAAAGGTGTTTCGAACCGCATTATCAAGGCATGCTAATTCGTTCCGACTGTGATGCCTCGAGTCTTGATTGTGGTACTTGTGTTCATATATCTGAACAGTTTTTGATATACCGGTATACCACAGTATTTTTTTGAATACCGATGCCGGTATTCAGTTTTGAATATCGTGCAGCCCTACAGTGGAACCCTGTTAATTGCCAAAGAAATATATTCAATTAATTAACAGGAATATAGAATTAACAGCAACTGGGTCATTTTACTAATAAACTGAGCATCTATTCTATTCTATCTTGTATGGCAGAGCTCACCGAGCAATGTCAAACAAGATATAATAGATTAAATGCCTATACAGGATGTACCAAAGTCAAAAATGTCTAGAATTCAGTGGATGTCAGAGTAATTCTTAGATGGATTACAAGGTTTTTTATTCAAGTAACAGAAGTTTACTCAAGAACATATATGTAACAGGTCAGGTATGGTAAATGGTTTGTTGTTTGTAAGTTCTATACAATTAACAGGGTTATTCAATTAAAAGATACACAATTAAATGGGTGCCACTGTATAAGAAAACATTTCATTGTAAATGAAATCTGACATAATATTCAATGATGAATGTGTGGAGATTTGAAAATGGGTGGGGTGTGGGGGGGGGGGGGGGGACGGGGTTATATGCTAGCTTGTGAAGTATCGAAAATTATGTAAAAGATATTTCTGGATATCCATTGACTCGATGGATATTGAAAAATATCTCCCAGTAGCTTCCTAAATGATGTCACGCTTTGGCACATGACATCGCTTTGAATGTCGTCTTGAAGGAATGATCAGCAGATCTTTGTTATTGTCTTGTGCAGTAAAATGTCACGTAGCATACATGATAAAAAGAAAATGTTAATTTAGTGAATATCAGGAATTATCTCATCCGTGTGGACCTGAAAGTATTATTTTTAACTCGCACAAGTGCTCGTGAAAAATAAAACTTTCAGGACCACAAACATGATATAATCCCCGATATTCACTAAAACAGCGTTGATATCCTCTATATATTTAGTGAAATAAAATTGGAGTTAACCCTTTACCCAACACAGACGATATCAAATTTTATTATTTTAAATATCTTTTTTTTAAATTTTTCAAAAAATTTCAACAAAGCCATATCATGAGACGACCCCTCACTGGAACAAGCTCGACGAACTCGTTCCAACGAGGGGTTACATGATATGATTTTGTTAAAATGTTTTGAAAAATAATATTTTTTTCAACTGCCGAATTTGCATATTACGCAGGCGGATGCGGGCAATTAGTTAGGTAAAGGGTTAACGTACTTATGTCAATTTTATCAGCCCATTTTGGGGGCTGAATGACAATAGTGCACACTTTGATCCTGTCTGTGTTCTTCTTATATTATAAAGCACCACCTGCTGCTAGAAAAGCAATTTAAAATTTGGGAGAAATCATTAGGGTCAGTATATTAAGAGTAAGGGTTAGCAGGCCACTGATAAACCTTACCTTTACTTTAATGACCCTAAACCATTATGGCTGTCTCTCATTTTAGACCACTTTAAGATGAAGATTCTGTTTATCAATATGTTAAGTTTACAGCTCGAAAAGGGTTGAATTTAGTAAAAATTATGATATTATAGGACCTGAAACGGTATATTTAAAATAAATTACCAAGTCCCTGATTTTTCAGCATTACCGATAGCTTAAATGCTTTAAATCTTTGTGGTGTAACCATTGTGTTTCAGTTTGAGCAACTCCTTCTCTTCCATACTAACAAAAGCTGTATCAATTAGTTAAACATACATAAAACATTTTTAACCCTTTACCCAACGAATCGGCCGTATCCGCCTGCGTAATATGCAAATTCAGTAGTTGAAAAAATATTATTTTTCAAAAACTTTCAACAAAACCATATCATGTGACCCCTCGTTGGAACGAGCTTGTCGAGCTCGTTCCAATGAGGGGTCACATGATATGGTTTTATTGAAATTTTATGAAAAATTCGAAAAAATTATATTTAAAATAATAAATTTTGATAGCGTCTGCGTTGGGTAAAGGGTTAATCAAAGAAAGAAACACTTTCATTGACACATTCTGATAAGAGCTTGGAGCTCCCAGAGAGATATTCTCAAGAACTAGTAAAAAAAAATAATCATTTATTAACAAATTGCCACAACTGAATCAAACAAAAGCTTTGACAAGCTGAGAAAAATTGTAAAACTGGAAGTGAAATTTAAGACATTTTGGGAACATAATGGCCACCAGCAGCCATTTTTGTTGAAGTTTAGAAAAGCACCTAGCAATGCCAATGCCAATGCCAATGCTATTCAACCAGGGTTTCTGCTGGGGTAAAAATGTTGGGGCCGGTAATTTGGGAAAAATGGGGCAACCAAGAGTTGTCGCTACCACGGGCCGACCATGATTCAGCCTGTGGCAGAAAAATTCTGGGGGTCCCAAAACCCCCATTTCATTGCATTTGAGGGATATTTTGAGGTTTTTCACAGCAATATTTATGGAGGTTTTCACATTCCAAGAGACGGTAAATGATGAAGAATAAGAACCAAAGAGGAGAAATACAGATACAGATTACAGATTACAGTACTTACCGACAATACTGGTCCATAGTGGCTTGGATGATCCAGTGCAACGACTGCGTGCATGGGGGTGTCAACAACCTTTATATGTCGCAACAGTTTACTCAGAAGCGATCACATGGAAATCAAAAAGCATGCAGTTGTGTCGTTAGTCACTGATTGACTTAGAAGTTTGCTCTCTCATGCACTGTCGCACGACCCGCACATAGTTTTTGCAAACTTGGAGAGTGTCATTGATTTATTTCTTACTGACATTTGTGTATTATTTTACAATGCATTTCCTGCTCCTGTTTGGTGTAACCTGTGATTATTACCGTTGAATGCTTTGCGTTTATATCAACTATGGAATGTTAGGGGAATTTAGAGTGAGGGCAATGGGGCCGTTCAGGGGATCCTTAGTCACCCCAGCGGAAACCCTGCTTCAACAGCCCTATTTTGCTTTAAAACCTTGGCAAGTAATGAAGTATGTAGCTCTTTCAATTATATTCTTGATGAACCTATTTCAGTAATTAACCCTTTACCAAAAGAATTGGCTGCATCCCTCCACGTAATAAACAAACTGAGCAGTTGAAAAATATTATTTTTCAAACATTTTCAACAAAACCATTTCATGTGACCCCCTCATTGGAACAAGCTCATCAAGCTCATTACAATGAGGGGTCACGATGCGAGTTTGACTTTTTTGAAAAATTTGAAAAAAATTTTTATATCGCCTGCGTTAGGTAACGGGTTCAATGTTTTAGACCTGTGGCCATTTTGATCACTCAAAAGTTAATCCTGATCATTCTGGTAGGCTCTTATGTTAAGCTGGCTGGACATTTAGTAATTAAGTGAGAGAGTTGAATGGGCATTAAGAGTCCTTTCCAACACAGTATCATACAACAGCATTTCATTCAAAGCAAAAGCAAAAACACAAATCATCCCCATTCTGGAGTAAATGAGTCTAGACATGGTTAACCCTTTGGACAATGATTCAAAATATAACAGCATTTCATCAGAAAAACACAAAGATATCTCCTTTCTGAAGTAAATGAAGTCACTCAAACTGAAGAAGCCAACTTTCCAAATTTGGTTAACCTTCAGGACACTGATGCAAAATACTGAATTCAAGCAGCAAATTTTCTCATAATGCAAGTAGGAATTTCACCAATTCAGTCTTGTCTGAAAGAGCTCAATGAGCTCTGTTAAAAAAGAATGAAATGGTTAAATACCTAGTTCCAAAATGGGAAAAAACTGCAGGTTGAAATGTTTACCTCATTGTGGTTAATTATAAGGAAAGCTATGTCTATCCTGGGATTTTTGGTGTTTTAAAAAAGTGTAGGTCGACTTATCGATATGTCAGTGCTGAAAGTCATGGGAAGACTTTTGGTACAGGCCCCTGATGTTGGTGGAGGTGGAAGAAGTACATAGTTGCATTACTGACCAGGTTCCATTGATATATCTTTCCTGCATCGTAGTGGTCACGATTATCTTTGGAGAAGAAATGCACCACACACTCAGAAATACAGGTAATAAATTACCCAAATTGTAATGAAATAATTGAGTAGATATTGTCAAGAAAAGGCAGGAAAATGCTTCTCCTAGCACTTATTTAAAAAAATTTTCTGGGGGAAGACTTCCAGACCTCCCCATTTATATCGCTTCCTGTCTCTGGAGCTTGCAGGACCCATAATGCCCATTCTAAACACCTCCCTGCAGCCCATCCTTGCCCTCGGCAGCCATGTCTACTGTTAGCACAGCCACAAGATGTCTATTAATATATTAATAGCACCCACTCTAAGAATTACACTTTTGATTCTCATTTAACCCTTTACCCAACGCAATGGCCAAAACTGGGCAGCGCTATTCAGAAGAATCGCCAATTAATTTTCATTATTTTTTCATTTTTTTTTGTCTCAAAAACATAGGTTGTGACCCCTCGTTGGAACGAGCTCACAACCTATGTTTTTGAGACAAAAAATGAAAAATATTAGTTATTCAAGACTTTTGTTTGCATGTGTCGTCTGCTTTTCATGTTAGGTAAAGGGTTAATCGTTCAATTCAATGCTGACACAACCACGAGGATACCAGATTTAGATGTATCTAAAGTTTGTTACTTTAATGTAATGATGGCATTTACATTCTTTGCAACTTTAATTAATTATTAACAAAAACTATTAAGGGTCTGGGGGAAAATTGAGTGAGGGGAAAAGGTCCCTAAAAGGTATCCCCTGCCCCTATATGTTATAAGGAATTATTTGTTACTCAGTGCCTTGTAAATAATTAATAAATTTATTTATATTTTGGTGTTTAAAGTCACTTTCATCAACTGTGGCTATATCATGATTGCAACACAAATACTGAGCTGCATTTAACCCTTTACCTAACATGGAAAGCAGACGACACTTGCAAAAAATTTTTTTGAATAACTAATTTTATTCATTTTTTTGTCTCAAAAAGATAGGTTATGACCTCTCGTTGGAACGAGCTCGACAAGCTCATTCCAACAAGAGGTCATAACCTATATTTTTGAGACAAAAAATGAAAAAATAATGAAAATTAATTGGCGATTTTTGAGAATAGTGCTGGCCAGTTTTGGCCGTTATGTTGGGTAAAGGGTTAACCCTTAACCCTTTGGAGACGAGAGACCGCTTTACCGACTCAGCAACATGATACCTCATAATTTCATTGAGTAGGATGGCTGCAAAGAGAATTTGTAAGGTAGACCAAACAGAATTTTCAACATGCTCCACATTGAAAACATTAATTGGTTTACCCCCCAAAAATGAATATGGACTCTTCCAATTTCTTTCATATAACATTACATGGAAGATACCATCATGTTGCAAAGGGCTAAGGATAATTTACTCTCTACACACTGTATTTGATTCGAATTACTTGTCATCTCAATATTGTTGAATCATAAACCTTATGTTATATATCTTATATGTTTTGTTATTTATTTATTTTGTGTTTAGGGTCACATATTTCTGCACAATGGCTAATCATGACCGCGACAGTTTTACTGGTCTGGTGGAGGAAGTCGGAGTACCCAGAGAGAACCACCAAGCAATGGCGAGCAACTATCAGCTCCCCAACATACTAACTCCACACAAGCAGGGTTAGCATTGGTTGAAGGCAAGTGCACCATCGACGTGCAGTATGCCTTAGTACACAACGCCACCGTGCCCCCACGTGAGCAATGGGGGTGAAGTGTCTTGCCCAAGGACACAACGCGGTTGCCGCAGGTGGGATTCGATATGTTTTGTTGAACTCTACATACTATGTCTTGGAACAAGATGGTGCACTAAAATAAGTTGACCCTTTGAACACGAGATCCCTTTTTTCCACCCTGGAACATGATACGTCAAACTTTCATTAAGTAGGAGGCTGCTGAAAAGTGTGGGTAGACCAATCAATATTATCAACGTGCAGCCCAAAGGCTGCACGTTGAAAAAATTAATTGGCCTATCCCCAAATAATAAAATTGGACTTTTCCGATTACTTCCATTCAACTGACATGGAAGATACCACCAGTGTTCAAAGGGTTAAGAGACTGGAGATTTTTATACAGTTTTACAACACTTCGACAATCTACATCCTGTCGCTTTACAGTTGTTTTTAGGCAAGGCTTGGCTGCCTATATAAGCACCCAAAACTTGCCTGAAAAAGCTGCCAGGTACTTAGAATGTAACATGGGAGTTAACCCAGATACTGCTTGTTGGGGCACCTGTTCTTTTTAGTAAAAAGTGATCCAAGTTGGAATAAGGCCCTAAAGGGTTAACTAAACTTTCATATTAATACTGACCACTTTAGGCAATTTTCATACCAGGCATTGGTAGCTGGGTTCTATTATACCAGTAAAACAGAACTTGTTTCCCACAGTAAGCACTGCTCCACTTCCCTGGTGTTCCCATTAGAGCTGTAGGTTTTTAAATTTCTTGTTCGGTTTCGGTTTTGGTTTTTCAGGTGGAGTAAAACCTCGGTTCGGTTCGGTTTTCGGTTTGTTCATGAGGTCAAGTAAAATTCAATAAAACTCATTCTTATGTCCGGATTCATAACTGAATGATAGTGAAAATGAGTGAAACTCAATGAATGCCCGAAATAAGCTATAATACATGAAGAATCAGGAAGGCCAATATAATAATTACCTAAATATAGAGAACTTCTATTGTGCTTGGCCATTTTTCGAGGTCTGACACCTACACGCAACTTGAGGAAAGCTGCAAACACAACTAAACTGAAATGACGGAAATTCACAGAATGTAGCCTTCCCAGAGTAGTGAGAGTACCCAGACACTGCCACTGGCAGTGTCTGGGTACTCTCACTACTCTGGGATGGCTACATTCTGTGAATTTCTGCAGCAAGAGAGTATTTAATAAAAACGAAAAACCTTAGATTATGGGATGTCGACGGTTTCGGTTTTTTTTTTTTTAAAAACTAAAAACCTCGGTTCGGTTTCGATTAACCTACAGCTCTAGTTCCCATGGTGTTCCCATCGTGAATTTTATTCAATACACAAAGATAGTCATTCTGTTATCCAACACACTCCACACCTAACAAATATTGGGGAATTTTTTCTAAAAATCTTAATCATATGTGTATGTATTTGTTCTTATTTAATCTGCTGAATGTTTCAAATTAAATTTTAAAGTTTTACAAGTTTCTAATTTTATCTTACTTCTATTACAGTCAACAAATGTATATAAACCAAACCTCTCTACTGAACACAATGGTCAGTCCTGACTCTATTTGGTTTAGAGGGATTTCACTGTATTCTGCAATATATCGGACATTTCCTATTTTTTCAATTCACAGCTATCAAATTCATTCTAGTGATTAACTGATAAGGATTCACAACAGCCATCTGCTTGCCGATTAGTTGAGCACACGATCGGTCGGTTGTGAGTGCCAATGTCAGATAGTCACAACCAAAAGGAGTAGTATTGAATAATAATGGTTCGATGACCACAAGATAGTGTCACTGTGTGTATTAAAAGGCACCAAACTGGTAACTTGTTTCTGGCAACGTCGTATTTCATAGAATCATCACACAACACGTGGCACGTGCATCATGAGCAGCTGTCAAGTGGAAGATCAGACCAATCAATGAGATTAGACCAATCATGATTCCTGCCTATCATTGTGGCAACTTATTAAGCTTGTTACTGCTTGTATGAGATCATGAATCAAATGTAAATACAAACCACTTTTGATCCTGTGGTGTTCCATGTTAGCACTGGCATGAACCAATGCTCATATACTAATACCGATGGTCAACCGATGGCTTAAAATTGGCCGATGTCTGATGTGATTGCCAAACATCGGTTAATCAGTAATTCATTCTGCTGAGAAGTCATTAGCTATCTTCAAATCATAGCAAAATTTAACAAAGTCTGAATAACAACTAATATCACTCAGCATTAATTTGCTATTTAAAATGGCGAATCAGCAAAACTTTATCTCCAATGAATTTTTTGCCGAGATTGACAAGATGAAGATTTTTTCCAGATTTCCTTTAAAAATCACTCTTTCATTGGGGCAAGCCTGACTAGAAATATCAGTAAATGGTACCACTAATTCTTTCCACCTGCATCCAGTAAAGCTGAATTTCTTATCCTGACAGGTAAATGTTTGAGGATGGGGGTTTTTTTTTAGGTCACAACCAGTGCTCCCATAATATAAATAATTAACATGTGCTATACCTCTTCTTAAGAATGTAAGTTGCACCATTTAAAAAAGAGCAGTGCCCCATATCACAGATTGTAGATGTGCTTTTTATTTGTGTTTGGTATTTATCATGTGCATTAACACAAAAAAAAAACTAAGTCTACTTGGCTGTGATGTAATACAGCTGGTGCTCTTGCACTGACAGTCCAGATAATAAAAGAGCAAAGAGAATCATAAAATCTGAGCAGGTATTTCTAGTCAAGTGCCGTCTGCCTGAACAGGCCGAAGACACTTGACAAGAAACCGCTGTAGGCCATAAGTCTTGGTCACTCTTTTTTCCCAGCCTTGTATGAGTTAACCCTTCGAACACGAGAGACTGTTTTTCCAATCCAGGAACATGATACAGTTAAAACTAGAAGTCCTGTCACGAATAGTGCACTTATCTAGGCTTAATTGCGCGTTGGAATTGCACGCAACTGCCATATCGAATGGCATCCAAAGCACGGCAGGTTCTCTTGGTTACTCATAGAAAACACATGCAATGTTTCTGCCAATGGACCTCCGGGCACAGGCCATACGTACAGATTTTGATAGCTTTACTTGGACATTAACGTGAACATCAACGCGCATATCAACGTGCTATTTGTGCGCATCTCATGACAGGACTTCTAGTTTAACTGTACATCATAATTTCAGAAAGTTGGATGTGTGGAAAGTGTTTGTGTGGGGTAGACCAATCAATATTAATTGGTCAACCCCCAAATATGAATATGGCCTCCTCCAATTACTGCCATTGAACTGACATGAAAGATACCACCACGGTTCAAAGGGTTAAGTTCATAAAATTTGACAACAGGAGCACACACAAGAATATTGCATATATATATAATATGTCTGAAAAATCTAAGATCATGACAGTGAAGCTTAAGTAACAAGGACGCACGTATCGCTGAAGCAATACAATGTCCCCTACCGGTCTAATAAGCATTAATAATTAAACAAATGTTATAACCTAGATGTGATCAGCATGAATTCCGTTGAAGCATTTCCAAAAAAAGTCCAGAAAACTGATATTTTGGCGCTTTTCCATATTTCCAAGGGCCATAACTCACACAAGAATAATGCAATCAGCATGAAACTCAAACTTGATCTGTAAATCATCGTTCTATAGTAGGTTACCAAGAATGAAATCATTCGGTTGAAGCATTTCCAAAAAAAGTCCGGAAAACTAAAGTATGACTGACAGACTGACGGATGGACAGAGTGCAAATGAAACTTGATCTGTAAGTCATCGCTCTATATTAGGTTACCAAATATGAAATCATTCTGTTGAAGTGTTTCCAAAAAAAGTCCGGAAAACTGATATTTTGGTGCTTTTCCATATTTCCAAGGGCCATAACTCACACAAGAATAAGGAAATCAGCATGAAACTGACTCATCTGTAAGTCATCATTCTATAGTAGGTTACCAAAAATGAAATCATTCCGTTGAAGTGTTTCCAAAAAAAGTCTGGAAAACTGACATTTTGGCACTTTTCCATATTTCCAAGGGCCATAACTCACACAAGAATAATGCAATCAGCATGATACTCAAACTTGATCTATATGTCATCATTCTATAGTAGGTTACCAAGAATGAAATCATTCGGTTGAAGCATTTCCAAAAAAAGTCCGGAAAACTAAAGTGTGACTGACAGACTGACGGATGGATGGACACAGTGTAAATGAAATTTGATCTGTAAGTCATCGTTCTATAGTAGGTTACCAAAAATGAAATCATTCCGTTGAAGCGTTTCCAAAAAAGTCTGGAAAACTGATATTTTGGCACTTTGCCATATTTCCAAGGACCATAACTCACACAAGAATAACGCAATCAGCATGAAACTCAAACTTGATCTGTAAGTCATCGTTCTATAGTAGTTTACCAAACATAAAATCATTCTGTTGAAGCGTTTCCAAAAAAACTCCGGAAAACTGATATTTTGGTGCTTTCCATATTTCCGAGGGCCGTAACTCACACAAGAATAATGGAATCAGCATGAAACTGAAACTTGATCTGTAAGTCATCATTCTATAGTAGTTTACCAAAAATGAGATCACTCCGTTGAAGCGTTTCCAAAAAAACTCCGGAAAACTGATATTTTGGTGCTTTTTCCCATATTTCCAAGGGCCGTAACTCACACAAGAATAATGCAATCATCAGCATGAAACTCAAACTTGATCTGTAAGTCATCGTTCTATAGTTTGGCACTTTTCCATATTTCCAAAGGCCATAACTCACACAAGAATAAGGCAATCAGCATGAAACTCAAACTTGATCTGTAAGTCATCATTCTATAGTAGGTTTCCAAAAATGAAATCATTCCGCTGAAGCGTTTCCAAAAAAGTCTGGAAAACTGATATTTTGGCACTTTTCCCTATTTCCAAGGACCATAACTCACACAAGAATAATGCAATCAGCATGAAACTCAAACTTCATCTGTAAGTCATCGTTCTATAGTAGATAACCAAAAATAAAATCATTCCGTTGAAGCGTTTCCAAAAAACTCCGGAAAACTGATATTTTGGTGCTTTTCCATATTTCCGAGGGCCGTAACTCACACAAGAATAATGCAATCAGAATGAAACTGAAACTTGATCTGTAAGTCATCGTTCTATAGTAGTTTACCAAAAATGAAATCATTCCGTTGAAGCGTTTCCAAAAAAACTCCGGAAAACTGATATTTTGGTGCTTTTTCCCATATTTCCAAGGACCGTAACTCACACAAGAATAATGCAATCATCAGCATGAAACTGAAACTTGATCTGTAAGTCATCGTTCTATAGTAGTTTACCAAAAATGAAAGCATTCTGTTGAAGCGTTTCCAAAAAAACTCCGGAAAACTAAAGTGTGACTGACAGACTGACAGATGGACAGAGTGCAAACTTATAGTCCCCTCCGGCGGTACCGGTAGGGGACTAATAATAGTAGTAAGTTGCTCAGTCTATACCTGCCAGAGGTCATCTGTAATAACATAGTTTATTTACTGAAATTACTGAAATTTGAATATTCGTGAAAGAATGCATAAGGCCCCACAAAGTAGATCTTCTGTTTCTCAGGCCACTTTTGGTAAAATTGTATGTGGGAAGGTGGTGTTTAATTATATTTTTTATTTTTGTAATTATTTCTTTGCCATCAAAGGTTCATGTTCTTGGTTTATTTTATGTTTTAGGCCTCATAATCTACAGAACTGCATGGTTGGTGGTGTATTTCATCCCTTGAGTGCAAGAAGGCTTTGCAATGCTAAAGCATTGCAAAGCCTTGTTGCACTCAAGGGACAAATGTATTAATTTTATTAATTTGGGTAAAATATCAGACATAAACTATTTAATTTTTAGTTTTTTAAGTTTGCATGGTTATAAAAAGAGAGCATGCAGCAGCCAAAAGAACCATGCAGGAGGGCCTGAGAAACAGAACTTTTTTGGGCCAAATGTATTTTGTAGAAATCCTGTGAGTGAAGTTTTTATTAAGTTTAAAAGCCTAGGGAAGTTGGCCACACAAGATTTCTGTATGGTTGAAAGAAAAATGGCATTTTAGATGTAAAGATCATAGATAGACAATGATATTGGCATTCCTTATACAGTACCTATTTTTTCAAAACTCTATGATAAATAATATAAAACCATGGATTTGGTTTTAACAAGTGGAATGTCATGAGATGGCCACATAAGTCCAACAAGAACAACAACTTGCAAAGAAATTCTTGGACACAGCTGGTTTGCAATCCTCTTCACAATAGTACCACCAAAAAACTATATACATTTGAAACTCGTTAACTCAAAGTCGGATACCTTGAATAACCCCTAGAACTTATTTCCGCTGCTACTGTACATCGTCATGACATGCATCAGTTTTTGTCTGTCATATTTACTTAGTGTATGATGTTTAGCCTTTAGTTAGTTATTTTTCTCATCTATTATTTGGCCGTATCCATGCTGATTTACATTCTCGTTATTGGTAGCATTCCTTGTCTGTTTGTACGTTTCAAATTTTTATCAGTTGAAACTAGAGGTAGCCACCAGGAGTGGCCAATCCCCCCAAAAATCACCCTGATACAGTACCCCTGATAATATATATTATATTAAATGAACACAGCCACTATTGGTAGTATTTACTCAAATAATACAGATAAGAATACCTGTATTTGATAACATGTCAAGTTTGGTTTCAATTGCTTGGGACAGATACAGTTAAAACTAGAAGTCCTGTCATGAAATGCGCACAAATAGCACGTTGATATGCGCGTTAATGTACGCGTTATGGCCCCAGTAAAGCTATCAAACTCTGTACATATTGCCTGTGCACAAGCAATGTTTCAGCCAATGGACCTCCGGGTAACCCGGAGGTCCATTGGCAGAAACATTGCTTGTGTTTGCTATGAGTAACCAGGAGAACCTGCCATGCTTTGGATGCCATTCGATATGGCAATTGCGCGCAATTCCAACGTGCAATTAAGCCTAGATAAACGCACTATTCGTGACAGGACTTCTAGTTTTAACTGTAGAATTTTGAGTTCAAGTTTGGTTTCGATCAGGGAAATTAAAATTTTTTAGTAAATTTTGTTTCATAACATACCTACCACAATTGTTTACAATTGGCTGTAACATAAGTGCAAGCCCTACTTCGGAACTAACTCAAGCTTTTAGAATCTTTTCCAAATGAGTTGGAAAAGTACTATAGTGCAAAAGCACGAAAAAGATCGAAAAAAGGGTCGAGCGAGACCAGCGCTCGAAATTACAGGTACTCTCTCTGCACACCTCTTGCGTTTACCGAGCGCATGCGCAACAACCGTGACGTCAATTCCGTATTTCCGCCAACGAGAAGTTTGTGATTTAGCGGGGAGGCATCGATATCAAAGATATCCCCAAGGAGGGTGGGCCTCCAGTAAACAATTGTGGTAGGTATGTTAAGAAACAAAATTTACTAAAAAATTTTAATTTCTTTTCAACCTACTCACAATTGTTTACAATTGGCTGAATAAACAATAGGAGGAGGTGAATCACATAACCAATACCAATAAGAGTAGCAGAAAGAGAGCAAGGATGGCAGAGAACAATAACGAAACCTGTAATGAAGATAGAGAGAAGGCACCTGAAAAGAACGAGGCTAAGCAAAGCACAACCTCGATAAAAACAATTTTAACGAGGGTGCACAACAGCCTGAGAAGCAACGGGAGGGCCTAAAGAAAAAAGGTCCTCAGATTGCTGCTGAAGGTGGCGGAGATAAAAGGAGGAGAAGGTAGAAGCATTCCTCCAGTAAAGTGCATTCATAACATCCCGGAGCGAAACAGAATTGGAGAACGCTCAGGATGTAGAAATGGCACGAACCTCATGAGCATTAAGCCGGTTCGAAACAAGATCCGACGCAGACAAGCAAGAATAAGCCAGCTTGATTGCAAGACAGATCCACCTGGAAATAGAATGGGAAGAGATAGACTGCCTCTTAGGAATGAGAGACAGAAAGAATCTCTTCCGACTCTTCCTAATGAACTGAGTGCGAGTAATATAAGTCTTGATCGCACGAACAGGACAAAGAAGAGGCCTCCGGCCATCTACAGCAGGGAGAGCCCGAATGCAGATGGGAGGAGGTACCGAATCAGGAAGTTGATTCTTAGCCAGAAAAGAGCAATCAGTAGTGAAGGTGACACTGTTAGCCTCATTTCAGAAGAAGGCAGAATCAACAGATAGTGCATGAAGCTCACTGACTCGACGAGCAGAAGCAAACGCTAGAAGAAAAGCTGTCTTATAGGTGAGAAAACGCATGTCGGTCTCAGATAAAGGCTCGAATGGCGCCCCCTCCAAACAGTGCAACACCCATGCCAAGTTCCACTTGGGTGTAAGACGCAAAACTCGAGGCCTCTTCAAAGAAAAGTGCCGGATGAGTTTGGAGAGAAAAAGATTACGACCGATTCACCGCTTTCCCACATAAGAGAAAGTATCAGACAGCATAGACCGATAGCCCTTAATCGTAATAGGCTGGAGGCCCTTGGAGTCAAAAAGAAAAAACAGAAAATCTGCAATTTGAGCGATTGACGGATCACGGTAATTCACATTGTGATCTGCACACCAGCGGCAGAAAACCTTCCACTTGGCGGCATAAGTCATGCCAGTGGAATGTCACCACAATGCAGAAATGCACTCCACTGATCGTCTCGAAAAACCTCTAAGTCGGGGACTGGACCTGATAAATGACAGACGTGAAGGGACAGGCTCGTCAGGTTGTTGTGATACTTCCTGGGACGACCCTGTGAAAGAAGATCGCGACGTAGAGGTAGACGAATCGGTCGATCGGCCAATAGAGGCCGCAGCCGATTGATCCACACCCTCTGTGGAGACAGGAGTGTGATCAGAATTTTCCTGCAACTGCAAGCACGAATCTTCGCTAATACTTGAGGAAGAATCGGTGCAGGAGGAAAGGCATAGCCAATCCAACCTGTCCAGTCCAGAGACAGAGCGTCTACTGCAAATGCCAGAGGATCTGGACAAGGGGAGACAAAGGTCTCTACCTGATGATTCCAGCGAGTAGCGAAAAGGTCAACCTGAGGACGGCCCCTCTGAAACACCGACCGATGTAGCATCTATTCGGTTGGAAGGACACTGTCGTGTCGGGACAGGGAGTCTGCTAGGACGTTGATATGCCCGGGAATGTGTCGAATGGACACCTGAGCATTCACATCCCGCGCCAACAGAAGAAGATCCCGAGCCAGCCGATACATGGGAATAGAATGTGTGCCTCCTTGATTCCGTACGTAGACCACTACTGTCGAATTGTCCGAAAGAAGTAGGACAATATGGTCCGACAGATGAGGGATCCAAAGCCGAAAACTCAACAGAAGAGCAAGGAGCTTCTTCTGGTTGATATGAAGCCCACCTGCTCGCTGTCCCACTCTCTGTGTGTAGACAGACCGAGAGGATCCAACGTCGCACCCCAGCCCCGTTCGCTGGCATCCGCAGTAAGGATGCGATCGGCCAAAGGAAGATCCAACGCAACACCCTGTGTCAGCCAGGGAATATTGGCCCAAGGACGGAGGTGACAAAGCAGAGACCGAGGAATAGTGAGTTCCAGGTCCAGCAGATCTACATTCGGATGCCAATGATCCAACAGGAAGTGTTGGAGAGGTCAGACAAACAATCGACCAAGCGGAATGAGATTTGTCACCGAACCGCAAAGGCCCAGCATCCGAAGGAAAGTCCTGGCCGAGACCGAGGAAGATTGAAGCAGGTTCCGAGTCAAGGCAGAAAGAATCGTCGCCCGAGTCTGGGGGACAGACACTACATTGTGAAGAGTGTCAAAATCCATCCCCAAATGACGGAATCGCTGAGAAGGAAGAAGATCCGACTTCTCGCGATTGACTCTGAAACCCAGCGACGCTAGCAGGCAAAGAAACTGCCGGACATCGAACTCCAGAACAGCAGCATTGTGGTGCCGTTGGAGGATGTCGTCTAGATAGGCTGACGAAGTCACTGCCGACTGAGTGTGGTGGAAAGCAAGAACATGTGACATCAGTCAGATGAAGCCCCAAGGAGCCAGGTTCAAACCGAACGGGAGAGCTCTGAATTGAAAAACTCGATCCCGAAACGAGAACCGAAGGTATTTCCGTGACGCCAGATGAATGGGTACATGGAAGTAGGCATCCTTCAGGTCGATACTGGCCGCAAAATCGCCCTGATGAACTGAACGTCGAACCGACTGGAAAGTCTCCATACTGAAACGAGGAGCTATTATGTACTCGTTCAGGGTACTCAGATCGATGACAGGACGATATTGGCCATTTTTCTTCGGCACCAAGAAAAGTCTCGAGTAAAACCCCGGTGAAAGGGCATTCCTGACCACCTCGATCGCCCCTTTGGAGAGGAGATTGTCGATCTCCTGCACCAGAAGGTCCCGACGCAGAGAATCGGAAGGGACCTGAGTCAGAAGGAGCACCCGAGATAAACTGGGGTGCTGATGGAAGGACAGTCGCAGACCGGATTGAATGACGTCAAGGACCCAAGAGTCTGACGTTATCTCTGTCCAACCGTCGTAAAACAGCGACAGCCTTCCCCCGACTGGAGGCGAATCGAGGTGAGAACCTTCACTTGTGGCCTTGACGAGGCCCCCCGAGAGGAGAAACCACCTGGGGAAGTGACAGAGTCCTGAGACTTTCCAGCCTGAGGCTGCCAGCGAGCCTGGCCACGTCGGCGCTTCTTATGTGCAGAAGGAGCAGACGGAGCCGAAGGCGTAGCCGACGAGGCAGACGCAGCAGCACGCTTAGAGGCCTGGAACGACCCCCACCCACAGCAGCAGGTTGGTCAAGCTGGCGCAGCAAAAGCTGGTCCTTCGAAGAACTTCGCCATGAACAGCTTCCACGGAACCATGGAACAACTGAGATCCCACCAAAGAGGCAGACCTCAGAACAGCACGTTGCTCAGAAGGAAGGGATGGTAAAGAATCCAACACCGCATCCCGGCATGCCAGCTCCAAATTAGCCGTGTTACAGGCGTGAGCATGTGTCAAGTTCATAAGAGCCTGTGACAAAACGCGAAAAGGCACCTGAGCGTCATCAAACTCCCCTGGTGGAAAATATTCAGCCAGAGCAGCGACGACATGGTCCACGAGAGATAACATACCCAGCATCTCTCGGGACAGGCCCACCATAGACTCAACTACCGACATCGGGAGAACTGCCGACTTAGGCTTAGTCAACCCGAGGGAAGAAGAATCCTCATCCACAGTAGTCATCCCTTGGAAGACTGGTGGAGAGACGGAATCGTAAACACGAAACCGCGATGGAGGCAGAAAGGCATCAGCTCTAGAAAAGAACGCATTTTGGCGTCTAAACCCTGGAAGGACTCAACAACCTGAGCCGATTGCAGAGGACGCAAAGCCCCGGAGCTAGAAGGCTCAACAGGGTTATGGCGCCCCACAGTGGACCGCGGCCGGACGGTCACAGAAGGCTGGTCGGAAGGTTGAACGTCCGGCAATAAGCCAAAGACGAAATCCAAAGCCTGCCCCAAGACTGACGAGGGGGGCCCATCACCTTCAAGATACTCGTCATCTTCCGTAGCAGAGGAGACGTAGCCCAACTCGGGCTGACCAGCAGAAACCTCCTGTGAATACTGTGCAGTATCCAAGGGGCCAGGCGAGACATCTCGGCGACCGACCAAAGGAGGTTGTGCCTCAGGAGGCACAGGGAGGCCAACTTGAGGGTTGCCAGAAAGCAACCGGGTGAGCGCCAAAACGGCCTGACGCAGGTCACCCTGAGAATCCGTCGCAGCAGCATCGCCCGACGGAGTGTCCTCCCAATGGACCCTTCTGATAGAAGAACCCAAATCCTCAGAAGAGACCGACGTCGAACGTCGATCAGCAGACAGAATAGGGATACAGTGAGAAGACACCAGAGGATAGTCCCGATTGTGACGCCCAGGGGCCATCACTGACCTCTGCGAAACAGAAGGTCCTGCCTGCAAATCCTCTAAAGAGACCGACGGCGCACGTCGATCGGTAGCTGGACTAGGACATGGTGAGAAGACACCGGAGGATTGTCCCAAGAATGACAGGAACCTGTCATTGGCCTCTGTGCCGCAGACGGCCCCAACTGCCTATCCTCTGAGACCGACGGCAAGCATCGATCGACACCCAGACTCGGAACACAGTGAGGAATCACCGGAGGAAGGTTCCGAGAGTGACAGCTAACAGGGGCTGTCACTGACCGCTGCCGAACAGCAGGCCCTGGATGCCAACGTCCCAACACTATCCCGCTAGGCGGCACACTAGCAGGGGAAGGAGGAACAATAAACGATTCACTTGAGGGACGAGGAATCGCTGCCGAAGCGACCAACCGGCTCAACCGACTAGGAGCAAACCTAGCCAGATGAGACAGAGCAGACAGCAAACCCGCACAGCCCCGCTGCGAGGCTAGGGGAGGCTGAGAACACACAGACACACCAGCAGATACAGCCTCGGTCCCCCGAGACTGTAGACCATCCCCAGAGGAGATGGAAGAGCCACCATCAGACAGAATAGGATCTGGAGTAACAACTTCCTCAACAACAGTCGACGGTGTAGGAGGCAGATCGGAGAGGGTCACCGAGCTGACCTCGAAAAAGCTCTCAACGAAAACATACGCCTCAATAGTGACATCAGAAGACAAAGAGACCATGGTCTCCTCGTCAGGTATCACTGAACTAACACCGTCAACAGTTGCAGAGGAACTCGCCACAGAAGACAGATCAGAATCCTGTGTGACAGAGTCACCACGTGCACCAGCAGAAATGTCTGCTACAGCACGGCTACCCTTACCCCAGGAACGAGGGGTTCTAGCTCTGGACAGAACCACCTTGTTAACAGAAGTCCAGAATTTAGAGGACCAAACCTCACAAATACCACATGATTGGGCCTGAGTGCAATTGTTGCAAGTGACACATGTGGAATTAGAGTCATCCACATGCTTCACTTGCAAGCAAGAGGTACAAGGAATAGTCTTTGGCATTATATCAAAGTAATCAAGCTTCCCGCCGACGGAAAACAGCACGAAGGTCGTGTTCACACGTGGGGGAAAAACAAGATGAAGTGTGAAGAAACAAGCAATAATAATAAAAATTAACATTAATTAACAATAATTTGGTAGCTTGACAAAAGGATACAATCCACTTGCACACTAAGAATGTAGAATAAGTTGTTCACGAAGAATAAACAGCAAATTAGCACAAGTCACAAAAATTTCCGACCATGTACAAATGGCGGAAATAAAAGGAATTGACGTCACGGTTGTTGCGCATGCGCTCGGTAAACGCAAGAGGTGTGCAGAGAGAGTATCTGTAATTTCGAGCGCTGGTGTCACTCGACCCTTTTTTCAATCTTTTTCGTGCTTTGCACTATAGTACTTTTCCAACTCGTTTGGAAAAGATTCTAAAAGCTTGAGTTAGTTCCGAAGTAGGGCTTGCACTTATGTTACAGCCAATTGTAAGTAGGTTGAAAAGAAACAACATTTTAATTAGAGAGTGGAAACCAACTCTGACTGGTAAAACTTTGAATTCAAGATCACTTTGAGCTTTATCTTTAACACAATAACCCAGAAATAAATAGGGTTCTTCCTTTCATCATGCTCAACCCATAAGCCAAGTTTAGTTTCGATCAAGCAAGCAAAATTTCAACTAGAGGATGGCCACCAAAGGGTGGCTGATTCCCCAGAAAAAGCCTTATTCGCGACACACCCTCTGGTTGTGGGCAATAATAATACCAAGTATCATTAATATCCTTGAAGGCTGTAAGAAGTTATGGAGCGGACACGAATTCCGTCTACGCCCGGACAGACAGACGGACGACGTCACGGCTAGATTCCCCTGAATTTTTTTCGGGGGAATAATTAGAGAAGCCAACTCTGGTAAATGTTTAAATTCAAGGTCACTGTGACCTTGACCTTTGACACAATGAACCCAAAATAGGGTTCTTCCTCCCTTCATGCCTAAACCACTAGCCAGGTTTGGGTTCAGCCGTCCAAGCGGAACTTCAGTTAAAGAGTGGAAACCAACTCCATATACAGATGGATGGATGGACGGATGGATGGATGGAAGGAAAAATGGATCAACAGCACTGCGGCTATATCCAACCTAAATTTGGGGGGGGGGGGGGGGGATAAACAGTAAGATAAATAAACTGTGTGTTAAGATGTAATTTATTTTATCAAAAATTACAACAGACAGTACATGTCATGTACATTGTTTCATGTATAAACTGTGCAGTAATATTGTTAGCTGCAATAAATGTCTGGGAAACACTGCACACAATTTCCCAAAAGGGCCAAATGTGGATAACTCAAACACCTGCATAAGGGGTTGACCGATCGATAACAAAATGGGTTGTTCTCATCTAGACATGACCTTGAACCTGCACATGAAATTTAATGATGAACGGAAAAGAACTATGGGATGTAGACTTTGCTAAAGAAAATGTGAACAGACTTACAGACTTTCAGACTCACAGACGTACAGCCTCACAGACTTACAGACTTCTGTTGGATCCTTGGTGTTAAAAAAGGAAATTTCTAATTTCTCATGAGTAATCCCTGCTATTCATGGGTCCATGTTCGTAAATTTTCCATCAAAATAGTCCATAAAAATAGGAGAATATTTCAGACAAACATAAAAAGACAGATAGATAACTTGATGGATGAGTGGACATACGGCTCAGTATTGTTCCTATCTGACTCCCACTTCTTTTCAATAGTGGCTGTATTATTGGTGAAACAATATTGGTGAAACAATTTATTTATTTATTGGTGTTTAAGGTAGAGCTGGGAGGTTGTGGGATTTACACTGTGGTTGCGGGTTTTTACATAAAAAAAAACCTTGGTTGCGGTAGCGGTTTGGGTTGATAGATAGATAGATAATTCTTTATTCACGGTATGCAAAAATGGTTTACAGTACAATTCACATAATCTTGTGTTACAGAAATAGGCACACCGTAGGGAATGACGTAACCAGATTGGCTGTCTACCCGACATTCCCTGGTTGTCCATGAGCATGCAGAAATTATCTGTATATACCTATCAGATCGGCCCTATAATTACATCTTGCTCAAACAGCTAACAAGGCATCTTTTGTTAATTGTATCAGCTGAATAAATACTTATAACATATCTATGCCTGCATTGTTGTAAAATGTCAGGCCGAAAGACCCCCCCAAACTGTGTTTAGAATAACCTGACCGATCCTAAAAAATTATGCCACAGCTCAAAATTTTACCAAGTAAAAGTCGCTCATCTAGGTCATTGTAACCCTAAATTTCCATCTGACTTTAACCATGAATTTGAGACCGATTTTCATGTTCAAGCTTTAAAAATTACGTGTAGAAATAAATATATTGGACAGTACAGATGAAGAGCAAGTAGCAAGTTACAGTTCATCAGAGGAAACCACATTTGATAAACTGATGAACATTTTACTATGCTTCAGCCTTAGTGTTGACGTATCATAAATATTAATGAATATTGTGTTGAATTTTGTGGTATTGATACTGAAAGCCTCAAATCTTGGCTTACTGTCTTCTCTTGGCTTACTGTCTTCAAAATGTCATTAGTGCAAGTATAGTGTACCACAGTTTGGTTGTTTAATTCCATTCAAACGTATATAGAAATTATTTGACGGTGGCCATCAGATTGGTGGATATTGCATTTATTATAAGTGAATTATGTGGTCTTTCTGGTAATTCGATATTACACGCAGTATCTTAAAATACGCTGGAATTTTAAAACTGAATTTGTGGTTGTGTTTATTGGAGTGCAGTTGTGATTTTGGGTAGTTTTTACTACCATTCCTGACCCGCTCTAGTTTAAGTTAACATACTTCTGCACAATGGCTAATCATGACCATGACAGTTTTACGGGTGAAGGAAGCCGGAGTACCCGGAGAGAACCACCTAGCAATGGCAAGCAGCTATCAGCTCCCCAACATACAAACTCCACACAAGCAGGGTTAGCATTGGTTGAAGACAAGTACACCATTGACGTGTAGTACGCCTTAGTACACAATGTCACTATGACCCCACGAGGGCAATGGGGGTGAAGTGTCTTGCCCAAAGACACAACGCAGTTGCCACAGGTGGGATTCGAACAGAGGATCTCCCGGCTTGCAAACTGCACCTCTACCTACTGAGCCACCACAACCCCATGGTGGAAGAATATTTTCATACTCAGATGATTGCTTAATTCCAATGTAAGTAACCAAGGTGTATCAAATATTGTTTACCTCCATTAATCAGAACACTTATTAGAAATTATCTTGAGAAAAATATATTAAAATGTTAATTCACACACCACAAAGAGGATTGCATCAAAATTATTCAAGTACGCATAATTTCAGATCTTCCTGACAAATATTTCCTAAACTTGAGCCATCACTCTCCTTGAACTCTTCATCTATTTATCATGATACTGGTAAGAGTTGATGCACAACAGCATTTTCAATAATCTTGTTCCACGTTTGTGCTCCAAGAAATGTTGCCATTATTTATGACAGTGGAATAAAACATTCCTCTGTTGAATTCTTTAAGCTTTAAAAACCTGAAGATTTTATACATTTATACTGCACTTCAAGTCTACTTCAGGTGACTTTGCAGTTGTTTCTAGGCAAGGCTTGGCTGCCTATACAGGCAGCCAAGATTTCCCTGGAATCAACAGCCAAGGTGTTTAAAATGCAACTTGCAAGTTCACTCATAGATGGAATGTTGGGGCACATGTTTTGTTGCATTAACTTGTCGGTGCTGGAAGCCCATATTTGGGCTTTACAGTGAAGTGCAGATGTTGCATTTATAAAGCATCATATTCAGTCACTGTGCAGCATATTATCTTTGAAATGAAATTATTTTGTCTTTATGGATTTGCCTTATTACTATTTATGTGAGAGTACCTTTAGAAATTCTCCCATAAAATGGTAACTGTAAACACGGCACACACATGGAACAAATTTTAATGGCCAAAAATAATTTAGCACTCTACCAGTTAACTGGTAGAGTGCCCTGAAGCCCATATTTGGGCCTTACAATGAAGTGCGGGTTCCCCAGTTCGAAAACTTCATATTCACTGGATGTGTATCATATTTTCTTTGAAATGAAATTATTTACTCTGTATAGATTTGCCTTGTTACAGTTTGTGGGAGAGTGCCTATAGGCACTCTCCCATAAACTGTAACGAGGCAAGGACATGTGAACAAACTTTGACAGCCAAAAACTAGAGGTACTGTGAGCAAGCTCACAAAGTGATACTCCCCGCGCCTCAGTTGTTGCGCTTACGAGGACACAACCATATGATGTAGCAACTGAAATGTATAAGTTAGATTATCTCCCCTTGGAAATGTCAAAATGGAATTATAGTGCTTCATGCACATCTTCATATGGAGTTCTTCCATTGTGTAAAGTTTCATGAAAATTCTTCAAACGGTTTAGGAGGAGTTGCGCTTATAAGGATGGACAGATGGACGGACGGACAGACAGGGTGATTCCTATATACCCCCCCAAACTTTGTTTGTGGGGGGTATAATAATTTAGCACTCTATCAGTTAAAAGATAATTAAAGTGGGAATTAGGGCTTTTTGGGTTAAAATCTTCACCACTGTGAACTATGTACTGTTGGTAGTGGGGGTTAGATGTAAGGTTCAAAAGCTTCACAAAACAGGGGGAAAAGCCCTAATGGCACCAATTTTATTAAAACTACATACTCAACTTTTCAGCCCTTGTAAGTTTGATGCCACTGTCTACCAGAGATACTGCTAGTGTCACTTGTGTGTTATATAGATATTCACTGGATGGACACCTTTAGATGAAGTACATAGAACAAGAGTTTCAGCCCTTAACCTAACACATCATATCCACACAGTGTTATTGAAGAAAATCACTATTCAATTTTTTTTCTCTATTTTCAGCCTCCAAAACACTGCTTATTACAGTACAGCCAGTCTGGACTGGTCGTAATTCACGCGTGGGCACCGATATCCAAGCATGCATTTACCAGGTAATAAAAGCCATCATCAGCAAAATTTTTATTAATGAAGCACCAGGTACAACCCAGTGCTCCATTAATTAAATTTTTGATGATCATTCCATTTGGAATCTAATATTATTGCGACCGTGGAAATATTGCCCACTCGGAGAAAGTGACTAGTCCACGGTGGCCATTCTGTACCTCTCTTTTAAATGAGCTCATTGCGGGATCATAAGATACATTTTGGAGGCCAAGGACAAAAATCTGCAGTTATCAAATTCAAAAAAAATATTTGCAAACTGTGTTAGGTAAAGGATTAGGAATTGACAATATAACATAATGTACATGGTTAGTGGATTACAACCAAAACATTTCTACCATAGAACTTCCAAGCATCCAATTTATTTATTTATTGGGGTGTAACGTCACTTTTTGACAACCAGTGTCACCTCATGTCGGAAAGTGGATGAAGCCAGAGTACCCAGAGAGAACTACTGTCCAACGACGTGCAACTGTCAAGACTCCTCAATGTACTAACTCCACACAAGCAGGGTTAGCATTGGTTGAGTCAGGAATACCATGCATGGAATGCAGCCATTAATAAAGAATGGTCATTATGAATCTGATTGACGCCATGACATAAATGAAATGCTTCAACACAAAAAAGTGTCACACAAGAAAGTAAACAGACTGTCGACGGTGATAATTTTTCTTTAAAAATTTAAGCTTCATTCACTTAATTCAAGTTTAATCATGATATAAATAGAGAACACAACTCATCTCAAGTTCATGGAACAGGGAAGGAATCGGCGACTAGGGCTGTCACGATTAATCCATTAATCGATTATTGATCGGTCATGGCGAAATCGATTAGTTTTTTCGTTGTCGAATAATCGGTAAATTGTATCCCGTTTTAGACGTTTAATAATTAAAAGAAAATTTGATGAAAAAACTATGGTTTCCAAAGGTAAAGAGTTAAGAACATCGATGTTAAACCACAAGAAACTTTTGGAAGCATTTGTCTTTCAGGTACATTCATCAAAGGTTTGGTGTTCTGAACTTCTGAACCGTCAGTGTAATAATCAAGACCGGTCGGCAGTTGCGAACTTCGCAACTGCCGACCGGTCTTGATTATTACACTGACGGTTCAAAAGTTCAGAACATCGAAGCTTTGAATGTACCTAAAAGATGATCGTCTTCGTTGTTTACTTGAGGTAGGTCAACTGACTTGAACTTCATTTTTATCGACTTCAAAGAGAGGGAGAGAGAAGGTCATCTAGGTACGATTAATCGATTATCATCGATTATTTGCGACGATTAATCGATTCCTAAATTGAAAAACCTATCGGCGACCCTTGGTGGAGTTTTTAGTATGCTTCACTCATGCCAACAGCGCTCGTGAAAACCAGGCCTGGCATTCTTAAAAATGCAGGAGGGCTAAAAATTGCTCCCCTAGCTTGGCCTAAGCGAGCGAATAGCTCTCCTCAAGCTTATAAAAGCTAAAAGTGGCTAAATAAAGTTTTACTATTAATGAATTCTGCCTAGAGGGCTTTGTACATTTTATTTGTTGCTGCTAAATAGGTTGTCTCTGTGAGATTGCAACACTGCCCCTCACACACCTCCAGGCCTCTGTAAGGCCCAGAGGTGTGGGAAGGGCAGTGTGGCTGTCTTACAGAGAAAACTAACATAGCAGAGATCTGAAAAGATGTGGGTTTTAGGAATAGGCTTGTATGGTAATCATTATTTTCTAAGGCCACGAGGGCTAGTTTTCGCCCTCTTTAACTCTTTACCCAATGAATCGGCCGCATCCGCCCGCATAATATGCAAATTCAGCAGTTGAAAAAAATATTATTTTTCAAAAAAATTCAACAAAACCATATTATGTGACCCCTCGTTGGAACAAGCTCGTCGAGCTCGTTCCAACGAGGGGTCACATGATATGGTTTTATTGAAATTTTTTGAATAATTTGAATAAATGATATTTAAAATAATAAATTTTGATATCGTCTGCGTTGGGTAAAGGGTTAATTTTTTTAAGGCGGACAGTAGGCGAGCGAATAAATCGCTCTCTTGAAAATGCCAGGCCTGGAAAACACGTGAAAAAATTCCTGTCCCCAATACTCCCTCATTGTATTCTTTTCTAGTCCACCAGCTTGATCAGTGCTAGTGTATTTTGTGCTCTTTTACAGAGACTGAGGTTTTGAGTGGGTGGAATTCCACACAGTTGGTGATTTAGCAATAATTCACTCTCCATATACTTCTCTTGGTTATTAGTTGGTTAATACTAAGATTAAAATATTAAAAATGTAATGGTTTTTGTTATTACAGATTATACATGTAAAACTATATACATACATACCTGAGCCAATTTTAATTAAACCATTGTGTTGAATGAGTACAGTATCACAGGTAAGGTTTCCATGAATTATTGGAGGATCACAGGAATGTAAATAACTGAAGTTTAACAAAGAGAACTAAAATAAACGTGATAATAATGGAATTTCATTAATTATCCCTCTGCACTCATGTCAAAAGCAATAAACCTTCTCCCATAAGGCCTAAAAAAGTTAAAAATCTATTTCTCAGGCCCTACCGCATAGTCCTGTTGGCTGCTGCATGCCCTCTTTTTTATAACCAATGCAAACTTTAAAAAATAATTAAATGCTTTATGTCTGATATTTTACCCAAGTTAATAAAACTGATAAATTTGTCCCTTGAGTGCAAGAAGGCTTTGCTTTTTTTTGCTTTAGCATTGCAAAGCCATGTTGCACTCAAGGGACCACCATCCATGCTATTCTGTAGATTATGAGGCCTAAAAATAAAACAAACCAATTACATGAACTTTTGATAGCAAAGAAATAATTACAAAAATAAAAAACTGCCCTCCTACATCCAAATTTACAATGAAAGGGTCAATGACACTGTAGCTTAACTTGACTGTGTGTTGTGTTTGATGCAAAGGATAATGTTCAATGTTTATGAAAGGATTATGAAATAAGACAAGAATATGCTAATTTCTGTTCCCTGTATGTTATGTTTTCAATAAAAATAATTTGAGGTGTAGACTGTACTAAAGAACTTAGGGGTGGGTTAATGTGACCCTCACAGTTAACAAGTCATCCTATCAAGTTATAATGAAATGTCTTCATAAATATGGCATGTAGACTGTGCTAAAGGTTTCAGGCCTGTGTAGCCATCATGGTTGAATGATCACGACCAAAACGAGATGTTCTCATCTAGACATTATCTGGAGTCATCCTATCAAGTTACAATGAAATCTCTTCATTAATACGACCTGTAGATTGTGATAAAGGTTGACGGGCTTCGGGCCCCTGTAGCTGTCACAGTTGACCAATCCCGACAAAAAGGGAACGTTCTCATCTAGACATTATATGGAGTCATCCTACCAAGTTACAATGAGATCAGGGATTGCATTTTAGAATCGTGACAAGGCTGATCGATAGGCCTGGTGAAGTGGTCAACCAGGCTGATTTTTCTTCACTGGGGCTGATTTATTTTTTTACACTTGCATGTACATATTATATTGATATTTCCTGTATATTGTGTTATTTGATGATTTGTTATGAATAAAGAATAATAATTCCAACCTAATTGTCTTTTATAAACAGGCAATATTAATACCATGCTAATCCGTGTCGTGCGTCTTGGCACATATTCGTGATTTCGACTCCCCCCCCCCCTCCTTTCTGCATGTTGAAAACAAGGTGCCCTATCTGTGTTCAAGCCTACTCCCTCACTTTCAAAGACTTTAACCTTTTACCCAACGCAGACGATATCAAAATTTATTATTTTAAATATATTTTTTTCAATTTTTTCAAAAATATCAACAAAACCATATCATGTTACTCCTCGTTGGAACGAGCTCGATGAGCTCGTTCCAATGAGGGGTCACATGATATGGTTTTGTTGATATTTTTTTAAAAATAATATTTTTTCAACTGCTGAATTTGCATATTACGCGGGCGAATGCGGGCGATTCGTTAGGTAAAGGGTTAAAAGTCGGTGGTGCACAGGTGAATTTGAAGCGAAATTAGGTGAGTAGAAATGTGTTGTCATTATCTGGAGAACGATGCAGATTTCCTTTTCCATCTTACATTCAAGAAATGGATTGTTGCCTGCCTTGATATGTCAAAAGGGGGCAAGTGATTTTATTTTATTCAAATAAAATCCATTCTGAAGCCGAAATGGTGTTGTTTTTATTTTCACAAATTCACTTTGCTGAAGATCAACAAACTTGACATCATGCACTCTTACTTGTCAATTATTCCCTAAAAACGCCCATAATATGAATCACTCATGAATAATTAACGAATGAACCAGTACATGTTTAGTGCATATTTTTCCAAATCAATGGTAATTGCTTTGTTTGATGACAGCTTATTTTTTAAGACGGCTTGGAGGGAGGGAAGGAAGGAACCCACATATGATGCAGAAATTAAAAATTCTTGTGAAAACATTTCAGAATAAATGCTCAATCAATCAGAGGTTATTTTTATTCTTTTATAATATTAGATGCACATGGTTGTGGTGACAACACAGTCATACACAAAATAATTTTTTTTAAAGCCTGCCGATGATATTCATATGGCTTTTCCCAGCATATGTATAAAACTTGTGCCAGGCAATCAAACAGAAAACGGAATGGAATGTGGTAATAAATGAAAGTGTCAATGACACTGTAGCTTAACTTGTGTGTTGTGTTTCATGAAAAGGATAATGTTCAATGTTTATGAAAGGATTATGAAATAAGACAAGAACTGTGATAATTGGGAATATGTTCATTTCTGTTCCCTGTATGCTATGTTTATGATAAAAATAATATGAGGTGTACACTGTACTAAAGATCTGAGGGGTGGGTTAATATGACCTCACAGTTAATATATGTGGCCCTCACAGTTAACGTATATCAACAAAAGTTACCAAATTACAGTGAAATTATTCCAAAATGAGTCATCCTATCAAGTTACATTAAAATCCCTTCATAAATATGCACTGTAGACTGTGCTAAAGGTTTTCGGGCTTTGGGCCCCTGTAGCCGTCAGTTTCCCAATTGCGTCCAAAGGGGACATTCTCATCTAGACATTATATGAAGTCAACCTACCAAGTTACAATGAAATCCCTCCATAAATATGACCTGTAGACTGTGCTAAAGGTTTTGGGGCTTTGGGCTCTGGCAACCATCATGGTTGAATGATCGCAACCAAAAGGGGACAATCTCATCTGGGCATCATCTGGAGTGATCCTACAAAGTTACAATGAAATCCCTTCATAAATATGACCTGTAGACTGGGCTCAAGGTTTTTGGGCTTCGAGCCCCTGAAGCCGTCACAGTTGACCAATCACGACCAAAAGGGGATGTTATCATCAAGGCATTATATGGAGTCAAACTTACGGGTTACAATGAAGTCCTTCCATAAATATGACCAATAGACTATGCTAAAGGTTTTGGGGTTTTGGGTTCGGGCAGCCATCAAGGCTGAATGATCGCGACCAAAAGGGGATGTTCTCATCTAGACATTATTTAGAGTCATCCTACCAAGGTACAATGAAATCCCTTCATAAATATCACCTGTAGACTGTGCTAAAGATTTTCGGGCTTTGGGCCCCTGTAGCCAACACAGTTGCCTAATGGTGTCCAAAAGGGGCTGTTCTCATCTAGACATTACATGAAGTCAACCTATCAAGTTACAATGAAATCCCTTCATAAATATGATCTGAAGACTGTGCTAAAGGTTTTCGGGCTTTAGGCTTGGGCAGCCATCATAGTTGCATGATCGCAACCAAAAGGGAACATTCTCATCTGGACATCATCTGGAGTGATCCTATGAAGTTACAATGAAATCCCTTTATAAATATGACCTGTAGACTGTGCTCAAGATTTTCGGGCTTCAGGCACCTGTTGACATCACAGTTGACCAACCACGACCAAAAGGGGATGTCATTATCTAGGCATTATATGGAGTCAACCTAACAAGTTACAATGAAATCCTTCCATAAATACGACCTACAGACATACTAAAGGTTTTTGGGCTCGGGCAGCCATCAAGGCTGAATGATCGTGACCAAAAGGGGACCTTCTCATCTGGACACTGTTTGAAGTCATCCTACCAAGCTACAATAAAATCCCTTCATAATTATGACCTGTAGACTGTTCTAAAGGTTTTCGGGCTTTGGGCCCCTGAAGCTGTCACAGTTGCCCAATCGTGTCCAAAAGGGGACGTTCACATCTAGACATTATATGAAGTCAACCTACCAAGTTACAATGAAATCCCTTCATAAATATGACCTTATACTGTGCTAAAGGTTTTCGGGCTTTGGGCTCGGGCAGCCATCATGGTTGAATGATCGCAACCAAAGGGGACAATCTCGTCTGGGCATCATCTGGAGTGATCCTGCGAAGTTACAATGAAATCCCTTCATAAATATGACCTGTAGACTGTGTTTAAGGTTTTCGGGCTTCGGGAACCTGTAGCCATCACAGTTGACCAACCACGACCAAAAGGGGATGTCATCATCTAGGCATTATATGGAGTCAACCTAACAAGTTACAATGAAATCCTTCCATAAATACGACCTACAGACATGCTAAAGGTTTTTGGGCTCGGGCAGCCATCAAGGCTGAATGATCGAGACCAAAAGGGGACCTTCTCATCTGGACACTGTTTGGAGTCATCCTACCAAGCTACAATAAAATCCCTTCATAATTATGACCTGTAGACTGTTCTAAAGGTTTTCGGGCTTTGGGCCCCTGAAGCTGTCACAGTTGCCCAATCGTGTCCAAAAGGGGACGTTCTCATCTAGACATTATATGAAGTCAACCTACCAAGTTACAATGAAATACCTTCATAAATATGACCTTAGACTGTGCTAAAGGTTTTCGGGCTTTGTGCTCGGGCAGCCATCATGGTTGAATGATCGCAACTAAAGGGGACAATCTCATCTGGGCATCATCTGGAGTGATCCTGCGAAGTTACAATGAAATCCCTTCATAAATATGACCTGTAGACTGTGTTCAAGGTTTTCGGGCTTCCGGCACCTGAAGCCATCACAGTTGACCAATCACGACCAAAAGGGGATGTCATCATCTAGGCATTATATGGAGTCAACCTAACAATGTTACAATGAAATCCTTCTATAAATATAACCTTTCGCCTATGCTAAAGGTTTTTGGATTCGGGCACCCATCAAGGCTGAATGATCATGGCCAAAATGGGACGTTCTCATCTAGACATTATTTGGAGTCAACCTACCAAGTTACAATGAAATCCCTTCATAAATATGACCTGTAGACAGTGCTAAAGGTTTTCGGGCTTCGGGCACCTTTAGCCATCAAAGTTGCCCAATCATGTCCAAAAGGGGACGTTCTCATCTAGACATTATATGAAGTCAACCTACCAAGTTACAATGAAATCCCTTCATAAATATGACTTGTAGACTGTGCATAAGGTTTTCGGGCTCGGGCAGCCATCATGGTTGAATGATCGCAACCAAAGGGGACAATCTCATCTGGGCATCATCTGGAGTGATCCTATGAAGTTACAATGAAATCCCTTCATAAATATAACCTGTAGACTGTGCTCAAGGTTTTTGGGCTTCGGGCACTTGAAGCCATCACAGCTGACCAATCATGACCAAAAGGGGATGTCATCATCTAGGCATTAAATGGAGTCAACCTAATAGGTTACAATGAAATCCTTCCATAAATATGACCTTTTACCTATGCTAAAGGTTTTTGGGCTCGGGCACCCATCAAGGCTGAATGGTCGCGATCAAAAGGGGACGTTCTCATCTAGACATTATTTGGAGTCATCCTACCAAGTTACAAATGAATTCCCCTCATAAATATGACCTGTAGAGTGTGCTCAAGGTTTTCGGGCTTCGGGCATCTTCAACTGTCACAGTTGCCCAATCATGTCCAAAAGGGGACGTTCTCATCTAGACATTATATGAAGTTAACCTACCAGGTTACAATGAAATCCCTTCATGAATATGACCTGTAGACTGTGCTAAAGGTTTTCGGGCTTCGGCAGCCATCATGGGTGAATGATCGCGCGTTCTCATCTAGACATTATATGAAGTTAACCTACCAAGTTACAATGAAATCCCTTCATAAATATGACCTGTAGACTGTGCTAAAGGTTTTCGGGCTTTGGGCTCGGGCAGCCATCATGGGTGAATGATCGCGCGTTCTCATCTAGACATTATTTGGAGTCATCCTGCCAAATTACAATGATTTCCCTTCATAAATATGACCTCTAGACTGTGCTAAAGGTTTTCGGGCTTTGGGCTCCTGTAGCCGTCACAGTTGCCCAATCACGTCCAAAGGGGGACTTTCTCATCTAGACATTGTATGAAGTCAACCCACCAAGTTACAATGAAATTCCTCAATAAATATGACCTGTAGACTGTGCTAATGGTTTTCGGGTTTTGGGCTCGGGCAGTCGTCACGGTTGGCAGATCATGCCCAAATGGGGAAATTCTCATCTAGACATCATAAGGAGTCATCCTACCAAGTTACAATGAAATCCCTCCACATTAAACATGACCTGCAGACTGTGCTAAAAGTTTTTGGGTTTCGGGCTTGGGCAGCCATCACGGTTGATAGATCATGCCCAAAAGGGGACGTTCTCATCTAGGCACTATACAGAGGCATCCTAACAAGTTACAATGAAATCCCTTCATAAATACGACCTGCAGACTATGCTAATGGTTTTCGGGTTTTGGGCTCGGGCAGCCATACCGGTTGCCCGATCGCGACCAAAAGGGGACGTTCTCATCTAGACATGACCCCAAACCTGCATATGAAATTTCGTGACGATCAGACAAGAACTGCGGGGTGTAGCCCGTGCTAAAGGAAAATGTGAACAGACGTCACAGACTCACAGACTAACAGACTGACTCACAAACTCACAGACTAACAGACTTCCGCACGCGTGATGGCAATAGCTTATCTTGACTATGTCAAGTTAAGCTAAAAAGGGATTCAAATTTGTTACACCACATAAGGTTTATAAGGTCAGTATCAACCTGTTTGTGCTTTTATTTTTGCCATACCCACTCCTCACGTTTTCTACACTCATCTGCGATCGACTTTTTGTACAACCACGGCAGAAGTACATGAAAAAGCCCGGAATCGTCTGATCGATTAGCCCCATTGCTGTAAGTTATTTTGTTTTACTAAATCGGCCATTGCTTGATTCGCTGAGGTTGGGAAAACAATAATAGATTGATGACGGGGCCGATTGATCGGCCTTGTCAGATTATTATTGCGGCCAATTACCAGGCAAGCCCTCTGAATTCCCTCTATAAATACGACCTGTAGACAGTGCTAAAGGTTTTGGGCTCGGGCAGCCATACCGGTTCACAGATCGTAACCAAATGGGAAAGTTTTCATCTAGACATCATGTGGAGTCATCCTACCAAGTTACAATGAAATCCATCCATATTAAATATGACCTGTAGACTGTACTAAAAGTTCTTGGGTTTCGAGCTTGGGCAGCTGTCACAGTTCATAGATCATGACCGAATGGGGACGTTCTCATTTAGACATTATTAGAGCTGAAACAGTTAAAGGTTTTTCTTGATCGATTAATCACATGGATTAACCTTGGTTAATCGATTAATCACATGACTTTCCCTAGTCGGTAGATCAATAATTGCTGTACCGTTGGTGATTTACAGCATTAACCCTTTACCCAACGCAATGGGAAGAATCCCTCACAGCTATATACAAAAATCTCCATTCCAATTTTCTTATGTTTTCAATTTCTTGTCTCAAAATATAGCTTATGCCCCCCTCATTGGAAAGAGCTCTTTGGGCTCGTTCCAAAGATGGGTCATAAGCTATGTTTTTGATACTTAACTTGAAAATTTTCACTAATTCAAGAATTTATTTTGCAAGTATCCGTCTACAACCCGCATTGGATAAAGGGTTAAGAATGGCCATTTCCAGCTACTGATTCAGTATAATGATCATGCAAGTGAACAAGTAAGTCAGAATGTAACTTCCATGCTTTACTCTGTCGGCTATAAATGATGTGAGTCAGTGTGACAATCTTTGCCTGTTCTGGAGCAAGTTTGTTCCTTTGTTAACCCATGAATACAGTAGTTCAAAAGTAACGCTTAATCGATCAATTATTTTTCTGGTCAATCAAGATGTTGATCATTGGTTAATCAATTAACCATTTCAGCTCTAGACATCATACAGAGTCATCCTACCAATTTACAATGAAATCCCTACATAAATACGACCTGTAGACTGTGCTAAAGGTTTTCAGGTTTTGGTCTCGGGCAGCAATCACGGCTGACCATTCGTGACCAAAAGAAAATGTTCTCATCTAGACATGACCACAAACCTGCATATGAAATTTTGTGACTATCAGACAAGATCTACAGGGTAAATTCTAGTGGACAGAATGTAATTTTCACCACAATTCCTAATCATTTTCTTGAGCTTGACATAAAATAGATATACAAATATGTAAATAAATTTGGTAATAGGGCACGGGGGTGGATTATCCACCCGATACAAACTTGGAGAACATTCCTTTTGTGGATCACCGCGTTTAAGTCACAAGAAGGGGGGTCTCTAACTGTCCATTGTGTTTTGTTCTCAACATAGTTAAAGTTTGTCGAGTGGGGGATCTACTCCGCTGTGACCTGGAGGGGGCCTGTCTTCCACTTACTGAAACCGAGCCTTCCACGTACTGTAACTGAGTTTTCATCATTTATGGATGTTTGGAGAAATGTTTTGCCCTATACTGTGATTCATTAGTGGAAATTAAAATTTTCCATTAGTTTAGAAACGTTACTTCGAATTATTATACAGTCACCTTAAACAAAACTGCACAAGCACCAAGCAATGTAAATTCTCGATGTGTAAGGGTACAGCGTTAAGACAGGCTCAGCCTGTTCGCCAAACCCAATTTCTGAAGCATGAAATAAATGTATTGTTTAAAAAAAAATAAAATACGGGGTATACGCTGTAGCTAAAGGAAAATGTGAACAGACTAACAGACTTCTGCAAGCATGATGATAATAGCTTATCTTGACTTTGTCAAGTTAAGCTAAAAATGGCCAGAGAAACAGAAGATCTACTTTATGGGGCATTTCGACATTAGAGTGCAGAGGGTTAAACAATCAAACTTGCAATAAAAAATCTGCAATATTAAAGAATTTCTATATTTTTTCCACCAAAGCCATAAAGGTTCACTTATAGTGACGTGATCATAAAAGTGGTACTTTTTGAGACTCAGATGGCGATCGGATTTCAAAACAGTCACCCATCACAGGTCGAGATGTAATAAATAAAATATTGCAAAATCAAGACCGAATCAAGAAAAACAAAAACTGCTTCTCCGAATCAATGTCTGTGCATTTCTTTTCTTAATTTCTTTTCAATATTGATGCAGGGAGACATGCAGAAAGATAATTTTGACTGGATCATGACCCAGTCGCAATCCAGTCGAAATTCTGTGTCCGCTTTTGTAATCACAGTAATGTACCTACTAGTCAAATGAAGTACACAGACATCATTAAATTATGAAGAAAGTACTTTCCAATTAGTAATGAGATGTGTGATGGAAGCCCATGTCTAGGATCCACAGAAACATGCAGGAACCCTGCTAAAAGACTGGCAATTTTGCCAGTGGAAAAATATTCAATTAACATGAGTATTCAATAAATCCTTCATCCAATGGAAAAGCAGAATTGGCCTCCTGCTGTTCACAAAAATGGCCCTCCAAATTTTATTATCTTTTTATTTTTTTGTCAAAAACAAAGCTTGTGACATCACATTGGAACAAGCTCAATCAGCTCATTCCAATGAGGGGTCATAAATTATGTTTTTGAGACAAAAAAATGAAAATGTTTAATCATGCAAGAAATTTTTGCGAATGCCGTCTACTGTTTGGGTTGGGTGAAGGGTTAATAGGAATCTTGTCTTTCTTTACAATAATGTGATTACAAAAGTGTACAGATAATTTTGACCAGATCGTGATCCAGCTTTCCTGTTCACAGCACTGTGGAATCTTACCTGTTAAAAAAAATATTAGGGAATATTGAATTCCATATACTCTTTTCACTTCTTATTATTTATTTATTTATTGGTGTTTTAAGGTCACATATTTCTGCACAATGGCTAATCATGACCACGACAGTTTTACGGGTGGAGGAAGCCGGAGTACAGACAGAAAACCATCGAGCAACTGTCAGCTCCCCAACATACTAACTCCACACAAGCAGGGTTAGCATTGGTTGAAGACAGGTGCACCATCGACGGACGTGCAGTTCGCCTTATTACACAGTGCCATCGTGCCCCCACGTGGGCAATGGGTGTGAAGTGTCGCCCAAGGACACAACGCAGTTGCCGCAGGTGGGATTCGAACCGAGGACCTCTCAGCTTGCAGTCTGCACCTCTACCAACTGAGCTACCATGCCCACTTTCATTTCTTTTTCTGGATTTCACAATATTTCATCAATGAAATCTAAAGCAACTAGTATAAGTGTGTTATGACCACATCAAGAAAATGGTCACTTCTGGAACAACAGTAATGCATTCTAGTTATAAAGTGGGCATTTATTCTATTGTGTGTTGTTTGAGAGTGCTCATAGAGCTCTCTCAAACATGATATAATAGATTAAATGCTCATAAGGAGTGTACCAAGGCCCATAGGTCAATACACAAGGGAATTCAGTGGCTGTCGGAGTAATTCTTTGGTAGATCAAGTTCCGAGATAAGAGTTCATTCTAGAACATATACCGTATTTGATCTATGTATTGAGACATTCTTTGAACTGAGACACACATTTTTCCCCCCAAATTAATTATTATTTATGTTCCCAAAATTGAGACATGCTGGCGACTTGCTATGCGACATGCTTGCGACTTGCTTCCAGTCGGTTCAGTCACTGCTGAGACACCACCCTCCCAATGATAAAAGACTGATACTATATACTGATTTGTGTTGTTTTTATTTAAATCCATGCCCATGTTCTACTCTAAGGTGCTGAATAATAGTGTTGGCACTATTATTAATTTTGGAGAAAAATGCCTACCATCATTTTTATTTGGTAATGAGACATAGAGTGAAAATGCCATCACTATTATTAATACTTGATGAAAATAAACCTGAAACCTGTTATGAGAGACCACCTGTCTTGAGAGACCACTTTTGTGTGGCCCAAAGGACGGTCTCTCAAGACAGATTCTACTGTACTGAGGTTTACCACGGCTCAGATTGATTTTAGTGAATGAGTTTCAGAAATTACATGTCAAATGGGGACTAATTTGAGATTCTTTTTATCACATAATGCACAATTTAACCTTTTAGTCATCGGAACAACTAAAGCTGGCCAGCTCTGTTCACAAAAATTGCCAACCCAATTTTTTTTTATAAATTTTCGTCAAAATATAGCTTAAGACCCCTCAATGGAATGAGCTCATTGGGCCCGTTGAATTGAGGTGTCATATGGTATGTTTTCAAGACAAAAAATGAAAATATTTACTTATGCAGGTAATGTTTTCTGCAAATGTTACAGTAGAACCTGTCTTGAGAGATCGTCCTTTGGGCCACACAAAAGTGGTCTCTCAATACAGGTGGTCTCTCATAACAGGTTACAGGTTTTCTCCAGTCAGTGAATAACCAATCACAAAATTCAGAAATGGAGAAGAATGGATTTTTGTAATTACTTTGTAGTTGTTCTTTTTATTAAGGTTTTGTAACAAATTGAAATGGATTGTTATAAAAATTATAAAAATAAATTAGTGTTGAAAATCTTCATTGAAGATTTTCAACACAAATTTATTTATATAATCCTATCTGTCACATTTCAGGTATGTATAAAATTGTTTATTCAGCAATAATCGTAATCTTTTCACGGGGGTCTTATAAAAACATCTCAATCTTTAATGAGTTGTGTAACTGAATAGCAATTGAAACCCAATTAAGAGCTTTTAATACTTTTAATTATGTTAGTATAACCACAATGGATTTTCCAATTCCAGAACAGGTAAAACGTTTTTGTCATGGTTTCAGTCTTCAAAGGGGCGGTCTCTCAAGACAGGTCCATTTTGTCATAAAAATACAAATTGGTACCAGGTCACAGTGGTCTCTCAAGTCAGGTGGTCTCTCAAGACAGGTGGTCTCCCATAGCAGGTCTATTATAGAGTAAAACCAATCGGTGCCTGGCAGATGTGGTCTCTCAAGACAGGTGGTCTCTCAAGACAGTGGTCTCTCAAGACATGTTTTACTGTATCTGCTATTCATATTAGGTAGACAGTTAATAAGAGAATATTAATTTAATTCTATTCCCGAAACCAACTCGCTCACGTTACTACATCGATGTTGACTTCTGGCTTCATTCCTATATTAGAAACAATATTTTCTGTAAAAAGCTATTTGAAGGTAATTATGTGATGAAAATATCTGTCAATTTTACTGGAAGAAAGTATTTCAATTCAAAGATATTGGTCTTTAAACTAGAACATTTAAAATGTCAATGAGACTGCAGCTCAACTTGTCCAAGAATGAAGTCAACTAAATAGAAAGCTCCAGCAATGCCAAGTCATTTAATCAAGTTTCTACAGAAAAGATACCACACCAAAGCTACATTGTACGTGAATAGTGTATTATCACTAAAACACCCGCAGAGTGGAGATTCCATCCAACCAATAATTGCAAATGTGTTGCAAAGCATAACCAGCACAAGCAAAGTTTCAGCCAATGGACCTCCGGGTTTAACCCGGAGGTCCATTGGCTGAAACATTGCTTGTGTTTTTTGCCGATATATACAAAATTTGAAAGTTATAGCTTGGGTGATAACTCCACTCCACGGGTGATTTAGTTACAATCCACTCTCCACGTACTGCACATATGAAATCTGAAAAAAGACAGTAGTGTGTACTAATGGAATTGTTGACAATTTATATGCCAAATCCAAGAGGGCGACGGCGGCCATGTTTTTAAACGAAATTCAGAAAAAATTGATAGCTCCCAAATAGACATCACACCAAAACAACATATAAAATTTGAAAAAGATTGGGGGAGAAATTATTTTAGTGTGCTAATAGAATTGTTGACAATTTATGTGCCAAATCCAAGATGGCGGCTGGTGGCAATGTTTTTCAATGAAATTCTGAAAAATTTGATAGCTCCCATCTAGACATCACACCAAAGCTACATATGAATTTGAAAAAGATCGGATGAGAGATGCAGCCTGTAGGGTGAGCCAATGGAATTGCTGACAATTTATATGCCAAATCTAAGATGGCTGCTGGCAGCCATGATTTTCAACAAAATTCGAAAAAATTCAATAGCTCCCATCTAAACATCGCCCCAAAGCCACATATGAAATTTGGAACAGATCAGGTGAGAGAAGCGGCCTGTAGGGTTTGCCAATGGAAATGTTGACAATTTATGTGCCAAATCTAAGATGGCTGCTGGAGGCCATATTTTTCATCAAAATTCATAAAAATTTGACTGCTCCCATCTACCGTATTTACTCTATGTATTGGGACAGCTAAAAATAATTATTTTCACAGGTGTCCCAATTCTTAGAAAATGGGGAAAGAACACAGCCTGGTCTTGATTTGATGCTGAATAAAGTTGTGTGTGATTCGTTTTTCATCACTGTATATGAAAATCGCCGTCCAATTTTTTTTTATATTTTCATTTTTTGCTTCCAAAACATAGCTTATGATCCCTCATTGGAACGAGTGCATTGAGCTCGATCCAATGAGGGATCATAATCTATGTTTTGGAAGCAAAAAATGAAAATTTTTAGTTACTCAAGAATTTTTTTTATGAGTGTCGTCTGCTAATAACGACAGGCCAACCGGAAATAAATCTCCTGAATGTCCCAAACTTTGGAACATAAAAAAAATATAGTTTTCTGGAAAAAATGTGTGTCCCAAATCATAGAGTGTCCCAATACATAGAGTAAATATGGTAGATATCACACCAAAGCTACATATGAAATATATGAAATTCAAAACTGATCAATAAGAGATGTGGCCTGCAGGGTGTGTCAATGGAATTGTTGACAATTTATATGCCAAATGAGATGGCCACTGGCAGCCATGCTTTTCATCGAATTTTGGAAAGATTTGATAGCTTCCATCCAGACATTGCCCTAAAGCCACATTATGAAATTTGGAACTGATCGGGTGAGAGCTGATGCCTGTAGTGTGTGCTAAGGGGAATTGTGGACGGACAGAGGATCCAACGTACAGACGTACGGACAATGGATTGCAACTCATCCCAATAGCTCATACCCGACGTTGTCAAGTTCAGCTAACAAATTAAAAACCTTAATTTTCAGTTTCATGAAAACAAAAACAGGAATATTTCCAATGTATACAAAATTCATCATTCAGAAGGTTAACACTGCTTTACCTAACTTAACAGCTAAGTCCAACCAGAGCTATTCACAAAACCCACCATTCCAATTATTCTTTTCATTTTCACCTCAGAAAGAGCTTGTTATGTGTCCATTCTAATGAGCCTTCCCATCCCCCTCCCCACTCAAATGTCATGTTATGTTGCATGCTGTTACCGTTTCCTGCATACCTCCTTATCAGGTTATAACAATTAGAAACAATCATGGAATTTGTACAAAGTTGGGCTTGACCAACATTTAACCAGTTATAACTTTGACAAGCTACTTTGATAAGCTTTGTGACTTCAGAATAGGTGACTTGTATGCAGTGTTGAGGAAGTCTTACACACCATCATAAAATTACCTAGCAGTGGTTTCTAGACAAACCTTGGCTGCTTCTATAGGAAACCAATAGACAAGAAATCATTGATAAACTAGATTTGCAGGCTGTGATACAGCTAGTGTTAAACCAATTACCAATAATGGTCGCTGACCAATTACCGGTTATTTGAGCTCACAATCGGCCGATTTCGGCGCCGATTCCGATTGTAATACCGTGCACCACTAGACAAGTCGAGACTTGAAAGAACTACAATAAACTGAACATTTTTCACAGTGTTAAACTTCGGTGACTGGATTGCTGTAAAATTACCAGTCGCACGCACTGCGTGCAATTGGTAATTTTACTTCGACCTGAGTCAATGGTGTGCAGCCTTCACTTTTCCAGTATGAACTGGCCATTTCCGCAAGTATGCTCAATTGTAAGCTTTACATGTCGTTTAACTTGTATATCCCGTAAAGGTGCATCTAGAGAGATTAAGAATACACGCTGTGGCTGTTTCTCAACTTTATTGAATGAATCATCACAAAATGCTTGGCAACAATCGGTTGAACCGATGTTCCAGGAGCCATTGCCGTTGTTATCCGATTGCCCACAATTGTGGTGGCCGGTTCTGATAATCGGTTGAACACTAGATACAGCAGAACTTTTGGGAAAGCTCACAAGTCCTTGAAGGTTGAAAACGACACATACCTTAAAGCTGACAGTATCTGTGTGCACCATCTTTTCCACACCTGAGAAATAAAAATGCAGGATACTTTTGACATAATTAAATTCTTAAAATATAAATAATCAGATAACTAATTAGACCAACTGAACAGTTTAACGCTTTATCCAACATACACAATATCTATTGACTAAAGTGAATTTTTTGATTTGATTGGTTGATAGATACGTGGTATGAGACCATATTCATTGAAACCCACGATACGTCTGCCCAGCCACGGACAAATTTCCCATACCCAGTGGAAGCCTCGTTCCGAAATCTACAAATTGTCCATACCCCGTAGAAGACGCGGCATTCCAGTTTTACAGTGTACATGTATTATATTAATTTTTTATCTCCAAAATATAGCTCATGACCCCTTATTGGAATGAGTTTGTCGAGTAGCCTCCAATGTGGGGTTCATAAGCTATGTTTTTGAGACAAAAAATAAAAAAAGAAATTCAATAATTTTTTTATACTAGTAATATCGGCATATTTTCACAAACACTCTTTTGCACAAAAATTCCACAGAAACCTGTATGGCTCAACAATGGAAGATAAAAGATCTCATGCTGTGTGTGTTCACACATGAAATAGATTGTACTTCTAAAACGGAAAGTCAATAGATAAATTTGTTACCCCATGTCTGATCACATGGTACAGGTTTTAACCTACCCGAAACCAGCCGTATCCCATGAGGCCAAAGGCCTCATGGGATATGGCTGGCGGCCTTCAGCCTCATGGGATACGGCTGACTTCAGGTAGGTAAAAACCCGTACCACATGATCAGACACGGGGTAACTAATAATATCAAAAATTGTTATTTTAATGGTCTTTTTTGACTTTCATAAGATTTCTACAAAACCATATCATGTGACCCCCCTTATTGAAACAAGCTCATGAGCTCATTCCAATGAGAGTTCACATATGGTTTTGCTGAAATTTTTTTGTTTCTTCATATTTATTTATTTGTTAGTGTTTAAGGTAACATACTTCTGCATAATGGCTAATCGTGACCACAACAGGGATATAAAGTCAAATCATTTATACCCATGTTGCCCATTTTAAAGACTTTCACCCCTGGCATTGGTGACCAGGTCCTATTTTACCAGAATACCAGAGCCTGTTTCCCACAGTAAATAAGCATGGCCAGGAAATATATTCATCTAATAATAAACTGATAACACATGTATCTTACAGAGAATGTGGATTATAGTTCAGAGATTGCAAAAGTGGTATTTTTTTATCATATCGCGATAACATTACAACACAATTATGTACCAGAGGGGCGAGATTTCATAAATAAAATAATTCTAAATCAAGACTGAATCACAAAAGAAAGTGTCAATGACACTGTAGCCCAACTTGACAAATTTGAACTTGGTAAGTTATAAATGAAATGGCAAAATTGAAGATCACTGGTACCAATGTTATTTAATGAAATTTCAATATAACAGCATTATGTGTGCACAACGTCAGAGTAATCCATGCATTTTTAAATGTAAACTGTAAGACTGGCTAAAGGAAGAATGTTGATACACAAATGCAGTATGTTCAGAGGTAAACTTTTTTCACAGAAATGAATGCTAATCAATAGCTCTTATCTAAAGGTAAAGTTAAAAAACAATCCTATGATAAATGTGGCCTGCAGGCAATGTCAAAGAAGAATGTTGATGCACAAATGCAATAAATTCAAAGATTGTTGCCAACAGCAACAGTTTTTGATAGAAATGAAAAGAAAATCAATACCTCCTATCTTTGTCACCCTGCATAAGCATACAGTTTCAAAACAACCGGACAATGAATGTGCCCTCTGAGGCATGCCAAAGGAAGATGTTAATGCACAAGTAGAAGGTCATAGCTTGTGGCAATTTTTTTTTGGGGGGGGGGGGGGGGGGGGGGTTATGGAAATTCATAAATATACCCTGTAGAGAGTGTAAAAGGGATAAGTTGATACACAAATGCAGTAAGTTCAAAGGCTGGTGATAACGACAATAATTTTTTATGAAAATGAAAAAAAGCAATAGCTCCTATTTAGAAGTCACCCCGAACACACATACCAAGTTTCAAAGTGATCTGATCATAAATGTGCCCTGAAGGGTGTGTTAAAGGGAAATATTGAGGTCTGACTAAACTAAGTTCAAAGGTCAGCGGCAACATTTTTTGACAGAAATGGAAGAAAATCGACAGCTCCCATATAGATGTCACCCCACACAAGCACACCAAGTTTGCAAGTGATCCAATCATAAATGTGCACTACAGGGTGTGTTTTTTTACGGAAATGGACGAAAATCGATAGCTCCCATCTAGAGGTCACCCCAAACAAGCATGCCAGGTAAAAAAGCAATCCGATAATAAATGTGCCGTGTAGGGTGTGCCAAAGGGAAATATTGAGATCTGACTAAACTAAGTTCTAAGAACGTTGGCCACGGCAACATTTTTTGACGAAAACGGACGAAAATCGATAGCTCCCATCTAGAGGTCACCCCAAACAAGCATACAAAGTTTCAAAGCGATCTGATTATAAATGCGACCTGTGAGGTGTGCCAAAGGAAATTGTGGACATACATATGTATGCCCAGGTACACGTACGCCGATGGAGGAGAAGTGATGGCAATAGCTCAGATTGACTTTGTCAACTTGAGCTAAAAACTAGAGCTACAAAACATACTATCACAGATTTGATGTTCTTGCCTTTCTTTTCCAACAGGGAAGATCCTACATTGCTATGGAAGAAATATTAGTGTTCAACCGATGATCAGAAATGTGACAGATAGGAATAAAAATAAATTTGTGTTGAAAATCTTTTTGTAACAAACTGAAATGGACTGTTGTAAAAATTATAAAAATAAATTAGTGTTGAAAATCTTCAATGAAGATTTTTAACACTAATTTATTTTTATAATTTTTATAACAGTCCATTTCAATTTGTTACAAAAACTTCATAAAAAAGAACAACTACAAAGTAATAACAAAAATCCCTTCTTCTCCATTTCTGAATTTTGTGGTTGGTTATTCACTGACTTGAGAAAACCTGAAACCTGTTATGAGAGACCACCTGTCTTGACAGACCACTTTTGTGTGGCCCAAAGGGCGGTCTCTCAAGACAGGTTCTACTGTATTGCACAGTATTACAATCAGAATTGGCCAATTGTGAGCTCAAATAACCTGTCATTGGTCAGAGGCCATTTTTGGTAATCAGTTTAACACTAAGAAATATGGAATGATAATTTCAACTGGTTCATGACTAACTTGGTCATGATACAGCCAAAATTTTCTGTCCACTTTGTGATCACAATCCCGTAATAATAAAACATGGCGGAGATGGTATTCTATTCAGTGGTTATTATAATTTTGAAAAAAAAGTCTTACAGCACAAACAATCTTTGGCTCATAGATCCCTGGTTTGGACATGATCTTTCATGTGCTGAAAGATTCTTAGTACTGCTTTTACTTTGTTATTAGAATGTCGAGTGGAAAATCCAGCCAAACACATTTCAGAGGTACTGATCTCTTCTGAAAAATTATAAATTTAAAGTAATTTGTATATTTTTTATACTTACCAATGGCCCCGACTAGCTGGTGCTAACTCCAAAAAAAATCCAGGGCCAAACACAGATTTTGCTCCCCAATCCCCAAAATTTGCATGCAAAACCGAAAATTAGATGTCCCATCTGGTCCTCCATACTTTTGCGAACTGCGCATGCGCAGTATCCAGGAGAACACCAAAATTGGCGCCAACCATCATTCTTTCTAAAATTGCCTGCTAAATGTTGTAAACAGGGGGAGGTATGAGTGCCCACTCATGGGAGGGCCATACCCGTCTGGGCCATTGGCAAGTATAAAAAATATACAAATTACTTCGAATTTATAATATTTTTATACAATAGCCAATGGCCCAGACTAGCTGAATCGTAAAAAGGTTGGAGGGCCTAGGACATAAAGGAAAATCCAATTACTCAATCATTTCATAAAGGATATCTCCTACAGGAGAAGAGGAGAGAAAGGAATTATATATGTCTTTCTCATTTACGAGAAACGAGAAAGACATAACACCAACAATGTAATTGAGTATTACATATTATATAATTCTCCATTTAATGCCAGCATAACCCGTTATGCTAATTCGGTGAAGGGAAGCCAATATATAAAGACAGACCAGAGAATGAGACTCTTTACACTAATTTAAAAGTGTCTGAGGATTGTATATTAACGCCTGTTTGACAAGTGACATATACAAATGCTTCACAGTGACCTACACTTTAAAAACAATACATGAGATATATTATTTGCTTCACACAGAGCTACACATTAAAACCATCCCAGCACTGTCTCGGAGCTACTGACACCGGAGGTCTTCCCTTACTTTTCACTATAAAGCCAGATGATTGTAAGGGGAAAAAAAACGCCCCTTTTTCCCCTTGTTCTGAGGTAAGAAAGTGCAGCGAAAAACAGCGTCACTGCTGGAACCGGCTGCCTAAATAACTAAAGATGTAATCATTTTAGTGGACGACATTCTGAGCAACAGAAAGAGGACCTAAACATCTAAGATTACCGGAGATGGATTCTAAATTTCTAAGGTAAAACTTGGTAAATGTAGACGGCTGTGTCCAGTATGCAGCCTTCATGAGATCAGTAATGGCTATACTGTTAGAATAAGCCCAGGAAGTGGACAGTGCTCTAACTTCATGCGCTGATATCTTATTTACAGAATGCTGATCTGAAGATAGATTTTCATAGGCGATGCGTATTGCCAACTGAATCCATCTAGCAAGAGAATGAACAGAAATATCTCTTCTGTTAGGAATTAAAGAAAGAAAGAAGCGTTTCCTTCCTTTTCTTACAAACTCTGATCAGCGTTTATATATGTGCATAGCCCTGATTGGACACAGCAGAGGTCTATGGTTGTCCGTAAACGTCAGAGCCATAATGGTAATAGGCTCAGGCCGTTTATCTGGAGCCTGATTTTTAGGCAAAAATCACACTTCTGTAGTTAAAGTAATGGTATTACCCAAACTACGGTAGTGAAATTCGACAGATAAAGCATGAAGTTCACTAACTCTTCTAGCAGATGCAAAGGCTAAGAGAAACGCTGTTTTATAGGTCAAGAATTTGAACTCTACAATGTCCAACGGCTCAAACGGAGCTTCTTTAAGCTTCAACAGAACCCAAGCCAAATTCCACTTGGAAATAGATCAGAGGGTTCTAGGTCTATGGATAGAGAAATTTCTAAACAGTTTGGATAATGAAGCATTAGATCCAATTTATCATGATGAGCATAAGTGTCTGATAACATAGACCTACAGCCCTTAATAGTGATGGGCTGCAGTTTGAGATAGTCAAACAAGTAGACCAGAAAGTTTACAATATCCAGTATGGAAGGATCATATACGTCTATCGACTGATCTTTATACCAATGGAAGAAAACCTTCCACTTCGCTGCATAATTCAACGAAGAGGAGGACCTCCTGCAGTTAGAAATTGTATCCACTGCTCGTCCTGTAAATTGCTTGCCATGCAAGGGCTGCACAATGGAAATACATGAAGGTTGAGACCTTCCGGGTTGTGATGCAGTGTGCGTGACTTCCCCTGATAAAGAAGGTCCTCTCATGGAGAAAGCTTCCGGGGAACATCCAGTAACAAATAGCTTAGAAGATTGATCCACGGTTTCGGTGATGACAGAGGTGCTTCTAGAAGAATTTTGCAACGAGACTGTTTGATCTTTAACAGAATCTGCTGAATCAACGGAGTTGGAGGATAAGCATATCCTATCATTCCGTCCCATGAGATTGACAGAGCGTCTACTGTGTACGCTCGGTGATCTGGACATGGCGAAACGTACGTCTGAAACTGATTGTTCAATGCATCGCGAACAGATCTATCATGGGCCGATCCCACTGTCTGAATACATGCTTGTTGAGTGACCACTCTGATGGCAACAGGCGACCTTTCCGAGATAGTGAGTCTGACTTGCTATCACAGATTACGCAGCTGATCACAATGTGAGGGGCAATAAATTTAAACAGTCTCTACTTTGTGGAGTTAAAATAAAAACCAGGTCGCATCATGCTTCCCAGTGATAACTGAATAAAAAAGGCACAGTTTTCTAAAATTCTGTTTGAAATAACGATACATTTCACTGAAACGTGTTCTTATGTCATTAAAATTTTTATTGACTAATGAATTGCTCAAGTTAAAAGGAACGTCATATTCACCGCCCACACAAAATTTCTATCTCCTTTTCCACTTGACATGACGGTGTTGTGTTTCAAAGCAATACTGAGTTACATTTAATTCTTATTTTTGGCCATTTTCCCGAGAAACTGAAAAGTTGAAAACAGTTTGTAAATGTGGAGTTTGGTATAAACCAAGATGACATGAAGTTGGTTGAACTTTGTCTCAGAAAGAGTTCATTCAGGATATTTGGAAATTGGAAAGTTTTGCTCACGTGAGTTTCGTTTGTGGATTATTATGACCGGCCATTGTTTACGTTTGATTTGGGTAAAACGATGAACACAGCCGATCACCTATTGCATATAAACAAATTGAACATGGAATAAGAAGCATGATAAGGATTTCATTGTTTATTAAATTTTATTTTGAAAGTCTTTTTATTATGATGAGATAAATATTAATTACTTTTCATGTTGAAACAATATGAGCGTGCAGGGGTTCTTTTCCATTCACACTGGGCAACGTAATTTTCAGTTCCTAGATGCCAACTTTACTTGACAGGTGCAGTACAGAGTAATCCTACAAGTGCCCAATTGACGGTCTCCAACCTGCACGTTTTCCTTCTGGTCAGATGTTGAATCAGTTGATGGGACAACTACACCAACCCTCAATTTTGAGAGGGTCAGTAGAGGAGGATCCAGTGCCTGTATACAATGCCCAGGGATGTCCCAAATGTGCTCCAACATGATTAAGATCTGTACTCATGGTAGAGACAAGTGCAGAGTAGTCACAGAATTGTTCTGGAGGTAGGCTGTTACTGCCCAGACATAAAGTTATCTGACCGTGACTTTGTCATTATGTGCACAGGCCTTGTGTGATATGTGTTGTAATGGGGTCCAGGACATCTCAGACGCGATGTTCATCTTCAAGGTGGTCTTCTATGGTAACCAAGTCAAGTTTGCAGTTGTGTGAGACACACCCAAAAATCATCACCAAGCATCCTCTAAAAGAAACTGGAGGCCTGATAATCTTAGATGCAAGTGCCGTATTTCTGTGCCTCGAAATGCTCAGTCGTCCTGGGACCATCCTTCATCATGATAACAGTTTATACTTCATTAACCCAGGGAATGCTCAACATTTTTCCAGGTGTACATGTCATATAAAAGCATCAATGCACACAGTTTTTCGATCAAGGCAATCCTCAATATACTAGATGCAAATCTCATAAGTTATAATGGTCGACCCATTATTAGACTGGAAAAATTACAATAGACCGAGTGGGAAATGAAACAAGGTAATATGTGTGTTTATTTCATAGCAAGACCCAGGTCAGAGGTATACACTGTCGAAATTTTCTGAATTATCTTTTGATCTCTAATTATCACTTCATTGCATAGCATTAACACCTAATCGCCTCTGATGTTGTAAGGCATGTGAACTGACATTTTGGATAATAATGTGCAGTTCTATAACCCAAACCGTTGTTTCTAGTCAAGTGTCATCTGCTTAGATAGGCAGAGGGCACTGGATTAGAAGCAACTTCTACATCACTGGTCTTCATAATTTTATGTTCAATAAATTAATCATTATTTTACAGTCGAGTGCGAGTTAACGGTTTTTCAAACTTTACTAAATTAGACTTTAGCACAAATACAGTTAACCCTTTACCCAATGTAACGGCCAAAATCGGCCAGCGCTATCCATAATAAAAGTGTCAATGACACTGTAGCTTAACTTGTCTGTGTGTGGAGTTTGATGAAAAGGATAATGTTCAATATTTATGAAAGGATTATGAAATAAGACAAGAATTCTGATAAATGGGAATATGTTAATTTCTGTTCCCTGTTTGCTGTGTTTTCAATAAAAATAATATGAGGTGTAGACTGTACTAATGAACTGAGGGGTTAATGTATGTGGCCCTCACAGTTAATGTATCTTAATGAAAGTTATCAATTTATTCCGAAACGAGTCATCCTATCTATCAAGTTACAATGAAATCCCTTCATAAATACGGCCTGTAGACTGTGCTGAAGGTTCTTGGGCTTCGGGCCTGTGTATGTAGCCATCACAGTTGACCGATCACAACCAAAAGGGGACGTTCTCATCTAGACATTATACTGAGTCATCCTACTAAGTTACAATGAAATACCTTCATAAATATGACCTGTAGTCTGTGCAAAAGTTTTTCGGGTTTTGGGCTCGGGTAGCCGTCATGGTTGAATGATCGCAAAAAAAAGGGAACATTCTTACCTGGGGATTATCTGGAGTCATCCTACCAAGTTACAATGAAATCCCTTCATAAATACGACCTGTAGACTGTGCTAAAGGTTTTTGGGCTTCAGGCCCCTGAAGCTGTCACAGTTGACTAATCAAGACCAAAAGCTGACGTTATCATCTATACATTGTATGGAGTCAACCTACCAAGTTACAATGAAATCCCTCAAAAAATACGATCTATAGACTATGCTAAAGGTTTTCGTGTTTTGGGCTTGGGCAGCCATCACGGCAGAATGATAGCGACCAAAATGGGACATTCTCATCTAGACATTATTTGGAGTCATCCTACCAAGTTTCAATGAAATCCCTTCATAAATATGACCTGTATGTAGACTGTGCTTAAGGTTTTTTGGGCTTCGGGCGACCAAAAGGGGACGTTCTCATCTAGACATTATATGAAGTCAACCCACCAAGTTACAATGAAATCCCTCCATAAATACGACCTGTAGACTGTGCTAAAGGTTTTCAGGTTTTGAGCTCAAGCAGCCGTCATGGTTGACAGATCGCGACCAAATGAGGAAGTTCTCATCTAGACATCATACGGAGTCATCCTACCAAGTTACAATGAAACTCCTCCATATTAAATATGAACTGCAGAGTGTGCTAAAAGTTTTTGGATTTCGGGCTTGGGCAGTCGTCACGGTTGACAGATCATGACTAAAAGGGGATGTTCTCATCTAGATATTATACAGAGGCATCCTACCACGTTACAATGAAATCCCTTCATAAATACGATCTGTAGACTGTGCTAAAGGTTTTCGGGTTTTGGGCTTGGGCAGCCATCACAGGTGACCTATCGTGACCAAAAGGGGACGTTCTCATCTAGACATGACCCCAAACCTGCATGAAATTTTGTGACGATCGGAAAAGAACTACAGGGTGTAGCCTGTGCTAAAGAAAAATGTGAACAGACTCACAGACTTCCGCACAAGTGATGGCAATAGCTTATCTTGACTTTGTCAAGTTAAGCTAAAAATGGCCATTTAATTTTCATTATTTTTTTCATTTTTTGTTTCAAAAACATAGGTTATGACCCCTCTTTGGAACAAGCTCGTTGAGCTTGTTCCATTGAGGGGGCATAACCTATGTTTTTGCCCCCTCATAACCTATGTTTTTGAGACAAAAATGAAGAAAATTACTTATTCAAGAATTTTGTTTGCAAGTGTTGTGTGCTTTTCGTGTTAGGTAAAGGGTAAGACTATTTGCTGACGACACTGTGGTCTACCTAACCATCTCCTCAGAAAACGACTGCCAGAAACTACAATCAGATCTGGACAAACTTGCGGCGTGGGAAGAAAAGTGGAGAATGGAATTCCACCCCGAAAAGTTAAAAAATTTATAGTAATTTATATATTTTTTATACTTACCAATGACCCAGACTTAGCTGGTGCTAACTCCAACAAAACCAGGGCCAAACACAAATTTTGCCCCCCAATCCCCAAAATTTGCATCCAAAACAAAAAGAAATCATGTCCTAAAGGACCTCCATACTACGCCTCTACTGCGCATGCGCAGTGACGCAGTCGTCCCGAAACTGGCGCCAATTATCATTCTTACTGGCAGTGCCTGGTCAGCGCTATGTACTCAGCGGGGAGGCAAGAGTTCCCAACTCCAGGGAGGGCCATCCCCGTCTGGGTCATTGGTAAGTATAAAAAATATATAAATTACTATAAATTTTTTAACATTTTTATACTGTACCAATGACCCAGACTTAGCTGAATAGTAAACAGGCTGGAGGGCCTAGGACATAGAGGAAAATCCAATAAGCTCAACTATATAGTAAAGAGGTAACCACTTAAGGAGAAAAGGAGTATTAGGCTTTACATGTATCTTTCTTATTTAATATTAAATTAGAAAGATACACTACCCTTAATAATTGAGCACAATAACATTCATGTTCTCTATTAACATCCAGTATAACCCTTATACTAATTATTTTTAAAGCAAGCCAATAAATAAAGTAGTCCAGAGAATTGAGACTCTTTATAATCATTTAAAAGTGTCCGAGTATTGTATATTAAAGCCCGTTTGACACTTGACATATACAAATGCTTCACACCGAGCTACACTTTAAAAATAAGACATGAATGAATTTAAACATTAATATTACACTTTAAAACCATCCCGGAAGCGACTCAGAAATACTGACTTGGAGGAGGCATTCCCTTGCTTTTCACTATAAAGCAGGTGACCTAAGGGAACACCCGCCCCCCCCCCCCCCCTTCCCCTTGCCCTGGGTCAAATAGCCCAGAGCGAAGAGGGCAGCCGGACGGAGTCACTGCCGGAACAGAAAGCCTGCATAACTATAGTTGCAACTGTTTAGTGGACGACATTCTGAGCAACAGATAACGGACCTAAACAATGCAGGTCTCCAGAAATGGACTCAATATTTCTGAGATAAAAATTCGTAAATGTGGATGGCTGAGACCAATAAGCAGCCTTCATTAAATCTGTAATAGCAACACTATTAGCATAAGCCCAGGAAGTAGAAAGAGCTCTTACTTCATGAGCAGAAATCTTAAGCACAGACTGCTGAGAAGAAGATAAATCTTCATAAGCAGTACGGATAGTTAACTGAATCCATCTAGCAATAGAATGGACTGAAATGTCCTTTCTATTAGGCATCAAAGACAGAAAGAAACGTTTCCGTCCCTTTCTGATAAACTGAAATCTCTGTTTATAGATACGTAGTGCTCTAACAGGACAGAGTAAAGGCCTACGCCCGTCTGAAGACGGAAGAGCCTTAATAACAATAGGTTCCGGATATTTATTAGGAGCCTGATTCTTAGCTAAAAAACCCACATTAGTAGTGAAGGTGATAGTGTTCCCAACACTACGATAATGAGAATCATCCACCGATAGTGCATGAAGCTCACTGACTCTTCTGGCAGAAGAGAAAGCTAAGAGAAAAGCTGTCTTATAAGATAAGAATTTGAAATCTACTGTCCCAAGAGGTTCAAATGGCTTTTCCTTCAATTTAAGGAGAACCCAAGCTAAATTCCACTTAGGAATTAATCTAAGAGTTCTGGGTCTATTTATCGAAAAGTTTCTAACCAACTTCGATAAAGAGACATTAGATCCAATTTGTAAACTATCATGATGTGCATAGGTATCAGATAACATAGATCTATAACCCTTTATAGTAACAGGCTGCAGCTTGATTTCGTCAAACAAGTATACTAGAAAGTTTGCAATGTCTGGTATAGAGGGATCAAATATATCTACAGAATGATCCCTACACCAACGACGAAAAACCTTCCACTTAGCCGCATAGTTTAGCGAAGAGGAGGTCCTCCTACAGTTAGAAATCGCGTCCACTGCTCGTCCTGTAAAGTGCTTGCCATGCAAGAAGGACCGCACAACGGAAAAACGTGAAGGTTGAGACCTTGTGGGTTGTGATGGAGTTGGCGCGATTTCCCCTGCGAAAGAAGATCCTCTCGTGGAGGAAGCTTCCGCGGTAGGTCCCACAACAGACACCTTAGTAGATTTATCCACGGTCTCTGTGGCGACAGAGATGCTACCAACAGAATCTTGCATTGAGATTGTTTTATCTTTAGCAATACTTGTTGAATTAACGGCGCTGGAGGATACGCATATCCTATCATTCCGTCCCAAGGGATCGACAGAGCGTCTACTGCAAATGCTCTTGGATCCGGACACGGAGACACATACGTCTGCAACTGATTGTTGAGATGTGTCGCAAATAAGTCTATCATTGGCCGTTCCCATTGGTAGCAAATCTGATTGAATACTTGTTTGTTGAGAGTCCACTCCGACGGCAACAAGCGACCCTTTCGTGAAAGGGAGTCTGCTAGCACATTCAGACGACCCGGTATGTGACGGGCCGAAAGAAGAACGTGATGTTCTAATGCAAACAGAAGGATTCTTTCCGTTAGATTGAACAACGGAACTGAATGAGTGCCTCCCTGATTCCGTATATACGCCACTACTGTCGTATTGTCGGATAGGATTTGGACATGAGCATCGTGAATAATGTCCATCCAGTGACGTAACGCAAGCCAAATTGACATCATTTCCTTGATGTTTATGTGCTTGCACAGGAATTGCGGATCCCAAAGACCCTGGCATCTCGAATCCGTTGGGATTAATGATGCACCCCAACCTGTTTGACTGGCATCCGTCATAACGGTAAAACTCGGATCCGGCAACTGCAGCGGAACTCCTTGAGTTAACCACTGAATGTTTGCCCAAGTCTGAATCTCTTGTTTCACTTGATCTGACAAGAGAACGTCTACATCGAGCGAATGAATTTTCACACTCCAATTCTGAGTCAGGAAAATTTGAAGAGGACGTGTGCGTAGCTGCCCCATCGGAATGAGATCCGCGGCGGCTCCGCACAGACCTATCAGTCTCATAAATTCTCTCGCCGTGACTTTGTCTGCGTGCAGACAATAGCGAGCGTAACAACTGACTAATTTCGCTCTGGTTAACGGCAGACGAACGAGATTGTTGTGCGTCTCGAAGCTCATTCCCAGATGAGTGAATGACTTGGACGGCACCAGATCCGACTTCTCCTCGTTTACTATAAAACCGAGACATCGGAGCAATAGAAGAAGATTCTGAACATCGTTCTGAAGCGTTAACTCGTTGCCGTACCTCTGAAGAATGTTGTCCAGGTAGGCCGACGTTACCGCAGACGAATGAGCTCGGAAGTAGATCATTACCGAGTTCATTACCCGAGTGAAAGCCCAGGGTGCTAGATTCAATCCGAAGCACATCGCCCGGAATTGATACACCACTCCTAGGACTGCGAAGCGTAGATACTTTCTGAATGTCGGATGTACCATGACGTGAAAGTACGCATCTTTGAGATCTATGCTCGTTGCATAATCGTTCACCCGAATACTCGCTCTGACCGATCGAATCGTCTCCATATAAAACTTCGGAGCGACGATCAGCTTGTTTATCCAGCTCAAATCTATGACTGGACGGAACGAGCCGTCTGGTTTCGGAACCAGAAACAGATGGCTATAGAATCCCAGAGATTCCTAGTTTTCTACGACCTCTACCGCGTTCTTCATTAAAAGAGACTGCACCTCTGATAACAGAGCGTCTCTTTTCTGTGGATTTGACGGAAGATGAGTCCACTTTGGACTTCGAGTTAATGGAGGCTTTCGTTTGAAGGATATCTTTAGACCTTCCGAAGTCACTCCTCTCACCCAAGGGTCGTCCGTAATCGACGCCCACTCTTGTGAAAAACTCGACAACCTTCCGCCAACCGGAACGCGATAGAGGTTTAAGCCATCACCTCCTGGACCTGCGAGGCCTGCGGTAGGAGAAACCACGTCTTCCACGACCCACACCTCGCCTCGTCGACCTCGGGGCATCCGACCGATTGTCCCGGCCTGAAGGACGTCCCGAACGAGAGTCGCTATCCTGACGGTCTCTCGAATAAGACCAAGAGGACGCACCGGAACCTCTATAGGAACCTCTCTTGGGCGCATTAGACCCAGAAGTGCCTGTCTTATTCGTGTCTGCTGTATCCGACTTTTTAGGAGCCGATCTGAACAACAGAGAATCATTAGCTTTCTTTTTAATTTTATCATAAATAGCGGAAAGCTTGCCGTCAAAGAGAAGTTCTCCTGAGACCGAAGCGACTCTAAGAGAGTTCTTCACCTTAGAATCCACTAGTGTGGATGTAGCTAGGGCTGCGTCACGTCTAACCAACTCCAGATTTGCCACTGAAAGGGCGGAGTTACACGTGGAATAAGCTACTGCCCTTGAAAGAAGTCTTAAAGAGGATTGTATATCCTGAAACTCTTCCCCTTGAAGGCGCAGTGATAACGCCTTAGTAAGGTGATCTGCGTAAGATAAGGCATCTAAATTGGCTCTGTTAGACGCAATAGCTGTTTCCAACACCGCGGTTGGAATAGAAGCTGACGACGGTAATGATAGCTCTAAGTCTTCCGCCTCATCGTCCATACGCAGAGGAACTCTCGGTATACCCTGTCCTGCCGTATCGAATTTATTCCTTGCATTAATGAAAGGCAGGTTGAGAGTATTAGCGGACAAGAAACCTGCTTTCCCCGTCCTGGAAGCAAGTTTAAATATAGCGTCGTTCAATAATTCAAATGTTCTTGCAACATTATTGGACTGCGACGGAAACTCGGGAGCGATGTCCCTGAACCGCTCAAAAAATTCAGAGTCCAATGACGCTATAATTCTCTTGTCCGGAAGCGTAGCAGTCTGGCCCGACGGAACAACTTGAGGGAGAAAGTGCCGGATGAAGTCCACGGCAGCTTTATGTTGTTCCGAAAGGGATAGCTCCAAGTCATCCGTATCCCTTTCACCATCCGGTCGGACCTCCCGATGTTCCCGGTCGTCCGCCCCCGATGCTTCGGCGGAGCGTACCGACCCAGTGCCGTCGGATAATTCTCGATCCGACACCGTTTCTGTCGGCTGCTGGGATGCTGCGATAAGCTGTGCTATCTGCACAAGAATGTCCGACGTCGAGACCTGCGGAGGCGCAGTCTTTCGCTGCTTCGCCGAGGGCAGCTCCGCATCAGATGGCTCCCGCATACTTTTCCTATGCGAACGTCCGGAGTCCATCGGTTTCGAATCCCTGGCTGCCGGATGGTGTGACCTGGTCGCCGAAGAATCCTTCATCGGCGAAGCTGGTAAAATATCGGCGGTCACGCAGCCAAGGTGCGGTCGTGTGCGCTGACGAGAAGAGGAAGCCTTAACAGTCTCTGCGGACTGCTTATACAACGGAGCGTCCCGAGCGACGGACGTATGCTCCGCTAAAGACACATTTTGTACCACAACATCTGGTCCCAGATGTTGTTGTACGAGAGAGGGACCTCTCTCGTTCGCGGCCCCGCTGGACCTGGACGAGCTAGGAACCGGACTAAAAGGCTTCCTCCGTTCTCGCTTACTATCCGCCGTCACTGGGTGTGCATCTATTATGTTTATAGTGCTCGCATCACCCAAAATTTCCTCTTGAACCGCATCGGACGAACCCGGCTGCCGAACCATTCGGTGAATGGACGCTACACCGGGCGAGCTAGCGGACGACATTTGTCTAATCTCCATGAGCACTTTTGCCGCTAGCTCTGAATTCATTTGTGACGACGGACGCACACTTGAAGAAGATAACATGGAAACATCACCCTGTTCTGGTTCCTCTGAAATAGAAACTGAGAGAGTAGAGTGACCTTGTGGAGAAAGAGCCGGCATCGCTCTTTCTCCAGAAACAACATATCGTGACACACGTTTCCAATGTTTCTCATCCCAATGTTCACATATAGGACAGGGATTAATGCGAGAACACTGACTACAATTAATACAATGATCATGAAAGTCAGAGGAAGATTTCTTCCTATTACAATTTGAACAATGTCCCTTCATTGTGAAAGAACAACAATAAGTCCTAGTTACTCGCAAAAACCCCTGACACAAAGATACATAATAACATGATCCATTAATAAATGAAAAAACAATTGCAAAACAAAATAATTTTGAAAAAATATTTTTTCAGAGAAGCCCAAGTTGCTGAAAAGTAACGTTGAGCCCCGATGGATCCGATGGCAAAGTGTGGTCAAAAAAATTTTAAATTTATATAAAATAATTAATGAGACACTTTCGGATAATATAAATGTATCTTATAATGAGATAAACTGCCACAAAGGCAAACAGCCCCCCTCAAAAAAGGCTGTTGCCAATGAAAACAAACAGTGTAAACACACTAGAAAACATGACTCCAGGCACTGAAAAAACTGGCCCGGAATCAGTCATCAATTACACTCTATCTGATGCAAAACAGAGACTCCCAGGGGAGAATCTGTAGAACATCAGATGGAAGATGCAGAACACAAACGTTATACACCCATGGGTGAAAACGTAACTATGGGGAAAATAACAGAAAACATTCTGTAACCAAGCAACTCTCCCAGGAAATTTTAGAAATGAAATTTCTCAAAAATATGCCAAAAGCATGGGAGAATTGCCAGGGGGGACTTTAGAAGTCTAAGGGAGAGGAAACACTGAATAAGCAGTGCAACAATTAGCAAGAATGACAACAAGAGGCCCATGCCTCGAAAATAGGCAACTTAACATAATTTCATCAAAAAATTTTAAGTACAGCCCTGATAATTTTTTGCCACTTCTTTTTCCTCTCCTCCTTCTATCCTCCTTAGAATCACATTTTCTCCAAAAATTACGTGTCTGGCATCCTTTAAACTGAGATTTACAAGCACAAAGATCAGTGAGATGTTGACTGATGAAGGGCCAAACAGAGAATGATAATTGGCGCCAATTTCGGGACGACTGCGTCACTGCGCATGCGCAGTAGAGGCGTAGTATGGAGGTCCTTTAGGACATGATTTCTTTTTGTTTTGGATGCAAATTTTGGGGATTGGGGGGCAAAATTTGTGTTTGGCCCTGGTTTTGTTGGAGTTAGCACCAGCTAAGTCTGGGTCATTGGTACAGTATAAAAATATGCAGTGTACTAACGGTGACCAAGAAGAAAAAACCAATCATATACAACTGCATGACCATATACTTGCACGTGAAACATCAATCAAATATCTTGGTTGCACTCTCACTAGTGACCTAGACTGGGGTGAACATGTAAACAACATCACGAGCAAAGCAAGTCAAAGACTCGGATTTTTGCACCTGAACTTGCATATCGGCTCAAAAAAGATCAAGGAGCAGGCATACAAAACACTAGTCAGACCACAGATGGAGTATGCCACAACAGTTTGGGACGCTTACCACCAAATCCAAATCGATAAGATCGAGAAGGTGCAACAACGAGTTGCGCGATACATGACCAATCGCCACAGAAACCGATCAAGCGTCAGTGACATGCTACAGAACTAGGCTGGAAAAGCCTCCAAGCAAGACGGAAAGAGGCAAGACTAACCATGCTGTATAAAATCTTGAATAATATGGTAGCTATGAACAAACAAATTCCTACAGGCACCAACTAAAAGATCTAGACATACAGCAGACCATGCCTACTTTATTCCGACGGCTACTAAAGACGGCAGAAAGTTAAAAAATTTATAGTAATTTATATATTTTTTATACTTACCAATGACCCAGACATAGCTGGTGCTAACTCTTAAAATATAGGGCCAAACACAAATTTTGCCCCCCAATCCCCCAAATTTGCATCTAAAACTAAAGAAAACATGTCCTGAAAGGCCCTCCACACTTCGCCCCTACTGCGCATGCGCAGTGTCAAGGACGTTCCGAAATTGGCGCCATTAATCATTCTAATAACCAGTGCCTGGTAAGCGCTATGTACTCAGCGGGGAGGCAAGAGTTCCCAACTCCTGGGAGGGCCATCCCCGTCTGGGTCATTGGTAAGTATAAAAAATATATAAATTACTATAAATTTTTTAACATTTTTATACTGTACCAATGACCCAGACATAGCTGAATAGTAAAAAGGCTGGAGGGCCAAGGACATAGAGCAAAATGGAATACGCTCAATAAAATAAAATAGAGTCATCCCCTGTAGGGAAAAAGAAGTAATAGGCCTTACATGTATCTTTCTTATTTATGATAAATTAGAAAGATACAACACCTTCCAAAATTGAGCTTCATACATCCATGTACTCTATTAATATCCAATATAATCCTTATACTAATAATTTTTAAAGTAAGCCAATAAATAAAGTAAGTCTAGAGAATAGAGACTCTTATACTCCTAAAAGTGTCTGAGGATTGCATAATCATGTCCGTTGACATATGCAATATTCAAAAGCTATACTTTAAAAACTAAGACTTGAATGTATTTTAAAAACCTAAACTTCTCACTAAACAACCATCCCAATAACAGCTCAGAATTACTAACTCCGGAGGAGGTATCCCCTTGTTTTCATAGTAAAACAGGTGACCCAAGGGAACACCCTCCCCCCCCCCCCCCCCCCTTTTTCTTGCCCTGGGTCAAATAGCCCAGAGCGAAGAGGGCAGCCGAACGGAGACACTGCCGAAACAGACAGCCTACCTAGCTATAGTAGCAACTGTTAAGTGAATGACATTCTGAGCAGTAGATAATAGACCTAACAATAGAGGCCTCCAGAAATGGACTCGATATTTCTAAGATAAAATTCATGAAAGTGGATGGCTGAGCGCAATGAGCGGCCTTCAAAAATCTATAATAGCGACACTATTAATGTAAGCCCAAGAAGTAGAAGAACTCTTACTTCATGAGCCGAAATCTTAAGCACAACTGCTAAGTCAATGATATACCATAAGCCGTACCGATAGTTAATAGAATCCATTAACAATAAAATGGAGCGTAACGTCCTTCTACTAGACATCAAAGACAGAAGAAGCTTACGCCCTTGTAATAAACAGATATCTGTTTATAAATACATAAACTGTACCCGGAAAGAGTAAAGGCCTATGCCCATACGAAGACGGAAGGACCTTAAAATAATAGGTTCCGGATAATAGGAGCCTAACTCTTATGCAACAATCCAACCTAAATAGTAACGGAAGTATTGATTCCGAAACTATGAAAGTGAAAATCATCCGTCGATAGTGCATGAAACTCACTGACTCTACAGTAAAAGAGAAACCAACAGAATTACTGTCTAAAAGGTCAGAATTTGAAAACTACTGTTTCCAGAGGCTCAAATGATTACTTAGCTAAATAAGAACCGAAGTTAAAATCCGTATAGGAATTTAATCTAAAGATTCTAAGTCTTTTTATCAAAAAGTTACTAACTGACTTAGATAAAGAGACAAAAGACTCAATTGTAAACTATCGTAGAGTGCATAGGTATGAGGTAACATAAACCTATAACCTAAATAATAACAGGCTGCAGTAGATCTTGTCAAACAAGTATACTAAAAAATAGCAATGAGTAGTATGGAGGGATCAACAATATGAACATAATGATCCCTACACCACGACGGAAGAGCCTCCACTTTAGCCGCATAGAATAGCGAAGAAGAGGATCTCCTATAGTAAGAAATCGCGTCCAAAGCTCGTCCAGTACAGTGCTTACAATGCAATACGGACCACACAACGGAATACATGAAGGTTGCGACCTTGCTGGTTGTGATAAAGATGACACGATTTACCCAGTGAAAAAGATCCTCACATAGAGGAAGATTTCACGTTAAGACCCACAGTAGACAAGAGAGTAAATTACTCATGATCTCTGTGAAGATAGAGATGCTATCAACAGAAATGTATTGTGGTTGTTTATCTTAGCAATACCTGCTAAAACAACAGCGCCGGAGAATACGCGTATCCTATCATTCCGTCCTATAGATCAATAGAGCGTTAACAATATTAGCTCAGAGATCTGGACAAGCCAACACATACGTCTGCAATTGATTAGCAAGCTGTGTCATAAATAAATCATCATTGGGCGCTCCCATAGATAGCAAATCTGATTGAATACTTCTTAGTTGAGAGTCCATTCTGACAGCAACAAGCGACCCGTAAGAGAACGGGAGTCCGATAAAACAATTAGACGACCCGGAATATGACGGACCAAAACTGAACTTGGTGTACTATAACCAACAGACGGATTCTTTCCATTAAATTGAATAACGGAAACGAAAGAGTGCCTCCCTGGTTCCAGAGATACGCCACTACTGTCGAATTAAAGGACAGGAATTTGGGCATGCGTTTCTGAATAATGTTCATGCAATGACATAAAGCAAGCCTAAAAAACATTATTCCGCGGAAGTTAAACTGATTGCTAAAAGACTGCGGAACCCAAAGACCCTGGCACTTCGAATCCGTAGGGATCAGTATTATATCCCAATCTGTTTGACTGGCAACCGTCATAACAGCCACACTCGGGTCCGGCAACTGCGGCGGCACTCTCTGAGTCAACCACCGAATGTTTGCCCCAGTCTGAATCTCTTGTAACACTAGATAGACAAGAGAACGTATAAATCGAGCAATTCATGGATTGCCGAAAAGTTGCCGTCGAAGAGAAGCTCCTCCGAGAACGAAGCGACTCTGAGAGAGTTCTTAACCTTACTATCCACGCGTGTGGATGTAGCTAGGGCTGCATCACGTCTAACTAACTCCAATCAGCCACTGAAGGGCGGAGTTATACGTGAACAAACTACTGCCCTCAAAAGAAATTACATTGAGAATAATATCCCGTAAATCTTTTCTTGAAGACGTAATGATAACGCCTCAGTAAGGCGGATTACGTATAATAAAGCGTCTAAGTTAAGTCTACTATACATAATGTCGTTCCCAACATTGAAATTGGAAAAGACATAAACGGCGAAAAAGAATATATGCAGTCTTTAATCACACCGTCTAGACGCATATGAACTCTCGGTATGCCCTGCTCTGCCAAAATAAACTATTTGTATAAATGATAAAATGGCAGAAATGAGCAACGCGGACAAGAAACTAAACTATCATGCTTAGTAGCAGGCTTGTATATATATATATATATAGCGTCGAAAAATAAAACACATGTTGTAATGACAATATTGGACTGCGTCGTTAAGTCAGGGACAATGTCCCTGAACCGATCGAAAAATCCGAGTCCAATGACGCTATAAGTCTCTTATCCAAGATCGCAGCAATGAAGTCCGAAATAATAATCACTGGAAGATAATGCCAGAAGATATGAAAGGCATCTTCCGCTACTACTAAAGGGAAAACTCGAAATCTTTCGAATCCCTTTCGCCATCCTGTCGGACCCTATAAAGCGTTCGGTCGTCCGTAGCTGATGCAACCGCGGACCGCACCGACCCAGCGCCGTCGGATAATTCCTGATTCGACCGAGAAACTGTCAATTGCTGGGATGCTGCGAAACAACTGTGCTAACTCGGATAGCACGTCCGTCACTGAGGCCTGAGGAGAAGCGGTCTTACGATGCATTGCCGCTGGAAGCTCCGTGATCGTTACCCCGTGCATACTTCCAATATGCGAGCGAACGGAGTGTATAGGCCTCGTGTCCCTTGGCTACCGGATGGCGCGACCTATTCGCCGTGGAATCACTGAATGCCGAAACTGATCGGATACTCGAGGTCACGTAGCCAATGTGCGGTCGTGTGCCCTGCTGTGAGGATGAGGAAGCATTAAAGACAGTCTCTCGGACTGTCAATATAACGGAGCGTCCCGACCAACGGACATATGCTCCGAATGTAAAATATCTGAACCACAACATGCGGTCCCCTATGTTGTTGGGCGAGAGAGGGACCTCTCTCGCTCACAGCCCGGACGGACCTGGACAAGCCAGGAACCGGACTAACAGGCTTCCTCCGATCTGTCCTCAATCTGCCGTCACTGGGTGAGTACTAAAGTAATTAAAGTGCTCGCATCACCCAAATCTCCTTCCTAGACCGCAACGGACGAACCCGGCAGCCGAACCATTCAATGAATGTACGCTACACCGGGTGAGCTAGCGAATGTCACTCCGTAGGCGATAGAAATATTCCATGAGCACTTATTGCCGCTAATTCTTCATTAACTATGACGACAGAGGCACACTTTTGAAAGACATCTCCATAACTCTTCGAACAAGAAACCAGAAATGCTTGGATAGCAAGCATAAAATAATAATATATATAGCGTCGTTCAATAATTCGAAAGTTTGTGTGACATTATTGGACTATGTCGGAACTGAGGGACGATGTCCCTGAACCGAACCAAAAATTTCTAAGTCCACCGACGCTATCAGTTTCTTATCCGGCATCGCAGCATTCTGGTCCGACGAAAGAAGCTGTAGAAGACCAAGTCAGATGACATACACAACAGCATATGTTGTTCCAAAAGGGAAAGCTCGAAATCCTCCGAATCCCTTTCGGTATCCCGTCGGACCGGATGAAACTTCGGACGTCCGTACCCGCTTCCGCGGAGCGTCCCGACCCAGCATCGTCGGATAAAATATATGCGACAGATTCAGTTGATGCTGGGATGCTGCGATAAACTGTGCTATTAAGGAAAGCACGTCCGTTCCCGAGGCCTGTGCAGTAGCGGTCTTACGATGCATTGCCGCCGGAAGCTCCGTGTACGTTGACTCCCGCACACTTCCTATGCGAACGTCCGGAGTCTGCAGGCCTCGTGTCCCTGGCTATCGGATGGTGTGACCTGGTCGCCGAAGAATCCTTGATCGGCGAAGCTGGTAATATATCGGCGGTCACGCAGCCAAGGTGCGGTCGTGTGCGCTGACGAGAAGAGGAAGCCTTAGCAGTCTCAGCGGACTGCCTATACAACGGAGCGTCCCGAGCGACGGACGTATGCTCCGCTTGCGACACAATTTGTACCACAACATCTGGGGCCAGATGTTGTTGAACGAGAGAGGGGCCTCTCTCGCTTGCCGTCCGGATGGACCGGAACGAGCTATGAACCGGACTAAAAGGCTTCCTGCGTTCTCCCTCCGATCCGCCGTCACTGGGTGTGCATTAAGTTAATTTATAGTGCTCGCATCACCCCAAAATTCCTTCTAGACCGCAACGGACGAACCCGGCTGCCGAACCATTCGGTGAATGGACGCTACACCGGGCGAGCTAGCGGACGTCAAAGGCCGTCGAACCTACTAGGGTCCTCTTTGGCAATTGGCGTATTTACATGAGCACTTTTCCGCTAGCCCTTCATTAATTGTGACGACGGAGGCACACTGTTGGAAGACATCACAGATACATCACCCTAATCTTGATCGTCTGAAATAGAAATTGATAAAGTAGAGTGACCCTGCGGGGAAAGGACCGAAGTGTCCAAATCCCCAACAACATACCGTGACATACACTTCCCATACTATCATCGAAATCATACGATACAGAACAGGAGTTAATGCGAGTACACTGACCACATATAGAATGATAATAAAGTCAGAGGAAGACTTCCTCTTAAAACAATTGATCAATATCCTTTCAATGTGAAAAGAAAACAAGTCCTGGTACTCGCACTAACCCCTGGCAATCAAAATACATAATAATAATATGATCCATTAATATAGAAAAAATAATTGAAATCAAAATATTTTGAAAAAATATTTTTTCAGAACAGCCCAAGTTTCTGAAAAGTAACGTTGAGCCCCAATGGATCCCAAGCCTAAGTGTGGACAAAAATTTTAAAAATATTTTAAACAATTTATTCAACACTTACGAACAATAATAATGTATCTAGTTATGATTAAAATAACATAAAGATATTATTTTTTAGAAATCCCCCCCCCCTCACACAGAGGGCTGTTGTAAATGTAAACAATGAGTGTAAAAACACTAAAATAAGACTCCAGGCACCCAGGCCCGAAATCAGTTACCAAAAATACACTATCTGATGCAAAACAGAGACTTCCAGGGAAGAAACTGCAGAACATCAGATGGTAGATGCAGAACACAACGCCTAACCACCCGTATGTGAAGACGTAAACATGGGAAAGAACAGAATTCATTCTGTTATTCAGCTAAAACTCCCAAGAAATTTTAGTAATAATAATTACAGAAACTATGCCAAAAAGCATGGGAGAATAGCAAGGGGGAACTTAAAGGACAGGGAGAGAGGAAAACACTTAAAAAAACAGTGTAACTAAATAATCAGAATGACAACAAAATGGCTGCTGCCTTGAAAATAGGTAACTTAACATAATTTCATTAAAAAATTTCAAGTTACAGCCCTGATAATATTCTGTCACACATTCTTTTCCTCTCCTCCTTCTCTATCCTCCTTAGAATCACCATTTCACTAATATTTATGTGTCTGGCATCATTTAAACTGAGATTTAAAAGCACAAAGATCAGTCAGATGTTAACTGATGAAGGGCCAAACTTAGAATGATTAATGGCGCCAATTTCGGAACGTCCTTGACACTGCGCATGCGCAGTAGGGGCGAAGTGTGGAGAGCCTTTCAGGACATGTTTTCTTTAGTTTTAGATGCAAATTTTGGGGATTGGGGGGCAAAATTTGTGTTTGGCCCTATATTTTAAGAGTTAGCACCAGCTATGTCTGGGTCATTGGTACAGTATAAAAATATGGTCCTTCTTCATCAACACCATCAGAGACTGGAATAAACTACCGCCAGATATCGCCACAGCCAAGTCACTTGAGATATTCAAGTCTCGAGTGAACAAAACTCAATTCTAAATTACTCTTTTGTTTTTTAACCGTTTTTAATCAATTCACGCATGCACCGTTGCCAGAATATTCAAAATGTTGAATGTGGGCTGTAAATGGAAGAAGAAGATAGCTGTACTGTGTAGATTATCTAAGAACAGATGTTCCAATATGCTTCAATCAGATTCAGAAAGATAAACGGCTGAAAAATAATTTACTGAACAGTGGTATTTCTTCATGTCACTGATAGACATCAAATGACTAAAACTAATCAATTAAAGATTTGGAACAAAATCCAAATGTTTTTATATGCTGCAAATTGTGTAAATCTCTCCATATCTTGAACATAAGAAATACAAACCTTCAAAGGGAATGTCTTGTTGTTCATCTTTGTTTTTTTGAGAAACTGCTTCAAGGACCCTGATGACATGTATTCTGTAATAAATATTACCTGAAATTAGAAATAAACAGATCCGATATTAAAAAGAGTATTTCCACAGCATTTGGTAAACTAAAATCTGTGATATTCTAAGATATATTCAGGCCATTAAAAAAAAAGTCTATATTTTCAGGCATCACCTGTGTTATTAAATTTCCGCTGCATGGAAACTTTTTAATACCCAGTCAAAAAAAGAGAGAGAAATTCCCGCCTGGTCAAAAAAAATGTTACCAGGTCAGTATTTTGGGATCAGAATTTTGAGCACCAGCACCGGTACACATTTCCCTGTAGTATTTAAACTTCCTGTTCACATTTTCCTCTGTATTCTATGTTGGTACATGTAAGAACTTTGGTGAAAAATGCCTCTTCTATCGTTTCAAATAAGGACCGATTGATTGGCTGAGAGGTACAGTGTAACTTGCAATCCACAGTGGCTTTTTTTTACACCATGGTTAACCATGGTGTAAAAAGAAGAATACACAATAGCAGGCTATATGGCTAAAAAAAAAATTCCCATTTTTAATCATTAATTCATACTTTCTTCTCGGTTATGTTAGAAAAACAAGAGCAGGACTGTCATCTGGTGCATACCCCCACGTGGTGCACCGCCTAGTGTGGGCATACCTTTGACCAACAAATATTATAGAAAATAATAATTTACTTAAGTTATGAAAGTTATGAATATTCTTGGACGGACTCACACATGGACGGACGCACTGACGGATGGATGCATGTAATCCAGTATACCCCCATTTTCTTCGAAAGTGGGGGTATAATTATCTAATAAAATAAAAAAAATTATCTGACAACACCGAAATTCATTCTAGTCTTGGGCAATGTTACAATACAATTTAATTGCTTACTAAGTTTCATTTAATTTCATAATGATTTACTTAAGTTATGAATATTCTCGTATGGACGGATGCACAGACGGACGCAATCCAGTATACCCCCCCCCCCCCCCCAATTTCTTCAAAAGTTTTCAACAATTTCTAAGTCAAAAGATATGGAAAATTATTTGGTGTTTGGAAGTTTTATGCAATGAGGCAGAAGCCTTTGCCATAGGCAAACTGCATGCCATATTTCACTGAAATCCGATAACCCCAATCCAGTATATCTCACCCCCCCCCCACCCCACCCCCCATTTTCTTCGAAAGTTTTCAACAATTTCCAACAATTTCTAAGTCAAAAGGTATCGTAAATTGTTGGTGTTTGTAAGTTTTATGCAATGAGGCAGAATCCTTTGTCATAGGCAAACTGCATGCCATATTTCACTGAAAAACCGATAACCCCAATCAAGTATATCCCCCATCCCCAGCACCCCATTTTCTTCGAAAGTTTTCAACAATTTCCAACAATTTCTAAGTCAAAAAGGTATGGTAAATTGTTTGGTGTTTGGAAGTTTTATGCAATGAGGCAGAAGCCTTTGTCATAGGCAAACTGCATGCCATATTTCACTGAAATCCAAGAACCCATGCCTGAGATACAGGCTGAACAGACAAATAATGTCTATTTCCTACAATTTCTAAGTCAAAAAGGGGGTAACTCTAACTAGAGGCTCTACAGAGCCTGTAGTCGCTCACCTGGAAATACATATAAAAAATGTGATTTCCCATAGGCTTTCCATGGTAACTATGAGCTGCAATTGTGGCCATGTTTTGCAAGAATACATCAATATTACATGAGGATCATTGGTAGAAGGTGTCCCAGTATTCAATCACGTGAAGTTTCAAAACATTGGAATCCATCAAACAGAATCATAGAATGTCTCTGGTGGCCATATTTTCCAGCCAACGGGAACAAAAAGAGGATCATTTGTAGAGGGCCTCCTATAGACCATTCTTGCCAAGTTTTTGGTTCATGTCAGCTCAATAGTCCCAGAGAGAAGATGAAAATGTGATTTCCTATAGTTTTTTTCTATAATAACTATAAACCGCAATTGTGGCCATATTTGCAATACGATCAACATTAAAATGAGGAACGTTGGTGGAGGTTGTCACAGTTATCAACCATGCAAAGTTTCAAAACATTTGGCCCTGTGGTTTCAGAGAAGAAGAGTTTTCAAAATTGACCAATCAGAATCAAAGAATGCTTCTGGCGGCCACGTTTTTTCACCCGACAGGAATAAAATGAGTAACAGTTGTAGGGAACCTCTCATAGACAATGCCTGCCAAGTCTGGTTCACATTGGCTCAGTACTTTCAGTGAAGATGATGAAAATGTGATTTCCTATAGGGTTTCTATAGTAACTATAAGCCACAATTGCAGCCATAACTGCAACCCGATGAAGATTAAAATGAGGATCATTGGTAGAGGGGGGTTACAGTCATCAGTCACACTAAGTTTTCAAACCATTTGGCCTTGTAGTTTCAAAGATGATTTTCTTGAAAATGCACACATTTATGAATTCTGTTTTCAACAAAAAAATCAGTAAAAGAAGGTTAAATATTTTTGAAAAATTACAGCTTTTTTCAGACAGTATTCTCTTTTCAAAATAGCTTTGGATAGGTAAAAGGGTTACAGGAAACACATTACTCCAATTTTTGTCAAATCTTAAAAAGATATACAATAATTACTGTCATCTGAGCTGACATGATTACAAGAATGTTTGCAAAATCTTCTGTTTTCTCCTGTCAACAACCAAGATTATCTGATAAGAACATGAGTAATGAGTATATATCAGCATCCATGTATAGTTCCAATAGTTTACAGTTAAGTCAAAATAATTTGTAGGATAATCCTATAAACTGTGTATCTTTTTCTCTTCCTACACTGATAAGACCAGAAGCTGGCATCATTTTCTGGAAAGCTCTCACTGATAGCTTTCCAGAAAATGTCAGATTCTGATCTTGTCAGGGCAGGAGCAGCAGTTTACTTAGTTTATTGCAGTTATACTACAGCTTATTTTGACTTGTACTGTATACACAATATTTTTGGGAGTTTTTTTCCCAGTTCTCAGTGGAGAAAACTGGAACCAACCCTTACCAGATTCTCAAAAAACTCAAAAAGTATTTTTTCTGACAGTACTGATCTTTTGTGCAGACAGGAGAGGCATTGGGTTAAGCATTAGAATATATCCTCTGGTGGCTACACATTTCCCTCCATCTCATAGACCATTCCTGTGAAGTGTCGTTCACATCAGCTCAGTAGTTTCAGAGAAGATGAAAATGTGAATTTCCCATAGGGTTTCTATAGTAACTATAAGATGCAATTGTGGCCATGTTTACAACCCAATCAACATTAAATGAGGATCATTGGTAGAGGGGGTCCTAGGGCTTCATGGTATTGGAAATTGCTATACCGGTAACGGTATTGAAAAAAATACCGCGGTATACTGGTATATTGTCAACACTAACAAGAAGTAAGTTTCAGTTTTGAACTGAAAACAAGTCTCGTGTCACGATAAAATTTCGGAGTCCATACCTGACCCCAAATTTTTTTTTTCATCTCAAAATTGAACAAAACGCATAAAAAACAAAAACAAATTTTCCAAATTTTCGACCAAAATTTCCAAGCCTCAACCAGACCCAAAATTTTCAGGCTAAAAAAATTTTTTTTTTGTCTCAAAATTGAACAAAAAATGCATACAAATTTTTTTTTAAAAATTCCAAATTTTGGAGTTGGAACTGGACCTAAAATTTTCAGGCTACAAATTTGGGTTTTTTTTCGGTTTCAAAATTAAACAAAACGCATAAAAAATCCAAAACAAATTTTTCTTCTCAAATTTTGAGAAAAAATTTCTAAGTCCAAACCAGACTCAAAATTTTCAACCCAGGGACCCAATTTGAACAAACTTAAATCTGACCCCTCCTAGACATGATGCATACCAAATGTTAAAGGATTCTGACTGGTGGATCTGAAGAAAAAGATTTTTTAAAGAACTTTTCTCATATTGCACTAAGTTAAAATTCAGGCTCCAATAGGGAACCCAAATATTAACCCAGAGACTCAATTTGAACAAACTTGAATCTGACCCCTCTATAGATGTTGTATACCAAACATGACAAGATTCTGAGTGTTCAATCTGAGGAAGAAGATTTTTAAAGAAATTTCCTCAAATTGCAGCAAGTAAAACTTTGGCTCCAACAGAGAGCCCAAATACTAACTTAGGGACCCGATTTGAACAAACTTGAATCTGACCCCCTTAGAGATGTTGTATACCAAATATGAAAGCATTCTGACTGGTGGATCTGAAGAAGATTTTTATAGAAATTTTCTCATATTGCACCAAGTTAAAAGTCAGGCTCCTATAGGGAACCCAAATATTAACTGAGAAACTCCATTTGAACAAACTTGAATCTGGCCCCCCTAGAGATGATGCATACCAAATATGAAAGCATTCTGACTAGTGGATCTGAAGAAGATTTTTAAAGAAATTTCCTCAAATTGCACCAAGTTAAACTTTGGGCTCCAATAGAGAGCCCAAATCTTAACCTAGGGACTCGATTTGAACAAACTTGAATCTGACCCCACTAGAGATGTTGTATAACAAATATGAAAAGATTCTGACTGGTGGATCTGAAGAAGAAGATTTTTTTGAATTTTTGAAAACATTTATGGATGCTATCAGAGTTATGCTCCTTCTGGTGCCCCCTGTAGGCACAGCATGTTTATTTGTACAAACCTGAATTGACATATGATAAGGAACATGCACACAAAATTTGGTTCAATTTGGTTGCGCAGTTTGTGAAGAAGAGTCGATAATGAAAAGTTCACAGCGGACAACGACAGTTGACAACGGACGGCAAGTGATAAGTTAAGCTCCCTTCGGTGAGCTAAAAAAAAAATAACTAGTGTGGGCATACCTATGACCAACAAATATTATAGAAAATAATAATTTACTTAAGTTATGAAAGTTATGAATATTGCAACACAATCAACATTAAATGAGGATAGTTGGTAGAGGGTGTCCCAGTCATCAATCATGCAAATTTTCAAAACATTTGGGCCTGTTGTTTCAGAGAAGATTTTTCAAAATCCACCAATCAGAATCATCAAAAAATGCTTCTGGCAGCCATGTTTTTCGATGCACGGTAACAAAAATGAGGAGCATTTGCAGAAGACCTCCAATAGATTATCCCTGCCAGGTTTGGTTCATGTCGGCTCAGTAGTTCCAGAGAAGAAGATGAAAATGTGATTTCCCATAGGGTTTCTATAGTAACTATAAGGCACAATCATGGCCATGTTTACAGCTCGATCAACATTAAATGATGATCATTTAAGTGAAGTATCAAAACATTTGGCCTAGCAGTTTCAGAGGAGAAGATTTTTAAAAATCCACAAACCAGAATCAAAGAATGCCTCTGGCGGCCATATTTTTCAACCCATGGGATCAAAATGAGGATTGTTTATAGAGGACCTCCCATAGACCATTCCTGCCAAGTTTGGTTCACGGCGGCTCTGTATTTCCAGAGAAGAAGATGAAAATGTGATTTCCCATAGGGTTTCCATAATAACTATAAGCCGCAATTGAAGCCATCTTTGCAACCTGATCAACATTAAATGAGGATCGTTGGTAGAGGGGGTCCCAGTCATCAACCATGCAAAGTTTCAAAACATTTGGCCCTGTGGTTTCAGAGGAGGAGATTTTTCAATATCCACCAATCAGAATCAAAGAATGCCTCTGGCGGGCCATGTTTTCAAACCCATGGGAACAAAATGAGGATCGTTTGTAGAGGACCTCCCATACACTATCCCTGCCAGGTTTGGTTCATGTCGGCTCAGTGGTACCAGAGAAGAAGATGAAAATGTGATTTCTCATAGGGTTTCTATAGTAACTGTAAGCCGCAATTGCAGCCATGTTTGTAACCCAATCAACATTACTTGAGGATCGTTGGTAGAGGGGGTCCCAGTCACCATTTATCTGAAGTTTCAAAACATTTGGCCTGGCGGTTTCAGAGAAGATTTTTGAAAATCCACCAACCAGAATCAAAGAATGCCGCTGGAAGCCATGTTTTTTATCCGACGGGAACAAAATGAGGATATCTGCCAAGTTTAGTTCACAGCAGCTCAGCGGTTATAGAAAAGAAGATCAAAATGTGAAAAGTTTATGGACGCCGGACAACAATGGATGCCAAGTGATGTGAAAAGCTCACATGGCCTTTTAGTGCAAAATATGTATCATTCGGTCAAAGAAAGTAAAGAATCAGATTCTCAGGTCCTCCTGCATGATCATTTTGGGTGCCGCATGCTCTCTTTTTATAACCTTTGCAAACTAAAAAAAAAAAAAAATTAAATGGTTTATGTCCGATATTTTACCCAAGTTAATAAAATTGATAAATTTGTCCCTTGAGTGCAACAAGGCTTTTCAATGCTTTAGCAATGCAAAGCCATGTTGTACTCAAGGGACGAAATACACCACCACCCATGCTATTCTGTAGACTATGAGGCCTAAAACATTAAACAAACTAAGAATATGAACTTTTGATGGCAAAGAATAATTAAATAAAAAATAAAATATAAAAATGCCCACCTGTATACAATTTTACCAAAAATATTCGGAGAAACAGAAGATCTACTTTGTGGGGACTTATATCATAATTTATAATTCAACTTTTCATTCTGGCCTTTAACCCTTTACCCAACGTAACGGACCAAACCGGCCAGCGCTATTCTCAAAAATCGGCTATTAATTTTAATTATTTTTTCATTTTTTGTCTCAAAAACATAGGTTATGACCCCTCATTGGAACGAGCTCGTCGAGCTCGTTCCAATGAGGGGTCATAACCTATGTTTTTGAGACAAAAAATGAAAAAAAATAGTTATTCAAGAATTTTTTTTGCAAGTGTCGTCTGCTTTTCATGTTAGGTAAAGGGTTAAATTCATCCAAATTCACTGTTAAACACATTAGGAAAATTCCCCAAATTATCTGTCAACTGTCTTGGTTAAGTGCTACTTAGTTGTTCTACTCTTTTTTCTGTCGCAAACTTTACAATGTCTGGAGGATGTATAAATAGGAAGATAATTTTATGAGTTGTTCCTTTAACTTTTAAAGGTAAATTTCAGGCTTTTGCAGTCTCAGAACATGTGCCTTTAACATGTCATAAATATAAGGTCCTCCTCACAATAGATAAATCAACTGAGCAGTGATTTCTTGTCAAGTCTTGGTTGTGTGTTAATTTATTTATTTACTTATTGGTATTTAAAGTCACTGTCAGCATCTATGGCTATATCATGACAACAACATAGATATGAAGAGAAGTTTAGCCAATCGTTTATACCTACATTGCCTACTTTAGAGGACTTCCACCCCAGACGTTGGTTACTGGCTCCTATTTTGCCGGCAAAGCAGAACTTGTTTACCACAGTAAACAAGCACTGCTCCACTTCCCGGGGTTTCCATGGGAGGAGGGGGGTGGGATTGTGTGTTGATACAACTGGACATATACAGGTTGTAGTCTAGTGGGATAAGGGGTTAGAAAACTGAAAAGAAAATCAGTCACTTCTTTCATGAAAATAGGCCTTCAACTACTACCAAGCCTCAACAAGGCCTTAAAGGTACTGAATGCAGGAAAATATGAAAATTCCAAATTTTGGTATTCAATGATGGGTTCAGTTCAATTTTTTGGTATCCATGTGATATTGATATCGGTTTGGTTTTTCAGAATATTGCCTATCTCTTATACAAAATGTGAAGCCTTTTAAATCTAGTGCCAGCATAAATATGGGCTTCCAACACCCAAACAGCTGAGTGGGATTCACTGAACTTGAATTAAGCTACACAGTAATCTGTAGGGCTGAAATGGTTAACCAACTAATTGATCAACAAATATTCAATGTCTCGGTCAATCAAAAAAGTGATTGATTATTTGACACTTTTGATAGCCAGGGTCACCTCGTGTCGGACAGTTTTACGGGTGAAGTAAGCCAGAGTACCCGAAGAGAAAAACTGAGCAATGACAAACAACTTCAGGCTCCCCAACATACTAACTCCACACAAGTAGGGTTAGCATTGGTTAAGACAGGTGTACCATCGATGTGCAGTATGCCTTAGTACACAGTGCCACCATGCCTCCACAAAGGCAATTGGGATAAAGTGCCTTGCCCAACGACACGATGCAGTTACCCTTGGCAGTGATCTAACTGTGGACCTCTTGGTTTGAAGTTCAATGTCGTAACCACTGAGCCATTGCATTTCCAATTCATTGATTAACTGTTAATTTTGAATTACTGTATTATATGGATTAACAAAGGAAGAAACTTGCTTCAAAACAGGTAAACATTGTCACACTGACTCACATCAATTATATGAGACAGAATAAAGCATGCAAGTTAAGTGCTGACATACTTGTCCACTTGCATGATCATTATACTGTTTCAGTAGCTGGAAATGGTCATTCTTAACCTTTTACCCAATGCGGGTAGCAGACGAAACTTGCAAAATAAATTCTTGACTTACTAAAAAAAATTTCAATTTTTTGTATTAAAAACATAGGTTATGACTCCTCATTGGAACGAGCTCGTTCCATGAGGGGTCATAAGCTATCTTTTTGAGACAAAAACTGAAAACATTATGCAATTTGAATGGAGATTTTAGTATATAGCGCTGGCTGGTTTTGTCCATTACGTTGAGTAAAGAGTTAAATGTAAATAATCATTGGTACAGCAATTATTCAGCTATCTATTAGGGCAAGTAATTAATAGATTAACCAAGGTTAATCCATGGGAGTAATCTATCAATAAAACCTTTTAACCATTTCAGCTCTAGTAATCTGTCAATCCAGTAATTAATTTTACTACAGTGAATACAAACTACAAATATGGATAAATACACATTATCGCTACAGTGAAGTGATCTGGATCGTAGTATAACATCGAGTTAAGGAGGTAAAAAAATACCGATAAAATGAGTTGCCGCAGACAGCTTGTTTAATCTGGCAATCTGACCTCCTTAACGAGACATGATGCGATGACCCAGATCACTTCATTGTAGCAATAAAAGGTTTATTATATGCGATAGCTCATTTGATCCGGTGATCTGAACTCAACAAGACGTGATACGACGACCCAGATCACTTCACTGTAGCAATAAAAGGTTTATTATATGACTTACAGCTGAACATCGCATGCCAATGCTAGCATTAACAATTCCCCCAACATTTTTTTATAAAATGGATTGAAGTAAAAAAGAACTATTTTTGTTTACACTTATTTTTGTAACAGGTGCACACTTCCTTTGGAATCTCCCCGATGTGCATGAATACGATAAAAAATATTATGAATACGATAATAAAACCCGGACCACCATTCAAGCGCACCCATTCCAGCTTGGAGTAAAGTACTCTCTGCAACCAGAACAGCTAATTAAGCGAATTCGAATGCACCTTTAAATAGTCTGTCATACTACAGTGATACAGAATCGGATTCCACACTGTGGATTTCCCGGGGACCAGGAAAAGATCGTCAAACAGTAGTGATATTTAGCAGTTAAATTACATAGTCATATAATTAAAGATTGTACCCTTGGTTTTTCTCCCTTTGAATCTGTCCAGTACTTGTGGAACTTCACTATATTTGGATGATCAAGCTGAATCAAGTTATCAAACACTTGACGGATTTGATCCTGGAAATACAAACAAACAAAAAATTACAAGCACATCTCCTTCAGATTAGGTATTACTTACTGTAATGTTATACAAATCAAATCAACAGAAAACAAGTATTCTTCATTATCAAAGTATAAATATTCCTGCCAAGCACAAGATTTCTCTTGTTATTGAAATAAGTAAAATTTGGGCACAATTTAATCATATTTTCCCCTGTAAATGTAATGGATTTTTTTACCAATGATTTCTTGTGTTATATTTTGATTAATTTTTCATCAAATCTAGTCATGGCTGCTTCTGAGCAGCCATTACTAGATTTGATGGAGAATATCTTGAAAATACTCAGTGGCTTAAGATATTAATGTCATCAATTTACCTAACCTATGTTGCATGTAAATACACCATGTCATAATTATTGACTCTTTGATGTCAATTAGAAAAAAATACTTTTGAAAAGAATAAAATATGAGCCAAGGTGGTGACTTTCGACAGGCTGCCATGACGGAAATATCAAATTTTCATCATACTAAGTCATCCTTAAAGTTTCAAGAAAATGCCGATAGGATCACCGATCCAATGTCGAGTTGTGACAGCACAAAAGTGGGTTTAATCATTATCAACTTATCGTCCGGAAACCAATTGTTTACAATTTACTGTGTGACGGGTCACTGAGACCATGACCTTTGACCTAGTGATTCTGAAAAAATAGGGCTGTTTCTTGCAATACCAACCTACCTATGAAGTTTCATGAACGTAGGTGGAACCATTGTCAAATTATCATCTGGAAACCAACTGTTTACGATTTATTATGTTCAAGGTCACTGTGACCTCGGCCTTTGACCTAGTGAGTCCAAAATAAATAGGGATCTTCCACTCACCTAGGCCAACCTACCTATGAGATTTCATGAATGTGGGTCAAACCATTATCAAGTTATTGTCCGGAAACCAATTGTTTACGATTCACTATGTTGAAGGTCATTGTGACCTTGACCTTTCACCTAGCAAGTCCAAAATAAATAGGGTTCTTCCTCTCATTGATGCCAACCTACCTATGAAGTTTCATGAATGTGGGTCGAAACATTATCAAGTTATCCGGAAACCAATTGTTTACAATTTACTATGTTGAAGGTCAATGTGACCTTGACCTTTCATCTAGCGAGTCCAAAATAAATAGGGTTCTTTCTCTCACTGATGCCAACCAAACTATTAAGTTTCATGAACATGGGTTGAACCATTATCAAGTTATCATCCGGAAACCAATTGTTTTGATTTACTCTGTTCAGGGTCACTGTGACCTTGCCTTTTGACCTAGTGAGTCCAAAATAAATAGGGTTCTTCCTCTTACAAATGCCAACCTACATGTGAAGTTTCATGAATGTGGGTTAAACCGTAGTCGTTATCATCCGGAAACCAATTGTTTACAATTTACTATGTTCAAGGTTACTGTGACCTTGACCTTTTGACCCAGCAAGTCCAAAATTAATAGGGTTCTTCCTCTCATTGATACCAACCTACCTATGAAGTTTCATGAACATGGGTTGAACCATTATCAAATTATCATCCAGAAACCAACTGTTTACGCCCGCCCAACCGCCCGCCATTCATCAAACTACAAGTCGAGTTTGACTTCGTCACAACTCAACTAAAAATCGATTTGGAAATGCAACCTGTAGGTTGTGCTGAAGAAATCCAAGATGACTGTCTTGGAAGCAACAGAAGGTGGCCAAACATGACTGAATGAAAGTGTCAATGACACTGTAGCTCAACTCGTCAAGACAAACACATGCACATGTATAGTATGTGACACAGCAATGACAAACATCTAGGTAATGACCTGATAACAAAGGTATATATAAAGTATTTTAACGGTCTGTACATAAATACTGACCATTGCCTGTAACAAATGTATAGGTAAAGTATTGTAAAGGTGGGTGACAGTCAGATGCTAAACTAGGAAAGAAAACTTTGAGTCCCAGAGTGGGTCTGACTGAACCCCAAAATATTTGTTCTCATAGCACAGTGATAACAGAGGCACCCCAAAACACACTCGTTCCTGTCCCAAGGTGAAAACAAATGTACCCAAGAAGTTTTGGGAAGATCAGTTCATAAATACGAGCTGTATAGAACTTGTGACAAAAAACTGATTGGACCTAATTTTGGTACAAAATGGCTACTGGCAGCCATCTTGAATTTTGGACCATACCCAGAAACACTCATTCTCGTCGCAAGGTGATAACAAAGGTACCCAAGAAGTTTTGTGAAGATCGGTTCATAAATACAGCCTCTACCCTGAGCCGTAATGACATGTGTGCTCACATTGTGTAAGTAGCACTGAATAAATCAAAGTTCATCTAATTTGCATAATTTCAGCACGAAAAAAAACCCCTTACAATATGTGATGTATTCCATGTTACTAAACATTCATACACAAATTTATTCAAATCAGAACTTTCATACAGAAGTTCTGTACAAAAGACTGACTGCACTAATTTTGGTACAAAATGGCTGCTGGTGGCCATCTTGAATTTTGGACCACACCCAAAAACACTCGCTCTCATCCCACGGTGATAACAAAGGTACCCAAGAAGTTTCGTAAAGATCGGTTCATAAATACAGACTCTAGTCTGAGCCGTATTGACATGTGTACTTACTGTGTGTAAGTCGCACTGAAAAAATCAAAGTTCATCTAATTTGCATAATTTCTGCACGAGAAAAAAACCTGTATTATATGTGATGTATCCCATGGTACTAAACATTCACACAAAAAATTATTCAAATCAGCGCTATCATATGGAAGTTCCGTGCAAAAATCTGATTGCACCTAATTTTGTACAAAATGGCTGCCATCGGCCATCTTGAATTTTGGACCGGACCCCAAAACACTCGTTCTCGTCCCACGGTGATAACAAAGGTACCCAAGAAGTTTCGTAAAGATCGGTTCATAAATACGGCCTCTAGCCCGAGCCGTATTGGCATTTGCACTTACAGTGCTGAAAGTAACACCAAAAAACATCAAAATTAGTCTAATTTGCACAATTTACACACGAGAGAAAAACCCGTATTATATGTGATGTATCCCATGGTACTAAACATTCACACAAAAAATTATTCAAATCAGAGCTTTCATATGGAAGTTCTGTACAAAAAACAGATTTCTGCATTATCGGTACAAAATGGCGGCTGGCAGCCATCTTGAATTTCGGACCGCACCCAAAAACACTCGTTCTCGTCCCACAGTGATACCAAAGGTACCCAAGAAGTTTCGTAAAGATCGGTTCATAAATACGGCCTCTAGCCCGAGCCGTATTGGCATTTGCACTTACAGTGCTGAAAGTAACACCAAAAAACATCAAAATTAGTCTAATTTGCACAATTTACACACGAGAAAAAAACCCGTATTATATGTGATGTATCCCATGGTACTAAACATTTATACAAAACTTTATTCAAATCAGAACTTTCATACAGAAGTTCTGTACAAAAAACTGATTTTTGCATCATTGGTACAAAATGGCCGCTGGCAGCCATCTTGAATTTAGGACCACACCTAAAAACACTCGTTCCCGTCCCAGGGTCATAACAAAGGTACACAAGAAGTTTCGTAAAGATCGGTTCATAAATACGACCTCCAGCCCGAGCCATAGCCAATTGTTGACGTACGGACAGACGGACAGATGGACAGATGGACGGAGGGACAGACGGACAGACGGACGGACGGACGGACGGACGGGCCATGACAATAGCTCAAATTTGACTTCGTCAAAGTTGAGCTAAAAATGATCTCATTTACTCATCATACGAAGACATCCTGTAAAATTTCAATAAAACTGATGCATGAATGCAAACTGTAAGATGTGAACTTGTGAAGAAATCCATGATAGTTGCCATTGCAACCATTGTGTGTGGCTAACCATGACCAATATACATGTAAGACATTCTCATCTATTCATCACCACATCCTCCAGCCGAGTTACAACAAAATTGATTCATAAATGTGATCTGCAGACTGTTCTAATGAAATCTCTAAGATGTCAGGATTTATGGCCATTATGGGCAGCCAACAATTACCAAAATATGATGTTCGCCTCTACTCATCATACTGAGTCATCCCACCAAATTTCAAGAGAACTGATGCAATAATGTGACCTGTAGCCTGTGCTGAATAAATCCGAGATGGATGCTGTGGCAGCCAATATGGGCAGAATCCACAAAGACAGTCATGGCAGTAATTGTGTGTGGCTGGCCGTGACCAGCAGCCAGAGTTCTCATATTCTCCTCATACTAGGTCATTCTGCAGAGTTTTAAGAAAATTGATGAATAAATGAAAACTGCAGGGTGTTCTAAAAAAAAATCCAAGATGGCTGCTGTGACCAGGCCTGGCATTCTGAAAAATGCAGGAGGGCAAAGAATCGCTCTCCTCAATCAGCTTAGGAGAGCAATTAGCTTCTCACAGCATTTTAAGTATCCAGTTGAACACTCATTGAAACCGAAACCAACAGACTACATCAGTGATTTTATTAACTTTACTAAGGTAAAGCAAAATCTCTTAGACATCTAGATGTCTCACTCAACAACCGAACACACACTTGACAAGACCTGTGTGTGTACCCAGACCTGTTGTCCAAGAAAGTCATACGGTAGGCGTATGACTTTCTTGGACAATAGGTCTGCTTGAATCTACAGTCACATCCTGGTGCAAGTGCTTCAAGTGACAGGATAGTAGTAATGGTAGTATATTATAGTGTCAATATTCCTTGAATAATTACCCCTCAAACTGTGATGTCAGTTGTTGAACTTGAAACTGACAGAAAAAAAAATATTGCTGTGACCCATTTTCCTTCAAATGATTGCAACTGTGTTTGGGTATGGTTGCAGGCATTACCTTTTACCACTAAACCACTTTCAAAATGAAATTACGTGATGTTATGTGACTTCGAAGTTAAATTACATTTTTGCTTTCAACAAAAATTTAATGTGAGCATAATACATGTAATCTCAATCATCCCAGACCAAAATATTTAGGAGGGCAATTTTTCGCTCTCCTTAATTCTTTCAGGAGGGCAGTAAGGAGAGCTAAAAAATCGCTCTCCTGAAATTGCCAAGCCTGTGTGACAGCCCTTATGGATGGCCAACCGTTCCCCAAATATGAGGTACTCATCCACTCACCATACTAATTCACCCTGCCAAAATTAAAAAAAAATTGATGCATAAATCTGACCTGTAGCCTGTTCTAAAAAATCCAAGATGACTTCTGCAGCAGCAATTGTGGACCGAATCCACAATGGCACCAATTGTGAGTGGCTGACCACAACCAACATATAATTTTCTCATCATACCAAGTCAGCCTGCCTGATTACAAGAAAACTGATGTATAAATATCTGGATTATGCAAATGAATTAAATAACTGTAGTCAAGAGCAGTGAGAATGCTAACATTCTCAGTAGTGTTCAACCGATCACCAAAAATGGCCGCTGACCGATTACTGGTTATTTGAGCTCACAATTGGCCGATTCCGATGCCAATTCCGATTGTAATACCATGCACTACTAGACAAGACGAGGCTCGCAAAGAACTACATTAAATTATAAAGATTTTACAGTGTTTACAGTCTGTTCACTTCCAGATAAGTCGAGACTCGAAAGAACTACATTAAACTGAACCTATTTCACAGTGTTAAACGTTGACTCAGGTGCAGTAAAATTAACAGTCGAGCACACTTTGGGCATTAAACGTGGCTAACAGAGCCATGTTTACCACCCTTCTGCACGCAACTGGTAATTTTCACTGCAAGCCAAGTCAATGGAGTGCAATCTTCACTTTTCCGGTATGAACTGGCAATTGCCGCAAGTACACTCAATTGTAAGCTTCACATGTCGTTGAACTTGTATATCCTGTAAAGGGGCGTCTAGAGAGATGAAGAATAAACATTGTGGTGGTTTTTCAACTTTATTGAATGGTATCATTGACATCATTTTACATTAACAATTGAACAATTGCAGAATATAATAAAATGCAGTTTATGAATCAAAATGCTTGGCAACAATCGACTGAACCGATGTTCCAGAAGCCATTTGCTGTTGCCATCCGATTGCCAACAATAGGATGATTGGGGTGTCTGATTCCGATCATCGGTTGAACACTAATTCTCAGGCCTGGAAATAACCAGCAAATGATAGATTAGGTTATTTGGGGGTTAATACATGCAAATGAAATAAAGATTGTGACAAAATAATACAGCCTAAATTCAATTCCTATTTCCTAATCCTGCATGTTTTGCTCGTCACACTTAACGATCTTTCAGGACTAACTCGATTCAAAAGTTGTGCACTGTATCCACATTAGAAGGAAGTGACATGCCGTCAATCCTGAAACTTAAAAAATTTATAGTAATTTATATATTTTTTATACTTACCAATGACCCAGACATAGCTGGTGCTAACTCTTAAAATATAGGGCCAAACACAAATTTTGCCCCCATATCCCCAAAATTTGCATCTAAAACCAAAGAAAACATGTCCTGAATGGCCCTCCATACTTCACCTCTACTGCGCATGCGCAGTGTCAAGGACGTCCCGAAATTGGCGCCATTAATCATTCTTATAACCAGTGCCTGGTAAGTGCTATGTACTCAGCGGGGAGGTATGAGTTCCCAACTCCTGGGAGGGCCATCCCCGTCTGGGTCATTGGTAAGTATAAAAAATATATAAATTACTATAACATTTTTATACTGTACCAATGACCCAGACATAGCTGAATAGAAAAAGGCTGGAGGGCCCAGGACATAGAGGAAAATCCAATAAGCTCAACTATATAAATAGATTCATCTCCTGTAGGAGAAAAGGAGAAATAGGCTTCACGTGTATCTTTCTTATTTATGACAAATTAGAAAGACACAATACCTTTTATAATTGAGCATGATAACATCCATGTTCTCTATTTATATGTAGTATAATTCGTATACTAATTATATTTAAAGTAAGCCAATAAATAAAGTTAGTCCAAAGAATTGAGACTCTTTATGCTCTTTTTAAAAAAATGTCCGAGGATAGTATAATAACATCCATTTGACACATGACATATACAAATGCTATACTTTAAAACTATGACATGAATGAATTTAAAAACATAACTTTCACTTAAGAAACCATCCCAGTAACAGCTCAGAAATACTAACTCCGGAGGAGGTATCCCCTTGTTTTCATAATAAAAACAGGTGACCCAAGGGAACACCCTCCCCCCCCCCCCCTTTTTCTTGCCCTGGGTCAAATAGCCCAGAGCGAAGAGGGCAGCAAGACGGAGTCACTGCCGGAACATAAAGCCTACATAGCTATAGTTGCAATTGTTAAGTGATCGACTTTCTGAGCAGCTGATAATGGACCTAAACAATGCAGGTCTCCAGAAATGGATACAATATTTCTGAGATAAAAATTCATGAATGTGGATGGTTGAGACCAATATGCAGCCTATTAATCTATAATAGCAAAACTATACGTCAGCCCAATATGTAGAAGAGCTCTTGCTTCATGAGCCGAAATCTTAAGCACAGACTGCTGAGTTGAGGACAGATTATCCTAAGCAGTACCGATAGTTAACTGAATGCATTAAGTAATAGAATGGACCGTAATGACCCTTCCATTAGGCATCAGAGCCAGAAGAAGCTTTACGTCCTACTGATACTCTGAGATCTGTTAATAAATAGATAAAGGTCTATCCGGACAGAGTAAAGGCCTATGCCCGCTCGAAGACGGAAGGACCTAAAAACCATAGGTTCCGGATATTATTAGGAGCCTGATTCTTAACCAAAAATACAACATTAGTAGTAAAGGTAATAGAGTTCCCGATACTACGAAAGTGAGAGTCGTCCACCGATAGTGCATGAAGCTCACTGACTCTTCAGCAGAAGAGAAGGCTAAGAGAATCGCTGCCTTAAAAGACCAGAATTGAAACTGCTGTCTCAAGGATTCAAATGGTTGCTTTAGTTAATAAGAACCCAAGCTAAATTCCAAATAGGAATTAATCTAACGATTCTAGGTCTCTTATCGAAAAGTTTCAAACTAACTTAGATAAAGAGACATTAGGCTCCATTGTAAACTACCATGGAGTGCATAGGTATCAGATAACATAGACCTATAACCTATAACAGTAACTGGCTGCAGTTGATCTCGTCAAACAAGTATACTAGAAAGTTTGCAATATCTGGTATGTAGGAATCAAAAATATCAACATAAAGATCCCTACACCAATGACGGAAGACCCTCCACTCTAGCTGCATAGTATAGCGAAGAGGAGGTCCTTCTACAGTTAGGAATCGCGTCCACTGCTGGTCCTATACAGTGCTTGCTATGCAAGAAGGACCGCACAATGGAATACGTGAAGGTTGAGACCTTGCGGGTTGTGATAGAGTTGACACAATTTCCACAGTGAAAAAAGATCCTCTCGTGGAGGAAGTTTCCGCGGTAAGTCCCACAGTAGACATCTAAGTAAATTTATCCACCGTCTCTGTGGGACAGGGATGCTACCAACAGAATTGTATTGTGAATGAATAATTCTAGCAATACTTGCTGAATCAACAGCGATGGAGGATACGCATATCCTATCATAGCGTCCTATTAGATCGATAGAGCGTTAAGTACATATGCTCAGGGATCCGGACACGGAAACACATACGTCTACAATTGATTGGAGAGTTGAGTCGCAAATAATTAACACTGGGCGCTGCCATTGATAGCAAATCTGATTGAATACTTGTTTGTTGATAGTCCATTCCGACGGCAACAAAACGACCCTTACGTGAAAGGGAGTCTGCTAATACGATCCGACGACCAAGAATATGACGAACCGAAACAGAACTTGGTGTTCTATAACAAACAGAAGGATTCTTTCCGTTAAAATTAATAACGGAACCGAATGAGTGCCTCCCTGGTTCCGGATATACGCAACTACTGTCGTATTATCGGACAGGATTGAACATGCGTTTCTGAATAAAATTCATCCAATGACGTAGTGCAAGCCAACATAATATTCTTCCTTGGAAGTAAGGAGCTTGCCTAAAAACTGCGGAACCCAAAGACCCTGGCACTTCGAATCCGTTGGGATCAAAATTGTGTCCCAACCTGTTTGACTGACATCCGTCATAATCGAAAAACTCGGATCCGGCAACTCCAGTGGAACTCTCTGAGTCAACCACCGAATGTATGCCCACGTCTGAATCTCTTGTTACACTTGATAAACAAGAGAACGTGTATATCGAGCAATTCAAGATTGCTGAAAGGTTGCCTTGAAGAGAAGCTTCTCGAGACCGAAGCGACTCTGAGAGAGTTCTTCACCTTACTATCCATGCGTGTGGATGTAGCTAGGGCCGCGTCACGTCTAACCAACTCCAGATTGCCACTGAAGGGCGGAGTTATACGTGGAAAAACTACTGCCCCTGAAAGAAATCTCATTGAGGATCATATCCTGGAATTCTTTCTGTTGAAGACGTAATGATAAACGTCTCAGTAAGGTGGTATACGTATGATAAAGCGTCTAAGTTAAGTCTATTATACATCATTGTCGTTTCCAACATCATGGTTGGAATCGACATAGACGGTGAAAAAGATAATTAGCAGTCTTCAGTCTCGCCGTCTTAGACGCAAAGGAACTCTCGGTAAGCCCAGTTCTGCCAATAAACAATTATTTCCTCGAATTCACGAAAGGCAGAATAGAGCATTGCGGACAAGAAACTATACTAGCATGTTGATAGTAAGCTTATATATATATAGCGTCGTTCAATAATTCAAATGTTCTAAGACATTATTGGATTGTGTCGGCAACTCAGGGACAATGTCCCTGAACCGATCCAAAACTCTGTGTCCAATGGAGCTATAGTCTCTTATCCAGCATCGCAGCAATGTAGTCCGACGGAACAACCTCTAGGAGATAATGCCGGAAGAAATGTATGGCAGCTTCTGTTGTTCCGAAAGGGAAAGCTCGAAACCATCCGAATCCCTTTCGCCATCCTGTCGGACCCTATGAAATATTCAGTCGTCCGTACCTGATGCAACAGCGGAGCGTACCGACCCAGCGCTGTCGGATTATTCCTGATCCGACCGAGAATCTGTTGTTTGCTGGGATGCTACGATAAGCTGTGCTATTTTGGATAGCACGTCCGTCACTGAGACCTGTGGAGAAGCGGTCTTACGATGCATTGCCGCTGGAAGCTCCGAATTCGTTACCCGTGCATACTTCTATTATGCGAGCGACCGGAGTGTGCAGGCCTCGTGTTCCTTGGCTACCGGATGGCGTGACCTGTTCGCCATGGAATCACTGAATGTCAAAGCTGGCCGGATATTCAAGGTCACGTAGCCAATGTGCGGTCGTGTGGACTGCTGTGAGGATGAGGAAGCATTATCGACAGTCACTCGGACTGTCTATATAACGGAGCGTCCGGAGAGGCGGACATACGCTCCAAAGGTGAAATGTCTGTACCACAACATCCGGTCCCATATGTTGTTGCACGAGAGAGGGACCTCTCTCGCTCGCCGCCCGGACGGACCGGACAAGCTAGGAACCGGACTAACAGGCTTCCTCCGATCTCTCCTCTAATCCGTCGTCACTGGGTGTGTACTAAAGTCTATCATAGTGCTCGCATCACCCAAATCTCCCTCCTAGACCGCAACGGACGAACCCGACTGTCGAACCATTCGATGAATGGACGCTACACCGGGTGAGCTAGCGAATGTAAACTCCGTCGATCCTACTAGGGACCTCTTAGGAGACTGACGTAATCCATGAGCACTAATTGCCGCTAGCTCTTCATTAACTATGACGACAGAGGCACACTTTTGAAAAACATCTCAGTAATTTTGCGAACAAGAAACCAGATATGCTTGTACATAGCAAGCATATAACAAATATATATAGCGTCGTTCAATAAATCGAACGTATCTGAGACATTATTGGACTGTGTCGGAACTGAGGGACGATGTCCCTGAACTGAACCAAAAATTTCTAAGTCCACCGACGCTATCAGTTTCTTATCCGGTATCGCAGCATTCTGGTCCGACGAAGAACCTCTAGAAGAAGAAGTCGGATGACATATACAGCAGCTTATGTTGTTCCGAAAGGGAAAGCTCGAAAACCACCGAATCCCTTTCGGCATCCCGTCGGACCGAATGAAATTCTCGGATGTCCGCACCTGATGCTTCCGTGGAGCGTCCCGACCCAGCGCCGTCGGATATTATATTATGCGACAGAGATTCTGTCCTTGCTGGGATGCTGCGATAAGTTGTGCTATTTGGGATAGCACGTCCGTCACCGAGGCCTGTGCAGAAGCGGTCTTACGATGCTTTGCCGCTGGAAGCTCCGTGTACGTTGACTCCCGCATACTTCCTATGCGAACGTCCGGATTCTGCAGGCCTCGTGTCCCTGGCTATCGGATGGCGTGACCTGGTCGCCGAGGATTCTCTGACTGGCGAAGTTGACTGGATATCGGAGGTCACGTAGCCAAGGTGCGGTCGTGTGCGCTGACATGAGAATGAGGAAGCCTTATTGACAGTCTCTCCGGACTGTCTATATAACGGAGCGTCCCGAGCGGCGGACGTATGCTCCGAATGCGATACATTTTGTACCACAACATCTGGGGCCAGATGTTGATGTACGAGAGAGGGGCCTCTCTCGCTCGCAGCCCGGATGGGCCTGGACGAGCTATGAACCGGACTAAAAGGCTTCCTCCGTTCTCCCCTCTAATCCGCCGTCACTGGGTGTGCACATGGATGTTTATAGTGCTCGCATCACCCAAAACTCCTTTCTAGACCGCAACGGACGAACCCGGCTGCCGAACCATTCGATGAATGGACGCTACACCGGGCGAGCTAGCGGACGTCAAAGGCCGTCGAACCTACTAGGGTCCTCTTAGGCAATTGACGTATTACCTGAGCACTTTTCCGCTAGCTCTACATAATTGTAACGACGGAGGCACACTTTTTGGAAGACATCACGGAAACATCACCCTGATCATGATCGTCTGAAATAGAGATTGATAAAGTAGAGTGACCCTGCAGGGAAAGGACCGGAATGGCCAATTCCCCACTAACATACCGTGACACACGCTTCCCATGTTGTCATCGTAATCAACACATACAGAACAGGAGTTAGTGCGAGTACACTGACTACATATACAATGATTATGAAAGTCAGAGGAAGATTTCCTCTTATTACAATTGAACAATATCCTTTCAATGTGAAAAGAAAACAAAGTCCTAGTACTCGCACCAACCCCTGACAATCAAAATACATAATAACAAGATCCATTAACATATAAAAAATAATTGAATCAAAAAACTTTTGAAAAAATATTTTTTCAGAACGGCCCAAGTTTCTGAAAAGTAACGTTGAACCCCAATGGATCCCAAGTCTAAGTGTGGACAAAAATTCTAAAAATATTTTAAACAATTTATGCAACACTTACGAACAATAATAATGTGTCTAGTTATAATTAAATTAACATCAAGATATTATTTTCAAGAAATCCCCCCTCACACAGAGGGCTGTTGGAAATGTAAACAATGAGTGTAAAAACACTAAATCAAGACTCCAGGCACCCTGGCCCGAAATCAGTTACCAATAATACACTATCTGATGCAAAACAGAGACTTCCAGGGAAGAAACTGCAGAACATCAGATGGTAGATTCAGAACACTACGCCTAACCACCCATAGGTGAAGACGTAAACATGGGGAAAAGAACAGAATTCATTCTGTTATTCAGCTAAAACTCCCAAGAAATTTTAGTAATAAAATTACAGATTCAGAAAATATGCCAAAAGCATGGGAGAATAGCAAGAGGGGACCTAAAGGAAAGGGAGAGAGGAAAACACTGAACAATCAGTGTAACTTGATAACAATAATGGCAACAAAATGGCTGCTGCCTCGAAAATAGGTAACTTAACATAATTTCATTAAAAAATTTTAAGTTACAGCCCTGATAATTTTCTGTCACACATTTTTCCTCTCCTCCTTCTATCCTCCTTAGAATCACCATTTCACTAATATTTATGTGTCTGGCATCATTTAAACTGAGATTTACAAGCACAAAGATCAGTCAGATGTTAACTGATGAAGGGCCAAACTAAGAATGATTAATGGCGCCAATTTCGGGACGTCCTTGACACTGCGCAGGCGCAGTAGAGGTGAAATATGGAGGGCCATTCAGGACATGTTTTCTTTGGTTTTAGATGCAAATTTTGGGGATTGGGGGGCAAAATTTGTGTTTGGCCCTATATTTTAAGAGTTAGCACCAGGTATGTCTGGGTCATTGGTACAGTATAAAAATATAAGCAATCTGTCATTTGCAGAATGAGGTCCCCAGAGGGTGAATTTGCTGATGCTATCCCATACAGTGTACCAATTTATCCTCTGGGTACCTCTTGCTGTTTCGACTTGAAACCTTGATTCAGATTGAGGTTCATAGAGGGTAAATTTAGTGATGCTACCCTGCTCTGCAGAGTAGCATAACAAAATTCACCCTCTGGGGACCTCATTCTGCAGATGAAAGTGTGCTTATTTTCAGCCCTGCATGGCGTTTACTTCTTAACAAAATTTCCACCAGAATAAATAGCAATAATATGCGATCTCACCAAAGCAAGATCATGTGTTAGGTATTCCTATTTTCTTTTTGTTTTATTAGGGTTTAACGACACATTAACAGCCGGGGTCATATCATGTCAGTGACAATTTTATGGGTGGAAGAAGCCAGAGTACCCAGAGAGAACCACCGCACAACGATGAGCAGCTGTCAGCTTTCCAACATCGTAACTCTGCACCGCAGCACAGACAGGGTTAGATTGGTTGAAGACATGTGCACCTTCGACGTGCAGTATGCCTTAGTATACAGTGTCATCGTGCCCCCATGTAGGCAATTGGGGTTAAGTGCCTTGCCCAAGGACACAACGCGGGAGCGCGAATCAGTCGCTGAAGTGGTCACTCATCCAACTACTAACCGCACTTGACGTTGCTTAACTTCGGTGAGCTGACGAGAACCAGTTACCACGGCGCCACCCTCCCCCCCCCCCCCCCCCCCCCCCCCCCCCCCCCCCAGGTATTCCTATTCATTTAGGCATAATGTCTGCAAAAATCTACTTCTTGAAAAAGAATTGTGAGAACAATGAATTTTTGATACTATTTTTAATAGTTTTTTCTTGATTCGGTCTGCATTTCACAATATCTTATTTGTGAAATCTCAACTTACTGGTGTAAACATCTTTTGATCAGATAACAATCCGGTCAAGAAAATGGATGCGTTTATGATGACAGTACTGCACATAAAAAAACAATTCAATTCCTTTTCTGCACAAATAAACCTTGAACAAGGATTTTCTCCAAATTGCCAATAATTTTGAAAATTTAACCCAAAGACCAACTCCATAAAGAAAAGTTCAGCTGATAACTCAGAAGGAAAATTTGTGCTACATGACTTAAAGAAAAGTGGCTGCATTGTAAAACATGTAACATAAGGCCCCACAAAGTGGATCTTCTGTTTCTCAGGCCATTTTTTTTGTAAAATTGCATGTGGCGGAGAGGGCATTTGCATTTTTTTTTGTATTTTTTATTTTTATCATTATTTCTTTGCTATCAAAAGTTTATGTTCTTGGTTTGTTTTATGTTTTATGCCTCATAATCAACAGAATAGCATGGGTGGTGGTATATTTCATCCCTCGAGTGCAAAAAGGTTGATTAAAGTCGAAAAAAAAATGTGATTCAAGTTGGAATTGGGCCCATAAGGGTTAAGCTACAAATCTTAGAAATAATGCAACTCATGATTTTGACCAATTCCATTCCGTTTGACAGAGCTCATTGATTGAATTGATTAAATTCCTACTGGAAAAATTGTTTGTATTGCCACCAAGTGTGGTCACACATTTTTGAGCTCTTGCTGTTTCCTGGTTTTCTATTGGACATTTTGGGATTTATCTGCTGAAAGTTAAAAAATTTATAGTAATTTATATATTTTTTATACTTACCAATGACCCAGACATAGCTGGTGCTAACTCTTAAAATATAGGGCCAAACACAAATTTTGCCCCCCAATCCCCCAAATTTGCATCTAAAACCAAAGAAAACATGTCCTGAATGGCCCTCCACACTTCACCTTTACTGCGCATGCGCAGTGTCAAGGACGTTCCGAAATTGGCGCCATTAATCATTCTAATAACCAGTGCCTGGTAAGCGCTATGTACTCAGTGGGGAGGTAAGAGTTCCCAACTCCTGGGAGGGCCATCCCAGTCTGGGTCATTGGTAAGTATAAAAAATATATAAATTACTATAAATTTTTTAACATTTTTATACTGTACCAATGACCCAGACATAGCTGAATAGTAAAAAGGCTGGAGGACCAAGGACATAGAGCAAGATGGAATACGCTCAATTATATAAAATAGAGTCATCTGACCCAGACATAGCTGAATAGTAAAAAGGCTGGAGGACCAAGGACATAGAGCAAGATGGAATACGCTCAATTATATAAAATAGAGTCATCCCCTCTAGGGAAAAAGAAGTATTAGGCCTTACATGTATCTTTCTTATTTATGATAAATTAGAAAGATACAACACCTTCCAAAATTGAGCATCATACATCCATGTACTCTATTAATATCTAGTATAATCCTTATACTAATAATTTTTAAAGTAAGCCAATAAATAAAGTAAGTCTAGAGAATAGAGACTCTTTATACTCCTTAAAAGTGTCTGAGGATTGCATAATAATGTCCGTTGACACGTGCTATATTCAAAAGCTATACTTTAAAAACTAAGACCTGAATGAATTTTTAAAACATAAACTTCTCACTAAACAACCATCCCAATAACAGCTCAGAATTACTAACTCCGGAGGAGGTATCCCCTTGTTTTCATAGAAAAACAGGTGACCCAAGGGAACACCCTCCCCCCCCCCCCCCCCCCCTTTTTCTTACCCTGGGTCAAATAGCCCAGAGCGAAGAGGGCAGCAGAACGGAGTCACTGCCGAAACAGACAGCCTACCTAGCTATAGTAGCAACTGTTAAGTGAATGACATTCTGAGCAGTAGATAATAGACCTAACAATAGAGGCCTCCAGAAATGGACTCAATATTTCTGAGATAAAAATTCATGAATGTGGATGGCTGAGCGCAATGAGCAGCCTTCAAAAATCTATAATAGCGACACTATTAATGTAAGCCCAAGATGTAGAAGAACTCTTACTTCATGAGCCGAAATCTCAAACACAACTGCTGAGTCAATGATATACCATAAGCAGTATCGATAGTTAATTGAATCCATTAGCAATAGAATGGAGCGTAACGTCCTTCTATTAGGCATCAAAGACAGAAGAAGCTTACGCCCGTAGTAATAAACAGATATCTGTTTATAAATACCTAAACTCTAACCGGACAGAGTAAAGGCCTATGCCCGTACGAAGACGGAAGGACCTTAATAACAATAGGTTCCGGATATTAATTAGGAGCCTGACTCTTATGCCAAAATCCAACCTAAATAGTAAAGGAAGTAGTGATTCCGAAACTACGAAAGTGAAAATCATCCACCGATAGTGCATGAAACTCACTGACTCTTCAGTAAAAGAGAAGCCAACAGAATTACTGTCTAAAAGGTCAGAATTTGAAAACTACTGTTTCCAGAGGCTCAAATGATTACTTAGCTAAATAAGAACCGAAGTTAAATTCCGTATAGGAATTTAATCTAATGATTCTAAGTCTATTTATCGAAGAGTTACTGACTTAGATAAAGAGACATAAGACTCAATTGTAAACTATCATAGAGTGCATAGGTATGAGGTAACATAAACCTATAACCTTAATAATAACAGGCTGCAGTAGATCTTGTCAAACAAGTATACTAAAAAGTTGCAATGACTAGTATGGAGGGATCAATAATATCAACATAGTGATCCCTACACCAACGACGGAAGAGCCTCCACTTTAGCCGCATAGTATAGCGAAGAAGAGGTTCTCCTATAGTAAGAAATCGCGTCCAAAGCTCGTCCAGTACAATGCTTACAATGCAATAAGGACCACACAACGGAATACGTGAAGGTTGAGACCTTGCGGGTTGTGATAAAGATGACACGATTTTACCCAGCGAAAAAAGATCCTCTCATGGAGGAAGATTTCGCGTTAAGTCCCACAGTAGACATCAGAGTAAATTTGCCCACGGTCTCTGTGAAGACAGAGATGCTATCAACAGAAATGTATTGTGGTTGTTTATCTTAGCAATACTTGCTGAAACAACAGCGCAGGAGGATACGCATATCCTATCATTCCATCCTAATAGATCAATAGAGCGTTAACAACATAAGCTCAGAGATCCGGACAAGCAAACACATACGTCTGCAATTGACAAGCAAGTTGTGTCGTAAATAAATTAACATTGGGCGCTCCCATTGATAGCAAATCTGATTGAATACTTGTTTGGTGAGAGTCCATTCTGACGGCAACAAGCGACCCGTAAGTGAACGGGAGTCCGGTAATATAATCAGACGACCCGGAATATGACGGACCGAAGCAGAACTTGGTGTACTATAACAAACAGAAGGAATCTTTCCATTAAATTGAATAACGGAAACGAATGAGTGCCTCCCTGGTTCCGGAGATACGCCACTACTGTCGAATTAACGGACAGGATTTGGACATGCGTTTTTGAATAATGTTCATCCAATGACATGAAGCAAGCCTAAAAAACATTATTCGGTGGAAGATAAGTGCTTGCTTAGAGACTGCGGAACCCAAAGACCCTGGCACTTCGAATCCGTTGGGATCAATATTATATCCCAACCTGTTTGACTGGCAACCGTCATAATTATAAAACTCGGATCCGGCAACTGCAGTGGCACTCTCTGAGTCAACCACCGAATGTTTGCCCCAGTCTGAATCTCTTGCTACACGAGATAGACAAGAGAACGTGTAAATCGAGCAATTCATGGATTGCTGAAAAGTTGCCGTCGAAGAGAAGCTTCTCCGAGAACGAAGCGACTCTGAGAGAGTTCTTCACCTTACTATCCACGCGCGTGGATGTAGCTAGGGCTGCGTCACGTCTAACAAACTCCAAGCAGCCACTGAAGGGCGGAGTTATACGTGAACAAACTACTGCCCTCAAAAGAAATCACATTGAGGATTATCCCGGAATTCTTTCTCTTGAAGACGTAATGATAACGCCTCAGTAAGGTGGATTACGTATGATAAAGCGTCTAAGTTAAGTCTATTAGACATCATTGTCGTTTCCAACATGGCGGTTGGAAAAGACATAGACGGCGAAAAAGATTATTTCCAGTCTTTAACCACGCCGTCTAGACGCATATGAACTCTCGGTATGCCCTGTTCTGCCAAAATAAATTAATCGTATAAATAAAAGGCAGAAATGAGCATTGTGGACAAGAAACTAAACTATCATGCTTGGTAGCAGGCTTATATATATATATATAGCGTCGATAAATAATACACATGTTCTAATGACATTATTGGACTGTGTCGGTAAGTCAGGGACAATGTCCCTGAACCGATCCAAAATTCCGTGTCCAATGACGCTATAAGTCTCTTATCCAACATCGCAGCAATGTAGTCCGAAATAACAATCACTGGAAGATAATGCCGGAAGATATGTATGGCAGCTTCCGATGCTACGAAAGGGAAAACTCGAAATCTTTCGAATCCCTTTCGCCATCCTGTCGGACCCTATAAAGTGTTTGGTCGTCCGTACCTGATGCAACCGCAGACCGCACCGACCCAGTGCCGTCAGATAATTCCTGATTCGACCAAGAAACTGTCGATTGCTGGGATGCTGCGAAAAAACTGTGCTAACTCGGATAGCACGTCCGTCACTGAGGTCTGTGGAGAAGCGGTCGTACGATGCATTGCCGCTGGAAGCTCCGTGATCGTTACCCCGTGCATACTACTAATATGCGAGCGAACGGAGTGTATAGGCCTCGTGTCCCTTGGCTACCGGATGGCGTGACCTGTTCGCTGTGGAATCACTGAATGACGAAACTGATCGGATACTCGAGGTCACGTAGCCAATGTGCGGTCGTGTGCACTGCTGTGAGGATGAGGAAGCATTATCGACAGTCTCTCGGATTGTCAATATAACGGAGCGTCCCGAGCGACGGACATATGCTCCGAATGTAAAATATCTGAACCACAACATGCGGTCCCCTATGTTGTTGGACGAGAGAGTGACCTCTCTCGCTCACAGCCCGGACGGACCTGGACAAGCCAGGAACCGGACTAACAGGCTTCCTCCGATCTGTCCTCAATCCGCCGTCACTGGGTGAGTACTAAAGTAATTATAGTGCTCGCATCACCCAATCTCCTTCCTAGACCGCAACGGACGAACCCGGCAGCCGAACCATTCGATGAACCATTCGATGAATGTACGCTACACCGGGTGAGCTAGCGAATGTCACTCCGTCGATCCTACAAGGGACCTCTTAGGCGATAGACATATTCCATGAGCTCTTCATTAACTATGACGACAGAGGCACACTTTTGAAAGACATCTCCGTAACTTTGCGAACAAGAAACCAGAAATGCTTGGTAATAGCAAGCATATAATAATAATATATATAGCGTCGTTCAATAATTCGAAAGTTTGTGTGACATTATTGGACTATGTCGGAACTGAGGGACGAAGACCCTGAACCGAACCAAAAATTTCTAAGTCCACCGACGCTATCAGTTTCTTATCCGGCATCGCAGCATTCTGGTCCGACGAAAGAACCTGTAGAAGATCAAGTCAAATGACAAACACAACAGCATATGTTGTTCCGAAAGGGAAAGCTCGAAATCCTCCGAATCCCTTTCGGTATCCCGTCGGACCGGATGAAATTTTCGGACGTCCGTACCCTCTTCCGCGGAGCGTCCCGACCCAGCATCGTCAGATAAAGCATTATGCGACAGATTCAGTTGATGCTGGGATGCTGCGATAAGCTGTGCTATTTAAGATAGCACGTCCGTCCCCAAGGCCTGTGCAGAAGCGGTCTTACGATGCATTGCCGCCGGAAGCTCCGTGTACGTTGACTCCCGCACACTTTCCTATGCGAACGTCCGGAGTCTGCAGGCCTGGTGTCCCTGGCTACCGGATGGTGTGACCTGGTCGCCGATGATTCTCTGACTGGCGAAGCTGACTGGATATCCAAGGTCACGTAGCCAAGAGCAGTCGTGTGCGCTACCATGAGAATGAGGAAGCCTTATTGACAGTCTCTCCGGACTGACTATATGTCGGAGCGTCCCGAGCGGCGGACGTATGCTCCGAATGCGAAACATTTTGTACCACAACATCTGGGGCCAGATGTTGTTGTACGAGAGAGGGGCCTCTCTCGCTCGCCGTCCGGATGGACCAGAACGAGCTATGAACCGGACTAAAAGGCTTCCTCCGTTCTCCCTCTAATCCGCCGTCACTGGGTGTGCATTCGGTTGATTTATAGTGCTCGCATCACCCCAAAACTCCTTCTAGACCGCAACGGACGAATCCCGGCTGCCGAACCATTCGATGAATGGACGCTACACCGGGCGAGTTAGCGGACGTCAAAGGCCGTCGAACCTACTAGGGTCCTCTTAGGCAATTGGCGTATTTACATGAGCACTTTTCCGCTAGCCCTTCATTAATTGTGACGACGGAGGCACACTGTTGGAAGACATCACAGATACATCACCCTAATCTTGATCGTCTGAAATAGAAATTGATAAAGTAGAGTGACCCTGCGGGGAAAGGACCGGAATGTCCAATTCCCCACTAACATACCGTGACATACGCTTCCCATGTTGTCATCGAAATCATCAGATACAGAACAGGAGCTAATGCGAGTACACTGACCACATATAGAATGATTATAAAAGTCAGAGGAAGACTTCCTCTTATTACAATTGATCAAAATCCTTTCAATGTGAAAAGAAAACAAAGTCCTGGTACTCGCACCAACCCCTGACAATCAAAATGCATAATAATAATATGATCCATTGACATAGAAAAAATAATTGAAATCAAAATATTTTGAAAAAATATTTTTTCAGAACAGCCCAAGTTTCTGAAAAGTAATGTTGAGCCCCAATGGATCCCAAGCCTAAGTGTGGACAAAAAATTTAAAAATATTTTAAACAATTTATGCAACATTTACGAACAATAATAATGTATCTAGTTATGATTAAATTAACATCAAGATATTATTTTCAAGAAATCCCCCCCTCACACAGAGGGCTGTTGGAAATGTAAACAATGAGTGTAAAAACACTAAAATAAGACTCCAGGCACCCAGGCCCGAAATCAGTTACCAAAAAACACTATCTGATGCAAAACAGAGACTTCCAGGGAAGAAACTGCAGAACATCAGATGGTAGATGCAGAAAACAACGCCTAACCACCCATAGGTGAAGACGTAAATATGGGGAAAAGAACAGAATTCATTCTGTTATTCAGCTAAAACTCCCAAGAAATTTTAGTAATAATAATTACAGAAACTATGCCAAAAGCATGGGAGAATAGCAAGAGGGGATTTAAAGGAAAGGGAGAGAGGAAAACACTGAAAAATCAGTGCAACTAAATAACAAGAATGACAACAAAATGGCTGCTGCCTCGAAAATAGGTAACTTAACATAATTTCATTAAAAAATTTTACGTTACAGCCCTGATAATATTCTGTCACACATTTTTCCTCTCCTCCTTCTCTATCTTCCTTAGAATCACCATTTCACTAATATTTATGTGTCTGGCATCATTTAAACTGAGATTTACAAGCACAAAGATCAGTTAGATGTTAACTGATGAAGGGCCAAACTTAGAATGATTAATGGCGCCAATTTCGGAACGTCCTTGACACTGCGCATGCGCAGTAGAGGTGAAGTGTGGAGGGCCATTCAGGACATGTTTTCTTTGGTTTTAGATGCAAATTTTGGGGATTGGGGGGCAAAATTTGTGTTTGGCCCTATATTTTAAGAGTTAGCACCAGCTATGTCTGGGTCATTGGTACAGTATAAAAATATTGCTGTACATATTCCTTATCAGTTGGGCATTGTTTTGATGTGACTTTGAAGAAAAAATCTTTCAACATATTTGTGTTTTTCAACAAAAAACTCTGAAATATACTGAATATTTCTCCAGTTTGAATTCTTTCCTCATGTGCAAAAGTTAATCTACATTATGTCACCTATTGTTCTGAACCAGATTGGACTGTGAAACCTATTTGCCATTCTATTCACTGCTAATGGGAGACAGCTACCTCACACCTGATGCCATTAGATTCATGAGTTTCAATTACTGACATTTAAAATCTGTTTGTTTAATTACACCTCAGATGAGCGCCGTTCAATCAACAACACAATGGATCATGTCAAGCACAGGCCTAAAGCATATGTTTTTAAAGCCTTGAAAAAACAAAGAATACTAAAGGATTTCGACTGTCGACTGTTGATCAGCTCGGACGCTCACTGGACTCTCCGTTAGCACCACTAATTACAGCCAGAATGTTATCATGTCTGAATGTGGGTAAAACCAGAAACTGGACCATCCATGTTTCTGGTGATACCTGCCAGGTGATATTGGACTTTCCAATACCTGGAATGGCTCCAACAATGAGACAAAAGAAGCCAGCAGCCAGACCATCGGCCTCTCTGGGGAGTGGTAGCACCTTTGCCCAGCCAGGCTCTGGTCCACACCCGGAGAACGCTGAGAAAATTAAGTGCAAGAAAAAGAAGAAAATCCTGTCCTCAATGCGCCGGGATGCCAAGCGCTCTGAGGATGGAAGAAAAAAGAAAGCAGAAGAATCCCGCAAAGAGAAGGAAGAGGAGATGGAAGTCAACGCCGCTAGCCGGCAGGAGAAACCTCCAACTGACACAACCCTTACAACAGACATCTCTCTCTCCAGTACCATCTCCAGCCTGGACCCCCAGGCTAAACAGGGAGATGACGAAGAAATAAGTAAGCTTGCCCACGAACTAGAAGAACAGATCTTAGGCACTGAAGAAGAACCTAAACAAACAGAAGAGGACTTGGCAAAAGCCACTCTTCGAAAGCTTGAAAGCTTTGAAATCAAATGCATGAACGACATGAAAATCATGAAAAACCAGCTGGCTGAACTTAGAAAGAAAGCGGCTGAACTATGTGTCAACGTCGATTCAGCAACATCTTTACCACAAAACAGAGCGATACCACAACCTCCATAGCCAATAATCAAGGCATCGCCACCTCCACTTCCAAAGAAGAAGCGGAGGAAACACAAAAACTAGAAAGAACAGCCGAGCAGCCACCACGAGCAGTTTGTGTATGAGAAACACCGACATCTAGCCACTCATGGGACGCACATCGCATCCCCAAGTGCAGAATCTTTTCGGATGAAAGAATACTAAAACCTGAATCTTGTTTTACCAACAACAGCTCAGATAAAGTATACCAACTAAAGGGATTAAAAATTCATCACAAACAAGCAATAAGACCAAAGCCTATTAAATGGGGTGTGAATACCAACAACATTCATGTTATCAGCACAGATACTACCATTCATTCCCCGATTACCTCAAGTGTAAACTTTTCAACTGTAAATGCCAGATTTGTGAGGAATAAGGTTCCTGATTTTGTAGAACACTGTCTGAACACATCGTCAATAACAAAATGGATTTCTGTTTGGTTACTGAGACTTGGCTAACTGATCAGGACAGTGTAATTGTTTCAGGACTTTCCTGTGAAAGATATATTTTCAAGAGTGCCACTAGGATTAATCCTAGGACTGGAGGTGGAATTGGTCTCATGTGTCGAGAGAATATACAAATTAAAACCTCAACCCAAGAAGATAAATCCTCTTTTGAATATGCCGAATGGACTATATGCTGGGCTGACACCAACATCCGAACTGTGGGTGTATATCGACCACCTTACTCCAATAATCATCCTACCTCGACCAGTGTTTTCTTTGAAGAATTTTCTGTGTACCTTGAATCCATTGTTATGCGTTGTCACCTTCTGAAAAACTCCTTATCATCGGTAATTTTAATATACATATGGATGACAACAATGACAGTAATGCTAACAAGTTTATGAACCTCTTAGAAACATCTGGTTTACAATAACATGTTACTGGGCCTACTCATACCTCTGGACACACTCTTGACCTTATCATCACCAGATGTACTAATGACTTTCAGCTTTCTGAGCCATTAATCCCATTCAGATTATCTGACCATTCATTTGTTGAGTGCACACTTGGTGTTCGAAAACCATCACTGACACGTAAAGAAGTAACACTCCAAAGATTCAATCAAATTGACATTAACAAACTTAAATGTGACATCGAAAAATCAGATTTGTGTAATTTGCAATGTGTGCTAACCTGGAAGATCTGGCAAAATCATACAACAACACATTGTCTTTTCTACTGGATGAGCATGCCCCTCTGAAAACAAAAACATTAATTATTCGTCCAAGTATACCCTGGTTTACCAATGAACTGAGAACTCTGAAAGCTAATCGTCGAAAGCAAGAGCGGGAAAGATCTAAATCTTACAATGAGGAAGCAGCGTATAAGACTATTTGTAATCAGTTCTCCAACAAACTAAAAGATGCCAGAGAATCTTACTACACAACATGTGTTGAAGCTTGTAATGGTGACAGCAAAAAACTGTTTAAAGTTGTTAAAAATCTGTGTACAGAAAAACAAAGTGTGCCATTTCTACCACACGATGATCCATCAAAGCTAGCTGATCAATTTGGCGAATTCTTCATAAAAAAATTAAATTAATTCAGGAAAAAATTAAGAACATAAATGTAGACAAAATTGACATCAAACACAGACCATCAGAAAAAGAGCTTTCAACTTTTCGACCTTTAGAAATCCACGAGGTAACCAAATTAATAAAAGAATCCTCAAATGCCTCATGTCAACTCGACCCAATGCCAACATCTATTGTCAAATCATGTGTACACTCTTTGGCTCCTGTAATCACAAAAATGATCAATATGTCTCTGCTAGAAGGATATGTGCCTGATGCATGGAAATTATCAATCGTTAATCCTCTTCTGAAGAAACAAGGTGCGGAACTTGTGTTTAAAAAGTTCCGACCAGTGAGTAACTTACTGTTCGTCTCTAAGTTGTGTGAAAAAGCCGCAATTGACCAACTAATGTTACATAGTGACATGCATGCTCCATTACCGGCCAACACATCTGGATTCAGAAAATTTCACTCGACTGAAATGGCATTACTCAAGGTTCAGAATAACATCCTCCTTAATATGGAGCCTGGAAGGGTAACATTGCTTGTTCTTTAAGACCTTAGTGCTGCTTTTGACACTGTTTGTCATACAACTCTGCTAGAGACAATGAATTCTGATTTTGGACTTAATGGTTTTGCTGTTAGCTGGCTATCATCATACCTCAAGAATAGACAGCAGCGTGTATCAATAAATGGTAATCTGTCAAAAGACTTCCATCTTGAATGTAGAGTCCCACAGGGCAGTTGCCTTGGTCCTGTTCTGTTTCTGTTCTATATTTCAAAAATGCCACTCAGGATCACCGATCCAATGTCGAGTTGTGACAACAGTTCCTCGCACCAAGGCCAACACACCTATGAAGTTTCATGACTCTAGGTTGAACCACTATCAAGTTCTCATCCGGAAACCAATTGTTGCGATATACTATGTTCAAGGTCACTGTGACCTTGACCTTTGACCTGGTGAGTCCAACATCAATAGGGTTCTTCCTCGCACCAAGGCCAACACACCTATGAAGTTTCATGACTCTAGGTTGAACCACTATCAAGTTATTATCCGGAAACCAATTGTTGCGATATACTATGTTCAAGGTCACTGTGACCTTGACCTTTGACCTGGTGAGTCCAAGATCAATATGGTTCTTCCTCGCACCAAGGCCAACACACCTATGAAGTTTCATGACTCTAGGTTGAACCACTATCAAGTTATTATCCGGAAACCAATTGTTGCGATATACTATGTTAAAGATCACTGTGACCTTGACCTTTGATCTGGTGAGTCCAAGATCAATAGAGTTCTTCCTCGCACCAAGGCCAACCCACCTATGAAGTTTCATGAATGTAGGTTGAACTACTATCAAGTTATCATCCGGAAAGGAATTGTTGCGATTTACTATGTTCAAGGTCACGTTGACCTTGACCTTTGACGTAGCGAGTCCAAAATCAATAGGGTTCTTCCCCTCACCAAGGCCAATCTACCTATGAAGTTTCATGAATGTGAGTTAAACCATTATCAAGTTATCATCCGGAAACCAATTGTTTAAGATTTACTACGTTCAAGGTCACTGCGACCTTGACCTTCGACGTAGCATGTCCAAAATCAATAGGGTTCTTCCTCCCACCAAGACCAACCTACGTATGAAGTTTAATGAATGTGAGTTGAACCACTATCAAGTTATCATCCGGAAACCAATTGTTTACGCCCGCCCGCACGCCCGCCCGCCCGCCCGCCATTCACCAAACTATAAGTCGAGTTTGACTTCGTCACAACTCGACTAAAAATGTTCACCATCATTGAATCTCACCTGCCTGATGTCCATGGTTATGCTGATGACACACAGGTCTATTTCTCTTTTTGACCATCAATCAAGGATCAAACTAAAGCTCTAGAAACTATTGAATCATGTATTTCGGACATTCGCACATGGATGGTTTCAAACAAATTAATGACAAGATGATAAGACTGAATTCTGAATAATTGGTTCACGACAACAACTCACTAAAGTTGACATCAATTCAGTGAAGGTAGGAGATTCCGCCATCAGAGCAAGTAAAAGTGTATGTAATCTTGGTGCCTTCTTTGACTCTACCATGTCTATGGACAGACATGTTACAAATATGTGTAATAAGGCTTTCAGAGGTCTATACAAAGTTAAACAGATAAGACAGTTCCTCACCAAAGACTCAACAAAAACCCTAGTTCATGCCTTTGTAACTTCACATTTGGATAATTGCAATGCCTTACTGTTCTACCTTCCACAATATCAGTACTCTCGCCTGCAGATGGTACTAAATGCATCAGCCCGAGCGGTATGTAGGGTATCACGATCTCAACACATTATTCCTGTTCAGAGGGATATGCACTGGCTGTCAGTTAAGTACAGAATAATTTTCAAAACTTTATTATTAGTTTTTAAGACACAAAACAACATGTCACCAGCCTACTTAGAACTCCTTAACACCAAGAATGTGTGTCAATACAACCTGAGGTCTGATGGAAAAATGCTGCTACATGTTCCAAAACATAGGTGTAAGACATTTGGAGATAGGTCATTCTCATTTGCAGGCCCTCACTTGTGGAATAATTTACCAGAACACCTAAAAGGACTGTCAAATGTCAACCTTTTCAAGAAAGATCTCAAAACATACCTGTTTCAAAAAGCCTATAAGTGATGTTCTGGACTGTAAGATACTGCATATATTTGGTTTGTATATTTGCACGAGCTCAGTAACATGTACAGTGCCTTAGAATATGGTTCTATATCTTCTGAACTATAATTTTGGATTTTTGGCGCAATACAAATGTGTATATTATTATTATTATTATTATTATTATTATTACTTGCATTATGGGGGGAAATTGCTGCTTGAAATTTTGGTATAGTGTATAGAGGCTTAATCATATATCAGTCTGGATAATTAAACAATTCCACTAATGAGCATTTTTGAAAACGTCCAATTATGACAATAATTCTCTATGTATTACATTTTTAGCTCAACTTTTTCTGCAATCCGTTGAACAAGATATCTGCCACATGCCATCTTGGATTTGACATAAATTGTCAACAATTCTATTGGTACACCCAACAGGCCCCATCCCTCACCCAATTTTTTTCAGATTTCAGATGTAGCTTTGGTGTGATGTCTTTTCTGTGGAAACTTGAGTGAATGATATTGCATTACTGGATCTTTCAATTCAGTTCAATCCCTTCTTGGACAAGTTGAACTGCAGTGTCACATTTAATGTGATATTTAAATTTTAAATTGGAGGTTTAGGCCTAAAAAAGTTAAAAATCTGTTTCTCAGGCCCTCTTGCATGGTCCTTTTAGATGCCGCTTGCTTTTTTATAACCATTGCAAACTTAGAAAAATAAAAATTAAATTATGTCTGATATTTTACTCAAGTTATTAAAATTGATAAATTTTTCCCCTCAGTGCATAAGGCTTTGCAATGTTTTAGGCAGCCAAGACTTGCCAAAAAAGTTATTAAAATTGATAAAATTTTTCCTCTCAGTGCATAAGGCTTTGCAATGCTCTAGGCAGCCAAGACTTGCCAAAAAACAGCAGCAAAGTCACGGGATGTGGACTGTCAAAGTGTAGCAAAAATATATAAAATTTTTTAGTTTGTTAAAGGTTAATTTTCATTTTTTTCATCAGTGTGTAGAGGGTTAAAGGGATAAACTTCAACAAACCTGCTGTGCTCTAAAGTTTCGCTTTTCAGAAAACTGAACCTCATTCCAAACAACTTCCACACCTTCCTCTGTATCCATAGCAAGAAAAGCATTATCAATACCAGGTACATCTCTCTGATCAACCTGTAAGAGAAATAATAGAGTGGAGCTGACATAATTGGATATCTCTTAACTGGATATCCTTGTTAACTGAATATAAATTTCAAACACCAAACCATTTGCCATACCTTCAATAAAAATTTGACCTGCTAATTGCATGTACAGTATGTGCAGTGTATTATCATCAAATCACCTGCAGAGTGGATATTTCACCCAAGCAATAATTGTACATGTACATTTCTTGCAAAGCGTAACGAGTACAAGAAACGTTCCAGCCAATGGAACTCCGGGTTGAACCCAGAGGTCCATTCGCTGAAACATTTCTTGTGTTTTTTGTCCGTATGGACAGAATTTGAAAGTTATAGTTTGGGTGATAACTCCACTCCGTGGGTGATTTTGTTACAATCCACTCTCCATGTACTGTATATGTAGGTTATAGAGTAAATTCCTCTTTACTGAATAAAAAGTCTGGTAACCTGTCTGAGAATAACAATGATGACAAGTAAATTACGCACATTGATAGACATTTTTTACCTTTGTACACCCAATTTTGGCATTTACTTTATTATATCTTGTTTGACAGAGCTTAATGACCTCTGTCAAAACAAAATATAATAGAATAAATACTTAATTTACCATTAGAAGATAGGAACCCAACCTAATCCTGTTAATCATATAGTCCTGTTAACTGAATATTTTGCTCCGGCAAAGTGGCTATTTAATCAACAGGGTTCCACTGTAATGGTAAATTACATGGGTGGACAGAAAATTCTGACTGGATAGCAATCTTGTCACAATCCCAGCAAAATTTTCTGTCTGCTTTCCTACTTCACCACACTAAATTATATCATATGTCAAAAAAGAAATATGAATCATTGAAGCTCAGAAATTTTTTTTTTTTTTTTTTTTATTTCACAATATTTTATTTATGGAAGTTTCGATTCACTGGCATATATGTGTCACAATCAGAATCAGATGGCCAGTGACAGAGGAAGAATTTCGAAATTTTTTGTGAGAATCAAAACAACAGAAAACGCATTTTTTTCTAGGGTCTAGAAATAAATTTGCATGAATCAATACGAGAATCAGATTGTCTTTCTGTTCCATTAAATATACATTAAGCAAAGTACAATAAGAAAAACTCTTATTTTTCATAAAATTTCAATACATGCACCCGAGTGAATGGGTTAATTAATATGGCACGAGTTTCTTGTTTCTGTTGAAGTCTATATTGGCTGCCAAGACTTCACTAGACACTACTGCTGAATCAAAGTGTTATCTCATGAGAAACAAAAAGTTAAAGTAATTCCATTTTTGAAAGAGGTAAATACAACTTAATATAGTAGCAAAGATGTTGAACATCACATTTGTATACTTTATCAGACATCATGAAAAATTGACAAAGTACAGACCGTAATTCTGGGAAAAATATACAGGCAACTTTTTTTTTATAACATGTGAAGGAACGGCTTGTCACAAAGATCCATCATACCACATTTTATTAAAATGAAATCCACTCACTGCTGAGGTATCACTACAGCTACAGGCAGATGGATGCATAGAGACAGATGGATGGATGGATGGATGGATGGATGGATGGATGGATGGATGGATGGATGACTTCAGCTTCAGTCTTTATAGAAAATAGTTTCTTTTAGTTTTGGTAATACTTCCACCTTACTCACACATTGATTCATCCAACAAAACTGTTATTATTGGTACAGTACATGTCAAAATAAGTTGTAGCATAACCACAATAAACTAAGTTTACTGCTGCTCCTGCACTGATAAGATCAGAATTTGACATCATTTTCTGGAAAGCTCTCAGTGAGAGCTTTCCAGAAAATGATGTCAGCTTCTGGCCTTATCAGTGTAGGAAGAGAAAGATACATAGTTTATAGTGGTTATCCTACAACTTATTTTCACTTGTACTGTACATGTATCTACAGGATCAACAGAATATTCGTCATTCAATACTTCCATTATTGTCTCATCTGATGATTTTAGATCATGCGGTGGTTCTGATTGTAAGTTTGTAGCTTTGGGTTCATCCTTTTTGTTTTCTCTTCTAAAGCAGTCTTTAAGCAGGTGGATCGTCAGTTAATACAGATGGAAGATTGAGGTTACAACAGTTGGCCAGGCAAAAGAGGTCTCTCAAGACAGGTGGTCTCTCATGACAGGTCCATTACAGAATAAAACAACCAAAAGGTACAAGGTCACAGCGGTCTCTCAAGAGAGGATGGTCTCTCACGACAGTGGTCTCTCAAAACAAGGTTTCACTGTACCAAAAACCAACTAATACAGACTATAGCTGTTTACCATTTGAAGAGAGTTTTTTGCATTAACAGCCCATAGAAGTGCAGTCTCCAAGTTCATGTTGGGATCATCAGCAAGCAATTTAGATACATTGTCATCAACAACTGCATGGTTCCTCTCCCATACATGTGCACCATTCTGTCATGGACTGTTTGCAGATGTGTTCAATACTTCAATGTTCATATTACCAGCTGCATCCCTAAAGTTATTGAATGCAACGAATTCTCCTCCGTTATCAGTCAAAAATCGACCGAGCCATATCAGAATCTACAGCCAAGCCACAACTTCATGAGACTACCAATAATCGCTTCTGGCTTCTTATCACTGTTGCAAGAGAAAATCGTGTGGCTAAGTCGATCAGGTGAAGGAAATATACACCAGCTTTCCATTCCTTAAGGTCCATGGCTAGTTTCATTGAAGCTCCTGGCCAACAGCATAAACACAACAGGTCTACTTGGATTTATTTTGTATTTATTACTTTCCAAAGTGTGATTTACTGGGATTTCCAGGTTTGATTATAACGATAACTTCACAAGTCAATTATGCAATCTACAATTGTGTCATGTATCCGTGCGCACAAACGAAGATGCTTTGCCATGGATGTAATGGGGACTTCATTGTATTTTGTTTTTTTAACCCTTTACCTAATATGAAAAGCAGACAACATTTGCAAAAAAAATTCTTGAATAGTTATTATATTCATTTTTTGTCTCAAAAACATCGGTTATGACACCTCATTGGAACGAGCTTGACGAGATCGTTCCAATGAGGGGTCATAACCTATGTCTCTGAGACAAAAAATGGAAAAAAATAATGAAAATTAATTGGCGTTTTTTTCGAATAGCGTTGGCTGCTTTGACCGTTACGTCAGGTAAAGGGTTAAATAATATAATTATCGTTAATAATGAAAAGTAATAAACAGAGTAATCACTTGACTGGACTGGTTACATGAAATAATTCATTCGAGGTGAGGGACTATATTGTAAAACACTTGTGCGCATTTGTGCACTCGTGTTTGTACAATGTCCCTCACCTCTCATGAATTATTTCACGTAACCAGTCCAGCCAAGCGATTATTCTCTATTTCTTGCAAATGTCACAGCTACAAGATATCTCATCCACTAAATCTAAGCATTCATGCTCTAAAACTCCAGCATCTTTCAATAATGTCTTCAGTCTATCAGATGTTGGGTGAGCAAATTGTTTGTGTAATTTATTAAGAACATTCCTTCTGTCCATTATTAATATTTCATGTTTAGATTGAGTTACTTCATAAATACAGGTTTCAGGAAGGTCCATTTCAGTGGGAGCTGGGGGGGCGTGGTGGCGTTGCGGTAACCGGTTCGTGTCAGATCACCAAAGTTAAGCAATGTCGAGCCCAGTTAGTCCTTGGGTGGGTGACCGTCTGAGCGATCGATTCAGACTCCCGCATTGTGTCCTTGGGCAAGGTACTTCATCCCGATTGTCCACATGGGGACATGATGATGCCATGTACTAAGGCGTACTGCACGTCGATGGTGTGTATGTCTTCAACCAATCTAACCCTGCCTGTGCTGCAGTGATGAATTACGATGTTGGGGACCTGGCAGCTGCTCGTCGTTGCTCGGTTGTTCTCTCCAGGTACTCCAGCTTCCCCACCCCGTAATACTGTCAGCGACACAATATGACCTTGGCTGTTAATGTGTTGTTAAACCCTAATAAATAAATAAATAAATAATTCAGCAGGAGTTATCCTGAGGATGTACACTGAAGATCAACGGCATTGCCAAAGATACAGTATAGCCACAGTGGAATGGTCACTTTCTACAGGTGGGCAATATTTCCACGGACGCAATAATATTAGATTCCAAACGCTAATTATAGAAATAATCATCAAAAATTTAATTAATGAAGCACCGGGTACAACCCGGTGCTTCATTAATTAAAATTTTGCTGATGATGATTTTTATTACCTGGTAAATGCTTGCGTGGACATCACTGCCCACACGAGGATTACAACCAATCCACGGCAACTGTACTGTAGATGCTCCATCATGCTCCAAATCCCAAACAATCCTTGAATGTTTTAACGAAGGTGTTCCCAGTTGAAGTGGTATATCACTATCATATCTACATCATTAGTAATGGGACATTTAACACCCGCTAGTTCACATGAAAATGTTATTTTCTCCTTGGAAGCAAGTCTTTTTCCTCCACCAAAGCGAAAAGTTTCTCCACTGGGGGTTTAGTGTTCAACCGATGATCGGAATCAGCTACCACAATCAGCCGATTGTGGGAAATCGGATGACAATGGCAACGGCTCCTGGAACATCGGTTCAACCGATTGTTGCTAAACATTTTGTGATGATTCATTAACAGCATTTTATTATCTCCTGCAATTTTTCAATTGTTAATGTAAAATGATTTCAATGATACCATTCAATAGAGTTGAGAAAGAACCACAATGTGTATTTTAAATCTCTCTAGATGCCCCTTTAGATGCTCCGAGAGCCATGTTTACTGCCCACGTGTGAGCAATTGGTAATTTTACTACAACCCCAGAAAACGAAGTTTAACACTGTGAAAAATGTTCAGTTTAATGTAGTTCTTTGGAGCCTTGACTTGTCTAGTAGCGCACGTTATTACAATCGGAATCAGCATCAGAATTGACCGTTTGTGAGCTCAAATAACCGGTCAGCGACCATTTTTGATAATCGGTTGAACACTGTAGGGTTTCTAGTAAAGTGTGCTGCCTTCTCAGGTGACAAAGAATCCAAGAATGTATTCATCCAAATAGTCCCTGCTACAGTTGAGCTACATGCACTGTCTAGAACTGCACAGTTAGTTTCTGTCACAATTACTTGGGAGTTCTTTAGATATGTTTCCAGTAAAAAGAACTGCTCGGAAACCAAATCTTTCTTTTGAAGATTAGCTGTTGCATAAGCTCTATTCATACATTCATAAGAGTCAGGGCAAGATCTTGCAAAATGAAAGATTGGCTCATAAATTTTGTATTGGAGGGGTCTCCAATCATGACATGATGAATATTTATTTATTTATTTATTGGTGTTTAAGGTCACATATTTATGCACAATGGCTAATCATGATCGTGACAGTTTTACAGGTGGAGGAAGCCAGAGTACCCGGAGAGAACCACCAAGCAATGACAAGCAGCTGCCAGCTCCCCAACATCGTAACTCCGCACTGCAGCACAGGCAGGGTTAGATTGGTTGAAGACATGCGCACCATCGACGTGCAGTACGCCTTAGTACACGGCGTCATCGTGCCCCCACGCGGGCAATGGAGATGAAGTGTCTTGCCCAAGGACACAACGCAGTTGCCGCAGGTGGGATTCAAACCGAGGACCTCTCGGCTTGCAGCCTGCACCTCTACCAACTGAGCCACCGCGCTCCCATGACATGATGAATTGGTTCTCCTTTGAGTTAGTCAATTAAATTTTCAGAATACAAATTACAAATGTTAGTGCAAAACCTTGGTCTGCTACCATGAAAAGATAGCAGAGTTCACCTATTTGTACTCAGATCCTGTCGCTCTGATCCTGATGCCTAATTGCTTATTGTCGCTCTATTATTTCACTTCATGCGCTCTTATTTCACTCACTCACAAAAGTCCATATTTACATCTGAAGTCGCACGCTGTTACGTTACACCACCTATCAGCTCTCCCATAGTCACGCACAGAATAAATGTGTCATCGGCTCTTCACATACAGAAACACAGAGAATAAACATGTAACACAGGACACCATGCAATCTGATAGACCACTGACTGAAAGTTTTCTGGTGCTTTTTTTTTTAAATTTTTTTATTGAAAGGGTAAATATTGCAGAATAACAGTTAATCCACACCATTCTGCTTCAGATGTACTCCACTGTACTCTTTCTTACAGTTAGAACTAGAAGTCCTGTCACCAAAAGTGCGCTTATCTAGGCTTAATTGCGCGTTGGAATTGCACGCAATTGCCATATCGAATGGTATCCAAAGCACGGCAGGTTCTCCTGGTTACTCATAGCAAACACATGAAATGTTTCTTCCAATGGACCTCCGGGTTACCCGGAGGTCCATTGGCTGAAACACTGCTTGTGCACAGGCCATATGTACAGATTTTGACATCTTTACTTGGGTCATAACGCGTACATTAACGTGCATATCAACGTGCGATTTGTGCGCATTTCATGACAGGACTTTTAGTTTTAACTGTAGTTTCCAATGAAATAATGTGAAGTGGCAGAAAAACTAGTGCTGAGAATTGTAATTAAAATTTTCTTACTGTTACCCTTATGACTGTTACATTATCAGGTGTACGTGTGTCCCCACATTTTCTAACTGGACTAAATTAAAAAAATTTCTTGCTGCTCCAAGTAAAGCAACCTCAACTAGCTTATTCCAGAAACAGGAACATCAATAAATCTTTGCCTGCTAGAGGCAGAGTCTTAAATGTACGTTTACTGGGCTCAAATTAACTGGAGTCATATTGCAATTTTCGAATCAATTTTCAACGACAGCTAATCAATTTCACATGACAAAAACATATAATAGGAAATGCTAATCAACATTTATCCAAGTTAATAAACTGCTATTCAATTTTTAAAAATTAAATTGACCCTGTATGTTTACGGCTCTTGTTAAACTCAAAATGTACCAATACGTTGTCTTCTAAGTACTGATGACTTATTGATGCTGCTAGACTCATGAATTTTTCATCAAATCATGTAATGTAATGTCTGCTTAACAGCAGTCATGGATTGATTTCATGAGATATTGGCCAATATGATGTATATGTAATCCTGGCTGTTGGAAGTGTCATTAAACCCAAAATAAATGAAAGTGTCAATGACACTGTAGCTCAACTTGACAAACTTGAACTTGGTTAGTTATAAATGAAATTGCTAACTGGAAGATCATTGGCTCCAATGTTATTTGGAGAAACTTTAACATAACAGGACTGTGTGTGCACAACGTCAGAGCAATCCATGCATTTTTAAATGTAAACTGTAGGGTGGGCAAAAAGATGAATGTTGATACACAAATGCTGTAAGTTTAAAAAGGTCTTTGTAAACTGCAACTTTTTTCACAGAAATGAATGCTAATCGATAGCTCTTATCTGGTGGTCTCATCTAATGAACACCCCAAGTTCTAAAACAATCCTGTGATAAATGCGTCCTGAGGGCCATATCAAATAATGTGGATGCACAAATGCACAAAATTCAAAGGTCGTTGCTAACAGCAACAGTTTCTGATGGAAATGGAAATGAAAAGAAAATCAATAGCTCCTATCTTGGTCACCCTGAATAATCATACTACATTTTCAAAACAACCCAATAATGAAAGTGGTCTCTGCGGTGTGCTAAAGGAAAATGTTAATGCACAAATGAACAAGGTTTGAGGGTCATTGGTAGTAGCAATTTTTTTTCTCTCTTTTTTTGGATGGACATTCATAAATATGCCCTGTTGGGGAGTGAAAAATATAAATTGCTGCACAAATGCACTAAGTTCAAAGGTTGGTTCTAACATCATTGTTTTTCATGGAAGAATCAATAGCTCCCATTTAGAGGTCACCCCGAACCCGCATACCAAGTTTCAAAGCAATCTATTCATAAATGTTACAAGCAGGGCATGCCAAAGGAATGTGTTGATGCACAAATGCATTCATTTTAAATGCCATTGCTGACGGCAAAGGTTTTTTATGAAATGCAAGTAAATCCATAGTTCACATCTAGAGTTTACCCCAAACATGCACTAAATTTCAAATTGATCCATTCATAAATTCACCCTGCAGGACTTGCCAAAGGAAAATGTTGATGCGCAGATGCAATGAGTTCAAAGGCCATTGCTAACGGCAATGTTTGTCCAGAGAAATGAAAACAAGAGGCCCCACGGAGCCTGAATCGCTCATCTTGAACACAATATAAACAGATTCGAAGAATGAATCTACATTAAGCAATCCATCTCCATAGGCTACACGGTCAATCCTTGAGTCCCTCAGGAGTGACAAACATAATCCAAACATCATGCATTTTCTTCAGATGATCATAATGTAAAATGTAGAGCTCCCCTATGAAGCCCCTTGATACAACCTATGTGCATTAATCTTAGTTACATACTCCGAGGTGCCAAATAAGAGTGTCGACATGCTTATTAATTTTGCTGAAAAATTCCTTGCCATCACTGTTATTTGGTATTGAGACATAGAGCAAAAATGCCATCACTGTTATTATTTTCAGACCAAAATCTGAGCCATCACTGTTATTTGGCCATCACTGTTATTTGGCACCTCAGAGTACCTCTAGAGGGCACTTAATACAAAATTTTTAAATCTTCAGCAAAATGGGCAATTCCGGCAACCCATATGGAGCCCAAATATTAACCCAGGCTCTCGATTTGAACACAGTTGAATCTGACCTCCCCAGAGATGTTGTGTACCAAATATAAAAGCATTCTGACTGTTGGATCTGAAGAAAAGAAATTTTAAAGAAATTTCTTCATACTGCACTAAGTTAAAATTTGGGCTACCATAGCGAGCCCAAATATTACCCTATGGATCCGATTTGAACAAACTTGAATCTGCCCCCCTAGAGATGTTGTATGCCAAATATGAGAGCATTCTGACTTGTGGATCTGAAGAAGAAGATTTTTGAAGAAATTCCCTCATATTGTACTAAGTTAAATTTCAGGTTCCCATATGGAGCCCAAATATTAACCCAGCCTCTTGAATTGAACAAACTGGTCTCTCCCCCTCCCCCCCCCCCCCCCCCCCCCCCCCCCCCCACCCAGAGATGTTGTATACCAAATATGAAAGCATTCCGACTGGTGGATCCGAAGAATATTTTTAAAGAAATTTCCTCATACCGCACTAAGTGAAAATTTAGGCTACCATAGCGAGCCCAAATATATACCTAGGGATCTGATTTGAACAAACTTTAATCTTCCCATCCCCCCCACCCCCCAGAGATGTTGCATACCAAATATGAAAGCATTCTGCCTGGTGGATCTGAAGAAGATTTTTAAAAATTAACCCCCATATTGAATCCGTAGGAAGCCCAAATATTAACCTAGGGTCTTGGTTTGAACATTCTTGAATCTGACCCTCATACCAATGATGTATACTAAACATTAAAAGATTCTGACTGGTGGTTCTGAAGAAGAAGATTTTTAAAGAATATTCCCCATATTACCCTATGTTAAAACTTTGGGCTCCTATATTGAGCCCAAATATGAACCAATAGGCTTTATTTTAACAAACTTGTATCTGACCCCCCTATGAGTGCTGTATGCTGAATATCAAAAGATTCTGATGATTGGTTCTGGAGAAAAGATTTTTTTAAATTTTTGCAAATATGCTGACTCAGCATTGTTTTCAATGCCCATTACAGAACACCCTAACATAACCAATGCTAATTTTTGTTTACCATTCAGTTCTACTGGTCCTAAGGATACTTCATACCAAATAACAGCTCTCTGTTTCATGTGATTTTGGACATATGGGCATTTGAAAATATTTCTATTTTTAGCTTCCAGGGTTCCCATGGGGATGCGGAATTTTTTTTTGGCATGTGTCAAGTACTTATGATCCAATAATACCACATACCAAATTTGGTTCAAACCGGACCATCGGTTCAGAAAATAGAAATTTTGGGTGGGGCCAAAAATCTTATCCCTCCCATTACAAAGTCAAATATCGCTTCACGCACTTCGTTTGATCTACACCTCAAAAGGAAGCTCCATAGCAAATATCAAGTCATTGAACACACTGGTTCATGAGAAGATTTAAAAAAATATTTTTGGAGCATTTTCCCCCCACTTCCTCCCTATGGGGCTGAGCATGTTGAGTTGAACCAAAATACAATGCCCCTTCGGGACCATCACTCACACAAACTTTCACTTGACTTGGCCCAGTGGCTTTGGAGGAAAAGACCAAAACATGGTGTTGACGGACACCGGACGACGGACGGATGATGGACAACGGACAGAGAGCGATGAGATTAGCTCAGCTTGACTTTGACAAATGAGCTAAAAATTGTTTGTTCATGGCACCAATAAAAATCTTTGGAACTCCCTGCTACAGACCTGTAGTCTTGAGAGGGTTAAATTAAAGACATGTACACAGGAATCAGATAAATGTTTTCCAGTATAGAAAGGGTTCATTCAACATGAAATAGTCCATCATGAGAGAAAAAAATCTTTGGAAAAAAACACACTGGAGTCATGAGAGGGTTAAATTAAAGATATTCAGACAGGAATGGGATCAATATTTTTCCAAGGAACCAGAAAAAAATACATCTACAGTACTGAAAGGGTTTTTTTTGTTTGTTCATGGCATCAATAAAAATCTTTGGAACCCACACTGCAGTCTTGAGAGGGTTAAATTAAAGACATGCATACAGGTATCAGATGTTTTCCAGCATTGAAATGGCTCATTCAACATAAAAAAGAATCTTCCTAAAACAAACAAAAGTCCCACAGAATTGACAGATTGGAACAGATTGGAATAACAAGATAAAATGTTCATAACAGAATTTATGTTAATTTAAGAACAATATGTCAATCAAAAAGTTCTGTGAATGAAAAATCCTCCAGGATAAAACTACTGCAAAAATGCTGACTCATCATTTTTTCAATACCCTCTACCTGGCACCCTGATTGAACCGGTGGCCTTTTTTTTTAACAAATCCCTTCTTCCGGTCCTAAGGATGTTTCATACCAAATACCAGTTCTCTGTTCCTTCTGGTTTGGGATATATGGGCTTTTGAATTTTTTTTGTTTTAGCCCCTGGGGTTGTCACAGGGCTGTGAAAAAAATTTTTTTAGGCATCAATCAATTACTTAGGACCCACTTAAACTACATGCCTAATTTGGTTGAAGGTGGCCCACCGGTTCTTGAAACAGAAATTTTGGGTGGGGCCAAAAATCTTACCCCTCCCATTACAAAGTCAAATATTGCTTCATGAACTTTGTTTGAACAAACTTGATTCTACACCTCAAAAGGAAGCTCCATAGCAAATATCAAGTCATTGTACATACTGGTTCATGAGAAGAAGATTTTTAAAATATTTTGGAGCATTTTCCTCCACTCCCTCCCTATGGGGCTGAGCATGCTGAGTTGAACAAAAATGCAATGCCCTTCGGGACCATCACTCACACAAACTTTCACTTCAATTGGCCCAGTGCCTTTAGAGGAGAAGACAAAAACATGGTGTTAACAGAAGGCGGACGGACGACAGACGGAGAGCGATGAGATTAGCTCAGCTTGACTTTGTCAAGATGAGCTAAATGAAAGTGTCAATGACACTGTAGCTCAACTTGTTAAGACATGTACATGTACAGTATGTGACACAGCAATGACAAACATCTAGGTAATGACCTGATAACAAAGGTACATTTTAAGTACTGTAACGGTCTCTACATAAATATTGACCGTAGCCTGTAACAAATGTATAGGTAAAGTATTGTAAAGGTGGGTGACAGTCAGATGCTAAACTAGAAAAGAAATCTTTGAGTCCCAGAGTTGGTCTGACTGAACTCCAAAATATTTGTTCTCATTGCACAGTGATAACAAAGGCACCCCAAAACACACTCGTTCATGTCCCAAGGTGAAAACAAAGGTACCCAAGAAGTTTTGTGAAGATCAGTTCATAAATACAAGCTGCATAGAAGTTGTAACAAAAAACTGATTGGACCTAATTTCGGTACAAAATATCCACTGGCAGCCATCTTGAATTTTGGACCGCACCCAGAAACACTCGTTCCCGTCCAAAGGTGATAACAAAAAAAGGTACCCCAAGAAGTTTTGTGAAGATCGGTTGATAAATACAGACTCTAGCCGGAGCTGTATTGACATGTGCACTTACAGTGTATAAGTAGCACTGAATAAATCAAAGTTCATCTAATTTGCATAATTTCTGCATGAGAAAAAAACCCGTACTATATGTGATGTATTTCATGTTACTAAACATTCATAAAATTTATTCAAATCAGAACTTTCATACAGAAGTTCTGTACAAAAGACTGATTGCACGAATTTTGGTACAAAATGGCTGCTGGTGGCCATCTTGAATTTCGGACCATACCCCAAAACACTCGTTCTCATCCCACGGTTATAACAAAGGTACCCAAGAAGTTTTGTAAAGATCGGTTCATAAATACGGCCTCTTGCCTGAGCCGTATAGACGTTGTGTACAAAAAACTGATTAGACCTAATTTCGGTACAAAATGGCCACTGGCAGCCATCTTGAATTCTGGACCGCACCCAGAAACACTCGTTCTCATCCCAAGGTGATAACAAAGGTACCCAAGACATTTCGTGAAGATCGGTTCATAAATACAGACTCTAGCCCGAGCCGTATTGACATGTGTACTTATTGTGTGTAAGTAGCACTGAAAAAATCAAAGTTCATCTAATTTGCATAATTTCTGCACGAGAAAAAAACCTGTACTGTATGTGATGTATCCCATGGTACTAAACATTCACACAAAAAATTATTCAAATCAGCGCTTTCATATGGAAGTTCTGTGCAAAAATCTGATTGCACCTAATTTTGTACAAAATGGCTGCCATCGGCCATCTTGAATTTCGGACCACACCCAAAAACACTCGTTCTCGTCCCACGGTGATACCAAAGGTACCCAAGAAGTTTCGTAAAGATCGGTTCATAAATACGGCCTCTAGCCCGAGCTGTATTGGCATTTGCACTTACAGTGCTGAAATTAACACTAAATACATCAATGTTAGTCTAATTTGCATAATTTACGCACGAGATAAAAACACGTATTATATGTGATGTATCCCATGGTACTAAACATTCATACAAAAAATTATTCAAATCAGCGCTTTCATATGGAAGTTCTGCGCAAAAATCTGATTGTACCTAATTTTGTACAAAATGGCTGCCAGCAGCCAACTTGAATTTCGGATCGGACCCCAAAACACTTGGTCTCGTCCCACAGTCATAACAAAGGTACCCAAGAAGTTTCGTAAAGATCGGTTCCTAAATACAGCCTCTAGCCCGAGCCATATTGAATTGTTGACGGACAGACGGCCAGACAGACGACAAACAACTGTCCATGGCATAAGCTCAAATTTGGCTTTGCCAAAGTTGAGCTAAAAATCAAAAACTCCTATCTAGAGGTCGCTCCAAACAAGCACACCATGTTTAACATTAACTATGCTGTGTTCCAAAGGAAATTGTTGACAGACAAAACAGCAAAGTTGAAGGTTGTTACTAATGGCAACATTTTTTGACAGAAATGGAATATGGTCTATAGCTCTCATCTGGAAGTCATCCAAAACATGCACACCAAATTTTAAACCAATCCATTCATAAATACACCCTGCAGAGTGTACCAAAGAAAAATTTTGATTGCTAACAGCAACGTTTCTTGGTGGAAATGAAAGAAAACCAATAGCTCGCATCTAAAGGTTGCATCAAACTAGCACACCCAGTTTCAAAGCAATCGGATCATGTGATCTGCGCAGTGTGCCAAAGGAAATTGTTGATGCACAAAAGGGCAAAGTTGAAGGTCACTGTTAACCACAATGTTTTTGACGGGAATGAAAGAAACTCCCATCTGGAGGTCAATCCCAAAAACAGACCAAGTTTCAAAGCGATCCATACATGAATGTACTTTGTAGGGCGTGCCAAAGGAAAATGCTGATGCACAAATGCACTAAGTTTGAGTGTCGTTGCAAACGGCAACTTTTTTAAGAAAATACAAGAAAATCGATATTTTGGAGCATTTTCCTCCACTCCCTCCCTATGGGGCACCCATCTAGAGGTCACTCCGAATAAGCAAAGCAAATTTCAAAGCAATTTGATAATAAATGCGACCTGTGCAGTGTACCAAAGGAAATTATCAACATCCAAACAAATAAGTTGAATGTTGTTGCCAACGAAAACATTTCTTGATGGTAATGGCACACTTAAATTTAAAAGTGATCCATCTCATGAATGCAGGGCATGCCAAAGAAAACAAGGGCTGAAACAGTTACCCGACTAATCGACCTCAACTCGATTTTCAGAAAAGTGGGCTCTGAAATCCACCAGTGGTTGTCAGCATATAATGTTGTAAAATTAGTCTGACATAATAAAAACCTTGAGATAATTGAATATCTTTGGATTACATAGTGGGGAAAATCTCATAGAAGCGCTTCAAAAACACACATCAAGCAAGCCCACCATGTTGTTCACACCCTTTGATGTAGCCCATAATTGACAGTCCGACTCAGTTGTATTCAACATGGCATGGCAGCAAAACAATCAGTAACGGCACTTTTCATCCTGATTGTTCAAAGACCATGTATATTTCAGCGAGCATCCTCTGATGCCCTTTCAAAATATGCAGGCCTTTAAATTCATTTATTTAGGGAACACCATTTTTCCCTAATTTGGGGACATTAAAACCAGAAATAACAGTTTTATCCTGTCATATTTGCCTTTCTTTGTGTTTCTATGGTTATATTATGATGGAAGTTATTCTAAAATGCAGAATTGGCACAGACAGGCACAGAGAATTTATATATTTTTCTTGATGCCTTCACACCTTCATTTGGGTGTGAAATTGCGGTAATCTGAAGGCCTGAAATATGACCTCAAAAGCAATACACAGTACTGCAGTGTGAAGTAATCTTTTTCGCCATCGATGGTTTCTCTTCATTTCAATCAACTCCTGTGGGTATCCCCAGTATTGTGGTCACAGAACATCTATCAAAGTCGTTGAGGTCTCACCAACAAGATCGCTACTAAGACCTTGGCAATGCCTCGAATGTAACAGACAGTCTCATCGATAGTCCCGGGAATCACCAGGCCAATCTGTCACTGTTCAGTATCGTCGCTGGTGTCATTCGTCAATTGGCAGGCAAGAGTGGGAATTGTGCAATACTTTATAGTGGATTGATGAGACTCCCTCTATTCATATTACCGTATTTACTCTATGTATTGCGACACACATTTTTTCCAGAAAACTATATTTTTTTTATGCTCCAAAGTTTGGGACATTCAGGAGATTTGTTTCCAATTGGCCCATCGCTAGTAGCAGATGACACTCATAAAAAAATTTTTTGATTAACTAAAAATTTTCATTTTTTGCTTCCAAAACATAGCTTATGATCCCTCATTGGAACGAGTGCAATGTGCTCGTTCCAATGAGGGATCATAAGCTATGTTTTGGAAGCAAAAAATGAAAATATAAAAAAAAATTGGACGGCGATTTTCGTATATAGTGATGGAAAAAGAATCACACACAACTTTATTCAGCATCAAATCAGGACCAGGCTGTGTTTCCCCATTTTCTAAGAATTGGGACACATGTGAAAATAATTATTTTTAGCTGTCCCAATACATAGAGTAAATACAATAATTTGCAATTATTTACTTCAAAGCAACAACTGGTGCTTTGCAAAAAAAATAACTGCAAAATAATTCTTTTAAAGCTCTATTGTAGCATAGATATTCCAATTTATTTTGTAGCTATTGGGTGGGATGGGGGGGGGGGGGGATAAAATATTGATAATTTCCATCAGTTATCACAGTATGGCCCTGCATGTCAATAATGAACATGAAATAAATTTAATTGTTAAAAAACAAGAAAGAGTTGGAATTTCAATGGATTCAGATATGATGTACAGTAGAATCCTGTTAATTGAGTATCCATTGTGCCAGTGAAAATTATTCAATTAACAGGAGTATACAATTAACAGGGATTTGGTCAGTTTCCTGTGTTCTGGAGGTAAACTGAGCATTTATTCTATTATATCTTGTTTGACAGAGCTCCTAGAGCTCTGTCAAACAAGATATAATAGAATAAATACCTGTATTGGATGAAGTGAGGCCAAAAAGGTTAATAAATAAGGGGAATTTGGTGCGTGTCACAGTCATTTTTTCGACATTATAAAAATTTATATACAATTAACAGGAGTTTACTTTACAACCCATATGCAATTAACAGATCAAATTTGTACTGAAGGTATGGTAAATGGTTTTGTGTTTGAAAATTATATTCAATTAACAGGGATATACATGTACAATTAAGAGATATCCAATTAAGTGGGCTCCACTGTATCTGTATTCGTTAAATTTCAATCCTTTTTTGTTTGATTAATTTGAAGTGGCCCGACATTGGAAGTCACAGAGTGCATTCATTCAGATTGTTTCCAGTCATTAAATGTCTTGAAAACAGCTTGAATAAACACACTCTAAATACCACAAGACCAAAAAGGCTTTTAGGCCCTTCACATTTCGGTCTGTCGTTTTACAGCCTTGTGTGTTGGTGCTTTTGAAAACTTGAAAGCATCAGTACATGAGGCTGAAAAGAAATAGGCTAAAAAGGAAAGCGCTGAAAAGTGCATAGCACGCAAATCGAAAATGTCAAGTTTGTCCTGTGTGAAAACTGATAACAATGTTAGCAAGTAAGGCTTGCAGATCCAATTATTACTCAGTTTAACCCTTTACCCAACGCAGACGATTTCAAAATTTATTATTTTAAATATCATTTTTTAAATTTTTAAAAAAAATTTCAAGAAAACCATATCATGAGACCCCTCTTTGGAACGAGCTCGACGAGCTCGTTCCATAGAGGGGTCACATGATATGGTTTTCTTGAAATTCTTCGAAAAATAATATTTTTTTCAGCTGCGGAATTTGCATATTACGCGGGTGGATGTGGGCGATTCGTTGGGTAAAGGGTTAATGGTCAAAACCCTGATCAACTGTAGCAAGTTGGCACCACGGATAGGAATTAGTGTCCGATGCTAGGACGTGATGTGATGCTACATTCTTCAGGAAATATTTTTCTGACACCTAATCGTTGTAGAACTGGATCATCCATGCCACCAAGGATCGGTATTGTGACTACTGCCAGTAAGTACTGTAATCTGCTTGACTAATTTTTCACCTGGATTTCTCCTAATTGGTCCATATTTTTCTGCAATTACTGGCTTTCTGAATGTGAAAGCCTACATAAATATCACTGTGAAAAACCTCAAAATATTTCTCAGATTCAACAAAATGGGGGTTTGTGGACCCTGGAATTTACCATTTTCCTACCATGAGCCGAACAATGGTCGACCCGTGGTACCAATGACTCTTGAGGAACAATTAATGGGGCTCATTATAATTTTATTTACTGAAGGAACATCCCGACTAGTTGACTTTTGAGTCGATTACTGCTGGCGACTAGACAACTTCCAAAAATAGCTAACCATTTCAACACTAAAGGAAAATATTGATGCACAAATCAACAAAGTTCAAAGGTCAAGGTAACAGCAACATTTTTCAATGGAAATGAAAGAAAATTGATAAGTCCTATCTGGAAGTCACCTCGAACATGCATACCAAGTTTCAAAGTGAACCGATGATAAATGAGACCTGTGCAGTGTGCCAAAAGAAATTGTCAATGTACAAAATGGGTAAGTTAAATATTGTAGCTAACGTCAACGTTTTTTGATGGAAATGGAAGAAAATCAATAGTTCCCATCTAGAGGTCACCCCAAACAAGCATACCACGTTTCAAAGAGATCTGACCATAAATATGCCCTGTATGGCATGCCAAAGGAATACTTGTATATTGAAACTAAGTTCAAAGGTCGTTGACAGAAATGGAAGAAAATCAACAGCTGTCATCTAGAGGTCACCCCAAACAACTTGTGACAAGTGCAACGCCGATCGCCAGCGATCAGACAATCGCCCCCCATGGTAGGTGGATTACTGTGAAATATATTGATATTTCCTCAATAAAACCCAAACAAATATCGATATCAAAGGAACAACTCAACAAACTAGTCCCAATATTACCCATATTTCTGTGGTTGTACTGGAAGCGTCCAAATACCTGCAAAAAATTAAATAAGGCTAACTTGCATAATGTATGCGCAAGAAAAAAAAACCTGTATAATATGTTATTTATCTTATGTTCCTTCCTTTCAAATCTGAAAATTTGAAACAAAAGCATGAAAGCATCTTTCAGATACAGGTGGTAGCAGTACACAACATAATACGCACAAAAATATTACCCAAGAAAAGGGTTAAGGAAGGCTAATTTGCATAATTAATGCACAAAAGAAAAAACCTGTGTGATATGTTATTTATCTTATGCTGCTAGACCTCCATACCAAACTTTATTGAAATCGGAAATGGCACTCAGAAGCTCTGAGCGTATAAAAAATTACACGCAATTTCCAACAAAATGGCCGCCAGTTGGACATCTTTAATTTTTTTGCAAAAAAATTGTCGTGCATCAATTTTTCCTAATGCCCCATCAAATCTCAAAATTTTAAACAAAAGCGTCAAAGCATCTCTGAGATTCGGGTGGTAACAGAACACAACATAATACGCACAAAAATATTACCCGAAAAAAAGGTTAAGTAAGGCTAATTTGCACAATTTATGCACAAAGAAAAAACCTGTATGATATGTTATTTATCTTATGCTGATAGACCTCCAAACCAAAATTACTGAAATCGGAAATGTCGTTCAGGAGTTCTGAGCATATAACGAAATACACGCAATTTCCAACAAAAATGGCCGTCAGTTAACCATCTTGAATTTTTTTTTTCATCCTCCTATTATGTGTCACCAATGGTATAAAAATGAAAGTACAGCGTTGAAGCATATAGGAGATACAGGTGGTAACATAAATGAGGACAGACAGACGGAGTGCAATCCAATAGTCCCCCAAAACAGTAAAACCGTGGGGGACTAACAAGCACACCAAGTTTCAAAGCGATCTGATCATAAATGTGCCAACGGTTGTTTCCAAGGGCAACGTTTTTCAACAGAAATAGAAGAAAATCGATAGCTCCCATCTACAGGTCACCCCAAACAAGAATACCAAGTTTCAAGGGGATCTGATTATAAATATGCCCTGTAAGGCATGCCAAAGGAAATAATGGACGTACGTACACACATACAAACATACATACGCCAATGGACTAGGTTACTCAACCAGCCCTAATTTTATGATTTTTTTTCTGAAATTGAAAAACAGAAAAAACAAGAAAAATGTTACTAAGGTAACACATGCCCCCCCCCCCCCCTCCCACCCTGACCTTATGGACCTGGCTGTGGTGTGTGACACATCCACCCATTGTCCTTTATAATTGAGCGAAGTTAGATGATTGTAGCCCTAATAGTTTTAGAGTTATGCTTGAGACAAGATTTGTGACCCTGAACATATGAAGGTCAATTGTGACCTTCACCTTGCAGATGCGGCGGAAACTATTATACGCGAAACACCTTCTGACTGTCCTTAACATTTGTACAAAATTTAACAATTGTACTATGATTCGTTTCTGAGTTATGGCTGAGACACGAATATTGACTGATTTTTAGTGTGACCTTGAAATGTGGCCTTGACTTTGAAGGTACGAACCCGGCTATGGTGTGTGACATATCCTCCCATGGTCCTTTATAATTGTGTGAAGTTTGATGACTGTGGCCCTAACAGTTTTCGAGTTATTGGCTCGGACACACACACACACACACACACACACATGGACACACGCACACTTCAATCACTATACGCCACCCGACTTAAGTCGGGGGGCATAAAAACGTGAATGGTCACTTACAACGATGACACAAGGCGGTTTTTCAGTATACTGATTATTATCTGTACAATTTTCAATACCGTCATCGATACTGGTAAATTAAATCATAATCATAAACCATAGTACATGTATGCAAATATCAACTTGTATATCACGGTTTACAGAAAGTGAATTTAATTCACTGGTGCAGATTATTGTTGATTTAAATTTGGGCCTTTTTCCTTTTTACCACCCTGTCTGCCCAGGGCCAAGTCACCCCCAATACATCAGGTCAATTTGCCCCCAAGAATTGATTCATAATAGAATAACATTAGCCTGGTCTAATTAATATGTAATTTTATTTAGGAAGACTAGAACATTTATAACAAAATTACATTTATAACAAAATATACATAAATACATTCCACATGAATAATGCTACAGGTTTTCTCTGAAATCTTGTTGTTAACTTATCTTTGTTTTTTACACTATTCAAAAAAAGTAGGGGATATTTAATGAAAGTGAAATATACGAACAAAAATATTTATATTTTCATCAAAAAGACTGTTGAGGCATTGCACTATTAAATCTGGTGAATGATTTCAGCGATAGTTGGGTGTCTGACAAGCAAACATTCCATGCACTCAGCTGTTGAAGACATGGATGGTCAATCAGAGAATTTACCACATTCAGTCCAAGACCTCAAAACCTTGTAAATCCTACTTGGTTCGCGAGACAAGCACAGATCCGACATGGCATACTCCTCACCAAATGTCCAATATCAGCTTGACTGATGTTATTCCATTCTTCCTGCAGTGCGACGAGTTCCTAGGCATTGGTAGGTGGATGTTGGCGTTGTCGTAGGTACCTGCCAAGCATATCCCAGACGTGCTCGATTGGTGAAAGGTCCGGACTTAGTGCTGGCCAAGGCAGTGTAGTGATGTTCTACTCCTGGAGGAACTCTGTAGTGACACGGACCCCGTGTGCTCTTGCACTGTCATCTTGGAAAATGAATCGACGGCCGTGACATCGCACAATTGGAACCACTTGAGCTGCTAGACCTCCGAAAAAGCCCATCCAGAACAAATGAAAATTTCAAAAATGTACCCCATAGACATTCACGTGGAGCTCGTGCGAAAAACCTGCATGAAGTTTTCGAAAGTGGCAGGTGTCATTCATGATCCACACTAAAACTGGTAACATGATGATGTGACCAATCACGCATATCCATTACCATTTTCCGAAAATATCATCATGAGTTTGGATATCCCCATTTTTTTTTTATTAGTATATAACTTATTTTGTGATAAATGTTATACAAACCAGTGTCATTCATCTTTATATTATAACGCTATGATATTGCTCACCGTAACGTAATAATATACAGGTGAATGAGACTGGTTTATATAACAGTAGAGTATAACAGCTAATTCTGGCTCAGTGAGGCTTCTCGCAATTTTCGAGATTTTTTTATCAAGAAAAATACTGGCTTACTTTAGACTTCTCGCAAAAATGAACCAGTAAACCACGAGGCGCCCAGACATGGGGTTAAACACTTTGGAAAGTATTTAAATGCAAATGCAAATACTTTTCAAATTTTCAAACGCAAATGCAGCTGAAATTGTTCAAATGCAAATGCATTTGAAAATCAATTCTAATACTTTCAAATACATTCTGACAAGTTAAAGAAAATAAAACTAAAAATCAACTAAATCTTTCTTTCAATGTTTATTAAACATTTTTGTATTACCATCTCGGCCCAAGCACAGCCATTGTGGATTGATTACATTCTATTAAATAATAAATTTATTTCAGCAACACAAACAGGGTCTTAGAAATGTAATATCACTGAAGCACTCGTGAAGTGACTGGCGATTCCACCTGGATAATAACTAAAGGTATTTAAAACATTGTAAGAAGGGCAACCAAAGACTTTCAGGTTGAACCCAGAGGTCCATTGGCTGAGACTTTGCTTGTGTGACTTATGCCTTACCGGGGGAGTTTGCTGGTATTAAAGGTGGGTGGAGTTTCCACACTGTAGGTGTGTTAGCGATAGTCCACATGTCACTACCTGTGCATGTACATTTCAACAGATTCATGTACAACCTAGGTCTTCATCAATGGAAACTTTGCTTTGTGCCACAACTCATTACCTCTGTATCCTATTTGAGGATAAAATGCCCAGACAAGGAATGTGATCTGTCTGTAATGACTGTACTGTAGCAACTGTAAATATTCAGGAGGTACTTTAATCAACCACAAGTATATTATAAACTTCAGCTTTATACCTTTCAGTACTACATGTACATCTAGACTGTAGATGTGGATATGTAATGCTGGAATATGCATAGTAAAAACTGGGTGCAGGGCATGTTCCCCATTCCACCCAAACAGTCCCCCCACTTCCTCTTGACTTTTACTACCCTCCCACCCAGTGTTGAATGAGTGTTCCTTAATCCACTTTCCACCTGTGTTATGCCCTGGGCTGTATTCTGATAAAAAAATATGCTACTTCAGTTGATTCAAAAGATTAAGTGGATAGTCATTTATTACACCATGCTGTGCCTCTTGTCACAGTTTGCATGAACACACTTTATCAGCACAGTAATCTTCCAAGTTCAAGATTTCTTTAGACTGGACAAACAAATTAATTAACAAGAAGGAATTCCCTTTCCAGCCAATGGACAAACAAATTAATTAACAAGAAGGAATTCCCTTTCCAGCCAACTGTGTAAAACTAGATATAATTAATCTGTTGAGTAACAAATGCAAAGTTGAATTTATGGAGTTAAGACAAAAGTATCTGAAATGTATTTGGAAAGTATTTGAAATTTCAAATACTTTTTTCTTTCAAATGCCAGTGACCGTTGGGAACGGCGAGCGATCGCGCCAGCGAACCATCGCGCACCGCTTTTTCGTATACCGCGAGTAATTAGTCGCGCACGTTTATCTTCCAGTCGTGTTCAAAGCCTTCGTCAGAGAAGTGCAAAGTACAGAAAAACCTGTCATGACTGCAGGGGTCAGCCGAGTGGGCGACTTGGGCGAAGAAGTCGCCTTGTCATTCCTCAAGTCGCCTTGGCTTACATTGGGGGCGAAATTCAAGTCGCCCTCCCAAACTTCCTTGGGAGACATGGCAGTTTACTGTATTTTCTTATGTTTTATTTTTTAAAAACACACGCTTCCGCAAAAAACAGTAAACACGGTTGCTGTTAAAGTCCGTCACACGGCTATGAAAATAGCCTAAACTAGCCCAATTTTATATTTCTGAAAAGAATTGCAATGGCGTAGTCGTTCGAACAATTCGCCCCAACTGATAGCAACTAGCACAAAATGGCTATTTAAAAACAAAGTACCAGACAACAACGAATCACACAAGACACGCATTGAGTTAATTAGAATTTATTAAAGTTAACCATCGTTTCAAAACAAAAAAAATGTATTGGAGACAGTTCGTCCATATCGAAATTGCTTGCGGTTACGCTCTGTTCCACTGAAAAATTGGCTGCATTGAAATTCGCCCCGCAATTTGCATTGAATGTTTTTCTTTGAAAACTTGTGAAGTTTGTTGGAAGGGGGTTAAATGTAATAAGGCTACAATAGAAATCACAGGTATTTGGATGGATAAGAATGGCAGACCTTCAAAGCACATGTCAGTGAAAGATGGTTGGCAGAAATTGTCAGTTTTCTGAACAGTGTATTGTTAGTTTACCCAGCGCAGCCGGGAAGGGAGACAACTGAAATGTTTTGTCATTCACCAAAGAAATTAATCAACTCAAATTGTTAATAACGCTTAATTTACGAAGGATATCGAAAACTTTTTAAACTACGCTTTTCAACTCAATTAGGGTATTCAGAAACCATGAATGATCCAGCTTCTTATATGAACTTGAAATTTATTTTAAACACTTTAAATATTTTTTTAAAAAGAATATACCTTCTGTTACAGAGAAGAACACTCTCACCATGGGTCATACTAAATTTCAAATCCACATCGTTGAGGCAAATACAAAATCAACTGCACGGTAACCTTAGTCATCACTGTTAGGCAAAGAGTTAGGGGGTATTCAGAAACCATGAACGACACGTTTTTTGTAGGGTGGGGTGGGGGATTTTAACCTACATTCTGTAATGTAACCATCTTGACTTAGTTTTGTGTGTGTTTGTATAAACTTTTATTTATTTTTTTCTCCACAATTGTGTCCTCTATGTTCATTTATTTTGTCACGATGTCATATACGTTTTATGGGGGTTTTTTTTCTAATTTCTCCTTCATGTCCACTGACTTCTCCCTCCTGGGTCCTGACTTCTCCCTAAAGTCTCTGAAGGGAGAAGTCACTTCTCCCTAAAATCAGCTGCCAGGCTGACCCCTGAGTCATGAGCGACCACCCTTGGGACTTGCCAAAAATGGTCGTTAAAGACAGTTGGTCGCTGACGACAGGTTTGCTGAGAAGGGGTGCATTTCGAGTTTCGCTTTCACGATGCTTGAAGAGAGAAACGAAATGCGCCGATACTGGCGATAGCATACTTTAACCCCTCCACACAATCACATCTAAAAAAGAATTACCGAATGTGAAGATGTTTCGGCCCAATTTCTAAGACGTTTTGGCCTCTTAGGGCCGAAACGTCTCAAGGCCGAAACGTCATAAAACCAATTATTTTGGAAATAGCGCGTTATTAGGCCTACTGATTTCTCAACAGCAATCACCACCAATCCTCGTTATTCCACCTGGGGGCGAATTGGCCCGAGGCATTATTTTAAAAATCACTCTCCTAAAATTTTTCACTCTCGTAAAATCTAAAAGTGGAGAGTGAATTTCCACTCTCCTGCTCTCCCGCTCCCAACGGTCACTGAAATGCAAATGCAAATACCTGCTTTTAAAATATTCAAATGCAAATACTTGAAATCAATACTTTTTCTTTCAAATGCATAATACAAATACCTGCTTCTAAAATATTTAAATGCAAATGCAGTTGACCCCAAGTCTGGAGACGACACGCAAATTTTTTGAGTTTAAAATCAGATGGGAAATCGAATTGCCAATAGATTAATTATTAATTCCAATCGTCCGCTATACACATTATTGTGTATCATGTGGTCTCTAGGGGGCCTCCCCAATCTCCGGTTCATGTAAGTCAGCTCATATAGGATTAACAGATTAACACTGAATGACACTGACCACTAAACCCATTCCCTATACTCCCCGCCTTTACTATTCGCACCACCGTATCGCTGACCTTCCGTCATCGGGGAGATCACGTTTCTCACACGTTTCACTTAAAAAGTGTCACGATAAACCATGGCATTCTCGAAATACAATATCAGCGGTGGCCCCAGTGGTAGAGCATGGACCCCCAATCGAAGGCCTGGGTGAGGGTTAAAAACAATAAGTGACAGTTTGCATTTGGGAGTCACCCCCCCTCCCCCCCCCCCCCCCAGGACCACCACTGGGAAGAAGGTTAAGTTGCTAGATTTTGGGGGAGATCGATTCAGGTGCCTCCTGAAGAAAGGTAGGGGCTAAAAACACTATGTAACAGTTTGCATTTTTTTTTCGGGGGGGGGGGGGGGAACTCCACAGCAACCTTCCAAATATCATTGTGTCTGGCGAAACGCTAACTGAAAATAAATTATGAACCCCATTTAAAAAAAATAGCTTGAACACAACTTTTTGCAGGTAAAAAGGACGGTAAAGTGTGTGAAAACTATGTTTTAAAGTACTAAATGTACCTCTGAATGGCGTACGCAATATATAACGAAGATTAAGTATTGTTTGTTTTATTGTAGAATATTTTCAAATTATATATATAAATGGTTTCTCTCCGAAAAAACTTTCTGTAAAATCCCCTCGTAGTGAACAGACAGATTTAAATGTTACGCACACGAATTAGTTACACCTCTGTCGAGCAAGTATGATAATATTCACCCAGTCATGCACCTCAGTTAATTCATTGTTTTCCTTGCACAAAATGGCGTGTCGATCAGTGTCGATAGCGAAATGATATATTTTCTCTTGAAAATAGCCTACAATAAAACAAACAATACTTAATTTCCATTATGTATATTTATTATTGCGTACGCTTTATTAAATAGTCACTTTTCATACATTCAGAGGTACATTTAGTACTTTAAAAAGTAGTTTTTATACTCTTTCTGTCCTTTTTACCGGATACCGCCCCTTTTACCAGCAAAAAGCATGTCCCCGGACAAGCCTTTGTGATGGATATTTTTCTATTTCCATGGGTCGTAACCACACAAAATTTGTTGGATCGAAAATTCCTGACCACATGCACATCTACATGTATATTTGATACTGATACTTCTGACAAAGTTTAATAAAAAATCCACTGAAAACTGTAGGAGGAGTTAACTGTTAAGCGGACAAAGTTTGTGATGGGGGGGGTGGACGGACAAACTGATGAACACCATTTCAATATCTGCCTCCCGACTTCCTCGGCAGGGGATAGAAAATGGTGATAAAAACTTCTTTTTACCCAACTGTGTCCAAAGTGGCACTGGCTTTGTGAAGTGAATGCCAACTTGCAATTTATTTGAGCAAAATCGGTGAATAAATCAATTATTACAGTTTTTTAAATTTCTGTCTAGGAGTAGGAAGTGTTTTTTTTAGTATTGATAGTAATTATAGTATAGAATAATATTAGTAATATATGAAATTCTGCTGATAAAGCGCTTTTCATCCGACCTCACCCCCCCCCCCCCCCCTCCGATTCCTGAATCAAATATTTTTCTTTAAATTTGTGAGATATATCTTAATACAACTTTACAAGTACAACTACAAGTTCAGAAAAACCCTGACGTGAGAAAAATGCAGGCATAATCTCGCGTGATTACCTCAGGCTCAACCCACTATTGACTATTGTAAAATGTAAAGCTTCACTCCGAAAGGTCAATTTCGAAAGATGTAAACGCCTTTATTATGATGTCTACGGGCCGTTCACTAATTCAGCGAGTATCACTGACAGACGATTTGGGATTTCAAGTTGAACATGTACTATGATGTAGATGTATACAGTACTATAAGTGATGACTGATGTACACACCTCTTCACGGCGCTTTTGCCAGCGTCCACATGGGCTCTCTTCCAAAACTTCGCTTTCATCTTCAGATTCATCACAACTGTCGTTCTTAGACTGATCTTTTGACTGGTCTGTATCTCCCATTGTAAGTAAGGAATTTCTGAAAACAGACTGGACAGAAATACCTAAAACTGATCGCCGTTTCTGAACATCTGAATCACCGACGTCAAATCTAAAAAGCCTTTCTTGAATAAGTTTGAGAACAGAAAATAAGTTACTGGGAACAGACACCGGAACTTGTGTTTTCTGAAGGACACTTTTCATCGTGAGACGAATTACATTCTCTCACCCAAAAGATAACTCGGACCAAGAGAAGTCGGACCACATTTGAAGACAAATCGGACCACTTTTGAAGACAAGTCGGACCACTCTGGAAGACATCTCGGGCTGACTTCAAATACAAATTGAGCTAAAGTTAAATACGTGTCACAGAAAGGAAATTCGATTAGTTCTAGATTCATGGATGAAGCAACCGATGACCCTGATGTACTTCAAGGAACTGTATTGATCCAATATTTTTCTTCAGCCACATCAACGATCTCCCAAGCTCAGTAAATTAATCTGTGAGGCTACTTCTAGATAACTGCATATTGTATCTGGAAATAAACAGCAAGAGGGATTACACCACCCTGCAAAATGACCTATTTTGTCCAGAAAAACGGGCGTCAGACTGTGGAATGCGCTTCAATTCTATATTCTGGGAATGAAAGGAAAAGATCGTCACGTCTACGTCCTAAAGGGCTATATACTGGAACACGTTTTCATCCCCATGGGCTCCTTTCTTTCATTTCAGGAGCATGTTGTATGATGTTGATGACCTGATGTATAGTTCATGATATGATGGATTTACTATTAATAAATATATGGAAACAACTTTAATTCTTTCTGTAACTCGCACACCCCCGACTACCAGAACTGTTACACTTATCCTTGCCTCGGCCTACAAATACAGGAAGATCTTAAATCGAAAGAACACGCCAACAACATAAGTAAAAAGGCAAATTCTACTCTCGGATTCCTCAGTAGAAACCAAATACACCCAAACCGGCCTCCAACTAAACCGGCCTCCAACATTTTCACCCAAACCAGCATCCAATGACCCCAAACCGGCCTCTATATTTTACCCAAACCGGCCTCCAAAATTTTACTCTGAACATCCGCCACAGACGCCGGTTTGGGTAAAATTGTGGAGGCCGGTATGGGCGAAATTGTGGAGGCCGGTATGGGCAAAATTGCAGAGGCCGGTTTGGCTGGAGGCCGGTTTGGGTGTAATTCGAAGAAACACCCAACACTGTCAAAGGGAATGCCAAAGAACAGCATACATTGCACTTGTAAGATAGATAATGGAATATGGAACTACCATGATCTAGGACCCGCAAGTAAAGAAAGAGATCACAAAACTAGAAAGTGTGCAAAGACGGGGTGCTAGATTCATCGCGAACAACTATAAATCAAGAGAAGGGAGTGAGTGACAAAATGCTGGATGGATGGAGATGGATGGATGGATGGATGGATGGATGGATGGATGGATGGATGGATGGATAGATAGATAGATAGATAGATAGATAGATAGATAGATAGATAGATAGATAGATAGATAGATAGATAGATGAATTAAGCATATGGATGGATGGATGGATGGATGGATGGATGGATGGATGGATGGATGGATAGATAGATAGATAGATAGATAGATAGATAGATAGATAGATAGATAGATAGATAGATAGATAGATAGATACATGAATTAAGCATATAATAAGTGATTGTACATAATGTACATAAAAGGCACCATGTAATAAGTATGGGGAAAACAACTGCAAGGAGGCGATATAGCCAGGCTGGCTGTTTTTTAATCACCCCCTCTAGGATTGTCATTATAACTCTGGTAGATTGCAACAGTATTCAAAATATACTGAAACCATGCATACATACACATACATATACATATATGTCTATACGCCTTTATCATGCACAGGCACACGTACATACATGTATATGCATACATGGATCCAATATTATATATACATACTTGATTTCTTATTTGTTTTCGGAATTTTCTTTAGGGCAATGGTCTTTCATTGTGATACGTTATTGCTGGATGAGCTAAAATTAGCTACACTATAATCTAAAAGGCAGTAATTGCGCCTTGACTTCTTCTATAAAGTGATTGAGGGACAAATACCAACAATGCCACCAGATAAATGCATCAAGTTCCAAACACAAAAGCCGTAAATCCGGGTTTAAAAATTCGAAAAATTTCAGTGCCGTGTCATATTTGGAAAGGAACAATAGTGTATCTGTAACTGTTCAAGTTTGTAAAACACACCAGTACAAAAATTCGTTCTTTGTAATCGATTAGAACCACCTGAACGAAAAAGTTGCAGGAAGAATACCGCCAGTGAGGTATGTTTGCACTGGTTTTTCAGCTTCACATCTTTTTCCGACGATAAACGGATCGTACTAAAGTGAGACCACGCAAGAGACCGCAGGCGAAGTATAGGGGCTAGAGCTCCAAATAAACGCTGTCTGGTTATATGCGGTGTACACAATATATATCCGAAGTTTGGTACCGATATTTTAACGTTAAGCTATAAGATTCCACTTTTAATGTATGGCGCGATATCCGACTTGCGGTCTCACTTTTCCGAAACTAGGGACAAAGAGACCGCAAGTAATGTACTGGTCCTAAAAACACCAAATAAACGCTGTCTGGTGAAGTTGGGTATATTCATTAAGGCCTACATATCCGAACTTTTATATCAATATTTTAATTTTGGCCCCTAAAATTTAACTTTTAATGCATTGTGCGACTTCCGATTTGCGATCTCAATTTTCGCAACCAGAGACAAAGAGACCACAAGTAAACTACTAATCTCAAAAGCACTAAATAAACACTATCTGGTAAGTTGGGGTATATTCAATACATATCCAAAGTCTGGTACCAATATTTAAATTTTAACTCATAAACTTTAGCTTTTAATGTATAGCGTGACTAAAAGATTTTCGGAAGGTACTCTTCAAAACCTGGCTTCTCTTTATTCAAGAGACCGCAAGTAAACTACTGGTCCTAAAAACACCAAATAAACGCTATCTGGTGAGTTGTGGTATAATCAATACATATTCAAAGTCCATGACAGAAATGTGACATTCTCATCTATTCATCATACTTGCATCCTGTCACGTTTCAGGAATTTTTTTTTACCCCATCCATATGTGCAACCTGTGATGAACAAATTGAAGATGGCTGCTATGGCGACTATTATGCGTAACCGCCACAGGGCGTTCTCGTCTACTCATCATACTACCTTCTAAGATGAGAACCGCAACAAATCAGAAGCCGACCAAACTGTTATTATTCAAGGAAGCCGTCTGGACTTCAACTTCAAGAAAATCGATGCACAAATGCAACTGCATAGTGTTATGAAGAAATCAATGATGGCTGCAGTGGCAGCCATTCTGAGCAGCCAACCCTGACCATAATAGGACGCTCTCATCTAGACATCAACTTGAACATGCATATGAATTTGATGATGACCGGGAAACAACTAGGTGCTGCAGACCATGTTGCACAAAATGCAGACAGTGTTATGAAAAAATCAAAGATAGCTTCCATGGCGACCATAATGGGCAGTCAAACGATAGTGCGGCAAATCCGAACCTAGGTCCGGCAAATTGGGGCTAGGTTGGACTCTTATATACTACTTTTGATGAACTCGCCTTCAAATATGACTATAATGATGTTCATCAAATATAACTAACTTGCAGGTGCAAGATAGGTAACCTGCACGTGCAAGATAGTAACTTGCAGGTGGAAGATAGCTAACCTGCACGGGCAAGATAGCTAACTTGCAGGTGCAAGATAGCTATCCTGCACGTGCAAGATAGCTAACCTGCACGTGCAAGATAGTAACTTGCAGGTGCAAGATAGCTAACCTGCACGTGCAAGATAGCTAACTTGCAGGTGAAAGATAGCTATCCCGCACGTGCAAGATAGCTAACCTGCACGTGCAAGATAGCTATCCTGCACGTGCAAGATAGCTAACCTGCACGTGCAAGATAGTAACTTGCACGTGCAAGATAGCTAACCTGCACGTGCAAGATAGCTAAGCTAAACGTGCAAGATAGTAACTTGCAGGTGCAAGATAGCTAACCTGCACGTGCAAGATCGTAACTTACAGGTGCAAGATAGCTAACCTGCACGTGCAAGATAGTAACTTGCAGGTGCAAGATAGTTAACCTGCACGTGCAAGATAGTAACTTGCAGGTGCAAGATAGCTAACTTGCATGTGCAAGATAGAAATAATACTCAACTGGCGCCTCAACGCTTCCGTATCATTAGCTTAACATTGACGGACGAAGTCAAATTTCAGGTTTTGTCATGGCTCGTTGTCCTTCTGTCAATCCGTGTGTTTGTCTGTATGTACGCCAACAATTGGATAAGGCTCGTGCTAGAGGCCGTATTTATGAACCGATTTTTACGAAACTTATTTGTACCTTTGTTATCAACGTGGGACGGGAACAAATGTTTTTGGGTGCAGTCCGAAATTCAAAATGGCTGCCAGCCGAAATTTGTTTACCGAAATTGGTCAAATCAGTTTTTTGTACAGAACTTCTGTATGAAAGTATTGATTTGAATAAATTTTTGTGTGAATGTTTAGTAACATGAGATATATCACATATAATAAGGGTTTTTTTTCTCATGCGTATATTATGGAAATTAGACTAACTAGTGTTGCGTTCAGCAGTGTAAGTGCAAATGCCAATAAGGCTCGGGCTAGAGGCCGTATTTATGAACCAATTTTTACGAAACTTCTGGGGTAACTTTTTTATCAACGTGGGACGAGAACAAGTGTTTTTGGGGTATGGTCTGAAATTCAACATAGCCGCTGACCACCGTTTTGTACAAAATTGGGTGCAGTCAGATTTTTGCGCAGAACTTCCATATGAAAGCTCTGATTTGAATAATTTTTGTAGGAATGTTTAGTAACATGGGATATATAGCATATAATATGGGTTTTTTCTCTTGCATAAATTATGCAAATTAGACTAACTTTGATCTATTTTATGAACCGATCTTTACGAAACTTTTTGGATATCTTTGTTATCACCGTGGGACGAGAACGAGTGTTTTGGGGTCCGTTCTAAAATTCAAGATCGCCGCTGCCAGCCATTTGTACAAAATTAGGTGCAATCAGATTTTTGCGCAGAACTTCCAAACGAAAGCTCTGATTTGGATGATTTTTTTCTATGAATGTTTAGGACATGGGATAGATCACATATATTTTTTTTCTCATGCATAAATTATGCAAATTAGACTAAATTTGATTTATTCAGTATTAATTTCAGCAATGTAAGTGCAAATGCCAATAAGGCTCGGGCTAGAGACCACGAAAGTTGTGATTTGAATAAATTTTTGTGTGAATGTTTAGTAACATGGAACACATCACATATGGGTTTTTTCTCATGTATAAATTATGCAAATTAGATGAGAACTTTGATTTATTCAGATCAACTTATACAGAGTAAGTGCACATGTCAATAAGGCTCGGGTTAGAGGCCTCACTTATGACCCATCTTTACGGAACTTCTGGGGAGCCTTTGTTATCATTGTGGGGCAAGAACAAGTGTTTTGGGTTCAGGTACGAAATTTAAGATGGTCTCCGGCAACCATTTTTTAACGAAATTAGGTGCAATCAGTTTTTTGTACGGAACTTCTATATGAAAGTAGTGATTTGAATAAATGTTTGTATATGAATGTTTAGTAACTTGGCATGCATCACATATAATACATGTGTTTTTCTCGTAAATAAATTATGCAAATTAGATTAACTTTGATTTATTCAGTGCCACTTACACAAAGTAAATGCACATGTCAATAAAGATCGGACTAGAGGTCATATCTATGAATCGATATGTAGCAGGGTTTTTGGTCCGCCTGTCTTAAAATATTGTTCCCTTTATCACCAATATGATATTTTTTGACTTCTTTATCTCTAACAAGGGTTGAAGACAATTTCCCATCTAATTTTTTAGAAAATTGACTTAAATGATTGGTCATAATCTTTCGTCTATTGCAGTCAACTTGTAATTCTTTTATTGTTTTTGACTTGGTCACAGCAAATAATAATTAATGTTATATTAATTATTGTTGACTTGGTCACAGCGATATTAAATTCCTGCCATATTGAAGTTGAGCTAGAGTGTCATTGACAATTTTATTATTGTATATTGTGTAATTTTATTTTTATACTTATGTTTTTATTAAAAGATATTTTTGTTAGGAACATGAATTTTTGATTTTGTTCAATAATGAACTATATAATTCCAATACATTAAACCTTTAGGTCAAGACTAATTGAACACAAGTGCTGTTAATTTTTGTAAATCTTGCCAGTTTACCAAAGCCTAAAGATGATGTGAGTAAATTTAATATATATTATTATTTTTCTCCCAAGACTGGCATATTAGGCTAGTAGGGTTATAAATTTGATTATATTTGTTCTCATACAATGGCAAAATATGATCAACACTGATGGGGTGCAAACGTTTAGCAAATGGGCGACATAAACAATTGGCAAAACTTTAATCTATGCTCATGTTCTCTCATGGTATAGCACAGATGCTGATAACGACTAATAAAAAATCACGTATAAGATAATGCATTTTAAATTAAAACAATTCATGAAATGTTATGGATTTCCTTTTTTAATATAGCACAAACAATGTTTATTTTAATATAAATTATTTTTAAACCTGTAAATCTAATGTGAAATCTTATTGAATGTTTTCACGAATTGTATTTTTTTCATGCTCCTTTGTCTGCGCGCTTGTGCTCTGCACAAAACATTGAATTCATTGTACGTGGGCATGCATATTTTTTAACATTTATTAATTTCTGAAAAAGCCGGTTGTTATCATTTCTTTACCGAGTTCATTTCCACTATCATGAAAAAGAAAGACGAGAATAAGATCCGTACCCATTTTAGTGTGTAATTTCATACCCCCAAAATATAATTGATGCTATTTATTTTTACAGTCTATGTTTTTATTATTTATACGATATTTACTAGATTTAATGTAGATACATGTATTTATTATACGCTAAACGTTTGATTATAGAAGAAACTGCGGAAAGATAGAAATCGTATTCCCCACTGTGAAGATATAGAAATTTTCACTTTCACGGTATCATTCAAAATGGCGGCTTTCAGAGCATCACTTCAAGGTGAATACGAGTCAAATTATCACTGGAAATGATCAAATTGTTCTAAAAACGCATAATGAAAAGTAAATCTACTGGTTTTTGAGTGGATACCGATCATTTCCAGCAATAATTCAACACGTATTCACCTTGAATTGATGCATGAAACCCGCTAGTCCAAACATGGCCTGAAAGTCCGTAATATAAGTTTTTGGTTTGGTACGTTCTTTCAAAGGACGTACAAAACCGATAACGTTATATTACGGAAGTAGTATGTCTCGTATGTTTGAGGGATAGGTTGGATGATCTCATTTGGATGATCTCACGTGACGTCATAGTCACGTGACCCAGTGGCGACATGTTGTGTTGTCATGGTAACCCGCGTGAGCGGCCATGTTGTGACGTCATCTCCATAGTGATACGTGGTGTTAGTGCGCATACGCAGCGCGTGTTGTTAGGGTGATACGAGCTTCCGTCGTCCATTTTGTTTACTGGAAGCCGACATCTTGGTTTCTATGGTAGCACGTGATTGCTATGTTACCAATGGCTTCTAACAAGACAGGGGGTATGTTCGGGAGTGTGTTCCTTTGTAGAAGAGTAAATCTGATTACCACAAACAACCCGACAATCCCTCCAAATCACCAAAATCCACCCAAAATCACCGAAATTGACTTTATTTCCCCATGTTATTGGTTTTATTGACTTAGCACGTAGTGCCATAGTACTAAGGGGGTATAAGGGGTGCGTTCGATTGAACAGGAGTAATGTTCTGGCTTAGAATTCTCCCAGAATCCCTTTTTGGATCCCTATCCCATGACGTGTTTTTTCCCTATTAAGAATAACACGTAGTGCTATAGGACAAATTTACCCAGAATTCTCCGCTTCTATCTATATATGCAATAGTTTTCGTCTATCTGACTCTGTTCCTTTGTTCTAGAGTATACTGCAGTAACGTAAAAAGAGCCTATTAGTTGAAACAGTTTACCTTATTATTACTATATTTAGCAATTTTTGGTCTATTCTTGTTAGTTCTGACCCTATTCCGAGTACTCTTGTTGTTTCATTTATCTAGATAATAACTAACCAATCAGATTGTTTGATTTACCATAATCTGTATGCAGAGTTATCTCCCTTCTGTATAACAAAAGCAGTCCCAAAGCCAATAAGCTATCGAGCAGTTACTGATAAGTCATTGCTCGAACGACTCGAAGCTCATCGAGCAAATGAGCCTTAGAGCAATTGCTCGATCGAGTGACTCGGCATATTGCTCGAATGACTCGAATCCCATCCCAAATGAGCCAACGAGCAATTGTTCGTTCGATTGACTCCTCGAACGACTCTTCGACTCATTTCAGTATTTGAGGATACCTATGACATGGCCATATACCTTTTGAGGATACTAAATTGAGGATACCTATCGTGGATACCTTTTATAGGATACTTATCTGAGGATACTATGTAGGCTGTACATATCCCTGTAGGTCTCTTGCTGGCCCTTAGTACTATTAATCCACCTAATGCTTCATGTTATCCTATGACTGGGATAGGTAGTATGCAATGTTAGGCATAGAGGTATTGTGGGTAGGGGTACTGCCTGGTAGTTTAGAACGGTACTATAGTATGGGCGGTATATACACCTATAGGCCCCTGTTAGTGCTTGGTACTATTAACCAACCGATTGCCTTGTTTTATTATATGGCTGGTATATGTAGTACGTTATGGTAGACCTAGTGATTTTGTGGGGGTGGGGGTAATGCTTGGTAGTTTAGAACGGTATAATAGCATAGGCTGTACATATCCCTGTAGGTCTCTTGCTGGCCTTTGGTACTACTGATCCACCAGATGCTTCATATTATTGAGCGGTAATCTGGGGTGGGGGTCAATGCCTGGTAATACAGAACGGCAGCAGAGTATGGTTGGTATATTCCCCTATAGGTCCCATCCTAACCGTTCATAGTATTAACCTACCAAATGCTTTGTATCATCCTGTTACTGGTAAGGTGGTACTTAATACCAGTAGTTCTTACCTTATTCCGAGTACTCTTGTTGTTTCATTTATCTAGATCATTTATATAAATTATAATTAACCAATCAGATTGCTTGATTTCCCATAACCTGTACTTAATCGTACAGAGTTATCTCCCTTCTGTATAATAAAAACCTATATCAATGGCAATATCCCCGGCACCCCAATTTCGGCACCCCTTTTTTGAAAAGCATATGGCCTTTGGCACCCCTTTTTTCTGAAATGAGGATAAGAGTCGTATAAAAAGTATCCACGATAGGTATCCTCAATTTAGTATCCTCAAAAGGTATCCTCAACTGATACGTGAGGTCGTTTGAGGAGTCACTCGAACGAACAATTGCTCGTTGGCTCATTTGCTCGATGGGATTCGAGTCGTTCGAGCAATATGCCGAGTCACTCGATCGAGCAATTGCTCTAAGGCTCATTTGCTCGGTGAGCTTCGAGTCATTCGAGCAATGACTTATCAGTAACTGCTCGATAGCTTATTGGCTTTGGGACTGCTTTTGTTATACAGAAGGGAGATAACTCTGCATACAGATTATGGTAAATCAAGCAATCTGATTGGTTAGTTATTATCTAGATAAATGAAACAACAAGAGTACTCGGAATAGGGTCAGAACTAACAAGAATAGACAAGAAATTGCTAAATATAGTAATAATAAGGTAAATTGTTTCAACTAATAGGCCCTTCTACGCTACTGGAGTATACTCTAGAACAAAGGAACAGGGTCAGATAGACGAAAACTATTGCATATATAGATAGAAGCGGAGAATTCTGGGTAAATTTGTCCTATAGCACTACGTGTTATTCTTAATAGGGAAAAAACACGTCATGGGATAGGGATCCAAAAAGGGATTCTGGGAGAATTCTAAGCCAGAACATTACTCCTGTTCAATCGAACGCACCCCTTATACCCCCTTAGTACTATGGCACTACGTGCTAAGTCAATAAAACCAATAACATGGGGAAATAAAGTCAATTTCGGTGATTTTGGGTGGATTTTGGTGATTTGGAGGGATTGTCGGGTTGTTTGTGGTAATCAGATTTACTCGTCTACAAAGGAACACACCCCCGAACATACCCCTGTCTTGTTAGAAGCCATTGGTAACATAGCAATCACGTGCTACCATAGAAACCAAGATGGCGGCTTCCAGTAAACAAAATGGACGACGGAAGCTCGTATCACCCTAACAACACGCGCTGCGCATGCGCACTAACACCACGTATCACTAAGGAGATGACGTCACAACATGGCCGCTCACGCGGGTTACCATGACAACACAACATGGCGCCACTGGGTCACGTGACTATGACGTCACATGAGATCATCCAAATGAGATCATTCAACCTATCCCTCAAACATACGAGACATACTACTTACGGATTTTCAGCTCACCTTGACAAAGTCAAGCTGAGCTAATCTCATCGCTCTCCGCCCGTCGTCTGACGTCCGTCAACACCATATGTTTTGGTCTTCTCCACCAAAACCACTATGCCAATTCAAGTGAAAGTTTGTGTGACTGATGGTCCCGAAGGCATTGCAGTTTTTTCAACTCAGCATGCCCAGCCCCATAGGGAGGGCTGGGGGAAAATGCTATAAAATATTTTTAAAATCTTCTTCTCATGAACCAGTGGGCACAATGACTTGATATTTGTTATGGGGCTTCCTTTTGAGATGTAGAATCAAGTCTGTTCAAACGAATTTCCTGAAGCAATATTTGGCTTTGCAATGGGAGGGACAAGATTTTTGGCCCCACCCAAGATTTCTATTTTATGAACCGATGGTCGATTTGAACCAAATTTGGTATGTGTTATTATTGGGTTATAAGTACTTGACTCGTCCAGAAATAAAATTCCCGCATCCTCGTGGGAACCCCAGGAGCTAAAAATATAAATATTTTCAAACGCTCATATTTCCCAAACCACACTGAACAGAGATCTGTTATTTTGTATGAAGCATCCTTAGGACCAGTAGAATTGAATGGTAAAAAACATCGTTTATGTTAGGGTGTTCTGTAGAGGACATCTACAAAATGCTGAGTCAGCATATTTGCAAAAATTTTTTAAAATCTTTTCTTCAGAGCCAATGGTAAGAATCTTTTCGTATTTGGTATACAGCATACATGGGGGGGGGGGGGGGGGGGGGGGGCGGGGGCGGGGGGGGGGGATCTGGCAAGTTTGTTAAAATGAAGCCCATTGGTTCATATTTGGGATCAATACAGGAGCCCGAATTTTTAAATTAGGGCAATATGGATAATAATCTTTAAAAATCTTCTTCAGAACCACCAGTCAATAACTTTTAATGTTTGGTATACATCATTGTTATGAGGGTCAGATTCAAGATTGTTCAAACCAAGTCCCCAGGTTAATATCTGGGCTTCCAATGGAAACCAAACTTTTAACTTAGTGCAATATGGGTGATAATTTTTAAAAATCTTCTTCTTCAGATCCACCAGTCAGAATGCTTTCATATTTGGTATACAACATCTCTAGGGGGGGGGGGGGGGGGGCAGATTCAGGTTGTTCAAATCGGGTCCCTAGGTATATATTTGGGCTCGCTATGGTAGCCCAAATTTTAACTTAATGCAATATGAGGAAATTTCTTTAAAAATCTGCTTATTCAGATCCACCAGTCGGAATGCTTTCATATTTGGTATACAACATCTCTAGGGGGTCAGATTCAAGTTTGTTCAAATCGAGTGCCTGGGTTAATATTTGGGCTCCATGTGGGAACCTGAAATTTAACTTAGTACAATATGAGGGAATTTCTTCAACTAGATGGTGTCACTTGTGTGCAAAGCACACTATAGTGTATCCCCGCATTTGCATCCTTGACTTTGTATGAATGCTTGATACAAAGATGAAATGTATTATATGACACACTAAAATCATATTGAGTGGCACAGGTGACACAGCTTCGTGCGCACCTACAGACTCCACTGCAACATTTGGGCATGGTTTTAGCGTTTCGAATTACATACATGTACCCTGGGAGCCTTTCGCCGGAAACGGTCTAAGAAAACATGAAAGTGGCAACGGTGGCACCCCAAAAATCCGAAACCTTCGTGCACATCTACATACCCTACTGCAACTTTTGAGCATAGTTTTAGCATTTCAAATTACATACTCTGGGAGCTTTTCGCCGGAAATGATCTAAGAAAACACCAAAGAAAAACGGTGGCACTGCCACGTGGCATCTGAAAAATCTGAAACCTTTGTACGCATCTACAGACCTTACTGCAACATTTAAGCATGCGTTTAGCATTTCGAATTACATACCCTAGGAGCCTTTCGCCGGAAACGGTCTAAGAAAACACAAAAGTGGCAACGGTGACACAGCCACTTAGCACCCAATAAATCCAAAACCTTCCTACACATTTACAGACTCTACTGCAACATCTCAGCATGGTTTTAGCGTTTTGAATTACATACTCTAGGAGCCTTTCGCCGGAAACGGTCTAAGAAAACACGAAAGTGGCAATGGTGGCACAGCCACGTGGCACCTGAAAAATCCAAAATCTTTGTGCACATCTACAGACCCTACTGCAACATTTGAGCATGGTTTTACCATTTCGAAATACATACTGTAGGAGCCTTTCGCCGGAAATGGTCTAAGAGAACATGAAAGAGGCAACGGTAGCACAGCCACGTGGCACCCCAGAAATCCAAAACCTTCGTGCGCATCTACAGACCCTACTGCAACATTTGAGCATGGTTTTAGGATTTCGAATTACATACCCTAGGAGCCTTTTGCCGGAAACGGTCTAAGAAAACATGAAAGTAGCAACAGCACAGCCACTAGGCAGCTGAAAAATCTGAAACCTTCGTGCACATCTACAGACCCCACTGAAACATTTGAGCATGGTTTTAGCATTTCGAATTACATACCCTAGGAGCCTTTCGTCGGAAACGGTCTAAGAAAACACAAAAGTGGCAACGGTGGCACAGCCACGTGGCACATGAAAAATCCGAAACCTTCGTGCGCATCTACAGACCCCACTGCAACATTTGAGCATGGTTTTAGCGTTTCGAATTACATACCATAGGAGCCTTTCGCCGGAAACGGTCTAAGAAAACACAAAAGTGGCAACGGTGGTACAGCCACGTGGCACCTGAAAAATCGGAAACCTTCGTGCACATCTACAGACCCTACTGCAACATTTGATCATGGTTTTAGCATTTCGAATTACATACCCTTGCAGCCTTTCGCCGGAAATGGTCTAAAAAAACACGAAAGTGGCAATGGTGTCGCAGCCACGTGGCAGCTAAAAAATCCGAAACCTCCGTGCGCATCTACAGACCCCACTGCAACATTTGAGCATGGTTTTAGCATTTCGAATTACATACCCTAGGAGCCTTTCGCCGGAAACGGTCTAAGAAAACACAAAAGTGGCAACGGTAGCACAGCCACGTGGCACCTGAAAAATCCGAAACCTTCGTGCACATCTACAGACCCTACTGCAACATTTGAGCATGGTTTTAGCGTTTCGAATTACATACCCTAGGAGCCTTTTGCCGGAAACGGTCTAAGAAAACACAAAAGTGGCAACGGTGGCACAGCCACGTGGCACCTAAAAAAATCTGAAACCTTCGTGCACATCTAGAGACACTACTGCAACATTTGAGCATGGTTTTAGCGTTTCGAATTACATACCCTAGGAGCCTTTCGCCGGAAACGGTCTAAGAAAACACGAAAGTAGCAATGGTGGCGCAGCCACGTGGCAGCTGAAAAATCCGAAGCCTTCGTGCGCATCTACAGACCCCACTGCAACATTTGAGCATGGTTTTAGCGTTTCGAATTACATACCCTAGGAGCCTTTTGCCTGGAAACGGTCTAAGAAAACACAAAAGTGGCAATGGTGGCACAGCCACGTGGCACCTGAAAAATCGGAAACCTTCGTGCGCATCTACAGACCCCACTGCAACATTTGAGCATGGTTTTAGTGTTTCGAATTACATACCCTAGGAGCCTTTCGACGGAAACGGTCTAAAAAAAACACGAAAGTGGCAATGGTGGCGCAGCCACATGGCAGCTGAAAAATCCGAAACCTTCGTGCGCATCTACAGACCCCACTGCAACATTTGAGCATGGTTTTAGCATTTCAAATTACATACCCTAGGAGCCTTTCGTCGGAAACGGTCTAAGAAAACACAAAAGTGGCAACGGTGGCACAGCCACGTGGCACCTGAAAAATCCGAAACCTTTGGGCGCATCTACAGACCCCACTGCAACATTTGAGCATGGTTTTAGCGTTTCGAATTACATACCCTAGGAGCCTTTCGCCGGAAACGGTCTAAGAAAACACAAAAGTGGCAACGGTGGCACAGCCACGTGGCACCTGAAAAATCCGAAACCTTCGTGCGCATCTACAGACCCTACTGCAACATTTGAGCATGGTTTTAGCATTTCAAATTACATACCCTAGGAGCCTTTTGCCGCAAACGGGCTAAGAAAACACAAAAGTGGCAATGGTGGCACAGCCACGTGGCACCTGAAAAATCGGAAACCTTCGTGCACATCTACAGACCCTACTGCAACATTTGAGCATGGTTTTAGCATTTTGAATTACATACCTTAGGAGCCTTTCGCCGGAAACGGTCTAAGAAAACACGAAAGTGGCAATGATGGTGCAGCCACGTGGCAGCTGAAAAATCGGAAACCTTCGTGCACATCTACAGACCCCACTGCAACATTTGAGCATGGTTTTAGCGTTTCGAATTACATACCCTAGGAGCCTTTCATCGGAAACGGTCTAAGAAAACACAAAAGTGGCAATGGTGGCACAGCCACGTGGTACCTGAAAAATCTGAAACCTTCGTGCGCATCTACAGACCCCACTGCAACATTTGAGCATGGTTTTAGTGTTTCGAATTACATACCCTAGGAGCCTTTCGCCGGAAACGGTCTAAGAAAACACAAAAGTGGCAACGGTGGCACAGCCACGTGGCACCTGAAAAATCCGAAACCTTCGTACACATCTACAGACCCCACTGCAACATTTGAGCATGGTTTTAGTGTTTCAAATTACATTCCCTAGGAGCCTTTCGCCGGAAACGGTCTAAGAAAACACAAAAGTGGCAACGGTGGCACAGCCACGTGGCACCCGAAAAATCTCAAACCTTCGTGCGCATCTACAGACCCCACTGCAACATTTGAGCATGGTTTTAGCGTTTCAAATTACATACCCTAGGAGCCTTTCACAGGAAACTGTCTAAGAAAACACAAAAGTGGCAATGGTGGCACAGCCACATGGCACCTGGAAAATCCAAAACCTTCGTGCGCATCTACAGACCCCACTGCAACATGTGAGCATGGTTTTAGCATTTCGAATTACATACCCTAGGAGCCTTTCGCCGGAAACGGTCTAAGAAAACACAAAAGTGGCTACGGTGGCACAGCCACGTGGCACCCGAAAAATCCGAAACCTTTGTGCGCATCTATAGTCCCTACTGCAAGATATGAGCATGGTTTTAGCATTTCGAATTACATTCCCTACGAGCCTTTTGCCGGAAACGATCTAAGAAAACACGAAAGTGGCTACGGTGGCACAGCCACGTGGCACCCGAAAAATCTGAAACCTTCGTGTGCATCTATAGACCCTACTGCAACATATGAGCATGGTTTTAGCATTTCGAATTACATACCCTACGAGCCTTTCGCCGGAAACGGTTCAAGAAAACACAAAAGTGGCTACGGTGGCACAGCCACGTGGCACCCGAAAAATCCGAAACCTTCCTGTGCATCTATAGCCCCTACTGCGACTTCTGAGCATGGATTTAGCGTTTCGAATTACATATCCTACGAGCCTTTTGCCGGAAACGGTCTAAGAAAACACAAAAGTGGCTACGGTGGCACAGCCACGTGGCACCCGAAAAATCCGAAACCTTCGTGCGCATCTGTAGACCCTACTGCAACATCTGAGCATGGATTTAGCATTTCGAATTACATATCCTACGAGCCTTTTGCCGGAAACGGTCTAAGAAAACACAAAAGTGGCTACGGTGGCACAGCCACGTGGCACCCGAAAAATCCGAAACCTTCCTACATATCTACAGATCATTTAGCAACACCCTAGTGTAATTTTAGAACTCCGAATTACATAGGTTGGGACTATTCAGAAAAAAAGTGAAAAAATAACGCATTTTTAAGTGGCCCCACAGAAGCCACCTGGTGGCACAAAAATTTAAAAGTTGTATTTTTGGGTTGCACAGACCCTATTGAACAACTGTAGAAAGTTACAGCGTTTCGAATTACAAAACCGGACGTACGGAAGTACGGACGTACGGAAGTACGGACGTACGGACGTACGGTCGTACGGACGGGGATCATGACAATATCCCCGCATTTTTTAAAATGCGGGGATAAAAATGTTCTTCAGATTCACCAGTCAGAATCGTTTCATATTTGGTTTACAACATCTCTAGGGGAGTCAGATTCAAGTTTGTTCAAATTGGTTCCCCGGGTTAATATTTGGGCTCCCTATGGTAGCCCGAATTTTAATTTAGGGCAATACGAGGAAATTTCTTTTAAAATATTCTTCTTCAGATCCACAGATCAGAATGCCTTCATATTTGGTATACAACATCTCTAGGGGGGGGGGGGGGGGGGTCAGATTCACGTTTGTTCAAATCGGATCCGTAGATTAATATTTAGGAACGCTATGGTAGCCCAAATTTTAACGTAGTGCAATATGAGGAAATTTCTTTAAAATTTTTCTTCTTCAGATCCACCAGTCAGAATGTTTTCATATATGGTATGCAACATCTCTAGGGAGGTCAGATTCAACTTTGTTCAAATTGACTGCCTGGGTTAATATTTGGGCTCCTTATGGGGGCCGGAATTGGCCATGTAGCTGAAGAAGTAGAAATGTTGTATTCAGTACCCATTAGAGGCGTGTAACTAAGATTAATCGACATAGGTTGTTTCAAGAGTTCAATGGGCTTCATAGGGGAGCTCCACATTTTACATTATGATAAACTGAAGAAAATGCATGATGTTTGGACTATTTTTGTCACTCCTGAGGGGCAAAAGGATTGGGGCCCTTTGTTTTAAATGTACGTGTACGAAAGGTGACGGGTCGTTTCGTTCCTTTTCCTTTCCTTTTCGTCCCCCGGGTCGTTAAATACCTTTACCTTTTCGTACTGGGTCGTTTCGTACCCTTTTAGGTACGAAACGACTCACCAAAATAAAAAGGGAGCGAAACGACTCACATAAAGAAAGGCGGGGGGGGGGGGGGCGAAACGACTCAGTTATCCCTTATAAAAAAGTACCATGGTAAACCATGGTAAATCCCAAAATACCCTGGTAATACCATGGTATACCATGGTATTACCAGGGTATTTTGGGATTTACCATGGTACTTTTTTATAAGGGTATATATAGAGCGAAGTAGCGAGAGGACCTAAATGATCACCTCGATGCCGAGGTGACTGCAACTGAAATCACAGTCGACAATAAAAACATCGCGATTGTCTGTTATTATAACGACCCAAGCAAAATAGTTTCAGAAAATGTCTTTGAATTTTTTACGAGGAAATACAAACACTGAATCTTCCTCGGCGAGTTCAGTGCCAAACACTTATACTTTGGCTGCAACAAAACCAGCCCCAACGGTGAAGCCCTCCACGAAATCACAAAAAAACATAACTTACATGTGGTTATGAACGACAACTGCGCAGCGTACATCAGTAACAACCCACTATTCCCATCCGAAGTCCTCGATCTAATTATCGCCAGCGATTCTAAAACAAAGCCCAAACTCCCTAATCGACAAACTCAACAAACTGTTCAATGCATGCCTCTCCCATGGATACTTTCCTAAATGTTGGAAAACAGCCATTGGTGTCAGGATACCAAAACCTGACAAAAAACTTCTCCGATCCGGTCAGCTGCCGCCCAATCAGCCTCCTCAGTTGCATTGGCAAGGTATTTGAACGAGTCCTTACCAATCGACTCAGGGGGCACCTTGAAGATAACGATAATAAGTGGCAAAGAGCCTATATAAACCGTAAAGAAGGCATCGAGCATGTCTACCGCCTAGTCACTCAAATGAAAAACGCGATTAACAATCAGCAAATAGGCGCGACAGTCCTGTGAGACGTCGAAAACGTATTCGACTCTGTATGGCACAATGGAATGCGCCTCAAATTATCTAAAAATGAAACTCCCCATGAAACTGCGTAGACTACTCTATGAACAGATTTCCGCCAACAGTTTTGATTATTTAAAGTTTTCACTGAAATTGTCATTGAGGCATAATGTTCTTTAAAAATCTATTTGTTATATTGATTTTTTAAAGTTAAAAACTATGCCTAAAACTTTCGAATAAAAAAAAATTTGGAAAATAGAAGTGAAAATTACCCGAGTCGTTTCGTTCCTTTTTTAGGTACGAAACGCCTCAGTATGAAACGACCCAGTACGAAAGGGAAAAGGCACGAAACGACCCGTAACCATACGAAATGGTTTTGGTTTCGCAATTACATGCACCCTATTATTTGATAATTGTTGAATTTGATTTTCAGTGCAAAAAAATAAAATAAACACGAACTGTTTTTTTTGGTCAACTTGCCCCTCAAAGGCGTATCAATTCGAGCCAAATTGGGGGACTTGACCCGGAAAAATACGCGGGGCGAGTTGTCCCGAGGGCGATTGACCCTGAAGCACATGGGAGTTTTCTCTGGCGGAACCAAGAGTTAGCGATTCGCAAATAATGAAAAATCCATGATCTTGTTGGTCATATTTTTGCAGCAAGATATGTTTTGGGAAACTCAAAACCAATTATAATCAGAACAAATTAAGCATTTCCTTCATGGTTATCTTTTTTCAAGAAGGAATTCGAAAAACAGAGACAAAATAGCGTGTGCAACAAAAGTACATTTTGTGCAGAATCAATGTCACGTGACGTAAATGAGAAACCGCGAAATATATCCTCAACTCACGTGGATATTTTTGTTTATATTTTTGCCCATTTACAATGATCTCCTAATTACTGACCGAAAATGGGTGCATATTTATCTTCACCAGCAACAGAGAAAATTTCCAGTAATGGGAAGTGCGATTTCTTTGTTTATGGGGCATCATCAATGCAAGGATGGAGAATGTCACAAGAGGTTCTCGTAAAAAATAGCGTTCTTATCTTTCTCTCTGTCTCTTTTTCTGACTTTGAAGTTTGACATGAGTCTGACAGACAGACAATGTCACTCTTTTTTGCAGACTCTCAAACTGAACAAATCTCGCGTCAAAGGTCCCTGCAAAATGAGCTATGGTACATGTAAAGAAACCTGATGTATTAAGTCAAATTTAACTTTTAAGGGCCTATATAAGTAATGAAATTTTGTTTATTTTGAAAATTCTCACCTCTCATATTCCTTAAAATAAATTGAAATTAAATATACACAAATTATACATCAAAATGAAGGTTGGGCTGTATAGAACATGAAACACATGTAATCAACTCATAGAGTCGACTGTAGGCACCACTGGTTCCTGGAAGTCTGCTACCGTATTCGCACCAGAACTGATAATAAAATGATATTTCATCAGAACAACTTGTGGCCAAATGTGTTTCATATATCCAAGAACAAAGCTAGGCATTCAAAATACTTTCAAATACAGCGATAGGACTGCATTTGGGAAAAGGACAACATTGTCTGCATTTTTTATTGAAGATGGTTTCCATGCTCGAAGACATGCACAAATCACTCGATACCACGAATTTCCATCGAAAAACAAAATTGTAATTCTCAGAAATTTCAACAGGTATCATGATACCTTGCGTTGATTATGGCAACTGTGCAATCTCTATCTAATAACAGTATACTGTATGAAGGCGATCTTTTTCATTATTTGATTTTACACGGCATTGTTTTTACATGCTTTTTCCGTCCGATGACATCGACCGGAAATCGAAAGTATATTCATACGTAAACAAAAGCAAAGGCTTCCGAATTTACCCCCATGCAGCTCTGTCGCCGTGTTTTGAAGAATTGTGATCCCCTAGCTTTGTTCTTGGATATGTAAAGCACATTTGGACACAAGTTGTTTTCGTGAAATATTATTAAATTATCAGTTCTGGTGCGAATACGGTAGCAGACTTCCAGGAACCAGTGGTGCCTACAGTCGACTCTTATCAGTTGATTACACATGTATTTCGTGTTCTATAGATCTCAGTCTTCATTTTGATGTATATTTTGTGTATATTTAATTTGAATTGAAGGAATATCAGAGGTGAGAATTTTCAAAATAAACAAAATTTCATTACTTATATAGGCCTTTAAGGGGTCGTCCAACCAAACTTTGGTCACTTTGTTGAGATTTTTCCCAATGCATCAGAAACAGATAAGAGAAGTAAGGAAAGGCAAATTATGTATCAAAATAATGAGTAAAGTGCATAGAAAAGGTAGGCTACATATAATTTTTTTCATGAAAAAAAAAGTGAACTTTATGATTTTGAAGAAGATTAATTTGCCAATGGCGTAAGTAACGAACCGGTAAAACCACAAAATAATCAGTAACCAGGTTTGCAGTGCCTTGAAACATTTGCACGATGCACATAATTCACGGCGTCAATGTACGTTTTCACATTGTTCAGGGCACTGCCTTTCAACCCTCTTAATTTTGCTTCCTTCTGTATATAATCCCACATTTTGCTGCATATTGTACAACGCAAGTTTTTAATTTTCCCGTTCTCATTGAGATCATATAAAAATAGTTCGAAACTTGACCACTTTTTAAAAGTATAATTTCGTTCACAGACTCTTGCTTATTTGCCATTTTGAAAATTTGCGGTACACATGTTTTTTTATTTACTATAAAAGCCGGGTATATTCTGTTTATACAATCATGTTGTCAATGATAACCACTTTTATGTGTATCGCAAAACACGATTGTAGAAATAGTCTATACCTATTGACCAATCGGCGATGCGTATCGTGTGAAATTAGATCACTTGTTTATTTGTCATGACAACCCAGCCACTTCGAAAAACAAGGAAACCCAGTCTCAGCTTGTCGACTCAATCCGACTGTGGTCGATGCACATTGCTTTTAACTGATAAATAATAACGAAACACCTGAACTTGGAGAATTTTTATTTCATTAAAATGATGTAAATGCAGACACTTTTTTATTGAATGCAAATAACAACATGCACGATTTATTTCCGGGCACATCAAAGTGGGTAGGCCAAATTTGAAGAAGAACGGAAACACGGTTGTGCCAATTGTAGTTTGCACGAACAATGCACAAACGAAACGGTTGTTCGTGCAATTTCTGCACCCCTGTGACTCCTGACGATAAAAATATCAATGAATCAGAAATACGCAGTCACAAGAAATATAGAGGTGTGTCTCTTCTATTGGCAGCATTTCATATACGAATATGAAGCAGTGAATAAATCCAGAAATGATTTGGATTTTGGCAGGGGGCCCATCATTCATCAGGTTACAGTTCATTTCAATTTCCATAAACGTGGCAACATGTTTCTAATTATGCTTACAGCTGAATAATAAGCACAAATTTAATATTTGCATGTGTACTAATTTCTCAGGCATCTAATATGATGATCATAAAAAAGTTGGTTAACCGATCGTCTGTTCGTCTTAATTTTTGTTTACATAACCTTCAGGCAAACAGGCCGATTGTTCGCCTGAATTGTTGAGGCCTGTAGTCATCTGATGATCGTGACAACTAATCTTACCAAATACATAAAAAGCTGGAGTTCCCTGGTCTTGTGGGTTGGCAATGAAAAATAAATACATCAGTGATTGAGACATGCTCTTGCAGTTCATGATTCGACTTCCACATTGCAATTTTCAACCCAATCCACACAACCAAAAATAGTCGTTGAAGATGATTATGAAGAATGTCTGGTGCACATCAGGCCTGGCATTCTGAAAAATGCAGGAGGGCAAAAAATCGCTCTCCTCAATCAGCTTAGGAGAGCAATTAGCTTTACACAGCATTTTAAGTATTCAGTTGAACGAATTCATTGAAACTGAAACCAACAGACTATTACATCAGTGATTTTATTAACTTTACTAAGGTAAAGCGAAATCTCTTAGACATCTAGATGTCTCACTCAACAACCGAACACACACTTGACAAGACCTGTGTGTGTACCCAGACCTGTTGTCCAAGAAAGTCATACGCCTACCACTTGGACAACAGGTCTGCTTGAATCTACAGTCACATCCTGGTGCAAGTGCTTCAAGTGACAGGATAGTAGTAATGGTAGTATATTATAGTGTCAATATTCCTTGAATAATTACCCCTCAAACTGTGATGTCAGTTGTTGAACTTGAAACTGACAGAAAAAAAAATATTGCTGTGACCCATTTTGCTTCAAATGATTGCAACTGTGTTTGGGTATGGTTGCAGCCATTACCTTTTACCACTAAACCACTTTCAAAATGAAATTACGTGATGTTATGTGACTTCGAAGTTAAATTACATTTTTGCTTTACAACAAAAATTTAATGTGAGCATAATACATGTAATCTCAATCATCCCAGACCAAAATACAAAATATTTAGGAGGGCAATTTTTCGCTCTCCTTAATTCTTTCAGGAGGGCAGTAAGGAGAGCTAAAAAATCGCTCGCCTGAAATTGCCAAGCCTGGCACATCAAGTGAGCTAATTTATTGGCACCGACATCGGAGAAAACACCAATGGAGTTTTGTCAACTGATTTAAAAACACTCGTAAAATGGTTAAATTTATCATTTCGCATGACCAACAGACGTCCATAATAAATTGGTTAGGGCTGTCACGATTTTTCAATTTAGGAATCGATTAATCGGCGCAAATAATCGATGATAATCGATTAATCGTACCTAGATGACCTTCCCTCTCCCTCTCTTTGAAGTCGATAAAAATGAAGTTCAAGTCAGTTGACCTACCTCAAGTAAACAACGAAGACGATCATCTTTTAGTTACATTCAAAGCTTCGATGTTCTGAACTTTTGAACCATCAGTGTAATAATCAAGACCGGTCGGCAGTTGCGAACTTCGCAACTGCCGACCGGTCTTGATTATTACACTGACGGTTCAAAAGTTCAGAACACCAAACCTTTGATGAATGTACCTGAAAGACAAATGCTTTCAAACTTTCTTGGGGTTTAACATCGATGTTCTTAACTCTTTACCTTTGGAAACCATAGTTTTTTCATCAAATTGTCTTTTAATTATTAAACGTCTAAAACGGGATACAATTTACCGATTATTCGACAACGAAAAATACTAATCGATTTCGCCGTGACCGATCAATAATCGATTAATGGATTAATCGTGACAGCCCTAAAATTGGTGTATTGTTACACTGTTTATATGTAGTTTTTCCATTTTTGAATTGGAATGTTGCATGAGCGCATAAAATAAAATGCGAACCAAAGTTCAGTGATTGGATATCACCTGGGTGATCTTGCTTCGTAAACAGCGATGCGACCACAAACAAAAAATGCCCTGCTTTGCTTCAAATAAAGACTTGGAATCGCCCCATTTATAAAATAAAACAGAACATGACACTTTGAGATTTCCAAGTCAAATTCAATCTTTGATAGTAGCAGGGCCAGTGAGAGTGGGGTGGGTGGATGTTAACCCTGGGGCCCAGAACTGGGGGGGGGGGGGGGGGGGGCTTGGAACGGGAGTCCAGAATTCTTTAGTTTATTAGTTGACAGGCCAAAAACGTGATTTTTTTTAACCCACGCCAACAGAAGCCTATATTTAATAACTGATTTCAAAAATGTTTTGGGGGTTCCCTCCCCTTCCCCCGTCTCCTATCATCACTCTTGCCCTTGGCACTCACGGAAGATGCATCAGTTAGAGCTGTCCGGTGCTCTGTCAGATCTACTCAGTTTAGGTTTCACTGATGAACTGAAACCGACCGTTCCACTTCCAGACAAACTGTATTGTCGTTTTTTTATTTTTCCCAGCAATATACTTTAGACCAGAAAAAAAAAACAATAAATGTTGGGTTCTTCTGTGTTTTGAAATACCATTCTCAATATACTTGCAACGTAGTGAGTGATATTTTATTCAAATAAATCATTGTTCTGTGTTGTACTTGTTCTCCTTTTTCATCATCCATTTTTCGATTGTAATCAAAAGAATATACTCGGTTCTAATTCTCAAGGTATACACCACTTGTCACTTCAGTTATCAATCAATAATTAAGCATAGAACACACCTCCTAAGGAACCGCAACAAATCAGTAGCCAGTCAGTGTCAGGGGAGCGCGGTGGCTCAGTTGGTAGAGGTGCAGGCTGCAAGCCGAGAGGTCCTCGGTTCGAATCCCACCTGCGGCAACCGCGTTGTGTCCTTGGGCAAGACACTTCATCTCCATTGCCCGCGTGGGGGCACGATGACGCCGTGTACTAAGGCGTACTGCACGTCGATGGTGCACATGTCTTCAACCAATCTAACCCTACCTGTGCTGCAGTGCGGAGTTACGATGTTGGGGAGCTGGCAGCTGCTCGTCGTTGCTCGGTGGTTCTCTCCGGGTACTCCGGCTTCCTCCACCTGTAAAACTGTCACGGTCATGATTAGCCATTGTGCATAAATATGTGACCTTAAGCACCAATAAATAAATAAATAAATAAATATAGTCAGTGTCATGATTCCAGTGCAATGCAAATGAGCAAAGTGTCCTGCTTCTGTCTTGCTTAAACAACATACCTTATTCTTGCAATATTTTGATTCTCTAATGTAAGTTTTCATCTAGTGAATGAATGTCAGACGGTTGAGTGATTATCAATATTAAAACAAAGTGACACAAATTCAAGCTCGGCACAATAAACAAGCTGTTGGTCACTTATGAATCGTACATTGTAGTTTATTTTGAACAAATCACATGACAATTACATGTAAGTGTCCTCTTATCATTGCAGCAGTTCTTGGAATTATAGTCTGTTTTAAAAGCTGGTTTCAGTTTCCCTTTGCTGTCATGTTTCACAATTCCCGGAAATATTCTGTTTACAACATGACACCAGCAAATGTATTTTCTGAATAGTTAATTATTGGCTAAAATTTCTTCTAGTGCACTTGGTCGTATCATTTATGAAGTTTTATTTATTTTTACTAATTTTTTAGCCTAATTTAAGGGTAATTTTTTTGTTATTATTCAAGCACTACTCTGGGTACTTTTGGATTTGATCAGGTTTTGATATTATGTTAATTTTTCCTTGTTATTTAAAATTCTTTGCTGATTATCAAATAAAAAACAAAAACTAAAACTGAGCCTGAGACTGAACAACTGAAACCGAACTGAAATTTCACAACTGGACTGCTCTGGCATCAGTGTCTTGACACTTACAAAATTGGGGCCCCTCACAGAATTAACTTGGGGCCTGAATTTCTGCTTATCGGCCCTGGCTATTGGCACTCTCTACCTCTGATTGCTCGAAACTGTAATTTACCCAACTCAACTGATGGAACTACCCTAAGTGGATAATGGATGGTGAATTATTGTTAAATTGCAGCCGGAAACATTAATTTAATCCCAGAGTCTGACTTATTAATTCAATAAACTGAATACAGCACAACAGGTGTTAATTTATGTGCCCATCATTGTCGATAGGGACTCCATTTCCATGGTAACGCGCATGTGTAATATACGCTGATTTCCGGAGCGCAATGAACTGAACAAATTATCTCGCATAGTTTCAAGTTTAAGAAAATGATTTCTTGCCTTGAGTCTGTTGAAAAATTATATGTGTGTCGTAGTAAAACATTTCAGTTTGAATTTTCTCTAACACTGTTAATGACTTGATTCAACTCAAGTAAAAATCTGATGCACCAGAAGCCAATTTTGCCACCTATATTTTTATACTGTACCAATGACCCAGACTTAGCTGGTGCTAATCTCCTTAATTCAGGGCCAAACACAAATTTTGCCCCCCCAATCCCCAAAATTTGCATCAAAAACCGAAAAATACATGTCCTATATGGCCCTCCATACATCGACTCCTTTGCGCATGCGTAGTGTCAAGGAGGTCCCGAAATTGGCGCCAATTATCATTCTTAGTTTGGCCCTCAAAACAGTCACACTTCTCTGTTATTTGTGCTTCCAAATCTCAGTTTTCATGATGCCAGACACATATTCATGAGTGAAATGGTGGAAATAAAGAGGATACATTAGGAGGAGAGAAAAATATTTAGTGCAAGAAAATGTTCAGGGCTGTAACTTTAAATTATTTTATGAAATTATTTCTAGTTGCCTTTTTTCAAGGCATAGCCCTGATGTTGTCATTCTTGCTATGAAGTACCATTGTTTGATCAGTGTTTCCTCTCTACCTTCCTTCTTCCCCCCCTAGCTATTCTCCCATGTTTTGGCTTAATTTTGTGTAATGTTTATTACTAAAATTTCTTGGGAGTTTTGGCTTAACAGATTTATTTCTGTTTTTTCCCCATGTTTACGTCCTCACCCTAGGGGTGTTTAGGCGTTTTGGTCTGCAATCTGCCATCTGATGTTCTACAGTTTCTTCTCTGGAAGCCTCTGTTTTGCATCAGATAGTGTTTTAATTGGTGACTGATTTCGGGCCATGTTGTTTCAGTGCCTGGAGTCATGTTTCCGGTTTGTTGACACTTTTGCTTAGGTTGACAACAGTTACTGCTGATAGTGATTTTTTGTCTTCTGCATCTCTTATTCATAGTAAGATACATTATTATTGTCCGTAAGTGTCTCATTAATTTTTTCAAAATGAATTTAAATTTTTGTCCACACTTAGGCTTTTTTGGGATCCATTGGGCTCAGGGTTCCCTTTGGGAACTTGGGCTCTTCTGAAAATTTTTTTTTTTTTTTAAATTTTTTCTTTTCAAATCATTATTTATTAATGAATATAATGGATTGTTGTATTATGTATCTTTATTTTCAAGGATTAGTGCGAGTACTTTGATTGTTTACATTTCACTATGAATGATTATTGTTCAAATTGTAATAGGAGGAAGTCTTCCTATGATTCTCATGATCTCTGTATTAATTGTTCTCTCTGTACTCGCACTGATCTTTGTTCTGTGTGTTTCAAATGGGATGAAAAACGTTGGAAACGTGTGTCACGGTATGTTGTTCCTGGAGAAAGATCCATTCCGGTTCTTTCTCCTCAGAGTCACTCTAGTGTTTCACTCTCTTTTTCAAAGGAACAAGAACAGGGTGATGTTTCCGTGATGTCGTCCAGAAGTGTGCCTCCGTCGTCACATACAAGTGAAGAGCTAGCGGCAAAAGTGCTCATGGAGATTCGTCAATTCCCTGAAAGGAACCCGAAGGGGTTGACGTCCGCTAGCTCGACCGGGGTTGCGTCCATTCACCGAATGGGGCAGCACTCGGGTTCATCCGTTGCAGTCCAGCAGAGAGAGTCGGGTGTTGCGAGCACTATAAAACATCCACGTGCACACCCAGTGACGACGGAAAGGAGGATGGATCGGAGGAAGCCTGACAGTCCGGTGTTTAGCTTGTCCAGTTCGACACGGGCTGCAAGCGAGAGAGGTCCCTCTCTCAGACAACAGCATCTGGGACCAGATGTTGTAGTCCGTAGTGTTACGCAGTCGGAGCATACGTCCGCCGCTCGGGATGCTCCGGTATATAGGCAGTCCGCCGAGGCTACCTATAAGGCTTCCATATCCTCTCAGCAGCACACTCGACCGCACCTTGGCTACGTGACCAGTGAATTACAGTCAGCTTTGCCGACCAGGGATTCCTCGGCGATCAGGTCACGCCATCCGGTAGCCAGGGATTCGAGGCCTTCTTCATCCGGACGTTCGCATAAAAGATGTATGCAGGATGCAACGTCCAGGGAGCTTCCGGCAGCTAAATCCAGTAAGGCCTCTGTAACGGATGTGCTATCACAGATAGCAAAGTTAATCGCAGCATCCCAGCAACCGTCAGAGCCTCTGTCGGAACATGAAATGTCAGAAGATGCTGGGTCGGTAGGTTCCGCCGCTGGATCCGGTGCGGACGACCGAGATTTACATGATTTACATGAGGTCCGGCAGGATGGCGAAAGGGATTCTGATGAATTAGATATTTCCCTTTCGGAACAACATAAAATAGCCGTAGAATTCATCCGGTATTACCTTCCAGAAGTTGTTCCGCCAGACCAAAATGCTGCGCAGCCGGATAGCAGGGTGATAGCGCCACTGGACACCGAGTTTTTTAATCGGTTTAGGGACATTGTCCCGGAATTTCCGTCACAGTCCAAGAATGTCTCTCGGATTTTTGAGTTATTGAATGACGCTATTGATAAACTTGCCAACAAGACGGGCAGGTCAGCCTTCCTACCGGCATCTGCTCTACAGCTGCCGTTTATTAATCAAAGGAACAAGTTTGATACGGCAGGTCAGGGCATCCAGAGAGTTCCTCTGCGTTTAGACGACCAGGCTGAAGACCTTGATATATCCATGCCGTCATCTATGTCACTTCCGTCGTCTACGATGGAAACGACGATATCGTCTAACAGAGCTAGTTTAGACGCTCTTTCCTACGCAGATCACCTTACTAGAGCGTTGTCATTACGCTTTGAAGGACCTGAATTTCAAGACTTACAAACGTCTTTAAGAGTTCTGTCCAGGGCCATGAGGTTTTCCACTTATAACTCAGCCCTTTCAGTGGCAAATCTGGAGTTAGCTCGACGTGACGTGGCCTTGGCTACTTCCACACGCGTGGACAGTAAGGTGAAAAACTCTCTTAGAGTCACTCCAGTCTCTGGAGAGTTTCTCTTCAGTGGCAAGCTTTCTGATATATATGATAAATTAACAAAGAAAGCTTCGGACTCTCTGTTGTTTAAGTCTGCTTCCAAGAAATCGGAACCAGCAGACAGGAGTAGGCCAGGCACTTCCGGCACGAGTTCGTCCAGGGGAAGTTCCTATAGAGGTTCCTATGCGTCCTCTAGGTCTTACTCTAGAGACCGGCAGAGTAGCGACTCGACTAGGGGCCGTTATGCTGGCCGAAATAACCGGTCAGACGCCCCTACGCCGACGGGGCGAGGTGCGGGTCGCGGAGGACGTGGTTTCTCCTACCGCAAGCCTCGCGGATCCAGGAAGTGATGGTCTAGACCTCTGTCGCGTTCCGGTGGGCGGAAGACTGTCGAGTTTCTCAAGCAATTGGGAATCAATTACGGAGGACCCTTGGGTTCTAGGGGTTATTTCAGAAGGACTAAAACTGTCCTTCAAAGGCAAGCCTCCATTAACTCGAAGTCCAAGATGGACTCAGCTTCCGTCAAATTGTCAGAAAAGAACGGCACTTCTATCAGAAGTCCAGTCTCTTTTAACGAAGAACGCGATAGAGGTCGTAGAAAACCAGGAATCTCCAGGTTTCTACAGCCATCTTTTTCTGGTTCCGAAGCCAGACGGCTCGTTCTGTCCAGTGATCGACTTAAGCTGTATAAACAAGCTGATCGTGGCTCCAAAGTTTTATATGGAGATCATTCGATCGGTCAGAGCGAGCATTCGAGTGAACGACTATGCTGCGAGCATAGACCTCAAGGATGCATACTTTTACGTCATGGTACATCCGGCGTTCAGAAAGTATCTTCGCTTCGCTGTCCTAGGTGTTGTTTATCAGTTCCGAGCGATGTGCTTTGGTCTGAATCTAGCGCCCTGGGCATTCACTCGAGTAATGAACTCGGTAATGACTCATTTCCGAGCTCATTCGTCTGCGGTAACGTCGGCTTACCTGGACGATATTCTTCAGAGATACGGCAACGAGTTAACGCTTCAGAACGACATGCACAATCTGCTTCTATTGCTCCGACGTCTCGGTTTCATAGTAAACGAAGAGAAGTCGGATCTGGTGCCGTCCAAGTCATTTACCCACCTGGGAATGAGCTTCGAGACGCACAACAATCTCGTTCGTCTGCCGTTAACCAGAGCGAAATTAGTCAGTTGTTATGCTCGCTATTGTCTTCTCTCAGAAAAAGTGTCAGCGAGGGAATTCATGAGACTAATAGGTCTGTGCGGAGCTGCCTCGGATCTCATTCTGATGGGGCGGCTACGCACTCGTCCTCTCCAGGTCTATCTGACTCAGAATTGGAGAGTGAAGATTCATTCGCTCGAAATGGACATACTCTTGTCAAGCCAAGTGAAACAAGAGATTCAGACTTGGGCAGACATACAGTGGTTAACTCAGGGAGTTCCACTGCAGTTGCCAGATCCGAGCTTTACGATTATGACGGATGCCAGCCAAACAGGCTGGGGCACGACACTGAGCCCATCGGATTTGAAGTGCCAGGGTCTTTGGGATCCGCAGTTTCTAAGCAAGCACATCAACATCAAAGAGATGATGTCGATTTGGCTTGCTCTACGTCATTGGATAGACGTTATTCAGAATGCACATGTGCAAATTATGTCCGACAATACGACAGTAGTTGCGTATATTCGGAACCAAGGTGGCACTCATTCCATTCCGTTGCTCAATCTAACGGAAAGAATTCTTCTGTTTGTACTAGAACATCAGATTCTTCTCTCCGTCCGTCATATTCCGGGTCGTCTGAACGTCTTAGCAGACTCCCTTTCACGGAGGGGTCGCCTGTTGCCGTCAGAATGGACTCTCAACAAGCAAGTATTCAATCAGATTTGCTACCAATGGGAACGGCCAATGATAGATTTATTTGCGACACATCTCAACAATCAGTTGCAGACGTATGTGTCACCTTGTCCGGATCCTCGAGCGTTTGCAGTAGACGCTCTCTCGATCTCTTGGGACGGAATGATAGGATATGTGTATCCTCCAGTGCCGTTGATTCAGCAGATATTGCTCAAGATAAAACAATCGCAATGCAAGATTCTGTTGGTAGCATCTCTGTCTCCACAGAGACCGTGGATAAATCTATTCAGGTGTCTGTTGTGGGACATGCCGAGGAAGCTTCCTCAACGGGAAGATCTTCTTTCGCAAGGGAAATCGCGCATCCTCCATCACAATCCGCAAGGTCTAAACCTTCACGTATTTCCATTGTGCAGTCCTTCTTGCACGGAAAACATTTTACAGGACGAGCAGTGGACGCGATTTCTAACTGCAGGAGGACCTCCTCTTCGCTAAACTATGCTGCTAAGTGGAGGGTCTTTTGTCAGTGGTGTGAGGATCATTCAGTAGATATTTATGATCCCTCCATTCCAGACATAGCAAACTTTCTAGTATACTTGTTTGATGAGATTAATCTGCAGCCTATCACCATTAAGGGTTATAGGTCTATGCTATCTGATACCTATGCACATCATGATAGCTTGAGGATTGGAACTAATGTCTCTTTATCTAAGTTAGTTAGAAATTTTTCGATAAATAGACCTAGAACCCTTAGATTAATTCCGAAGTGGAATTTGGCCTGGGTTCTTCTTAAGCTAAAAGAAGCGCCCTTTGAGCCTCTTGACACAGTTGACTTCAAATTTTTAACATATAAGACAGCTTTTCTCTTAGCTTTCTCTTCTGCTAGAAGAGTTAGTGAGCTTCATGCACTATCTGTGGAGGATTCTCACTACCGTAGTGTCGGTAATACTATTACCTTTACCACTAATGTTGGATTTTTGGCTAAGAATCAGGCTCCTAATAAGTATCCTGAACCTATTATTATTAAGGCCCTTCCATCATCTGATGGGCGTAGGCCTCTACTGTGTCCTGGTAGAGCAATACGTATTTACAGACGTAGGTCTGAGTTCATCAGAAAGGGACGTAAGCGTTTCTTTCTGTCTTTGATGCCTAATAGAAAGGATATTATGGTCCATTCTATTGCTAGATGGATTCAATTAACTATTCAAACTGCTTATGAAAAATTATCTTCTTCTCAGCAGTCGGCACTCAGAGCTCTTTCTACTTCTTGGGCCTATGCTAATTGTATTGCTATTACTGATCTAATGAAGGCTGCATATTGGTCTCAACCTTCCACATTCACTAATTTTTATCTCAGAAAAATTGAGTCCATTTCTGGAGACCTCCATTGTTTAGGTCCGTTATCAGTTGCTCAGAATATCGTCCACTAAACAGTTGCAACTATAGTTATGTAGGCTTTCTGTTCCGGCAGTGACTCTGTCCTGCTGCCCTCTTCGCTCTGGGGTATTTGACCCAGGGCAAGGGGAAGGGGGGGGGGGGGGGGTGTTCCCTTAGGTCACCTGCTTTATAGTGAAAAGCAAGGGAATACCTCCCCCAGAGTCAGTAATTCCGAGTCGGTACCGGGATGGTTTTAAAGTGTAAAGATAATGTTTAATCATCCATGTAATATTTTTAAAGTGTAGCTCGGTGTGAAGCATTTGTACATGTCATGTGTCAAACGAGCGTTAATATACAATCCTCGGACACTTTTAATGAATATAAAGAGTCTCATTTCTCTGGACTTCCTTTATTTATTGGCTTACCTTTAAAAATATTAGTATAAAGGGTTATACTGGATGTTAATAGAGATCATTGATTATTATGCTCAATTACTGATCGGTGTTGTGTCTTTCTTTATTATAAATAGGAAAGATACATGTAAAGCCTATCTCTTCTTTTCTCCTGGAGAGGATATTCTATTATACATAATTGAGCTTATTGGATTTTCCTTTATGTCCTAGGCCCTCCAGCCTATTTACTATTCAGCTAAGTCGGGGTCATTGGTACAGTATAAAAATGTTAAAAAATTTATAGTAATTTATATATTTTTTATACTTACCAATGACCCAGACGGGGATGGCCCTCCCAGGAGTTGGGAACTCATACCTCCCCGCTGAGTACATAACGCTTACCAGGCACTGGTTGTAAGAATGATAATTGGCGCCAATTTCGGGACCTCCTTGACACTGCGCATGCGCAGAGGAGTCGATGTATGGAGGGCCATATAGGACATGTATTTTTCGGTTTTTGATGCAAATTTTGGGGATTGGGGGGGCAAAATTTGTGTTTGGCCCTGAATTAAGGAGATTAGCACCAGCTAAGTCTGGGTCATTGGTAAGTATAAAAAATATATAAATTACTATAAATTTTTTAACTTTCACGGTATCACTATTTGGATAAACGCAATGCTTGCACCCGACAGTTTTGAAAAAGGGGATCATAACTCTAAAGTTTCAAAATAAAGGTAACTTTATGTTGTTTCTCTCATTATCAGTTCACCTGAGCGAAGCTCAAGGTGAGCTTTACTTATCGCTTTCCGTCCGGCGTCCGTCCGGCGTCATCCGGCATAAACTTTACAAAACCAACTTCTCCGAAGAAACCACTGGCCCAATATTGTTAGGTAAATGTTTATTACCTAATGTCAATTCAGATTTGTTCAAATGAAGTCGCCTCTCCTCCTGGGTGGGGCCGTGCCCCCAAGGGGCGCCAAAATCTTTGAAAATCTTCTTCTCATTAACCAGCAGTAGCAGAGACTTGATATTTGGTATGCAGCTTCCTTTTGAGGTGTAGAAACAAGTTTGTTCAAGAGAAGTTTGTCTGGCATTATTTGCCTTCGTTATGGGAGGGGCAAAAATTTTGGCCACGCCTAAAATTTCTACTTTCTGAACTGTGAGGTCGACCAAATTTGATATGAGATGATAATGGGTTATAAGTAGTTGATTGATGCGTGGGAACCTCGGGAGCTAAAAATAGGAAAAACCTTAAAACTGCCATATCTCCAAAACTACACGGCACAGAGAATTCTTATTTTGTATAAAGCTTACTTTTATCCAGTAGAATAGAATGGTTAAAAAAAACCCTATTGGTTTGATCACAAGGTACTTTTTTTCAGGACTTTGAAAAGTGCTGAGTCAGCACTTTTTAACACTGTAGGCAATGGGAAAAACATCAAAAAATCTTCTTCTCCAGATCCAGCAGGCAGAATCTTGATATTTGTTATGCAACATTGTAGGTGGATCTGATTCAAGTTTGTTCAAATCGGCCCCCTGGGTTCATATTTGGGCTCAGTATAGGAGCCTGATTTCGAACTTCGTGCATTTCAGGCAAATATTTTTTATACTGTACCAATGACCCAGACATAGCTGGTGCTAACTCTTAAAATTCTAGGGCCAAACACAAATTTTGCCCCCCAAATCCCCAAAATTTGCATCTAAAACCAAAAGAAATCATGTCCTGAAGGTCCTCCATACTTTGCCTCCACTGCGCATGCGCAGTGTCAAGGAGGTCCCAAAATTGGCGCCAATTATCATTCTTTGTTTGGCCCTTCATCAGTTCACATCTGACTGATATTTGTGCTTGTAAATCTCTGTTTAAATGATGCCAGACACATAAATATTAGAGAAATGGTGGATCTAAAGAGGATATAGGAGGAGGAGAGGAAAAATGAGTGACAGAAAATAATCAGGGCTGTAACTTAAAATTTTTTAATGAAATTATGTTAAGTTGCCTATTTTCGAGGCATGGGCCTGTTGTTGTCATTCTTGCTATAAAGTTACACTGCTTGTTCAGTGTTTCCTCTCTCCTTTTCCTTTAAAGTCCCCCCTTGCTATTCTCCCATACTTTTGGCATATTTTTTGTAATATTATTACTAAAATTTCTTGGGAGTTTTAGCTGGGTAACAGAATGAATTCTGTTCTTTTCCCCATGTTTACCTTCTCACCCATGGGTGTTTAGGCATAGTGTTCTGCATCTACCATCTGATGTTCTGCAGTTTCTTCCCTGGAAGTCTCTGTTTTGCATCAGATAGTGTATTATTGGTAACTGATTTCGGGCCAGGGTTATCAGTGCCTGGAGTCATGTTCCTGGTGTTTATACACTTCTTGTTTACATTGACAACAGTCTCTGTGGAGGGGGATTTCTTGTCTTTGTACTAGTTTAATCATTACAAGATACATTATTATTATTCGTAAGTATTGCATTAATTTTTTAAAATATTTTTAAAATTTTTGTCCACACTTAGGCTTGGGATCCATTGGGGCTCAACGTTACTTTTTTTCAAAAAATTTTTTTGATTTCAATTATTTTTTCTATGTTAATGGATCATGTTATTATGTATCTTTGTTTTCAGGGGTTGGTGCGAGTACTAGGACTTTTTGTATTCTTTTCACAATGAAAGGATATTGTTCAAATTGTAATAGGAAGAAATCTTCCTCTGACTTTCATGATCATTGTATTAATTGTAGTCAGTGTACTCGCACTAACTCCTGTTCAGTATGTGTATATTGGGATGACAAATATTGGAAACGTGTGTCACGGTATGTTGTTAGCGGGGAAAAGGCCATGCCGGTCCTTTCTCCGCAGGGTCACTCTAGTTTATCAATCTCTATTTCAGAGGAACAAGAACAGGGTGATGTTTCCGTGATGTCTTCCAAAAGTGTGCCTCCGTCATCACAAATGAAGAGCTAGCGGCAAAAGTGCTCATGGAAATACGTCAATTGCCTAAGAGGTCCCTAATAGGATCGACGGCATTGACGTCCGCTAGCACGCCCGGTGTAGCGTCCATTCATCGAATGGTTTGGCAGCCGGGTTCGTCCGTTGCGGTCCAGGAAGGAGATTTGGGTGATGCTAGCACTATAAATAAACAAGGTGCACACCCAGTGATGGCGGATCAGAGGAGAGAACGGAGGAAGCCTATTAGTCCAGTTCCTAGCTTGTCCAGGTCCATCCGGGCTGCGAGCGAGAGAGGCCCCTCTCTCGTACAACAACATCTGGGACCAGATGTTGTGGTACAATATGTTTCACATTCGGAGCATACGTCCGCCGATCGGGACGCTCCGTTATATAGACAGTCCGGAGAGACTGTCCAGAAGGCTTCCTTATCCTCTCGGCAGCGCACACGACCGCACCTTGGCTACGTGACCACGGATATCCAGCCAGCTTCGCCAATCAGGGATTTCACGGCGACCAGGTCCCGTCATCCGGTAGCCAGGGACACGAGGCCTGTAGACTCCGGACGTTCGTATAAGAGAAGTATGCAGGAGTCAGTGTACACAGAGCTTCCGGCGGCTAAGCAACGTAAGACCGCTACTCCACAGGCCTCAGTGACAGACGTGCTATCCCAAATAGCACAAATTATTGCAGCATCCCAGCAAACGACAGAATCTCTGTCGGATCAAGAATTATCCGACGACGCTGGGTCGGTACGCTCTGCTGATGCATCAGGTACGGACGACCGAGAACATCATGGGGTCCGACAGGATGGCGAAAGGGATTCCGAGGATTTGGAGCTATCCCTTTCGGAACAACATAAAGCTGCCGTAGATTTCATCCGGCATTACCTTCCACAAGTTGTTCCGTCTGGCCAGATTGCTGCGGTGCCGGATAAGAGACTGATAGCGTCATTGGACACAGATTTTTTTGATCCTGTTCAGAGACATCGTCCCTGAGTTTCCAACACAGTCCAATAATGTCACAAGAACATTCGAATTATTGAACGACGCTATCTATAAGCTTGCTACCAAAACAGGCAAGGCTGGTTTCTTGTCCGCTAATGCTCTCAATCTGCCTTTCATCAATTCAAGGAATAAATTCGAAACGGCAGGACAGGGCATACCGAGAGTTCCTCTGCGTCTAGACGACGAGGCGGAAGACTTGGAATTGTCTTTACCGTCGTCTATGTCTATTCCAACCGCGATGTTGGAAACGACAATAATGTCTAACAGAGCTAGCTTAGACGCTTTATCATACGCAGACCACCTTACTAAGGCATTATCATTGCGTCTTCAAGGGAAAGAATTCCAGGATATACAATCCTCATTAAGACTTCTTTCAAGGGCAGTAGCTTATTCCACGTATAACTCCGCCCTTTCAGTGGCAAACCTGGAGTTGGTTAGCCGTGACGCAGCCCTAGCTACATCCACGCGCGTGGATAGTAAGGTGAAGAACTCTCTCAGAGTCGTTTCGGTCTCCGGAGAGCTTCTCTTCGACGGCAAGCTTTCAGCAATCTATGATAAGATAACTAAGAAAGCTTCGGATTCTCAGCTATTCAAATCCGCTTCTAAAAAGTCGGATACAGCAGAAAAGAGTAAGACAGGCACTTCTGGGACAAGTACGCCCAAGAGAAGTTCCTATAGAGGTTCTTATACGTCCTCTAGGTCTTATTCTAGAGACCGTCAAGGCAGCGACTCACGTACAGGACGTTATTCTGGCCGAGACAACCGGAGGACGTAGTTTCTCCTTCCGCAGGCCTCGCAGGTCCAGGAGGTGATGGTTTCAACCTCTATCGTGTTCCGGTAGGTGGAAGATTATCGAGTTTTATAAACGAGTGGGCGTCGATTACGGACGACCCCTGGGTCCGAGGGGTAATTTCGGAAGGACTAAGAATATCCTTCAAACGAAAGCCTCCATTAACTCGAAGTCCAAAATGGACTCAGCTTCCGTCAAATCCGCAGAAAAGAGATGCTCTTTTATCAGAAGTACAGTCTCTTCTGACGAAGAACGCGGTAGAGGTCGTAGAAGACCAGGAATCACCGGGTTTCTACAGCCATCTGTTTCTGGTTCCAAAACCAGATGGCTCGTTCCGTCCAGTCATAGATCTGAGCTGGATAAACAAGCTGATCGTCGCTCCGAAGTTCTATATGGAGACGATTCGATCAGTCAGAGCGAGTATTCGGGTGAACGACTATGCTACAAGCATAGATCTCAAAGATGCGTACTTTCACGTCATGGTACATCCTACATTCAGAAAGTATCTACGCTTCGCAGTCCTAGGAGTTGTATATCAATTCCGGGCGATGTGCTTCGGTTTGAACCTAGCGCCCTGGGCTTTCACTCGAATAATGAACTCGGTAATGATACATTTCCGAGCTCATTCGTCTGCAGTAACGTCGGCCTACCAGGACGACATTCTTCAGAGGTACGGCAACGAGTTAATGCTTCAGAACGATGTGCAGAATCTGCTTCTATTACTCTGACGTCTCGGTTTTATTATAAACGAGGAGAAGTCGGATCTGGTGCCGTCCAAGTCATTCACTCATCTGGGAATGAGCTTCGAGACGCACAACAATCTCGTTTGTCTGCCGTTAACCAGAGCGAAATTAATCAGTTGTTACGCTCGCTATTGTCTTCACTCAAAGTCACAGCGAGGGAGTTCATGAGACTGATAGGTCTGTGCGGAGCCGCTGCGGATCTCATTCCGATGGGGCGGTTACGCACTCGTCCTCTCCAAATTTTCTTGACTCAGAATTGGAGTGTAAAGATTCATTTGCTCGATATAGACGTTCTCTTGTCAAATCAAGTGAAACAAGAGATTCAGACTTGGGCAAACATTCAGTGGTTGACTCAGGGAGTTCCACTGCAGTTTCCGGATCCGGATTTTACGATTATGACGGATGCCAGTCAAACAGGTTGGGGTGCAACATTGATCCCAACGGATTTGAAGTGCCAGGGTCTTTGGGATCCGCAGTTTCTAGGCAAGCACATAAACATCAAGGAAATGATGTCAATTTGGCTTGCATTACGTCATTGGATGAACATTATTCAGAAAGCACATGTCCAAATCCTGTCCAACAATACGACAGTAGTAGCGTATATCCAGAACCAGGGAGGCACTCATTCCGTTCCGTTATTCAATTTAACGGAAAGAATCCTTCTGTTTGTTCTAGAACACCAAGTTCTACTTTCGGTCTGTCATATTACGGGTCGTCTGAATGTATTAGCAGACTCCTTTTCACGGAAGGGTCGCTTGTTGCCGTCAGAATGGACTCTCAACAAACAGGTATTCAATCAGATTTGCTACCAATGGGAACGGCCAATGATAGACTTATTTGCGACACAACTCAACAATCAGTTGCAGACGTATGTGTCACCATGTCCGGATCCTCGAGCATATGCAGTAGACGCTCTATCGATCTCGTGGGACGGAATGATAGGATATGCGTATCCTCCAGTGCCGTTGATTCAGCAAATATTGCTAAAGATAAAACAATCTCAATGCAAAATTCTGTTGGTAGCATCTCTGTCTCCACAGAGACCGTGGATAAATCTACTCAGGTGTCTGCTGTGGGACTTACCGCGAAAACTTCTCAACCTTCACGTATTTCCGTTGTGCGGTCCTTCTTGCACGGCAAGCATTTTACAGGACGAGCAGTGGACGCAATTTCTAACTGTAGGAGGACCTCCTCTTCGCTAAACTATGCGGCTAAGTGGAAGGTCTTTCGTCGTTGGTGTAGGGATCATTCTGTTGATATTTTTGATCCCTCCATACCAGACATTGCAAACTTTCTAGTATACTTGTTTGACGAGATCAAACTGCAGCCTGTTACTATTAAAGGTTATAGGTCTATGTTATCTGATACCTATGCACACCATGATAGTTTACAAATTGGATCTAATGTCTCTTTATCTAAATTAGTTAGAAACTTCTCGATAAATAGACCCAGAACTCTTAGATTAATTCCTAAATGGAATTTAGCTTGGGTTCTTCTTAAACTGAAAGAAAAGCCATTTGAGCCTCTTGGGACAGCAGATTTCAAATTCTTGTCTTATAAGACAGCATTTCTCTTAGCTTTCTCTTCTGCTAGAAGAGTCAGTGAGCTTCATGCACTATCGGTGGACGATTCTCACTATCGTAGTGTCGGGAACACTATTACCTTTACTACTAATGTTGGATTTTTAGCTAAGAATCAGGCTCCTAATAAATATCCGGAACCTATTGTTATTAAGGCCCTTCCGTCTTCAGACGGTCATAGGCCTTTACTCTGTCCAGTTAGAGCTTTACGTATTTATAAACAAAGATCTCAGTTTATCAGAAAGGGACGAAAACGCTTCTATCTGTCTCTGATGCCTAATAGAAAGGACATTACGGTCCATTCTATTGCTAGATGGATTCAATTAACTATCCGTACTGCTTATGATAACCTATCTTCAACTCAGCAATCTGTGCTTAAGATTTCGGCTCATGAAGTAAGAGCTCTTTCTACATCTTGGGCTTATGCAAATAGTGTTGCTATTACAGATTTAATGAAGGCTGCATATTGGTCTCAGCCATCCACATTCACGATTTTTTATCTCAGAAATATTGAGTCCATTTCTGGAGACCTGCATTGTTCAGGTCAATTATCTGTTGCTCAGAATGTCGTCCACTAAACAGTTGCAACTATAGTTATGCAGGCTTTCTGTTCCGGCAGTGACTCCGTCCTGCTGCCCTCTTCGCTCTGGGCTATTTGACCCAGGGCAAGGGGAAGTGTGGGGGGGGGGGGGGGGGCAGAGGGTGTTCCCTTAGGTCACCTGCTTTATAGTGAAAAGCAAGGGGATTCCTCCTCCGGAGTCAGTAATTCTGAGTCATTACCGGGATGGTTTTAAAGTGTAAAATTAATGTTAAAAATTCATTCATGTCATATTTTTAAAGTGTAGCTCGGTGTGAAGCATTTGTATATGTCACGTGTCAAACGGGCGTTAATATAAATCCTCGGACACTTTTAAGAGAGTATAAAGAGTCTCAATTCTCTGGACTAACTTTATTTATTGGCTTACTTTAAAAATAATTAGTATAAGGGGTTATACTGGATGTTAATAGAGAACATGAATGTTATTATGCTCAATTATGGAGGCTGTTGTGTCTTTCTAATTTATCATAAAATAAGAAAGATACATGTAAAGCCTAATACTCCTTTTCTCCTCGAGGGGTTGACTCTATTTATATAGTTGAGCTTATTGGATTTTCCTCTGTGTCCTAGGCCCTCCAGCCTTTTTACTATTCAGCTATGTCTGGGTCATTGGTACAGTATAAAAATGTTAAAAAAATTATAGTAATTTATATATTTTTTATACTTACCAATGACCCAGACGGGGATGGCCCTCCCAGGAGTTGGGAACTCGTACCTCCCCGCTGAGTACATAGCGCTGACCAGGCACTGCTTGTAAGAATGATAATTGGCGCCAATTTCGGGACCTCCTTGACACTGCGCATGCGCAGTGGAGGCAAAGTATGGAGGACCTTCAGGACATGATTTCTTTTGGTTTTAGATGCAAATTTTGGGGATTGGGGGGGCAAAATTTGTGTTTGGCCCTAGAATTTTAAGAGTTAGCACCAGCTATGTCTGGGTCATTGGTAAGTATAAAAAATATATAAATTACTATAAATTTTTTAACTTCTTAAAAATCTTCTTCTCCAGATCAAGCAGGCAGAATCTTTTGATATTTGGTATGCAACATTGCGGGGTGGATCGGTGGATCTGATTCAAGTTTGTTCAAATCGGCTCCCTAGATTCATATTTGGGCTCACTATAGAAGCTCGAATTCGAACTTGGTGCATTTCAGGCAAATTTCTTCAAAAATCTTCTTCTCCAGATCCAGCAGGCAGAATCTTTTCATATTTGATATGCAACATTGTGGGGTGGATCTGATTCAAGTTTGTTCAAGTCAGCTCTCTACATTCATATTTGGGCTCACTATAGAAGCTCGAATTTGAACTTAGTGCATTTCAGGCAAATTTCTTAAAAAATCTTCTCCAGATCCAGCAGCCAGAATCTTTTCATATTTGGTAAGCAACATTGTGGGGTGGATCTGATTCAAGTTTGTTCAAATGCCACACCCCCCCCCCCCCCCCTGGGTTTATATTTGGGCTCAGTATAGGAGCCCAAATTTGAACTTAGTGCATTTCAGGTGAATTTCTTAAAAAATCTTCTTCTCCAGATCCAGCAGTCAGAATCTTTGACTTTTGATATTTGGTATGCAACATTGTAGGGTGGATCTGATTCAAGTTTGTTCAAATCGGCCACCTGGGTTTATATTTGGGCTCAGTATAGGAGCCCAAATTTGAACTTAGTGCATTTCAGGCAAATTTCTTTGAAAATCTTCTTCTCAAGATTCAGCAGGCAGAATCTTTTGATATTGGGTATGCACCATGCTTAGGGGGGTGAGATTCAAGTTTGTTCAAGCCAAGTCCCTGGGTTCATATTTGGGCTCACTGTGGTAGCCCGAATTATAACTTAGTTCAAAATGAGGAATTTTCTTTAAAAATCTTCTTCAGATCCAGCATTCGGAATGTTTTGATATTTGGTATGCAGCATCCTCAGGGGGGTGAGATTCAAGTTTGTTCAAGCCATGTTCCTAGGTCCATATTTGGGCTCACTGTGGGAGCCCGAATGATAACTTAGTTCAAAATGAGGAATTTTCTTTAAAAATCTTCTTCAGATCCAGCAGTCGGAATGTTTTGATATTTGGTATGCAGCATCCTTAAGGGGATGAGATTCAAGTTTGTTCAAGCCATGTCCCTAGGTCCATATTTGGACTCACGATGGAAGCTTGAATTGTAACTTAGTTCGAAATGAGGAATTGTTTTAAAAAATCTTCTTCTTCCAGCAGTCGGAATGTTTTGATATGTGATGTGTAGCATCCTTAGGTGGGTGAGATTCAAGTTTGTTAAAGCCAAGTCCCCGGGTTTCTATTTGGGATCTCTGTGGGAGCTCGAATGATAACTTAGTTCAAAATGAGGAATTTTCTTTAAAAATCATCTTCAGATCCAGCAGATGAATTCCCTAGGGGCGTAAGATTCAAGTTTGTTTAAGCCATGTCCCTAGTTCCATAAAATTTGTCTCTCATGACTTCATTCCTTTGTAGTGTTGATGAACCATGTCTGACTGAATGTGACCCCAAATACTTCTTTGAACCACTTTGGCCGGTGAGCGATTAAGGCTCCTTGGGGCCTCTTGTTTTAATTCCATTCAAACATATACATAGAAATTACTGACAGTGGCCAGAAGATGCATGAATATTGCATTCAAGTGAAGTGTGTGGTCGTTTTGGTAATTCGGTGTTTGTTTTATTTTTGTTCAAAGCCAGGTGGCGCTTTCAATCTCACACTGAATGGGGTAATTTTTATCCTTTCATTCATTTGTCATTCGTGATTCGAAAGAAAGTTTATTTAATATGTAAATACAATTATATTATGGGACAAAAAAAGTTATTAATTAGGCCCACCGGGCTCTGATTTTTTTCTGTGATTTCCGCCCTTTTTATTTAACACATTACACGAAGTTACAGCATTCAAGATTGTGTAGTCAATCGTGTGTGTCCCGACTGATGGTTATTTCACATTCAGGTCGGTCAGTGTTTTTAAATAACCAAAACCAAGATGCATTTTCGGTTAACCTCCCAGCACTAAACAGTAACCGAAATCGAAGTGAATTTTCAGTTAACTGCACAGCTCTACTTGCAACATTCTTAAATTACTGATACTTTTTCTCAAAAGTTCATTTTGTATTTTTAATAGGTTCATTAAAAGATTATCAAATATATGGTTTAAAATCTATGTTAACTTTAATATGATTCTACTCATATGAGCTGAAATTTATATCAACTTATTAAACTTCTTCGAGAACATTTAACTAACCTGCAGCACATTTCAGTAGTCAAGACACAGTGCGATGTATATTCCCACTCTACAAATTAGTTTTAACTGTCAGAAACACTGTCTGCATGTAATTACTCTATTTCAACAGTTAACTCTTAGAAGCCGGGGAATCGGAATGAATTTATTGAACATGACATACCGCGAAAAACTTGCAGTACAGCAGGTGCTTCTAGTCAAGTGTCGTCACAGACGACACTTGACCAGAAGCACCTGCTCAGTATTTAATTCTCCCCCAGCCCAAAGATAGCTGAAGCGTCATAGCCAGATTACCTGCCGTATTACATCACAGGCAAGAAAACTTGACTCCCGGCGTCTAAGAGTTAATATGCATTCCATCTTGGTTGAGCTCATTTCCACGTTATTTGAAAATATTCCTGACAACCTGCAAATTTTTTATTTTAATCAATGATTTATTTTTTAAAAAATCATTGATTTGAATTATTTAAATCGTCTAACTCTGTCTGTTATGAAGTCCATGTCAGTCAATCTACATCCGACCAATGAAAACATAGTTTGCAGTGTACCTGAACTGCACAAGTTACAAATAAATATACTCGTACCAGCAATTTGAAACTGAAAGTTGAATATTTCGGGAGTGCGTCAAATTCGGGGAATGAATACTCTGACACATTTGTGTATGTAATCTCACGTTTTCTCATATTGATAATAAAAGTACCCACAAAATCATAAGAATTGTGCTTACCACGCATCACATCACTTAACAGCGTTGCGGGTATGTATGTACATGGTGTAGAAACAGAAATAAAGGGAAAGGGAAGCCTGCTCAATAATAATCCATTCAGACATTAATTAGTGTTCAACCAATTACCAGAAATAGCCGCTGACCGATTACCGGTTATTTAAGCTCACAATCGGCCGATTACGATTGTATTATTGTTCACTTCTTGACAAGTCTCAAAAGAACTACATTACATTGAACATGTATTACAGTGTTTACCATGAATACTCGTTCACTACTAGATAAGTCGAGGCTCAAAAGAGCTACCAGTGCATTAAATTGAACAAAAATTTTCATTCCCCACCCATCCTTCTCTCGGACACAAAATGTAGCCCAGTCATTGTTTTCACTCGTAATGCACAGCGCCATATGTATCAAGCAAGTGTGCGTGACTGGTAATTTTACTGTAAAGTCAACCTGTCAAGAGACCAAAAGTGGATGGCATGTCGAACCATGTTTTCTAGGCACCGATAAGTGAGTTTTGTTGCAGAGAAAAATTGGAAGCAATACATACCACCATGTGTATTGGAAAAAATATTTTACCCAATAATTAACTTATAATAAAATGCATATGCTGATGTCATATTGTAAACAGTTAACAGAATGTCTCTGGAAGTTGTGTGATATAACAGCCAATGGTAGGGCTTCACGGTATTCCAATTTGTAATATAACAATAACATGACTTTGGAGGGCTTTGTGGTTTATTCACGGCCCAACTGGTGTGGATAACAGCCTGACAGCTTATAAAAGGCCGGAGAAGAACTCTTGGGCCCTTAATAAGCTGAGGGCTGTTATTCACACCTGTTGGGCCGTTAATAAACCACAAGGCTCGACAAAGTCATGTCATTAGCTTGACTTGACAAAGTCAAGATAAGCTATTGCCATCACATCAGGCGTGCGGAAGTCTGTCAGTCTGTTCACATTATCCTTTAGCACAGGCTGCACCCCACAGTTCTTGTCTGATCGTCACAAAATTTCATATGCAGGTTTAGGGTCATGTTTAGATGAGAAATTCCCTTTTGATCGTGAATGGTCAACCGGTTTGGCTGCCCAAGCCCAAAACCTAAAAACCATTAGCACAGTCTACAGGTCTTATTTATGAAGGGATTTCATTGTAATTTGGTAGGATGCCTCTGTATAATGTCCAGATGAGAATGTCCCCTTTTGGTCATGATCTGTCAACCGTGATGGCTGCCCAAGTCCGAAACCCAAAAACTTCTAGCACAGTCTGCAGGTCATATTTAATATGGAGGGATTTCATTGTAACTTGGTAGGATGACTCCATATGATGCAGGGTTGGTGATTTTTAACCAAATTTGAGGTATTGTCATGGCCCTCTGTCCGTCTGTCCGTCTGTTGCACCGTCAACACGGCTTGGGCTAGATGCCATATTTATGAATCGATCTTTACGAAACTTTTTGGGTACCTTTGTTATCACCGTGGGACGAGAACGAGTGTTTTTGGGTCCGATCCGAAATTCAAGTTGGCCATTGGCAGCCATTTTGTACAAAATTAGGTGCAATCAGATTTTTGCGCAGAACTTAATATGAAAGCTCTGATTTGAATAATTTTTTGTATGAATGTTTAGTACCATGGGATACATCACATATAATAAAGGTTTTTTTCTTGTGCGTAAATTATGCAAATTAGACTAACTTTTATGTATTTAGTGTTACTTTCAGCACTGTAAGTGCAAATGCCAATACGGCTCGGGCTAGAGGCTGTATTTATGAACTGATCTTTACCAAACATCTTAGGTACCTTTGGTATCACCGTGGGACGAGAACGAGTGTTTTGGGGTCCAGTCCGAAATTCAAGATGGCCGATGGCAGCCATTTTGTACAAAATTAGGTGCAATCATATTTTTGTGCAGAACTTGAATAATTTTGTGTGTGAATGTTTAGTAACATGGGATACATCACATATAATACGTTTTTTTTTCTCATGTAGAAATTATGCAAATTAGACAAACTTTGATTTTTTCAGTGCGACTCACACACAGTAAGTACACATGTCAGTACAGCTCGGGCCAGAGCCTGTATGTATGAACCGATCGTCACGAAATGTCTTGGGTACCTTTGTCATCACCTTGTGCTACTCACACACAGTAAGTACACATGTCAGTACAGCTCGGGCCAGAGCCTGTATGTATGAACCGATCATCACGAAACGTCTTGGGTACCTTTGTCATCACCTTGGGACGAGAACGAGTGTTTCTGGGTGCTGTCCAAAATTCAAGATGGCTACCAGTGGCCATTTTGTACCGAAATTAGGTCTAATCAGTTTTTTGTACACAACTTCAATACGACTCAGGCTAGAGGCCGTATTTATGAACTGATCTTTACGAAACTTCTTGGGTACCTTTGTTATCACCGTCGGATGAGGACGAGTGTTTTTGGGTGTGGTCCAATATCAAGATGGCCACCAGCAGCCATTTTGTACCAAAATTGGTGCAATCAGTTTTTTGTACAGAACTTCTCTATAAAAGTTCAGATTTGAATAAATTTTTGTATGAATGTTTAGTAACATGGAATACGTCACATGTAATACAGGTTTTTTTTTCATGCAGAAATTATGCAAATTAGATGAACTTTGATTTATTCAGTGCTACTTGTACACAGTAAGTCACATGTCAATACGGCTCGGGCTAGAGTGTGTATTTATGAACCGATCTTCACGAAACGTCTTGGTTACCATTGTTATCACCTTGGGACGAGAACGAGTGTTTCTGGGTGCGGTCCAAAATTCAAGATGGCTGCCAGTGACCATTTTGTACCGAAATTAGGTCCAATCAGTTTTTTGTCACAACTTCTGTACGGCTCGTATTTATGAACTGATCTTCACGAAACTTCTTGGGTACCATTGTTATCACCTTGGGACAGGAACGAGTGTGTTTTGGGGTGCCTTTGTTATCACTGTGCTATGAGAACAAATATTTTGGGGTTCAGTCAGACCCACTCTGGGACTCAAAGATTTCTTTCAGCTCATCTTGACAAAGTCAAGCTGAGCTAATCTCATCGCTCTCCGTCCGTCGTCCGTCAACACCATGTTCTGGTCTTCTCCCTCAAAGCCACTGGGCCAATTCAAGTGAAAGTTTGTACGAGTGATGGTCCCAAAGGGACATTTCATTTTTGTTCAACTCAACATGCCCAGCCCCATAGGGAGGGAATGGGGGGAAAATGGTTCAAAATATTTTTAAAATCTTCTCAAGAACCAGTGTGTACAATGACTTGATATTTGCTATGGAGCTTCCATATGAGGTGTAGAATCAAGTTTGTTCAATCAAAGTTCGTGAAGTAATATTTGGCTTTGTAAGGAGGGGTAAGATTTTTGGCCCCGCCCAAAATTTCTATTTTCTGAACCGATGGTCTGGTATGAACCAAATTTGGTTTGTGGTATTATTGGGTCATAAGTACTTGACCCATGCAAAAAAAAAAATTGCCGCATTCCCATGGGAACCCTGGGAGCTAAAAAAAGAAATCTTTTCAAACACCCATATTTTCCAAACCACACGGAACAGAGAGCTGTTATTTGGTATGAAGTATCCTTAGGACCAGTAGAATTGAATGGTAAAAAAAAATTGCCATCGGTTATGTTAGGGTGTTCTGTAATGGGCATCGAAAAAATGTCAGCATATTCGCAAATCTTTTCTCCAGAACCAATCATCAGAATCTTTTGATATTTGGTATACAGCATTCATAGGGGAGTCAGATAAAAGTTTGTTGAAATAAAGCTCATTGGTTCATATTTGGGCTTTCTACAGGAGCCCGAAGTGTTAACATAGGGTAATATGGGGAATATTCTTTAAAAATCTTCTTCTTCAGAACCACCAGTCAGAATCTTTTAATGTTTGGTATACATCATTGTTATGAGGGTCAGATTCAAAATTGTTCAAACCAAGTCCCTAGGTAATACGGAAGCCCAAATTTTATCTTTGTTCAGTATGGAGGGTAATTTAAAAAAAACCTTCTTCTTCAGATCCACCAGTCAGAATGCTTTGATATTTGGTATTCAACATCTCGAAGGGGGTCAGATTCAAGTTTGTTCAAATCAAATCCCTAGGTATATATTTGGGCTCACTATGGTAGCCCAAATTTTTACTTAGTGCAATATGAGGAAATTTCTTTAAAAATCTTCTTCTTCAGATCCACCAGTCGGAATGCTTTCATATTTGGTATACAACATCTCTAGGGGGGTCAGATTCCAGGTTGTTCAATTTGAGTGCCTAGGTTAATATTTGGGCTCCATATGGGAACATGAAATTTAACTTTGTACAATATGAGGTAATTTCTTCAAAAATCTTCTTCTTCAGATCCACTTGTCAGAATGCTTTCACATATGGTATACAACATCTCTAGATGGGTCAGATTCAAGTTTGTTCAAATCTGATCCATAGGTTAATATTTGGGCTCGCTATGGTAGCCCAAATTTGAACTTAGTGCAATTCGAAGAAATTTCTTCCCAATTTCTCTTCTTCAGATCCAACAGTTAGAATGCTTTCATACTTGATACACGACATCTCTAGGGAAGTCAGATTGAACTATTTATTTTGGACTTGCTAGGTGAAAGGTCAAGGTCACAGTGACCTTCAACATAGTAAATTGTAAACAATTGGTTTCCAGACGATAACTTGATAATGGTTTGACCCACATTCATGAAACTTCATAGGTAGGTTGGCCTGTGTGAGTGGAAGACCCCTATTTATTTTGGACTCACTAGGTCAAAGGCCAAGGTCACACTGACCTTGAACATAATAAATCGTAAACATTTGGTTTCCAGATGATAATTTGACAATGCTTCCACCTACGTTCATGAAACTTCATAGGTAGGTTGGCATTGGTGTAAGAAAGAGCCCTATTTATTTTGGAATCACTAGGTCAAAGGTCAAGGTCACAGTGACCCTTCACATAGTAAATTGTAAACAATTGGTTTCCGGACAATAAGTTGATAATGATTAAACCCACTTTTGTGCTGTCACAACTCGACATTGGATCGGTGATCCTGTCAGCATTTTTAGCTCAACTTTGGCGAAGCCAAATTTTAGCTTATGCCATGGCCCGTCGTCGGTTGTCCGTCTGCCCGTCAACAATTGGATACGGCTCGGGCTAGAGGCCGTATTTATGAACCGATCTTTACGAAACTTCTTTGGTACCTTTGTTATGACCGTGGGTCGAGAACGAGTGTTTTGGGGTGCGGTCCGAAATTCAAGATGGCTGCCAGCCTCCATTTTGAACCGACGAGCAGAAATCTGTTTGTTGTACAAAACTTCCATATGAAAGCTCTGATTTGAATAATTTTTTGTATGAATGTTTAGTACCATGGGATACATCACATATAATGCAGGTTTTTTTCTCGTGCGTAAATTATGCAAATTAGATTAACTTTGATGTTTTTTGGTGTTACTTTCAGCACTGTAAGTGCAAATGCCAATACGGCTCGGGCTAGAGGCCGTATTTATGAACCGTTCTTTACGAAACTCCTTGGGTACCTTTGTTATCACCGTGGGATGAGAACGAGTGTTTTTGGGTCCGGTCTGAAATTCAAGATGGCCGATGGCAGCCATTTTGTACAAAATTTGGTGCAATCAGACTTTTTCACAGAACTTCCATATGAAAGCGCGGATTTGAATAATTTTTTGTGTGAATGTTTAGTACCATGGGATACATCACATATAATACGGGTTTTTTTCTCGTGCAGAAATTATGCAAATTAGATGAACTTTGATTTTTTCAGTGCTACTGACACACAGTAAGTACACATGTCAATACGGCTCGGGCTAGAGTCTGTATTTATGAACCGATCTTCATGAAACATCTTGGGTACCTTTGTTATCACCTTGGGACGAGAACAAGTGTTTCTGGGTGCGGTCCAAAATTCAAGATGGCTGCCAGTGGCCATTTTGTACCAAAATTAGGTCTAATCAGTTTTTTGTACACAACGTCTATACAGCTCAGGCAAGAGGCCGTATTTATGAACCGATCTTTACGAAACTTCTTGGGTACCTTTGTTATCACCGTGGGATGAGAACGAGTGTTTTTGGGTGTGGTCCGAAATTCAAGATGGCCACCAGCAGCCATTTTGTACCAAAATTAGTGCAATCAGTCTTTTGTACAGAACTTCTGTATGAAAGTTCTGATTTGAATAAATTTTTGTATGAACGTTTAGTAACATGGAATACATCACATATAGTACGGGGGGTTTTTTCGTGCAGAAATTATGCAAATTAGATGGACTTGGATTTATTCAGTGCTACTTATATACCGTAAGTGCACATGTCAATACGGCTCGGGCTAGAGGCTGTATTTATGAACCGATCTTCACAAAACTTCTTGGGTACCTTTGTTATCACCTTGGGACGAGAACGAGTGTTTCTGGGTGCAGTCCAAAATTCAAGATGGCTGCCAGTGGCCATTTTGTACCGAAATTAGGTCCAATCAGATTTTTGTCACAATTTCTACACAGCTCATATTTGTGAACTGATCTTCACGAAACTTCTTGTGTACCTTTGTTTTCACCTTGGGACAGGAATGAGTGTGTTTTGGGGTGCCTTTGTTATCACTGTGCTATGAGAACAAATATTTTGGGGTTCAGTCAGACCCACTCTGGGACTCAAAGATTTTTTTCTAGTTTAGCATCTGACTCTCGCCCACCTTTACAATACTTTACCTATACATTTGTTACAGGCAACGGTCAGTATTTATGTACAGACCGTTACAATACTTTATATGTACCTTTGTTATCAGGTCATAACATAGATGTTTGTCATTGCTGTGTCACATACTATACATGTACATGTCTTTGGCTTGACAAGTTGAGCTACAGTGTCATTGACACTTTCATTTAATTTTTTTCTGACGTATTAGCAGCATCTGCTGCTACTTTTCACTTACAAAGTTCACATTTGCATGTTTTCTTGTCAATTCAATAAAAATATGCGGTCCACAGTCTTTTAGATTTGCGATCCACCTTGATGAGTGTTATAGCCCCCATGTTATATCAAGATTGATATGTCCTTAGTTGATAATTCTACACAATTGATATTTTTCTGAAGGCAGATTCTAGCTGGTGTGACTCATTTGCACTAAGTGACCTTTAAGTGCATGTTTACATCTTTGTTGCACATTATCTGTTTTTAAATCATTGTACATATAGCTGTTGATTGTTTAATTGTTTAAGTAGACCAAGGACCTTGTTTACATCAATTAACCCTTTACCCAACGAATAGCCCGCATCCGCCCGCGTAATATGCAAATTCAGCAGTTGAAAAAATATTATTTTTCAAAAAATTTCAACAAAACCATATCATGTGACCTCTCGTTGGAACGAGCTCATCAAGCTCGTTCCAATGAGGGGTCACATGATATGGTTTTGTTGAAATTTTTTGAAAAATTTGAAAAAATGATATTTAAAATAATAAATTTTGATATCGTCTGCGTTGGGTAAAGGGTTAAGACAGAATCACCTGGAAACTGATAGAAAACAGAACTTTGGAGAATCTTCATCTTCAGAAAGACTCATTTCAGTTAAAATAGATATTCTATAATAGAGCAGTTGTTTCCACTGGAGATTATTATTGTTTCAGAACAGTGCATTTATTATAGAAGCAGTGCTTCTTTGTGAATTTGGAAAAGTGATTCCAAAAAGAGAATTTTGAAGAGAATCTATTCATCTTGTAAAAGAAAATTTATACTTTCTGTGAAACAGAATATATTTTTGCGAAAAGCCAGGATTCTACTGGATTATTTGGAAATTACCCGTGGCGCCAATACTTATTGGATTTTTACTCCATTTGAATTTTGCTGAGCATTTTATTATATTTTATTGGTGACTGCTGAAATTTCTAAGTGAACATTTTATTACAAATCTACATGATACTGTTTCTGAAGTCACATTCTTGGATTTAATACTACCAGCTGGAAAATATCCAAGTTCTTCACAACTGATTCTGTCAAACTGTATTTTGGACTAATTCAATAAATGATAAGTACCATTGTTTTTATTTTCTGCAAATCAATTATTGTAAAAGATCTTTGTATCATTTTTTTTTATGGCTATTTTTTTTTAATTTAAATTTCAGAATAATTAAATTCATAGTTATTGTTGCTGATTCTCAGTTTTCTTTCTGTTACCAATATCATTAATATTTCCACACTGTAACATGAGTTAACTTTGTCAGTTCCGCAGAAAAATATAAATACCGAAATAAGCGATATTTTTATTTGATTTTGGTACGGTTTTCGGTATCCCTGTAATACCAAAATGTTACTGAAAATCCAGTATACTGCACAACACTAGAAACCGATTCAAGGCCTGTCATGGATTGGTGCATTTTTCTGGGGCCAGTCAAGTCATAATAAATGGTGTGGAGAGATGTGTCTCTGAAATTTTCACATCTTTACAAAATCCGGTTTAGTCACAGACTCACAGTGGTAAAGATAATGCGGAAACTAGGTTCCTCAGACAAACAGTCTGTTATACATTTTGATATATTTTTCAGGATGCACACAACTGTCTGGTTGATTTTGATAAAGAGACAGAAACATCTCTCTTTGCAGTTTATGATGGACATGGAGGTAATTATATTGATGTACTTAACCCTTTACCTAACGCAGACGATATCAAAATGTATTATTTTAAGTATTATTGTTTAAATTCTTTTAAAAAATTTGAATCAAACCATATCATGTGACCCCCTCATTGGAACGGGCTCAACGAGCTCGTTCCAAAAAGGGATCACATGATATGGTTTGATTGAAATTTTTGGAAAAATATTTTTTCAGCGGCTGTTTTTGCATATTACGCAATCGCATTTGGTTGATTCGTTGGGTAAAGGGTTAAACAAAAGTGTGGAGTCCAGATGTACGGAATTTTGTCTTCATTGTTGATGATTTCTAATAAATATGTTTAGGGAACAAACTGTTGACTCAAACAGAATTTTTACTTTGTATGTCCATGATTATGCTGTCTTGTTGGATGCATATAGAGCTAGGTAGTTTTTGTATATACGCCCGTTTGAAAAACGGGATGTATTATGTGAATGGTCTTGCCGTCCGTCCGTCCGTTTGACGTCCATGGACACATTTCGTTTCCGGACGATATCTTTAGTTGTAATGGTTTGAGCCGAGTTAAATTGGGCATGTGGATTTAGTATATAACAAAATACAGGATGGGTTCAATTTCCATTTCTAGCGGCCCATTTGCGGGAGGGTAATGGCCCTTTATTTGACTTAGAATTTGACCCTCCTCACATTTTTGGTTTCCGGCTGATAACTCCAGTTTGGATTATTTGATCTCAACCAAAGTGGGTATGTGTATTACCCAGCTAGTAGTGCAGGCCATGTTCGAATATGGGTTCCATCCAATTATTTTTACATGAGTTACAGCCCTTTTTTGACTTGGACTTAGACCGTCTATCAACATTTTTGCTTTCTGACTGATAACTCCAGTTTGGATTATTTGATCTCAACCAAAATTGGCATGTGTTTTACCCAGCTAGTAATACATGCCAAGTTCAAATATGGGTTCTGTGCAATTATTTTTACATAAGTTACGGCCCTTTTTTGACTAAGAATTTGATTGTCTATTAACATTTTTGGTATCCGACTAATAACTCCAGTTTGGATTATTTGATCTCATCAAGGTTCGATTTTGAGGCCCTTTTCCAATGCCTGCAGTGGATATATTGAGGCCAAAAATGTCTATTAAAAAAAATGTGGGGAATTCAGTGTATGCCAGAGTTATTCTTCAACAGAATACCAGATTTTTTTTAGCTCACTTGACTGAAAGTCGGGGTGAGCTATAGTGATCACTCACCGTCCGTCGTCCGTGAACATGGTGTTTGCATCTTCTCCTCCAAAACCGCTGAACCGATTTAAGTGAAATTTGAGTTGATTGTTTGTTACGATATCGCATTTTGATTTTGTTCAAATCAAGTTGCCCCGCCCCACGGTAGGGCCATGCCCAAAAAGTGTGCCTAAATCTTAAAAAAATCATCTTCTCATGAACCAGCAGCAGCAGAGACTTGATACTTGGTGTGCGGCTTCCTTTTGAGGTGTAGCCTCCAGGCTCTTAGATTACCCCAATTTCACACCGTTTACAGGTGTGCCCAAATTAGATACACTTTCAAGACATCAAGAAAAATATATGAATTCTCTGTGACTCTTCAACATTTGAGAATAGCTTCCTCATAATATGATCATAGAAACACCAAGAAAGGCTTGGTAATAAAATATATCAGCATAAGGCTGTTATATCTGCTTTTAATGTGCCCATATTAGGGCAAAATGGTGTGCCCAAAATAAATGAATTTAAAGGCTTGGTAGACTCAGATTTGTTCAAGAGAAGTGTGTGGGGCTATATTTGCCGTCATTATGGGAGGGGCAAGAATTTTCGCCACGCCAAAAATTTCTATTTTCCAAACCGAGAGGCTGAACCAAATTTGATATGAGGGCTCATTGGGTCATAAGTACTTAATTTATGCAGAAAAAAAATTCTGTCGCCCCATAGGATCTGCAGGAGCTAACAATAGAAAAGAATTTAAAACGCTCATATCTCTAAAACTACATGGCACTGAGAATTCTCATTTGGTGTGAAGCTTCCTTAGGACCAACAGAATGGAATGGTCCTAAAAAATAGCTATCGGTTTTATCATGCGGTACTTTTTCGGGACTTTGAAAAAATGCGGAGTCAGCATTTTTTAACCCTGTGGGTGATGGGAAAAATATTTAAGACTCTTCTTCTCCCAAACCACTGCTCAAAAAGCTTTCAAATTTCACATATAATATCTTTGGAAGACTGTTTCGCATGTTTAATCAAATCCCTGGGTCCATATTTGGGCTCTCTATGGGATCCCAAATGTTCAGATTACTGCAATACGAGGAATGTTCTTTAAAAATCTTCCTCAGATCCACCAATCAGAATCTTTTGATATATGGTATGCAGCATCCTTAGGTGGGTGAAATTCAAGTTTGTTCAAGCCAAGTCTCTGGGTTCATATTTGGGCTCACTGCGGGAGCCTAAATTATAACATGGTTCAAAATGAGAATTTTCTTTAAAAATCTTCTTCAGATCCAGCAGTCAGAATGTTTTGATATTTGGTATGCAGCATCCTTAGGGGAGGGGGTGGGATTCAAATTTGTTCAAGCCAAGTCCCTGGGTTTTTATTTGTGCTTCCTGTGGGCCCAAACTATAACTTTAGTTCAATCTGAGGAATATTCTTTAAAAATATTTTTCTTCAGATCCAGTAGTCCAGACGGATATTCGACTGCAAAATTATTGGGCTGATTTGGTCATTTTTTGCAAATTTGTGCTCTATAGTGCAATAACTTTTAACAAACATTAACAGAGCCAATTCATTTTCGTTATGTGGGTTTCCAGGAACATTTTCTTGCTCCAGTTTGAAAATATGCTTCGTCCATTTTTTTTTTAGCTCAAATTGACAAAGTCAAGCTGAGCTTATCTCATCGCTATCCATCCGTTGTCTGTCCGTCGTCCACCAACACCATGTTTTGGTCTTCTCCAAAACCAGTGGGAGAGTTCAAGTGAAAGTTTGTGTGAGTGATAGTCCCGAAGGGGCATTGCATTTTTGTTCAACTCAACATGCCCAGCTCCATAGGGAGGGGGTGGGGAAAATGCTCCAAAATATTTTTAAAATCTTCTTCTCATGAACCAGTGGATACAATGACTTGATATTTGTTATAGAGCTTCTTTTTGAGGTGTTGAATCAAGTTTGTTCAAACGAAGTTTGTGAAGCAATATTTGGCTTTGTAATGAGAGGGGTGAGATTTTTGGCCCCACCCAGAATTTCTATTTTCTGAACCAAAGGTCCGATTTGAACCAAATTTGGTATGTGGTATTATTGGGTCATAAGTACTTGACAAAAAATTCCTGCATCCCCATGGGAACCACAGGAGCTTAGTGCTGAAACGATTAGCTATTTTCAAAAGTCGACTAATCGCCGGTAGTAATCGACTAAGTCCACAAGTTGGCCTGTTTTGCTACAAAAATACAAGATTACTTACCGTTTATGATAACACTTCGGCCGGCCGCTGATTTGTTGCGGTATTCCATTTCTGAAGAGAGACGGAGGTGAACCACATGGTCTGCGACGCTTCGCACGAAATAACATAAAGCCTATATGTCCGTGTATAAGTCGCATCCCCCAACTCACACTTGGAATTCCTCCCTTTTGCCTAAAGCCCATGTATAAGACTATAAGTCGCACACCCATTTTCAAATATATGCAGTCAACAAGAATTTGTTTCAAGAATTAGTTTCAATTTACGTTTTGCCAATTTGGAGCAATTTGGGATGCAACGGAAATAGTTTTCACAAGTTATCACATGGTGAATAAGATAAAAGAATAAAGGAAAATTATTATTAAAGATTTAAAAAATACTCGCGTTTATTTGTTTATCACTCCAATGTCTTCACCCCTGTCAAGAAAATCCAACACTCGTTTGTGACTGAAACTTCATAGTTTCAGAATCAGAGCACCATTTGCACCGTAACCTGCGCAGTTGTTGTGTCTATGTTGGTTTTTCCTAAATGTGAAAACGTTCCGGAAAAAACAATAAAAATACAACAAATGCACAGGTTACAGTGCAGATTGTTTTCAAACTGTTGTCCAACATAAGCATTGTTGGTGCTATTGAAACTGAGTTTACCTGGTGCATGTGTGGGTAATTTATAACCAGACATCATCCAGGTAAAAAAGTGTGACTTATACATGGACATAAATGGTACCAAGTGTTAAAAAAATGGTTAGTTGTTCGGTGAAACGCTACAACTTATTTCGACACATACTGCAATTTGCAACTTGGCAAGTGATCTGATTTGAAGTTTTGTTGACATGTCATCCCTCTCCCACCTCTGATCTGCGCCCATGCTTGAATGTATGATAAATGCCAGGTATATTTCTTAATTGTGGAGAATATTTATGAGATCAAAAACTTTCAAAACAAATACAGAAGGGGATATATTGATATTCATTTATTAGAAAATTACCCCTACTATTTTGAAATGTTTCATTCACACAGGGCTGTTCAAGAGTTATTTTGAGGCTTTATGTCATTTCGTGTGAAGCGTCACAGACCATGTGGTTCACCTCTCTCTCTTCAGAAATGGAATCCACATTGTGCATTTTGAGTTTCCTTTCACTTTGGCGGGTTCAATTAAAAATAACTTCAAATACTTCACGTATGTGATTAAAACTTAGGCACAGTATGTAGATATGTCATAAATACATATGTATGAAATATGGTGCCAAAATGCAGTCTAGTTTTGATATACCAATTCTTCAAATAAAAAAAGATTATAAATTTTACCGAATGACAAAGAATGTAGCATGTGACTGAAGACTTCCAATCAGATGATGTGGATATAAATCATTTGGCGCCAGAATAAAATACACTATTTAATAGGCTGAATTCCTGTATTATTTTCAAAACCACCCTCATCAGGGAGAGGTAGTACCTTTGTTGAGAGGACCTCCTCTCGCACTGGTCCTCACCCGAGAAGACTTGGAGGCTCTGAGAAGAGGAAGAAGAGCCCATCCACCAGGCGCCGTGATGCCTGGCAATTGGAAACATTCCTGAAAAGGAAGAAGGAAGAGAAGGTGGAAGAGAAGACAGAGGAGGCCACTACCATTTCCCTCCCTCCAACTCCTGTGACTCCCATCCACTCCCCAGCTGCCTCTCCTTTGAGGGGCAACTTGGAGGATGGCGACGTCATCAGCGAGTCGGAGATGGAAATGGAAACTGGCTCTCTGAAGTCTCCTACTCCAGTCTCTCCACTCCATCCGGATCAGGAACGGAAAATACAAGATCTACTTAACATGACGGCAGAAGTAAACAGCATGCGGGAAGAAGTCAGGAATACCCTAAAGGAGTCAGCTGACAACAACAGAATGATGACACTCCTGGAACAGCGTACCAGCCACAGCACTCCTGAAGCAGCCAGGACTCAACCATTCCATCCTAGTCAGTTCTCCAAAAACATCAACAGCCCAACTACAACAACCACTACAGTCTCTCCATCACAGCCACCTCCACCCAAAAAGAAAAACAAGCGACATAAACGCAAGCTAAACTGTCAGAGAGAGTCGAAAGGGGCTTGTCCCAAACCGTCCCTGCGTGCCTTCTGCGTGTGAAACCATTCAATTCATTCATTATTTTCACTCACATTGCCATATTAGGAAAGAATTATGTTAAATAGGCTTGTTTAGGTAATTTGTGAAGGTAGGTCATAGATAAGTGTTTTTTTTTTACTTGATAGTAAATTCTCGTAGCTATAACAGAAGCCGAATAAATCTTTGGTGATACATTGCTAAATGAATGAATTTGACAATATTTAACGTTATTCGCAAAGTGTGATTCCAAATTATGAATTACGTCGCTAAATAGGCGATTTGTATCGCAAAATGCGACGCGAACCCGGTTATCTTAAGGCCTGGCCAATATAGGCATATAATGTAACAAATTGGATTGAACATGAGCACGAAAGTGAAAGTAAAACTTTAAACAAATACAGAAGCAAGTGCCGGAATTGTAAATTTTCGTGAGTTGGGTTAAAATAAACAACATATTTTCCCCAAAATAGGGTTCTGCCGACTTTACTGTCAGTTGTTGCTAATCAGAGTATAGTATGTCTGACGCTTATACTAACAATGATCTCCATAATGAAGGTGCCGACTAGTCGACTGGCGAATTTCAGCGTCAACTTTTTTAGTAATCGAGTCGAGGTCGACTAGTCGAATAATCGTTTCAGCACTACAGGAGCTAAAAATAGAAATATTTCCCAAAACACACGTAACAGAGAGCTGTTATTTGGTATGAAGCATCCTTAGGACCAGTAGAATTAAATGGTAAGAAATAATTGCCATCGGTTATGTTAGGGTGTTCAGCAGAGGGCATCGAAAAAACGAGTCCGCATATTTGCAAAAAATTTTTAAAATCTTTTCTCCAGAAGCAATGGACCAAATCTTTTGATATTTGGTATACAGCATTCATAGGGGGGAGGGGGGGGGGCAGATAAAAGTTTGTTAAAATAAGGCCCTTTGGTTCATATTTGGGCTCAATACAGGAGCCCAAATTTTAACTTTGGGCAATATGGGGAATATTCTTTACAAATCATCTTCAGAACCACCAGTCAGAATCTTTTAATGTTTGGTATACATCATTGTTTGTTATGAGGGTCAGATTCAAGATTGTTCAAACCAAGTCCCTAGGTTAATATTTGGGCTTCCTATGGAAGCCCAAATTTTAACATAGTTCAATATGGGGGATAATTTTTAAAAATCTTCTTCTTCCGATCCACCGGTCAGAATGCTTTCATATTTGGTATACAACATCTCAAGGGGGTCAGATTCAAGTTTGTTCAAATCGGGTCCCTATGAATATACCTGGGCTCGCTGTGGTAGCCCAAATTTTTACTTAGTGCAATATGAGGAAATTTCTTTAAAAATCTTCTTCTTCAGATCCACCAGTCGGAATGCTTTCATATTTGGTATACAACATCTCTAGGGGGTCAGATTCAAGTTTGTTCAATTTGAGTGCCTGGGTTAATATTTGGGCTCCATATAGGAACCTAAAATTTATCTTGGTACAGTATGAAGAAATTTCTTAAAAAATCTCCTTCAGATTCACCTGTCAGAATCATTTTATATTTGGTTTACAACATCTCTAGGGGAGTCAGATTCAAGTTTGTTCAAATTGGTTCCCTGGGTTAATATTTGGGCTCGCTGTGGTAGTCTGAATTTTAACTTAGTGCAATATGAGGAAATTTCTTTAAAAGTCTTCTTCAAATCCACTAGTCAGAATTCAAGTTTGTTCAGATCGGGTCTGTAGGTCAATATTTTAACTTAGTGCAATATGAAGAAATTTTCTTAAAAGTTTTTCTTCTTCAGATCCAACAGTCAGAATGCTTTCATATTTGGTATTCAACATCGCTATATTCAGCATCGCTAGGGAGGTCAGATTCCACTTTGTTCAAATAGAGAGCCTGGGTTAATATTTGGGCTCCTTGTGGGAACCGGAATTGGCCATGTAGCTGAAGAATTAGAAATTTTGTATTCAATACCCTCTAGAGGTGTGTAACTTAGAGATTAATCCACATAGGTGGGGCTTCATAGGGGATCTCCACATTTTACATTATGATCAACTGAAGAAAAGGCTGATGCTCGGGACTATTTTTGTCACTCCTAAGGGGCCCAAGGATTGACAATGTATCCTATGGAGATGGATTGCTTAATGTAGACTCATTTTTGGACTCTGTTTTATTGTGTTCTGTTCAAGGTGAGTGCTTCAGTCCTCTTGTTTTAGTTCACACCCACTGTTCCGTTAGCCACAAAAACTTTTCTTCTTAGCTTCACAAAGTCCAGGTAAGCTTTTGTCATGACGTGTGGTTTTCCTTTTTTAGCTCAACTTTGGCGAAGCCAAATTTGAGGTATTGTCATGGCCCGTCGTCCATCTGGCCGGCTGTCCGTCCATCGTGCCGTACACACGGCTCAGGCTAGAGGCCGTATTTATGAACGGATCTTTACGAAACTTGTTGGGTACCTTTGTTATCATTGTGTGACGAGAACGGGTCTTTTTGGGTCCCGTCCGAAATTCAAAACGGCCGCTGGCAGCCATTTTGTACAAATTTAGGTGCAATCCGATTTTCGCACAGGACTTCCATGTGAAAGCTCTAATTTGAATAATTTTTAGCTCAACTTTGACGAAGTCAAATTTGAGCTATTGTCATGGCCCGTCGTCCGTCTGTCCGTACGTCAACAATTGGCTATGGCTCGGGCTAGAGGTCGTATTTATGAACCGATCTTTACGAAACTTCTTGTGTACCTTTGTTATGACCCTGGGACGGGAACGAGTGTTTTTAGGTGTGGTCCGAAATTCAAGATGGCTGCCAGTGGCCATTTTGTACTGATGATGCAAAAATCAGTTTTTTGTACAGAACTTCTGTATGAAAGTTCTGATTTGAATAAAGTTTTGTATAAATGTTTAGTACCATGGGATACATCACATATAATACGGGTTTTTTTCTCATGCGTAAATTATGCAAATTAGACTGACTTTGATTTATTAGCTCAACTTTGACGAAGTCAAATTTGAGCTATTGTCATGGCCCGTCGTCCGTCTGTCCGTCTGTCCGTACGTCAACAATTGGCTATGGCTCGGGCTAGAGGTCGTATTTATGAACCGATCTTTACGAAACTTCTTGTGTACCTTTGTTATGACCCTGGGACGGGAACGAGTGTTTTTAGGTGTGGTCCGAAATTCAAGATGGCTGCCAGTGGCCATTTTGTACCGATGATGCAAAAATCAGTTTTTTGTACAGAACTTCTGTATGAAAGTTCTGATTTGAATAAAGTTTTGTATAAATGTTTAGTACCATGGGATACATCACATATAATACGGGTTTTTTTCTCGTGCGTAAATTATGCAAATTAGACTGACTTTGATTTATTTAGTGTTACTTTCAGAGCTGTAAGTGCCAAGCTGCTATGGCTCGGGCTAGATTCCGTATTTATGAACCGATCTTTACGAAACTTCTTGGGTACCTTTGTTATGACCGTGGGACAAGAACGAGTGTTTTTGGGTGCGGTCCGAAATTCAAGATGGCTGCCAGCCGCCATTTTGTACCGACGATGCAGAAATCTGTTTTTTGTACAGAACTTCCATATGAAAGCTCTGATTTGAATAATTTTTTGTATGAATGTTTAGTGCCATGGGATACATCACATATAATACGGGTTTTTTTCTCGTACGTAAATTGTGCAAATTAGACTAATTTTGATGTTTTTTGGGGTTACTTTCAGCACTGTAAGTGCAAATGCCAATACGGCTCAGGCTAGAGGCCGTATTTATAGACCGATCTTTACGAAACTTCTTGGGTACCTTTGGTATCACCGTGGGACGAGAACGAGTGTTTTGGGGTCCGGTCCGAAATTCAAGATGGCCGATGGCAGCCATTTTGTACAAAATTAGGTGCAATCAGATTTTTGCACAGAACTTCCATATGAAAGCCCTGATTACGAAACTTCTTGGGTACCTTTGGTATCACCGTGGGACGAGAACGAGTGTTTTGGGGTCCGGTCCGAAATTCAAGATGGCCGATGGCAGCCATTTTGTACAAAATTAGGTGCAATCAGATTTTTGCACAGAACTTCCATATGAAGGCCCTGATTTGAATAATTTTTTTGTGTGAATGTTTAGTACCATGGGATGCATCACATATAATACGGGTTTTTTTCTCGTGCAGAAATTAAGCAAATTAGATGAACTTTGATTTTTTCAGTGCGACTTACAGTAAGTACACATGTCAATACGGCTCAGACAAGAGTCTGTATTTATGAACTGATCTTCTCGAAATGTCTTGGGTACCTTTGTTATCACCTTGGGACGAGAACGAGTGTTTCTGGGTGCGGTCTAAAATTCAAGATGGCTGCCAGTGGCCATTTTGTACCGAATTTAGGTCTAATCAGTTTTTTGTACACAACTTCTATACAGCTCAGACTAGAGGCCATATTTATGAACCAATCTTTACGAAACGTCTTGGGTACCTTTATTATCACCATGGGATGAGAGCGAGTGTTTTTGGGTGTGGTCCGAAATTCAAGATGGCCACCAGCAGCCATTTTGTACCAAAATTAGTGCAATCAGTCTTTTGTATAGAACTTCTGTATGAAAGTTCTGATTTTAATAAATTTTTGTATGAATGTTTAGTAACATGGAATACATCACATATTGTAAGGGGTTTTTTTTCGTGCAGAAATTATGCAAATTAGATGAACTTTGATTTATTCAGTGCTACTTACACAATGTAAGCACACATGTCAATACGGCTCAGGGTAGAGGCTGTATTTATGAACTGATCTTCACAAAACTTCTTGGGTACCTTTGTTATCTCCTTGGGATGAGAATGAGTGTTTCTGGGTACGGTCCAAAATTCAAGATGGCTGCTAGTGGCCATTTTGTACCGAAATTAGGGCCAATCAGTTTTTTGTCACAAGTTCTATACAGCTCGTATTTATGAACTGATCTTCACAAAACTTCTTGAGTACTTTTGTTTTCACCTTGGGACAGGAACGAGTGTGTTTTGGGGTGCCTTTGTTATCACTGTGCTATGAGAACAAATATTTTGGGGTTCAGTCAGACCCACTCTGGGACTCAAAGATTTTTTCTAGTTCAGCATCTGACTGTCACCCACCTTTACAATACTTTACCTATACATTTGTTACAGGCAACGGTCAGTATTTATGTACAGACCGTTACAATACTTTATATGTACCTTTGTTATCAGGTCATTACCTAGATGTTTGTCATTGCTGTGTCACATACTATACATGTACATGTCTTTGTCTTGACAAGTTGAGCTACAGTGTCATTGACACTTTCATTTGTATGAATGTTTAGTACCATGGGATACATCACATATAATACGGGTTTTTTTCTCGTGCGTAAATTATGCAAATTAGACTAACTTTGATTTATTTAGTGTTACTTTCAGCACTCTAACTGCAAATGCCAATACGGCTCTGGCTAGAGGCAGTGTTTATGAACCGATCTTTACGAAACTTCTTGGGTACCTTGGTTATCACTGTGGGACGAGAACAAGTGTTTTTGGGTGCGGTTCAAAATCAAGATGGCCACCAGCAGCCATTTTGTACCAAAATTAGTGCAATCAGTTTTTTGTACAGAACTTCTGTATGAAAGTTCTGATTTGAATAAATTTCTGTATGAATGTTTATAGTAACATGGAATACATCACATATAATACAGGTTTTTTTTCTTGTGCTGAAATTATGCAAATTAGATGAACTTTGATTTGTTCAGTGCTACTTATACACAGCAAGTGCACATGTCAGTACGGCTCGGGCTAGAGTCTGTATTTATGAACTGATCTTCACGAAACTTCCTGGGTACCTTTGTTATCACCTTGTGACAACACCGAGTTTTTTTGGGTGCCTTTGTTATCACTGCTATGAGAACAAATATTTTGGGGTTCAGTCAGACCCACTCTGGGACTCAAAGATTTCTTTTCTAGTTTAGCATCTAACTGTCAGCCCACTTTTACAATACTTTGCCTATATATTTGTTACAGGCTACGGTCAGCATTTATGTACAGACTGTTACAATACTTTACATGTACCTTTGTTATCAGGTCATTACCCAGATGTTTGTCATTGCTGTGTCACACACTATACATGTACATGTCTTCAACAAGTTGAGCTACAGTGTCATTGACACTTTCATTCTGTACATCTGTCCACAATTCATTCAGCATGGTCTGCAGCAAGCAGTTATTTTCTGATTATCATGAAATCTCATGTGGTTGTTCAGATTCATGCCTAGATGAGAATGTACTATTATGGTCACAGTTTGCTGCTCACAATGGCTGCCACAGCAACCATCATGGTTGTCTTCATAACACCCCACATTTGCATTTATGCGTCAATTTCTTGAACTCAGATGGCTTCCTTAGTATAACAAGTAGTTGGTTGCACATAATGTCTGCCATTGCAGGCATCTTGAATTTGTTCAGCACACCCAACATCAGTGTGGCATATTTCTGTTATGGTTGGCTTTCTTTTCCATTTTCAGTTTTTAAGCTCACTTGGCCTAAAAGGCCATGTGAGCTTTTATCATCACTTGGAGTCTGTTTTCCGACATCCATAAACTTTTCACATTTTCATCTTCTTCTCTGTAACCGCTGAGCCGGTGTGAACCAAACTTGCCAGGAATGGTCTATGGGAGGTCCTCTACAAACGATCCTCATTTTGTTCCCATCGGATGAAAAACATGGCTTCCAGAGACATTCTTGGATTCTGGTTGGTGGATTTTCAAAATTCTTCTCCTCTGAAACTGCCAGGCCAAATGTTTTGAAACTTCATATAAATGTTGACTGGGACCCCCTCTACCAACGATCCTCATTTAATGTTGATCGAGTTGTAAACATGGCCACAATTGCGGCTTATAGTTACTATAGAAACCCTATGGGAAATCACATTTTCCTCTTCTTCTCTGGAAAAACTGAGGCGACGTGAAAACAAACCTGGCAGGGATAGTCTATGGGAGGTCCTCTACAAACGATCCTCATTTTGTTCCCGTGGGTTGAGAAACATGGCCGCCAGAGGCATTCTTTGATTCTGATTGGTGGATTTTCAAAAATCTTCTCTGAAACTGCCGGGCCAAATGTTTTGATACTTCACATAAATGATGACTGGGGCCCCCTCTACCAACGATCCTCATTTAATGTTGATAGGCTTGTAAACATGGCCACAATTGCAGCTTATAGTTACTATAGAAACCCTATGGGAAATCACATTTCCCTCTTCTTCTCTGGAAAAACTGAGGTGACGTGAAAACAAACCTGGCAGGGATAGTCTATGGGAGGTCCTCTACAAACGATCCTCATTTTGTTCCCGTTGGTTGAGAAACATGGCCGCCAGAGGCATTCTTTGATTCTGATTGGTGGATTTTCAAAAATCTTCTCTGAAACTGCCGAGCCAAATGTTTTGATACTTCACATAAACGATGACTGGGACCCCCTCTACCAACGATCCTCATTTAATGTTGATCGAGTTGCAAACATGGCCACAATTGCGGCTTATAGTTACTATAGAAACCCTATGGGAAATCACATTTTCATCTTCTTCTCTGGAACTACTGAGCCGACATGAACCAAACTTGGCAGGGATGGTCTATGGGAGGTCCTCTACAAATGATCCTCATTTTGTTCCCGTGGGTTGAAAAACATGGCCGCCAGAGGCATTCTTTGGTTCTGATTAGTAGATTTTCAAAAATCCTCCTCTGAATCTGCCAGGCCAAATGTTTTGATACTTCTCATGATGACTGGGACCCCCTCTACCAACGATCCGCATTTAATGTTGATCTGGTTGTAAACATGGCCACAATTGCGGCTTATTGTTACTATAAAAACCCTTTGGAAATCACTTTTTCATCTTCTCTGGAACTACTGAGCAGACGTGAACCAAATTTTGCAGGAATGGTGTATGAGAGGATGGAAATATGTGGCCACCAGAGGCTATATTGCAATGCTTTACCCAATGCCTCTCCTGTCTGCACAAAGATCGGTACTGTCAGCAAAATACTTGTTTCTTATCAACCTACTCACAATTGTTTACTACAGGCTTGCACTACAGTGGAAGTCCCTAACTCGGATAAAATACTCTCTATTTTTGTCTTTCGCAAGCAAGTTGGGAAAGAAAAGTAGTGCAAAAGCACCAATAAAAATAAGCCAAAACTGGGTCGAGTGCAACCGGCGCAGACCCAGTATGGGACGCTCTCTCCCAAGTACAACTCCACGACTTCCGTTGCCAGTGTGCATATACCGTCTCTAAAGACTCATTCTTTTTGAAATCCGCTTCGTGTCGAGATGTTTTTGCACGCTTATCAGTGTTCCACCAGCTCGATGTTTGATGATTCCTGATTCATTATACCACAGTGTATCCTTTGTATTCTCAGGAACAGTGTTTTATATATTCTCTTTTCTATTATATGTCCATAATGTATTTTTATTTGCTCTCTCTCGAGTCGCTCGCGAATTTCGCGTGCCACGCGGTTCGGACTTAGATTTTTTCACAATTATTGTTAATGCTTTTTTTGCAAAATTTTCAAATTGTGTTAAAGTTAGGTGTCAGCGGGGTACCACTCCTGCAGTGTTTCTTCTTTCTTTTGAGAGTAGTCTTCCTGTTGGGTGGTTCCCGGTCGACCTTCTGGGGTCTTTGCTTCTGTCACCTTTCTCTCTTCTTTGGGGGTGTTCTGTTTTCTCATCTCCACTTCTCTGCTCCTCTCACCTCTATCATGCCCAGGACAATTCCCTGTGGGCAATGTCTGCTGCCAAAGCATGTGGACGATGTACATTTGTCTTGTTCCTCCTGTACTGGCTGTTCGGCCGAGCGGCCGTGTGGTGTCTGTGGAACATGGTCTTCCACCTTCTGGGCGTCAGTAAACCGTGTCGTTCGTTCTCGTGGCCGTGCCTCCCGCTCCCGCGGGAAAGGAGAACGTGGTCGTTCGGGGCCTCCCGAGTCGACTTTGTCTGGTGAGAGTTATTCCTTCTCCGTGGGGGATGTGCAGTCTTTTCCTGTGGTGGATACTGCGGGAGCCGTTGAGTGTTCTGGTGTAGAGATGCCTGGTTCCGGGACTACGGTCCCCCTCCAGTCGACATCGGAGGCTGTCACTAGGGTTGTGACTCCTCCTTCGGAGCCGAGCCGGTGTGCTCTCTCCACTATTTCACCAGCCTCAACGACTCTCGACGTATCTACTACTGCGGCTGGCCCGTCTGCTTCGTTGTCTGTTTCAGCCGGCCTCGGTTTTTCGCTGCAGGGGACTGCAGGACTGTCCGATACTGTAGACGTGGGATATCGGCCTCAGCCTTCCCTGACTTCAACTCGGCGAAGTCGGAAGGGGCTGCCGGCCGAGCCCATCGCTGTGGTCTCTTCGCCGTCGAGCACCACAGTTGTGTCTTTGGATTCGGATGTTCGTAGTGGAAACACTATGAACTCCGTGGCGTTTCCGTCTACTCACTCTGGTCACACGACCAGTTTTGGGGGACCAACGCCTTTTGTGCAGCCTGGACCTTCTGCCCCGCAGAGGTCCGCGGTGACTCTCATGAGTTCTCGCAATATTGATCCTCGGGGTGCATCGTACCCCTATACACGTCTGCCTTCAGATGTTTCGGCTGCCGCCCGTCGTCCCGCGTCGGGTGTTTTGGAGGATCGTGACCCTTCGCTGGTTAAGAGGGTCAGAGGTGAAGCCACTTTGCCGGTTCGCTCCCCTGTCGAACCGGTCGGTACAGGCAGTGAGCTTAGGGAGGCCCTCTCCTTACTCACTCAGGTTCTTTCTAAGAGCCTTCCTGTTGCTTCCAGCGAGGCTATGGGTGGTTTCCAGGCGCCTCCTTTGGCGCCGCCTCCCGGGATTGGAAACAGGCCGGTTTCCGATTCCTCTGGTGTCCCGACACCATGGGAGGCGTCGGCTGGTTTGCCCACGATGGGCTATGTGTCTTCCGACTCTGGGGAGGAGTCCGACATGCTTGAGGTCGAGGGCCAGCAGTCTTCGGACTTGGGGGCGGCTCTTGACTTTGTGTTTGGGTTTCTGCCTGAGCTCAAACCTACTAACCAGCCGACAGTGTCAGCCTGGCCGCGATCATCGGTCGCGTGCCAACAGCCTATGGAGCAACCTGCTTCTGGGCGCCTTCGACCGTGCCAGTCGGTACAGGTGGTTGAGGCTTTTTCAGCATTGGATGCCAAGCTGAATTCCAAGGCTTTGAAGACTTCGTTCTTCACCAGGGTTGACACCTTTTTGCCTCCTGTGCGTTATCGTTCCTACGATTCCGCCAATCCGTCAGTCTGCCAGACTTTGACGGTTCTGGATCAGGACTCCACTTCCCTCGGGCTTTCCAAGCCCAAGTCTGCCGTCATTCCAATGACGACTCTGGAGTCCACGTTGGGCTTATCTAGAGAGATGCTTGGCATGCTTTCTCTCTCAGATCACGTCGTCTCAGCTTTGGCTGCTTATCTGCCTCCAGATAAGTTTGACGAGGTACAGGCTCCTTTGCGTGTGCTGTCCAAGGCACTTATGCACCTTACTCACACGCATGCCTGTAACACGGCCAATTTGGAATTAGTTCGAAGGGACGCTGTGCTGGACATAGGACGATCCCTTCCCGAGGAGCAGCGTGCTACTCTTCGATCTGCTTCTTTGGCAGGTCCGCAACTTTTCCATGGTTCCGTGTCGACGGTCCGGGATGACGTCCTACGTCATTCCAAAGATCAGCTGCTGTTTCGTCAGCTTGATCAGCCTTCTCGGGGAGGCAAGGGCCGTTCCAAGCCTAACAAGTACCCTTCTGCTTCCTCTGTGAAGCAAAAGGCTGGTCCTTCTGCCGCCGCCTCTACTTCTTACTCACGGGGTAAAGGTAGGGGTCGGCAGAATCGAGGGAAGTCTCAGGATTCTTCATTTAGTAGAGGAGGTGGTTTCTCCTCTCGCGGGCCTCGTCGGGGCTCGAAATGAAGGTCCTCACCTCGACTCGTCCCAGGTTGGAGGAAGGATAGCAGAGTTCGCAGACCATTGGACCACCATCACATCCGATCCATGGGTGTTAGATGTTGTTCGGTCCGGGCTGCGCATATCCTTCCGACGGCACCCCACTCTGTCAAGGGTGCCTCTTCCAACCACAGTTCCTTCAGACGTTTTACGTCGGGAACTTTTGTCCACGGAGATTGCCAATCTCCTGGCAAAGGGGGCGATCGAGGTCGTCAAGAACGTTCAGTCAGTGGGTTTCTATTCCCGCCTGTTCTTGGTGCCGAAGAAGGACGGCCGACTCCGACCGGTTATCGATCGAGTATCCTGAACCAGTCTATCATTGCTCCCAAGTTCAGCATGGAGACTTTCAGGTCGGTCCGCCAATCCATTCACCAGGGAGATTTCGCAGCCAGCATCGACCTGCGAGACGCTTACTTCCACGTTCCGATGCATCGGGCGTCACGCAAGTATCTCAGGTTCGCTTTTCTGGGGCGAGTTTACCAGTTCAAGGCCATGCCTTTCGGCCTCAACCTGGCTCCTTGGGCGTTCACCAGACTGATGTCGCATGTGATAGCGTTCCATCGCACACAGTCCAGGGTGACTACTTCGGCATATCTGGACGATATCCTCCAGAGGCATTCCAATGCTGCCTTACTGGAATCGGATGTCGCCACTCTGTTGAGCTTGCTCACGTCGCTAGGATTCAGAGTCAACGAGGAGAAGTCGGACCTGGTCCCTTCTCAGTCGTTTTGTCATCTGGGGATGTCTTTCCAAACCAAATTCAATTTGGTGGCTGTTCCCCAGGCCAAGGCTGTGATTCTCTCAGCTTTTGCTCTGACTCTGTCCCAGTCCAGGTCTGCGACCGCTCGGAGTTTTCTCCGGCTGATCGGTCTCTGCGGTTCGGTGACGGATCTCATTCCTCTAGGTCGGCTGCGTGTCAGACCTCTCCAACACTTTCTGCTCAGTCGTTGGAGACCGAATGTAGATTCTCTGGATCAGGTGCTTCCGTTTCCGGACTCTCTGTATCCTCACCTTCTTCCCTGGACAGATGTTCCGTGGATTACGCAGGGTGTTCCGCTGGACTTACCCACGTCCGATCGCGTTCTGACGGCAGATGCCAGCGATCTCGGATGGGGTGCGACGTAGGATCCTCTTGGTCTTTCCCTACACGGGATGTGGGACCAGGATCAAGCAGCTCTACACATCAACCAGAAGGAGCTTCTTGCTCTTCTTCTGAGTTTCAGGCAGTGGATCCCTCACCTGTCGAATCGCCAGGTCCTTCTACTATCCGACAATTCGACAGTGGTTGCTTACATTCGGAACCAGGGCGGCACGCACTCGCTTCCGATGTACGAGTTAGCTCAGGATCTTTTACTGCTCGCTCAGGATGTTCACGCCGGAGTGGTTGTTCGTCACATTCCCGGTCGTCTGAACGTCCTAGCCGACTCCCTGTCCCGACAGGGCAGGGTTATTTCCACCGAGTGGATGCTTCACAGGGCAGTGTTCCAGTCGCTTTGCGATCTCTGGGGACGTCCCCACATCGACCTCTTTGCGACTCGTTGGAACCATCAGGTGGACACTTTCGTGTCCAGATCCTCTGGCTTTTGCCGTGGACGCTCTGTCACTCGATTGGAACGGTCTAGTCGGCTACGCCTTCCCGCCGGTTCCGATTCTTCCTCAGGTTCTCGCCAAAATTCGAACCTGCAGTTGTCGAATCATTCTGATCGCTCCCCTGTCGCCTCAGCGGGTGTGGATCAATCAGCTCCGCTCGCTGATGGCGGCGGTTCCGGCACGTCTCCCGCTACGTCGCGACCTTCTTTGTCAAGGTCGCCCGAGGAGGTTTCACGTCGACCCGACTTCATTGTGCCTTCACGCATATCTTTTGTCAGGTCCTGTCTCCTCCGTAGAGGTTTTTCGAGACGAGCAGTGGAGTGCATTTCTTCTTCAAGGAGGCACTCCACTGGTTTAGCTTATGCAGCTAAATGGAAGGTCTTCTGTCGATGGTGTGCTGATCACTCTGTTGATTATGCCAATCCTTCGATTTCACAGATTGCGGAGTTTCTGGTATATCTGTTTGATTCTCGGGGTCTCCAGCCTGTTACCATCAAGGGTTACAGGTCTATGCTTTCAGAGACTTTTTCTTATGTGGGGAAGCGTCGTATCGGCACTAATCCTTACCTCTCCAAGCTTGTTCGGCACTTTTCTTTGAAAAGGCCTCGGACTTTGCAGCTTACTCCACGATGGAATCTTTCGTGGGTGCTGCTTTGATTGGGGGGGGGGGGGGGGGGGGGGCACCGTTCGAACCTTTATCCCAGGTGGATATGCATTTTCTCACATATAAGACGGCTTTTCTGATGGCATTTGCTTCGGCCAGACGGGTTAGTGAGCTTCACGCCCTCTCGGTTGACCCGGCCTTTTTTAGGAGCTCTCCCAAAAGTGTTACTTTTACCACTGATTGCTCCTTTTTGGCTAAGAATCAGTTACCAGATACTACTCCTCCTCCTATCTGTATCAGGGCTCTTCCCTCTGTTGAGGGTACTCGCCCTTTGCTCTGTCCGGCCCGTGCTATTCGCATTTATCTTGATCGGACACGCTTCATACGGAAAGGCAGAAAACGTTTTTTTCTGTCTCTCATTCCGGGTCGACAGAAGATCTCTCCTCAATCTATTTCTCGATGGATTTGTCTAGCTATTCGTACGGCTTATAGTCGTTTAGAAGCTGGCGATTGTATTACCAATCGTATTTCTGCCCACGAGGTGCGGGCACTGTCTACCTCTTGGGCTTATTCTAACTCCGTCAAGTTGTCGGATGTTATGCAGGCAGCCTACTGGAGAAATGCTTCTACTTTCTCCACCTTTTATTTACGCCAGTTGCAGGAGCAGTCGGAGGACCTTTTTGCCCTGGGTCCTCTTTCTTCTGCTCAGGCTGTTGTCTGCCATAGCCATTAGGCTTCTTGAAGGTCAGTTTCAGCCTTGTGCTGTTACTGCCGTTTTTCTGTCTGTGTGTCACACAGGCTCATATGTCTCTTTTCATTGTCCTTTACCAATGATTGCGACATTATGGTTGATAAGCCTCGGGACCTCTTCCATCTACTTCACGGTTCCAGTGCACTAGGGTTATGTGGGGGTTGGTTATGCGATTCCCTCCAGCCTTTTGTCTATTCAGCCTGTAGTAAACAATTGTGAGTTGGTTGATAAGAAATCTAAATTTTATAGTAAATTTCCTTTCTTATTATACCTACCACAATTGTTTACATGGAGGCCCACCCGTCTTCTTTACGGGTAAAGAATCTTTCCTCCCCGCTGATCACATAACTCTAACGTTGACGGATTCAAAAAGAATGAGTCTAAATTTAGAGACGGTATATGCGCACTGGCAACGGAAGTCGTGGAGTTGTACTTGGGAGAGAGCGTCCCGTACTGGGTCTGCGCCGATTGCACTCGACCCAGTTTTGGCTTATTTTTATTGGTGCTTTTGCACCACTTTTCTTTCCCAACTTGCTTGGGAAAGACAAAAATAGAGAGTATTTTATCCGAGTTAGGGACTTCCACTGTAGTGCAAGCCTGTAGTAAACAATTGTGGTAGGTATAATAAGAAAGGAAATTTACTATAAAAGTTTGATTTTTTGAGAATCTGGTAAGGGTTGGTTCCAGTTTTCTCCACTTAGAACTGGGAAAAAAAAACAAACTATTGTGTATACTGTACAAGTCAAAATAAGTTGTAGCATAAGTGCAATAAACTAAGTGAACTACTGCTCCTGCCCTGACAAGATCAGAACCTGACATTTTCTGGAAAGCTTTCAATGAGAGCTTTCCAGAAAATGATGTCAGCTTCTGGTCTTATCAGTGTAGGAAGAGAAAAGATACATAGTTTATAGGATTATCCTACAACTTATTTTGACTACTACTGTAAACAAGTGCAGTTAATACATTATAACTCTCAAGTTACTTATCTGAAATACTGATTGATGACAGGTGTTTGGAAAAGCATGGAAGTTTTGTTTATTTTCTTTTCTCAGTAGCTGTCCAGTAAAAATAAATCTATAACAAAATTGGAGTAAAATGTGTTTCCTGTAACCCTTTACCTAACCAAAGCTATTTGAAAGAGAATACTGTCTGAAAAAAATAGTAATTTTCAAAATATTTAACCTTCTTTTACTGATTTTTGTGTTGAAACAGAATTCATAAATGTGTGTATTTTCAAGAAATCTTCTTTGAAACTACAAGGCCAAATGTTTTGAAACTTAATGTGACTGATGACTTTAACCCCCTCTACCAATGTACCTCTTGATTTTCATGTGCTCAGTTCCTGGGTGTCACTCTGTGATTAGTCATAAACTTGGACATGTCCAAATCCTGAACCATCCGATTTTGAAAATAGAACATGCGTGCGCGGTTTGTCAATGAAGCGGTTTAATGCGGCGAGGGTGATGCCTCACTGTACAGATGTGTGATGATGTTGAGCAGGAAATCGCCGAGTTCTCACCCTTTTTTATCTTTGTTGTTATAAGTTCAACCTCACTAAATCATCTGTTCTTCACTCAAACTCGACAATGCATCTTCATTTCTCATTTCTATATAATGTGATTGATAGAATATGCATGTATTTGTTCTTCAAATTTTGTTGCCATCTTTATGTTTGTATATCTGTTCGAGAAGCAGAGAGTTATGTAAGTGGAAAGCACTTGTCCGCCAATCCTTGTTTGCATGTTTAATGGCAAATAAAATATGTTTAATCTTAAACTAAATGATTCTCATTTAATCTTCACCCTAAAACCCTATAGGAGTGGAGGGTCAATCATGGTCTGGGGCGGCATCAGCAGGGATGAACGTACAGAGCTCTGTTTCCATGAACGTGGTACATAGACTGCACAGAGGTATATTGATGAGATCCTGGATGTCCATGTCAGATTGTATTCATGTGCAGTGGGTGATAGATTCATTTTGATGGATGATAATGCCCATCCTCGTGTTACCCATGCTGTCAGGGAGTACCGACAGAGGGAGGGATTGAGCGTATGGACTGGCCAGCAAGATCCCCCGACCTCAATCCAATCGAACATGTCTGGAATGAGTTGCAGCTTGCAATTTCAGCCCGTCCAGTCCGGCCAAGAAGTGTCCAGGAGCTTGGTGCCATGCTGGTCCAATGGAACAACATCCCACAAAGGACCACCAGGAACCTTATTGGGAGCATGAGAAGGCGTTTCCAAGCTGTAATTAACAGTAATGGGTCTCATACTCGATATTGAACCCATACCAGTTCAACCTTTTTGTAAATTGAAAAATTTTCTCTTTTACCAATAATATCCATTTTCCCTGGTTATCGTATTCAAAAGCTAAAGAATAATGTCAAACACAAAATCTTAATTTCTGTTCTTAAATCATTAAAGATATAATTAAATAAAAAATATATACAATTTTCATTACATTATTTCAACTAAAACGTAAAGCAGGCAGTTGGATATACTTGGTGCTTAGCAAACTTTGAGTAGTATACTATAGAAAAACTCTATGGGAAATCCCATTTTCATCTTCTCTCTGGAATTACTGAGCCGACGTGAACCAAAACTTGGCAGAAATGGTCTATAGGAGGCCCTCCACAAATGTTCCTCCTTTTGTTCATGTTGGTTGAAAAATATGGCCACCAAAGACATTCTATGATTCTGTTTGATGGATTCAAATGTTTTGAAACTTCAAGTGATTGAGGACTGGGACACCTTCTTCCAATGATCCTCATGTAATGTTGATGTAATTTTGCAAACATGGTCACCATTGCAGTTCATAGTTACCATGGAAAGCCTATGGAAAATCACATTTTTAGCTTTACTTGACAAAGTCAAGATAAGCTATTGCCATCACGCATGCAAAAGTCTTATTCTGTGAGTGTGTTCACATTTTCTTTTAGCACAGGCTGCATACACCCTGTAGTTCTTATCCGATCATCACGAAATTTCATGTGCAGGTTTGGGGTCATGTCTAGAAGAACGTCCCCTTTTGGCCGCGATCGGTCAACCGTGATGGCTGCCTGAGCCCGAAAACCTTTAGCACAGTCTACAGGTCGTATTTATGAAGGGATTTCATTGTAACTTGGTAGGTTGCCTCTGTATAATATCTAGATGAGAACGTCCCCTTTTGGTCATGATCTGTCAACCGTGACAGCTGCCCGAGCCCGAAACCCAAAAAACTTTTAGCACAGTCTGCAGGTCATATTTAATATGGAGGGATTTCATTGTAACTTGGAGGATGACTACGTATGATGTCTAGATGAGAACTGTTTAATTTTAATATACATATGGATGACAACAATGACAATGATGCTAACAGATTTTTGAACCTCTTAGAAACATTTTGTTTACAATAACATGTTAGTGGGCCTGCTCATACCTCTGGACACACTCTTGACCTTATCACAAGCAGGGTCCGACATAAGCCGTAACCTATAGGATAGGTTATGGGGGAGGTTACGTGTTTCTATAAACTTGAGACCTATTATTAGGTTACGAGAGGAAACTGATTCCCTTAATAATTTACCTTATATCTACACTACGGAAACCTACAGGTTACGGTATGCTAGGCACACCGTAACCTATTTTAAGGTTACGGTGTATGAAGCTTATATCAGTCCCTGCACAAGATGTACTAATGACTTTCAGCTTTCTGAGCCATTAAGCTTATTCAGATTATCTGACCATTCATGTGTTGAGTGCACACTAGGTGTTCGAAAACCATCACTGACACGTAAGGAACTAACACTCCGAAAATTCAATCAAATTGACATTAACAAGCTTAAATGTGACATCGAAAAATCAGATTTGTGTAATTCTCAGTGTGCTAACCTGAATGATCTGGCAAAATCCTTCAACAACACATTGTCTTGTCTACTGGATGAGCATGTCCCTCTGAAAACAAAAACATTAATAATTCGCCCAAGTATACCCTAGTTTACCAATGAACTGAGAACTCTGAAAGCTAATCATCGAAAGCAGGAGCGGGAAAGATCTAAATCTTATAATGAGGAAGCAGCGTATAAGACTATTTGTAATCAGTTCTCCAACAAACTAAAAGATGCCAGAGAATCTTACTACACAACATGTGTTGAAGCTTGTAATGGTGACAGCAAAAAACTGTTTAAAGTTGTTAAAAATCTGTGTACAGAAAAACAAAGTGTGTCATTTCCACCACACGATGATCCATCAAAGCTAGCTGATCAATTTGGCGAATTCTTCATTCAAAAAATAAAATTAATTCAAGAAAAAATTCAGAACATAAATGTAGACAAAATTGACATCAAACACAGACCATCAGAAAAAGAGCTTTCAACTTTTCGACTATTAGAAATCCAAGAGGTAACCAAATTAATAAAAGAATCCTCAAATGCCTCATGTCAACTTGACCCAATGCCAACATCTATTGTCAAATCATGTGTAGATTCTTTGGCTCCTGTAATCACGAAAAGGATCAACATGTCTCTGTTAGAAGGATATGTGCCTGATGCGTGGAGAATAGCAGTTGTTAATCCTCTTCTGAAGAAACAAGGTGTGGAACTTGTGTTTAAAACCTTCTGACCAGTGAGTAACTTACTGTTCGTCTCTAAGCTGTGTGAAAAAGCTGCAATTGGCCAGCCAATATTACATAGTGATATGCATGCTCCATTACCGGCCAACACGTCTGGATTCAGAAAATTTCACTGGACTGAAATGGCATTACTCAAGGTTCAGAATGACATCCTCCTTAATATGGGGTCTGGAAGTGTAACATTGTTGTTCTTTTAGACCTTAGTGCTGCTTTTGACACTGTTTGTCATAAAACTCTGCTAGAGACCATGCATTCTGATTTTGAACTTAATGGTGCAGCTGCTAGCTGGCTATCATCATACCTCAAGAATAGACAGCAGCGTGTATCAATAAATGGTAATCTGTCAAAAGACTTCCATCTTGAATTTGGAGTCCCACAGGGCAGTTGCCTTGGTCCTGTTCTGTTTCTATTCTATATTTCAAAAATGTTCACCATCATTGAATCTCAACTGCCTGACGTCCATGGTTATGCTGATGACACACAGGTCTATTTCTCTTTTTGACCATCAATCAAGGATCATACTAAAGCTCTAGAAACTATTGAATCATGTATTTCGGACATTCGCACATGGATGGTTTCAAACAAATTAATGATAAATGATGATAAGACTGAATTCTTAATAATTGGTTCACGACAGCAACTCACTAAAGTTGACATCAGTTCAGTGAAGGTAGGAGATTCCACCATCAGTGCAAGTAACAGTGTACATAATCTTAGTGCATTCTTCGACTCTACCATGTCTATGGACAGACATGTTACAAATATGTGCAATAAGGCTTTCAGAGGTCTATACCAAGTTAAACAGATAAGACAGTTCCTCACGAAAGACTCCACAAAAACCCTAGTTCATGCCTTTGTAACTTCACATTTGGATTATTGTAATGCCTTACTGTTCAACCTTCCACAATATCATTACTGTCGCCTGCAGATGGTACTAAATGCATCAGCCCAAGTGGTATGTAGAGTATCACGATCTCAACACATCACTCCTGTTATGAGGGATATGCACTGCTGCCAATCAAGTACAAAATAATTTTCAAAACTTTATTATTAGTTTTTAAGACACAAAACAACATGTCACCAGCCTACTGAGAACTCCTTAATACCAAGAATGTGTGTCAATACAACCTGAGGTCCGATGGTAAAATGCTACTACATGTTCCAAAACATAGGTGTAAGACATTTGGAGATAGGTCATTCTCATTTGCTGGCCCTCACTTGTGGAATAATTTCCCAGAACACCTAAAAAGACTGTCAAATGTCAACCTTTTCAAGAAAGATCTCAAAACATACCTGTTTCAAAAAGCCTATAAGTCATGTTGTGGACTGTAAGATCCTGTATATATTCCGTTTATATATTTGCACGAGCTCAGTAACATGTACAGCGCCTTAGAATATGGTTCTACATATTTTGAACTATAATTTTGGCGCAAAATAAATGTGTATATTATTATTACTAATTTGGTGAATGAGTGATTTAAAAGTTGTTTCTGAGCCACATTACTATAAATATACCAAGCATTTTTTTTTCTCAATTGCAGGTGCAGAAGTTGCCCAATATACAGCTGCACATTTCCCAGATTTCTTGAAATCTTCAGAACATTATTTAAAAAATGATTTACAGACAGCACTGGAAGAAGGGTTTTTGGATTTTGATGGTACTCTGGTAGAAGAGTCTGTTATAAAAGAATTAAAAGAAATAGCTGGATTAGATGATGATGAAGGGGAAGAGGATGGTAAAGATAGTCTTTTCAAATTTCTCTGTATATCTGTAATTTTAAAACAGTATATTCCACTTAATTCAATACTGGTTAAAAGAATAACCTTGTTATTTTACTGAAAACACTTTACCAGCAGAAGCCTGCACAAAAACTGTGTGAACTATCATTTTTGCCGAAAAATGAATAAGACAACTGATATTTTGTTTGCCTACTACAGTAGAATCTGTCTTGAGTGACCGCCCTTTGGGCCATACAAAAGTGGTCTCTCAAGACAGGTGGTCTCTCATAACAGGTTTCAGGTTTTCTCAAGTCAGTGAATAACCAACCACAAAATTCAGAAATGGAGAAGAATGGGTTTTTGTAATTACTTTGTAGTTGTTCTTTTTTATGAAGTTTTTGTAACAAATTGAAATGGACTGTTATAAAAATTATAGAAATGAATTAGTGTTGAAAATCTTCATTGAAGATTTTCAACACTAATTTATTTTTATAATTTTTATAACAGTCCATTTTAATTTGTTACAATAAGATTTTCAACACAAATTTATTTTTATTCCTATCTGTCACATTTCAGGTATGTATGAAATTGTTTATTCAGCAATAATCTTAATCTTTTCACAGGGGTCTTATAACATCTCAATCTTTAATGAGTTAGCAATTGAAACCCAATTAAGAGCTTTTAATACTTTTAATTATGTTAGTATTACCACAATGGATTTTCCAATTCCAGAACAGGTAAAAAACTTTTGTCATGGTTTCAGTCTTCAAAGGGGCGGTCTCTCAAGACAGGTCCATTATGGCATAAAAATACAAGTTGGTTCCAGGTCACAGTGGTCTCTCAAGACAGGTGGTCTCCCATAGCAGGTCCATTATAGAGTAAAACCAATCGGTGCCTGACAGATGTGGTCTTTCAAGACAGATTTTACTGTACCTTGGACAAAAAGAACGTATATACTCAACTTCAGGGCCTAAGATTCATGTTAGAATCAATTTTGATTTGCACAAAATGCATTTGATTCTTAAAGATTCAGAAATTTGCCTAAAAGGATTGGAGAATTCTCTTCATCTTTTGCTTTTTCATAGTAAGGTAACACTGTTGTGCCTTTCTTAGCAGTGGTATCTACTAGCGAAGTTGTCTTGGCTGCTGAAACAGACAGCTAAGACTTCACTAGAAATCACTGCTAAGGTACTGTAACTACTGACAAGAAACCCACCAGAATCCTGTATGTGGGAAACCATGTTTTACTTAAACATATCACACAAGAAACTCACCAAAAGTGGGACAGGGCCTTTAAGGATTTAACCCTTTGAACCTGGGCGGTCACTTTTCCGGCCAGAAACATGATACGTCATAACGTCATAAAATAGTATGGCTGTTCAGTAAATGTGTGGGGTAGACCAATCAACATTTTCAACGTGCAGCCTTAGGGCTGCACGTTGAAAATATTGATTGATCTACCCCAAATAATGAATATGGACTCCTCTAATTGCTGCCATTGAACTGGCATGGAAGATACCACTAGAGTTCAAACAGTTTAACTCTGTCAAATACATAAATAAGAGTTTGGATTTTAACTGTGAAAAATGTGCTGGTTACACTCGCAAGGATATAAGTGTATTCTCATATTCTCAGTTATTTAAACTCGGAAAATTGATTCTTGTTGAAGCAGTGGGTGTGAATCAAAACTGACTTTCGTGAATTGGGAAAGATTCTAAGTCCTGAATTTATCCGTAGTATTCATGTGCAAAGCTTCAAAAGTTGATTTGATGCAAAACTGCCCCAGCGATTCAATTTAAAACAGGTAGTGCCGATTCAGATATTTTCGAATATCGGAATATTCTCGAAATCCTACCAAGTGTCTCCTCTTGAACACTTCCTCTGTCATCAGTTTTTTCTGTATAGGAGACCATGATGGTATGAAAGAAGAGTTCAAGAAGGTTCCAGTTCCGAAACTACTTTAATTCTGCATCTGTAATTCTCCACTTTTTAGCTCACCGAAGGGAGCTTAACTTATCACTTGCCGTCCGTCGTCTGTCATCGTCGTTGTCCTTCGTTGTCGTCGTGGTGAACATTTTTCTAATGACTTCTCCTCTGAAACCACTGGTCTGATTTTCACGAAACTTCATGAGGATGTTCATTACTATATGGCAATTCATGTTTGTTCAAATGAAATGGCCACGTCCCTTGGGGGCTCTGTATGGGGCATAACTCTGATAGCACCGTATGAATTATAGAAAAATTATTAAAAAATCTTCTTCTTCAGAACCAGTGGGCAGAATCTTTTGATACTTGGTATGCAGCATCTTGGTATGGGTCTGATTCAAGTTTGTTCAAATTGGCTCCCTGGATTCATATTTGGGTTCACTATAGAAGCCCAAATTCGAACTTAGTGCATTTCAGGCAAATTTCTTCAAAAATCCGAAAAGCCTGAAACCCAAAAACTTTTAGCACAGTCTGCAGGTCATGTTTAATATGGAGGGATTTCATTGTAACTTGGTAGGATGACGCCTTATGATGTCTAGATGAGAATTTCCCCATTTGGGCATGATCTGCCAACCGTGACGACTGCCCGAGCCCAAAACCCGAAAACCTTTAGCACAGTCTACAGGTCATATTTATTGAGGAATTTCATTGTAGCATGGTGGGTTGACTTCATATAATGTCTAGATGAGAAAGTCCCCTTTTGGACGTGATTGGGCAACTGTGATGGCTACAGGGGCCTGAAGCCCAAAAACCTTTAGCACAGTCTACAGGTCATATTTATGAAGGGATTTCATTTTACCATGGTAGGATGACTCCAAATAATGTCTAGATGACAATGTTCCATTTTGATCGTGTTCATTCAGCCTTGATGGGTGCCCGAGCACAAAAACCTTTAGCATAGGCAAAAGGTCATATTTATGGAAGGATTTCATTGTAACCTGTTAGGTTGACTCCATATAATGCCTAGATGATGACATCCCCTTTTGGTCGTGATTGGTCAACTATGATGGCTACAGGTGCCCGAAGCCCAAAAACCTTGAGCACAGTCTACAGGTCATATTTATGAAGGGATTTCATTGTAACTTCGTAGGATCACTCCAGATGATGCCCAAACGAGATTGTCCCCTTTGGTTGCGATCATTCAACCATAATGGCTGCCCGAGCCCGAAGCCCAAAAACCTTTAGCACAGTCTACAGGTCATATTTATGAAGGGATTTCATAGTAACTTGATATGATGACTCGTTTTGGAATAATTTCACTGTAAATTGGTAACGTTCGTTGATATACATTAAGTGTGAGGGCCTCATACATTAACTGTGAGGGCCACATTAACCCACCCCTTTAGTCTACACCTCATATTATTTTTATTAGCTCAGCTTGACAAAGTCAAGCTGAGCTATTGCCTTCACTTCTTGTCCGTTGACATACGTACTTACGTTAGATGGGAGCTATTGATTTTTTTCAATTTCCGTCAAAAAATGTTGCCACGGCCAACATTCTTAGAACTTAATTTAGTCCGACCTCAATATTTCCATTTGGCACACCCTACAGGGCACAGTTATGATCAGATTGCTTTGAAACTTAGTATGCTTGTTTGGGGAGACCTCTAGATGGGAGCTAACAATTTTCTTCAATTTTCGTCAAAAAATGTTGCTGCAGCCAACATTCTTAGAACTTAGTTTAGTCAGAAGACCTCAATATTTCCCTTTGGCACACTACAGGGCACATTCATGATCGGATTGCTTTGAAACCAGGCATGCTTGTTTGGGGTGACTTCTAGATGGGAGCTATCGATTTTCTTCAATTTCCGTCGAAAAATGTTGCCATGGCCAACATTCTTAGAACTTAGTTTAGTCAGATCACAATATTTCTCTTTGGCACACCCTACAGGGCACATTTATGATTGGATTGCTTTGAAACCTAGCATGCCTGTTTAGGGTGACCTCTAGATGGGAGCTATCGATTTTCTTCAATTTCCGACAAAAAATGTTGCCACGGCCAACGTTCTTAGAACTTAGTTTAGGCAGACCTCAATATTTCCCTTTGGCACACCCTACAGAGCACATTTATGGTTGGATTGCTTTGAAACCTGGCATGCTTATTTGGGGTGACCTCTAGATGGGAGCTATCGATTTTCTTCAATTTCCGTCAAAAAATGTTGCCAGGGCCAACGTTCTTAGAACTTAGTTTAGTCAGACCACAATATTTCCCTTTGGCACACCCTACAGGGCACATTTATAATTAGATTGCTTTGAAACCTGGTATGCCTGTTTAGGGTGACCTCTAGATGGGAGCTATCGATTTTCTTCAATTTCTGTCAAAAAATGTTGCCATGGCCAACGTTCTTAGAACTTTGTTTAGTCAGACCACAATATTTCCCTTTGTCACACCCTACAATTTGGGGTATCCTCTAGATGGGAGCTATCGATTTTTTCCATTTCCATCAAAAAATGTTGCCACGGCCAACGTTCTTAAAACTTAATTTAGTCAGAAGACCTCAATATTTCCCTTTGGCACACCCTACAGGGCACATTTATGATCGGATTGCTTTGAAACCTGGCATGCTTGTTTGGGGTGACCTTTAGAAGGGAGCTATCGATTTTCTTTCATTTCCGTCAAAAAATGTTGCCACTGCCAACGTTCTTAGAACTTAGTTTAGTCAGACCTCAATATTTCCCTTTGGCACACCCTACAGGGCACATTTATGATAGATTTGCTTTGAAACCTGGTATGCTTGTTTGGGGTGACCTCTAGATGGGAGCTATCGATTTTCTTCAATTTCCATCGAAAAATGTTGCCGCTGCCAACGTTCTTAGAACTTAGTTTAGTCAGACCTCAATATTTCCCTTCGGCACACCCTACAGGGCACATTTATTAGCTCAACTTGACAAGTCAAGCTGAGCTATTGCAATCACTTCTCGTCCATCTGCGTACGCATGTACGTACATCCACAATTTCCTTTGGCACACCTCACAGGTCGCATTTATTTTCATTTCCTTTAAAAAATTATTGTCGTTTTCACCAGCCTTTGAACTTACTGCATTTGTGTAGCATCTTATCCCTTTTGCACTCTCTACAGGGTATATTTATGAATTTCCATAAAAAAGAGAAAAAACATTGCCACAAGCAAAGACATTCAAACTTAGTGCATTTGTGCATTAACATCTTCCTTTGGCATGCCTCAGATGGTGCATTCATTATCAGGTTGTTTTGAAACTTTGTATGCTTATGCAGGATGACAAAGATAGGAGCTATCGATTTTCTTTTCATTTCCATCAAAAACTGTTGCTGTTCACAACAGTCTTTGAATTTACTGCATTTGTGCATCAACATTCCTCTTTGACATGGCCTACAGGCCACATTTATGAGGATTTTTTTTTAACTTGGTGTGCTCATTGGGCGAGACCTTTAGATAAGAGCTATTGGTTAGCATTCATTCCTGTGAAAAAAGTTGCCATTTACAATAACCTCTGAACTTACTGCATTTGTGTATCAACATTCTTCCTTTAGCCAGTCTTACAGTTTACAATTATAAATTCAAGGATTACTCTTGACGTTGTGCACACACAATGCTGTTATGTTAAAATTTCACCAAATAACATTGGTACCAATGATCTTCAATTTTGCCATTTCATTAAAAACTTACCAAGTTCAAGTTTGTCAAGTTGAGCTACAGTGTCATTGACACTTTCATTGAAAACATAGAATACAGAGAACAGAAATTAACATATTCCCAATAATCACAATTCTTGTCTAATTTCATAATCCTTGAGGCCTGGCAATCTTTAGGAGTGCAGGAGTGCTGCACGCCTAGAAAAAATTGAGGAGGGCAATTTTTGCACCCCATGATTTTCTGGAATGCCAGACCTGTTTGGGACTGCCTTCAAAATCTATTATCATTTCTTCCCCTGAGTCCCAAGTAGGCACAGAGAACACATTGGAACTCAGGGGACGATTTGTCAATGTTGCATTGATTTGCAATAATTCATGACCCATTCTTTGTCACATTTTGATACATTTTGAGTTTGGAAGACAGTCACATAAGAATTGAATGCAACATTTTGAATAATGAGAAGATGTGTGTGCCAATTTGTTCACTATGTAGATGAATGTAGTTCAATTTTTCAGTCACAATATTAATACCATGAAGTGAATACAACCAAAATAACATACAAGTTTTTAATTGAAATTTCAGGTGCAATTGCACCCCCAAGCAAACTGAGGATGACAACTGTTTTGCACTCCTTGATTTTCTAGATTGCCAGGCCTGATCCTTTCATAAACATTGAACATTATCCTTTTCATCAAATATAACACACAGACAAGTTAAACTACAGTGTCACTGACACTTTCATTATGAATGCCAGGCTTGGTCTGAAGTATCAATATCAAGTGTAGATGTGCATGTGGTCAGGAATTTTCGATGCAACAAATTTTGTCTGGTTACTGCCCTTGGAAATAGAAAAATTTCCATCTCAAAAGCCTGTCTGCTTAACTCCTCCTACATTTTTTATTGGATTTTTAGCTCACCTGACTGAAAGTCAGGGTGAGCTTTTCTTATCACTCTTCGTCCGTCGTCCTGCACGAAGGTGGTGTTTGAGCCTCTTTCTCCTAAACCACTGGCCACATTTTAATTAAATTTCATGTACGTAGTGGTTATATAGGGCATTTTGATTTTTATGCAAATTAGGTTTCGGCTCATATTGAACAGAGGGGTGTGGAAAAAATTGCCAAATTTTTTGAAAATCTTCTTTTAATGAACCACCAGTAGCAGAGACTTGTTATATGGTATACGGAGTCCTTTTGAGGTTTAGAATCAAGTTTGTTCAAGAGAAGTTTGTCAGACATTATTTGCCTTCGTTATGGGAGGGGCAAAAATTTTGGCCACGCCTAAAATTTCTATTTTCAGAACCGTGAGGTCGATTTGATCCAAATTTGATATGAGATGATAATGGGTCATAAGAAGTTGATTGATGCAAAAAAATTTTTCTCATTGCCCTGTGGGAACCTCGGGAGCTAAAAATACTGCCATATCTCCAAAACTACACGGAACAGAGATTTCTTATTAGCTCACCTGACTTTCAGTCAGGAGAGCTATAGTGATCACTCACCGTCCGTCGTCTGTCGTCCGTCGTCCGTGAACATGGTGTTTGCGTCTTCTCCTCCCAAACCGCTGAACCAATTTAATTGATATTTGAGATAATAGTTTGTTATGACATCGCAATTTGATTTTGTTCAAATCAAGTTGCCCCGCCCGTGGGTAGGGCCACACCCAAAAAGTGAGCTGAAATCTTAAAAAATCTTCTTCTCATGAACCAGCAGGAGCAGAGACTTGATATTTGGTGTGCAGCTTCCTTTTGAGGTGTAGACTCAGATTTGTTCAAGAGAAGTTTGTGGGGCTATACTTGGCGTCATTATGGGAGGGGCAAAATTTTTGGCCCCGCCCGAAATTTCTATTTTCCAAACCGAGAGGCTGATTTGAACCAAATTGTATGTGAGGGCTTATTGGGTCATAAGTACCTAATTTATGCTGATTTTTTTTTTCCCGTAGCCCCATGGGAACCGCAGGAGCTAAAAATAGAAAAAAATTAAAACGCCCATATCTCCAAAACTGCACGGCACCGAGAATTTTTATTTGGTGTGAAGCTTCCTTAGGACCAACAGAAAGAATTGGTAAAAAAAAATTGCCATCGGTTTTATCATAGGGTACAGTTTCGGGACTTTGAAAAAGTGCTGAGTCAGCACTTTTTAACACTGTAGGCAATGGGAAAAACATTAAAAAATCTTCTTCTCCAGATCCAGCAGGCAGAATCTTTTGATATTTGGTATGCAACATTGGAGGGTGGATCTGATTCAAGTTTGTTCAAATCGGCCCCCTGGGTTCATATTTGGGCTCAGTATAGGAGCCCGATTTCGAACTTAGTGCATTTCAGGCAAATTTCTTAAAAAATCTTCTTCTCCAGATCCAGCAGGCAGAATCTTTTGATATTTGGTATGCAACATTGTGGGGTGGATCTGATTCAAGTTTGTTCAAATCGGCCCCCTGGGTTTATATTTGGGCTCAGTATAGGAGCCCAAATTTGAACTTATTGCATTTCAGGCAAATTTCTTTGAAAATCTTCTTCTCCAGATCCAGCAGGCAGAATCTTCTGATATTTGGTATGCAACATTGTGGGGTGGATCTGATTCAAGTTTGTTCAAATCAGCCCCTTGGGTTTATATTTGGGCTCAGTATAGGAGCCCAAATTTGAACTTAGTGCATTTCAGGCAAATTTCTTTGAAAATCTTCTTCTCAAGATCCAGCAGGCAGAATCTTTTGATATTGGGTATGCATCATGCTTAGGGGTGTGAGATTCAAGTTTGTTCAAGCCAAGTCCCTGGGTTCATATTTGGGCTCACTGTGGTAGCCCGAATTATAACTTAGTTCAAAATGAGAAATTTTCTTTAAAAATCTTCTTCTTCAGATCCAGCAGTCGGAATGTTTTGCTATTTGGTATGCAGCATCCTTATGGGTGTGAGATTCAAGTTTGTTCAAGCCATGTCCCTAGGTCCATATTTGGACTCACAGTGGGAGCTCAAATTGTAACTTAGTTCAAAATGAGGAATTTTCTTAAAAAAATCTTCTTCAGATCCAGCAGTCGGAATGTTTTGATATTTGGTGTGCAGCATCCTTAGGGGGGTGAGATTCAAGTTTGTTAAAGCCAAGTCCCTGGGTTCATATATGGGCTCCCTGTGGGAGCCCGAATTATAACTTAGTTCAATATGAGGAATATTCTTTAAAAATCTCTTTTTTTATTCCCCCGAAAAAAATTTGGGGGAATCTAGCCGTGACGCCGTCCGTCTGTCCGTCCGGGCGTAGACAGAATTCGTGTCCGCTCCATAACTTACAGCCTTCAAGGATATTAATGATTCTTGGTATTATTATTGTCCACAACCAGAGGGTGTGTCACGAATAAGGTTGGAATGGCTATCAAGGCTTTTTTCGGGGGAATCAGCCACCCTTTGGTGGCCATCCTCTAGTTTAGATCCACTGGTCAGAATCTTTGGATATTTGGTATAAGCTTTTCTTAGGAGGAGCAGATGCAACATGTTGGAATCAATTCTCAGGGTTGATATTTAGGCTACCATGTCAGGTGAGCACCCTGGGGCCTCTTGTTATGATACTTCTTGGATTTTGAAAGCTCTATTTTTGCATACCAACATTGGTAGTGATAAATATGCCATTAAAGGGATTATTCAGTTAACCAAAATTTGGTGAATTCCCTGTATTGTACTGAATATTTATATAAATAATTCATTTTATCATATGACTCGTCCGTTTTGTTCACTTTTAAACATTTGATGTTTTGTTTTCATATTAATCAGTGATAAATAAAGCCTTCCATCAGTTTCATTGGTCAGTTTCAAAACTAGACAATTTGATTGGCTGAACAAAATAAAACTGGGCCACATTTTCATAATTTGCATAATTAGAATTGGGAGCTTTAATTGATCAGTTTCAAAACTGGACAATTTGATTGGCTGAACAAAATACAACTGGGTGACATTTGCATAATTTCAGTAGGGAGAATTTACGTTATCTGTCCTATTTAGGGTGGGTTATATTGTATTAATCTTTTACCCGCAAGAAAAACGCCATTCATTTTTTTTATATGTTCTCTTTTTACTTCCAAAATATAGGTTATAACCCCCTCATTGGAACGAGCTCGACGAGATCGTTCCAATGAGGGGTCATAACCTATGTTTTGGAAGCCAAAAATGAAATTTTTTAGTTATGTGAGGATGATTTTTCCAAGTGCCGTCTGCAACTCAGGTTAGGTGATGGGTTAAAAAGTCATACTAAGTGGCTAATATGTGCGTGTGTGTGTGTCATATGATAACCAGAATATGAAATGAGTGTTTTTCTCATATAATATTTATGAAACTCGTCCGAATTTTCCGTTTGGGCTCGCCCAAACTGAAAATTCTTAAGACTCGTTTCATAAATATTATATGAGAAAAACACTCATTCCATATCCTCTATATATCTTGTTTGACAGCAGTATGAGCTCTGTCAAGCAAGATACAAGAGATTAAATGTTTAGAACATATTTTCTGAGAGGGAAAAATGAAAAAAAAGCACTGGAAAATGGGTCATAAAATCAAGAACTTAAATTACTTTATGTCCTGGGTTATCACATTGAGAAGTTACCTATTGTTTAAAGAGTGCATCCTAATTTGTAATACAAGGAAGCTACTGGAACTGAATACATGCAGTCCCCAGAGTAGCTGATATCTGCAGTTGCATGTCAAGAGAGATCATGTGTATCATGATACATATCGTATCATATGCACTGAATTGTGATACACATCGTAACATTAGGGAAGCATATCATCACAGCCCTACTGAGCATGTGGCGGTGTCTGTGAATAAAGTGTTTTTAGCTCACCTGACTTTCAGTCAGGAGAGCTATAGTGATCACTCACCGTCCGTCGACGTCCGTGAACATGGTGTTTGCATCTTCTCCTCCCAAACCGCTGAAATAATTTAATTGATATTTGAGATAATAGTTTATGACATCGCAATTTGATTTTGTTCAAATCGGCTTCCTTTTGAGGTGTAGACTCGGATTTGTTCAAGAGAAGTTTGTGGGGCTATACTTGGCGTCGTTATAGGATACTTGGCGTCGTTATGGGAGGGGCAAAATTTTTGGCCCCCGCCCAAAATTTCTATTTTCTGACCGAGAGGCTGATTTGAACCTAATTTTATGTGAGGGCTTATTGGGTTATAAGTACCTAATTTATGCCGATTTTTTTTTTCCCGTAGCCCCGTGGGAACCACAGGAGCTAAAAATAGAAAAAATTAAAACGCCCATATCTCCAAAACTGCACGGCACCGAGAATTTTTATTTGGTGTGAAGCTTCCTTAGGACCAACAGAAAGAATTGGTAAAAAAAAATTGCCATCGGTTTTATCATAGGGTACAGTTTCGGGACTTTGAAAAAGTGCTGAGTCAGCACTTTTTAACACCGTAGGCAATGGGAAAAACATTTGGTATGCAATATTGTGGGGTGGATCTGATTCAAGTTTGTTCAAATCGGCCCCTTGGGTTTATATTTGGGCTCAGTGCAGGAGCCCAAATTTGAACTTGGTGCATTTCAGGCAAATTTCTTTGAAAATCTTCTTCTCAAGATCCAGCAGGCAGAATCTTTTGATATTTGGTATGCAACATTGTGGGGTGGATCTGATTCAAGTTTTTTCAAATCGGCTCCCTGGATTTATATTTGGGCTCAGTAGAGGAGCCCAAATTTGAACTTAGTGCATTTCAGGCAAGTTTCTTAAAAAATCTTCTTCTCCAGATCCAGCAGGCAGAATCTTTTGATATTTGGTATGCAACATTGTGGGGTAGATCTGATTCAAGTTTGTTCAAATCGGCCACCTGGATTCATATTTGGGCTCACTATAGAAGCCCAAATTCGAACTTAAGGCATTTCAGGCAAATTTCTTCAAAAATCTTCTCCAGATCCAGCAGGCGGAATCTTTTGATATTTGGTATGCAACATCGTGGGGTGGATCTGATTCAAGTTTGTTCAAATCGGCCCCCTGGGTTAATATTTGGGCTCTGTATAGGAGCCCAAATTTGAACTTAGTGCATTTCAGGCAAATGTCTTTGAAAATCTTCTTCTCAAGATCCAGCAGGCAGAATCTTTTGATATTGGGTATGCACCATGCTTAGGGGGGTGAGATTCAATTTTGTTCAAGCCAAGCCCCTGGGTTCATATTTGGGCTCACTGTGGGAGCCTAAATTATAACTTAGTTCAAAATGAGGAACTTTCTTTAAAAATCTTCTTAAGATCCAGCAGTCGGAATGTTTTGATATTTGGTATGCAGCATCCTTAGGGGGGTGAGATTCCAGTTTGTTCAAGCCATGTCCCTAGGTCCATATTTGGGCTCACTGTGGGAGCTTGAATTGTAACTTAGTTCGAAATGAGGAATTTTCTTAAAAAATCTTCTTCTTCAGATCCAGCAGTCGGAATGGTTTGATATGTGGTGAGTAGCATCCTTGGGGGGAGGGGGGGATTCAAGTGTGTTAAAGCCAAGTCCATGGGTCCATATTTGGGCTCCCTGTGGGAGCCCAAATTATAACTTAGTCAATATGAGGAAGTTTTCTTTAAAAATCTTCTTCTTCAGATTCAGCAGTTGGAATGTTTTGATATTTGGCATGGAGCAACCTTAGGGGGCTGAGATTCAAGTTTGTTCAAGCCAAGTTCCTTGGTTCATATTTGGGCTCACTATGGGAGCCCGAATGACAACTTAGTTCAAAATGAGGAATTTTCTCTAAAAATCTTCTAAAGATCCAGCAGATGAATGCTTTTAATATTTTTTATGCAGCATCCTTAGGGGGGTAAGATTCAAGTTTGTTCAAGCCATGTCCCTAGGTCCATAGTTGGGCTGATTGTGGGAGCTTGAATTGTAACTTGGTTCAAAATGAGGAAATTTCTTTAAAAATCTTCTTCTTCAGATCCAGCAGTCGGAATGTTTTGATATTTGGTGTGCAGCATCCTTCGGGGTGTGAGATTCAGGTTTGTTAAAGCCAAGTCCCTGGGTTCATATATGGGCTCCCTGTGGGAGCCCGAATTATGACTTAGTTCAATATGAGGAATATTCTTTAAAAATCTTTTTTTTTAGATCCACTGGTCAGAATCTTTGGATATTTGGTATAAGCTTTTCTTAGGAGGAGCAGATGCAACTTGTTGAAATCAATTCTCTGGGTTGATATTTAGACTACCATGTCAGGTGAGTGCCCTCAGGCCCCCTGGGGCCTCTTGTATATAAGGTGGTATCAGAATTTCAGATTGAATTTTTTGATAATCTCAGCAAATGATCCTTTTTCCAGAGGTGTGCATGCCAGCTGGTGTTGGACGAAATGAGGCAGATGTGTTAAGAGCTGAAGCCAACATGCCTTTGGAACAACTGCTGGAGAAATACGAGAATTACACAGGCACACCGCTTCAGGTTAGAAATGTCAAGAAGAAGGAACAGATATTATCTCCTGTTTTAAAACCAAAGAGGCCTCCTATTCAGCGGCAACAAGATTCTGTGTTGTCTGAAGCGGATTCAAATTCAAACTCTCTTTCAGATATAAATACAAACAGTAATCAGTCTGAAAGTATTTCATCAATGTGCTCTTTTGATCAAAAGATTGCCAATGGCTGTGCTGACAATGAGAACAATCTAAATTTTGAAAAAGAATTCATGGAAAAAAATAAAGCTGAATGTTTACAACTTGAGGATAGCGAATGTAATGAGGCAATCAGTGTATCATGTAATAAAGATGTACATGTTCATAAATCTGAAATGAAATCATCAGTTAGTAGTTCATCTGACTCACGGAATAATTTGGATGTTTCACATAACATATCGGAGGAACAAGTATCATCAAGCAGCAGTATTAATCCACGATCATCAGAATCAAAAGACCAATGTGATCAATCTTGTAGTTCTGATATAATTAATTCCAATTCAAATGCAGCTTCAGTGTCTAGTGATATAAAGTGTGAACAGATTCCTTCCAGCAGTTCAGAATCTGGAATTGACCGACTGGTCCAAACTGATGAGAACAACAAATTGCCCAATTCATCAGCAGGACTTCAAACAAATGGCCACCCCAAAAATTCTGACTTGGAATCACTGAAGGAGCCATCAGTAGCAGAAGGGGCATATTGTAGTTCAGACAGCATATGTGAAAAAATTTCAGAAGCTGGACCATCTTGTAGCTCTGTATCTGATCTGTCTTGTAGTTCTGAGCTAAAACATAATGGCACAGAAGCCTTACCATCTGGTTCTTCAGAACCTGGGCCTTGTTGTAGCTCAGAACCTGAGCCATGTGGTAGTTCAGAACCTCAGCCCTCTGACAGTTTAGAACATGAACTTTCTCAAAGCTCTGAACCTGGACCATCAAGCAGCTCAAAGTTTGTTGAAGAAGCAGCTTCATCTGGTGAATCGAGTACCAATCAAATTGCAGCATGTAGTTCACAGGTAATACATTTTCAGTGTTCTGTTCAATTTACTCATTTCAATGAATTTTTTATCCAAATGACAAGGTTTTTATTAGCTCACCGAAGGGAGCTTAACTTATCACTTGCCATCCGTCTCCTCCGTCGTGAACTTTACATTATCATCGACTTCTTCTCACAAACTACTTGACCAAATTGAAACAAATTTTGTGTGTATGTTCCTTATATGTCAATTCAAGTTTGTACAAATAAACTTGCCGTGCCCACAGGGGGCACCAGAAGGGGCATAACTCTGATAGCACCCATAAATTTTTTCAAAAATTCAAAAAAATCTTCCGATCCACCAGTCAGAATCTAACTTGGTGCAATTTGAGGTAATTTCTTTAAAAATCTTCTTCCTCAGACCCACCAGTCAGAATCCTTTCATGTTTGGTATACAACATCTATAGGGGGGGGGGAGGTCAGATTCAAGTTTGTTCAAATTGAGTCGCTGGGTTAATATTTGGGCTCCCTGTAGGAGCCCAAATTTTAACTTACTGAAATATGGCAGCAATGAGCAAAAGTAAATTTTTTTTTATAAGTTATGCCTCTCAATATTTCAATGGATTCATCCGACTGAAGTTTTCTGAACATCCTATTCAGTGTTTCGCTGATTTTATGGGTGTGCATTCATAAATATCACACCTTGTAATGTAGTGTTCTACACCCTACTATTATTTATTTTGGCAAAAATGTCTCCCCCGTACTATTCTTCAGCACCCTACCATTATTTGGAATACAAGAGTAACCCTGCTTGTGCAGAGTAAGTATGTTGGAGATAGGGCTTCACAGTATTTCACCAAAGTGCACCGAGTCAATTTCAACTCACTCGATATCCTGACCTTCATGGTATCGTCGATTAGCAATGTCGGTATTCTCAAACTAATGATAAACTTCACTTTTTTGACTTGAACTTCATCTAAATTCATCAGACGCACACTCAGGGTTGGTGATTTTTTTGGATTTTTTCCAAAAAATTGATTTTTTTTATTTAAATCAGATTATTAGCTCAACTTTGGCGAAGCCAAATTTGAGCTTTTGTCATGGCCCGTCGTCCGCCTGGCCATCTGTCCGTCTGTCCGTACGTCAACAATTGGATACGACTCGGGCTAGAGGCCGTATTTATGAACCGATCTTTACAAAACTTCTTGGGTACCTTTGTTATGACCGTGGGACGAGAACGAGTGTTTTTGGGTGCGGTCCGAAATTCAAGATGGCTGCCAGCTGCCATTTTGTACCGACGATGCAGAAATCTGTTTTTTTGTACAGAACTTCCATATGAAACCTCTGATTTGAATAATTTTTTGTATGAATGTTTAGTACCATGGGATACATCACATATAAAACGGGTTTTTTTCTCGTGCATAAATTGTGCAAATTAGACTAATTTTGATGTTTTTTGGTGTTACTTTCAGCACTGTTAGTGCAAATGCCAATACGACTCGGGCTAGAGGCTGTATTTATGAACCGATCGTTACGAACCCTCTTGGGTACCTTTGGTATCACGGTGGGACGAGAACGAGTGTTTTTGGGTCCGGTTTGAAATTCAAGATGGCCGATGGCAGCCATTCTGTTAAAAAAAAATTGGGTGCAATCAGATTTTTGCACAGAACTTCCATATGAAAGCGCTGATTTGAATAATTTTTGTGTGAATGTTTAGTTCCATGGGATACATCACATATAATACGGGTTTTTTTCTCGTGAAGAAATTATGCAAATTAGATGAACTTTGATTTTTTCAGTGCAACTTACACACAGTAAGTACACATGTCAATACGGCTCGGGCTAGAGGCTGTATTTATGAACTGATCTTCACAAAATGTCTTGGATACCTTTGTTATCACCTTGGGACGAGAACGAGTGTTTCTGGGTGCAGTCTAAAATTCAAGATGGCTGCCAGTGGCCATTTTGTACCGAAATTAGGTCTAATCAGTTTTTTGTACACAACTTCTATACAGCTCAGACTAGAGGCCATATTTATGAACCAATCTTTACGAAACTTCTTGGGTACCTTTGTTATCACCGTGGGATGAGAGAAAGTGTTTTTGGGTGTGGTCCAAAATTCAAGATGGCCACCAGCAGCCATTTTGTACCAAAATTAGTGCAATCATCAGTCTTTTGCACAGAACTTCTGTATGAAAGTTCTGATTTTAATAAATTTTTGTATGAATGTTTAGTAACATGGAATACATCACATATTGTAAGGGTTTTTTTTTCGTGCAGAAATTATGCAAATTAGATGAACTTTGATTTATTCAGTGCAACTTACACAATGTAAGCACACATGTCAATACGGCTCAGGGTAGAGGCTGTATTTATGAACCGATCTTCACAAAACTTCTTGGGTACCTTTGTTATCACCTTGGGACGAGAATGAGTGTTTCTGGGTACGGTCCAAAATTCAAGATGGCTGCCAGTGGCCATTTTGTACCGAAATTAGGTCCAATCAGTTTTTTGTCACAAGTTCTATACAGCTCGTATTTATGAACTGATCTTCACAAAATTTCTTGGGTACCTTTGTTTTCACCTTGGGACAGGAACGAGTGTGTTTTGGGGTGCCTTTGTTATCACTGTGCTATGAGAACAAATATATTGGGGTTCAGTCAGACCCACTCTGAGACTCAAAGATTTTTTTCTAGTTTAGCATCTGACTGTCACCCACCTTTACAATACTTTACCTATACATTTGTTACAGGCAACGGTCAGTATTTATGTACAGACTGTTACAATACTTTATATGTACCTTTGTTATCAGGTCATTACCTAGATGTTTGTCATTGCTGTGCAGAGTTGGGGCGAATACATTGTAAGTGTATTGAATACGAATACTTTGAAATTTTATGAATCCGAATACGAATACACAAATTTCAAATGTATTTGAATATGAATACGAATACTTGACAATGTATTCATGAATACAAATATGAATACTTGAATACTTTTCAAAATTATTTCTTGTAAATGGATGATAATTTGATCATTCTTATTGGGATTAAGGGTATAAGGGATTATAGGTGAAGAATTAGTTTTTCAGAGGGTGGATCTCTTAATCCTTTAGAATCCAATCAACAGGCATAAGTTGGTATTAATGACAAACAAAAGAAAAAAAACAGTGTAAAGTCCACTTACACAACCCCCTCTCCCCCTACACCAAAATGTTTCCAACACTTCTATGTAAAAATTACAGATCAAGAATACCAATTCTTACCATTTTTTCTATATGACATTTTAACTTTTTGTCTGAAAAACATAGTTGATGACCCCTCATTGGAATGAGCTCGTTTTAAATATATATCGCCATATACATACTATCAACGCCAATTTTTTTTCTATTTTTTCAGGATTTTTTTCCTTCTAAACTGCATCTTATGACCCCAAAGTAGGGTCATAAGAGGCAATTTGGAAGGAAAAAATGGAAAAATAAAATCATTAAATAGGGAACTGTGAGAAATTAACACAATTTTTTGGTATTTTTTAAAGTTTTTTTCTTCTAAACTGCATTTTATGATCCCCAATAATGTCTATTAATTGTTGCTAATTGTGGCCTCTTTGCTTCATGTCTTTTATTAATATTTAAACATACATAGCTGGTGAGAAAAAAAAACTGGCCAGGCCCAGTGCTATTCACAAAAATCAATTAAGCATTTACTGCACTATTGGGAAAATGTTGTAATTCAAGCACAATAATTTTAAGATCTATCAGTCTACACCTTATTTCTACTATTACTGTAGAAAAATATTAGATTAGTATTAATTGGATAATGGAGTTGTTTAGGGATTAAAAATGAATGAATACTTTGGCCAGACTGATATCCTTTGTCCCAAGAATAATCTGTACAATTACAATGTTAATTTACAGTGAAACAATATTGGAACAATGAAGAGTTTGCTATCAAAAGACAGATAAATAATTGAACTTACCTTGATGTGTAGTATGAAGTTTGATGTACTATTTGATGGACCTGATATGAATGCTGGACAGTGCTTACATTGAACTTTTATAGTACCAGATGGATTATCTGGCATTTTGTAATGAATAAAAACTAGCGATTTGTTCCTTGATGACATCTTGGACAAAAACAAGAAAAGTATTCAAATAGTATTCAAAAAGTATTCATGAATACACCTCAAATTTGACTGTATTTCGAAAACGAATACGAATACTTTAAAATTGCATGAATACTGAATACATTCAAATACTTGAAAAAATGTATTGAATACGACTGAATACCAAATATGAATACGAATACCCCAACCCTGTTGCTGTGTCACATACTATACATGTACATGTCTTTGTCTTGACAAGTTGAGCTACAGTGTCATTGACACTTTCATTTTAAATTTCAATCGATTTATTTGATTTTTATTTTCATTCCATAAATTATTCACCAAAAGATATTTTTTTCCACAACACTGCTTGAAGAAAGATGGCAGTATTGGGATAATCCGCTTCTGCCACATGTTGAACTGGAGACTATCTGTCTGTCTGTCTGTCTGTCCGTCCGTCCTGCTGGCCGGCCATCTGTCCATCCGTCCGTCCGTCCGTCCATCCATCCATCCATCCATCCATCCATCCATCCAGATCCATATCTCGGTTGTGAGGGGATGGTTTCCAACAAAATTTGGTATCTGGTATCCCTTGGATGACATGCTTTTGCCACATGTTGCTTCATCGTTCCAGAAATGCAGTGGGGGTATGATTTGCTTTCAGCAATAGCTCTTGTTGAAAGTATTTTTTATCAAATCTAGTTATGGCTACTGTGAAGCAGCTATGACCAGATTTGATATAAAATTGACAGCAAAAAATCAACCAATGGAAAAGTAGATTCTGTTTACAGAGGAAAATTTGGTTAAAAGATCCCAAATTATACTTACTCTCGTGACAAGAGATATTCTGTTCTGGGCACAGGGTATTTTTTTTTTTTGATTTCGCATCGCTGTTTGAGAAGCAAGATCTCGTAGGTGAAACTTGATTCACATGTTGCGGTTCAGTGTTTTTTCTGATATTTCATGAGCTTATCCAACATTCCAACTCGAAAGTGGTATAACTACAGATAAGATGTGTAACAATATACCAATTATCACCGTTGGTCGTGCGTAACGATAAATTGAACAAGTTTTATGAGTGTTTTCTATTCAGTTGACAAACTCCACTAGCGTTTTCTAAGATGTCCAGGCCTGGCACTTTAACGAGAGCGAAAACTAACCCTCCTGGCCTTAGAAAATAATCTATGATTAATTTACCATAACAGCCTATTCCCAAAATCTTTTCAGAGCTGTGCTATGTTAGTGGTCTCTATAAAACGGTCACACTGCCTCTCCCACGCCTCTGGGCCTCACCAAGGCCTAGAGGTATGGGAAGGCCAGTGTAGCCATCTCATAGAGACTGTCTTGTTAGCTGCACCAAATAGAATGTACAAAGCCCACCAGCAGAAATCATTAATAGTAAAACTTCATTTTGCCATTTTTAGCCTTTGTATGCTTGAGGAGAGCTAATCGCTCCTCTATGCTATGTGAGAGGAGCGATTTTTAGCTCTCCTGCATTTTTAAGAATGCCAGGCCTGGATGTCAGTGCCTCCAAATGGGCTCCCTTGATGTGCACCAGTCATTCTCCATAATCATCTTCCACAACCTTTTTCGTTCAATTTGAATATTGCCGAGTGAAAGTCGGGTCATGAACTGCAGGAGCATGTGCCAATGACTCACTAATGCATTTATTTTTCATTGCCAACACACAGGACCCGGGTACTTGAGCTTTTAGGTCCAAAAAAAAAAAAATGTTTTGGTTTGGGTTAGCCAACCGATCCTATTTCATCTGTTCTCCATGCCTGCCAAATTGGGCCGACGGAATAGGGTACCCAACTGTGACAACATTTATCGTTAGACAATAAATGTTATCAAAGTTAGGCAAACTATAGGGGTCGAAATAACGCTTGTCTACTTGTCGCCGACAAGTAATTTCTACCAGCGACAACCAATAAATAAATTCACTTGTTCTGAGTGACAAGTGCATTTTTGCCATGGCTGTTTATGTTGAAATCATTCCCAAACATACCAATTCCGAATGCAGAAAAAAATCCGAAACAAGCGGCATAGTTAACAATAATTACATTCCACTTCCATTTTGTTTGTGGGGGAAACTCGTTTCTATTTTGAACCAAATGTGTCATAGATATTGAGGGAGATTCTGTGCGTACTCATCATCATCTAGTGTTTTCTGGGGAAAACTTGTTTCCATTTTTAACTAAATTTATATGTCATTGGTATTGATTGAAAATTAATGCGTACACGTCATGCGATGCTGGGGTAACTACACAACAGTTGAAAGACAACGTGTTCAGTGTCATCTACAAAGAGTTTAGTCCTGGGTAAATTTGTAATGAAAAACCCCTGAATTGACTCGGAAAAATCCGCGGAATGCACAAAGGGGGCCGAATGTATTGAAATTCAATTTGTTCAAGTTGGTTTCAATGGGTGACAAGTGAAAAAAAAATTTACTTGTCACAGGTGACAAGTAAATTTTTTTGAACATTTTGACCCCTGCTATTCCATGGGCCCGATTTGGCAGACATGAATGTTGCCCAAAATAAAATGAGACTGATGATCACTTGGCTGTTCAAGTTTAATAACAGAACACCTGTCATTCTTACATGTATAAGTTATTTTATTCAAGGTCATCCAGTGCTATCCATATCCAAAAGGAACAGTTTGTTATAAGTTCTCAGAAAATGAAGCATTAGCATAATTAATGGGAAGGATGTATGACAGTATCTTTAACCTTTGCAATATGCTGATAAAAAAGTAAAGTTTTTCAATTGAACAAACAAGATAATTTTCACCCCAAAAGCCACCAGAATGCACCACTTGATAGCTCCTTTTAAAAATTAAACTACAGATCCTCCTCCTCCCCTTCCCATCAAACTTGGACCCACAATGTTCGAGACAGATTCCTTCAGCATCAGTCTCGTATTATAATTGTTCCCCTAGAATTTATTGGGGTAAAAAGAAAATAGGTTATCTAAAAGTTTCAATTTGCTTTAACATCTGTCCTGTTTGAATTTAGGACAAAATCCCCTCATGTCAAAACCCCCTCAGACAAAACACCCTCAAGACAAAACCCCCTCACCTTAACTAAAACAATGGACAAAACCCCCTCACTCAGAAAAACGACATGCAGACTTTACCCCATGGAGGGGTGGATATTCTTCCATGGAGGCATACATACCCTATGTGACATTTTCCTATCGGACACTTCCCCATTTGACATAAATGTTGGTTTTGTGAATGAGAAACAACTAACTCTTGGCAAGTTTTAATTTTTTTTATTCTTTTATTTCAAACGTGAAAAATTATTTACACAACACTGAGGACAGAGTATATTTTAGCACATTTTAAGCACTTTTGTAAAACAATTCTAGTAACAAAAGAGCACATGGCATATTTCAGTCACACACACATTTGTTGTTTTTAATAAACTCCATAATGACTCTGTGTGCAGCAGAGAAAATAATTCCCAACTGTGAAGATGAATATCAATATATAGAGATACAGGTGGAGAGGAGGGGCAAGATGTTGAAAAAAAATACAAAAAAACTTATAACCACACATACAGCAAAGCTTTACTTCAAAAAGCAAGAGACAATATGCAAGCTAATATCCAGATGGATTTGTTCACACTAGTGATCGTTATAAAAACAACTACTAAAACCCAACATATAGACACACAAACAGCAAAGTTTTACTTCCAAAAGCAAGAGACAAAAATGTAAGCTAATATCAAGATGGCTTTGTACATACTAGTGACTGTTATGAAAACAACTATTGTTTTACCAGCTAGTAATTGTTATAAAAACACCCAAGCAGTAACAAAAGTATCATTAAAGAGACTAAATTAACTCATTGAAGAAGTAATTTCAATTTCATTTTTTTTTACTCAGGATGAAATCACTAAAAAAATAACCTGAGTGGGTTTTGTCATTTCGTTCATTCAGGAAAAAAATAGGGGGGTTTTGTCTTGAGAGGGTTTTGGCCTGAGGGTTTTTTTCTACCATTTTAAAAAATGAGGGGGTTTTGTCTTGAGGTAGAAGGTTTTGCCTTCAGAGAGTTTGAGGGGGTTTTGGCCGAGGGGGTTTTGTCTTGAGGGTTTTTTTTCCTGAGGGGGTTTTAGCTACCAATTCAAAAAATGAGGGGGTTTTGGCCTGTTACCATCCTGTTTCTATAATTAGCTGGCTTGTTAAGCAGAATAATACCCATTGTTCTGCTTTTCTCATATTGGGTATGCTGCGTTTCGCCCACATAAGGGTAATCCAGCTAAATTATTCTTTCATCTCAGAGTGAAAAAAAAAGATAAAAAAAGCCTACCTGCCGACCCTATTTTTTCTGGCATGTAACCCAAACCACGACATTAATTTTTTTTTGCCTTATGAATTTTGTAAGGTTAGTTGTTGCGATCATCAGATGATTACTTACCTCTTTACATTGAAATTACCAGTACCTGTGACTAAAATAGTCTTTATTCTAAAACTGAAAAGTAGGAGGGTGGACTTAGACTCAGAGGGGTCACTTGGTAACTCCCATTTGTAAAGTTAGGGATGCTAGAGTATTAGCTCAGACACGAGCGACCAGTTAGTGCTGTATGTGATAGAAATTAGGTGTTGAACTTGGAAGTTGTAATTGGGAAAAAATTGTCTTTTCCCTAGTGCTGGAAAAGGGACCCATGTCACAGCAGGTACCAGTGTAGAAGTCTGAAGGCTTTAAATGATATCAGACCAATACATTTAAAGATTTGCACCTGCATATTCCATACCCCGTACTCCCACTCTCCCGATACCCCTTCACAACACTCATGACGACAGTGACTGTGACATGCATCATCCAAGCCTGAACTGGCTGAATTTCAAGTCAGAACTCTTATTCGGTTTGATATGTTTGATTTTTATACACCCATTTTGAAAAAAATGGGCTGCATTATGTGTTTGGTCTGTCCATCCATCCATCCATCCATCAGCCTGTCTCTCAGTCTGTCCATAAACTTATCCGTTTCTTAACTTGAGGTAACTCAAGTTTGGATTTATAGATCAGGACCAAACTTGGTTGTGCCTCACTTATATCAAAATACAAGTTGAATTCGATTTGGGGCTTGGACCGATGAGTTTTACAAGAGTTATGGACCTTTTCGATTTCAAAATTGCACATTTCCATCAACATTTTGGTATCCAGATGATAACTTGAGTTTGAATTTATAGATTAGGACCAAACTTGGTTTGTGCCTCAGTTATATCAGTATACAGGTTGAGTTCTAACTGGAGCTTGGTCTGATGATTTTTACAAGTGTTATAGGCATTTTCGACTTAGACGTTGCATATTTCCATCAAAATTTTGATTTTCAGATGATAACTTGAGTTTGGATTTGTAGATCCGAACCAAACTTGGTTTGTGCCGAGTGATTAACTGATAAGGATTTGCAACCAGCATCCACTTGCTGATTAGTTTAGTGCCCACTCGGCTGATTGTGACTGCCAATGTCAGAAGTCACAACCAAAAAGGATTAGTAGATTCAAGAACACATAGAATAGGATTAATTTTACAGTACAGTCAGGTTGATATATCCGTTGATCTCAAGGGCGTGTGTTACGGTGTGGAATTATTAATGATATTGGTAACAGAAAGAAATCTGAGAATCAGCAACAATAACTTTGAATTTAACTATTCTGAAATTTAATTTTAAAAAAATTAATAAAAAAAAATGATACACAGATCTTTTACACTAATTGGTTTACAGAAAATAAAAACAGTGGTACTTATCAATTATTGAATTAGTCCAAAGTACAGTTTGACAGAATCCAGTAATCCAGTGGTGAAGAATCTTGCGAAGAAAGTTACCAGCTGGTACATGTAGTATTAAATCCAAGAATGTCTCTTCAGAAACAGTATCCCGTAGATTTGTAATAAAATTTTCACTTTGAAATTTCAGCAGTCTCCAATAAAATATAATAAAATGCTCTGCAAAATTCAAATGGAGTAAAAATCCAAGAAGTATTGGCACCACAGGTAATTTCCAAATAATCCAGTAGAATCCTGGCTTTTCACAAAATAATATTATTCTGTTTCACAGAAAGTATAAATTCTCTTTTCCAAGACGAATAGATTCTCTTCAAAATTCTCTTTTGGAATCAATCTTCCAAAATCACAAAGAAGCACTGCTTCTATAATAAATGCACTGCTCTGAAACAATAATAATCTCCAATGGAAACAATTGAAGTTAGTCTTTCTGAAATGGCTTTCTAAAAATAATGAGTTTTTGAATTCTGTTGACAAACCTTTATATAGTAACCAGATAGAATGTCCCAGAAGAGGAAGTTTCTGCAATGTTCTATTAGTTTCTGGGGGATTCTGTTAAGTTCAAGTAAACAAGGTCATTGACCTATTTAAACAATTAAACAATCAACAGCTATATGTACAATATATCAGTGTAACAAAGATGTAAACAAGGTCACTGAGTGCAAAAGAGTTAGACCAGTCAGAAAATGCAGCAATAAAAAAAAATATCTTTCTCATATAATTATCTACTAAGGATATATCAATCTCAATATAATATGGGGGCTATAACACGTGTCACTGTGTATCAATATAAAAGTACAACTTTAGCAGAAACATGTTAACAGATTCAAAGCCCACATGGATATACAGGTCAAAACAAAAGTAGGTCCCATTTTGTGCATTAATTAGTCCCCTACGGGAACCGGAAGGGGACGATAGGATTGCACTCCGTCCATCTGTCAGTCCGTCTGTCTGTCCGTTTTTTATGTTACCACCTCTCCGTCCAACATGCTTTAAGCTACACCTTTCATATTTGGTACATGGATAAATGGTTCTGAGGGGATGATGCACGCTCAAAATTTTTTTTTTCAAAATCCAAGATGACGGAATGGCGGCCATTTTTGTTGTGTTTTTGTAAGCTTTTTTTCTCTATTTTCATGTTACCACCCCTCCCACCAACATGGTTCAAGCTACACATATTTGGCACACGGATAGAGGGTTGGGAAGGGATCATACACGTTCAATATTTTTTCTTCAAAATCCAAGATGGCAGCATGGCGGCCATTTTTGTGGTGTTTTTTAAAGCTTTTTTCTCTATTTTGTGTTACCACCCCTCACTCCAACATGGTTCAAGCTACACTTTTTATATATGGCACATGGATAGAGGGTTGTAATGGGACGTTGCACGTTCAATATTTTTTTTCAAAATTCAAGATGGCGCCATGGCAACCATTTCTGTTGTGTTTTTTAAGCTTTTTTCTCTATTTTATGTTACCACTGCTCCCTCCAACATGGTTCAAGCTACACTTTTCATATATGGTACATGGATAAAGGGGTTGTGAGGGGATTATGCACGCTCAATATTTTTTTTTTCAAAATCTAACATCTGTCTGTCTGTCCGTCGGTCTGTTTTTATGTTACCACCTCTCCCTCCAACATGCTTCAAGCTACACCTTTCATATTTGGTACATGGATAAATCGTTCTGAGGGGATGATGCACAGTCAATATTTATTTTTCAAAATCCAAGATGGCAGAATGGCGGCCATTTTTGTTGTGTTTTTTTAAGCTTTTTTCTCTATTTTATGTTACCACCCCTCCCTCCAACATGGTTCAAGCTACGCCTTTCATATATGGTACATGGATAAAGGGTTGTGAGGGGATTATGCAAGCTCAATATTTTTTTTTCAAAATCCAAGATGCTTATATTCTCTAGTGTCTTGTGTGACAAAAACACCTTATGTCACAAAAGTGCCGTAGGGGACTAATACCACCTGGGTCAAACACTTGTTCAGATTGTTTTTGTTGTGGGCGGAAATCAACAACTGAAAATACATTCATAACAGCTGCGTTTTCAAATAGCTTTTAACACAGCAATTCACTCCATTTCGTATATTTGTATTCACTCTAGATAGTGCCGGAAAATTCCGAATGGAAAAATATAATGTTCACATATGAGAACCAATCCCAGAAGTCCATGCACAAAATGGGCCATACACTAGTTTTAGATTGTTTACGTAAATAAGTAACATGCACAACAGATTGAAGTTGTACTCCGATTGTGAAAACATTTGGCAGATGAGTGAATTTTATGTTCATTTGTTATTGTCCACTTTGTGTTGACAGTGAATAAAGAAGAATTGGGTAACTGGATTCTTTACAAATGAGCTGTCAGTGATATCAAACGATGAAACAGCAAATCATGGTACTGGAGGGAGTGCTGTCAGTATATGTGTAACGTGTACAGGGAGTGTGATATTATGTTGAATAATCGACAAATCATTTCAACACTACTGCCAAGCATCGTGGCAACTTATTAAGCTTGTTGCTGCTTGTATGAGGTCAGGAATCTATTGAAAATATGAACAATTTTGACCCTGTGGTGTTCCATGTAACCATTAGAATGAACCTATGGTCAAACTCTTCTACCGATGGTCAACAGATGGCTTAATATCGGCCAATGTCAGATGCTACCACCGAACATCGGTTAATCACTATTTGTGCCTCAGTTATACCTAAATACAGGTTGAGTTCGAATTGAGGTTTGTTCCAATGTTTTTTACAAGAATTATGGGCCTTTTCATTTCCACTGCTAATCAGTTTTCTAGGACAGTGATTAAAACTGCTAAATAAATAATAAAAAAAAAATAACCTGGTGCTGGAATATCTGCCAGCAGCATGTAAGGGGTTATATACCCATGAAAATATTGTGGAGTGCAATATTTGACATTTCCTAAGATATTGGTTTGAAACTCAGTATACAAGATCAGTATCAAGAGCAGAGATGTATGTGATAGATTTGCTGTGGCTTGATTGATACTTCATAGAATTATTGCCCTTGGACTTGGACAAAATTTTGTGGGTATATTCTGTTAACTGGTTGAGTGCTAGAAGCCACTATCAGGCCTTTTAAAAAATGAGGCTACCAGAGCAAATGCAAACATTTTCCGTGCTCATGTTTCAAATTCAGACAAACACATATATTTTATTTATATACTGAGTCAAAAAAGAAAGTATAATAAACTTCGACTAGCAATTTTTTTAGTATTATCGACTTTAATCCCAAACAAATTATTGTAAATTCATATTTCGAGTCCAGCTGTATTAATTTGCATAATTTCATGTTCTTACTGTTGCCAGCGTCATGTCAGGACGTTGCAGTTCAGACATGGGGTGAAATGAAAAGTTCACACATGCAGTCAATAGCGTGTATGTCCGCTGTTTGCCTCTTGGATGGCAAGACATCGACGGTGCATGGACCTGATGTAACCCTGTGGTGTTGCATTCCACTCCTGCCATAGAACATTACCTAAATCGCCTAACGTCTGAAGATCATGAAGTCGTACCCGACAGTCCAATTGATCCATAAGATGCTCGATTTGCGACAAATCTGGCGAAAGTGGGGGCCAGGGAAGAAGTTTGATGCTCTGCTTCTCAAGAAAGCCACGACAGATACGTGCCACGTGACATCGAGCATTGTTTTTCTGGAATATCTGCAATCCGACGTTAGCATTGAACAACGGGACAACAACAGCGTTAAGAATTTCGTCCCTATATCACTGTCCATTCAGATTACCATCGATGAAGATCAACTGCATTCGATGGTGCAAGGACATTCCTGCCCAAACCATTACACTACCCCTGCCGAAATGTTGCACACAAGCATCAGAAAACCGCTCTCCTCGTCGGTGATGCACTTATGCCCCACCATCAGCGTGCCGTAGACAAAAAGAAATGTGCTCCAATGCTGCCGAGTCCAGCAATCACGCTGATGTACCCATACAATGACGTTGGTCCGTGGTATGGACGCCTACTTCGGATGCCATGTTCAGCAAGTCTGTTGCAGACAGTTTGTGCACTGATTCTATTGTTAGTTCTACCAAGAGTAATAGCTGCTGTCCTCGTCGGAAGGAAGTGATCCCACAAGTGAGACGTCCTGATGTGTCGGTCTTGTGCAGGGGTCGTAACCCTTGGTCGACCTGAATGCGGTTGGTCGGCAGTAGATCAGGTGTTTCCATACGTTCCAATGAGATGGTAAATGGTGGCCACAGTGACTCCAAATTCAGCAGCAAGCTCATCTGGAGGTATCCCAGCCTCATGCATACCAATGGCACGCAGCCTCTGATTTTCGGTTAACGTTGGCATTTTTAGCTCAACTTAGACGTAAGACAAATTGGAGGTTATGCCATGGCCCGTTGTCCCTATTTATGAACCGATCTTTATGAAACTTCTTGAGTACCTTTGTTATCACCGTGGGACGAGAACGAGTGTTTTTGGGTGCGGTCCGAAATTCAAGATGGCCACCAGCAGCCATTTTGTACTTTAGTTAGTGCAATCAGTTTTTTGTACAGAACTTCTGTATGAAAGTTCTGATTTGAATAAATTTTTGTATGAATGTTTTGTAACATGGAATACATGACATATAATACGGGTTTTTTCTCGTGCAGAAATTATGCAAATTAGATGAACTTTGATTTATTCAGTGCTGCTTATACACAGTAAGTGCACATGCCAATATGGCTCGGAACCAGATTCTGTATTTATCAACCGATCTTTACGAAACTTCTTGGGTACCTTTGTTATCACCTTGGGACAGGAACGAGTGTTTTTGGGGTGCCTTTGTTATCACTGTGCTATGAGAACAAATATTTTTGGGTTCGGTCAGACCCACTCTGGGACTCCCAAGATTTCTTTTCTAGTTTAACATCTAACTGTCGCCCACCTTTACAATACTTTACCTATACATTTGTTACAGGCTACAGTCAGCATTTATGTACAGACCGTTACAATACTTTATATATACCTTTGTTATCAGGTCATTACCTTAATGTTTGTCATTGCTGTGTCACATACTATACATGTACATGTCTTGACAAGTTGAGCTACAGTGTCATTGACACTTTCATTTAAAATGTCATAGGATAAAAACTAGCGTGTTTCAATACCCCAGGCTCTCTAGCACAACATAACACAAAGAAAATCGTCGGTCACCCATTCAATTTGACATTCTCGGCTAGTATGTGCTACTTTGAAATCCACAGCAAAATCTGTTTTTGGTTGGGTGGACAACAACATGTCATTAAACTCTTTACACAACTTCTTGTCCACAAACATACAACATTAGAACTATTATATTTCAACCTTTATGCTATTTTTTCACATGTTTCTATTTATACACTTACTTTTTTGACTCAGTATATAAATTTGTTCTATTAATAACAATAGAACAAATTTTTAATAACAAGTAACAAATTCAGACCACCAAAAATAATCTCTAGCCCTCAACCAGTTAATCACCTTTCATGATATTTCTAGCGAGAATAGAATATTTTTTAAGAAAAGTAGTAAATTGGACTTAACCCTTGACCCAAGGCAGACGATATCAAAATTTATTATTTTAAATATCATTTTTAAAAATTTTTAGCTCAACTTTGGCAAAGCCAAATTTGAGCTTTTGTCATGGCCTGTCATCCGTCTGTCCGTACGTCAACAATTGGATACAGCTCGGGCTAGAGGCCGTATTTATGAACTGATCTTTACGAAACTTCTTGGGTACCTTTATTATGACTGTGGGACAAGAACGAGTGTTTTTGGGTGCGGTCCGAAATTCAAGATGGCTGCCAGCCGCCATTTTGTACCGACGATGCAGAAATCTGTTTTTTGTACAGAACTTCCATATGAAAGCTCTGATTTGTATAATTTTTTGTATGAATGTTTAGTACCATGAGAAACATTACATACCAGACAGATTTTTTTCTCGTGCTTAAATTATGTAAATTAGACTAACTTTGATTTATTTAGTGTTACTTTCAGCACTGTCAGTGCAGATGCCAATACCGCTCGGGCTAGAGGCCACATTTATGAACTGATCTTTACCAGGGTTTCCGCTAGACTGGCTGCGGGTCCGTCGACCGGACCCATTCCCCCGCCGATCATACTATGATCAGTCAGAAAAGCTGGTAGTTAAAATGTTGAGTACAATACTGTATTGTAATGACACTCAGGATCCTTTGTTTCTACGTAATGTAGGCATAATTATGTTGTATACTATGCCTACTATTACTGGCGACAAACTGATGCTTTATAACCCCAGATGAGAGGGGGAAATAAAATTTCGGACTCAAATTGTTGTGTTTGGTCAGAAATCATTGGCTTTTATTTCGAGCGATAAATGGGCCACACAATATGATGTAATCGCACGTGCATCTCTCAAGGTCAAGCTTCGCAGTCGCTGTCAGGATTCATGGATTTTGTGTTGTTTTGGGTTTGTATTTTTATGAAACCTTCGACCAGATGTAGTATTGTATGTTCTGTGGGCATTTAGAGAATTGTAGGAGGAAAAAATACATATTTTCCTCTTCAATTATTCAGCATTTTAGCGACCAGAATGCCCCCAGAGGCCACCAGAGAGCACCTAAAAATCAAACTTTTCCTGGGGGGGGAGAACCTTCGGCATGTGCGGCAGACAACTTCAGCGTCTGAGCTTCACTTTCTTTAAAATACCGGACCCACCAATTTTTCCCTAGCAGAAACCCTGTCTTTACGAAACTTCTTGGGTACCTTTGTTATCACCGTGGGATGAAAACGAGTGTTTTGGGGTCCGATCCGAAATTCAAGTTGGCCGCTGGCAGCCATTTTGTAAAAATTAGGTGCAATCAGATTTTTGTGCAGAACATCCATATGAAAGCGCTGATTTGAATAATTTTTTGTATGAATGTTTAGTACCATGGGATACATCACATATAATACAGGGTTTTTTTCTCATGCGTAAATTATGCAAATTAGACTAACTTTGATGTTTTTTGGTGTAACTTTCAGCATTATAAGTGCAAATGCCAATACGGCTCGGGCTAGAGGCCGTATTTATGAACCGATCTTTACAAAACTTCTTGGGTACCTTTGGTATCACAGTGGGACGAGAACGAGTGTTTTGGGGTCTGGTCCGAAATTCAAGATGGCCGATGACAGCCATTTTGTACAAAATTAGGTGCAATCAGATTTTTGCACAGAACTTCCATATGAAAGCGCTGATTTGAATAATTTTTTGTTTGAATGTTTAGTACCATGGGATACATCACATATAATACGGGTTTTTTTCTCATGCAGAAATCATGCAAATTAGATGAACCTTGATTTTTTATACGCCCGTTTAAAAAACGGTTGTATTATGTTATCAGTCTGTCTGTCTGTCCGTAAACAATTTGGTTTCCGTTCATTTGAAGTCGAACGCCTTGACGGATCAACATCAAACTTTCAGAAGTTGTTTTTAGCATTAAAATACAGGTCAAGTTCGATATTGATGTTTCTCAGTCCATCTGCTGCAGAGATATGGCCCTTTGAAAACACAATTTTTCTAAAAAAATTGGTTTCCGTTCATTTAAAGCTGAACGCCTTGACTGATTGACACCAAATTTTTCAGATGTTGTTTTTAGCATTGAAATACAGGTCAAGTTCGATATTGGTGTTTCTCAGTCCATCCACTGCAGAGTTATGGCTCTTTGAAAACACAATCTTTTGAAAAAAATTGGTTTCCCTTCATTTAAAGTCGAATGCCTTGACAGATCGACATCAAACTTTCAGATGTTGTTTGTAGCAATAAAATACAGGTCAAGTTCGATATTGGTGTTTCTCAGTCCATCCGCTGCAGAGTTATGGCCCTTTGAAAACACAATTTTTGAAAAAAAATTGGTTTTCATTCATTTAAAGCTGAACGCCTTGACGGATTGACACCAAATTTTTCAGATGTTGATTTTACACACCTGTTTGAAAAACGGGACATATTATGTGAATGGTCTCTCCACCTGTCTGTCTGTCTGTCCGTCCCTGGACACATTTCGTTTCCGGACGATAACTTGAATTGTAATGGTCTGAGCTGAGTTAAATTTGGCATGTGGATTTAGTATGATAAAATACAGGATGGGTTCGATTTCCGTTTCTAGCGGCCCATTTGCAGTAGAGTTATGGCCCTTTATTTATGGGAATTTAGCCCAACTTTTCGTTTCCGGACGATAACTTTAGTTTGCCTAGACCGATTTATTTCAAATTTTCAGTTTTTTGTTTTTGACCACAAAATACAGCTCAAGTTCACTTTTGACCACAATTGCATATACCTTTCCAGAGCTATTCCCTGTGAATGATTGCAAATTTGTGGATTTTGTGGTTTCCGGATGATAACTTTAGTTTGCCTTGACCGATTTTTTTCAAATTCTCAGATTTTGTTTTTGACCACAAAGCACTCTTCAAGTTCCCCTTTGGCCATAATCGATCGCATGTACTGTTCCATAGTTATTCCCCTTGAATGATTGGAAATTTATGAATTATGTGGTTTCCGGATGATAACTTTTGTTTGCCTTGACTAATTTGTTTCAAATTCTAAGATTTTGTTTATGACAACAAAGCACAGCTCAAGTTCACTTTCGGCCAAAATCGCATGTACCTTTCCAGAGTTATTCCTCTTGAATTTGTGCATTTTGTGTTTTCCAGATTATAACTTTAGTATGGCCTAGCTGATTTTTTATACGCCTGTTGAAAAACCGTCAAATTATGGAATCAGTCCGTCTGTCTGTTCATTTGTCCATCCATTTGTCCATCTATCGGTCTGTGTGTTCGTCAACATTTGGTTTCCAGATGATAACTTTAGTATTTTTTTTTCGATTGACTCCTAAACTTGGTAAGTGGTTTAATCAAAACAAAAGACAGGTCAAGTTCGAATATGGGGTCAGTTCGAACTTCGAAGTTCCCCTGAATTATGGACCTTGTTGGACATAGAATGCATCAAATATTTGGTTTCCAGATGATAACTTTTATTATTTGTTTTCTGATTGGTTCCAAACTTGGTATGTTGTTTAATCACAACAAAATACAGGTCATTTTCAAATATGGGGTTGGTCCAAACAATTTTCACCCTCACCCTCATCCTTACCCCAACCCTTCAAAAATACAATACGGGCGTATATTGTCCCGCTCCGCGGTGCTCTTGTTCAGTGCTACTTACACACAGTAAGTACACATGTCAATACGGCTCGTGCTAGAGTCTGTATTTATGAACCGATCTTCACGAAACGTCTTGGGTACTTTTGTTATCACCTTGGGACGAGAACGAGTGTTTCTGAGTGCGGTCTAAAATTCAAGATGGCTGCCAGTGGCCATTTTGTACCGAAATTAGGTCTAATCATTTTTTTGTACACAACTTCTATACGGCTCAGGCCAGAGGCCGTATTTATGAACCGATCTTTACGAAACTTCTTGGTTACCTTTGTTATCACTGTGGGATGAGAAAGTGTTTTGGGGTGTGGTCCGAAATTCAAGATGGCCACCAGCAGCCATTTTGTACCAAAATTAGTGCAATCAGTCTTTTGTACAGAACTTCTGTATGAAAGTTCTGATTTGTATAAATTTTTGTATGAATGTTTAGTAACATGGAATGCATCACATATAATACGGGTTTTTTTCTCGTGCAGAAATTATGCAAATTAGATGAACTTTGATTTATTCAGTGCTACTTATACACTGTAAGTGCACATGTCAATACGGCTCGGGCTAGAGTCTGTATTTATGAACCGATCTTTACAAAACTTCTTGGGTACCTTTGTTATCACCTTGGGACTTGTTTCTGCGGTCCAAAATTCAAGATGGCTGACAGTGGCCATTCTGTGCCGAAATTAGGTCCAATCAGTTTTTTGTCACAACTATACAGCTCGTATTTATGAACTGATCTTCACGAAACTTCTTGGGTCCCTTTGCTTTCACCTTGGGACAGGAACGAGTGTGTTTTGGGGTGCCTTTGTAATCACTGTGCTATGAGAGCAAATATTTTGGGGTTCAGTCAGACCCACTCTGGGACTCCCAAGATTTCTTTTAAACTTTAGCATCTGACTGTCGCCCACCTTTACAATACTTTACCTATACATTTGTTACAGGCTACGGTCAGTATGTATGTACATACCATTACAATACTTTATATGTACCTTTGTTATCAGGTCATTACCTAGATGTTTGTTATTGCTGTGTCACATACTATACATGTACATGTCTTGACAAGTTGAGCTACAGTGTCATTGACACTTTCATTTCACATGTTTCTATTACACTTTCTTTTTTGACTCGGTAAAAAAATTTGTTCTATTACAATAGAACAAATTTTGAATAACAAGTAACAAACTCAGACCACCAAAAATAATCTCTAGCCCTCAATCAGTTAATCATCTTTCATGATATTTCTAGCGAGAATAGAATATTTTTTAAGAAAAATAGTAAATTGGACTTAACCCTTGACCCAACGCAGATGATATCAAAAGTTATTATTTTAAATATTTTTAAAATTTTTTTAAAAATTTCAACAACACTATATCATGTGACCCCTCGTTGGAATGAGCTCGTTCCAACGAGGCTCACGTGATATGGTTTTGTTGAAATTTTTTTTAAAATAATATTTTTTCAACTGCTCAATTTGCATATTACGCGGGCAGATGCGGCAGATTTTTTGGGGTAAAGGGTTAATCAAACACAGGTTACTTCATGCTTTCAAGCTCACCTTGTTGTTATTGAAAAGGAAAGGATCTCAAATAATTCTGTTTCATCCACCAACTACATGTCCTTTAACATTGGCTGGGTTGTGTTGTACCTGCAACTGATTTATTGTCATCTGTGTCAGATTTGAGATCGTTTCTTAATGTTTTAAACCAGTTTTATTCACTTCTAAAGTAATAGGGATTGATGAATAGGCTTGACCCTTTATCAACATCTTTGCCGTACAAATACAATTTACTTAAGAATTTATGAGAACATGTTTGCAAGTGCAGGTTGATTGTGGTTTGGTTTGTGTGTTTTATGCCTATAAACTATGGTCATACCTTCACTGTCCTAAGGAGTTCTCAGGGATAGACTATCTCCTCATATAGGACTGCTGCTGATCCACTTCCCTTTCTTGGGGTATTGCAAGAATTTGTACAGAGTGGCAAAAAAAAACTTTCGGAAGCATGGTATTTTTTGTTTGGTTTTGCATTGCTGTTTGCAAATCGATATCCACAGAAGGCAAAGAATCAATTCCCTGAAAATTAATTGCATAGTGCGAACCATAGTCACACTTTTGAGTTATTATGTTACGATGGAAAGTTACGATGGAAAATGGTAAGTTAGGCCTGAAGAGTTTAGTTTACTGAATCGCTAAAACTCATTCGCATTCCTAGAAAGAAAAAATGTTGGGTCTTGTTATCTTTACTATATTATGATATAAAATTAACAGAAGTATTTGATGATAAATTTGGGGGTGAGGTGGTTCAGCAGGTAGAGGTGCAGGCTGCAAGCCGAGAGGTCCTCGCTTCAAATCCCACCTGCGGCAATCGCGTTGTGTCCTTGGACAAGACACTTCACCCCCATTGCCCACGTGGGGGCACGATGGCGCTGTGTACTAAGACGTACTGCTTTTCAATGGTGCACTTGTCTTCAACCAATGCTAACCCTGCTTGTGTGGAGTTAGTATGTTGGGGGAGGCTGACAGTTGCTTGCCATTGCTCGGTGGTTCTCTCCGGGTACTCAGGCTTACTCCACCCATAAAACTCTGATGCGACGTTACCCTGGCTGTCGAAAGTGTCATTAAACCCCAGTAAATAAATAATTGATGATAAATTACAAATAATTATGTGCAATCAAAGTTTGTAATAAAAACTGCAGACATTTCAGCCTTGAAGGTATCATTGCTGACATGTCTCATAAATGACCCCGTAAATATTTCTTTGATAAATTGCATATATTATTCCTACTATGGTCTTGTGATTCGGCTGTAGTACAGTCGAGCTCACTTAATTGGATATCTCTAAACTGAATAACCCTGTTAATTGAATATAATTTCCCAACACAAAACCATTTACCATACCACTAGTACAAATTTGACTTGTTAATTGAATATAGGTTATAGAGTAAACTCCTGTTAACCCTTTACCCAACGAATCGGCCGCATTCGCCTGCATAATATGCAAATTCAGCAGCTGAAAAAAATACTGTTTTTCAAAAAATGTTAACAAAACCATATCATGTGACCCCTCCCTCTTTGGAACGAGCTCGACGAGCTCATTCCAAAGAGGGGTCACATGATATGATTTTGTTGAAATTTTTTGAAAAATTTAAAAAAATAATATTTAAAATAATAAATTTTGATATCGTCTACATTGGGTAAAGGGTTAATTGAATAAAAAATCTTGTTACCTGTCAAGAAATTACCCCGATTCTTCCCACTAGTAAAATAGGACCCAGTCACCAATGCTTGGGGTGAAAGTCCTCTAAAATGGGCAACATGTAGATCAACGATTGACTAAACTTGACTTCATCTCCATGTTGTGTCACGATTAGCCATGGTGCATAAATATGTGACGTTAACCACCAACAAACAAACAAACAAACCCCGATTCTTCCCAGTTTTCCTTTGTTTATAGACCTATTTGGCCTCAGTATATCCAGTACAGGTGTTTAATCTATTATATCTTGTTTGACAGAGCTCACGGAGCTCTGTCAAACAAGATATAATAGAATAAATGCTAAATTTATCTCTAGAATACAGGAAAGTGACACAATGCCTATTTATTGAATACTTTGTTAATTGAATAATTTTCATTGGAAAAGTGGCTATTCAATTAACAGGGTTCCACTGCACATTGTATGCTTCACTCGCCATATATCATATTGTTCATGGTCTGGTCAAGTCACATGCCAAATAGATGTTACATAATTCCATATATGGCATAAGGGCTACCCTATTGACTAGTGATATGATTTTTTGGCATCTAGCACCAACAATGAATATGTTTCAACATTTTGTTCAGCAACAGTAAAAATAAATGTCCTGCTGATATTTAAATTTTTACAATAAGATAATGTGTGGAATTACGAGATACATATTACCTAATTTTGTATAAACATGAACATTGAGTATGTTGAGTTCGAAGAATTAAAAACTGAACTTGGATCAACTGCTACTGGTTGTCAGGGCTGTAAAGTGGGTGGAGGATAAGGTGGGGCATATATTTATGTTTATAACCACAAGCAGTCACACCCCACAAAACAAAACCAGAAACACAGTGTTTCACTATTCCACAAAATAATGCCTTAAAGGCTTGGTGCTTGACTCATGCATGTGACAGCATGTCAACATAGGAAAATAGATTAATAGTCGACAACTAGTAGCAACACTACTAACAGTAAGACAGGATTTATTGAAGTGGTTGTGAGAGTAAATCATGTACTCCACTGACACTGCTTTATGTTTTATAGGCTGATTTTCAATCTCTTCTGGTTTTCCTGAAAATATGTCTGTTTCTTTTAAAAAACTTCAAAACTTCCTTGAAATCAATTTGCATTTTTTTGCAAGGGTTTTTTAGTGAGGGCATTGTGATATCATATACTGAGGCATACTGCATGTCGATGGTATACTTGCCTTCAACCAATGCTAACCTTGCTTGGCAGAGTTAGTATGTTGGAGAGTCTTAACAGTTAATCACCACAGATTGGTGGTTCTCTGCAGGTACTCCAGCTTCCACCACTTGTACAACTATCAGGCACAAGGTGACCCTGGTTGTCAAAAATGTCATTAAACTCCAATAAATAAATAAATGCTGTGTTCACATTAAATTATTATTTCCTGTGTGCAACCAGATACCCAGGTAACAACCCCCTGTCCCACACCAACAGTGAAGTATAGCTCTATTCGCAATGTGTGCGTATAGTCTCTCAACAGTGAGAGAAGGATGGAAGAATTAGTGATGAACCGATAATCGGTATCGGCAGTGGGAACTGGCCGGTTATGGGGCATCGACCGATTATGACAACCGGCAGTTAAAAAACGGCAGTTTCCAGTTATTCTATATTTAACACTGGCTATTAAAAATCCTTTTGATATCTGGCCATTTCAATAAAGTTTCCCCATTAAAAACGTGTGTTGTGCATAGCAGAAAATTTAGGGATTTGCAGAGCAGAGATATTACGGAATTTACCAACTGCAATCAGTACGAGATCGCCACCATTTCCCAAGATTGCAGAGTTCATGTAAACATTGGAGAAACACATCAAGGGAGGAAACAAGGTGAAAAAAGAGAATTGAATAATACATTCTGATGTACGTGTAAACCATGCGTCATACGATTTTACCACACATATTAACATCAAAATAATTATTCAGTTAAGACAAAAAGTATGTGTGCTCAGTATATTCCTGGTTAATACAGCCAAGTGTATTGTTTCCTTACACAAAACTGTATTAACACTATTTACCAGAATAAAACACAATCTTCATGAGAACAGTATCATGTGATTGTATCGTTAATAACAATCTTTTCCCCACACCCCAACCAAAATGCAAATATTATTTTGGCTAATATTGCCCAGCACTAAATATGCATACTCTGAAAACTTATGCAGTATTAAGCTTTCGTAATTGATGATTTATCAACGAAATTCTGTAGTATAACAGGCACCAACAGATTTTCTTCAGTGTCCTACTTAACCATCGGAATCGGCATAATCGGCATAGAAATAACCGGTAATCGGTTGATAACAAGTTTTGTTAATCTGTTCATCACTAGGAAGAATTTTTCTTACTGTAGAGAAACATGAAGCATGATATATTAGATATATCTTGATATGATATATCAGAATTGATTATGCTAGACAGCAGGAAACGTTATACAAATAATTTATACTATTAGTTGAAACTTGCAGGAAGAACCTGGGTCCTCTGGGACAGGTACATCAACATCAAAACCCTCAAGATCTCTGGAAGAAGATAGTGATGAGAGTATTGATGATGAAGATGATGATTATGAAGACAGTGAAGAGTACATTGATGAAAGGTACATTTATTTTCCAATGAGCTTATAATTTTGTCCAATACAAGTTAAAACAACGAGACTAAATACAAATCTGTATTCAGAGTATCAACACTCCACATCCGTACGAATTGAGGAAGGAAGATTTTTGAAACTGCTCTCTATCGCAATTACTTTTAATTTGTACAGATGTTGAGATCTCTGTTTTTGTAATTAAGTAACTGAAGCTAACTAATTTAATATGCATAACCATATCAAGTACACATGTAGACTGTGTGAACATATTGAACATTGCAGGCCTTTAAATATCGCCAAACTTAGCGATGATCAATACAGTGCCCATATAATAACTGCACCGAACTTAGGTGTTTTAAACATGCGTGCTATGTTTTGCAGTGTATAGTCCATAGCTGGTCTTGTTGGTTTTGTCTCCCGGAACACTCAACTCTGTTTATATTCTATCTGCCGAAATAGAACGCAACCAATAGGTATGTTTAAACAAAACGCAAGAGTTGCCACATGACATCATTCTGCATCGGCAGTGTTTATCTGGGTTTGTGCCTGCCATAAATACCAGTCTAAAGACCTGCAGTTAAATGGTAGTGAAAGTCCCACAAATGCACATTCCTTGGACAGTTGGTAACCGTATTATCATGAGGGAGGCTGCAGAGTACAAGTTCTGTGAGGTTTGCAAATAACATCATGTGGAAAGATAAACATTATGGCACACAATGTCATTTTACTTTTGCTTGCCAAGAAGTGGCAGATACAGTCGATGTTTATTTTACAAGAGGTGGGAATGATATTTTACTTTTGCTTCCCAAGAAGTGGCCGATACAATCAATGTTTATTTTATAGGAGGTGGGAATGAACTTTAGAATGTTGATTTAATACTAAAAATATATTGCCTTCAACAAGGGAATAATTAAATATTTGTTTCAGCACTATCTTTGGAGTGCTGAAAAAGGTATGTTGAGCCCAGGCTGAGATTCCTTAACAAATGTTTTAGTGTTGTACTCTTAGGTCCCAAATAATAGTACAGACCGAAATAATAGTACAGGCAGAGGGGGTGGGGATGTTATGTCCTTGAAGTGTGTCAGCAGTTTATGCAGGTAAAATTCAAGTCTCAAGACATCACTCCCCGGAAAGCTCTCCTGGAGAGCTTTCCAAGGAATGATGTTTGAGATTAGTTCAATTTAACAGTTCAATTTTAAATATTAACCCTTTACCCAACGTAACGGCCAAAACCGGCCAGCGCTATTCTCAAAAATCGCCAATTAATTTTCATTACATTTTCGTTTTTGTCTCAAAAACATAGGTTATGACCCCTCTTTGGAACAAGCTCATCGAGCTCATTCCAATAAGGGGTCATAACCTATGTTTTTGAGACAAAAAATGAAAAAAATTAGTTATTCAAGAATTTTGTTTGCAAGTGTCGTCTGCGTTTCATGTTAGGTAAAGGGTTAATAGCTGGTGTTACTTTGAGAAATTTTGTTCCTTGATGACAACTGGGAATTTAATAATCATACAGGTCGGAATAAGCATCATACAGGATGGAAAAAGTCCTCAAAATTAATAATCAAACATGTATGATTATTAGGCACCCAAGAGTAGGTATTGGTAACCAAATTTTTTTTTTTACTTTGTTCAGTGACGAAGATGATGATGATGACGATGAAGATGAGGTTGATGCAGTTGAAGAAGTGGATGAAGTTGAAGATAATATGTACAGAACTGATGAAGTAAGTGCTAATGCTTCACAGTACAGTAGAATCCTCTTAATTGAATATCCATTTTGCCAGTGAAATTTATTCAATTAACAGGAATATACAATTAACAGGGATCTGGTCAGCTTCCTGTGTTCTGGAGGTAAACTGAGCATTTATTCTATTATATCTTGTTTGACAGAGCTCATAGAGCTCTGTTAAACAAGATATAATAGAATAAATGCCTGTATTGGATTTGTGAGGCCAAAAAGGTTGATAAATAAGGAGAATTTGATTCGTGTCACAGTAATTTTTTTGACATTTTACAAAAATGTATATGCAATTAACAGGAGTTTACTCTACAACCCATATGCAATTAACAGATCAAATTTATACTGAAGGTATGGTAAATGGTTTTGTGTTTGAAAATTATATTCAATTAACAGGGATAAACAATTAAGAGATATCCAATTAAGTGGGCTGCATTGTATTAGATATGCAGATTTTCCAGTTTTTCTTGCGTTTTCAGTACCCAAATTTCAACATGTGTCGTGCTGACCTATAACTGCAGATTTCTCCAATTTCATTAAACAGTGTGATTTGTTTGGTCAGTATGTGCACTACGTAATGCGAGTTGTAAAACTTCATTCAATAGTAAATATCATTATGTGACGTTTTGTTTTCTGACCAGTCTTATTACAGCAACATTTACCTAAAACAAGAACTTGTTGAGCAAGCTGAACATCTGTATAGAGCTCTTGTTTCCAATGTAGAAGCATGAGTGCGATAGCTCATCTCAAATCGAAAGCACTGAATTAATTTTAATAAAATTGAATTAAATTTTTTAGAAGTTAAACAAAGTGGAAACTTCAAGGCTTTAGAGAATACACTCAGGCGACTAATCGACAAGTGATTCACTAATCGGTTAATAGATTTGTTTAGTACTAATTGCTTTCTGCAGCAATTTTACTTAGGCCCCTATGCAATATACTTTGTGTGTCGTTTGCCGTTTAAAAATCAAGAGCTGAGCGTCCAGTGTTGACCATTATTCGTGGCCATGCCTTGTGTTAAGGATTGTTATAACAAGTCTTAAAGTCTCTCTCAGTCCGTCAATCGCACTAGCTTGATCTTTTATGGGATTCCGTCATTTTGGTTTGAAGTTGAACTTGATTCCTGAGTCAATTTTCTTTTTCTTCTGAGTCATCATTTATCGCTGTCTTTTGGTGTCCACTAGTAACCAGTTCAGACTTCCAGTTTGATAAATGTTAACACTCACCGCCGTGTCTTAGTGTTTGCGCTGTTGGTCCTTTCCTTAAGCCTAGTAGCAGACGACACTCATAAAAAAAATTCTCATGTTACTAAAAAAAATTATTTTCTGCTTCCAAAACATATGTTATGACCCTCATTGGAACAAGAGTGATTCGCTCATTCCAATTATGGGTCATAACCTATCTTTTGAAACCACAAAATGAAAATATACAAAAGATTGAATTGCGATTTTCGTGTATAGCGCTGTTCGGTTTTGTTCATTACGTTAGGTAAAGGGTTAGGGCATGCTAAGTCCTTTACCCTCTCATTCGTCCGTAGTACTCTGCACTCCCCACAAGAGTCAGCTGAAGCGCCGGAATAAGTCATTGTTTCACTGAGGGGTGCCGTAACTTCTTAAGCTAGATTTTTTGCTCAACTTGACAAAGTCAAGCTGAGCTATTGCCATCACTTCTCATCCTTCGGCGTACGTCCAGGTGTACATACGTATGTACGTCCACAATTTCCTTTGGCACACCTGTGTCACAGGTCGCATTTATGATCATATCACTTTGAAACTTGGTATGCTTGTTTGGGGTGATTTTCTTTATGCGGAGGAAGGAAGAAGTTCTTTCGTTCCTGGTTCAGTCTAGACAGGTGTTGCAGGCCTTCGGCCATGCCGACGACACCATATTTAACCTCTCTAGTGTGAGGAAGAAATCTTCCATAAATATACCGTTCCTTGGACCACATTCATTTAAAATGGTTGGAGAAGATGTTCAGAGAGCTTCTCTGCAGTTTGATGATCAGGCCGGGGATTTAGATATATCCCTACCTGTTTCATTCAGTATTTGCTCAGATGTAATGGATTGTGCTATTTCATCGAATAGAGCAAATTTGGACGCCATGTCCTACGCAGATCATCTTACCAGAGCTATGGCGCAATGTCTCAGCGAGAAGGAATTTGAGGATGTGTGTACCTCGCTTAGAGTTCTTTCCAGGGCAATCATGTATGCCATGTATAACTCCGCCCTGACAGTGGCAAATCTGGAGTTAATTAGACGTGATGCTGCCCTTGCGTCGTCATCACTTACAGATGACAAGGTGAAAAGCTCTCTCCGGGTCATACTATATTTGACGACAAGCTTTCGTTAGTCTATGAACATGCTACTAAGAAAGCTTCCAGTGTTCTGCTTTTGAAGTTGGCGTCTCAACAACACGCTTCAGCAGACCGGGGTAAGCGAGGACGTTCTAAATCAAAATCATCAAAAGGGAACTCCTTGCGAGGGTTCAAGAAGCCCTCATATAATTACTCCAGAGGTCTTCAATACAGCGACTCTGGAAAGGGGCGTAAGTCTGATCAGGATTATAGGTCAGACGCCCCTAAGCCGACGGGACTAGGATCTTCGCGGGGAGAACGTAGTTTCTCCTCCCGTAAGCCTCGCAAGTCCTACAGGTGATGGATGATCAAGACCTCTCTTGCTTGCCAGTTGGTGGAAGGTTGTCAGCCTTCGCGAGAAACTGGATAGCAGTCACGGAAGATCAGTGGGTGAGAAGTATAGTCTCGGAAGGTCTACGGCTATCATTCCGAGTGAAACACCCACTAACAAGATGTCTGCGTTAAGACAAATCTTCCCATGGATCCTTTCAAAAGAGAGTCTCTCCTAGCGGAGACACAAGCTCTCTTATCAAAGGAAGCAATAGAGGTCGTCGAGATTCAAAATTCTCCAGGCTTTTACAGTCACCTGTTCCTCGTACCGAAGCCAGATGGCTCGTTCCGACCGGTAATAGACTTGAGCTGGGTAAACAAGTTGATCTTGGCACCAAAGTTCTATATGAAAACCATTTGGTCGGTAAGACCGAGCATTCTAGTGAACGACTATGTGGCAAGCATAGATCTAAAGGACACTTACTTTCATGTCATGGTACATCCGGCATTCAGAAAGTACCTGCGGTTTGCTGTGCAAGGAAGAGTTTATCTGTTCAGAGCAATGTGCTTTGGTCAGAACCTGGCTGCTTGGGCTTTCACTCGAATAATGAACTTGGTAATGTCATACTTCCGAGCTCATTCATCTGCGGTAACGTCGGCTAACTTGGACAACATTCTTCAGAGATACGGCAACAGAATTATTCTTCAGAATGATGTTCAGAGTCTGCTACAAATGCTCCGACGTCTCGGTTTCATAGTAACCGAGAAAAAGTCGGATCTAGCTCCGTCCAAGTCGTTCTCTCACTTGGGAATGATCTTCGTCAATCTGAGACTCAGAACAATCTGTTTCTTCTGCCGTTATCCAGTGCGAAATTAGTTGTTATGTCCGCTTTTGTCTAAACTCAGACACTATGACAGTGAGGGAGTTCATGAGACTGATGGAGCAGAGCGGCTGCAGATCTTATTCTGATGGACCGTCTTCGCACACATCCACTCCAGGTATACTTTACCCAGAACTGGAGTGTGAAGACACATTGGTTCGAAACCAGTATTGTTTTAATGGACCTAGTAAAACAAAAGGTTCAGACTTGGGCAGGTCTTCAGTGGTTAACTTGAGTTCCTCTTCAATTGCCGGATCTGGCTTTCATGATTATGACTAATGTGAGTGTTGGGACGTAACCCTAAGTCCCACAGACTTGAAGTGCCAGGGTCTTGGGGACTCTCGGTTCCTAGAGAAGCACATAAACATCAAAGAGATAATGTCAATATGGCTAGCACTACAACATTGGATTCTCCAAATAGCGAACGTCCACGTTTAAATTCTGGCACACAGTTCGACAGTAGTTGCTTACCTCAGGAACCAAGGTGGCGCTTACACGATTCCATTATGCGAAAAATGGAGACGATTCTCCTATTTGTTCTGAATCATCACGTTCACCTTCCTGTAAGTCATATACCGGGTTGTCTGAACGTATTAGCAGACTCGCTCTCTCAGAAAGATTGCCTGTTGCCATCGGAATGGACTCTCAACAAGCGAATATTCAGGCAGATTTGCTACCAGTGTGATTGTCCCATGATAGATCTTTTTGTGACACATATGAACAATCAGTTACCGACGTTTGTGTCGCCATGCCCAGATCATCAGGCGTGTGCAGTAGACGCTCTGTCAATTTCATGGAACAGGATGATAGGATATGCATATCCTCCAGCTCCGTTGATTCAGTGGATTCTGTTAAAGATCAAACAGTCTCATTACAAAATCCTGCTAGTAGCGCATATGTCGTCACAGAAACCTTGAATCAATCTTCTCAGGTGTCTGTTATGGGACGTTCCCTGGAAGCTTCCTCCACCAGAGGATCTTTTTTATCAGGGGAAGTCACATGCACTACATCACAACCCAGAAGGTCTCAACCTTCACGTATTTCCGTTGTGCGGCCCTTCTTGCACAGAAAACATTTTACAGGATGCGCAATAGGCGCAATTTCTAACTGTAGGCGGGCCTCCTCTTAGTTGAATTATGCAGCAAAGTGGAGGTTTTTCTTCCGTTGGTGTAGGGATCAGTCGATAGACGTATACGATCCGTCCATACCAAATATTACCGATTTCCTGGTCTATTTGTTTGACGATCTCAAACTGTAGCCTGTCACTATTAAGGGCTATAGGTCTATGTTATCAGATACTTACGCTCATCATGATAACTTGGCTATTGAATCAAATGCTTCGTTATCCAAGCAAGTTAGAAATTTCTCTATCAGTAGACCTAGAACCCTCAGATTAATTCCTAAGTGGAATATGGCTTGGGTTCTGTTGAATCTCAAAGAAGCTCCTTTTGGGCCGTTAGACGTCGTAGAGTTCAAATTCTTGACCTATAAAATGGCGTTTCTCTTAGCCTTTGCATCTGCTATAAGAGTCAGTGAACTTCCTGCATTATCTGTTGATGAATCTCATTACCGTAGCATGGGTAATACCATTACCCTCATTACAGAAGTGGGATTTTTGGCTAAGAATCAGATTGCAGATAAGCGGCCGGAGCCTATTGTCATGAAGGCCTTACCGTTCTCGGATAACTGTAGACCTTGCTGTGTCCAGTCAGAGCTAAGCGCATTAATAAACATTGATCAGATTTTATTAGAAAGAGAAGAAAACGTTTCTTAGATTCCTAACAGAAAATATATTTCTGTTCATTCTATCGCTAGATGGATTCAGTTGGCAAAACACATTGCCTACGAAAATCTTATCTTTGGATTAACGTTCTGTCAATAAGATCTCAGCGCACGAGGTTAGAGCACTGTCCACTTCTTGGGCTTATTCTAACAGTATAGTCATAACTGATCTCATGAAGGCTGCTTACTGGATACAGCCCTCTTCATTTTCCAAGTTTTACCTGCGAAATTTAGAGTCCATCTTAGTGACCTTAGATCTCTGGGTCCTCTTTCTGTTGGTCAGAGTGTCTTCCATTAATGTTGCATCTATAAAGTCTTTAGGCAAGCCGCTCCACCGACACTGACGCTGTTCCGCTGCCCTCTTCATTCTGAGGAATTTTACCTCGGAACAAGGGGAAGGGATGGGGATGGTTTTTTCCCTTATGATTATTTGGCTTTATAGTGAAAAGCAAGGGAATACCTTCTCCGGTTTCAGTAGTCCTGTGCCGGCGCTGGGGTGGTTTTAATGAGTAGCTCGGTGTGACGCAATAACTATGTCTCATTTATGTACTGTTTTTAAAGTGTAGCTCACTGTGAAGCATTTGTATATGTTACGTGTCAAACGAGCGTTAATATACAATCCTTGGACATTTTTAAATGAGTATGAAGAGTCTCATTCTCTGGACTGTCTTTATACATTTTCCTTCACCGAATTAGCATAACGGGTTATGCTGGCATTAAATGGAGAATTATGTATTATGTAATACTCAATTACATTTTTGGTGTTATGCCTTTCTCTTTTCTCGTAAAAGAGAAAGACATATATAATTCATATCTTCTCCTATTCTCCTGTGGGAGCTATCCTTTACTGAAGTAATTAAGAGAATGGATTTTCCTTCAAGTCCTAGGCCCTCCGACCTTTTTACGATTCAGCAAGCCTGGGCCATTGGTTGTCGTATAAAAATTTGAGAAATTTTAAGCAATTTGTATATTTTTTATACTTTCCAATGGCCCAGACGGGTAGGGCCCTCCCATGAATGGGCACTCGTACCTCCCCGCTGTTTATAACATTTAACAGGCATCTGTAGAAAGAATGATGGTTGGCGCCAATTTTGGTACCTTCCTGGATATTGCGCATGCGCAGATCTCAAAAGTATGGAGGACCATCTAAGACTTGATTTTTTTTCGGTTTTGCATGCAAATTTTGGGGATTGGGGGCAAAATTTGTGTTTGGCTCTGGAGGAATTTGAGTTAGCACCAGCTAGTCTGGGCCATTGGTCAGTATAAAAAATATACAAATTACTTAAAATTTATCATATTGAAGAACAAATTTGTGCTGAGTGTGTGAAATCTTGAAATGTTCGCAGGAATACCTCAAGTAATTTCCAAGTTTTTAGCTCACCTGAGCGAAGCTCAAGGGGAGCTTTACTAATCACTTTCTGTCCGGCGTCCGTCGTCGTCCGTCCGGCGTTAACTTATCGACTTCTCCTCCTAAACCACTATCCCAATTTTATTCAAATGTTGGCTAAATGTTTATTACCTAATGCCAATTCAGATTTGTTCAAATGAAGTTGCCCCTCCTCCTGGGTGGTGCCACGCCCCCAAGGGGCACCAAAATCTTTGTAAATCTTCTTCTCATGAACCAGCAGTAGCAGAGACTTGATATTTGGTATGCAGCTTCCTTTTGAGGTGTAGACTTAGATTTGTTCAAGAGAAGTTTGTGGGGCTATACTTGGCGTCGTTATGGGAGGGGCAAAATTTTTTGCCCCGCCCAAAATTTCTATTTTCCAAACCGAGAGGCTGATTTGAACCAAATTTTATGTGAGGGCTTATTGGGTCATGAGTACTTGATTTATGCAAAAAAAAAATTTCCCGCAGCCCCGTGGGAACCGCAGGAGCTAAAAATAGAAAAAATTTAAAACGCCCATATCTCCAAAACTGCACGGCACTGAGAATTTTTATTTGGTGTGCAGCTTCCTTAGGACCAACAGAAAAGATTGGTAAAAAAAATTGCCATCGGTTTTATCATAGGGTACAGTTTCGGGACTTTGAAAAAGTGCTGAGTCAGCACTTTTTAACACTGTAGGCAATGGGAAAAACATTAAAAAATCTTCTTCTCCAGATCCAGCAGGCAGAATCTTTTGATATTTGGTATGCAACATTGTAGGGTGGATCTGATTCAAGTTTGTTCAAATCGGCCCCCTGGGTTCATATTTGGGCTCAGTATAGGAGCCCGATTTCGAACTTAGTGCATTTCAGGCAAATTTCTTAAAAAATCTTCTTCTCCAGATCCAGCAGGCAGAATCTTTTGATATTTGGTATGCAACATTGTGGGGTGGATCTGATTCAAGTTTGTTCAAATCGGCCCTCTGGGTTTATATTTGGGCTCAGTATAGGAGCCCAAATTTGAACTTACTGCATTTCAGGCAAATTTCTTTGAAAATCTTCTTCTCCAGATCCAGCAGGCAGAATCTTTTGATATTTGGCATGCAACATTGTAGGGTGGATCTGATTCAAGTTTGGTCAAATCGGCTCCCTAGATTCATATTTGGGCTCACTATAGGAGCTTGAATTCAAACTTAGTGCATTTCAGGCACATTTCTTCAAAAATCTTCTTCTCCAGATCCAGCAGGCAGAATCTTTTCATATTTGGTATGCAACGTTGCGGGGTAGATCTGATTCAAGTTTGTTCAAATCGGCCCCCCTGGATTCATATTTGGGCTTACTATAGAAGCCCGAATTCGAACTTAGTGCATTTCAGGCAAATTTCTTAAAAAATTTTCTTCTCCAGATCCAGCAGGCAGAATCTTTTCATATTTGGTAAGCAACATTGTGGGGTGGATCTGATTCAAGTTTGTTCAAATCGGATCCCTGGGTTAATATTTGGGCTCAGTATAGAAGCCCGATTTTGAACTTAGTGCATTTAGGCAAATTTCTTAAAAAATCTTCTTGTCCAGATCCAGCAGGCAGAATCTTTTGATATTTGGTATGCAACATTGTGGGATGGATCTGATTCAAGTTTGTTCAAATCGGCTTCCTAGATTCATATTTGGGCTCACTATAGAAGCTCGAATTTGAACTTAGTGCATTTCATGCAAATTTCTTAAAAAATCTTCTTCTCCAGATCCAGCAGGCAGAATCTTTTCATATTTGGTAAGCAACATTGCGGGGTGGATCTGATTCAAGTTTGTTCAAATCGGCCCCCTGGGTTTATATTTGGGCTCAGTATAGGAGCCCAAATTTGAACTTAGTGCATTTCAAGCAAATTTATTAAAAAATCTTCTTCTCCAGATCCAGCAGGCAGAATCTTTTGATATTTGGTATGCAACATTGTGGGATGGATCTGATTCAAGTTTGTTCAAATCGGCTTCCTAGATTCATATTTGGGCTCACTATAGAAGCTCGAATTCGAACTTAGTGCATTTCAGGAAAATTTCTTAAAAAAATTTCTTCTCCAGATCCAGCAGGCAGAATCTTTTGATATTTGGTATGCAACATTGTGGGATGGATCTGATGCAAATTTGTTCAAATCGGCTCCTTAGATTCATATTTGGGCTTACTATAGAAGCTCGAATTCGAACTTAGTGCATTTCAGGCAAATTTCTTAAAAAATCATCTTCTCCAGATCCAGCAGGCAGAATCTTTTGATATTTGGTATGCAACATTGCGGGGCGGATCTGATTCAAGTTTGTTCAAATCGGCCCCCTGGATTCATATTTGGGCTTAATATAGAAGCCTGAATTCGCACTTAGTGCATTTCGGGCAAATTTATTAAAAAATCTTCTCCAGATCCAGCAGGCAGAATCTTTTGATATTTGGTATGCAACATTGTGGGGTGGATCTGATTCAAGTTTGTTCAAATCGGCTTCCTAGTTTCATATTTGGGCTCACTATAGAAGCTCGAATTCGAACTTAGTGCATTTCATGCAAATTTCTTAAAAAATCTTCTTCTCCAGATCCAGCTTCAGAATCTTTTGATATTTGGTATGCAACATTGTAGGGTGGATCTGATTCAAGTTTGTTCAAATCGGCCCCCTGGGTTCATATTTGGGCTCAGTATAGAAGCCCGATTTTGAACTTAGTGCATTTAGGCAAATTTCTTAAAAAATCTTCTTGTCCAGATCCAGCAGGCAGAATCTTTTGATATTTGGTATGCAACATTGTGGGGTGGATCTGATTCAAGTTTGTTCAAATCGGCTTCCTAGTTTCATATTTGGGCTCACTATAGAAGCTCGAATTCGAACTTAGTGCATTTCATGCAAATTTCTTAAAAAATCTTCTTCTCCAGATCCAGCTTCAGAATCTTTTCATATTTGGTAAGCAACATTGTGGGGTGGATCTGATTCAAGTTTGTTCAAATCGGCCCCTTGGGTTTATATTTGGGCTCCGTATAGGAGCCCAAATTTTAACTTAGTGCATTTCAGGCATATTTCTTAAAAAATCTTCTTCTCCAGATCCAGCAGGCAGAATCTTTTGATATTTGGTATGCAACATTGTGGGGTGGATCTGATTGTGATTCATGAACGTATTTATTTGTAAAGTTGATAGAATCTTAGACAAAATTTGCAGAAAAGATCTACTATAGAAGGGGTGGTATCCAGGGTGAACCGTTTACCCAAATCTAGCAGTACTAATGCATTATTCACACAAATCTCCGTTCAAATTTTATGACCCCCTCATTGGAACACACGCATTCAGCTCATTCCAACAAAGGTCATATGCCATGTTTTCGAGACAAAAGAATAAAAATTTTAGTTATTCATGAAATTTTTAGGCAACTGTTGTCTGTTATTCACATTGCTTCATGAAATTTCAGTACTTTTAGAAGTTACCTCAGTAATCAAGGGTTAATTCCCCTTAATTAAATGTCGCCTCTAAAAAACAACCACTTCGCATATCTTACCTTTTTACCAGCATAACTGCCAAAACTTGTCAGCATTCTTCGCAAAAATCGCTATTCAAATTTTAATTTTTGTCTCTTAAACATACATGTACTTATCGCTTGTAAATACCCCATTGGAATGAGCTTTTTGAGCTCATTCCAATGAGAGGTCGCACACCATGCTTTTTGAGTCAAAAAAGCAATTTTTTAGTTATTCCAGAATTTCGTACGTAAAACACAGCCTTATGACTTCACATTAGAATGAGCTCTCTAAGCTTGTTCCAATCAACATTCACGCACTATGTCTTTCACACAAAAAATAAAATTTTCCATTTATTCAGGAATTTTGTTTGCAAGAACACTCTTACCCCCCCCCCCCCCCCCCCCCCCCACACACACACACACACACACACACACACAAACACAGACACACACATCTAAAAGTTCGGCAGCAAAAAAACAATTACTTCAATTTTTAAATGCATTATAGGAACAACTTGCCTAATCAAATTTAAATACTTTTGCATCATTCTGTATCTAGAACAAACCATTTACCATATCTTTACGCAAACTTCTCCAGCATCATTCACAAAAAAACACCATTATTTATATATTCACATTTCTGTCTCAAAAATATACCTGATCTTCCCATACCCCTATTGGAATAAGCTGTTTGAGCTTGTTCCAATGATGATAAAAAAAACTAATATTTTGGAAAATTTGTGAAAATTTTTGTTTTCTTGCATGCAAATATGTACATGTAGCACATGGAAGATATCCACAGTTGGGGAGAGATGTCCAAGGCTATCTCTTCACATTCCTTGTTTGTGCTTCATGCTAAACCAGTTTGTCTGCAGAGATAAATTTGCTTTATTAAAAATCATTGGAGATTGGCCACACACCAATGATTTTAAATAAAACTAATTTTAGGTAACAAATGTTGAACTTCAAACAAAATCCATCACTCAACCAATTAATGTTGATGAGGCATGACATGGTGAAGGTGACCTAAAATACTTCTTAGAGTCACTTTGTCAGGTGAGCGATTAAGGCCACGTGGGGCCTCTTGTTTGATATTTTTTCACATTGTGGGTCAGATTTGGAAAATTGATACAGATGGCTAAATGCTTGATGTGAATCTTTACTTAACCCTTTACCTAACATGAAAAGCAGACGACACTTGCAAACAAAACACTTGCAAACAAAATTCTTGAATAACTAATTTTTTCATTTTTTGTCTCAAAAACATGTTATGACCCCCCCCCCCCCCCCCCCCCCCCCCCCTCATTGGAACGTTCAAAAGAGAGGTCATAACCTAGGTGTTTAAGATAAAAAATGAAAAAATAATATGAAAATTAATTGCTGATTTTTGTGGATAGCGCTGGCTGGTTTTGTCTGTTATGTTGGGTAATGGGTTAATTGTGAAAGTTCATACCACTAATATACTTTGAAAACATCATTGTAGCCTGGTTCGGACAGTGGCTGTACTGCTGTTGTGGCTTTAATACGAGGCAATCAACTGATTGTGGCAAATGCTGGAGATTCGAGATGTGTTCTTTCAAGGAAAGGAAATGCTGTTGACCTCTCATTTGACCATAAACCTGAAGATGAAGGAGAGAGGAAGAGGATAGAAGCTGCTGGAGGAAATGTTACTCTAGAAGGACGTGTCAATGGAGGACTAAACCTGTCAAGAGCTATAGGTATTTATTTTTCAGTATTTTAGCAGGTACATAATTGTCATTTTAGTTCATGAGGTACATGTACCTGTATTTTATATTAACAGTCTGTTTAAACAGGGCTCAAAATAAGTGGTGTCGCGTCGCTTTTTGCTATGCAAAACTTGCAAAAAGCTACACAATGTTCAATTATGTATAGCATTTTGTGATACAAGATAATCAACTGCAGTTGATTATCTTGTATCGCAAAATGTAAATGAAAATTTGCAAACAAATTTGAAAACCAGTTCACTGATGCTTTACTTCTGATTGTGGAACATTCCAGGCATAACTCAGATTAACTCTCCATCAAGCACCATTAGCAACTTCCTATGTGTGATGAATTCTATTGGTTTAAATTCTTCCTGTTTTTACAACATTTTGCATAAAATGTCCATGAAAAATAACTTCGAGCCCATCAAATTAAAAATCCCAACTTCCATTTTGAGAACTCTATTGAACAACCAAGACACCATTTGAAAATATCCAAGTCCGTGCAACCCTCAAAGGCAGTTCAGTTAAAAAAAACGAAGTAAATGTTTCATGTGTTGCAGATCATTTGGAAATGCCCAGAAATGGATGGAAAGTATTCTATCTACTTAGAAGAATTCAATACAAAACAGCATAACACAACTCTTGTACATACAAAAATAGCTATGTAATTTTTACAAAATGCTATTCATTTTTTGGAAATGTATAGCATTTTGCCTTGCAAAGAAAAAATGTTATTTTGAGCAGTGTGTTTTAATCAATTTGAATAAGACAAACAATTTTTATACCACCCACTTGAAAAGTGGGCGGTATATAGCATTCATGGTGTCCGTACTTCCATACTTACGTACTTCCGTACGTCCGTACGTCCTTGACGCTTTGGGGGTACACATCTGTTATCCGCTACTCCTCTTAAACCAGTGGGTGGATTTCATTGAAACTTACAGGCATTCTTTTCTATACATTATAGATGTGCACCTCCTATTTTGCTTTCAGGTATTTTTATTTTTTACTCTTTCCCAAAGGGCGAAATGAACTTAGCCAAATTGTTGTGATGCTTTAGGGGGGTACACTCCTGCTATCCGCTACTCCTCTTATACCAGTGGGCGAATTTCATTGAAACTCTCAGACATTCTTTTATATACATTATAGATGTGCACCTTCTATTCTGCTTTCAGGTATTTTTATTTTTTCATCTTGCATGCTCTTTGTAATATTTACCCTTTCTCATATTGAAAATTGCTCTCATGTTTTCGGAGAACATACAGATGTGCTGTGTATATTAAATACTTTTTTACTGTTGTGAAATGTTTCTTGGTTGGAGTGGGTGGTATCTTTAGTGAGCAGTGCTCACAGTAATTCTAGTTTGAATGTCGCATTTATCTGAACAGAGCAATAATCAGAAGTAATCTATTGTTCTTAACACTTTACCTATCACAAGGAAAAAACGACACCAAAATAATTATTTAATAGCTCAAAAATTTAATTATTTGCCTCCAAAAACAAATGATTGATTAGAATTGGTGATATTACATCTCCCGCTGCCACCGAGCCCCTCCAGAAACATTTGTAAATAATCATACTGGACTTCAAGTAATTTTTGTGTTGCTAAATATAGCATTTCCTTTGTTGTCAAACAAAGGAGTTGGAAATTTGCCTCTGTTTACAAATGATCCGGCCGAAGCACCAGTGCAACTTCCAACAGCTTAGTCTGCTGTATGTTACAAGAAATTATACTGCTGAAAACAGGTCAGACATGTTAAGCTGATGAATTGTTAAATAGTGAGATTTCTGAGCAAAGATAGGAGATTTCAATTTTTAAATGGCTCAAAGAGTAACATTTATTGACATTAAGGCCACACAAAGTAGATGTTCTGTTTCTCAGGCCAAGTTTTGTAAAATTGCATGCGGGCGGGCGGTTTTTAGCTCATCTTGACAAAGTCAAGCTGAGCTAATCTCGTCGCTCTCCGTCCAACACCATGTTTTGGTCTTCTCCTCCAAAGCCACTGGGCCAATTCAAGTGGAAGTTTGTGTGAGTGGTGGTCCCAAAGGGGCATTTCATTTTTAGCTCACCTGACTGAAAGTCAGGGTGAGCTTTTCTGATCACTTTTCGTCCGTCGTCCGTGGTCCGTCGTCCGTCGTGAAGGTGGTGTTTGGGCCTTTTTCTCCCAAACCACTGGCCGCATATTAATGAAATTTCATGTGAGCATATATAGATAAGGGCATTTTGATTTTTTGTCAAATTAGGTTTCAGCTCATATTGAGCAGAGGGATGGGGCAAAAATGCTCCATTTCTTAAAAAATCTTCTTCTCAAGAACCAGTAATAGCAGAAACTTGATATTTGGTATGCAGCTTCCTTTTGAGGTGTAGACTCAAGTTTGTTCAAGGGAAGTTTGTCGGGCATTATTTGCCTTCGTTATGGGAGTGGCAAAAATTTTGGCCACGCCTAAAATTTCTATTTTCAGAACCGTCAGGTCGATTTGAACCAAATTTGATATGAGGTGATAATGGGTCATAAGTAGTTGATTGATGCAAAAAAAATTTTTCTCATTGCCCCATGGGAACCTCGGGAGCTAAAAATAGGAAAAACCTTAAAACTGCCATATCTCAAAAACTACACGGCACAGGGAATTCTTATTTTGTATAAAGCTTACTTTTATCTAGTAGAATAGAGTGGTTAAAAAAAATCCCTATCGGTTTGATCACAAGGTACTTTTTTCAGGACTTTGAAAAAGTGCTGAGTCAGCACTTTTTAACACTGTAGGCAATGGGAAAAAGATTAAAAAATCTTCTTCTCCAGATCCAGCAGGCAGAATCTTTTGATATTTGGTATGCAACATTGTAGGGTGGATCTGATTCAAGTTTGTTCAAATCGGCCCCCTGGGTTCATATTTGGGCTCAGTACAGGAGCCCGATTTCGAACTTAGTGCATTTCAGGCAAATTTCTTAAAAAATCTTCTTCTCCAAATCCAGCAGGCAGAATCGTTTGATATTTGGTATGCAACATTGTGGGGTGGATCTGATTCAAGTTTGTTCAAATCGGCTCCCTGGATTCATATTTGGGCTCACTATAGAAGCCCGAATTTGATCTTAGTGCATTTCAGGCAAATTTCTTAAAAAATCTTCTTCAGATCGAGCAGGCAGAATCTTTTGATATTTGGCATGCAACATTGTGGGGTGGATCTGATTCAAGTTTGTTCAAATCGGCCACCTGGGTGTATATTTGGGCTCAGTATAGATAGAAGCTCCAATTCGAACTTAGTGCATTTCAGGCAAATTTCGTAAAAAAATCTTCTTCTCCAGATCCAGCAGACAGAATCTTTTGATATTGGGTATGCAACATTGTGGGGTGGATCTGATTCAAGTTTGTTCAAATCGGCCCCCTGGATTCATATTTGGGCTCACTATAGAAGCCCAAATTCGAACTTAGTGCATTTCAGGCAAATTTCTTAAAAAATCTTCTTCTCCAGATCCAGCAGGCAGAATCTTTTGTTATTTGTTATGCAACATTGTGGGGTGGATCTGATTCAAGTTTGTTCAAATAGGCCCTCTCGGTTTATATTTGGGCTCAGTATAGAAGCTTGAGTTCGATGTTTGAGCATTTCAGGCAAATTTCTTAAAGAATCTTCTTCTCCAGATCCAGCAGGCAGAATCTTTTGATATTTGGTATGCAACATTGAGGGATGGATCTGATTCAAGTTTGTTCAAATCGGCCCCTTGGATTTATATTTGGGCTCACTATAGAAGCTCGAATTTGAACTTAGTGCATTTCAGGCAAATTTCTTAAAAAATCTTCTTCTCCAGATCCAGCAGGCAGAATGTTTTGATATTTGGTATGCAACATTGTGGGGTGGATCTGATTCAAGTTTGTTCAAATTGGCCCCCTGGATTCATATTTGGGCTCACTATAGAAGCTCGAATTTGAACTTAGTGCATTTCAGGCAAATTTCTTAAAAAAATCTTCTTCTCCAGATTCAGCAGGCAGAATCTTTTGATATTTGGTATGCAACATTGTGGGGTGGATCTGATTCAAGTTTGTTCAAATCGGCTTCCTAGATTCATATTTGGGCTCACTATAGAAGCTCGATTTTGAACTTAATGCATTTCAGGCAAATTTCTTTGAAAATCTTCTTCTCAAGATCCAGCAGGCAGAATCTTTTGATATTTGGTATGCACCATGCTTAGGGGGTGAGATTCAAGTTTGTTCAAGCCAAGTCCCTAGGTCCATATTTGGACTCACTGTGGGAGCTTGAATTGTAACTTAGTTCAAAATGAGGAATTTTCTTTAAAAATCTTCTCAAGATCCAGCAGGCAGAATCTTTTGATATTTGGTATGCACCATACTTAGGGAGTGAGATTCAACTTTGTTCAAGCCAAGTCCCTAGGTCCATATTTGGACTCACTGTGGGAGCCCGAATTATAACTTAGTTCAATATGAGGAATTTTCTTTAAAAATCTTTTTTTTTTTTTTAGATCCACTGGTCAGAATCTTTGGATATTTGGTATAAGCTTTTCTTAGGAGGAGCAGATGCAACTTGTTGAAATCAATTCTCTGGGTTGATATTTAGGCTACCATGTCAGGTGAGCACCCTCAGGCCCCTTGGGGGCCTCTTGTTGTTCAACTCAGCATGCCCAGCCCCATAGGGAGGGAGTGGGGGAAAATGCTCCAAAATATTTTAAAAATCTTCTTCTCAAGAACCAGTGTGTACAATGACATAATATTTGCTATGGTGCTTCCATATGAGGTGTAGAATCAAGTTTTTTCAAATGAAGTTCGTGAAGTAATATTTGGCTTTGTAATAGGAGGGGTAAGATTTTTGGCCCCGTCCAAAATTTCTATTTTCTGAACTGATGGTCTGGTATGAACCAAATTTGGTTTGTGGTAGTATTGGGTCATAAGTACTTGACCCATGCAAAAAAAAAAAATTCCTGCATCCCCATGGGAACCCTGGGAGCTAAAAATAGAAATATTTTCAAACGCCCATATTTCCCAAACCCCACGGAACAGAGAGCCTTTATTTGGTATGAAGTATCCTTATGACCAGTAGAATTGAATGGTAAAAAAAAATTTCCATCGCTTATGTTAGGGTGTTCTGTAATGGGCATCGAAAAAATGCTGAGTCAGCATATTTGCAAAAATTTAAAAAAATCTTTTCTCCAGAACCAATCATTAGAATCTTTTGATATTTGGTATACAGCATTCATAGGGCAGTCAGATAAAAGTTTGTTGAAATAAAGCTCATTGGTTCATATTTGGGCTCTCTGCAGGAGCCCGAAGTTTTAACATAGGGTAATATGGGGAATATTCTTTAAAAATATTCTTCTTCAGAACCACCAGTCAGAATCTTTTAATATTTGGTATACATCATTGTTATGAGGGTCAGATTCTAGATTGTTCAAACCAAGTCCCTAGGGTAATATTTGGGCTTCCTATGGAAGCCCAAATTTTATCTTTGTTCAATATGGAGGGTAATTTAAAAAAATCATCTTCAGATCCATCAGTCAAAATACTTTGATATTTGGTATGCAACATCTCTATGGGGGTCAGATTCAAGTTTGTTCAAATCAGATCCCTAGGTATATATTTGGGCTCACTATGGTAGCCCAAATTTTTACTTAGTGCAATATGAGGAAATTTCTTTAAAAATCTTCTTCTTCAGATCCACCAGTCGGAATGCTTTTATAGTTGGTATACAACATCTCTAGGGGGGTCAGATTCCAGGTTGTTCAATTCGAGTGCCTAGGTTAATATTTGGGCTCCATATGGGAACATGAAATTTAACTTAGTACAATATGAGGGAATTTCTTCAAAAATCTTCTTCTTCAGATTCACTTGTCAGAATGCTTTCACATTTGGTATACAACATCTCTAGGGGGGTCAGATTCAAGTTTGTTTAAATCGGATCCATAGGTTTATATTTGGGCTCGCTATGGTAGCCCAAATTTGAACTTAGTGCAATTCGAAGAAATTTCTTTACAATTTCTCTTCTTCAGATCCAACAGTCAGAATGCTTTCATATTCGGTGCACAACATCTCTAGGGAAGTCAGATTTAACTGTGTTCAAATCAAGAGCCTGGGTTAATATTTGGGCTCTCTATGGGAGCTGGAATTGGCCATTTTGCTGAAGAATTAAAAAATTTGTATTCAGTACCCTCTAGAGGTACTAAGATTAATCCACATAGGTTGTATCAAGGGGCTTCATAGGGGAGCTCTACATTTTACTTATGATCAACTGAAGAAAAGGCATGATGCCCAGATTATTTTTGTCACTCCTGAGGGACTCAAGGATTGACAGTGTAGCCTATGGAGATGGCTTGCTTAATGTAGACTCATTCTTGGACTCTGTTTAAATTGTGTTCTGTACAAGATGAACGCTTCAGGCCCCGTGGGGCCTCTTGTTTATTTTATATTTTATTTTTGTAATTATTTCTTTGCCATCAGAAGTTCATATTCTTGGTTTATTTTATGTTTTAGGCCTCATAATCTACAGAATAGCAAGGGCGGTGGTAGTGTATTTCGTCCCTTTGGTGCAACAAGTCTTTGCAATGCTAAAGCATTGCAAAGCCTTGTTGCACTCAAGGGACAAATTCATCAATTTTATTAACTTGTGTAAAATATCAGACATAAACCACTTAATTTTTATTTTTTCAAGTTTGCAGTTGTCATAAAAAGAGAGCATGCGGCAGCCAAAAGGACAATGCGGGAGGGCCTGAGAAACAGATTTTTAATTTTATTAAGCCTAATAGTGAGATTCTGTTAAAAATTCCAATTTTAGCCTCGTTTTAATAAATATTTATGGTGGAAAATAGTGAGTCTCCCTCTAAAATAGTGAGACTTAACATGTCTGGAACAGGTCTATATGTGACCAATGTTCATGATAATTTAATACCCAAATCAATTGGACTGCCTCTGAGTATAAAACAAGATAGCTGCATCAGTGATTTGTATTCTTCTAATTATTTAGAGGTCAATACTTGGTTACCTTCACATCGTCGGAGATATCAGCCCGAGGTTACTTCACTTCAGACTAAGACCAAAGTTATCGAGAAAACTTAAAAATGTCCTGTGTTTTTTAGTTGAGGGTACCTTCATGGTGTCATCATCTCCTCCCGCAGTTTCTAATGTAGAGTGTTGAAACTTTAGGATATGGTTACACAAGCCTAGCATTTTCAGGATAGCAATTTATTCACTTGCCTTAAAGGAGGGCGAAAACTAGCCACACTGCCCCCTTCCCCCACCCCCTACCATCTTCGGGCCTTGCCAAGGCCCAGCAGTGTGGGATGGGGAGTGTAGCCGTCTCACACAGACTACCTTGTTAGCAGCACCGAATAAAATGTACAAGGCCCACTTGGCAGAATTCATTAACTGTAAAACTTCATTTTGCAATTTTAGCTTTTGTAAGCTTGAGGAGAGCTAATCTCTCACCTGGGCCATGCGAGGGGAGCAGGTTTTAGCCCTGCTGCATTTTTAAGATTGCCAGGCCTGGTTACACATGCCTTGAAGATATGCAACATCTCTAAAGTTCACAGAAAAAATATTTTTAAACAAAATTATTGCCCTTTATCGACAGAAAATTTCCATTGTTTTTTAATTGAGGGTACCTTCATGGTGTTATCAACTCCTTCCCCAGTTTGTGATGTAGTGATTTAAAGTTTAGGATATGGTTGCACATACAATGAAGATGTGCAACATCTATAAAGTTTGTAAAAAAATATTTTTTTGACAATTTGTCACAAAATTATTGCCTTTATCGACTTTAAAAAATTTCAAGTGTTTTTTAGCTCACCTGAGCGAAGCTCAAGGGGAGCTTTACTAATCACTTTCCGTCCGTCGTCGTCGTCGTCCGGCGTTAACTTTACATTATCGACTTCTCCTCCTAAACCACTAGCCCAATTTTATTCAAATGTTGGCTAAATGTTTATTACCTAATGCCAATTCAGATTTGTTCAAATGAAGTTGCCCCTCCTCCTGGGTGGTGCCACACCCCCAAGGGGCACCAAAATCTTTGTAAATCTTCTTCTCATGAACCAGCAGTAGCAGAGACTTGATATTTGGTGTGCAGCTTCCTTTTGAGGTGTAGACTCAGATTTGTTCAAGAGAAGTTTGTGGAGCTATACTTGACGTTGTTATGAGAGGGGCAAAATTTTTTGCCCCGCCCAAAATTTCTATTTTCCAAACCGAGAGGCTGATTTGAACCAAATTTTATGTGAGGGCTTATTGGGTCATGAGTACTTGATTTATGCAAAAACAATTTTTCCCGCAGCCCCGTGGGAACCGCAGGAGCTAAAAATAGAAAAAATTTAAAACACCCATATCTCCAAAACTGCACGGCACTGAGAATTTTTATTTGGTGTGCAGCTTCCTTAGGACCAACAGAAAGGATTGGTAAAAAAAAATTGCCATCGGTTCTATCATAGGGTACAGTTTCGAGACTTTGAAAAAGTGCTGAGTCAGCACTTTTTAACACTGTAGGCAATGGGAAAAACATTAAAAAATCTTCTTCTCCAGATCCAGCAGGCAGAATCTTTTGATATTTGGTATGCAACATTGTAGGGTGGATCTGATTCAAGTTTGTTCAAATCGGCTCCCTAGATTCATATTTGGGCTCACTATAGGAGCTCGAATTCGAATTTAGTGCATTTCAGGCAAATTTCTTCAAAAATCTTCTTCTCCAGATCCAGCAGGCAGAATCTTTTGATATTTGGTATGCAATGTTGCGGGGTAGATCTGATTCAAGTTTGTTCAAATCGGCCCCCTGGATACATATTTGGGCTTACTATAGAAGCCCGAATTCGAACTTAGTGCATTTCAGGCAAATTTCTTAAAAAATCTTCTTCTCCAGATCCAGCAGGCAGAATCTTTTCATATTTGGTAAGCAACATTGTGGGGTGGATCTGATTCAAGATTGTTCAAATCGGCCCCCTGGGTTAATATTTGGGCTCAGTATAGGAGCCCGATTTCGAACTTAGTGCATTTCAGGCAAATTTCTTAAAAAATCTTCTTCTCCAGATCCAGCAGGCAGAATCTTTTGATATTGGGTATGCAACATTGTAGGGTGGATCTGATTCAAGTTTGTTCAAATCGGCCCCCTGGGTTCATATTTGGGCTCAGTATAGGAGCCCGATTTCGAACTTAGTGCATTTAGGCAAATTTCTTAAATAATCTTCTTCTCCAGATCCAGAAGGCAGAATCTTTTGATATTTGGTATGCAACATTGTGGGGTGGATCTGATTCAAGTTTGTTCAAATCGGCTTCCTAGATTCATATTTGGGCTCACTATAGAAGCTCGAATTTGAACTTAGTGCATTTCATGCAAATTTCTTAAAAAATCTTCTTCTCCAGATCCAGCAGGCAGAATCTTTTCATATTTGGTAAGCAACATTGTGGGGTGGATCTGATTCAAGTTTGTTCAAATCGGCCCCTGGGTTTATATTTGGGCTCAGTATAGGAGCCCAAATTTGAACTTAGTGCATTTCAAGCAAATTTATTAAAAAATCTTCTTCTCCAGATCCAGCAGGCAGAATCTTTTGATATTTGGTATGCAACATTGTGGGGTGGATCTGATTCAAGTTTGTTCAAATCGGCTTCCTAGATTCATATTTGGGCTCACTATAGAAGCTCGAATTCGAACTTAGTGCATTTCAGGCAAATTTCTTAAAAAATCATCTTCTCCAGATCCAGCAAGCAGAATCTTTTGATATTTGGTATGCAACATTGCGGGGTGGATCTGATTCAAGTTTGTTCAAATCGGCCCCCTGGATTCATATTTGGGCTCACTATAGAAGCTCGAATTCAAACTTAGTGCATTTCGGGCAAATTTCTTCAAAAATCTTCTTCTCCAGATCCAGAAGGCAGAATCTTTTAATATTTGGTATGCAACATTGCGGGGTTGATCTGATTCAAGTTTGTTCAAATCGGCCCCCTGGGTTTATATTTGGGCTCAGTATAGGAGCCCAAATTTGAACTTACTGCATTTCAGGCAAATTTCTTTGAAAATCTTCTTCTCCAGATCCAGCAGGCAGAATCTTTTGATATTTGGTATGCAACATTGCGGGGTGGATCTGATTCAAGTTTGTTCAAATCGGCTCCCTAGATTCATATTTGGGCTCACTATAGGAGCTCGAATTCGAATTTAGTGCATTTCAGGCAAATTTCTTCAAAAATCTTCTTCTCCAGATCCAGCAGGCAGAATCTTTTGATATTTGGTATGCAATGTTGCGGGGTAGATCTGATTCAAGTTTGTTCAAATCGGCCCCCTGGATACATATTTGGGCTTACTATAGAAGCCCGAATTCGAACTTAGTGCATTTCAGGCAAATTTCTTAAAAAATCTTCTTCTCCAGATCCAGCAGGCAGAATCTTTTCATATTTGGTAAGCAACATTGTGGGGTGGATCTGATTCAAGATTGTTCAAATCGGCCCCCTGGGTTAATATTTGGGCTCAGTATAGGAGCCCGATTTCGAACTTAGTGCATTTCAGGCAAATTTCTTAAAAAATCTTCTTCTCCAGATCCAGCAGGCAGAATCTTTTGATATTTGGTATGCAACATTGTAGGGTGGATCTGATTCAAGTTTGTTCAAATCGGCCCCCTGGGTTCATATTTGGGCTCAGTATAGGAGCCCGATTTCGAACTTAGTGCATTTAGGCAAATTTCTTAAAAAATCTTCTTCTCCAGATCCAGAAGGCAGAATCTTATGATATTTGGTATGCAACATTGTGGGGTGGATCTGATTCATAGAAGCCCGAATTCGAACTTAGTGCATTTCAGGCAAATTTCTTAAAAAATCTTCTTCTCCAGATCCAGCAGGCAGAATCTTTTCATATTTGGTAAGCAACATTGTGGGGTGGATCTGATTCAAGATTGTTCAAATCGGCCCCCTGGGTTAATATTTGGGCTCAGTATAGGAGCCCGATTTCGAACTTAGTGCATTTCAGGCAAATTTCTTAAAAAATCTTCTTCTCCAGATCCAGCAGGCAGAATCTTTTGATATTTGGTATGCAACATTGTAGGGTGGATCTGATTCAAGTTTGTTCAAATCGGCCCCCTAGATTCATATTTGGGCTCACTATAGGAGCTCGAATTCGAATTTAGTGCATTTCAGGCAAATTTCTTCAAAAATCTTCTTCTCCAGATCCAGCAGGCAGAATCTTTTGATATTTGGTATGCAATGTTGCGGGGTAGATCTGATTCAAGTTTGTTCAAATCGGCTCCCTGGATACATATTTGGGCTTACTATAGAAGCCCGAATTCGAACTTAGTGCATTTCAGGCAAATTTCTTAAAAAATCTTCTTCTCCAGATCCAGCAGGCAGAATCTTTTGATATTTGGTATGCAACATTGTGGGGTGGATCTGATTCAAGTTTGTTCAAATCGGCTTCCTAGATTCATATTTGGGCTCACTATAGAAGCTTGAATTTGAACTTAGTGCATTTCATGCAAATTTCTTAAAAAATCTTCTCCAGATCCAGCAGGCAGAATCTTTTCATATTTGGTAAGCAACATTGTAGGGTGGATCTGATTCAAGTTTGTTCAAATCGGCCCCCTGGGTTTATATTTGGGCTCAGTATAGGAGCCCAAATTTGAACTTAGTGCATTTCAAGCAAATTTATTAAAAAATCTTCTTCTCCAGATCCAGCAGGCAGAATCTTTTGATATTTGGTATGCAACATTGTGGGGTGGATCTGATTCAAGTTTGTTCAAATCGGCTTCCTAGATTCATATTTGGGCTCACTATAGAAGCTCGAATTCGAACTTACTGCATTTCAGGCAAATTTCTTAAAAAATCATCTTCTCCAGATCCAGCAGGCAGAATCTTTTGATATTTGGTATGCAACATTGCGGGGTGGATCTGATTCAAGTTTGTTCAAATCGGCCCCCTGGATTCATATTTGGGCTCACTATAGAAGCTCGAATTCAAACTTAGTGCATTTCGGGCAAATTTCTTCAAAAATCTTCTTCTCCAGATCCAGCAGGCAGAATCTTTTGATATTTGGTATGCAACATTGCAGGGTGGATCTGATTCAAGTTTGTTCAAATCGGCCCCCTGGATTCATATTTGGGCTTAATATAGAAGCCCGAATTCGCACTTAGTGCATTTCGGGCAAATTTATTAAAAAATCTTCTTCTCCAGATCCAGCAGGCAGAATCTTTTGATATTTGGTATGCAACATTGTGGGGTGGATCTGATTCAAGTTTGTTCAAATCGGCTTCCTAGTTTCATATTTGGGCTCACTATAGAAGCTCGAATTCGAACTTAGTGCATTTCAGGCAAATTTCTTAAAAAATCTTCTTCTCCAGATCCAGCAGGCAGAATCTTTTCATATTTGGTAAGCAACATTGTGGGGTGGACCTGATTCAAGTTTGTTCAAATCGGCCCCCTGGGTTTATATTTGGGCTCCGTATAGGAGCCCAAATTTTAACTTAGTGCGTTTCAGGCATATTTCTTAAAAAATCTTCTTCTCCAGATCCAGCAGGCAGAATCTTTTGATATTTGGTATGCAACATTGTAGGGTGGATCTGATTGTGATTCATGAACGTATTTATTTGTAAAGTTGATAGAATCTTAGACAAAATTTGCAGAAAAGATCTACTATAGAAGGGGTGGTATCCAGGGTGAACCGTTTACCCAAATCTAGCAGTACTAATGCATTATTCACACAAATCTTCGTTCAAATTTTATGACCCCTCATTGAAACACACGCATTCAGCTCATTCCAACAAAGGTCATATGCCATGTTTTCGAGACAAAGGAATAAAAATTTTAGCTATTCATGAAATTTTTAGGCAACTGTTGTCTGTTATTCACATTGCTTCATGAAATTTCAGTACTTTTAGAAGTTACCTCAGTAATCAAGGGTTAATTCCCCTTAATTAAATGTCGCCTCTAAAAAACAACCACTTTGCATATCTTACCTTTTTACCAGCATAACTGCCAAAACTTGTCAGCATTCTTCGCAAAAATCGCTATTCAAATTTTAATTTTTGTCTCTTAAACATACATGTACTTATCGCTTGTAAATACCCCATTGGAATGAGCTTTTTGAGCTCATTCCAATGAGAGGTCGCACACCATGCTTTTTGAGTCTAAAAAGCAATTTTTTTAGTTATTCCAGAATTTCGTACGTAAAACACAGCTTTATGACTTCACATTAAAATGAGCTCTCTAAGCTTGTTCCAATCAACATTCACGCACTATGTCTTTCACACAAAAAATAAAATTTGCCATTTATTCAGGAATTTTGTTTGCAAGAACACTCTTACCCCCCCCCCCCCCCCCCACACACACACAGACACACACACACACACACACAAACACAGACACACACATCTAAAAGTTCGTCAGCAAAAAAACAGTTACTTCAATTTTTAAATGCATTATAGGAACAACTTGCCTAATCAAATTTAAATACTTTTGCATCATTCTGTATCTAGAACAAACCATTTACCATATCTTTACGCAAAATTCTCCAGCATCATTCACAAAAAAACACCATTATTTATATATTCACATTTCTGTCTCAAAAATATACCTGATCTTCCCATACCCCTATTGGAATAAGCTGTTTGAGCTTGTTCCAATGATGATAAAAAAAAATAAAATTTGTGAAAATTTTTGTTTTCTTGCATGCAAATATATACATGTAGCGCATGGAAGATATCCACAGTTGGGGAGAGATGTCCAAGGCTATCTCTTCACATTCCTTGTTTGTGCTTCATGCTAAACCAGTTTGTCTGCAGAGATAAATTTGCTTTATTAAAAATCATTGGAGATTGGCCACACACCAATGATTTTAAATAAAACTAATTTTAGGTAACAAATGTTGAACTTCAAACAAAATCTATCACTCAACCAGTTAATGTTGATGAGGCATGACATGGTGAAGGTGACCTAAAATACTTCTTAGAGTCACTTTGTCAGGTGAGCGATTAAGGCCACGTGGGGCCTCTTGTTTTAATTCAGGGTACCTTCTTGGTGTAATGAAATCCTCCCTCAGTTTCTAATGTGGAGAGTTTAAACTTTCAGATATTGTTAGACGCCTTGATAAAGTGCAACATGTATAAATTTTGCAGAAAAAATATTTTTTCACAAAATTATCTTATCAAGTCACTCCTACAATATTGCACCCGAGGCCTGTCGCCTCTCGTTCTATCCTTTCACATTGGCACTTGTGCACTCGATTAATCCATTTACACATGCATGTCGTTCTGTGGATAACCCTCCCTCTGTCCCTCACTGACATGAAAAAAAGCCTGATAATCGATTTATTTTGTGTGGCTATATATGAGCAAATGAAGAATTGGTGTTCCACTAAAACAAAAATGTAAAAAGCTAATGTTTTCTTTCTTGATTTGTTATCGTGAATTGTTGCTTTAGAACAAATCAAGGTAGAGGAATAATTTTCTATTTCAATATGTATCTGCTTCATTTTGGTTTCTCTCACAGGGGATCATTGCTACAAACAGACTACAGAAAAGTCGCCCAGAGAACAGATGATTACAGCATTACCAGATATTGAATCATGTATTTTGGAAGATACAGATGAGTTTGTTGTTATGGCATGTGATGGAATATGGTAAGCAATGCAATCACCTGTAGGGCTGAAACGGTTCGCTCATTTTCGACTAACCGAGAGCTATAACCGGATAATATCCGGTTATCTGTGGACATTATTTCACTGAATATGGGATTAAAACTATAAAAATTGGAAAGCAGTATTCTCAAACTATTCCCTAGTGTGTATACAAACGAACGTTGTCGAGTACTCGACGTTCGTTTGTATACATACTACGGAATAGTTTCTGCGATTACTCAGAACTCACAGAAACTGCCAATCATTAATGAAGTCTTGTAAGCCAAAGTCGATTATTTCTCAATATAGACAACGCGGCTTAGAGGTGTAATCTATCACAAAGGAGAAGCGGCAGATTTACTACGTTTTAAACGTGGAATGACGATCACTATCGATATTTCAGATAACCGGTTGACGTTTTTTTCCTGCGTCGCCAGCGGCAGAGCAGGTCTAGTAACTGCTCGACTCTGTCAGTCCGTCCGAAACACTTCTTCCGCCATTGGCGAAGCAGGTCTAGTAACCGCTCGACTCCGTCCGTCAGTCCGTCTGTCAGTCCGTCCGTCCGAAACACTTTTTCCGTCAAAGTTTTCTTGGCTTCTATGAAAGGGAATGTTTTTATATTTGGTCTGCTGCTTCATAATGATTAGTTGTATCGTGTAAGCAATTTTCAGATCTGCCATGCAGCCACTTCCTGTTTGCCGAAACTTTGAAATTTTACTGTACCCACTGAACATTGAAATTTTCCGTCAAGGTTTTCTCGGCTTCTATGCAAGGGAATGATTTTATATTTGGTCTGCTGCTTCATATTGATGAGTTGTATCGTGTAAGCAATTTTCAGATCTGCCGTGCAGCCACTTCCTGTTTGCCGATTCTTTGAAATTTTACTGTACCCACTGAACATTGAAATTTTTCATCAAACTTTCTCGGCTTCTATGCAAGGGATTGATTTCATATTTCATCTGGAGCCTGATAATGATCAGTTGTATCATGTATGCAATTTTCAGATCTGCCGTGCAGCCACTTCCTGTTTGTTGATTCAATTGCATGCAGCGACGCAGGTCCAGACCCGGTATTGGTCTGGTTCTAATTGGTTAGGTAGCTAACTGGATTCAAACCGATTATCTGGTTAACCATTTCAGTACTAATTACCTGATGAATCAATTGTAAAATTGCCATTACCATAACTTACTTAATTATGGTCTAGAATGTTTCAAACAACAATTTCAAGTAATTAACTGAAACAGATATGAGTTGTTGGATATAAAATCTGGAGAAATTTTGAAACTTTTGAAATTTGAAACTCTGCTTCCTGTTTTTTCAAGCATGCTTAACTCATTTTCTGTCCGAAAGTATTTCACTTGCAAACTGAGATGATCGCTCAAAACTATTGAATATTCGAAGAAAGATCGATCAGTGTGTGTTTGAGTCAGAATTCACACTGGAGATGCCAAGATGTATTCTGTGTGAGGCAAGGCAGATGCATGGGTATAGATTGTATGCAACACTGCAGGGGACAAAATTTCATATCTTTTCTGGTATCCCCTGCTTTACCATGTTGATCATGTCTGGTAGCTCAAACTAAAGATGAGCAATATACCGAAAAACTGAACTGAGCCATTCGCTGAATACCGAAACCATCTGAATTTCCCAAAATTCCTGCATTTGCTATTTATAAGTCCCTGGTGAGGCTTGATAACAGTTGAAAGATTCATTTTCATGAATGAAGTGACTGATTTTCTTTGCAATTTTGTTGACTTTCAATGGACTGGGCAACTGTCCTGAATTCCCACTAGATAACCTGTATGTGTCCAACTGTTTAGCAGTGATTTCTAAAGTCTTGGCTGGCTGTAAACAGGCAGCCAGGACTTGACTAGAAATCACTGCCCAATTGTTTTGTCTATTGTCAGCAGGACACAAAGATGGCATGATCGGGGCTAGGCCTGGTACGATTCATCACACCCAGACTCAATAAATTGGGGAACACACAAGGTTTTGTTTTGGCATTTTGGACGGAAGTACACTTCTGATACTGTTTAGATGTTACGAGCTCTTCGATTGGCTTTTTAACTGCCCAATAGAATAGAGCCTTCTTTTGAACCTGTTGAATCGAGGACAAACTTTGCATTGTATTTCACAATTCGATATTTTCGTCAGTTTACTAGTTTAGACCAATCAAACTCTCAGTTTCTTAAAAAATAACGTCTGCAGATATCAGTGTATCAAGCTTAAAAATGGAAACAGAATCAGAAATAAAATCAGAAACACTTGTTGACATAACGCGAACGATCTTGATGGGCTTGTTACAAAGAAGGGTAATAAGCTTTTGTTTTGAAGTGAAAATTCAGAACATTAATAATTAACTGTAGATTGTTGTTGGATATTGTGCAGGAAATTAGACCATATACCATTATTCCGAACCCCCCACCCACACTTTTCCCACAGGCCCCCCAAAACCCAACTTCAAATTGATATCTGACACAATCTGGGCGCCTTTGAAGACCACGTCAGGCATTGTACAAATGCTCAGATATCGCTCCCATGGCATCTAACTTATCTAAATATGATTTTTTTTTTCCTGGGGCAGGGCCCACAGATACCAAACCAACGGGTGAGGGACACACTCTCCCATGCCAAGACCCCTGGCTCAGGCCTATGACCTTCGGGAGATGCTGTAGGCATCTCGACCTTGGACCCCCCACGTCTTACTTAGCACCCCCTCCCCAAATCGAAATTCTTGCACCACCAGTGATATACATTATATACCTGTTTTGTTATTTTGTGTTCTGTTTTAATTTCGATAAAATAAATAATTTGGACTTGTAACTTTTCTGTTATGTTTATCACCGCCATAATACAGGGACTCCATTTACTGTCCTGTTCCTCGATCACTCACTGGAACTCTCGCCTCCTTTCGAAGTATTATCTCTCCCTCGTGTTGTTACATGCAAAATAAAATGGATTTACGGCATCAACGAGTATCACTTGGGGAATAAATGGTCAAAGTAAATAACCCTATATAATTTTGATTATTATTTTATTTTGTGCATTTAATATGAGATAAATTTGACTGAAATGAAAAAGTGAAAAAAAAAAAAACGTTCACATGTTGCGACACTCCCCTAATTTCGTGCAGTAAAAGCCCACACTCACTGGCCACAGTTGTTCTTGTGTAGGCCCCACCGGCTATTCTCACAGTTGGGATGCAACTTATACAAAGGTAATGGTCACAGGGGAGGTATTTTGGGTGAGACGTATACGTGGGAGCGACTTACGCACGGACATAATTATACGGAAATAATCGTGTTTGGATTTGCCTGTTTTTCTTACATCTGCTGCCATTTTCAAATTGAGGTTATGAGAGGGTTGTTGTAAATTTAGAAGTTTAACGACAAAGTAAGCAAAAACCGCATGGCCATGTTTTTTGGTGCCTGTCCGTTCAGTTTTTTCTGTTCGTGGCAAAAACCGAAACCAAACCGAAAAACCTCCATGCTCTATCGGCAAATCTCTGTCAAGTCAGATATAGAATACCATCCATCCATCCTTTCCCATTTCTTGCCTTCGCATTTTATAGAAAACCATTGAAAATATTTCTCTTAGATTTGGTGTATAGCTTTTTGGTGATAATCTCATGACTGGGATTGCGAACCAGCTGTATTCAAATATTTCTTCAAGAGTTATTGCCCTTGATGGACTTAGAATTTATTGTCATCACAATACCATTTCTTGTCATATTTGACTGTTAAAGATTATTTTTGTAAATTTAATGCATAGCTTTTTGTTGAAGGGGATTGGTTGAAGGGGGTTGCTAACCAGCTGTGTCCATGTATTTCTTCGACAGTTATTGAAACTCTTGGACTTCAGTGGTGGGGGATTGGTCATCTCATTGCATTGCACTTATGTTTCTCCTCTGGTATACATAAAATTCACCTAAACCTTGTGAATTGTCAGTGCCAACAAGTTGCATTTGCAGCCTGTAAATGCTTTTAATCCTCTTACAACTCCAATTAACTTTGAAATGACATTTGTCTAATTGATATTCACAGCATTTAAACTTGGGCCCATCCTAAGCTTAAAAAATTTGATTTCATTCAATTTAATTCCAGTCATGATAATTTGGTAAATTTTCAATTCAAGATACAGACAACATGTAGCATGTTTTTAGCTCAACTTTGGCGAAGCCAAATTTGAGCTTATGCCATGGCCCGTCATCCGTCTGTCCATCAACAATTGGATATGGCTCGGGCTAGAGGCCGTATTTATGAACCGATCTTTACGAAACTTCTTGGGTACCTTTGTTATGACCGAGGGACTAGAACGAGTGTTTTTGGGTGCGGTCCGAAATTCAAGATGGCTCCCAGCCGCCATTTTGTACCGACGATGCAGAAATCTGTTTTTTGTACAGAACTTCCATATGAAAGCTCTGATTTGAATAATTTTTTGTATGAATGTTTAGTACCATGGGATACATCATATATAACACGGGTTTTTTTCTCGTGCGTAAATTATGCAAATTAGACTAACTTTTATGTTTTTTGGTGTTACTTTCAGCACTGTAAGTGCAAATGCCAATACGGCTCGGGCTAGAGGCCGTATTTATGAACCGATCTTTACGAAACTCCTTGGGTACCTTTGTTATCACCGTGGGACGAGAACGAGTGTTTTTGGGTCCGGTCCGAAATTCAAGATGGCCGATGGCAGCCATTTTGTACAAAATTTGGTGCAGTCAGATTTTTGCACAGAACTTCCATATGAAAGCGCTGATTTGAATAATTTTTTGTGTGAATGTTTAGTACCATGGGATACACCACATATAATACGGGTTTTTTTCTTGTGCAGAAATTATGTAAATAAGATGAACTTTGATTTTTTCAGTGCTACTTACAACAGTAAGTACACATGTCAATACGGCTCGGGCTCGAGTCTGTATTTATGAACCGATCTTCACGAAATGTCTTCGGTACCTTTGTTATCACCTTGGGACGAGAACGAGTGTTTCTGGGTGCGGTCCAAAATTCAAGATGGCTGCCAGTGGCCATTTTGTACCCAAATTGGGTCTAATCAGTTTTTTGTACACAACTTCTATACAGCTCAGGCTAGAGGCCGTATTTATGAACCGATCTTTACGAAACTTCTTGGATACCTTTGTTATCACTGTGGGATGAGAACGAGTGTTTTTTGGGTGTGGTCCGAAATTCAAGATGGCCACCAGCAGCCATTTTGTACCAAAATTAGTGCAATCAGTCTTTTGTACAGAACTTCTGTATGAAGTTGTGATTTGAATAAATTTTTGTATGAATGTTTAGTAACATGGAATATATCACGTATAGTACAGGTTTTTTTCTCGTCGCAGAAATTATGCAAATTAGATGAACTTTGATTTATTCAGTGCTACTTACACACTGTAAGGGCACATGTCAATACATCTCAGGCTAGAGGCTGTATTTATGAACCGATCTTCACAAAACTTCTTGGGTACCTTTGTTATTATCTTGGGATGAGAACGAGTGTTTCTGGGTGCGATCCAAAATTCAAGATGGCTACCAGTGGCCATTTTGTACCGAAATTAGGTCCAATCAGTTTTTTGTCACAACTTCTACACAGCTCATATTTGTGAACTGATCTTCACGAAACTTCTTGGGTACCTTTGTTTTCACTTTGGGACAGGAATGAGTGTGTTTTGGGGTGCCTTTGTTATCACTGTGCTGTGAGAAATATTTTGGGGTTCAGTCAGACCCACTCTGGGACTCAAAGATTTCTTTTCTAGTTTAGCATCTGACTGTCACCCACCTTTACAATACTTTACCTATACATTTGTTACAGGCAACGGTCAGTATTTATGTACAGACCGTTACAATACTTTATATGTACCTTTGTTATCAGGTCATTACCTAGATGTTTGTCATTGCTGTGTCACATACTATACATGTACATGTCTTTGTCTTGACAAGTTGAGCTACAGTGTCATTGACACTTTCATTTTTAATGGCACTCATCTAAACCATCAAGCCTTCACAGGATTTCAGAATTGTGACAGACTTATCCCATCTTTTACAAAATTGGTAGTTACTTCCTATGGCATGTGTGTTTCCATAAATTCTGATCTCAGTTGCCTTTTATGCTTCTTTAGGTTTGCAATTATTGATTTTCTGATGGCTTATGAAATTGGGAAATATTGGGTTGGAACTGGGGGAAATCAGGCCCAAATGCCACCAGTAAAGGTCCCATGTTCGGCTAAAGAATCCCAAGTCATGAACTGGTCAAATTTAATTGACCTCCTTCTTGCCAGCAATGCTGTAGAATCTCTTTTGTCAACAAGAAAATACGAGAATACTGAATAAGAGATGCTATTTTTGTTTGTAGTTTTAAGCTCGCCTTGACAAAGTCAAGCTAAGCTAATCTCATCGCTTGTCGTCCGTCCGTCCGTCCGTCCGTCCATCTGTCCGTCCGTCCGTCAATACCATGTTTGGATCTTCTCCAAAACCACTGGGCCAATTCTAGTGAAAGTTTGTGTGAGTGATGGTCCCAAAGGGGCATTGCAGTTTTGCTCAGCTCGACATGCCCAGCCCTATTGGGAGGGGGTGGGAGAAAATGCTCCAAAATATTTTTTAAATCTTCTCATGAACCAGTGGGTAAAATGACATGATATTTGTTGTGGAGCTTCCTTTTGAGGTGTAGAATCCAGTTTGTTCAAACGAAGTTCGTGAAGCAACATTTGGCTTTGTAATGGGAGGGGTAAGATTTTTGGCTTCGCCCAAAATTTCTATTTTCTGAACGGATGGTCCAATTTGAACCAAATTTGATATGTACTTGGCTTGTGCAAAAAAATCCCCATGGAAACCCCAGGAGCTAAAAATAGAAATATTTTTAAACACCCATATTTCCCAAACCACACGGAACAGAGCTGTTATTTGGTATGAAGCATCCTTAGGACCAGTATAATTGAATGGTAAAAGAAAATTGCCATTGGTTATGTTAGGGTGTTCTGTAGAGGGCATAGAAAAAATGCTGTGTCCGTGCATTTGCAAAAATTAAAAAAAATCTTTTCTCCAGAACCAGTGGTCAGAATCTTTTGATATTTGGTGTACAGCATTCATAGGGGGGTCAGATACAAGTTTATTAAAATAAAGCCCTTGGGTTCATATTTGGGCTCATTTTAACTTAGGGCAATATGGGGAATATTCTTTAAAAATCTTTTTCTTCGAAACCATCAGTTAGAATCTTCTAATGTTTGGTATACATCATTGTTATGAGGGTCAGATTCAAGATTGTTCAATCCAAGTCCCTAGGTTAATATTTGGGCTTCCCATGGAAGCCCAAATTTTAACTTAGTTCAATATGGTGGATAGTTCTTAAAAATCTTCTTCAGATCCACCAGTCAGAATGCTTTCATATTTGGAAAACAACATCTCTAGGGGGCTCAGATTCAAATTTGTTCAAATCGGGTCCCTAGGTTTATATTTGGGCTTGCTATGGTAGCCCAAATTTTAACTTGGTGCAATATGAGGAAATTTCTTTAAAAATCTTCTTCTTCAGATACACCAGTCGTAATGCTTTTATATTTAGTATACAACATTTCTAGGGAGGTCAGATTCAGATTTGTTCAATTCGAGTGCTTGCGTTAATATTTGGGCTCCATATGGGAACCTGAAATTTAACTTAGTACAATATGAGGGAATTTCTTCAAAAATCTTCTTCAGATTCACCTGTCAGAATCCTTTCATATTTTGTTTACAACATCTCTAGGGGAGTCTGATTCAAGTTTGTTCAAATCGGGTTTATAGGTTAATATTTGGGCTCGCTATGGTAGCCCAAATTTGAACTTAATGCAATTCGAAGAAATTTCTTTACAATTTCTCTTCTTCAGATCCAACGGTCAGAATGCTTTCATATTCGGTACACAACATCTCTAGGGAAGTCAGATTTAACTGTGTTCAAATCAAGAGCCTGGGTTAATATTTGGGCTCTCTATGGGAGCCGGAATTGGCCATTTTGCTGAAGAATTAAAACTTTTGTATTCAGTACCCTCCAGAGGTACTAAGATTAATCCACATAGGTTGTATCAAGGGGCTTCATAGGGGAGCTCTACATTTTACTTATGATCAACTGAAGAAAAGGCATGATTCCTAGATTATTTTTGTCACTCCTGAGGGACTCAAGGATTGACAGTGTATCCTATGGAGATGGCTTGCTTAATGTAGACTCATTCTTGGACTCTGTTTAAATTGTGTTCTGTACAAGATGAGCGCTTCAGGCCCGTGGGGCCTCTTGTCTATTTAGCATCTGACTGTCACCCACCTTTACAATTTCCCCCTGTAGCATTTGTTACAGGCTACGGCCAGTATTTATGTACAGACCGTTCAATACTTTATATGTACATTTGTTATCAGGTCATTACCTAGATGTTTGTAATTGCTGTGTCACATACTATACATGTACATGTCTTGACAAGTTGAGCTACAGTGTCATTGACACTTTCATTTCACTTTTTGTCTCAAAAGATAGCTCATTATCCTTCATTGGAACGTTTTCGGAGGGATTATAAGCTGTGGGGTTTTTTTTAGATAAAAGGAAGCATCTTAGTTATTATTCAGAAAGTATTACTTTTTCAAATGTTGTCCTATGTTTGTGTTTGGTAAAAGGTTAAGACAGGCTAATGTTTGAAAAATATATTTTTATTTTATTAGGAACTATATGTCTAGTCAGGAAGTTGTTGATTATGTGCGGGAAAGATTGAAAGATCCAAAGAAGAGAGAAAATCCAGCTTTAATTTGTGAAGAGGTAGTTATATAGAGATAACTGCATGAGCAAAAATCTGCTAAGTCATAACTTCTTGCATGCTACTGGCAGATATTCCTGCCCAGGCCAGGATTTCTGTTACCATTAAAAGGAGTATAGTTTGCGCACAATTAATCCAAATTTCCCCCTGTAAATTGAATTGATTTTTTCACCAATGACTTCTTGAGTTAAATTTTGATGAATTTTTCATCACTTCCAGTCATGGCTGCTGCACAGCAGCCATGACTGGATGCGATGAAAACTATCTTAAAAATATTCAGCGAGTTAAGAGTTGTGCACATAAATCTGTAAAGCCCTTAATTGGCCTCTATAGAAAAAACGTTGCTGCCACAAAAAGGGCTTCATATTGTGTGAATGTTATTAGCGTAACTTGACAAAGTCAAGATAAGCTATTGCCATCACGGAAGTCTGTCAGTCTGAATCTGTTCACATTTTCTTTAGCACAGGCTGCACCCTGTAGTTCTTTAACCGATCATCACAAAATTTCATATACAGGTTCAAGGTCATGTCTAGATGAGAACATCCCCTTTTGGTCGTGATAGGTCAACCGTGATGGCTGCACAGGCCTGAAACCCGAAAACCTTTAGCACAGTCTGCAGATCGCATTTACGAAGGGATTTCATTGTAACTTGGTAGGATGACTCTGTATAATGTTTAGATGAGAACATCCTATTTTGGATGGGTTCAGTCAACTGTGATGGCTGCAGGGGCATGTTACCTAGATTTCTTTAGCACAGTCCACAGCTTGCATTTATGAAGGGGTTTCATTGTAAATTTGTAGGATGATTCAGTATAATGTCCAGATGAGAATGTCTTGTTTTGTCCATGATCAGCCAACCGTGATGGATGCACAGGCACATGACCTGTATGTGTTTCGCACAGTCTACAGTCAAGCCTGAATATAAACAACCTGCCATTTGCAAAATGGGGTTCCCAGAGGGTGAATTTGCTGATGCTATCCCATACAGTAGGCCAATTTATCTTCTAGGTACATGTTTCTGTTTTGGCTTGAGACCTTGATTCAAACTGAAGTTCACAGAGGGTAAATGTTGAGATGCTACCCTGCTGTACAGGGTAGCATCACCAAATTCACCCTCTGGGACCTCATTTTGCAGATGACAAGCTGCTTATTTTCAGGCTTGTCTACAGTTCATATTTATGAAGCAATTTCATTGTAACTTGAAAGGATAACTCGGTATGATATCTTGATGAGTGTGTCCTGTTTTGGTCACGATCGGTCAGCCGTTACTGTCGCTTGGTCACATGACCTATAGATTCCTTTTGCACTGTGCAGGTTGTTCTTATGAAGGGATTTCATCGTAACTTGATAGGATAACTTGGTATGATATCTAGATGAGACTCGCCTATTTTGGTCATGATTGGTCACCTGTGACTGCCAAACCATCATGTGATCTAGTTTTGTTTAGCAAACTCGACGAGTTATATTTATGAAAGGATTTCATTGTAACTTGGTTGGATGACTCGTTTCGGAATGATTTTACTATAACTTGGTAACTTGGGTTAACATACAATAACTGAGGTCCACATTAACCCAGGCCTCAGTTCTTTAGAACAGTCTACACCTCAGATTATTCTTATTGAAAACATAGCATCATGCCTGAAAATAAGCAGTCTGACATTCGACGAATAAGGTCCCCAGAGGGTGAATTTTATGATGCTATCCCATACAGTGGGCCAATTTATCCTCTGGGTACCTCTTTCTTTTTAGCTCACCTGACTTTCAGTCAGGAGAGCTATAGTGATCACTCACCGTCCGTCATCCGTGAACATGGTGTTTGAGTCTTCTCCTCCCAAACCGCTGAACCAATTTAATTGATATTTGAGATAATAGTTTGTTGTGACATCACAATTTGATTTTGTTCAAATCAAGTTGCCTCGCCCCTTTGTAGGGCCACGCCCAAAAAGTATGCCTAAATCTTAAAAAATCTTCTTCTCATGAACCAGCAGTAGCAAAGACTTGATATTAGGTGTACAGCTTCCTTTTGAGGTGTACACTTAGATTTGTTCAAGAAAAGTTTGTGGGGCTATATTTGTCGTCGTTTTGGGAGGGGCAAGAATTTTTGCGTCTCCCAAAATTTCTATTTTCGAAACCGAGAGGCAGCTTTGAACCAAATTTGATATGAGGGCTTATTGGGTCATAAGTACTTAATGAATGCCCAATTTTTTTTCCCGTCGCCCCATGGGAACACCAGGAGCTAAAAATAGAAAAAAATTAAAACGCCCAGACATGTATCTCCAAAACTACACGGCACTGAGAATTCTTATTTGATGTGAACCTTCCTTAGGACCAACAGAATGGAATGGTAAAAAAAAATTGCTATCGGTTTTATCATGGGGTACTTTTTGGGGACTTTGAAAAAGTGCTGAGTCAGCATTTTTTAACACTGTGGGTAATAGGAAAAACATTTAAGACTAAACTTTTCTCCCAAACCACTTCTCCAAAAGCTTTCAAATTTCACATATAACATCTTTGGAAGATTGTTTCACATGTTTATTGAAATCAATTCCCTGGGTCTACATTTGGGCTCTCTATGGGAGCCCAAATGTTTAAATTAGTGCAGTATGAGGAATATTCTTTAAAAATCTTCTTCTTCAGATCTACCAATAAGAATCTTTTGATATTTGGTATGCAGCATCCTTAGGGGGTGAGATTCAAGTTTGTTCAAGCCAAGTCCCTGGGTTCATATTTAGGCTGAAAATTTGGGGTCCTGGTCCGGACTCAGAAATTTTTTACCAAAATCCGGAAATGAGTTTTTTGTTTTTATATCATTTTGGTCAATTTTAAGAAGAAGAAAAAAAAAATTAGTCTGAAAATATTTTGTTTGGGACTTCGAAAATAATAAAAAAAAAATTTGTTTTTTATGCGTTTATCTCAATTTTGGGACGTGTATTGTGTGGGCACAATCGCTTCATCTAGTTGCTATATGCTTTTCTTAGGAGGGGGCGTATGCAGCTTATTCAAGTCAAGTCCCTGGTTTGATATTTAGACTACCATGTCAGGTGCGCGCCCTTAGGCCCCCTGGGGCCTCCTGTTAGTTTTGAGACCCTGATTCAGATTGAGGTTCACAGAGGGTAAATTTATTGATGTTACCCTGCTGTGCAGGGTAGCATCACTAAATTCACCTCTGGGGACCACATTTTGCAGATGACAGCTTATTTTCTGACTTGCATAGCATGTAGGGTACAGAAATTTACATATTCTCAATTATCACAATTCTTTTCTTATTTCATAATCCTTTCATAAACATTAAACGTTATCCTTTTCATCAAACACTCCACACAGTCAAGTTAAGCTACAGTGTCATTGATCCTTTCATTTATTGTTTCTATCTTTTTCAGCTATTTGACCATTGTTTGGCACCAAATACAACAGGAGATGGAACTGGTTGTGATAACATGACCTGTATCATTTTGACATTTCATAAGCACCTTGAGAGCAATTTATTTGATACTCTGAAACGGAAATCTAATGATACAGACGTGAGTCAGGAAGCTGAGGACAATCCAGAAAAGAAGTCTAGATTGGCTGACAGTTGAAGTTTAAAATAATAAGACAATTGGGTTTTTGAAAAAGAAATCTCAAACAGTCCTCGTTTTTTTACATGACTTTCAGATTAGTATTTGAATGGGGGTCTTCTGGCAAATTTCTTGAAGATCACATAGATATAACTCTTTACCAAGTCAAAAATGGATCTTTTATTCTGCCAGAATGACAGCAGCTGTAAAAACAAGCTGAAAACGGTCCAATCCAACATAAAGTGCAACCCTTTTACTCACACATGCCAACCAATAATATCGGAATTTTATTATATGCTAAACGATAGATTTTCAAAAGAAAATGTGGAAAGATAGAAATCGTATCCCCCACTGTGAAGATATAGAAATTTTCACTTTCACAATATCAATAAAATGGCAGCTTTCAAAGCATCACTTCAAGGTGAATACAAATCAAATTATCACTGGAAATGATCAATTTGTTCTAAAAATGTATAGTGAAAAGAAAATGTGTTTTTGAGTGGACACCGATCATTTCCAGTATGCATGAAACCCTCCAGTTACAAGTATCGATCAAATCACTTCGTGTCGATGCGCATCAGCTGTTTATTTTCATGCATCAATTCAAGGTTGAAACGAGTGGAATTATCTATAGGAATGATCCGATTCTTACAATAAAAAGAAAATTTAGTGTTTTAACTGTTTTTGAGTGGATACCGAAAATTATCTCTTTCGTGACAAAGACAAATGGCTATTTGGTCACTTGTGAGATAATTTTCAGTATCCACTCAACTCTAGATATCCTCTATATATTGATGACCTGTCTTTTCTACTGATATTAACTAGTCGAGTGCTGCATTATTTTAAAAAGGTGATTTGTATCGTTTATTTTCAATTCAAAGATACCATATTACAAACAAGAGAGCCTTAGTTCAGCAAGATGTTCTTCATAAATAATTGTTTTATTCAGCAAGATGTTCTTCATATATAATTGTTTTATTACCATTTATTGGAGAATGCCTATTGACACTCTCCAATAAATGGTAAAAAAACAATTTTATACAAACATTTTTTATGCCTCCGGCCTCTGAGTAGGGGGCATTATGTTATCACCATGTCCGTTGTCATCCATCCGTTAACTTTTCTCATTCTGTCAATCAACTAAAGTTCTACCAACCGGATCTTTACCAAACTTCATTTGTAGGTAGGTATGATGAGTGGAAGAAGCCTATTTATTTTACCCACGATGTGCCATAGGTCAAGGTCACAGTGACCTCCAATGTTAAATACATTTGAAATTGGTTTCCGCTCTATAACTAAAGTTCTATCAACTGGATCTTTACCAAACTTCATTTGTGGGTTAGGTATGATGAGTGGAAGAAGCCTATTTATTTTGCCCATCATGTGCCAGAGGTCAAGGTCACAGTGACCTCCAGTGTTAAATACACTTGAAATTAGTTTCTGCTCTATAAGTAAAGTTCTTCAAGACTGATATTGTTTTTTAGTCGAGTTTTGACAAAGTCAAACTTGACTAATAGTTTAATGAAGTGGTGGGTGGGCGTAAACAATTGGTTTCCGGGCAATAACTTAATTCTGTTTGTCACACTTTCACCAAATTTACACCACCGGTTACGCCATAGGAAAGAAAGACACCTATTGATTTTGGGGTCTGAAACCTCAAGGTCAAGGTCACTGTTACTATAAATAGAATTTTTTCCAACAAATTGGTTTCCGGGCAATAACTTTAGTTCTATTTGTCGTACCTTCACCAAATTTACACCAGAGGTTACTCCATAGGAAAAGAAGACACCTATTGATTTTGGGGTCTGATGCCCCGAGGTCAAGGTCACTTAATATAAATAGAATTATTTTCAACAAATTGGTTTCCGGGCAATAACTTTAGTTCTATTTGTCGCACCTTCACCAAATTTACACCAGAGGTTACTCCATAGGAAAGGAAGACATCTATTGACTTTGGGGTCTGATGCCCCGAGGTCAAGTTCTCTGTTACTATAAATAGAATTTTCTTCCAACAAATTGGTTTCTGGGCAATGACTTTAGTTCTATTTGTCGCACCTTCACTCAATTTACACCTGAGGTTACTCCATAGGAAAGGAAGACACCTATTTATTTGGGGTCTGATGCCCCAAGGTCAAGGTCACTGTTACTATAAATAGAATTTTTTTCAACAAATTGTTTTCCGGGCAATACTTTCAGTTCTATTTGTCGCACCATCACCAAATTTACACCAGAGGTTACTCCATAGGAAAGGAAGATGTCTATTGACTTTGGGGTCTGATGCCCCAAAGTCAAGGCCACTGTTAATATAAATAGAATTTTTTTCAACAAATTGGTTTCTGTGGGCAATAACTTTAGTTCTATTTGTCGCACATTCACCAACTTTACACCAGAGGTTTCTCCATAGGACAGGAAGACACCTATTGATTTTGGGGTCTGATGCCCCAAAGTCAAGGCCACTGTTACTATAAATAGAATCTTTTCGACAAATTGATTTCCGGGCAATAACTTTAGTTCTATTTGTCACACCTTCACTGGATTTACACCAAAGGTTACTCCAGAGGAAAGGAGACACCTATTGATTTTGGGGTCTGTTGCCCCACGACCAAGGTCACTGTAACTATAGATTTTTTTCGACACATTGATTTTGAGTGTTCTGGTATAGAGTGAGAATAGGGCAAATGTAGGAACTGCCTGAAGTAAAAGTTTTTTAAGAGTGGGGGCATGAAAACTGTAGTTATCATTGTTGGCAAAAGTTGCTATTGAGACAAATAACTTGCTTTTCTGACATTTCACGAAATTAATGTCAAAACTCAACTTGTGGATCTGTGATCCTCTTGCCGGATTTTTTTGTTGTAATTCTATCCATGATATTGCAGGAGGGGGCATATGCCATGCTTTGCATTGCTCTTGTTTCTGTTCTGCCATGATATGACCAGGGGCATATAGTGCTACCCTGGTCTGTCCATCATTCCAAAATAACAGTTTACCAGACTTTTTAGTCGAGTTGTGACGAAGTCAAACTCGACTTATAGTTTGGTGAATGTCGGGCGGGCGGGCGTAAACAATTGGTTTCCGGATGATAACTTGATAATGGTTCAACTCACATTCATGAAACTTCATAGGTAGATTGGCCTTGGTGAGGGGAAGAACCCTATTGATTTTGGACTCGCTACGTCAAAGGTCAAGGTCAACGTGACCTTGAACATAGTAAATCGCAACAATTCCTTTCCGGATGATAACTTGATAGTAGTTCAACCTACATTCATGAAACTTCATAGGTGGGTTGGTCTTGGTGCGATGAAGAACTCTATTGATCTTGGACTCACCAGATCAAAGGTCAAGGTCACAGTGACCTTTAACATAGTATATCGCAACAATTGGTTTCCGGATGATAACTTGATAGTGGTTCAACCTAGAGTCATGAAACTTCATAGGTGTGTTGGCCTTGGTGCGAGGAAGAACCCTATTGATCTTGGACTCACCAGGTCAAAGGTCAAGGTCACAGTGACCTTGAACATAGTATATCGCAACAATTGGTTTCCGGATGATAACTTGATAGTGGTTCAACCTAGAGTCATGAAACTTTACAGGCGTGTTGGCCTTGGTGCGAGGAAGAACCCTATTGATGTTGGACTCACCAGGTCAAAGGTCAAGGTCACAGTGACCTTGAACATAGTATATCGCAACAATTGGTTTCCGGATGAGAACTTGATAGTGGTTCAACCTAGAGTCATGAAACTTCATAGGTGTGTTGGCCTTGGTGCGAGGAACTGTTGTCACAACTCGACATTGGATCGGTGATCCTGAGCGGCATTTTTTTTTTTGACCATACATAGAAATAATTGGCTGATTTCTGGAATGTGGCTTTGTCGAGGGTATCTACAGGCGTGTAAAGCCAAAGCTTAATTATGCTATCTTGCAGGTTGCATCTGGGTCGTACTGACATCTGTTTTTTACTACTGAGTAAACAATAAGCTATTGTGTACAGTGTAAATCCATTATAGTGGCTTTCAGCACATAGTTTCTTGATATTGGTTTCCAGTACTCAGCCTGTTAATATCAGTGATGAGATTTTCATTTGATGTCTCATTACCAATTGTATAAGGATGAGAATTCCCTGCAGATCTGCGATTTTCTGCATTTTTGTGACCAAAAAGTTCATTTTTGAGATTGGTTCAAATCTGTTGAGATAATTCCAGGCAGTGGAGGGTGTTTGATGTATGTTCAATAAACAGCGAGATCAAATTCACTACCAAGGTGATTGTAACTTTGATGCTATCAATCGTGAGGCATTGGCAGTTTCCAAAAATATTGTCTAGAAAAAATTCTAATAACAGATATAATGCAATGAGGATACCCATCTCTGATTAACCAGAGACAGAATTCTAAGAAAAGGTGACCAATGGAAATGGAGAATTTCCAAAGTTAGCCAAATCAATACATATTGTGCTTTCTGGTTGGTCAAGAAATCCAACATCTCAGAATTGACCAATCTATGGTATGATTTCATGGGAAATGCCTAAAATATCACCTCGCACGAGTTATAGCAAAGAATTTGACGTTTCAGTTCATTCTGGAGTTGATAAAATTATCATTGTCTGCTTTAAAGATTATCGACACAAAAAACGATCAGGGGGTGCGTGAGAAAGACAAGAATGAAAAAGAAAAGTTCAGCTGAGAATGGACAGAAAAGACTGTTTCAGTCACGATGGTGGAAGTCCAGGAAAAAACTCTGCAAACATTAATCTGATGGCTGTACAGTGTCAATAATTGTACATAGCCTCATAAATGTAAATAGCTGTACAGTGGTTGTTTTTTTTCACTGTTACTCAATAAAATGCCAAGACTTTGGACACTGGTAATGATTTAGGCTTCTGTTTGATTAATGCACATAAAGGATCAACCTGCTGGAAAAACATGGAATGTTATATCCTGTGAGTATTTTTAGCTCAACTTGACAATGTCAAGTATGAACTATTGGGATGGGTTGTGATCCAACATCCATCCATATGTCCATCCATCTGTATGTTTCCCTGTCCATCCACAAATCCTTTAGCACACCCTACAGGCAGCTGCTCTTGCTCCGTTCCAAATTTCATACGTGGCTTTGGGGCAATGTCTAGATGGGAGCCATTGAATTTTTCCAAATTTCATTGAAAAACATGGCCGCAAGTGGCATCTTAGATTTGGCATATAAATTGTCAACAATTCTATTGGCACACTCTACAGGCCACATCTCAATCTTTTTATACCCCTGTCTACCTGGTGGGGGGTATTTAGTATTCCTCGTGTCTGTCAGTCCATCCATCCCGAAGTTGTATCCTACACTGCATTCACACCTTTCAAAACAGCCATCTGAAATTTTGCACAATGTGAAATTACATTCAGCCCACAGGGCTTATATTTCGACGAGAATCCAACAATCGATTCGCGCAATAAAACTGGCGAGAATCCATGTAGATTCTCGCTGCACCCCTGCTGGGATTCACGTGAATAGAATTGAGTCAATTTAACCCTTTATCTAACACAGCGGAAACAAATTAACCAACAGAAGGCTAACATGACCTGAAGTATCCTGACACTTCGTCAATAAAATTGCACAAATATGGCTGTCATTGGAACCGGCTCATTGAGCCGGTTCCAACGACAGCGATATTTGTAAGATTTTATTGGTAATATTGTTCATTTAAATATTTTATCATTTATTTATTATTTATTGTTTAAAAATTATCTAGTTTTAAAAATTAAAAAGGTGTGTTGGGTAAAAGGTTAACATGTGTTATCAGTATACAACAGTGGTTGAACCATGGTGGCATCATGGGATCCTGGGACACTCATAGTAGGTATGGATTCTCGCAACCATTTTCACGAGAATCCAAATGGATTCTCACAAATTTAGACGAAATATAAGCCCTGGCCCATTACCATGGTAGAAGGTCAGATGACTTTGTTTTTGTCACAGTTATTGCCTTTTATCAACTTAGAAAATTTCAAGTGTTTTTCAGTTGAGGGTACCTCCATGGTGTAATCAACTCCTCCCACATCTGCTAATGTAGAGAGTTGAAACTTTAGGACATGGTTGCACATGCCTTGAAGATATGCAACATTTATGAAGTGTAGAAAAAATGTATTGCCCTTTATCAGCTTTTTTTTTTATCATGAACTATTAGGGTACCTTCATGGTGTAATCAATTCCTTCCACAGTTGGTGATGTAGAAATATAAGCCACATGGTTACACACACAATGAAGATGTGCCAACATCTATAAAGATAAAAAATTTGCAGTGTTTTTTAATTGAGGGTACCTTCATGGTGTAATCAACTCCGACAGTTTCTAATGTAGAGAGTTGAAACTTTAGGAAAAGGTTACACATGCCTTGGAGATGTGCAACATATATAAAGTTTGTGGAAAAATATTTTTTCACGAAATTATCAAATCAAATCAGGTCGCTCTTTCATTTGGTAAACAGGCAGGAGTACCTTTTTGTGTCACCCTACGGTGACACCGGTAATAGTTTTTTATAATGCCCCAACAGGCTATAATCTGTCGCAAGGCCGTTGTTTGTCATCCTTCATCTCTCACCCAGTAATAAATGTTTCATTTCTGCAATGTTATCCATGGTATTGCAGGCGAGGGCATGTGCCACCCTTGGCATTACTATAGTTTTATAGCGTAATCTTTACATTTCTGACGTTGGTCACATTTACAGCAACAGAACAGGAGCCCAACATATATTTTCAAAGGGAAACTTGTAAGTTACAATCTAAATACTTAGGCAACTTAAGCAGTTGCCTAGCTAGGCAGCCAGTACTTTCCTAGAAAGAACAGCAAAACCACAGGGCATAAGTTGGTAAGAGTTGTAGAGTTACCATCATACAGAGGGGGATTGAACTGTTTTTCAGTTTTATTGAGATCCTTTATGGCATGACAGAACATCTTTTGGGAAGGAGAAATTGACAAACTAACTTCAAGGTTTGACAAGTATCAAGGGGGCACAAAGGGCATAGTTCCGTTAGCGCCCCACAATTTTTTGTTTAAATCAAAAAATCTTCTCCAGAGCTACCTATCAAAATCTTTTGATGGTTGGTATACATCCTCAGAGGAGTCAGATTCGGGTTTTTTCGAAACAAGACCCAGGTTCATACTTGGACTCCCTGAGGGAACAAGAATTTTAACTTGGTGCAATAAATGTATTTAAATCTCTTTGTATTTGGTATACTTCATCTTTAGTGGGTCAGCTTGAAGTTTGTTCTAAACAGGTCCCTGGAGTCATATTTGGTCTCCTTGTGGCAGTCTGAATTTTAACTTTGTGTAATATGAGGAATATTCTTAAAAAATCTTCTTCCAATTCATCAGTTAGAATCTTTTGATATTGGATATGCAGCACTCTAAATGAGGTGATATTCAAGTTTGTTCAAATCAAGTCCCTTGGGTCATATTTGGCCTCCCTATTGGAACTCACAACTTTAACTTAGTGCAGCTTGAGGAATGTTTTTTAAAAATCTTCTTCAGATCTACCAGTCAGAATCTTTTGATATTTGATATGCAATATCCTTAGGAGGTTCAGATTCAATTTTAATCAAATCAAGTCCTTGGCGTCACATTTGAGCTCCTTGTGGGAGTCAAAATTTTAACTTGGTGCATTATGAGGAATATTTTTCAAAAATCACCTTCAGATCTACCAGTAAGAATCTTGTGGTACAGTGGAACCCTGTTAATTGAATAGCCACTTGCCAATGCAAGTTATTCAATTAACAGGAGCATTCAATTAACAGGGATAGTGTCACTTTCCTGTATTCTTGAGATAAACTTGGCCTTTATTCTACTCTATCTTGTTTGACAGAGCTCCATGTGCTCTGTCAAGCAAGATATAATAGATTAAATGCCTGTATTGGATGCACTGAGGCTAAATAGGTCTATAAACAAAGGAAAACTGAGAGAGTCATGGTAATTTCCTCGACAGGTTACAAGATTATTTATTCAATTAACAGGAGTTTATTCTAAAACCTGTATTCAATTAACAGCTCAAATTTGTACTGGATGTATGGTAAATGGTTTTGTGTTGGGAAATTATATTCAGTTAACAAGGTTATTCAGTTAAGAGATATCCATTTATGTGGGCTCTACTGTATCTGGTTTGCTGTATCCTAAGTGGGATCAGATTCCAGTTTGTTCAAATCAAGTCCCTGGGTTCATATTTAGGCTCTCTGTGGCAACCTAACTTTTAACCCTTTACCCATCGCAGACGATATCAAAATTTATTATTTTAAATATCATTTTTAAAAAAATTTTCAAAAAATTCAACGAAACCATATCATGTGACCCCTCGTTGGAACGAGCTCTCGACGAGCTCGTTCCAACGAGGGATCACATGATATGGTTTTGTTGAAATTTTTTGAAAAATAATATTTTTTCAACTGCTGAATTTGCATATTACGCGGGCGGATGCGGGCGATTCGTTGGGTAAAGGGTTAACTTGGTGCAGTATGGACAAGTTCCTTTAAAAATCTCCTTCAGATCCATCTGTCTGAATCTTTTGATATGCAGCAACCTTAAGAGGTTCAATTTTCAGTTTGTGCAAATCAAGTCCCTTGGTTCATATTTGGGCTCCCTGTGGGGATCCAAGCTTTTAACTTAGTGCAATATGAGGATCAGTCTTTGAAAAATCTTTTTCACATTCACAGGGGAGGGGGGGGGGGGGGGGGGGGAGAGTGAATGGGATCAAGTGGGTGTTTTAAAAAAACAATTCACCCAACAGACCCTCCCTCCACCCACTCCTCTAGCTAAATTAAATTAAAATGTAGATGCAAAATGTGACCTTAAATCCTTCCTTTAGCAATTATATCAGGTGAGCAATTAAGGCCCCTGGCTTCTTGTTTTTCCTATTTTTCAAAAAGTTTGTGCAAAACTATATCAAGTGACCCTCTCATTGGTATGAACTAAACAAGCTCGTTGCATTGAAGTGTCACATGATGTGGTTTTGTTTAAAGTTTTTTAGCTCACCTGAGCGAAGCTCAAGGGGAGCTTTACTAATCACTTTCTGTCCGGCGTCGTCCGTCCGGCGTTAACTTTACATTATCGACTTCTCCTCCTAAACCACTAGCCCAATTTTATTCAAATGTTGGCTAAATGTTTATTACCTAATGCCAATTCAGATTTGTTCAAATGAAGTTGCCCCTCCTCCTGGGTGGTGCCACGCCCCCAAGGGGCACCAAAATCTTTGTAAATCTTCTTCTCATGAACCAGCAGTAGCAGAGACTTGATATATGGTGTGCAGCTTCCTTTTGAGGTGTAGACTCAGATTTGTTCAAGAGAAGTTTGTGGGGCTATACTTGGCGTCGTTATGGGAGGGGCAAAATTTTTTGCCCCGCCCAAAATTTCTATTTTCCAAACCGAGAGGCTGATTTGAACCAAATTTTATGTGAGGGCTTATTGGGTCATGAGTATTTGATTTATGCAAAAAAAAAATTTCCTGCAGCCCCGTGGGAACCGCAGGAGCTAAAAATAGAAAAAATTTAAAACGCCCATATCTCCAAAACTGCACGGCATTGAGAATTTTTATTTGGTGTGCAGCTTCCTTAGGACCAACAGAAAGGACTGGTAAAAAAAAATTGCCATCGGTTTTATCATAGGGTACAGTTTCGGGACTTTGAAAAAGTGCTGAGTCAGCACTTTTTAACACTGCAGGCAATGGGAAAAACATTAAAAAATCTTCTTCTCCAGATCCAGCAGGCAGAATCTTTTGATATTTGGTATGCAACATTGTAGGGTGGATCTGATTCAAGTTTGTTCAAATCGGCCCCCTGGGTTCATATTTGGGCTCAGTATAGGAGCCCGATTTCGAACTTAGTGCATTTCTGGCAAATTTCTTAAAAAATCTTCTTCTCCAGATCCAGCAGGCAGAATCTTTTGATATTTGGTATGCAACATTGTGGTGTGGATCTGATTCAAGTTTGTTCAAATCGGCCCCCTGGGTTTATATTTGGGCTCAGTATAGGAGCCCAAATTTGAACTTACTGCATTTCAGGCAAATTTCTTTGAAAATCTTCTTCTCCAGATCCAGCAGGCAGAATCTTTTGATATTTGGCATGCAACATTGTAGGGTGGATCTGATTCAAGTTTGTTCAAATCGGCTCCCTAGATTCATATTTGGGCTCACTGTAGGAGCTCGAATTCGAACTTAGTGCATTTCAGGCAAATTTCTTCAAAAATCTTCTTCTCCAGATCCAGCAGGCAGAATCTATTGATATTTGGTATGCAACGTTGTGGGGTAGATCTGATTCAAGTTTGTTCAAATCGGCCCCCTGGATTTATATTTGGGCTCACTATAGAAGCCTGAATTCGAACTTAGTGCATTTCAGGCAAATTTCTTCAAAAATCTTCTTCTCCAGATCCAGCAGGCAGAATCTTTTGATATTTGGTATGCAACATTGTAGGGTGGATCTGATTCAAGTTTCTTCAAATCGCCCCCCTGGGTTCATATTTGGGCTCAGTATAGGAGCCCGATTTCGAACTTCGTGCATTTCAGGCAAATTTCTTAAAAAATCTTCTTCTCCAGATCCAGCAGGCAGAATCTTTTGATATTTGGTATGCAACATTGTGGGGTGGATCTGATTCAAGTTTGTTCAAATCAGCCCCCTGGGTTTATATTTGGGCTCAGTATAGGAGCCCAAATTTGAACTTACTGCATTTCAGGCAAATTTCTTTGAAAATCTTCTTCTCCAGATCCAGCAGGCAGAATCTTTTGATATTTGGCATGCAACATTGTAGGGTGGATCTGATTCAAGTTTGTTCAAATCGGCTCCCTACATTCATATTTGGGCTCACTATAGGAGCTCGAATTCGAACTTAGTGCATTTCAGGCAAATTTCTTCAAAAATCTTCTTCTCCAGATCCAGCAGGCAGAATCTTTTGATATTTGGTATGCAACGTTGCGGGGTAGATCTGATTCAAGTTTGTTCAAATCGGCCCCCTGGATTCATATTTAGGCTTACTATAGAAGCCCGAATTCGAACTTAGTGCATTTCGGGCAAATTTATTAAAAAATCTTCTTCTCCAGATCCAGCAGGCAGAATCTTTTGATATTTGGTATGCAACATTGTGGGGTGGATCTGATTCAAGTTTGTTCAAATCGGCTTCCTAGTTTCATATTTGGGCTCACTATAGAAGCTCGAATTCGAACTTAGTGCATTTCAGGCAAATTTCTTAAAAAATCTTCTTCTCCAGATCCAGCTTCAGAATCTTTTCATATTTGGTAAGCAACATTGTGGGGTGGATCTGATTCAAGTTTGTTCAAATCGGCCCCCTGGGTTTATATTTGGGCTCGTATAGGAGCCCAAATTTTAACTTAGTGCATTTCAGGCATATTTCTTAAAAAATCTTCTTTTCCAGATCCAGCAGGCAGAATCTTTTGATATTTGGTATGCAACATTGTGGGGTGGATCTGATTGTGATTCATGAACGTATTTATTTGTAAAGTTGATAGAATCTTAGACAAAATTTGCAGAAAAGATCTACTATAGAAGGGGTGGTGTCCAGGGTGAACCGTTTACCCAAATCTAGCAGTACTAATGCATTATTCACACAAATCTCCGTTCAAATTTTATGACCCCTCATTGGAACACACGCATTCAGCTCATTCCAACAAAGGTCATATGCCATGTTTTCGAGACAAAAGAATAAAATTTTAGTTATTCATGAAATTTTTAGGCAACTGTTGTCTGTTATTCACATTGCTTCATGAAATTTCAGTACTTTTAGAAGTTACCTCAGTAATCAAGGGTTAATTCACCTTAATTAAATGTCGCCTCTAAAAAACAACCACTTTGCATATCTTACCTTTTTACCAGCATAACTGCCAAAACTTGTCAGCATTCTTCGCAAAAATCGCTATTCAAATTTTAATTTTTGTCTCTTAAACATACATGTACTTATCGCTTGTAAATACCCCATTGGAATGAGCTTTTTGAGCTCATCCCATTGAGAGGTCGCACACCATGCTTTTTGAGTCAAAAAAGCAATTTTTTAGTTATTCCAGAATTTCATACGTAAAACACAGCTTTATGACTTCACATTAAAATGAGCTCTCTAAGCTTGTTCCAATCAACATTCACGCACTATGTCTTTCACACAAAAAATTAAATTTTCCATTTATTCTTATTCAGGAATTTTGTTTGCAAGAACACTCTTAACCCCCCCCCCCCCCCCCCCCCCCACACACACACACACACACACACAAACACAGACACACACATCTAAAAGTTCGTCAGCAAAAAAACAGTTACTTCAGTTTTTAAATGCATTATAGTAACAACTTGCCTAATCAAATTTAAATACTTTTGCATCATTCTGTATCTAGAACAAACCATTTACCATATCTTTACGCAAAATTCTCCAGCATCATTCACAAAAAAACACCATTATTTATATATTCACATTTCTGTCTCAAAAATATACCTGATCTTCCCATACCCCTATTGGAATAAGCTGTTTGAGCTTGTTCCAATGATGATAAAAATACTAATATTTTGGAAAATTTGTGAAAATTTTTGTTTTCTTGCATGCAAATATATACATGTAGCACATGGAAGATATCCACAGTTGGGAAGAGATGTCCAAGGCTATCTCTTCACATTCCTTGTTTGTGCTTCATGCTAAACCAGTTTGTCTGCAGAGATAAATTTGCTTTATTAAAAATCATTGGAGATTGGCCACACACCAATGATTTTAAATAAAACTAATTTTAGGTAACAAATGTTGAACTTCAAACAAAATCTATCACTCAACCAGTTAATGTTGATGAGGCATGACATGGTGAAGGTGACCTAAAATACTTCTTAGAGTCACTTTGTCAGGTGAGCGATTAAGGCCACTTGGGGCCTCTTGTTTTATCTACTGCTGAACTTGTAAATTTCACAGGTGGGTGCTTTGGCATCTTGTGGAGGAAACATCGGCTTCTGGGTGTGGAGATCCAGATTTATAAAATGTGTAGATTTCTGTTAAGTGCGTTTGGGTTTTAAGAACTTGATAAGATTTTCAAAGCTGTCTGAGTCACTTTTGTTGAAAACATTTGGATTTTTCAGCTTGTTGTAATGTGATCGGTATTGTCCTGCACTTGTCCTCAACTGTCAAACTGAACTGAAATATATGTACAGAATTTCTTTCAGCTTAATCATCAATAGAAAACGGCATTTTATTAAAGCAGATAATGTTATGTGTTTTCCGGTTTTATTTATTTTCATTGTCAAGTGAAAGGTATTTACAAAATAAGTTTGGTGCCAAGGCTTAATCAATTTATTAGAAGACTAAGCATCACTAAATTTACCCTTGGTGAACCTCAATCTGAATCAAGGTCTCAGGCCAAAAGAGAAAGAGGTACCCAGAGAGTAAATTGCCCCACTGTATGGGATAGCATCATCAAATTCACACTCTGTGGACATCATTCTGCAAATTACAGATTGGTCATTTCCAGGCTTAAATACCACAAGTTATTTTGGTTCCTTGCTTTTACCTGTTGCCTAAATTAATCTGTAAAATCTGTCCAGCCCTGTCAGGATTTCTGTGGGGCCTTGAATTTTAGGACTGGCCTTGAATTTGACCAATGGCTGTTGAAGCCTTGAAAGGAGTGGGGGGGGGGGGGGGGGGGGGCAGAATCTTGGAAAACTTTGAATTTTCATGAAAAAACAATGCAAACAAACTGCCTAATTAATCACGGGCTGTTTTATTATTATTTTTTTTTTTTTTTTGGGTGGGGGGGGGGGTGGGGTTACAGTGACTGCATGAGATAATATATAAAGCAGTGCATTATCATTGGTTTATTTCTGCGAAGCTATTCAATTTGTAATGTATCCTAGTATAACAGGACCCACAGATGGGTATAATAATGGGGGTGGAAGTCCTCTAAAATGGGCAACATGGGTATAAACAATTGACTAAACTTGACTTTATCTCCATGTTGTGGTCATGATTATCCATTGAGAGGAAATATGCGATCTTAAACACCATTAAATGAACCAATCCAAAAAATTGTTGGTGCATCACAGGTCTGCTGCAGGTTCTGTCAAGATTTGATAAATTCTTTGAAAGTTTAGTTTTGGAAGTGTTTCGGCATCTTCTCAAGCATTGGAAATTATAAAATAAAAGAAAAATGCACATTTCAGGACAGTGGGATCAAATTCTCTACATTCATGAACTTGTTGGTTCCAATGCCAGATTATAGATATTCAATGAAGTGTAAAATGTGCTACTTCAAGAATGAGTTGCATCATTATTTCAACTTCCTAAAATTATTATTTGCAGATGGGAGTACTCATTCAAAGAAGTTGTAATTTGAGAAGAAATGGGGAAAAAAATTCCGATTTACAGTTTTTTTTAGACAGGTTGTGGAAAGAATTTTGCATTTGGAGAAATAATTTTTGGAAAGTGGACAGTTCCTGATTTTGTGTGATAGGCCTAATATGATGGTAACATGATGATGGTGTGATCGTAACAGTATGAACGCTATAATAGTAGGCTCATTGGGTCTGCCCCCAAATTAGCCTAACCAAAAGGCCTGAACTATGACCAACACAAGTTGAAATATTGTGTTCTGAACAGAATGCAGTGATTTCCAGCTTTTCAAAACACCTAATTCCAACTTGTGTGTTGAATGTCTTGATTGGCTTGAATACATACTACAAGTTACTACCTTTTTTGCTCACCTGACTGAAAGTCAGGGGGAGCTTAAGTGATCACTTTCTGTCTGTCATCCGTCTGGTGTGAACTTTAACAACTTCTCATAAACCACTGGCCAAAATGAACGAAATTTGATATGCATGTTCCTTATATGTTAATTCAAGTTTGTCCAAATAAAGTTGCTATGCTCCATAGGGAGGGGGTGGGGAAAATGCTCCAAATTGTTTTAAAAATCTTATGAACCAGTGGGTACAATGACTATATTTGGTATGGAGCTTCCTTTTGACATATAGAATCAAGTTTTTCTAAATGAAGTTTCTAGGGCAATATTTGCCTCTGTAATGGGCGGCAAGATTTTTAGCCCCATCTGACATTTCTATTTCCTGAACTTATGAGACAGTTTGAACCAAATTTGGTTTGTGGTATTACTGAATCAAAAGTACTTGATTCATGGAAAAAAAAATTCCTGTATCCGTGTGGAAACCTCAGACACTAAAAATAGAAATATTTTCAAACACCCATATTTCCCAAACCTCATAGGACAGAGCACTTTTATTTAGTATGAAGTATCCCTAGGGCCAGTTGAATGAAATGATGCTCTAAAGAGCCTGTAATCGCTCACCTGGCATAACTACATAATAAAATGTCATTTCCCATAGGGTGTCCATGGTAACTATGAGCCACACTTGTGGCCAGGTTTGCATCATTACATCAACATTACATGAGGATCATTGGTAGGTTTCCCAGTCCTCAATCATGTGAAGTTTCGAAACATTTGACCTTGTAGTTTCAGAGAAGAGTTTTCAAAATCGACCAATCAGAATCAAAGAATGCCTCTGGCGGCCACATTTTTCATCCAACAGGAATAAAATGAGTAGCAGTTGTAGAGAACCTCTCATAGACCATGACTGCCATGTTTGGTTCACATTGGCTCAGTAGTTCCAGAGAAGATTATGAAAATGTGATTTTCCATAGGGTTTCTATAGTAACTAAAAGCTGCAAATGCAGCCATATTTGCAACCCGATCAAGATTAAATGGGGATCATTGGTAGAGGGTGTTTCAGTCATCAGTCACGTTAAGTTTCAAAACATTTGGCCTTGTAGTTTCAAAGAAGATTTCTTTGAACATCCACTCATTTATGAATTCTGTTTCAATAAAAAAATCAGTAAAAGAAGGTTAAATATTTTGAAAATTACAATTTCTTCAGACAGTACTCTCTTTCAAATAGCTTTGGACAGGTAAAGGGTTACAGGATACACAACATTTTATTCAAATAATTTGTCATATCTTAAATAATATCATAATTGACTGGACAAATCTACATGATGATATACAAAATACAAAAAACTTCCATGCTTTCAAAACACCTATCATCAATCAGTATTTCTGATAAGTAACTTGAGAGTAATACATGTATTAACATAATTACAGCGGCAAACTTGTTTGCAAGTCAAAATAAGTTGTAGGATAACCACTATAAACTATGTATCTTTCTCTTCCTTCACTGAAAAGACCAGAAGCTGACATCATTTTCTGGAAAGCACTCACTGATAGCTTTCCAGAAAATTATGTCAGATTCTGAGCTTGTCAGTGCTGGAGCAGCAGTATACTTAGTTTATTACAGTTATGCTACAACTTATTTTGACTTGTACTGCATACACAATATTTTTGTGGTTTTTCCCAGTTCTCAGTGGAGAAAACTGGAACCAACCCTCACCAGATTCTCAAAAAACAAGCATTATGCTGACAGTACCGATCTTCATGCAGACAGGAGAGGCATTGGGTTAAGCATTAGAATATAGCCTCTGGTGGCCATGTATTTCCATCCTCTCATAAACCATTCCTGTCAAGTTTTGGTTCACATCGGCTCAGTAGTTCCAGAGAAGAAGAGGAAAATGTGATTTCCCATAGGGTTTCTATGGTAACTATAAGCTGCAAATGTGGCCATGTTTGCAACTCAAGTCAACATTAAAGGAGGATCGTTGGTAGAGGGGGTCCCAGTCATCTTTTATGTGAAGTTTCAAAACATTTGGCCTTGTGGTTTCAGAGGGGAAGATTTTATCAAAATCCTCCAATCAGAATCAGAGAATGCCTCTGGTGGACATGTTTTCCAACCAAAGGGAACAAAAAAAGAGGATCGTTTGTAGAGGACCTCCAATAGACCATTCCTGTGAAGTTTGGTTCACGTCGTCTCTGTAGTTCCAGAGAAGATGAAATGTGATTTCCCGTAGGGTTTCTATAGTCACTATAAGCTGCAATTGCAGCCATGTTTGCAACCTGATCAACATTAAATCGTTGGTAGAGGGTGTCCCAGTCATCAACCATGCAAAGTTTAAAAAATTTGGCCCTGTGGTTTCTGAGAGGATTTTCAAAATCCACCAATCAGAATCAAAAAAATGCTTCTGGCAGCCATGTTTTTTCGATGCATGGTAACAAAATGAGGAGCATTTGTAGAGGACCTCCCATAGACTATCCCTGCCAGGTTTGGTTCATGTCTGCTCAGTAGTTTCAGAGAAGATGAAAATATGATTTTCCATTGGGTTTCTATAGTAACTATAAGTCGCAATTGCAGCCATGTTTGCAACCCAATCAACATTAAATGAGGATCGTTGGTAGAGAGGGTCCCGGTTAACATTTATGTGAAGTATCAAAACATTTGGCCTTGCAGTTTCAGAGAAGATTTTTGAAAATCCACCAACCAGAATTAAAGAATGCCTCAGGCGGCCATGTTTTTCATCCAACTGGAACAAAATGAGGATCGTTTTGTAGAGGACCTCCCATAGACCATTCCTGCCAAGTTTGGTTCACAGCGGTTCCAGAGAAGAAGATGAAAATGTGAAAAGTTTATGGACGACGGACACCAAGTGATAGCAAAAGCTCATATGGCCATTGAGCTAAAAACAATTGCCATCAGTTGTGTCATAGTTTCTGTATGGGGGGAATCGAAAAACTGTGAAGTCCGTGTATTTGCAAAATGTTTTAAAAATCTCCAAAACCTTTTAATGATCATAATATTTTGATGTTTGGTACACAGCATAGGGGGGTCAGATACAAGTTTGTTAATAATTGGACAGTTTATGGGAACCCAAATTTCGTGCAATATGGGGAATAAATTTGAAAATATTCAGATTCACCATCAAGAAGCATGTGATATTTGGTATACAACATTGTTACTGAGGTCAGATTCATTTGTTCATATCAAGAACCTTGGTTCATATTTGAGCTCCCTGTGGGAGCCTGACTTTTAACTTAATAATCTTTACTTCAGATCCACCAGTCAGAATCTTTTGATGTTTGGGCAGATTCAAGTTTGTTCACATCAAGTCCCGTAATATTTTGGCTCCCAATTGGAGCCAGAGTTTCAATTTGTTGAACATGAAGAATATTCTTTAAAAATCTTCTCACAAGTCCCCAATCAGAATCTTTGGATATATGGTATACACCATCCTTAGAGTCAGATCCAAGATTGTTCAATAGAGATTATTACCATTATGTGGATGCACAAAATATGTATCCGAGTCGAGCTCTGGGTTCTAAGGGCAGATCACGATGAGTCAAAGATGAGTCGTGATCTGCCCTTAGAACCCGGAGCGAGACTCGGATACATATTTTGTACATCCACATAATGGTAATAATCATTTTATCTTACAATATATTGGTGATAAGTCGAGAATGTAGACGAATATATAACAAACTATTTATTCGAACGGATGAACAAAAAGAAAAAAAAAATGGAACTCCCGTGAAAGGAATGTGCTTGTATCCGACCCCCTGATACTAACATCTGTATCAGGGGGTCGGATACACGACAGTTGCGGAGTTAATACAGACAAAATACATGTTGATTGTAAGATAAAAACAAGTCACTGGGTTAATATATCCCTATTGGAGCCTGAATTTTAACTTGGTCCAATATGAGGAATAATCTTTAAACTAAAAATCTTCTCCAGAACCACCAGTCATAATCTTTTGATATATGGTATACAGCATCCAAACAGGGGTCGGATTCAAGTTTGAGTCACTCTGTTAATATTTTGTCTTTCCACATAGGAGCCTGAATTTTAACTTTGAGCAATATAGGGAATAATCTTTAGTAAAAGTCTTCTTCAGATCTATTGATATTTGGTATTCAGCATCCTTAAAGATGTCACATTCAAGTTTGTTCATATCAATTCCTTGAGTCAATATTTGTACTTTCTATGGGAGCCTAAATTTTTACTTAGTGTAATAAGGGAATAGTATTTTAAAAATTTTCTTCTCCAGAACCACCAGTCAGAATCTTTTGGTGTATAGCATCCTGGACTGGACTGTGAAAAATTTCACGCATTCTTTTGAATGTCCAGACATTTTGAAAAAAAAGGGATCACAATTGGCTCTGACAGAACAAAACAGTCAATGCAATTCAGATCAGGTTCATGAGCATTCATTGGCCACATGTGTGAGGTATTAAATGTGTGATAACCACAATGTTATGCCATTATTATAGTATATCAAAATGTAGAAAACATTCCTCATTCAGTGCAGCACCATATATGCCAATAGCTCTGAAACCAGGTGTGAAACTGTCTTCAGTAATGGGGTGGCTGGCCATTGTTTAGCACAACGTACTTCAGATTAGAAGGTCACATGTTCCAATCCGACTCGTTAGCTTAACTTGACATAGTCAAGATAAACTATTGCCATCACGCGTGCGGAAATCTGTTCATATTTAGCTCACCTGACTGAAAGTCAGGGTGAGCTTTTCTGATCACTTTTCGTCCGTCGTGAAGGTGGTGTTTGGGCCTTTTTCTCCCAAACCACTGGCCGCATATTAATGAAATTTCATGTGAGCAGGGGCTATATAAGGGCATTTTGATTTTTTGTCAAATTAGGTTTCAGCTCATATTGAGCAGAGGGATGGGGCAAAAATGCTCCATTTCTTAAAAAATCTTCTTCTCAAGAACCAGCAGTAGCAGAAACTTGATATTTGGTATGCAGCTTCCTTTTGAGGTGTAGACTCAAGTTTGTTCAAGAAAAGTTTGTCGGGCATTATTTGCCTTCGTTATGGGAGGGGCAAAAATTTTGGCCACGCCTAAAATTTCTATTTTCAGAACCGTGAGGTCGATTTGAACCAAATTTGATATGAGGTGATAATGGGTCATAAGTAGTTGATTGATGAAAAAAAAAATGTTCTCATTGCCCCGTGGGGACCTCGGGAGCTAAAAATAGGAAAAACATTAAAACTGCCATATCTCCAAAACTACACGGCACAGGGAATTCTTATTTTGAATAAAGCTTACTTTTATCTAGTAGAATAGAGTGGTTAAAAAAAAATCCCTATCGGTTTGATCACAAGGTACTTTTTTCAGGACTTTGAAAAAGTGCTGAGTCAGCACTTTTTAACACTGTAGGCAATGGGAAAAAGATTAAAAAATCTTCTTCTCCAGATCCAGCAGGCAGAATCTTTTGATATTTGGTATGCAACATTGTAGGGTGGATCTGATTCAAGTTTGTTCAAATCGGCCCCCTGGGTTCATATTTGGGCTCAGTACAGGAGCCCGATTTCGAACTTAGTGCATTTCAGGCAAATTTCTTAAAAAATCTTCTTCTCCAGATCCAGCAGGCAGAATCGTTTGATATTTGGTATGCAACATTGTGGGGTGGATCTGATTCAAGTTTGTTCAAATCGGCTCCCTGGATTCATATTTGGGCTCCCTATAGAAGCCCGAATTCGATCTTAGTGCATTTCAGGCAAATTTCTTAAAAAATCTTCTTCTTCAGATCGAGCAGGCAGAATCTTTTGATATTTGGCATGCAACATTGTGGGGTGGATCTGATTCAAGTTTGTTCAAATCGGCCACCTGGGTTTATATTTGGGCTCAGTATAGAAGCTCGAATTCGAACTTAGTGCATTTCAGGCAAATTTCTTAAAAAATCTTCTTCTCCAGATCCAGCAGGCAGAATCTTTTGATATTGGGTATGCAACATTGTGGGGTTGATCTGATTCAAGTTTGTTCAAATCGGCCCCCTGGATTCATATTTGGACTCACTATAGAAGCCCAAATTAGAACTTGTTGCATTTCAGGCAAATTTCTTAAAAAATCTTCTCCAGATCCAGCAGGCAGAATCTTTTGTTATTTGTTATGCAACATTGTGGGGTGGATCTGATTCAAGTTTGTTCACATAGGCCCTCTGGGTTTATATTTGGGCTCAGTATAGAAGCTTGAGTTCGATCTTAGAGCATTTCAGGCAAATTTCTTAAAAAATCTTCTTCTCCAGATCCAGCAGGCAGAATGTTTTGATATTTGGTATGCAACATTGAGGGATGGATCTGATTCAAGTTTGTTCAAATCGACCCCTTGGATTCATATTTGAGCTCACTATAGAAGCTTGAATTCGAACTTAGTGCATTTCAGGCAAATTTCTTCAAAAATCTTCTTCTCCAGATCCAGCAGGCAGAATCTTTTGATATTTGGTATGCAACATTGAGGGGTGGATCTGATTCAAGTTTGTTCAAATCGGCCCCCTGGATTCATATTTGGGCTCACTATAGAAGCTCGAATTTGAACTTAGTGCATTTCAGGCAAATTCCTTAAAAAATCTTCTCCAGATCCAGCAGGCAGAATGTTTTGATATTTGGTATGCAACATTGTGGGGTGGACCTGATTCAAGTTTGTTCAAATTGGCCCCCTGGATTCATATTTGGGCTCACTATAGAAGCCCGAATTCGAACTTAGTGCATTTCAGGCAAATTTCTTAAAAAATCTTCTTCTCCAGATTCAGCAGGCAGAATATTTTGATATTTGGTATGCAACATTGTGGGGTGGATCTGATTCAAGTTTGTTCAAATCGGCTTCCTAGATTCATATTTGGGCTCACTATAGAAGCTCGATTTTGAACTTAATGCATTTCAGGCAAATTTCTTTGAAAATCTTCTTCTCAAGATCCAGCAGGCAGAATCTTTTGATATTTGGTATGCACCATGCTTAGGGGGTGAGATTCAAGTTTGTTCAAGCCAAGTCCCTAGGTCCATATTTGGACTCACTGTGGGAGCTTGAATTGTAACTTAGTTCAAAATGAGGAATTTTCTTTAAAAATCTTCTCAAGATCCAGCAGGCAGAATCTTTTGATATTTGGTATGCACCATGCTTAGGGAGTGAGATTCAACTTTGTTAAGCCAAGTCCCTAGGTCCATATTTGGACTCACTGTGGGAGCCCGAATTATAACTTGGTTCAATATGAGGAATATTCTTTAAAAATCTTCTTTTTTTTTTTAGATCCACTGGTCAGAATCTTTGGATATTTGGTATAAGCTTTTCTTAGGAGGAGCAGATGCAACTTGTTGAAATCAATTCTCTGGGTTGATATTTAGGCTACCATGTCAGGTGAGCGCCCTCAGGCCCCTTGGGGCCTCTTGTTTCCTTTAGCACGGGCTACACCCCGCAGTTCTTGTCTGATCGTCACGAAATTTCATATGCAGGTTTGGGGTCATGTCTGGATGAGAACGTCCCCTTTTGGTCGCGATCGGTCAACCGGTATGGCTGCCCGAGCCCAAAACCCGAAAACTTTTAGCACAATCTGCAGGTCATGTTTAATATGGAGGGGTTTCATTGTAACTTGGTAGGATGACTACTTATGATGTCTAGATGAGAATTTCCCCATTTGAGCATAATCTGCCAACCGTGACGACTGCCCGAGCCCAAAACCCGAAAACCTTTAGCATAGTCTACAGGTCATATTTATTGAGGAATTTCTTTGTAACTTGGTGGGTTGACTTCATCTAATTTCTAGATGAGAAAGTCCCCTTTTGGTCCTGATTGGGCAACTGTGACGGCTACAGGGGCAGAAAGACCGAAAACCTTTAGCACAGTCCACAGGTCATATTTATGAAGGGATTTCATTGTAACTTGGTAGGATGACTCCAAATAATGTCTAGATGAGAACGTCCCATTTTGATTGCGATCATTTAGCCTTGATGGGTGCCCGAGCCCAAAAACCTTTAGCATAGGCAAAAGGTCATATTTATGGAATGATTTCATTGTAACCTGTTAGGTTCACTCCATATAATGCCAAAATGATGACATCCCCTTTTGGTCGTGATTGGTCAACTGTTATGGCTACTGGTGCCCGAAAACCTTGAGCACAGTCTACATGTCATATTTATAAAGGGATTTCAGTGTAACTTCGTAGGATCACTGCAGATGATGCCCAGATGAGATTGTCCCCTTTGGTTGCGATCATTCAACCATGATGGCTGTCCGACGCCCGAAAACCTTTAGCACAGTCTAGAGGTCATATTTATGAAGGGATTTCATTGTAACTTGCTTTCATATAATGTCTAGATGAGAACGTCCCCTTTTGGACATGATTGGGCAACTGTGACGGCTACAGGGGCCCAAAGCCCGAAAACCTTTAGAACAGTCTACAGGTCATAATTATGAAGGGATTTCATTGTAGCTTGGTAGGATGACTCCAAATAATGTCTAGATGAGAAAATCCTCTTTTGGTCTCGATCATTCAGCCTTTATGGCTGCCTGAGCCCAAAGACCTTTAGCGTAGTCTATAGGTTGTATTTATGGAAGGATTTCATTGTAACTTGCTAGGTTGACTCCATATAATGCCTAGATGATGACGTCCTCTTTTGGTCGTGATTGGTCAACTGTGATGGCTACAGGTGCCTGAAGCCCGAAAATCTTGAGCACAGTCTACAGATCATATTTATGAGGGGATTTCACTGTAACTTTGTAGGATCACTCCAGATGATGCCCACATGAGAATGTCCCCTTTGGCTGCGATCATTCAACCATGATGGCTGCCCGAGGCCGAAGCCCGAACACCTTTAACACAGTCTACAGGTCATATTTGTGAAGGGATTTCATTGTAACTTGGTAGGTTTGACTTCATATAATGTCTAGATGAGAATGTCCCCTTTTGGACATGATTGGGCAACTGTGACACCCACAGGGGCCCGAAAACCTTTAGAACAGTCTACAGGTCATAATTATGAAGGGATTTCATTGTAGCTTGGTAGGATGACGCCAAATAATGCCTAGATGAGAACGTCCCCTTTTGGTCGCGATCATTCAGACTAGATGGCTGCTCGAGCCCAAAAACCTTTAGCATAGTTTATAGGTCGTATTTATGGAAGGATTTTGTTGTAACTTGTTAGGTTGACTGCATATAATGCCTAGATGATGACATCCCCTTTTGGTCGTGATTGGTCAACTGTGATTGCTACAGGTGCCTGAAACCCGAAAATCTTGAGCACAGTCTACAGGTCATATTTATGAAGGGATTTCATTGTAACTTCATAGGATCACTCAAGATGATGCCCAAATGAGAATGTCCCCTTTTGGTTGCGATCATTCAACCATGATGGCTGCCTGAGCCCAAAGCCCGAAATCCTTTAGCACAGTCTTCAGTTCATTTTTATGAAGGGATTTCATTGTAACTTGGTAGGTTGACTTCATATAATGTCTAGATGAGAACGTCCCCTTCGGACGCAATTGGGAAACTGACCGCTACAGGGGCCCGAAGCCCGAAAACCTTTAGCACAGTCTACAGGCCATATTTATGAAGGGATTTCAATGTAACTTGATAGGATGCCTTGTTTTGGAATAATTTCACTGTAACTTGGTAACTTTTGTTGATATACGTTAACTGTGAGGGCCACATACATTAACTGTGAGGTCATATTAACCCATCCCTCAGCTCTTTTAGTACAGTGTACACCTCATATTATTTTTATCAAAAACATAGCATACAAGGAACAGAAATGAACATATTCCCAATTATCACAATTCTTGTCTTATTTCATAATCCTTTCATAAACATTGAACATTATCCTTTTAATCAAACACAACACACAAGTTAAGCTACATTTTATCTATGTTGTTCCCTCTGGCAGATCCCCAAGGGCTGGAGTGGAAGCACATTGTGGTGAGGTTACAATGGTCCATCGTGAAGTTGGTGTTTCATCAATGGTCGTACAACATGTGGATGGTTTGCATGCCTTCAACCTGCGTTAACTGATTGAGTGCTAGAAGCCAGTACATGTATCAGGGCTTTACTGAAAAGTGCTGAAAGCCACTATAGTGGCTTTCCACTAATTGGGTGTCGGCTCAGCAGTGGAAGGAAACACTGAATATAAAATTGGTTTGTTACAATTTATTGGAGAGTCCACTCTCCAATAAATTGCATCAAACTAATTATTTATGAGCACTATCTTGCTAAACTAAGGCTTCTTTTCTCAGTTGTGTGATATATTTTTTTAAAAATACTCTCGTTACAAATGACCTTTGAAAAGTAATTTAGCACTCTACCTAACTGTTAAACCAGCTTGTACCAGGTTAGTGAGTTGGAGGTATATAGTTTCTTGCCTGTGATCTTGTGTCCTCTCCAGGTTCCTCAACCTGACAAAACTATCAAACACAATATGACCCTGGGTGTTTCAAGTGTTATGAAAACCTCAATACATAATAATCAGCTAGAGAAGGGAAGGGTAATGAACTAAATTTTCCTGCCATGACATCAAGTAGCTGTTACTCACATCCATATGCTTCTCGGCCAGTTACACTTGGGAAAGTAGTCTACAACCATTTATAAATTAACCCCAACAATGCCATCGTAAAAGCTCCAGCAAATTACTGTGGCCAATGTTGAGAAAAAATGTCCCAACAGTAATTTTTTATTTGCTCAACTTGACAAAGTCAAGCTGAGCTATTGCCATCACTTCTCGTCCGTCGGCGTACGTACGTACGTACGTTAGTATGTTAGTACGTTAGTACGTACGTCCACAATTTCCTTTGGCACACCTCACAGGTCGCATTTATGATCAGATTACTTTGAAACTTGGCATGCTTGTTTGGGGTGACCTCTAGATGGGAGCTATCGATTTTCTTCAATTTCCGTCAAAAAATGTTGCCGCGGCCAACGTTCTTAGAACTTAGTTTAGTCAAACCACAATATTTCCCTTTGGCACACCCTACAGGGCACATTTATGAGTTGATTGCTTTGAAACCTGGTATGCTTATTTAGGGTGACCTCTAGATGGGAGCTGTCGATTTTCCTCAATGTCCGGCAAAAAATGTTGCCACTGCCAACGTTCGTAGAACTTAGTTTAGTCAGACCTCAATATTTCCCTTTGGCACACCCTAGAGGGCACATTTATGATCAGATTGCTTTGAAACCTGGTATGCTTGTTTGGAGAGACCTCTAGATGGGTGCTATCGATTTTCTTCAATTTCTGTCAAAAAATGTTGCCACTGGCAAAAAAAATGACATTGGTACCATTGATCTTCAATTTTGCCATTTCATTTATAACTTACCAAGTTCAAGTTTGTCAAGTTGAGCTACAGTGTCATTGACACTTTCATTTATTTAAGTATTTACTTCAATTTCAAGGTAGTGATACTATATTTTTAATTATCCCTTTAAGATAAACTTTCCTCCATTTGTGCAGTTCTATCTGGCAATCATACTCTATCGTAAAACAATACGCTGCCCTGGGAGCATGGTGGCTCAGTAGGTAGAGGTGCAGGCTGAAAGCCGAGAGGTCCTCAGTTCGAATCCCACCTGTGGCAACCGCGTTGTGTCCTTGGGCAAGACACTTCATCTCCACTGCCCGCGTGGGGGCATGATGATGCCGTGTACTAAGGCGTACTGCACGTTGATGGTACGCATGTCTTCAACCAATCTAACCCTGTCTGTGCTGCAGTGCGGAGTTACGATGTTGGGGAGCTGGCAGCTGCTCGTCGTTGCTCGGTGATTCTCTCCGGGTACTCCGGCTTCCTCCACCCATAAAACTGTCACGGTCATGGTTAGCCAATGTGCATAAATATGTGACCTTAAACATCAATAATTAATTAATACGCTGCCCTACTGGAAAGCTATTGTAATGTTTCTTCCTGGCATCCAAGTGAAAATAATAAAGTTCTTTGTCATATTGCACTTCAGAATAACTTTTAATAATGGTGTATACATGTAGTTTTTGTCTCTCAAATATTCATGAACTGTTTCAGCTGCCGAGTTATATTCTTTGTGGCAGCTAGCCATACTTTCAGGCTGTATGGTTCATGCTAACTTGTAATTGCTTCTGTATATTTCAAACTACACTAACTTTTCAGGGGACGTAATCATTTTTAGTCTCGCGATTTAAGTGGGATTTATCCCCCTTTAGTGTATCAAACGTGGCATGATTTTATGAACCCCAACAAAAACCTGTCCGTAGCTGTAGGTAACGCAGCAAGGTAATGACTCAATACAATAATTTTCTTTGCAGCATAACATCCAGTAGACTTACATTAGACAAGCCTGTCCCATCTTCCTTGGTTTCCTTAAGAAAATGTATCATTGAGAAATACACAACTAGGGACCAACAAGTTTTGAAAGATTGCAGCAAATGGACCAACAGGATACATATTTATTTTATTTTTTATTGCTATTCAACAAAATTATACAAATATATGCAGTAAAGTCAGCAAAAAAATCATGTCCTACAAGAAAGGTAGATGATTGTAAAAACTCGAGCACATTTATTATATGCCAGCCTGTGAATTATCGCAAATTATCTAAAAGATACTTCTCGATATCCATCGACTTGCGGAGTATCCCTCAGTAGCTTCCTAAATGTTGTCACCCTATGCTGCATCATGTCGCCTTGAAGGAACAATAAGCTGATCTTTGTTGTTTTGAAACGTACGCATTTGGGGTCGAATTGGGCTGAATGTGGTGCAATAAAATGTCTCTTAGAATATAACAAAAAAGAAAATCCCCTCTATTTTAGTCAGTGTCGGGAATTATCCTTGCGCATGTTAAAAATAATACTTTTAGGTTTACACAATGAATTTTTTCAGTAGCTTCCGAAATGACGTTGCGCTTCTGCGCATGACGTCGCCTTGAGGGAATGATCAGCAGCTTTTTGTTATCGTCTTGAAACTGTTTGCAATCGAATTGGGCTGAATATTGCACAGTAAAATGTCACATAGTATATAATGAAAAGAAAATGATGCTTTAGTGCTGTTTTAGTGAATATTAGGAATTATCTCATTCATGTGGACCTGAAAGTATTATTTTCCACCTGTGCAAGCGCTCATGAAAAATGGAATTGGGCTGAATATTGCACAGTAAAATGTCACGTAGTATATAATGAAAAGAAAATGATGCTTTAGTGCTGTTTTAGTGAATATTAGGAATTATCTCATTCATGTGGACCTGAAAGTATTATTTTTCACCTGTGCAAGCGCTCATGAAAAATAAAACTTTCAAGTCCATGCTCATGAGATAATTTCTGATATTCACTAAAGCAGTGTAGATATCCTCCATTTATTATTTTAAACTTTATTGTTTCAAATTTTTCGACAAAATCGAATCATTTGATCCCTCAGTGGAATGAGCCCGTTCAAATGAGGATTCATCTCTGGTTTGTTGAAATTTACATCCTAGGGCTATTCGAATCAAAGCAACAATCGTTTCTGATCTATTATTTGACATTGAATCAAACCTACAATCAAATCAGCCTTACACAGTGTTTATCGAATCATGTTTGTTATTTCTGCCCACCTGCAAGGTCACCGAATGAAATTTGGAAAGAAGTAATTTAAATTTTGTGGTTAGATTAAATAGCCATGTTAAAAGTCAACGAGTGGAAATGCCATCTAAATGAAACTCCTATGGGAGGTAAGTATATCTGTCCTGTATTCAGTTCCTCAGAGTGGAGTTATTGTACTATTATGCCTCATATGTTTATTACTCCTTGTCCCCCGAAATGACTATTAAAATAGCCAGTGTCTGTCCATCCCACTTTGATTTCCTGATGATAAATTTGGTATGTATGTGTATCAACATAAAATACAGGTCAAATCGGGGTTTCCCGATGATAACTTCAAATATGGTTGGCCAAATTAAATTTGGTGTTTAGGTGTATCAATATAAAATACAGGTCAAGTTTGAATAGGGGTGCAGTCCGACAATTTTATTAAAATAGCCGGTGTCTGTCCATCCCACTTTGATTTCCTGATGATAAATTTGGTATGTATGTATATCAACATAAAAGACAGGTCAAATCGAGGTTTCCTGATGATAACTTCAAATATGGTTGGCCAAATCAAATTAAATTTAGTGTTTAGGTGTATCAATATAAAATACAGGTCAAGTTCGAATCAGGGTTCAGTCCGACAATTTTTGTAAGAATTATGTCCCTTTTTTTGACATCAAAAATTCATTTTTAGCTCAACTTTGACGTAAGTCAAATTTGAGCTTGTGCCATGGCCAGTCATCCGTCAACAATTCAATGCGGCTCGGGCTAGAGGTCATATTTATGAACCGATCTTTACGAAACTTCTTTGGTACCTTTGTTATGACCGTGGGACGAGAACGAGTGCTTTGGGGTCCGATCCGAAATTCAAGTTAGCCGCTGGCAGCCATTTTGTACAAAATTAGGTGCAATCGGATTTTTGCGCAGAACTGCCATATGAAAGCACTGATTTGAATAGTTTTTTGTATGAATGTTTAGTACCATGGGATAATCACATATAATTACGGGTTTTTGTCTCGTGCGTAAATTATGCAAATTAAATTAACTTTGATGTATTTAGTGTTACTTTGAGCACTGTAACTGCAAATGCCAATACAGCTCGGGCTAGAGGCCGTATTTATGAACCGATCTTTACGAAACTTCTTGGGTACCTTTGGTATCACCGTGGGACGAGAACGAGTGTTTTGGGGTCCGGCCCGAAATTCAAGATGGCCGATGGCAGCCATTTTGTATAAAATTAGGTGCAATCATATTTTTGCGCAGAACTTCCATATGAAAGCGCTGATTTGAATAATTTTGTGTGTGAATGTTTAGTACCATGGGATACATCACATATAATACAGGTTTTTTTTCTCGTGCAGAAATTAAACAAATTAGATGAACTTTGATTTTTTCAGTGCCACTTACCAGGGCTGCACGGTATATCGATAAACCGATATATACCGGTATTCAAACCAATATCTATTGAATACTGGTGTATTTACAAAAATATCGGTTCATTGTCATTATCTATTTATCCCACAATTTAATTTTCAAGATGTCTTGAGTTTTTTAACTGTAGCCCCGAATGAATAATATTATCCCTTTACGCAAGGAATCGTCTGCATGTGCTCACGTAATGTACAATTTCAGCAGTTGAAAAAATAATGTTAAAAATTTCAACAAAACTATATCATGTGACCCCTCATTGGAACGAGCTCGTTCCAATGAGGGGGTCACATGATATTGTTTTGTAGAATTTTTTTTGTTGTTTGGAAAATCTGATTAACTTTTATTTTAAAATAATAAATTTTGATATTGTCTACCTTTGGTAAAAGTTTTTCGAACCGCGTCATCAAGGCATGCTAATTCGTTACGACTGTGACGCCTCAAGCCTTGATTGTGGAACTTATGTTAATTTTTCTGAATAGTTTTCGATATACCGGTATACCGCGGTATTTTTTGGAATACCGATACCGGTATTCAGTTTTGAATATCGTGCAGCCCTACTTTACAGTAAGCACACATGTCAATACGGCTCGGACTAGAGTCTGTATTTACGAACCGATCTTCATGAAACGTCTTGGGTACCTTTGTTATCACCTTGGGACGAGAACGAGTGTTTCTGGGTGCGGTCCAAAATTCAAGATGGCTGCCAGTGGCCATTTTGTACCGAAATTAGGTCTAATCAATTTTTTGTTCACAACTTCTATACGGCTCAGGCTGGAGGCTGTATTTATGAACCGATCTTTACAAAACTTCTTGGGTACCTTTGTTATCACCGTGGCATGAGAACGAGTGTTTCTGGGTGCAGTCCGAAATTCAAGATGGCTGCCAGCGGCCATTTTGTACCAAAATTAGGTACAATCAGTTTTTTGTACACAACTTCTGTATGAAAGTTCTGATTTGAATAAATTTTTGTATGAATGTTTAGTAACATGGAATACATCACATATAATACGGGTTTTTCTCTCGTGCAGAAATTATGCAAATTAGATGAACTTTGATTTGTTCAGTGCTACTTATACACAGTAAGTGCACATGTCAATACGGCTTGGGCTGGAGTCTGTATTTATGAACGAATTTTCACGAAACGTCTTGGGGTACCTTTGTTATCACCTAGTGACAAGAACGAGTGTTTTTGGGTGCCTTTGTTATCACTGTGCTATGAGAAAAAAATCTTTTTGGGTTCAGTCAGACCCACTCTGGGACTCAAAGATTTCTTTTCTAGTTTAGCATCTAACTGTCATCCCACTTTTACAATAGTTTACCTATATATTTGTTACAAGCTACGGTCAGCATTTATGTACAGACCGTTACAATACTTTACATGTACCTTTGTTATCAGGGCATTACCTAGATGTTTGTCATTGCTGTGTCACATACTATACATGTACATGTCTTAAACAAGTTGAGCTACAGTGTCATTGACACTTTCATTTGTTTACGCTCTGAAATTAAAATTCCTCTGGGCCTATGAAAACCAAAACTTGACATATGGGTAAGATGATAGGAAGAGCCCTATTGTGTGAAAGGTCAAAGTCACAGGGATATTTACCTAACAAATTTTCCTGGTTTCTACTCTTGCCTGAAGTTCCTATGTGCTGATCAAAACCAAAACTTAACATGTGGGATGGATATGATGAGAGGAAGAACCTTATTTTAAGATCATTGTGCCAACAGTCAAGGTTACAGTGACCTTTAACTTGCAAATTTTACTAGTTTTCATTCTCCACTTAAAATTTGGCCAATTGGAACCAAACATGAGGTGGGTTTGGGTTTTGGGCATGATGAAAGAATCAGATTTATATTGGGAGGGGGGGGGGGGTTGTGCCAAAGGTCAAGATCACAGGCACCTTTAACATACAATTTTTTTCTAGTTTCCTCCTCTCTCCAAAGTACTACTGGGCTGATGTATCAGGGCATTTTGGGAGGTGGATTACTTACTCATCAGTATCAGATCTGTCCACCTCTCACCGTGGCAAAGGCCGGGGAGGTGGGAGGGCATGGCCCCCTCCCCACACGAGTGAGAGTGAGGGATCGAGAGACACAAATACATGCATGTGCACCTGGACTCAGCTAGAACCAAACATGGAGAAAATCAGCTATACTGAACTATAAATATATATATATATATATTTATTTATTATACGCTAAGCGATAAATTATTGAAGAAATTGCAGAAAGATAGAAATCGTATCCCCAACTGTGATGATATAGAAATTTTCACTTTCACGGTATCAATCAAAATGGCGGCTTTCAAAGAATCACTTCAAGGTGAATACGAGTCAAATTATCACTGGAAATGATTCATTTATTTATTTATTGGTGTTTAAGGTCACACATTTCTGCACAACGGCTAATCATGACAGTTTTACAGGTGGAGGAAGCCGGAGCACCCGGAGAGAACCACTGAGCAATGGCGAGCAACTGTCAGCTCCCCAACATACTAACTCCACACAAGCAGTGTTAGCATTGGTTGAAGACAGGTGCACCATCGACGTGCAGTACGCCTTAGTACACAACGTCACCATGCCCCCATGTGGGCAATGGGGGTGAAGTGTCGTGCCCAAGGACACACCGCGGTTGCCGCAGGTGGGATTCGAACCGAGGACCTCTCGGCCTGCACCTCTACCAACTGAGACACCGCGCCCCCACTGGAAATGATCAATTTGTTCTAAAAGTGTATAATGAAAAGTAAATCTAGTGTTTTTGAGTGGATACTGATCATTTCCATCAATAATTCAACACGTATTCACCTTGAATTGATGCATGGAACCCACTTGTCCAAACATGGCCTGAAAGTCCGTAATATAAGTTTTTGGTTTTGTACGTCTTTTGAAAGGACGCACCAAACCAAAAACTTATTTCATGGACTTTCAGGCCATGTTTGGACTAGAAACCCGCCAGCTGAATCAGATTGCAAGATGCTATCTGTTCCGAGTATCTATCAAATCACTTTCGCGTTTCAATGATTAAATGCGCTGTTTACTTTCATGCATCAATTCAAGGTTGAAACGAGTGGAATTATCAGTTTCTTATAAAAAGCATATAATAAAAAGAAAATCGAGTGTTTTTGAGTGGATTCCGAAAATTATCTCACTTGTGATCAACACAAATGGTTATCTTTGCTCGCACAAGTGCTCTCGAAAAATAAACATTTGTCTCGGTCACTCATGAGATACTTTTTGGTATCCACTCAAAGACACTATATATCTCTATATATTAGCATGTACGGTATACATGCATCATAATGTTTTACAGCTGACACATTAAGTTATTTGCCCTATCAATTACCACCAGGGAACTACAATGAACACATCGGTATGGGAATTATACATATATATGTTTAATTATATAGTATGGGCAGAGTCGAACTCTGCAATACATAGAGTCAGTATCATGGAAGTAGAGACTAGAGAATGACGACTCCCATCCTTCATCCCTGCAGATGACCAATGTTTGGTATGTTATAGCTGGGATGAAGGTATAATTGAATTTAATAAGAACCACATATTTTAATTTTGGACAAAGAGATGAAAACGAGGGAGGCCATGCCCCGGGGCATACCGCCAAACAAGGACAAGAAGAAATAAACCATGATATGGTGAAAGCCTTTCCCATAAAAATCTTCACTCAAAATTTCAGTGAGATCAAATAAGCTGAACAAACAAAAAATGGGCCATTTTCCAAGGCAAACAGCAAAATTATCGTCTTTGTTTTTACAGCAAAAAATTAATTTACCACAAACCCTTCCCCTTACAAAGACATAATACCACAAGTGGGATGGTGATTTGCAGGAATTTTCTTTGTTTTACTGCAGGGGCATGACTCATTTGAAAGCCTTTCCCACAAACAATTTTCATTCCAAATTTCATTGAAATCTGAGAAGTAATGTTCAAGTTATAATGCAAACCGACATCGGAGTGCAAACGTACAGACAGACACATGGATAGATCTCAATACAAGAGATTCCCCGTGGGAATCCCAGGAAGTGAAGCAGTGCCTGTTCACTATGGTTAGCTGGCTCTGGTTTACCGGTGAAATAGGACCCAGTCACCAGTGCTTAGGAGGTGCAAACCCTCTCTAAAATGGGCAACATGGCTTATTAACGCTCACCCCTGGTCTTGAGTTGATACTCATGTTGTGGTCATGATTAGCTATTGTGCAAAAATATGTGACCTTAAACACCAATAAATAAATAATTTAATAAATAATACAAGAGATTGTAACCGAGGTGCTGACATACCAGTGTGCAGGATAAGGCTGTGTCAGATGACAGACAGTATCTCAGCTAATGGACCGACCCAGTAACAAATCTCAAGGGGGAAAATTTTTTTGTGTAAAATCCTTGAAGTGTTCACAAACCCGTTTTAAAACTAAAAACACCAAAGTTACTCCACAGAGTCATGTAATTTTAAGAAGAGCATGCTAAGCATGGCATTTGCAACCCCAACCTCCCTCTTCTCGGAAAAAGCTAAGATGGACACATTTTCAACACTAGGCATACACACATGAGGGGTGTATTGTCTTTGTTTTACAGCAGAGAGATCCAGCCCACTAAAAATTATGGGATCCACGTACACCTGTTACTAATAGTTTGTCATCAGATCATTGACATGGGAGATGTGAAATTGTCTTTGTTTTACAGCAAAATTTACCTCCCCAGTAGTAACTGTAAAGGCCAGGAACACCTGTTACTGAAGTCAACTGACGACTAGACCATTCACATGAGAGTTAGAGAACAAAGACATAATGCCATGTGTGGAGGTGATTTGCATGTATTTTCTTTGTTTTACTGCAGGAGTATGACTCATTTGAAAGCCTTTCCCATAAACAATCTTCGTTCCAAATTTCATTGAGATATGATAACCCAAACCTGAGATACGAGGCGAAGAGACAAAAAATAGGCTATTTTTGTATATTCAAAGGGCGATAACTCACAGAAACAAGGGGCCTTGATTGTTCACCTGACAAAGTGGTTCAAGGAAGTATTTGGGGTCACATTCAGTTAGACATGGTTCATGAACACTACAAAGGAATGAAGTGATGAAAGGCAAATTTTATGGAAAAACACTGAGGAATGGATTTGACCAACTTGAACCTAAACTGCTCCCTGCCCCCCCCCCCCCCCCCCCCCCTAGAGAGCCCAAATATTAAGCCAGGGACACAAATTGAACAAACTTGAATCTGATCCCCCTTGAGATGTTATATACCAAATATGAAGGAAATCTGACTGGTGGATCTCCAGAAGAATGTTTTTTTAAAGAAATGTCTTCACATTACATTAAAATTTGGGCCCCCGTAGGTGGTGGGAATAACCCGTCATCTGACACTTGACCACTTGATGCAGACCAGATGTGGAATGCAGACTTGAGATTTAATGTTGATAGTATTATCCTTTCACCTCTATTAATCCTTTACCCAACATAACTGCCAAAACCGGCCAGAGCTATTCTCAAAAATCGCCAATTAATTTTCATTATTTTTTTCAATTTTTGTCTCAAAAACATAGGTTATGACCCCTCATTGGAACGAGCTCGTCGAGCTCGTTCCAATGAGGGGTCATAACCTATGTTTTTGAGACAAAAAATGAAAAAAATAAGTTATTCAAGAATTTTTTTGCAAGTGTCGTCTGCTTTTCATGTTAGGTAAAGGGTTAAATGAATTCAGTGATGTTTGTTTATTTTATTTGAAATGATAGAAGCAATGCTAACAACAGTTACTGAGTATGAAAATAATTTGTCAGGCATAATCTGGATTGGATTACCTCACCAGGTGATGACCGGTTTCAATTCTCCCCTGAGTTTGATGGCATCAGTAGCAACTTGGATTAGTGTTGTGACAATGAGGTATTGAAGTCCTGGTATTACAAACCAGAAGGTCTGTAGTCACTGTTCCTTTACAAGATTCACTTATACCTAAGTGAAGAATGAACAGCTAACATAGAATTTAGATTTGACTGGTGGATCTCCCTGTGGGTAACCAAATATAAACCCAGAGACTCGATTTGAACAAACATGAATCTGCCTAGAGATGCTGTATACCAAGTATGAAAGGATTCTGACTGCTGGATCTGAAGAATTTTTTTTTTTAAACTTCCTCATATTGCACCAAGTTAAAATTCGGGCTCCAATAGGGAGCCAAAATATAAACCCAGCGACTCGATTTGAACAAATATGAATCTGCCCCTTCCCCCAAGAGATGTTGTATACCAAATATGAAAGGATTCTGACTGGTGGGTCTGAAGAAGATGATTTTTAAACAAAATTCCTCATATTGCACTAAGTTAAAATTCGGGCCCTCACAGCAAGCCTAAATATTAACTGAGAGACTTGATTTTAACAAACTTGAATCTGACCCTCATAACAATGATGTTTATCCAATACTAAAATGGGGCGCGATGGCGTCGCAGTAACCGGTTCTCGTCAGATCACCAAAGTTAAGCAACGTCGAGCGCGGTTAGTAGTTGGATGGGTGACCATTTCATCGACTGATTCGCGTTCCTGCGTTGTGTCCTTGGGCAAGGCACTTAACCCTGATTGCTTACATGGGGGCACGATGACGCTGTGTACTAAGGCGTATTGCACGTCGATGGTGCGCATGTCTTCAACCAATCTAACCCTGCCTGTGACGCGGTGCAGAGTTACGATGTTGGAGAGCTGACAGCTGCTCGTCGTTGCTCGGTGGTTCTCTCCGGGTACTCCGGCTTCCTCCACCCGTAAAACTGTCACCGACATGATATGACCCTGGCTGTTAATGTGTCGTTAAACCCTAATAAAAAAAAATAAAAAATACAAAAACATTCTGACCAGCGGTTCTGAAGACTTTGAGGGGCAGTTTTTTAGGATTATCGACTTTAATCCCAAACAAATTGTTGTTAATTCATATTTCGAGTCTAGCTGTATGAATTTGCATAATTTCATGTTCTTACTGTTGCCAGCGTCACATCAGGACGTCGCAATTCAGATATGGGGTGAAATGAAAAGTTCACGCATGCAGTCAATACCGTGTATGTCCACCGTTTGCCTCTTGGGTGGCAAGACATCGACGGCACATGGACCTGATAAGTTTCTGGGTGTCACCCTGTGGTATTGCGTTCCACTCCTGCCTTAGAACATTACGTAAATCGCCTAACGTCTGAAGATCATGAAGTCGTACCCAGCGGTACAGTTGATTCTAAAGATGCTCGATCGGCGACAAATCTGGCGAAAGTGGGGGCCAGGGAAGACGTTCGATGCTCTGCTCCTCAAGAAAGTCACGACAGATATGTGACATCAGGCATTGTCTTGCTAGAATAACTGCAATCCGACTTTAGCGTTGAACAACGGAATAACAACAGCTTTAAGAATTTCGTCCCTATATTGCTGTCCATTCAGATTACCATCGATGAAGATCAACTGCGTTCGATGGTGCAAGGAAATTCCTGCCCAAACCATTACACTACCCCCTCCGAAATGGTTGCATTCCCGCAAGCAAGTATAAGAAAATCGTTCTACTCGTCGATGAAACACTCTTGCCCTACCATCAGTTGCTGGAGACAAAATCATGATTCATCACTAAAAAGAACAGTGCTCCAATGCTGCTAAGTCCAGCAAACACGCTGACATACCCATTCCATTCTGATGGTACGATGACGGGTCAGGATTGGTCTGTGGTATGGACACCTACTGCCGTATTCAGCGAGTCTGTTACAGACAGTTTGTGCACTGATTCTATTGTTAGTTCTGCCAGAAGTAATTGCTGCTGTCCTCGTTGCCGGAAGGAAGCGATCCCGCAAGTGAGACGTCCTGATGTGTCGGTCTTGTGCAGGGATCGTAACTCTTGGTTGGCCTGAACGCGCTCGGTCAGCAGTAGATCCAGTGGTTCTGTACCTTGCAATGAGACGGCAAATTGTGGCCACAGTAACTCCAGACTCAGCAGCGAGCTCATCTGGAGGTATCCCAGCCTCATACATACCAATGGCATGCAACCTCTGATTTTCGGTTAACCTTGGCATTTTTTAAAATGTCCGAAGACAAAAACTCGGATGTTTTCTCAATAACTCAGGCTCTCTAGCACAGCATAACACAAAGAAACTTGCCGGTCACCCATTCAATTTGACATCCTTGGGTAGCACGTGCTATTTTGAAATCCGTAGCAAAACTGTATACGGTTGGGTGGAGAACAACATGTCATTAAACTCTTTGCACGACTTCTTGTCCACAAACATGCAACATTAGAACTGTTATATTTCATCCTTTATGCTATTTTTTCACATTTGTTTCTATTATACTTTCTTTTTTGACTCAGTATATTTGCAAATATGCTGACTCAGCATTTTTCGATTCCCTCTACAGAGCATCCTAACACAACAGATGACATTTTTTTTTAATCAATCGATTCTACTGGTCCTAAGGATGCTTCATACCAAATAACGGTTCTCTATTCCGTGTGGTTTGGGAAATATGGGCGTTTGAAAATATTTTCCATTTTTAGCTCCTGGGAACATGGGAAATTCTTTTTAGCAGGAATGAAGTACTTATGTCTCAATAATACCACATACCGAATTTCGTTCAAATCGGACCATCGGTTCAGAAAATAGAAATTCTGTATGGGGTCAAAAATCTTGCCCCTCCCATTACAAAGGCAAATATAGCACCACGAACTTCGTTTGAACAAAATTGATACTACACCGCAGAAGGAAGCTCCATACCAAATATCAAGTCATTGTACCCAGTGGCTCATTAGAAGATTTTTCTAGAATTTTGGGAGCATTTTCCCCTACCCCTTCCCTATTGAGCTTGGCAACTTTATTTAAACAAACTTGAATGGACATATGGTAAGGACCATGCATATCAAATTTGGTTTAATTTGGGGTTTCTTCGGAGAAGTCGATAAAGTCAAGTTCACGCCGGAGGGGCAGACAATGGACAGAAAGTGATCACTTTAGCTCCCCATGACTTTCAGTCAGGTGAGCTAAAAATATTTCAACATCAAAATGGCTGATGCACCTTAAAGATCTTGTGATAGTGAACATCTATGAAATTTCATCAAAATCTAAGCAGTAATGTTCAAGTTATAACACGAACAGACATCTGATTGCAGATGGACAGAGTGACAGTCTTAGCAGAGGTACATTATGGAGGTCAGTTGCAGGTACAGGTTATATGTTATGGGGTTAACCCCACAATAATTATACCCCCACTTTCGAAGAAAATGGGGGTATACTGGATTACATGCGTCCTTCCGTCCATCCGTCTGTGCGTCCTTTTGTAAGTACGTCCGAGAATATTCATAACTTAAGTAAATTATTATTTTTTATAATATTTGTTGGTCATAGGTATGCCCACATTAGTTATTTTTTTTTTTATTATTGTTTTTTTTATTACTTGTTCACTTAGAAATTGTGTCCATCCGAGCCAAATTTTGTCTGTTCAGCCTGTATCTGGGGTATCGAATGTTCTATTGCAATGAAATTTGCCATGAACACTGCTTATGGTATAGGCTTTAAAAAAAGGATTCAATGATATTTCTCACATTCTCCTTTTTAGAGTTACCCCCCTTTTTTTACTTTGAAATTGTAGGAAATGGACATTATTTGTTTGTTCAGCCTGTATCTCAGGTATGGGTTATCAGATTTGGGTGAAATATGGCATGCAGTTTGCCTATGACAAAGCCTTCTGCCTCATTGCATAAAACTTCCAAACTCCAAACAATTTACCATACCTTTTGACTTAGAAGTTGTTGGAAATTGTTGAAAACTTTCGAAGAAAATGGAAGGAGGGGAGGTATACTGGATTGCGTCCGTCCATCTGTGCATCTGTCCGTCAGTCCGTACTGGAATATTCATAAATTATATTTGTTGGTCATAGGTATGCCCACACTAGGCGGTACACCACGTGGGGGTATGCACAGGACGAAAGTCCAGCTCTTGTTTGAATTCTATCAGTTTTAATTACCTCTAGAGAGTTAGATCTCTAAATTTGGATTTAACCCCACAGTGTTATTTTAGAAATCTCTAAATGACTGGACAAAAGAAAAACGCAATGCAGGTTTGTGCCAGTAAATAACACCACAGAGGGGCATTATACAGAACAAGAGGCCCCACGGGACCTGAAGCACTCACCTTGAACAGAACCTGAAAATAAACCAAGGCCATGAATGAATCTACTTTAAGCAATCAATCTCCATAGGATCCTTTGTAAATCCTTGAGCCCCTCATAACTGACTAAAATATACTATTAAAAAAATGTAGGGGATATTTGATAAAATTCAGATATGTGAAGAAATATACTACTCAAAGTTTGCTAAGCACCAAGTACATCCAACTACCTGTTTTATGTTTTAGTCCCATTGCTGTTAATTACAGCTTGACAACGCCTTCTCATGCTCCCAATCAGGTTCCCGGTGGTCCTTTGTGGGATGTTGTTCCATTCTTGGACCAGCATGACACCAAGCTCCTGGACACTTCTTGGCTGGACTGGATGGGCTGAAATTGCAAGCTGCAACTCATTCCAGACATGTTCGATTGGATTGAGGTCAGGGGATCTTGCTGGCCAGTCCATACGCTGAATCCCCTCCCTCTGTTGGTACTCCCCGACAGCATGGCAACATGAGGACGGGCATTATCGTCCATCAGAATGAATCTATCACCCACTGCACCTGCATACAATCTGATGTGGACATCCAGAATCTCATCAATATACCGTTGTGCAGTCAATGTACAACATTCAAGGACACAGAGCTCTGAACATCCATCCCGGCTAATGCCATCCCAGACCATGATTGACCCTCCACCATAGCGGTCATGCTCAGCAATATCGGCTGCATGGAATCGCTCTCCTGACCTTCTCCATACCCTAGAACGCCTATCTGTGTGGTCTAGGCAGTACCTCGAGTCATCTGTAAAAAGGACAAGTCGCCAATCTTCTCTGGTCCATCCAACGTGGTCCATGGCCCATTCATATCGTGCCTGGCCGCGGTTCTGGGACAGCGGAATGCGAATACAGACCACCTTCGTGCAACCTTGCCCGGATAGTCTGCGTTGAAACATTTTCCCTGGATGCATTCTGAAGGTTACTGCGAAGCTGGGTTGCTGTGGCAAAGCGGTTCTTACTGTCTGAATGATCAAAAAACCGGTCTTCAGCTGCAGATGTTGCCCTGTCTCTGCCACTACCATGCCGTCTTACTGGTGTGCCATACTGCTGAAATCTTGCCCAGGCTCTGGTGATCAGCGTATGGTGCACACCAAGCGCTTCACCAACCTGACGATGGGTAGCCTCTTGCTCCACCATCCTGCGACATTTCTGCTTCAGACAAATGTCTTCTTACATTTGCATTTGCCATATTCATTCATTAAATCACAATGGTTTGTGTTGAAATGAAGATCGAATAACCTACACGTCATGTACATGTAGACAGTACACGAAAACATCATGAAAATCAAGGGGTACATGCTTTCCATGACTGTCACGAAAAGTCTGCCTGTCAAGAGAGCTAATGTAAACACTGGGGACCATCTCAATACGTTCCTCAATCATATCCACCAAAAATATCGCAAATATGTCACAATGATGTGTCAAATATTTGGTGCTCAGCAAACTTTGAGTAGTATATATTTATATTTTCATCAAAAAGACAGTTGAGGCATTGCACTGTGACATCTGGTGAATGATTTCAGCTATAGTTGGGTGTCTGACAAGCACACATTTCACGTACTGAGCTGTACAAGACATGGACGGTTAGTCAGAAAATTTACCTTGTAAATCCTCCTTGGTTCACCAGACAAGTGCGGATCTGACGTGGCATACTCCTCACCAAATGTCCAATATCAGCTTGACTGATGTTATTCCATTCTTCCTGCAATGCAGTGCAGTGGCGAGTTCCTGGACATTGGTGGGGGCTGGTGGCGTCGCTGGTTGCTGCCAAGCATATGCCAGACATGCTCGATTGGTGAAAGGTCAGGACTAAGTGCTGGCCAAGACAGTGTGCTGATGTTCTGCTCCTGGAGGAACTCTGTAGTGACACTGGCCCTGTGTGCTCTTGCATTGTCATCTTGGAAAATGAATTGACGGTTGTGATGTCACACAAATGGCACCACATGAGCTGCTAACATGTTGTCACAGTAGTACTGCTCTGTGACACACCCTTGGATGACATGTAATACTGTTCTGCTTGTCATGGTTATGCCTTCCCACACCATAACCGATCCACCATCAAAACAAAGTTAAAAAATTTGGGCTCCTGTATAATATTGAGCCCAAATACGAACCGAGGGGCTTCATTTTAACAAACTTATATCTGACCTCCCTATGGATGCTGAACGTCAAATATCAAAAGATTCTGATCATTGGTGCAAGAGAAAAAAACTTTTAAATTTTTGCAAATATGCTAACTCAGTATTTCTTTTTTACCTTCAGTTCTATGGGTCCTAAGGATGCTTCATACCAAATAACAGTTTTCTGTTCCGTGGGGTTTCAGAAATATTGGAGTTAGAAAATATTTCTATTTTTAGCTCCTGGGGTTCCCATGGGGACTCAGGGCAATATTTTTTTTTGCATGAATCAAGTATTTATGGCCCAATAATATCAAAAACCAAAATTGGTTCAAATCGGACCATCGGTTCAGAAAATAGAAATTTGGACGGGGCCAAAAATCTTTCCCCTCTCATTACAAGGACAATTATTGCTTCACAAACTTCCTTTGAACAAACCTGACTCTACACCTCAAAAGGAAGCTCCATACCAAATATCAAGTCATTGTTTATTTATTTATTTTTTATTTTATTGGTGTTTAAGGCCACATACTTATGCACAATGGCTAATCGTGACCGTGACAGTTTTACGGGTGGAGGAGGCCGGAGTACCCAGAGAGAACCACCGAGCAATGACGAGCAGCTGTCAGCTCTCCAACATCGTAACTCTGAACTCTGCACCGCAGCACAGGCAGGTTAGATTGGTTGAAGACATGCGCACCATCGACGTGCAGTACGTCTCAGTACACAGCGTCATCGTGCCCCCATGTAGGCAATCGGGGTGAAGTGTCTTGCCCAAGGACACAACGCGGTTGCCACAGGTGGGATTCGAACCGAGGACCTCTCGGCTTGCAGCCTGCACCTCTACCAACTGAGCCACCGTGCCCCCCATCAAGTCATTGTAACTGCCGGTTCATGAGAAGAAATTCTTTTTTAAATTTTGGAGCATTTTCTCCACCCCCTCCCTATGGGGCTGGGCATGTTGAGTTGAACAAAAATGTAATGCTATCACTCACACAAACTTTCACTTGAATTGGCCAAGTGGTTTTGGAGAAGGCCAAAAGATTGTTTTGACGGACGACAAACGGAGAGAGATCAGATAAGCTCAGCTTGACTTCGACAAGATGAGGTGAAAACTATAACCCCACAATGATTTGGACAAAAAAATTGTACAATGTATCAATCGTTTGTGCATCTGCATGGATGCACAGACAGGCACAATCCAGTATACCCCATTTTGTGAAAAAAGGGCAGTATAATAATGCTTCTCATTGAAGTTTAGAGTGGATTGACAATATGCCCAGCCAGGATTGGCACATTTTGCGATAACCAGAGCTGGAGATCAGTGTCTCAACATGCAGTGATTAATTTTATACTTGATAGCAAACTTACTGGTAATAAAAACAATCATTTAACTATTACCTGTCAAATTGTCAGTTTTCATCTACAACCTACCACCCACATTATTGTACTGTTGGTTACTCTGACGATTTTATGATAAATATGTTGTAGGGACCCAGTCACCCGGTGACCTTAGACTCCTTAGTGGGTTTAGAAATTCATTGGCAACACAGTGTGTAGCTAAACATAACAAGTGCACATACTGTCGCTTCCCTTAATGTTTAAAAACCTATTTCAGGCTTTTGTGACCCCAAAGCATGTGCTCTGACCACACCATCTTCAGGAGGTCCTGCTGACAGCAGGCAACACATCTGGGCGGTGATTTCTAGTCCGGTCTTTACTGCCTTAACAGGTAGCCAGGACTAGACTAGAAATCACTGCTGAGCAATTGAACTTGGACAGGTTGCAGTCAAATGGGATTTCAGGATAGTTAACCAGTCCACTGAGGGTTAATAAAAATGAAAGGAAAATCAGTCCTCTTTCATGAAAATGAACCTTTCAACTATTATCAATATCAAGCTTCAACAGGGACTCATATAAATAGCAAATGAAGGAAAATTTGGTTTCAGTATTCAACAACTGATTCGTCTCAATTCAATATAATTTCCCAACATAAAACCATTCACCATACCTCCAGTACAAATTTGACCTGTTTATTGAATATAGGTTATAGAGTAAACTCCTGTTAATTGAATAAGAATCTTGTAACCTGTTGAGAAACTACCCGGACTCTCCCCAGTTTTCCTTTGTTTATAGATTTATTTGGTGTCAGTACAGCCAATACAGGCATTTAATATATCATATCTTGTTTGACAGAGTACATGGAGTTCTGTCAAGTAAGATATAATTGAAAAAATGCTATGTTTATCTCCTGAATACAGGAACGTGATACATTCCCTGTTAATTGAATACTCCTGTTAACTGAATAATTTTCATTGACAAAGTGGCTATTCAATTAACAGGGTTCCACTGTATTAACTTCAGCCTCTAAAAACATGTTGTACAGTCTTTCCAATTTATCACCAGCAGAAGAGTTGTGTATGGGAGGGGGAACTTGGTTCAAGAAGAGAGCAATATTTCACAACCGTCACTGTAAATTTGTGCTGTACCATGGGAACTATGACAGCACTAGTACCAGACTACTATATTGGTAGCTATGTCATTTTATTATGTTATTCTTCCACTGTAGCCCTCCCCTCTCCAACTTTGTGTTCCAAAATAACCTTTCAATGAAGGACTTGCTTTCTGACATTTTAAAAAGCATAATATAGAAGAGAAAAACTTCTGAATACCAATGAATAAAAAGTGCAGTATAGGTTGTTTGGCTGTGTGTTTGAATGGTGGTTTTTTGTTTTTGTTTTTTTTTTTTGGGGGGGGGGGGGGGGCAGTGGGGTTGAATGTTGGAATCACCCTGCCCCTAGTACTATGAAGGGGAACCCTGGTTTAAATAAATGTGTTAATAGGGTAAGGAAGGCTGTTAGTTAGCAACTGCCAGGGGTTGTAGTGTGCTCCTGGGGAATACACTTGCTCAAAAAGTGAATTTGCTTGCATTAACCCTTCACCTAATGAATCGGCTGCTTCCGCCCCCATAATTTACAAATAAATAGTTTTAAAAAATATATATTTCAAAAAATTTCATCAAAACCATATGTGACCCTCATTGGAACGAGCTCGAAAAAACAAATATTAATATCATTAATTTTGATATCGACTACTTTGGATAAAGGGTTAACAGCCTTAGTTTTGTCAATATATAGCCTTTGTTGCTGACTGTGACAAAAATGCAACTTTTCAAAACAATAAAACAGTTCTCTAGGGTATGTGGTCCCCCAATGAACATTTAATTGTGAAATAATCCCCCAAAATAACTGAATCTGGTTTGGAAGCAAAAAACACAGATTTCCTATAGGTATCACTGAACTAAATATTTTTACATAGGCGCCCTTTATAACGTTCAGACAAAAAAAATATATGACCTCATTACTTTAACTTTGGCATTCAAATTTCTTTGTCAAGTATAGCCCTTCAGACAACTTTTTCTGACCCCAAAACAGAAGGTCATGCAACAAATAAGAGAGAAAAATTGGCAGCAAGGGAAGTGCTGGCCACGTGCACTTATTTTTCAGGGAATTGTCCACAAAAACACACCAAAATGTACATTGTATTTTTTAGGTCCAAAAGTCATCAAATCACCCTCTTTTTAATGTGGAATATTCATCAATAATGCAAGATGTCAATAGAATGCTTCAAACATCTATCGAAACAATTTATTTTCCCAAGGCTGTTAATTTTTAGAGACTGCATCACTTCCAAGTGCAACATTTCAAGGCAGGTGCTAATTCAAATATTTAGTTCAGTGATACCTAATAAGCCATGTTGCCCATTTTAGAGGTTTGCACCTCCCATTGAAGACTGGGTCCTGTTTTACCAGTAAAACAGAGCCTGTTTTCCGCAGTGAACAGGCACTGCTTCACTTCCCGGGATTCCCGCGGGGAGTCATTGTCAAGAAACGCTAAAAAATTAATTTATTCTCAGGCAGTTTTTTTTTTTTTCAACCAAATGAGGGAGAGAGGGTTTTATTTTTTGAGGTATTTTTTTATTCAATCCTCACCCACAATTTCCTATGAAAATTTAATACATGTGAGTATCGAGAAAAAGTGAAAAACATCTTAAATGCCTTTAGACAGCTATGTAATGCCCCTCCACCAAACCAAGGTTGAAGCCCCAGGTGGAGGAGGTACAGTTCATACCCATCTTTGATACTACACATAGCTCTAGAAAAAAAAAAAAAAATGAATGTGTCAATAACACTGAATTTGTCCAAGAGGGGACTGAACTGAATAGAAAGATCCTGCAATGCCATGTCATTCACTCGAGTTTCTACAGAAAAGACATCACAACAAAGCTACATATGAAATCTGAAAAAAACATTTGATGAGGGATAGGGCCTGTAGGATGTGCTAATGGAATTGTTGACAATTTATTCGTCAAATCCAAGATGGCCAATGGCAGCCATCTTTTTCAATGGGATGCAGAAAAATTTGACAATTCCCATCTGGACATCATGCCAAAGTTACATATAAAATTTGAAAAAGATGAGAGGTGCGGCCTGTAGGGTCTGCTAATGGAATTGTTGCCAATTTATCTGCCAAATCCAAGATGGCCACTCTTGGCCATGTTTTTTAACGAAATACAGAAAAATTTGATAGCTCCCATCTAGACATCACACCAATACGAAATTCAAAAAAGATCAGGTGAGAGATGCGACCTGTAGGATGTGCCAATAGAATTGTTAACAATTTATAATCAAATCCAAGATGGCTGCTGGCTGCAATGCTTTTCAACAAAATTGAGAAATATTCAATAGCTCCCATCCAGACATCACACCAAAGCTATGGATGAAATTTGAAAAAGATTGGGCGAGAGATGCGGCCTGTAGGGTGTGCCATTGGAATCGTTGTCAATTATATCCAAATCCAAGATGGTCGCTGGAAGCCATGTTTTTCAACGAAATTCAAAAAAAATTTACGGCTCCCATCTAGACATTGCCCCAAAGCCACATATTTGAGACTGATCAGGTGAGAGCCTGTAGGGTGTGCTAAAGGAATTGCTGGACAATTTGTATCCGAATCCAAGATGGCTGCTGGCAGCCATGTTTTTCAACAAAATTCAGAAAAATTCAATAGCTCCCATCTTGACCTCACACCGAAGCTACATATGAAGTTTGAAAAAGATTGGGAGAGATGCGGCCTATAGGGTGTTCTAATGGAATTGTTGACAATTTATATGCCTGATCTAAGATAGCCACTGCCAGTCATGTTTTTTAATGAAATTCGGAAAAATTTGATAGCTCCCATCTAGACATTCCCCAAAGCTACATATGAAATTTTGGACTGTTCAGGTGAGAGCTGCAACCTGAAGGGTGTGCTAAATGAATTGTTGGGACAATTTATATCCAAATCCAAGATGGCCACTGTGGAGGCCATGTTTTTCAACGAAATTCGACAAAAAAATTGATAGCTCCCATCTAGACATTGCCTCAAAGCCACATATGAAATTTGGAACTGATCGGGTGAGAGCTACTGTCTGCAGGGTGTGCTAAAGGAATTGTGGACGAATGGACATACGAAATGGACAGATGGACAACGGTTCACAACCCATCCCAACAGGTCATACTTGACATTGCCAGGTTGAGCTAAAAAGGAGAGTTAACTTACTACTCAGAAAGGCAGTTATCTATTGCCTCTCCGCCAGATTGGAGCTCATGCCTTGGGTTCAGGAGGGGCAGAATAGAACTGTTATACAGATGCTAGGTGTAGTCAAGAAACCATATACTAAAATAGAAAAGTTTTCTGGAAACGTGTGGGTGGGGGGGGGGGGGGGAGGCTAGGCCGCTCTAATAAGAGGGCTACAGCCCTCTTATTAGAGCGGCCTAGCCTCCCCCCCCCCACCCACACGTTTCCAGAAAACTTTTCTATTTTAGTATATGGTTTCTAATATTCCCTTGGAGCCTCCCCTGCGTATCATTGAGATCATAGACCCATCCTGGTTATTTACCCCCTTCACTCTGATGTCAAAATACCAAAATTTCAGGAAGCTGTTTTTTCCCATAATGCATCTAGAAATTGAACCAATTCAATCTCGTTTGACAGAGCTCAATGAGCTCTGTCAAACGAGATTGAATTGGTTCAATTTCTAGTTGCATTATGGGAAATTTTTTCTGCCTGAAATTTAGATATTTTGACATCAGATGTGGGTCGAATTCACCTTCGTCCCTGAAACAAAAACTCTCAGGGGAATTCACTTTTAGATGGGCTGAACTCACTTTCCAGGGGAAAGGTTTGATGAACGAACTTGGGCCGAACTCAGAAATTCAGCCCAACTTTATAAGTCACATGGGCGAAACTTGTATTGCGACAAACTAACCTGATACCTGCTCTAATATCTGATTATTGAGCGAAACGAAGTCAAAGGTTTTCCAACAGATCTTGAATTTACTGGTCTTTACCCTTGTGTAAGGTTTCATGGAAATCCACCAAAGCATTTGGTTCTGGACAGACAAATATATTTATTTATTGGTGTTTAAGGTCACATATTTCTGCACAATGGCTAATCATGACCATGACAGTTTTACGGGTGGAGGAAGCCGGAGTACCCGGAGAGAACCACCGAGAAACGGCGAGCAACTGTCAGCTCCCCAACATCCTAACTCCACACAAGCAGGGTTAGCATTGGTTGAAGACAGGTGCACCATCGACGTGCAGTACACTTTAGTACACAACGCCACCGTGCCCCCACATAGGCAATGGGGGTGAAGTGTCTTGCCCAAGGACACAACGCGGTTGCCGCAGGTGGGATTCGAACCGAGGACCTCTCGGCTTGCAGACTGCACCTCTACCTACTCAGCCACAGTGCCCCCGGACAGACAAATAAAAGTCTGACAACCTGGTTTTAACCCTTTACCCAACGTAACTGCCAAAACCGTCCAGCGCTATTCTAAAAAATCGCCAATTAATTTTCATTATTTTTTCATTTTTTGTCTCAAAAACATATTTTATGACCCCTCGTTGGAACGAGCTCGTTCCAACGAGGGGTCATAATGTATGTTTTTGAGACAAAAAATGAAAAAATTAGTTATTCAAGAATTTTGTTTGAAAGTGTCGTCTGCTTTTCATGTTAGGTAAAGGGTTAAGACATCTCCCTATCAGGGGCATAAACAGCTGGGAAAACTGGGGTGGTTCAAAACGTTTCATGTGTAGTATACAACAACTTTAAATTCAAGGACAGTAACTCTATAATTTGTAAATTGGATCATGGCAAATATTTCTCATGCACATATGCATGTTAAGTTCATCATCTATACCAGATTTCAAATTGCTGTCTTCAGATATGTAGTTGTTCCCATATCACTGCAACTGTGAAATTCAAGGCATTAACACCTAAATTGAGCCACAGCAAATTTGTCACATTCATCTGCACTTATATACCAAGTTTCCAAGCAGAAATCATAAGAAATCTATAAGTTTTCTCCGCAAGATTTTCCAACACAATTACAACAGTACATTTCGGGAGAAAAATAATTCTGTAATGCTAAAAATGGGCCATGGCAGTCTTATATCATGCATTTCTGCCCTTAATCCTTAGGGCCTAGAGATTTTTATACAATTTTGCTATACTTTGAAAGTCTACCTCCAGCGGCTTTGCAGTTGTTTCTAGTCAAGTATTGGTTGCCTTCAGAGGCAGCCAAGACATGCCTACATGTAGAAACAACTGACAAGGTACCCAGAAAACAAATTTTGAGTTTACCCAAACAATGCATGTTGGGGCATGTGTTCCTTTGCATTAAAAAATTATCAAAGTCGGAATTTGACCCTCAAGGGTTGATGTTGATCAAAGTTTTAAAGATAGTTAGTTTCAAAGCAATATCTTAAGAAATATAATAGTTCACTCCATAAGACTGTCTCCATACTATTACAATGTAGAATACACAGGGCAATACTTGATGTTGATCATGTATACCAAGTTTCTAAGCAATAAGTGTACCTAGTTCACTCCACAAGGTTCCAGAAACTGACCGACCGACCAATCAATCAACTGGCCACTCAGTAGCACCCACCACAGTGTCTCTGGTAGACTTCATTAGCACCCACCACAGTGTCTCTGGTAGACTTCATTAAGTTATGTTTGCTGTGGTATAACAATTTTGAATAAGCCCTCTTCGAGGTCTCACAACTTTTAAAATTTCAAAATAAAAATACAAACCAGCAAAAAATATTCGTCTATGAGGGTGTATAACAAAAACACAGAATGATACATACATGCAGATACAATGCAAATTGTATCCATAAAGGAGAGGGGAGGTGATTACAGAATAAAGAAAATATAATTTGATCTAGAAAAAAATTTATTGTGACTATACCATCATCTACAGATGAAAGCAAAACTACAGCATTATCATCATAATAAAGGTAAATAGTATATATACACTTAACCCTTTGAACTCTGGTGGTATCTTCCATGTCAGTTCAATGGAAGCAACAGGAATAGACCATATTTATTATTTGGGGTAGACCCATTAATATTTTCAATGTGCAGCCTTTGGGCTGCACATTGAAAATATTAATTGGTCTACCCCAAACTATGACGTACAATGTTTCTGTGCCAGAAAAGCAGCCACTCAAGTTCAAAGAACTGTTATCATCAAATGATGAATTCAGTTAAAGTTCTTTTCTACTAATTGAACAAAATCAGTCAATTTTCAATACTCCAAAGATCAGTCTCGAGTGTTTCATGAAACATCAAGAGCTGAAAAATGACAGCTATTAATAATTACAGTCAACAAACGTACCTGGGGAATTGCAATTAGGACATGGCTACACTCAAAAATCGGCACCCAAATTTAGTTTTTATACTTTTCTTTCGTAGCTTATTTAACCACCCGATTTTAAGTTGAGCTCATTCAAACAATAGATGTGTAAACGTCCAGCAATATTCAGTCTTGAAAGTGCCTTGCCCTGAAATTAACTGACATATTTTCATTTCAATAACAAAATCTCTTAAAAGGTAGTTTTTCCCCTAAAGCTAAGTGGATACAGCACATAGGTTGAATGCAAGAGCTTTTTTATTTTTATAAATTTACATGAAAATGGTCTACAAGACCATTTTCATGTAAATTTATAGAAATTAAAATTTCAACATTTTGGTCTCCAATTAGCTGAAATCAGCTAATTAGCTGAACTCTCTCACGCCTGAATATTACAGGGTTCATGAACTAAGATGAAGAGTGAACTCAATGACCTGCATGCCCTTTTTGTCACAATTCAATGGAAGGGTTCAATCCAGAATCAAGCTACTTGTGCTTGAGGTCATATTCAGCATCAATGACCACATCAGGACTGCAATGCAGGTATGAAGTCAAACTTAGCCAATGGTACATACCTTTGCTGCCTAATTTACAGGGCTTCCAACCAAGGGATTAAGGAGTTCTATTTTATCAATTCAGAACATATGTGCCACAGCGAACAAGCACAGCACCACTTCCCAGGGTTTGCAGAGAGAACAGCATCTATGGCTAGATGACTGCTACAAGTGCAAAGTCAAATTCAGCTGACTGTTGTACTCGAGCTGCACACTTAGTTGCAGGCCAAAACTTGCCTCGATTGATTTGAATATTGTTGAAACTTAATCCCCCTGCATGTCCAAATAGTGAAATTTCAAGCTGTGCATTCAACAAACAATGCAAACAGGAATTTCACCGAGTCAATCTTTTTTAGCAGTCCTCACTGAGCTCTGTCAAACAAGATTGAATTGGTGAAATTCCCAGTTGCATTATGGGAAAAATAACTTTTTGAAATTTTGCTATTTTAGCATCAGTGTACAGAGGTTTAAGATGTCAAATATTAATCAATTTAAGGTCACTTTTGGCATCTTTGGCAACATCATGACCGCAACATGGTTATGAAGTCAAGTAATTGTTTATACTCATGCTGCCCACTTTAGATGACTTCCACCTCAGGCAATGGTTCTGTATCCTATTTTACCAGTAAAGCAGGACTTATTTACCACAGTAGACCAGCACTATTTCACTTCCTGGGGTTCAAGATGTTAAAAATGTTATAAGTGGAACATTTGAACACTGGAGATGCTGTTCTCCAAATGTGTCCAGTGTTTCTTCCAACCCCTTAAGGAAGGAATTACAACTTTTTGGGTCTGCACACACCCCATATACATTTCTGGCGACTGGGTTGGAGCAAACATGTAAATTATGTGGACAACAATGTTAAAACATGGAAGCATTTGACTACAAAGATTTTCTTCACATCTTCGCATACATCACACAAGCAAAGCTGTTAAGGAATATTTGCTTAATCCTTTAGACAACCCAATTTTATTGTTTTTATACTGGGGTTTAACGACACTTTTGACAGCCAGTGACAACTTGTGTCAAGAGTTTTACAAGTGAAGGCAGTTGAAGTACCTGGAGAGAACCGCCAAGAAAGCAGCAGTAAGCAACGGCCACGACTCTCCAACATAGTGACTCCACTCAAGCTGGGTTAGTATTGGTTGAAGACAAGTGAACCATCCATGTGCAGTATACCTTAGTACACACACTGTGCTAGTGTTCAACCAATGATCGGAATCGGCAACACAATCGGCCGATTGTGGGCAATCGGATGACAACAGCAATGGCTCCTGGAACATCGGTTCAACAAATTGTTGCCAATCATTTTTTGTGATGATCCATTAACCACATTTTATTATCTTCTGCAATTGTTCAGTTGTTAATGTAAATGATGTCAATGGTACCATTCAATAGAGTTGAAAAACCACCACAATGTGTATTCTTTATCTCTCTAGACTCCCCTTTATGGGATATACAAGTTAAACAACATGTAAAGCTTACAACTGAACGTACTTGTGGCAATCGCCAGTTCATATCGGAAAAGTGAAGGTTGCACTCCATTGACTCAGGTCAGAATAAAAATTACCAGTTGCGTGCACTTGGGGGGCAAACACGGCTCTGAGAGCCATGATTACCGCCCAAGTGTGCACGACTGGTAATTTTACTGGACCTGAGTCAATGGAGTTTAACACTGCGAAATAAGTTCAATTTAATGTAGTTTCAGTTGAACACTACACTGCTCCCACAAAACTTTACCCAATGCACATATCAAAATTTGTTGTTTTATTTGGTTTTCTCAAAAATATTAACAGAACCATATGATGTGACCCTTCATTGGAACAAGCTTTTATCAGTGAGGGTGGGGGGTGGGGGTGGAGGGGTCACGATATGGTCCTGTTGAAATTTGGAAATTATGTGAGAGGATGCTTCTGTTTTTTTGGTAAAGGGCTAATGAGAGAATGTACTGAAAAAAATTGTTCAAATTTACTGACACTTGCAATATTTCTTAATAATAAATAACAAAGAAATTCTTGTCAAAATATAAATATGACTCACAATGGAATATGTCATGCCTGAACGCATTTAAAAAATCACATTTCCCCCTCCCCCCCCAAAAAAAACATGGCTTATTACCCCCCTCATAGGAATGAGCTCCATGAGTTTGCTCCAATGAGAGATCACAAGGTATTTTTTTGAAACCAAAATATTGAAAATTGATAAGAATCTGAAAGTAATTTTCGTGAATACTGTGGCAAAGTTATGGCCAATATGTTAGTTGAATGGTTAACCCATGATTTTGTACAATAAACTGGAAAAGAACAAAATCTGAACAGTGATTTTTGTGTTTAGCAGGGAAGTGGTTGATCTGTTAACCCTTGAACTAACATGAAAAGCAGACGATACTTGCCAAAAAAATTCTTGAATAACAATTTTTCTTAGTTTTTTTGTCTCAAAAACATAGGTTATGACCCCTCGTTGGAACGAGCTCAACAAGCTCATTCCAACAAGGGGTCATAACCTATGTTTCTGAGACAAAAATAAAAAAATAATGAAAATTAATTTTTTAGAATAGCGTTGGCTGGTTTTGGCCGTTAATGGGTAAAGGGTTAAGCAAATGGTCAACTTCTGCTATAAAAAAAATACATTCTCATTACATATAAAGAAATACAGCAAAGTAGTCTCAAAGACGTCGTGTGATACAGAAAATGGATTAGTGACTAACAAACGGCTGTACACCACTTTGAAAATAGTTGCACAGACACAAAATAACATATTAAATTTCAATGCATGTCCATCCTGGAAAAAAACTGAAATATTTAACATAAACTAAACTTCACTAGACTTAATTAACATTTACAATATTTACAACAAACATTTTGCATTAATAGATTTAATGTCTGCCCTTGTTAAAGTCAACTTTTCATTTTAAACAAGTGCAATGCCATGGAATGGCCAATCCTCCACCACCCAATTCCAAATGCAATAACTTGCACAGAAGCACTTGGACACAATGTAGGGTAGCATCACTAAATTCACCCTCTGGGGACCTCATTTTGCAGATGACAGTCTGCTTATTTTCTGGCTTAGGCAAAAGAAGGATTTAAGGTTACATTCAGCAACTACATGTTAATATAGTTAATCAATGTTAGCTCGAGTAGAGAAGGTTTAGTATGAAAAAGGTCTGTGGGTGATTTTTTTTCTGTGTGTAAAATCACTTCAACCCCTTCAAAACATTTTGAAGCAAATAGAAAAACATCATCCAGTGGACCCTTCAAACTCACCACCCACCAACAAGGTGAATGTTCATTTTTGGAGACATAATATCACTCAAAATTCACCAAATTTACTTTTCAAGCAAAACAGAAAAATTTGTCTGAAGAACACGCCAAGGATGTCCATATTATGTAACAAAAGAATCTGACCTGTGGATATGAAGATTTTTGAAGAATAGTCCTCATATTGCAGTTAGTTAAAATTTGGGATCCCACAGGGAGCCCAAATATGTCACAAGGGACTTCATTTTAACAAATGGGAATCTGAACCTCCTAAGGTTGCTGAATATCAAAAAACATCACATGATTCTGACTGGTGGTTCAGAAGAAAATTTTTAAAGGAATTTCCCCATATTACACTAAGTCAAAATTTAGGCTGCCAAGGACTTGACAGGAACAAACTAGAATTTGGCACCAATAAGGATGCTGCAAACCAAATATCAAAAGCTTATGACTAATGAATCTGAAGAACCAGAAGAATATTCCTCACATTGCATCAAGTTAAAATTCAAGTCCCCAAAGGGACTCCAAAAATGACTGTTGGAAATTTATTTGAACTAATTTGATTCTGAACCTCCTAAGGATGCTGCATATCAAAATTCAAAACATTCTGTATGGTAGATCTGAAGAAGATTTTTAAAGAATATTCCTCATACTGCACTAATTCAAGTTCTGAGTTCCCATAGGGTGCCCAAATATGACCCAGGAGCTTGATTTATACAAACTCGAATCTGACCTCTCAAACGATGCCCCATAACAATCATCAAAAGGTTCTGACTAGTGGACCTGAAGGTGATTTTAAAAACATTTTTCTCATGTTGGACCGAGTTAAAATTTGGGTTCCCCTTGGAGACCAAACAGGAACCCAGAGACTTGATTTGAGCAGCAACATTTGCAAGCAAAAAAGAAAACAAAAAAAACCAATCATAACAGTAGGACAAATGAACTAGTTTTGTTTTTTTATTTTAAAGTTGAACAAATAAAAAAATAAATAAAAATTCTTCATGCATTCTGATTCAGAAGAGGTGAATGGTCCAAGTGCGAAACATCCTGTTTAGGAAGGTAATCATATTGAATTGATTGGGATGAAACGTATATAAACCTTGATTACAAATGAAGCTTGAACACACCTCTTTTTGATTCTGTGCAAGCGCTGTGAAATTGGAAGAACGTATTATGCATTTTAGCAAACAAAGTTTCCCCTCAAAGTCAGTTTCAGTGATAAAATGTGAATTTGTTATTGTTTTCAATGATACAGTTTTGTGCATTTGGCTTCAGGTAGTTTTGTTGTCAAACACGCTGAAATTGGGTGCATTCAATTACAGTAATTAAGAATCAGAAACTGTTGGCAACATGCATGCTCAACAATCTGAATCGATTGATTGTCAAAACGAGTGCACCATTGTTACGAATTGGCTCATTGTTTCATTAATGATAAATAAGACAATCTTGGTAGAAAACTTGTATGTTTTAAGTGCCTCTTGATGAAAAGCAAAATGCTTAAAAATGTTTGGGAACCCATTTTTCGTTTCCGTGATATGGGCCTGGCAGAACCTACGTGCGATCGTTTCCGTGAAATATGCGTGCCTGTTAAACAAACAAGAACTCTTATTATTTATCATTCATTCATAGCAACTGCCAGGGACCAGCCTACGGGGGAATTTTAGGAAGACTTCAAGTCTCCCTCCAGAAAAAATAGGGAGACTGCAGAGTTATGTAGGGAGACTTCATAGGCAAGTGGGGAAAATTAAGAATATTCATGTACCACCCCCCGCCGCCCCTTCATATTTTCAATTTGTGGTCCTCCATTAACGTACAAATAATCCAGGTCCAGTTGTCTATGATGCATCTGTGCCAGCTTAAAAAATCACAATGTAATTATTGACTGAAAATCCCCCACTGCTACCTTCTCCTTCATGACCCCTCACCTCTTCTTCGTGCCAATCCTCTATCACCCTCCTGTGGTTGCCTTTCAACAAAGTCTACTAAGCTAATAATTTTCTAAGTCTGAAAGTGTGAACAGGACCAGATGTAAGAAGGTTGCTTGGGAGGTACTTTGTTAGTTAATAAACAAAATACATTCTGGGGTCGAGTATTTTGTAAAAGAAATGTCATTCCGCATCATTTTTATGGCATTCCGCATCATTTTTATGGCATTCCGGTGTCATTCCGCGTCATTTCATGTCATTCCGATGTTTAGGAGGACCCTTTTTCAAGATCGTCCACCTGCACACTTGTGTCCTGTACAAAGCTTTTCTTGACATCACTAAAGCTTTTTTTCATGTGTTTCAATTCCATTTGTGTTTTTCTGGGAATAGACAGCCCAACAGTTAACAGTCGTCAGCAAATCGAAATGAAAATAATGTGTTATAAAATACGTCCGTTGTGTATACATTTTCGGCATCCTAAGCGACGTAACCTACTTTCAAACTGGGTTGTTTTGATGAGTCGCGTAAGTCACCTATTTTCATTTCGACACTTGAAGCTCCGACTGGAACGCAACAAAATAGAAATAAAAAAAATCCGCCAAAAGCGACAATGGACAATTGATTGTCGTGTGATTTCAAATAAATGGACGTTTATTTGACGAATTAAAATGCCCATTTATCACACTCGAGCACATTCGATTTTTGAAAATACTCGTTTTCATGTAAACCTCGCATCACTCAGTTCAGCCTTTTCTCATTTTGGCCAATTTTTAGAGGGCGACTTGTAATCGCCCCGACTATTTTTCTAGGCGACTTTGGGCTTAGAAGGGCGACATAATCGCCCTAGTCGCCCTCACGGCTGGTCCCTGGCAACTGCCTGATCAGAATATAAAAATAGGTAGTCAGTTACAGTTTGTTGGTGATAGAATACGGTAAAGCACATAACGATGTGGAATGGTCAAAATCCATGCGTGGGCAGTGCCCATGGGTGCTTTTCTCAATAATCAGTAGTTTTCAGCCAACATTTAATGAAAGAAGCACAGGGTTGTACCCGGAGCTTCGCTCATTGAAAATTTGATGGTGGTTCCATTGTTTTATGTCAAGATTCACAGTTAACCCTTTACCTAAGGAATCACCTGCGTAATATGCAAATTCAGCAGCTGAAAAAATATTATTTTTTGAAAAATTTCAGCAAAACCATATCATGTGACCCCTCTTTGGAACAATCTCGTTCCAAAGAGGGGTCACATGATATGGTTTTGTTGAAATGTTTTGAAAGTTTGAAAATTTTTTAAAAATGAATAAAATAATAAATTTTGAAATCGTCTGCATTGGGTAAAGGGTTAATGCATGCATTAAAATATTGCCCTCATGTGGATTTTGCTCTTTCCATGATGACTGTACTGTATATATACAGTGTCATTTAACCCTTAGGGGCTAATTCCGACTTTGATCACATTTTTTGTAACACAACAGCTGCCATACATGCAGTCTTTTGGTTAACTCACAAGTTAAATTCTAAGCACCTTGGTAGTTGTTTTTTAGGCAAGACTTGGTTGCCTATGTTGGCAGCCAAGATCTGTCAAAAAACAGCAGCAAAGTCACAGAATGCAGTTCTGGGAATGAGATGGGTGCGAGTGCAATTGCTCCCGCCAGCACCTGTGTTTTCTATTTTACAGGAGCTAAAAAATGCACTTGTTTAAAAAATATTGTGACACACTAATATACTGTGAGGGCATATAAATGTGCGTTGTTTTGAGAAAGCAGCACTCTGTGGCCAGTGGCAAGTTACTGTCATAATTCAGCAATTCCTTAAATATCTAATCCTTTGAACACTAATGGTATCTGCCATGCCTGTTCAATGGCAGCAATTAGAAGAGTCCAAATTCATTTTTTGGGGGTAGACCAATCAATATTTTCAATGTGCAGCCTCGGGGCTACACGTCGAAAATACTGATTGGTCTTTTCCACACATTTACTAAACAGCCATCCTATTTAAAGACGTTATGACATATCATGTTCCTGGCTGGAAAAGTGCCGCTCGGGTTCAAAGGGTTAAGGTTTCTGGTGTTTGGGGACAGTATTCCGTTGAAAATTCATATACTAACATTTTACGGGTGCAATTTACTCTCAGCTATGATTTCGCGGGAGCTTAAAACTGCACCCTTCAATATTGTTCATTTCCAGCACTGAGAATGTGGAAAAAATATGCAAAAATCTCTAAGCCCTTAGGGGTTAAACCTTTACCCAATCCACACAATATCAAAATTTGTTATTTCAATTATTTTTTTCAAATTTTTTCAAACAATTTTCATGTGGCACTCTCATTTGTATGAGCTCATTGAGCAAGTTCCAATGAGGGTCACATGATATGGTTTTTTGTTGAAATCTTTTGAGAAAACTATCTTTTTTTTCTCAGTTGCTCAATCTGTAAATTGTGCAGGTAGATGTGTTAGGTAGAGAGTTCATTTCATGTTGTGCTTAAGCTTCAATTTCACCCAATATGGAATTAACTGGCACTGTATCAACAAAATTAGGTCACTTAACAAATGGTGCAACTAATACCGGTAATCTACTTTTGAGTCTGTGACATCATTCACTGGCAATAGATATACTGCACTCAGTGCACGGGCAATATGCCATTTCTTGTTTTACTTCAACAGCATGGCTGATATTGAATTTGGTACCGCCTATGGGCAATATATCATATTACCACCCAGCAATGACTGAAAGACTTAATTAATTGAAGTCTTAAGTCTCTGAAGCAGGCCTGTCATTTTGAGGTGAGTGATCGCCCTTTAAGGCCAGTAGGATTTGAAAACATGGAATGTGGCGAAGGCTCCACCAGAAAAATCTTGTTAAACCAAGATATTCTGAAAGACATGTTACAGTTAAAATTAGAAGTCCTGTCATGAAATGCGCACAAATAGCACGTCAATCAGCACGTTAATCTAGGCTTTATGACCATAGTAAGGCCAACAAATTCTGTACATATGGCCTGTGCACAAGCAATGTTTCAGCCAATGGACCTCCAGGTAACCCAGAGCAATAAAGCCTAGATAAGCGCACAGTTCGTGGCAGGACTTCTAGTTTTAACTGTAGCACCAGATCTGGCCATTTGAGGGAAGCTATAGGTCTCGCCCTCCATGGCTCCTGCAAAATTATATTAAGAAAAGCCATACAATTGCTCTCCTTAAGAACTGTAGTGGTTCTCCTTAAATCTTCAAATCCTTATTAAAAACGTATAATTGTACAATAGCTCGCCTGGAACGGATTTAGTACAGCCGTTAAGGCGTTTTAACTATCCCAGCTTTTTGGAAAGACCAGGCCTGTAGCACAATAAATCTAATATAAGCATAACACTCAAGGGTCTGGGAAATTTTCCAAAATCTTTATGACAGGCCACACCTGGGGAGTCTAGCAGCTTATCAATGATTTAAAGACAAGACTGTGGCTAGAAACCACTGCTTAGGTGATCTGACTATTGTCTGCAGGACCTCTTCTTGATACAGTACAGCTGTCGTGAACTGATCACTTTTTATGGATGGGCAATATTTCCATGGACGCAATAATATTAGATTCCAAACACTAATTATGGGAATAATCATCAAATATTTAATTAACAATTTAATAATTAAAACTTAGATGAGAACAATTTTAATTACCTGATAAATGCATGCTCGGAAAGCACTGCCCACACATGGATTATGATCACGGCAACTGTACTGTAGTGCGTTTATGTGCCCATTCCCAAGACCAACCATCGTGTTTGGCCAACTCAGATAAAAAAAAACTTTGGTTATCAGCTTTCCAATGGATGGAAATAAAGAAAAGCCTATGCTACATGGTTTTCCATCATAGTGAAATAAGACAGAACACTATGTTGGTGTATGGGGGACTGAAATCAACGACACAAGTTGGGAGTTTTTTGTGAAAGGCACACGTGAAATACAGGGAAAACTCCAGCAAGGATTGACGATTCCTATACCCCTATACTCTTCCTGAGTCATGATTAAACCTGAATTAAGTGGGTGAGGATGATATTTTTAAAGAAAAATATCACCTTCGGCAGTCCGAAAACTTTCTTGCTCAACACCGTTTTATGTTGAAGCACTTCAACCATGCCATAAAATCACTCAGGTGCATAGTGTCCAATGAGATGAATTTTTACATGACTTTATTTTGAGTAAACTGGAATCAATGTGTGCTGTATCAAAAACATTTCCCAATGTCTGTAAAGCAATACGTAATGCTGAATATGCATAGCAATCATGGTACAGGTTTCCCACTGATATCCAAGAATCATATTCAAGCACCATTTAAGCACTTTTAATGACTCTGACCACTATTTTCAAGGACTATTATAATTTTCATAAGAACAAACAACATAATGAGCAAAACAAAGAATTTCAGCCCCCGAGGACCCGATTTATTTATTTATTTATTTATTGGTGTTTAAAGTCACATATTTATGAACATTGGCTAATCATGACCATGACAGTTTTACGGGTGGAGGAAGCCGAAGTACCCGGAGAGAACCATCGAGCAACTGTCAGCTCCCCAACATACTAACTCCACACAAGCAGGGTTACCATTGGTTGAAGACAAGTGCACCATCGACGTGCAGTACGCCTTAGTACACAACGCCACCGTGCCCCCATGTGGGCAATGGAGATGAAGTGACTTGCCCAAGGACACAATGCGGTTGCCGCAGGTGGGATTCAAACCGAGGACCTCTCGACTTGCAGCCTGCACCTCTACCTACTGACCCAGCGCTCCCCCCGAGGACACGATCGATGGAAAATAGAACTACCTAGATATATATCATCCCAACAGAACTAGCTAGATATATATCATCCTTTAAGTGCAACAAGGCACCATCTGCAATGCTAAAGCATTGCAGATGGTGCCTTGTTGCACTCAAGGGACAATACAGAGATCAGAGAGATGTTGTTCCTGGCAGATTTTGTCACACTGAATTTATGTGGGCTGGTTATCATGAAACGTCTTGTCTCCGAGGTTATAAGTAAGCTGAATTGAAGTACCTTTCAAGTGGGATGGTGGAAAATCAAGTACTTTTCAAGGATAGCAACAATTTCAAAGGTGCCAAAATCCAAAGACTTTTCATTTGAGTAAGAACCCTGTGGTATGACTGTTATTCTTGTGGGGCGGGGGGGAGAGGAGGGGGGCACGCCTACCTGAACCTTCTCCCAGGAGAGCATTAGTCAATATCCCAGGCCTGGCAATCTAGAAAATCAAGGAGTGCAAAACAATTGCCCTCCTCAGATTGCTTGGGAGTGTAATTGCACCTGAAATTTTTAATGCAAAAACTTGCTACTTTGGTTATATTCACTTCAAGGTATTAATATTGTGAATGAAAAATTGTATTATATTCAGCTACATGGTGGAAAAATTGGCACACACATCTTTATTAAAAATGTTGCCTTCAATTCTTATGTGACTGTCTTCTACACTCAAAATGTATCGAAATGCGACACAGAATGGAATGTATCGAAATGAGACACAGAATGGGCCATGAATTATTGCGAATCAATACAACATTGACAAATCCCCCCCTCCCCCCCTGAGTTACAAAGTGTTCTCTGAGCCAGTAGGCACAGAGAACACATTGTAACTCAGGAGATGATAATAGATTTTAAAGGCAGTTCCAAACAGGTCTGGCATTTCAGAAAACCAAGGGGTGCAAAAAATTGTCCTCCTCAATTTTTTCTAGGTGTGCAGCACTCCTGCACTCCTAAAGAATGCCGGGCCTGATATCCTGTGATTTTCAAATGACAGGCCTGCTGAAAAATACAAGAATTTTTTCCAAGTATGATCACTACACATCTGGCATTTCTAACTTTACAGATGTTTCTGTTTTAACAGTAGAGCCATCATCACCAAGATGAAGCAGAACCATTGTCAGCCTAGAAACCGAAGTTTTGGAATGCTCTTTTTCCATATGAGAGAGAACATCAGATTGATTCACACTGAAAAAACGGCAATCAGAACATTCATACACACTGTTTCTTTTATGTGCATGATTATGTAGATCCAATTCCCGGGAAGCCATGGTGTGGAAGAGGCATGTTGGTTCTCGACAGACATACACTGTGGATGCTATTTTTTGTTCGTGGGCTAAATTATCTTTGAAAATATATTCCTCATTTGAATGTTTGTCTGATATATGGAATTTCAATTTTGGAATTGCATTTGCAGTGAACAAACAGTAGTGACAATTAAACGTTTGCTGCATATCTATAGCTGAGTCATTTCCATTTGTTTTAGGGGTTTCTGATCTCTCTCCTGAAATATCTGGAATACTATCATCAGTGTCATCATCATCTTCAACTTGTAACTTGAAGTCATCATTATCTTTTTTCACAGATTCCTTGATGTGATGTGCATCCCAACCATGCCGGTCTACTTCTGATGCACTTGAACTTTTAAAACTGCATCCATTTTTTCTACAAAAATACAAAAGGTATGATCTTTTATTGTGCTTTTTCTTAACATCAAGTGCAGACATCGATTTTCCCGGGTGCTCTTGTTCTATGTGGTTTCTCATGAGATTAGTTCCAAACACATGAAACATGCAAAAACGACAGCGATACATTGGTGGTGGGTCTTGTACACGACATTTTATCTGTGCTTTAAATGCCGATGCTCTCAATGGTCGACCAGGAGTTGCGTCACTTTTCTTATTTTCATCTTCAAGATAATCAGCCATCATCTTCTCAACATCAGATTCAGTGAACTCAACATCATCACCGACTAAATTTTGTGAAGAGTCAGAATCAAGAATAGCACTGTCGCTGTCTTCAGGAACATTACTCTCATCATCAACAACATCATCACTATCACTGGGAGCTTTGTTCTGTGTACAATCATTTTCCACATGTTTTGTTAGATCAGAAGCTGAAGGACCTTGGAAATTACATGATTTACAAACAAAAATGAATTTGTCCTTCATCTGTTTCATTTTAGTGTCAACAACAACAATCTGTTTGTCCTCATGGTGTTGCAGTATATGTTGCTTCACTTTCTTCAAAGTAGATGATTTGAAAATACAGTAGGAACATTTAAATGCCGCTTGTGATGGATCTTTGATGTCATTCAATTGTTTTGTTTTATTTTTTATTTTTGATGCAAACTGCAGCGTCAGCACCAGGCTCTGTTTTCTGTGAGATGCAACATCATCACTATTTTCTTCATTATCCCAGGGAGTGCAAGACTTTGCATGATCAACAAATGCTGATGCTCTCTTTGAGTGGAAGATACAGTGTCTTTTCAAGCAAAAAAATACATATCGAGCCTTTCTCTGAGCTATTGCCCGCATATCAATAGCATACATTAGACATCCTTGATGTTTGTCTAGGAGGTGATCTTTGACTGGTGTGTACATGTGTGAATGGAATTTGCAATGGGCACATTTATAAGAATTTTGAGCTTTCTTGCCATCATCGCCATCATCTGATGATTGTGAATCACTATCATAATCTAGGTCATCAACATCAAGTGGAGAACTAGCAAGTTTCTTGATAGGGTTTTTAAGAGCCTGCAAAGTTGCTTCTTTTGGATCATTTACAGAATCAGTTCCTGAACGTGAATCATCATCTTTTGTGGTGGATTCTCCTTTGCTGTTGACAAGCATTGCAACATATTTGTGTGCCTTCCCTCTGTGTTCCAGATTTAAATGATTTTTTAGTTGTGACTGACTGACTGAAACAAAATCACAATAACCACATGTCCAACAAAGATTTTTAGCTACAGATAGACTTTTAGAGTTTGTTGCTGGCTGAATTGTTGGTGGTTGTCTTGGTGTTACATTTGATGATATAGATGATACAGGCACTGCTTTACTCACAACTTGGGAAGAGTTATTCACATTGCTTGGTGTCACTGCAGCTGACGACACCTGTTTGTTTCCAACAATTCCTGAGCTAGGACTCTGCACCATAACTGGTCTTATAGGAGGGGTATTAGCTGGCGCAACACTGAGAGAAGCCGATTCTTGAATGACTTGAGATAGTACTGAAGTTGATTTTGTGCTGTCCTGACCAGTAGACTGAGAGATTTCTCCAAAAGGTCGGGAAGGAATGATAACCATAGGTTCAGTGTCCACACTATCTGTTGGGCCCATTTCATCCTCAATTTCATCAACTTCCATGTCAAAATAATCATACTCTTCATTATTTGTAACTAACTGACCAGTATGACTTGCATTATCTTCGTCCACACACACCTCTTCATCTTCATCCTTTACAGAATTCTCTTCCTCAGCAGACTCAACATCATTAACAACTGATTTCTTCTTGGAAACAGTATGGTCATCTTCTATCGATGTGGATGATTTCCTTTTCCTGCTGCTTTTTGTTTCTTTAATGGATTTTTTAGACTGTAACACTTTGACTTGTAAATAATCAGGAAGAAGTGTCATGTATCTCAAAGACTGTGCAGCTGTATCAAACTCCTTAGAATGTTCAGACTTTGTATGCTGTACAACATCTGATCTTGCAAAAGATTGGTATGTACAATAGCGACAATGAAACCTATGTGTTATTACATGTGACATCAGTGATGATTTCTGTTCAGTTTTAAATGGACAAAAATTGCACCAATACTGTACAATATCAACTTCACTGAAGGTGCTGCTTCCTTTCGCAACAAACTTAACATTAGATGTTATTGCACAAACCAGTTCATGAGAGGAAACACTGAACAATTCATCAGCCTCTTTGTCTAAAATCCTTTTTTCAACAGCTGCAAGGGAAAAGTGTGATTTATCTTTTTCTGATATGGAACAATTTCTTGTGGGACTGCGTGGACGTAATATTGTTCCCGCTGGATTTTTAACACTTTCGGCAGAACTGAATTTTTTGTCTTTATCAGTAAGTTTTCCAACAGATGAGTTTGTAATCTGAAATGCAACGGAACCTGTAGATGGCCACGGTGATACTTCTTTGAGTATATCCTTTCTTACTACTCGAGGTGCAGGTTTTAATGACTCCGCATTATTCTTTGCAAGAATGTCCTCATTTTTCTGCAGAGAATTTTCAATAAAATTACGAACAGTTAGATCTCGATTTTTTGAATCCAACATATTAAACAAAACTTTCCTCACATCCATATCATCTGTCAGTGAAGCAATTCTTGATAGCTTATCCGCAAATGGTTCAGCTCTATCACCTGCAGAGTTCAGAGTCTGAGAGGCAGAAGGAGTGATTTGCACGTGCGTCTGCACGTGCGTCTGCACATTCTGTCCAGATTTTGACAAGTTTTGCTCTGGAATTCCTGGTCTGGCCTTCTCGTAATCCAAATCCATAGGTTCCTGTTTAATAGTAGTATTAACAGGATTTACAAGTCCTGATACTGGAGTGAGACCCTGTGTTGATGCAACTGCCACACCAGTCTGTATATTTGATTGCAGTAAAGGCTGCTGTATTCCTTGGTGCAGTAAAGGTTGCTGCATTCCTGGTGACACAGGATTGACTGGAAAAAAATGATAAAACTTGTATTAATCTTTTGATTACACACCCATTAAACTTTAAACCCTTGTATTTAACGCAATCGTCGTTGTGACATAAATGTTTCTGGATTCAGCTGGTGAAGTACAAGCCAGAACATTTTTCCCAGCACCATTTATACTAGTTCCTTTCCCACTGAGTCATCAGTTACGCTTCAAAAAGTTTCGAAATTTGGTTATACAATTATCGATCGTCTGTCACATAGGTGAAAATGAAAATGTCCAAAGCAAAAAGTCGGTTCAAAAAAAATTAGTTAACCAAAAATGAGATAATATTGAAAAAACAATCATTTTCAACCACACCATTAACCCAGTCCCGTGGTCATCTTGTCTGCGGATCGCATTATATCTAAATTGGTCAACTTTATTTCAGTAAATCTTCCGACATCCTGACATGCTTCAAACTTCTTTTCAAAAGGTTTCTCCCAGCTGTGTTGCAAATCTGCCCAAATTTGTACTTATATTTTACTAACAGCAATAGCCACCAAAATTGTTAGGCCAGAATGGACGCCAGCTAAATAGAAAGAGCGATATGAATTACAACATACATGCCCAATAGAAAAGAGAACGAAGGTAATTTAGACTGGTTCCCAAAAGGTTGTTTTGATTTTTTATCGATCCTTTTGATCAGTACAGCTACAAACAAAACAAACAGACTCTTCACCTTTGGGTGTAAACATCAGTATTAAAATTTGTTTATTTAAATGAATTTTAATGCATGGGATGTGTAATAAACACTGAAAGTGATGTGTGTTTGAATCGGTGGGTGTTTTACTCGGAATGACGTAGTCTATGGCTCAAGGGAAAAGTGTCTACGCCATTCCGAGATATGTAAAACACCCACCGATTCAAACACACATCACATTCTGTCAAAGTACACATCAACTGTGAAAAGATTTTCAATCCAATGGTCCATTATCCAATCCCTTTACCCAACCATACGATATCCAAATTTGTTAATTTAATTATATTTTTTCATTCTTTCCAAAATTTTAACAAAACCCTATCATCATGTGACCTCTCATTGGAACAAACCTAACCATGAGGTTTTAAATTTTTTTTAAACTAATTATTTTTCAACTGCTAAATTGGTAAATACGTGACTGGATATGGCCAGGTTAAAATGCAGATGTATGTTAACCCTTTACCCAACATGAAAAGCAGACGACACTTGCAAACAAAATTTTTGAATAACTAATTTATTTCATTTTTTGTCTCAAAAACATAGGTTATGACCCCTCTTTGGAACGAGCTCGCTGAGCTCGGTTCTTTTCTATTGGGCGTGTATGTTGAAATTCATATCGCTCTTTCTCTTTGGCTGGCGTCCATTCTGGCCTAACAAAAAATGAAAAAATAATGAAAATTAATTGGCCATAGCGCTGGCCGGTTTTGGCCATTACATTGTAGGCATGCAGATTTAAAAAATTTGCGGAACCTTAAAACAGGTTCCGTGTATTTGATGTCTGGGAACCCCACAGAACCTACTTTTGGGTTCCAATAAGAGCTATCAGGGAAGCTATTTTCATTTCTTATTCATTCTGTACCCATTTTCTTATCCTAACTTCCAATTTAGGACCTACACATGTATTAAGGACCTAGAATATGAGGTGGATTGTTTGTTATAGATGACAGAGCGAATACATTTGATGGCAAAAAAAAAAAATTAAAAAGTGAAACATATTATCTGTGTTTTCATTTGTATATTTTGTGCCATTGAAAACTCAATTTAATGGCGACAGTTGAACTGATGTAATGATGACACTGAGTCAGATTAGCGCATACCAGCAAGTGAAAAAGATAACAAAGAAAATACAGTCGTAACTGTAGGACAATGAAATACTTATTTCGATTTTCCCTTTGAAATTGATAAAGTAAAAAATAATTAAACAAAAATTCTTTGCGTATTCTGATTAGGGATGGGCGAATCGTCCAGAGTAAAACGTCTCGTTCAGGAAGGTAACTGTATTGAATTGATTGCGATGAAATGTCTGAAAAACATGATTATAAATAAAGCACGAACACACCTTTTCTCCTTGGTTTTGCACAGAGTGTTGTAAAATTAGAAGAACATATCTAACATTTTAGCAAAGATATTTTCTCCTCATCGTCAGTTTCAGTGATAGAAAGTTATGTTATTGTTTTCAATGTAACAGTTTCGTGTGTTTGGCTTCACGTGGTTTTGTTGTCAAACATGCTGAAATTGGGTGGATTCGATTATAATAAATAGGAATCAGAAACACTGTTGGAAACACGCGTGCTCAACAATCTGGATACCCTCACTGGGATTGTCAAAATGAGAACAATGTTGTTACTGTTATGATAATCGTTTCATCAAAGATAAATAATACAGTTTTAGTCTTGGCAGAAAATGTTTAGTGTGCTTTAACTGGTAGAGTGCTAAATTATTTTTGGTCATCTAAATTTGTCCACGACTCTTTTCCTTGTTACAATTTATGGGAGAGTGCCTAATGGCACTCTCCCATAAATTGTAACAAGGCAAATCCTCACAGACTAAATAATTTCAATTCAAAAATAATATGAAGCACATCCACAGAATATGAAGCCATTAAGTTGTTTCACCTGCACTTCAGAATAAAGCCCAAATATGGGCTACCAGCACTCCAGTTAAATGTCACTTGATGGAAAATGTAATGTTAAAAAATTTGTGGGAACCTGTTTTTCGTTTCCTTGATTTTGCCCTGACGGAAGCTCCACAGAAACAGAATGAGGTGTCATAGCTATGGTTTAAGCAAATGAAAGTGTCAATGACACTGTAGCTCAACTTGTCAAGACAAAGACATGTACATGTATAGTATGTGACACAGCAATGATAAACATCTAGGTAATGACCTGATAACAAGGGTACATATATTAAATTTACTTGTAAAGATATTTATGCTGGGAGCTGAGGGATAATGATTACGGTTCCATGCGTGGGGGGCGTAACATGCTATTTTCCATGTACTTAGATGGTGTGGATGACAGATACAGCGCCATGTACAGAGATAGGTCACCAGGATATTATTTCACACCTGCAGACATGAACTGACCAATCAAGATTTTCAGCTTGTTTATTTGGCAGAAGAGTGCGCGTCACTTGGAATCCACACCACATTTCTTCAGAGACAACTCAAGCATTCACCTCGTCAAGAAAAATTTTACCCTCCCTCCACGCCCATTTCCTTTATCGTTGCCTGATGTTTACCCTGTTGGTTGTATCTTTTCCCCTCAGCTGTTCCAGTCTCTTTCCTCCTAAATTTCCAGCAGACATTTTAGGGTGGATATTACATTTTGTTAGTTTGGGGATTAGTACCATGAATAGTTTCTTGTTTGTGTCCCATGCTTTTCCAGAGTATGTTTTTTCTACCACGGTAGTTTTTTTGCTGTCTGGTTTTTAATGCAGGGACGGGTACACCCACAGCGGCGGGTACACCCACAGCATTAGGGGAACAGCTGGGGGGATACATGTATTAGCTTTTATATACTTGGTTTCATTTTAACATCATTTATTGAACATTTTGTAAGAATTATTTCTATACATTTAGTTTAAATATTTGGTCAATTTTAATGAGGTATTTTAATAAATCGGCAACACCCATCAGTATTTCTGGTGTTGTCCAAACGCATTTTAGAGTCATTTAGCTTACGTATTCCCTCTTGCCTCAGATCTAACGGCATAAAAAGTATTGTAACGGTCTGTACATAAATACTGAGCGTTGCCTGTAACAAATGTATAGGTAAAGTATTGTAAAGGTGGGTGACAGTCAGATGCTAAACTAGAAAAGAAATCTTTGAGTCCCAGAGTGGGTCTGACTGAACCCCAAAATATTTGTTCTCATAGCACAGTGATAACAAAGGCACCCCAAAACACACTCATTCCTGTCCCAAAGGTACCCAAGAAGTTTCGTGAAGATCAGTTCACAAATATGAGCTGTGTAGAAGTTGTGACAAAAAAACTGATTGGACCTAATTTCGGTACAAAATGGCAACTGGCAGCCATCTTGAATTTTGGACCGCACCCAGAAACACTCGTTCTTGTCCCAAGGTGATAACAAAGGTACCCAAGAAGTTTTGTGAAGATCGGTTCATAAATCCAGCCTCCAGCCCGAGCCGTATTGACATGTACACTTACAGAGTATAAGTAGCACTGAATAAATCAAAGTTCATCTAATTTGCATAATTTCTGCACGAGAAAAAAACCCGTACTATATGTGATGTATTCCATTTTACTAAACATTCATAGAAAAATTTATTCAAATCAGAACTTTCATACAGAAGTTCTGTACAAAAGACTGATTGCACTAATTTTGGTACAAAATGGCTGCTGGTGGCCATCTTGAAATTCGGACCACACCCCAAAACACTCGTTCTCATCCCACGGTAATAACAAAGGTACCCAAGAAGTTTCGTAAAGATCGGTTCATAAATACGGCCTCTAGCCTGAGCTGTATAGAAGTTGTGTACAAAAAACTGATTAGACCTAATTTCGAAACAAAAATGGCCACTGGCAGCCATCTTGAATTTTGGACCGCACCCAGAAACACTCGTTCGTGATAACAAAGGTACCCAAGACGTTTCGTGAAGATCGGTTCATAAATACAGACTCTAGCCCGAACCGTATTGACATGTGTACTTACTGTGTGTAAGCAGCACTGAAAAAATCAAAGTTCATCTAATTTGCATAATTTCTGCACGAGAAAAAAACCCGTATTATATGTGATGTATCCCATGGTACTAAACATTCACACAAAAAATTATTCAAATCAGCGTTTTCATATGGAAGTTCTGTGCAAAAATTTGATTGCACCAAATTTCGTACAAAATGGCTGCCATCGTCCATCTTGAATTTCGGACCGGACCCCAAAACACTCGTTCTCGTCCCACGGTGATAACAAAGGTACCCAAGAAGTTTCGTAAAGATCGGTTCATAAATACGGCCTCTAGCCCGAACCGTATTGGCATTTGCACTTACAGTGCTGAAAGTAACACCAAAAAACATCAAAGTTAGTCTAATTTGCATAATTTACGCACGAGAAAAAAACCCGTATTATATGTGATGTATCCCATGGTACTAAACATTCATACAAAAAATTATTCAAATCGGAGCTTTCATATGGAAGTTCTGTACAAAAAACAGATTTCTGCATTGTCGGTACAAAATGGCGGCTGGCAGCCATCTTGAATTTCGGACCGCACCCAAAAACACTCGTTCTCGTCCCACAGTCATAACAAAGGTACCCCAGAAGTTTTGTAAAGATCGGTTCATAAATACGGCCTCTAGCCCGAGCCGTATCCAATTGTTGACGTACGAACAGACGGATGACAGGCTATGACAAAAGCTCAAATTTGGCTTCGCCAAAGTTGAGCTAAAAATGAAAGATTTCAGTTGTGTGAGATAATGTTTTGAAAGTATCATCTCCTAGTTGGGTCATGTAATGGGTGATTGAAATACAATATATACCTTGATGTTCAGATATAATTTCTAAGAACATCATGAAGGAGAGTGATGGCCAGTGAGAGTGATCACTCTCCTGTCCCGTCAGTCCCTGGGGCATGTTAGCCTTGTATTGGTTATTTTGCTGCCACAATGTTAGGTAAAGGGTTAAACTGACATTCACACAAATGCTAGCAGAAATGCAGTGAGAGTCTACAATGTTCATGAATTCTTGCCGGTTTTCTTGGACAAATCTTTGTGTGAATCAATTCTCTGATTTTCATCAAAATGTAAGTCCTGCTTGCATTCCCAGTTGGGAAAAGATATGTAGGCCACAATATTTTTCCCCATCTCAAAAGTCTTATTACATCAAACAGACCTTTCGATTACCCCAACTTTAAGGCAGTAAAAGCAGTGACCAAAATAGGACATGCAAAAATAGTGTCCTTGATTTGTCTCAGTTGAAAGAATTTCAAATTTTTCAGCTTATAGAATGTTTTCCTTTCTTCTTTTATGATGTGTAAAGTTACTTTCAGCTTTCAAAAATCAACAATATTCCTTGAAAATATGTCATCAGCAAGGTAAATAAGCCACTGTTGGGACTGAACAGCAAGCCTGAAAATAAGCAATTTGCCATTTGCAGAATAAGGTCCCCAGAGGGTGAATTTGCTGATGCTATCCCATAAAGTTGGCCAATTTATCCTCTGGGTACCTCTTTCTGTTTAGGTTGGAGACCTTGATTCAGATTGAGGTCCACAGAGAGTAAATTTAGTGATGCTACCCTGCTGTGCTGGGTAGTATCACCAAATTCACCCTCTGGGATCTCATTTTGCAGATGACAGTCGGCTTATTTTTTGGCTTGCTGAACAGTAAAGTGATGATCAAATTTCAGTTCAGTCTAAGGTAACATTTGATAGCGAATGGTTCACAGGTTATTGTTTTAGCAATTGTCATAACCTCCCCATAACCTGAATAACCATTCATCACTTATTTCTAGTATCGAAATGGTTAACCGAATAACCGGTTTGAAACCAGTTACCAACCTGACCGATTAGAAAAACTATCAACCAGTTATCCGAAATATCGGTAGTGATCACCATTCCATGATTAAAACATGGTAAATCTTCCGCTTCTCCTTTGGGATAGATTACACCTCGAATTCCGTGTTGTATATATTATGCAAACTCCCAGAGTTTTTCGTATATATTTTTCCATAGAGGTAATTTTATTGTTTATCAAGGGTTTTCTACTTTTTCCGTGATGGGTTCTAACATGCATCAGTACAGGTTTGACAACTTATGTTATGACAATGATATGAATGTTTGTCACATTAACATGATGTATGCGAGGTCAAACTGAACAGGGGAAATTGTCACCGATTCGGTTCCTGGTTAGGCTAAAATCGCATTTATTCGAACTTCTTCCGCCTTGTAGTGTTACTTCGTTGGATAAAAAATTCAACACGAAAGGGATGCTTTGTAGTAAATTAACATCACAATTTCAGATTTTATAATATCATTGTATTTATGATGCAGTTTTCAGATTCAATAGATAGGCCCAAATAAATATTTCAGGAATTTTAACAGGTTTTTCATGAAAAAACATCAGTATTTGAAAAAGTATGGTCAACTGCTACCATTTACAATGTCATTACTGATCAACTAATCGGTATAATCTCTTATACAAATCATTCCTGCATCAAGAACAAGATGGACGTTAACGCCCTATACAGTTAAAACTAGAAGTCCTGTCATGAATAGTGCGCTTATCTAGGCTTAATTGCGCGTTGGAATTGCGCGCAACTGCCATATCGAATGGCATCCAAAGCACGGCAGGTTCTCTTGGTTACTCATAGAAAACACATGCAGATTTTGATAACTTTACTTGGACATTAACACGCACATCAACGTGCTATTTGTGCGCATCTCATGACAGGACTTCTAGTTTTAACTGTAGCTCACCAACATTCCTCTTTGATAGTAACTTTGGCAAACATAAGAACTGTATCAAACAGGCTCATAATATGCAACAAAGCTGACCAAAACACAACCTCTTAAAAGTAAAACTGAAAAAATAATAATTTTAATAGCAGAAGGGTTAATGGCCACATTATTAAGTGAGAAGTATTACTTTGAATCAACCAGTCTTCACTGCCAGATGCTTCAGTGTACTATGTTTGATTTAAACTTTCAAAAAGCTGTGACTTATCAGATACCAGTAACCTGATAGTACACTACATAGAGAAATGGAAGAACCCTCTGTTCTAAAAAAAATATGTGGTGATGGAAACTGCCTTTTCTGTGCACTATCATTTGTAATTACTGGTGAAGAAAATCAACATGGCACAATTAGATTATTAATTGTTGATCATATGAGGAACCTCGGAAATGATGTTTTACAAATGGTGTTGCCAGATCTTAACAGAAACTTTAGCACACTGAAAATGTCTAGGTGTGAGCTAAACAGAGACTTAACGTTAAAAATGTGGAAATAAATTTGAAAAATATTGACTGGATGAGGGTTAAATCATAGTAGAATGATAATGAGGAACATGTACACTATGAGTCGGAAGTAGTTGCAGCAAAACCGCAATTATTTCGCGGTTTTAATTGCGGTCATAAACGAAAATATAAACACGAGAAACGTTTATGAAAAAATATAAAACCGATAAACGCGTTTGCCGATAGTTTTGCAAACGGAGTGGGAAACGCAGATAAACGATAGAGCTTTTCACGTTGTTGGTCGAAAAAATCATTTTTTGAACGTTTACTTCATTAAGTTGAGTTGCACAATTCCTGCAGCTTCGAAATTCGGAGACAAGTTCATGGTGTCGGCCCAGAATTTGACACGCTGTTTTAAAAGCCCTGTGAATATTCAACAAAAATTCATAAGATAAAAAAGGCAATGGTATTCCGCCAAACCAGTGAGGAGAGTAAAAAACGAGACAGTAAGCCTCGGAACATTATAGATGGGAAAGAAATTATGAAAATGCAGTGAGACAAAACATGGAGTTGAAATTTGACTTCTCCTTCAAATATTTCCGACTGACCAGACCACCCTACTCCCCCCCTCCCCCACCCCCTAAAAAAAAAGATTATTTTTCCATACCATAAATAAAAAAAATAACACACACCCAAGCACAACACAAACGGAGAGCCTAGCAGCCCCCTCCCCCCCCTCCACAATTTGGCCAGGGCTTTTCGATTCGTTGGGAAAAAATAATTCAAGCTTTTTGTGCATATTGAGGATGGTAAGGTAGCTTTTACTTTCCCGAATTATCCGGACATGATCCGTTTCTGTCATTGTTATTGTCCCTGTGTTCACCGCAAAAAAAAAAAATATTCAAATATTCACCCGAACTGCGGAACAGCACAAAGCAGCCATGTGCTAAACCCAAGTGGAAAATTCAGAAAATTGACATTTTGATAACATTTTTGGGGGATCAAACCTCTTCATCCCGGGTCCCTTCTTATTACAAATGTAGGTAGGCCTAGAGGTTCGACCAAAATAATTATCTAATATCATTTTTTCCGTGTTCCCAGCTTTTACTCAGCAATTGTGAAGTCAGCAGGTCTATTATTATGTCCGCTCATCAGAGGCGGAGGTTTTGCAGTGAATGATTATTCAGATTGCATGCATTTATCGAGTTGAAATGGATGAAGGGAAGCGTTTTCAAATGATAGAAAAAGAACAATACAAATGTTTTTCATGTATTTTTTCATCAGTAACATTTGAAATGCCCCTTTTTCAAAAGGACAATGTGTATTTCACAGTCGTCAAAGTGAACACGATACATTTGTGAGAAATCTGAGAAATAACGTTTAACCCTTTGATACTTTTGTACGTCTTATGATGTACGAAATCAAACAGCACATTGATACTTTGTGGTCATTCGTTTTGTTATTCTTTGTTCATTTTTTAAAGTTTTAAACCTCAATTCGTATTTCCGCCCGAATAGTGCTCAGTGAGACAGTGACAATCAAATGTTAACGCAGCTTAAAATACTAATATAATCCTGCTGTCAAAACTTCTGAACTAGAAGCCACTATCAAAGCTTTCAATAAAATGAGGATATCACAAGCAAAGATCAACACTTTCCTTGCTTATATTTAATATCAATATAAACACGAGAAACGTTTATGAAAAAATATAAAACCGATGAACGCGTTTGCCGATAGTTTTGCAAACGGAGTGGGAAATGCAGATAAACGATAGAGTTTTTCACGTTGTTGGTCGAACAAATCATTTTTTGAACGTTTACTTCGTTAAGTTGAGTTGCACAATTCCTGCAGCTTCGAAATTCGGAGACAAGTTCATGGTGTCGGCCCAGAATTTGACACACTGTTTTAAAAGCCCTGTGAATATTCAACAAAAATTCATAAGATAAAAAAGGCAATGGTATTCCGCCAAACCAGTGAGGAGAGTAATGAAAGTGTCAATGACGCTGTAGCTTAACTTGTGTGTTGTGTTTGATGAAAAGGATAATGTTCAATGTTTATGGAAGGATTATGAAATAAGACAAGAATTGTGATAATTGGGAATATGTTCATTTCTGTTCCCTGTATGCTATGTTTATGATAAAAATAATATGAGGTGTACACTGTTCTAAAGATCTGAGGGGTGGGTTAATATGACCTCACAGTTAATATATGTGGCCCTCACAGTTAACGTATATCAACAAAAGTTACCAAATTACAGTGAAATTATTCCAAAATGAGTCATCCTATCAAGTTACATTAAAATCCCTTCATAAATATGCACTGTAGACTGTGCTAAAGGTTTTCGGGCTTTGGGCCCCTGTAGCCATCAGTTTCCCAATTGCGTCCAAAGGGGACATTCTCATCTAGACATTATATGAAGTCAATCTACCAAGTTACAATGAAATCCCTCCATAAATACGACCTGTAGACTGTGCTAAAGGTTTTTGGGCTTTGGGCTCTGGCAGCCATCATGGTTGAATGATCGCAACCAAAAGGGGACAATCTCATCTGGGCATCATCTGGAGTGATCCTACAAAGTTACAATGAAATCCCTTCATAAATATGACCTGTAGACTGTGCTCAAGGTTTTTGGGCTTCGGGCCCCTGAAGCCATCACAGTTGACCAATCATGACCAAAAGGGGATGTCATCATCTAGGCATTATATGGAGTCAAACTTACGGGTTACAGTGAAGTCCTTCCATAAATATGACCAATATTTAGTCTATGCTAAAGGTTTTGGGGTTTTGGGTTCGGGCAGCCATCAAAGCTGAATGATCGCGACCAAAAGGGGACGTTCTCATCGAGACATTATTTAAAGTCATCCTACCAAGGTACAATGAAATCCCTTCATAAATATCACCTGTAGACTGTGCTAAAGATTTTCGGGCTTTGGGCCCCTGTAGCCAACACAGTTGCCTAATGGTGTCCAAAAGGGGCTGTTCTCATCTAGACATTACATGAAGTCAACCTACCAAGTTACAATGAAATCCCTTCATAAATATGATCTGAAGACTGTGCTAAAGGTTTTTGGGCTTTAGGCTTGGGCAGCCATCATAGTCGCAACCAAAAGGGAACATTCTCATCTGGACATCATCTGGAGTGATCCTATGAAGTTACAATGAAATCCCTTTATAAATATGACCTGTAGACTGTGCTCAAGATTAGATTACAATGAAATCCTTCCATAAATACGACCTACAGACATGCTAAAGGTTTTTGGGCTCGGGCAGCCATCAAGGCTGAATGATCGTGACCAAAAGGGGACCTTCTCATCTGGACACTATCTGGAGTCATCCTACCAAGCTACAATAAAATCCCTTCATAATTATGACCTGTAGACTGTTCTAAATGTTTTCGGGCTTTGGGCCCCTGAAGCCGTCACAGTTGCCCAATCGTGTCCAAAAGGGGACGTTCTCATCTAGACATTATATGAAGTCAACCTACCAAGTTACAATGAAATCCCTTCATAAATATGACCTTAGACTGTGCTAAAGGTTTTCGGGCTTTGGGCTCGGGCAGCCATCATGGTTGAATGATCGCAACCAAAGGGGACAATCTCATCTGGGCATCATCTGGAGTGATCCTGCGAAGTTACAATGAAATCCCTTCATAAATATGACCTGCAGACTGTGTTCAAGGTTTTCGGGCTTCGGGCACCTGTAGCCATCACAGTTGACCAATCACGACCAAAAGGGGACGTCATCATCTAGGCATCATATGGAGTCAACCTAACAATGTTACAATGAAATCCTTCTATAAATATAACTTTTCGCCTATGCTAAAGGTTTTTGGGCTCGGGCACCCATCAAGGCTGAATGATCACGGCCAAAATGGGACATTCTCATCTAGACATTATTTGGAGTCAACCTACCAAGTTACAATGAAATCCCTTCATAAATATGACCTGTAGACAGTGCTAAAGGTTTTTGGGCTTCGGGCACCTTTAGCCATCAAAGTTGCCCAATCATGTCCAAAAGGGGATGTTCTCATCTAGACATTATATGAAGTCAACCTACCAAGTGACTATGAAATCCCTTCATAAATATGACTTGTAGACTGTGCTTAAGGTTTTCGGGCTTCGGGCTCGGGCAGCCCTTCTGGTTGAATGATCGCAACCAAAGGGGACAATCTCATCTGGGTATCATCTGGAGTGATCCTACAAAGTTACAATGAAATCCCTTCATAAATATGACCTGTAGACTGTGCTCACGGTTTTCGGGCTTCGGGCACTTGTAGCCATCACAGTTGACCAATCACGACCAAAAGGGGATGTCATCATCTAGGCATTAAATGGAGTCAGCCTAATAGGTTACAATGAAATCCTTCCATAAATATGACATTTTATCTATGCTAAAGGTTTTTGGGCTCGGGCACCCATCAAGGCTGAATGATCGCGATCAAAAGGGGACGTTCTCATCCAGACATTATTTGGAGTCATCCTACCAAGTTACAATGAAAACCCCTCATAAATATGACCTGTAGACTGTGCTAAAGGTTTTTGGGCTTCGGGCACCTTTAGCTGTCACAGTTGCCCAATCATGTCCAAAAGGGGACGTTCTCATCTAGACATTATATGAAGTTAACCTACCAGGTTACAATGAAATCCCTTCATAAATATGACCTGTAGACTGTGCTTAAGGTTTTCGGGCTTCGGGCTCGGGCAGCCATCATGGGTGAATGATCGTGCGTTCTCATCTAGACATTATATGAAGTTAACCTACCAAGTTACAATGAAATCCCTTGATAAATATGACCTGTAGACTGTGCTAAAGGTTTTCGGGCTTCGGGCTCGGGCAGCCATCATGGGTGAATGATCGCAACCATAGGGGACAATCTCATCTGAGCATCATCTGGAGTGATCCTAAAAAGTTACAATGAAATCCCTTCATAAATATGACCTGTAGACTGTGCTCAAGGTTTTCGGGCTTCCGGCACTTGTAGCCATCACAACTGACCAATCACGACCGAAAGGGGATGCCATCATCTAGGCATTATATGGAGTCAACCTAACAGGTTACAATGAAATCCTTCCATAAATATGACCTTTTGCCTATGCTAAAGGTTTTTGGGCTCGGGCACCCATCAAGGCTGCATGACCGCAATCAAAATGGGACGTTCTCATCTAGACATTATTTGGAGTCATCCTGCCAAGTTACAATGAAATCACTTCATAAATATGACCTCTAGACTGTGCTAAAGGTTTTCGGGCTTCGGACTCCCGTAGCCGTCACAGTTGCCCAATCACGTCCAAAGGGGGACTTTCTCATCTAGACATTGTATGAAGTCAACCCACCAAGTTACAATGAAATTCCTCAATAAATATGACCTGCAGACTGTGCTAAAGGTTTTCGGGTTTTGGGCTCGGGCAGTTGTCACGGTTGGCAGATCATGCCCAAATGGGGAAATTCTCATCTAGACATCATAAGGAGTCATCCTACCAAGTTACAATGAAATCCCTCCACATTAAACATGACCTGCAGAATGTGCTAAAAGTTTTTGGGTTTCGGGCTTGGGCAGCCATCACGGTTGATAGATCAGGCCCAAAAGGGGACGTTCTCATCTAGGCACTATACAGAGGCATCCTACCAAGTTACAATGAAATCCCTTCATAAATACGACCTGTAGACTGTGCTAATGGTTTTCGGGTTTTGGGCTCGGGCAGCCATACCGGTTGCCCGATCGCGACCAAAAGGGGATGTTCTCATCTAGACATGACCCCAAACCTGCATATGAAATTTCGTGACGATCAGACAAGAACTGCGGGGTGTAGCCCGTGCTAAAGGAAAATGTGAACAGACATCACAGACTCACAGACTAACAGACTCACAGACTAACAGACTTCCGCACGCGTGATGGCAATAGCTTATCTTGACTATGTCAAGTTAAGCTAAAAAACGAGACAGTAAGACTCATAACATTATAGATGGGAAAGAAATTATGAAAATGCAGTGAGGCAAAACATGGATTTGAAATTTGACTTCTCCTTCAAATATTTCCTACTGACCAGACCACCCTACTCCCCCCCCCCCCTCCCCCACCCCCCCCCCCCTAAAAAAAAAAGATTATTTTTCCATACCCATAAATAAAAAAAATAACACACACCCAAGCACAACACAAACAGAGAGCCTAGCAGCCCCCTCCCCCCCCCCCCCCCTTCCACAATTTTGCCAGGGCTTTTCGATTCGTTGGGAAAAAATAATTCAAGCTTTTTGTGCATATTGAGGATGGTAAGGTAGCTTTTACTTTCCCGAATTATCCGGACATGATCCGTTTCTGTCATTGTTATTGTCCCTGTGTTCACCGCAAAAAAAAAAATATTCAAATATTCACCCGAACTGCGGAACAGCACAAAGCAGCCATGTGCTAAACCCAAGTGGAAAATTCAGAAAATTTACATTTTGATAACATTTTTGGGGGATCAAACCTCTTCATCGCGGGTCCCTTCTTATTACAAATGTAGGTAGGCCTAAAGGTTCGACCAAAAAAATTATCAAATATCATTTTTTCCGTGTTCCCAGCTTTTACTCAGCAATTGTGAAGTCAGCAGGTCTATTATTATGTCCGCTCATCAGAGGCGGAGGTTTTGCAGTGAATGATTATTCAGATTGCATGCATTTATCGAGATGAAATGGATGAAGGGAAGCGTTTTCAAATGATAGAAAAAGAACAATACAAATGTTTTTCATGTATTTTTTCATCAGTAACATTTGAAATGCCCCTTTTTCAAAAGGACAATGTGTATTTCACAGTCGTCAAAGTGAACACGATACATTTGTGAGAAATCTGAGAAATAACGTTTAACCCTTTGATACTTTTGTACGTCTTATGACGTACGAAATCAAACAGCACATTGATACTTTGTGGTCATTCGTTTTGTTATTCTTTGTTCATTTTTTAAAGTTTTAAACCTCAATTCGTATTTCCTCCCGAATACTGCTCAGTGAGACAGTGACAATCAAATGTTATCGCAGCTTAAAATACTAATATAATCCTGCTGTCAAAACTTCTGAACTAGAAGCCACTATCAAAGCTTTCAATAAAATGAGGATATCACAAGCAAAGATCAACACTTTCCTTGCTTATATTTAATATCAGTCAAACACAAATATTATTTTGTTTATATAAATTTGTTTTATTACAAATTATTGGAGTGTGACCGTGGGCACTCTCCAATAATTTGTAATAAAACAAGTTTTGAATAACAAATTCAGCCCACCAAAAATAATTTAGCCCTCAACCAGGTAATCACTGTGAAAAATATCTAATTTGTACTTTCTGACATTTGATGTCAAATTTTGAAAAAAGTTGAAGAAACTGAATTGCCAATGACGTTTGAACTTCAGGATAATTAAAGTCTCAAAGGGTTAAGACAATTTTGCTCCCAGCGCAGTTCGCCCCAACATGTTAAATCGGACACCAACACCTCCCACCAGACGACTTTTATAGATATTTAGCTTTCCATTGCCTGGTTACATGTACCTCTTGCACACAGATCGTGGGTGGATTTGAAAACAGCAACCGGGTGGAAATTCCACGCATACGAAATTGTCAGGCAAATTTGACGGAGTGTCAATATACATTGAGTCTCAGATTAGTCCTACAATCGGAAACTACTGACCAAGAATGGAAACAGTTCGTAATACCACTGGATAGTGCATATCGATTACATTCTTGGTCTGTCGTTAACTTTTGTGGGGAAAATAATCTTGTTGACATAATTTGATCGCTTTCTTGTAGTCATAGGCGTGTGGGCCATTTTTTTTGTGGGATAGGGCGGAACATTTGGGTTTGTGAAATGATTCTGCAGTATCATCCAGACCGCGTATGTTACGCCAAGGTGGGTATAGGAGAATGCTCCCCCCCCCCCCCCCCAACATACACATAGGCTGATGGGGGTCCGATGGGACTCCCAGGTAAATTTAGAAAAATGTGATGGTCTCAGACCGATTCTAAGAGATCCAGTCACTAGTTGCCTTTTCGAAATTACAATTGAGGAGGTAATCAGTAACTTTTTGGGGTGTACCTGGATGAATATTTGGTCAAAAAGTTCCATTTGGTAAAGGTCTAAAGTTGCATTGCGAAAATCGAGTTTTTCGAGGAGTTTTCATAATTTTGTCATCCCTAACATGCCCCGAAAAAATATGGAACTGCCCAACAAAATGTTTTTCTTCCAGGATCGTGGGGGTGGGGGGTGGGGGGGTATTGCAGTTTGTAGCAGGTCAGTTTCATTCCGGAGCATACATGTTGTCACGAAGTTTGCCGGAGTGCCGTTATGGTTAGGGCTGCAACGGTACACTTACCTCACGGTTCGGTATGTATTGCGGTTTTTCGGTGATGGTACAATACGTATTGCGGTATATTTTTTCTCTTATTCGCCCAAAAACAGATAGTGAATCATGTTTGCAATACGCTAGAAGCCTAGCATGCTGCTGGACTGCTGTGGTAGCTGTGCCGTGCAAAAATGCACTGCAACAAAAAAAAAACTGAATAATTTATAACCCCCTTCCCGCGTGGATGTGTGGTTTTATTCATTCTGAGCCAAGCTGAGGAATTTATCATGATTCACTATCAATCTCATCTTTGTATGAGGGAAAGCCAAAGTGTTTCCAGACAGGGGATTTAAATTTTGCAGGTGGGCTGACGATACCTTCGTTGTTATTGGCAGTACATTTATTTCTGTCACTCATGTTGTTATAATTGGATGTACTTCAGATCTGACATGTGTGCACCACGGCAAAACAGAAATACGCAAATAAACAACGCAAAACTTGATTGGCGAATTGTTGAATAATCAGCCAATAAATAATCATCTTACTTCTCCTGACCACACATTCGGATTACCCTAAGCTCAAGTGACGTTGAGTCGGTTATTTACAGATGCACGCCATGCTGTTCTGTTTATGTTTGCAAACTGTTTGCTTGTGTCGACACTTACAAATTTTCATACAGACCCAATCCCTAACAGCCGTCCATTAAAACTAACAGCATGCTTCTATGCACCGCATGTTTGGTAGATTAAAGCTGAAATGTTGCAGCAGGCAGCCCATTAAGCTGATGTAGAAATATGCACTCTTGACTTGGCAAAACAGGACAGAAAAAACACATGGTTGACCACGTGCTAAATGTACGACGTCAATATGAAAATAAGTGTTGTTTGTCACGAACCAACAGAAACGTATCCCCCAAATCACATGATCAACATGGTTATGAATATTGAATATATTTATCGCTTGTCTGAACTGCACCAACATCGTGGAAGACTCCGCCACATCCGATTGTTTTATGGGCTTGAAATTCCACACTTTCTTTTATTGTTAAGTGATTTGAATAAGTTAAATTTTTAAAATAAATGTTTGAATCGTATGTATAAAGTTTTTTTCTATTTAAATACTGACCACACCAACTATTACAAATATTATCCACCAAGGTTATATGCCCAATTTCCCAATAAATTTTGATGATTCCAGGTCCGTACAAACGGGTGAGTTACTGAGTGTGTGTGTGTGTGGGATGGGGGCGGATACGGGCAAGCCCCTTCTATTTTTAGAGAGAGGGAAAGGGAGAACAGTTTGATCCTGCAGAGAGTTTCCTTGAAATTCACATCGACTTCATATGCCCTATTTTGGGGGTTTTGGAATTCTCCTGCTGCGGCCGCTGTACCGTAAGCGTACTGAAAATTAGGCTGAATGAACCGAGTATTGCACCGTGGAAAAATACCGCGGTGCACCGAGACCGCGGTGAACCGTTGCAGCCCTAGTTATGGTGCGTAGTAGGTATGTGTATGTGTGGTGCCAAGGGGAGGGGGGGGGGGGGGGGGGGGGGGGGATCACGAGCAGGAGAACCGTCCATCTACACCACCAAGACAGAATATAAAGGAAAATAAAGTATACCATTTGAAACATATATGTATTTATTTAAAAGTGAGAAAGTGTGTGGGTTGGGGGATTCTCTTCTCTTGGGTCCAGGTTTTTAATTGTACAATGTACTTGTAAAAACAGCAAAGAGACAATGCTTCAATTCCAGGGAGATATTAAGCAATTTAATTTTTATCATTTCGTCAATGACTTTTGAAGAATCGTACAATGGGAAGCTGATTGATTTGTGTCCCCATCACTAATCCATTTCGGCGAGTGTCGAATTAGACATTTATTTCCACTAGTTTAATTACTGAACAAACTCCTGTAATTTGGCACCTGTTTTCGGTGAGTATCTAATTAGATATTTATTGCTTACTGGTTTGATCACTAAACAAACACCTGTAATGAACCACGTGTGCAGTTAAGTTAGGGTAGGAGTGGCTACTATTTTTTTTTTCGATGGGCATTTTGTATCGGAACTACCCACTAGGTCTACATGGGAAGAGTTGATTCGTTACGTTTAAATAAATGACAATTTTTATTGACCTTTCTTCTGTCGTTAAAATCTAATCCTCCCCCCCTCCCCCCCCCCCCCCCCCCCCCAAACACTTTACCGATTCGCACCTTGGACTCCGAGATGCTAACAACTGATCAAATGGAGCTCCCACTTGTGATCCAAGAAACACTTGTCAGAGTAAAGGCTACCCTTGCCACCACCTGGAATATCCAGGTGCTCAAGGGTAAAATTCACCTGACAGTGGATTTTGATCAGGAAACCGATCCGCCATCCTTGAGAGGTGTAGCACCTTTTGTGAGGGGATTTCCCTAACACTGGTCACCCTCCTAGTGACACGGACAAGCTGGATGAAGGCCACCGGAGTAGTACAGCCACTACGAAGAAGAAGATGAGAAAGAAGGGACCATCCCCCAGGCGACAAGATGCCCGCCGAATGACAGAGTTCCTGGAGAAGAAGAAGGCAAAGGAAGAGAAGGAGGCAAGTGAGGGCGTCAAAAGGACAACTCCTGTCACCCCCTGAACAACCCCTTGTCCAGCCCGGTACCCCCCTCCCAGGAGGAGGGTCCGGACCGACTGTGGGTCGTCAGGTGACAGTTCATTCTCCAGCTCATCAGACTCTTCATCTGAAGAGGAGATGGAGGAGGATGCTCTGTCAATGGTGCAGGAATGCTGTCCCAGATTGACACACCTTCCACCCCTCCAGCTCATGCTTCTCCAGCTTCTTTGGACAGGGAGTCTGACCAGGAGGAGAGCTCCTCGAGTCCGTGGAGGCATTCCTTGGGGAGGAGATTCAAGACGTGACTGTCCGAACCACGACCCAGGACAACTACAACTACTTCCTGGAAAAAAAAATTCCCAAAATACTCTATCAGGAGAATCCTCACAAGCTGTCTCATAGGGTCCAAACAATCTCAAGAAACAGCAGCACGGATCAGGCTGTACGTCGCCAAAGAAGAACCAACTCTTCAGCCTGATCCGACAACTCACCAACAACTATCTCTCCAACACATCCTCCTCCTCCAAAGAAAAATCACAGGAGACACAGACGCCGCTGATTACCTTAACTCCTTCCTCCTTTACCACGGCCAGACAAGCTTAAAGCCACATCACATACAATTAAAGAGGGTCGAAAGGGGCTTGCTCTCCAAACCGCCTGTGCGCCTTCGAAAAAATCTCAAGTTGCGTCCCAACAATTTCCGAGGGGACTAAATTTCTTGGGGGGGGGGGGGGGGGGGGGGGGGGGGATATGAACATTTGTCTCAAAGATCTAGCATATGACCCCCCCCCCCCCCCCCCCCCCCCTAAAACTATGTAGTCTAATATTAAAACATATGAATTATGATTTTTGTGAAAAGCACTGGGTGGCTTTGGCCATTACGTTGGATAAAGAAATGCATTTGTTGAGGCGGGGTAGGGCACGACAAGAGAGAAAATGAAATTGTCTCGAATAACACACAACCTCTAGGCTCCCTTTTGGAATGAGTTAATAATTGTGTACATTTTGGGGGAGCGGAAATTTTAAGGCACACCCCCCCCCCCCCCCCCACCTATGCTACTGAATGGTGCACCCCCCCCCCCTCCCCATGTCACACACATTAAAGATGATACTTGCAAAATACATTCTTCAAAATTTCAATTCATTGTTCCAGTGATACAGTATATGTTGGGATACCCATCAGGTGTCACAGCTTGGGCGACGGTAGTGTTGAAACGGTTAGGGATATTTCAGGAGTCGACTAGTCGACAGAGGTAATCGAATACTAGTCGATTAGTCGGACCCCTCCCAAAACCCAAATTTTCCATTTCGTGCCTACAGGTATGAAATGGGCAGTATTTTCATAAGTTATGAGTATCAAACACTGCGTGTCAGAACGTAACGCTCAATGCAAAACCAACGTGATTGAAAGTGGTTACGTACATTTACTTTGCTTAAGCAGTTGTGTTTGGTCACTTATAAACCGATAAACGGGCAGCTTACGGACTCATATCATACCATGGGTTTTTAAAATCTGCTGTTCGGCATGCGTACACAAAACTCAAAACGAGGCCCGTCACCAAGATTCTACACCGGTGCTGTTATAGTGAAACCTGCTGAATTAGAACATAAGCAGCCATGATGATGATCGCTATACTGAGAATGCAGACTGACTGAGGTCTGAATATGATGTTATGAAGTAGGAATGCAAATGGCATCAATGCTATACCCTCATTGTGCTCACATGAAAGGCATATGCAGCACGTGCTACAGTGACAAGTTACATGTGTCACTCAGATGAGTCCGATCAATTGCATTACATCATAATAAACAAGGTCGCAGTTGGCACTGTATTTAATCAACATAAAACAATGAAACCGCAACAGACTCTTGTCTCTGAAGTTTGATACTTTGAGTCCACTTCAGGTCACCGAGTTCACCCCCACAGACTGTAGCCAGCGGACAATCTTCAAAGCAACAATTCATTGAGGCTATAACAAATTAATCATGTGTCCCGATAATGTTCAACGGCACTGATGACCTGATAGCTTGGAGGTGGTGGTTTTTCCCGACTAATCGACCAGCCGATTTCGGGATCAACTAATTTATTAATCGCGTTGACGTCGATTAGTCGGATAATTGTTTCAACACTAGGTGACGGAATTTGAAGCCACACAAATAGCCATTATTACAAGCGCCATGTACACGTGTGGATAAAGAACATGATTTTGCATTTTGTTTTTGATGCACATGACGCAGTTCGGGCGGGAATCACTTCATCAAGGGAAACATTTATTCATTCAATTCATTATCGATGAATATTGTGCACTGCTGTACAAGCAAGGGCAAGCCTACTCTTCAGAAAGAGCTATCAGAAAACGCTACTAATGGATGTTCCACTTGACTTTCTTTCACAGATCGCAAAAAAGGACGCTTTAATTAATTTTGATCGAATGTTTTAATTTGAACCGATGAAAAGTCTGGGTGAAATTGAGTAGGGACGAATTGTCCTCAATTCCCAAAGCACGTGGTGAGCCTCGGCATTGCTTTGTACGGTCTACGTTGCGGTTGCTCATTGTGGGGTTGTTATTTCACTTGAAAATGAAAACTTTGCGGGTCACATTCCCCAATATCATTGCGAATAAATGATTGAAATGAAACACATTCTCCTGTTTCTGTCACTTGGGTGTTATTGTTCAATTCCAATCAGTGAACGAAGCAAGTGGTTCAGGTGACCTCTCCGAGAATATAACTAACATGTAGGCAATTGGTATTTTTGGGGTGGGGGGGGGGGGGGGGGGGGACATTGCAAAGTGGTGGTTTTTGTAGGAGGCAGGGATACTGTTAAGTGATAAATATGGCGAAAATGTTTGGAGGGAATTTCTGTGAGATAAAACAGCTATATGCTATGCAGGCGATTTCTGTGTTGCTGTCTTTTCTTTTAGTTTGCTCTTGCACATTCAAGTTGAAGTGCATGTGCCAATACTCGTTATTTGCCGAACGGATGAATGTTTATCTTCGTTTACAATCGGAACAGAAACAAACTGTTACATGATATCCCTGAGGATAACCACGAAAAAAAAGCGATACACGCATTTATCTTCGTTTACAACTGGGAACAGAAACGAACTGTCAAACGATACTCCTGGAGAATAACTGCGGAAAAAACGATAAACGCATTTATTGAAAGTTTACAACCGCATTTCGATTCCTGATTATACCGCGGTTGTTCCTGCAACTAATTCCGACTCGTAGTGTATGGATTCTAGCAACCATTTTTGGAAGAATCCAAATGGATTCTCCCAAGTTTAGATGAAATATAAGCCCTGTACCTGAAAAAGTGAAGGTTGCACTACACTGACTCAAGGATCGCAGTTAAATGACCAGTCACACATTTGGGCAGTACACGTGGCTCTGAGTGCCATATATACCACCAAAGTGTGCATGTCTGGCCATTTTACTGCGACAACGAAGTTTAACACTGTGAAATATGTTCAATTTATTGTAATTCTTTCAGGCCTCGACTCATCTAGTAGTGCACAGAATTGCATCGGAATCGGCCCGAGTGTGAGCTCAAATGACCAGTAATCGGTCAGCGTCAGATTTTTGGGGTAATCGGTTGAACGCTAATGCAGTATATGTTACCTGCCACAAATTGAGTCTGGTCACCAGTTCGAATCACCTTATAGCCAGCAACTGGTATGACCATTGGAATATTTCCAGTAGGATTTGCCATCTTTCCTTCAATTTGCTTTCACTAACTCATCTGAAAAAAAATGAACACCCATGGAGTGTTAGCATAAATTAAGTACTTTTAAGAAAATCTCAGCCCTGCAAACAGGAGGAGGCATTCCTGCATTGTCAATGCAAAAGCTGCCTCAAATCAAACTAGGACAGTAAATTCAACTGTCACAAATTCACTGTACCGATCAATTACTTGAAAAAAAACAGAGTACAATGACTTGCTAAAAATAACTACAATTACTGCATACATGCACTTAAAAGTGATTAATAAAATTTTCACAACAGATTGCACCAGAGGTTTATTTCTTCACTGGGGTTTAACAACACTTTCAACAGCCAGGGTCACATCTAGTGCTGAAACGGTTAGCCCTTTAACGATTTGCAACCGGTTATCAATGTAACCAGTTGGAAAAGCTCTCAACCGATAACCGCTATACCTATAGTTTATGGGATATCGTCGGGAAATTAATAGTATTTGACTGCGAGACTTTAGAATTCTTTTGCCAACAAAAGCATTGTCAAAGCTACCAAAAACATTTGTCGATTTACAATGATGTGTAGTCGATGTAAGATGAAAGGGTTAAGGTATTGGAATGTTGAATGAACAGTTATTTCGGTTGCTTGGGATGTCAAGTCGTGGATAAATGTCTGTTACTTTGTATCAAACTGCCAACAGTTGAGTGCACTCACTGCAGTTTGTTTTCCAGCGGTGGCAAGCCATGAGCATGTGCCTGTCAGTGTAACATTGTCTTCTACAGACAATTTGACATTCTTCTCTTTGATGAGGTGTTGTTAATTGCAGATTATAATGCAGAAAAAATCCCTCAGTGTGAGTAATGGTGCTTTCACAATAAATTGACTGTTTGGTAGCAAATACAAGTAGCAACTGAAATAAATCAAAATTCATCTAATTTGCATAATTTCTGCACGAGAAGAAAACCTGTATTATATGTGATGTATTCCATGTTAGGCACACAAAGTAGATCTTCTGTTTCTCGAGCCATAATTTATTTATTTATTTATTTATTTATTGGTGTTTAAGGTCACATACTTATTCACAATGGCTAATCGTGACCGTGACAGTTTGACAGGTGGAGGAAGCCGGAGGAAAACCACCCGAGCAACGACGAGCAGCTGTCAGCTCTCCAACATCGTAACTCTGAACTCTGCACCACAGCACAGGCAGGGTTAGAGTGGTTGAAGACATGCGCACCATCGACGTGCAGTACGCCTCAGTACACAGCGTCATCGTGCCCCCCAGGTAGGCATTCAGGGTGAAGTGTCTTGCCCAAGGACACAACGCGGTTGCCGCAGGTGGGATTCGAACTGAGGACCTCTCGGCTTGCAGCCTGCACCTCTACCAACTGAGCCACCGCACCCCCGAGCCATTACTTGTAAAATTGCATGCGGGGCGAGCGGTTTTTTATTTTATTTTTATTTCAGTAATTACTTCTTTGCTACCATAAGTTCATGATCTTGGTTTATGTTTTAGGCCTCATAATCTACAGAATAGCATGAGTGTTGGTGTATTCATCCCTTGAGTGCAAGAAGGCTTTGCAATGCAAAGCATTGCAAAGCCTTCTTGCACTCAAGGGACAAATTCATCAATTTTTTTAACTTTGGTAAAATATCAGACATGAACCATTAATTTTTTATTTTTTTTAAGTTTAAATAGGTTATAAAAAGATAGCATGCGGCAGCCAAAAGGACCATGTGGGAGGGCCTGAGAAACAGATGTTTTATTTTTTTAGGCCTTACTAAACATTCATACAAAAATTTATTCAAATCAGAACTTTCATACAGAAGTTCTGTACAATGAAAGGAAGTGTCAATGACACTGTAGCTTAACTTGTGTGTTGTGTTTGATGAAAAGGATAATGTTCAATGTTTATGAAAGGATTATGAAATAAGACAAGAATTGTGATAATTGGGAATATGTTCATTTCTGTTCCCTGTATGCTATGTTTTTGATAAAAATAATATGAGGCATACACTGTACTAAAGAGCTGAGGGGTGGGTTAATATGACCTCACAGATAATGTATGTGGATCTCACAGTTAACGTATATCAACAAAAGTTACAAGTTACAGTGAAATTATTCCAAAACGAGTCATCCTGTCAAGTTACATTATAATCCCTTCATAAATATGGCCTGTAGACTGTGCTAAAGGTTTTCGGGCTTTGAGCCCCTGTAGCTGTCACAGTTGCCCAATCGTGTCCAAAAGGGGACGTTCTCATCTAGACATTATATGAAGTCAACCTACCAAGTTACAATGAAATCCCTTCATAAATATGACCTGTAGACTGTGCTAAGGTTTTTGGGCTTCAGGCTCGGGCAGCCATTATGGTTGAATGATCGCAACCAAAGGGGACAATCTCATCTGGCCATCATCTGAAGTGATCCTACAAAGTTACAATGAAATCCCTTCATAAATATGACCTGTACACTGTGCTCTAGGTTTTTGGGCTTCGGGCTCTTGTAGCCATCACAGCTGACTAATCACGGACCAAAGGGGGATGTCATCATCTAGGCATTATATGGAGGTCAACTAACAGGTTACACATGAAATCCTTCATAAATATGACCTTTTGCCTATGCTAAAGGTTTTTGGGCTCGGGCACCCATCAAGGCTGAATGATCGCGATCAAAATGGGACGTTCTCATCTAGACATTATTTGGAGTCATCCTGCCAAGTTACAATGAAATATGACCTCTAGACTGTGCTAAAGGTTTTCGGGCTTCGGGCCCCCTGTAGCCGTCACAGTTGCCCAATCACATCCAAAAAGGGGACTTTCTCATCTAGACATTATATGAGTCAACCCACCAAGTTACAATGAAATTCCTCAATAACTATGACCTGTAGACTGTGCTAAAGGTTTTCAGGTTTTGGGCTCGGGCAGTCGTCACGGTTGGCAGATCATGCCCAAAATGGGGAAATTCTCATCTAGACATCATAAGGAGTCATCCTACCAAGTTACAATGAAATCCCTCCACATTAAACATGATCTGCAGACTGTGCTAAACGTTTTTGGGTTTCGGGCTTGGGCAGCCATCATGGTTGATAGATCATGCCCAAAAGGGGACGTTCTCATCTAGGCATTATACAGAGGCATCCTACCAAGTTACAATGAAATCCCTTCATAAATACGACCTGTAGACTGTGCTAATGGTTTTCGGGTTTTTGGGCTTGGGCAGCCATACCGGTTGCCCGATCGCGACCAAAAGGGGACGTTCTCATCTAGACATGACCCCAAACCTGCATATGAAATTTCGTGACGATCAGACAAGAACTGCGGGGTGTAGCCCGGTGCTAAAGGAAAATGTGAACAGACTCACAGACTAACAGACTTCCGTACGCGTGAT